>JBAIAC010000004.1:3572500-5068125 GCA_037349315.1 Chelydra serpentina | reverse complement strand
TCTCAATGTCTTGGTTGCTTGCAGCATAGGTGGGGGCAGAAGAATGGTCCAGTATTTGTCCACTCTGGTTGTTTTATACCCTCAGTCCATGTGCTTGTAGAACTTGGTGGCTTTGGTGAGTCTCTCGAAGCACAGTTGAGCAATTCCCTTCGTGGGGCCTCATGCAGGTGAGTCATTGCATTGGAGCTCCCTTGCTGGACAATGGGGGTTGATGGCTGGTTTGACACCATGGCCAGGCTTTGGTTACTTTCCTTGCTGTTGCCTCAGGGAGTCTAATATCTGGTGGATTCTCCAACTTACATCATGCTTTAGTGACCACGAGGAAACACAATTCTCAAAACTTCATATACATTAATGATACACATAAATATGGATAGAGAAATTACTTTGAGCAGATCATAACCTTTCCCCTGATACCTTACAAGGCATGCTTTATATGTAGATCACAATTATATGAAAATTAAGGAATATGGGGGTTACAGTATGCTCCCGCAAGGTATAAAATGTCACATTGTGTCTTTGAATTGTAGTCCTTTTGAAACAGCATTTCCATAATATTTCTTTGGAGCACAATTATAAAAAACAAAACTAAAATTTTCCATTAATTTCTTTAAGGCTGCAGGCTTATAAATTGGTCAGCATTTTTGCTCAGGAGAATCAGTTCAGTGGGTCCCTTCATTGTGTCTAAATAATAAATGTGAGAGGAAGCTTGCTTGACGAAGTTCTAATTTGTTATGAAATATGTGCCGAATACAAAATGTCAGGTTTACTGCTCTAACCCCATAATAAAATAGTAAAGGAAAAAGATTTAATACGATACTAGTCTCTGGAAAGCTGTCCCAAGCAGTAACGTGATATCCATCTTACACAGAAAGTGTGCTCCCCAAAGTTACACACTTCAGCTTTTATCATTTTTATGAAGATTTCACAAGTTACACATATATTCACATGTCACCAAAATCCAACCCATCAATTTCTCCCATTTCGCAAGTGTAAGTGGGGAAATACTGCAGCAAACTTTCCTGCCTTCTGCACTACTGCATGGGAATTGGCTAGGATATGGGTCTCAGGCCCCACTCCTACTCCCTTTACCCAGAGGCCAGCCTGCAGTCCTTGGTGATGCTGTGATAAGATGTTTGGTGTGAGGAACTTCTCAGAGTGTGAACTTTCACAATCTTGAGCTCAGCCAAACTGGGACAGAGCACCCTTGATTAACAAGCAGATGTCGTTTGTCCCTCTTGTCATATAGGTTTAAAAGTAGTGTCCCCCAGGGATCACCTTCTGCTGATGAATTTGCCCACTTTGTCACGAAGCTCTTTAGTTTTGACCCCATAAATGATAGGGTTGAGCATGGGTGGGACAAGATAGTTGAGGGTGGCCATGATGATGTGAACGTGGGGAGCAATGCCCTGACCAAACCGCTGTGTCATAGAAGTGAAGACGAAGGGAGTATAAGACATCAGCATCACACAGATGTGGGCTGTGCAGGTGTTGAGGGCTTTCTGGTGGGCCGTCTTGGAGGAGATTCTGAGGACGGCCCTGATGATCAGACCGTAGGACAGGGCAATGAGCGTCAGGTCTGACCCGATGGCTATGAATGCTACTACCAAGCCATAAATCCCGTCTAATGTTGTGTCCCCACATGATATTGTCAAAACAGCCATGTGGTCGCAGTACGTATGGTGGATAATGCGGTTGGCACAGAATGGCTGCCTGCTCAGGAGAAGGGGAATTGGCAGAATGAAGAGAACAGCTCTCATCAAACCCAATAGCCCGAGCTTAACTATTCGTACATTGGTGAGGATGGTGGCGTATCTGAGAGGGTTACATATGGCAATGTAGCGATCGAAGGCCATTGTTGCGAGGACGGCTGAGTGCATAGTAGTAGCCGCGTGAATAGAGAACATCTGGGTGAGGCAGCCACTCACAGTAATGCCTTTCAAATTGAACCAGAATATACACAGTGCATTTGGTATAATGGAGGTAGATGTGCCAATATCTGTGAGTGCCAGCATGCAGATCAGCAGGTACATCGGCTTGTGCAGGGTCTGCTCTTTGCCTACAACAAACAGAACCATGACATTTCCAAACAGGCTGATAATGTAGAACGTAGAGAAAGGGATGGAAATCCAGATGTGGGCAGCTTCCAGGCCAGGGATTCCTGTTAGCATGAAGGTTGAAGGGTCAGAGGGGGTGAGGTTGAGAGCTGCCATGAGGTGGTCGATGCATCAGTTGGGGTTAGAAATGCTCAAGTTGCCTATGAAGGGAGAGAAGCACACTGAGTGGGTTTACACACTTTATAACAAATAGTACGGTAACTATTTTATAGTTTACAGTGTAGTAGCCGTTATTATCCATCTTCAAAGGGGGGTGAGTAGAGATGTGGCAACATTTACAGATGGCACCAGATTATTTTGGCCATAGTCAAGAACAGAGAAGTCCTCAGATGGAGCTAACCAAGCCAGGTGAGTGGGGAGCATAGTGGTAGAGAAACTTTGATGTTAGTAACAACAACGGGTAAGCCCACTGGAGGGAAATGACTGAAGTCCTCAAACAGGTGGGAAGGTTTAAATGTAATTGTATGAACTCAGGAAAGGGACCTGGGCATCATGGTACACACCTTTGAGAAACCTGCTCACAGTGCAAGCATGGACCGAGACTAAGCAAAACATTGGGATCCAGGAGGCCTGGGATGGCGAATCATACAAAAAATACAATGCCATCATTGTTGATGTTGATGTTGATCAGTCCATCAATGTTTCACCATCCTCTGGACTTCAATGTGAAGTACTGGGCACCCTTCTCACAAAGGATATTGCAGAACAAGAGAGGTTCAGGCAAGGGCAATGAGAATGATAATGAGCCTGGGGAAACTCTCATACAGAGAGAGGTTGACTGTGGTTATTACCTTATAAAGGTGATGAATAAGAGGGGACATGAGAAAAGTCTATAAAATACTGACTCATAGAGAGTAGGTTGAGAATGTGATCTCCCTGTCTCATAAGAGAAGACCAAGAGGACATTCAATTAAACTGAAACGTGGCAAATTCAAAACAGATTAAAAATAATTCTTTCTACACTCAGTGCCTAACTACACTGAGGAACTCGTTGCCACAAGAGGTAGTTGAGGCTACGAGCTAAGTAAGAATCAGGATGGGGTTGGACATTTACATGGGAATTGAGGCTATCCAGTTACAATTGTTATAGGTAAATACGTATTTTGGAAACCTGGATGCCAAAGGGTTTCAGAACCCAAGCCAATCTCTAGCTGTCAGGCATTTAGGGAGACAAGCTCCAGACGGTTAGGTCACACACACCCCCATGCATCTGCTGTTTAATTTCTTACACCTTCTGCTGCAGCACCTGGGGCTGTCCCTGTCAGAGAGAGAACACTGAACTTGATGGAGCATAGTTTTGATCCATGATGCAATTCCTATGTTGGAGAGGAGCTCAGTTTCCTCCAAGGAAACAGACATTATCATGCTGTGCTAAGACTTTGTGCTCAACAGAATGGGCACTAGGAGCACAAAAGTCTTGGTCTTTAAGGCTACTGGCCTGCACCTCTGTTACTTCCCTCGTTTCTTTAGGTGAGACACTTTCTTGCACATACCCAGTTTTTTCTGAGGCCTAAGTTACAGGTGTTAACTGACAAGTGTAAATAGAGACACGTGTCAGCAACTCAGCTGTTCACCCTTCTCATGCCTGAATATCAATGAAGTTTGCAGATGACAGAAAAATTGGGGGATCGTAAATAATGAAGAGGACAGGTCACTGTTCAGAGCAATCTGGACTGGTTTGTTAACTGGGTCGCAGCAAACAATACATGTTCTGATATAGCTATGTCGATATCTACATCTAGGAACAAAGAATGTAGGTGATGCTTACACGATGGGGGACTCTCATGGGAATCAAATGAGTCTGAACAAGATTTGGGGGCGTGAAGAGATAATTAGCTAAACGTGAGCTCCCAGTGTGACTCTGTGGCAAAAAGAGCCAATGTGATCCTGGGAATCTCAAGGAGATGTAGAGTAATTATTTTACCTCTATATTTGCCACTGCTGTGACTGCTTCTGGACTCTTTGTCCAGTTCTGATGTCCACCAAAAGATGGATGCTGATATACTGAAGAGGGTTCAGAAAAGAGTCAGAAGAATTTTTAAAAGATTAGAAAAAAATGCCTTTTAGTGATAGGCTCAAAGCACTCAATATATTTAGTTTAACAAAGATGGTTCAGGGGTGACTTGATCACTCTCTGTTGTTACCTATACAGGGAACAAATATTTAATAAGCTTTTCAGCCTAGCATAGCACGATTCAATGGCTGTAAATTGAAGTTAAAGTTATTATGACTGGAAATAAGGCATACACTGTTTAAATGGTGAGAGTAACCATTGGAACAATTTACCAAGGTTCTTGGTGGATTTTCCATCACAGAGAATTTTTAAATCGGGGTTGGATGTATTTCTAAAAAATCTGCTCTAGGAACAATTTTTCGGGGAAATTCTCTGGCTTGTACTCTACAGAAATTCAGACCAGATGATCACAATGGTCCCTTGGAATCTACGAACATGTCACAAGTTACTGAAGCTATTTTTTTCTCTTCATGACCATGTTTAATTTAACCCTATGGGGAGAAATTCTCATGTGACTGTGGCGCCTTGAAAATGCCATACTAAGTGTGTATTTAATGAGGCTGAGATGTCCCGTTAGGCACTGCATCGATTAACATTTTAGGTCAGAAAAACAATGACTTCAGCCCATGAAATCTAGTACAACCCTTGCCATGAATGGCTAACAGAGCTGGTTAGCCAATGGGCCCAGAGAATCCTGGGTTTAATGTCTGTATCCCAGTGGCCCACTTTTTCAACCAGCTACCAGTAATTCCTGCATGTACCAGCTGTATTTATCTAGGCCCTCACATACCCAGAATTGCCTGCTAACATTATATAATAAGCAAACCTCTCAGCTTCCGAATTGTTCCTGTGTACCCATACACCACTCGGAGAGTATGGGTATACCAAGAGACTCCACACAGGTGCCTGCCTTGCCATTTTCCATTCATAAGATTAATCACCAGTGAGACACAGTCACTGATTACCACCCAGCCAAGGGAGTAGGAGTGACGAGAAGCACCTCACCACCTGCAGAGTAAGAGCTGTGGGGAGCGTGGGGAAGCTCGGAGGTTGTGGGAGTGAGGAATGATTGGGGAGCATGGAGAAGACACTGTTGACCAACATTCCTTTGTCATTGGCACAACCTGGTACAGGGAAGGAGAGTACGGACAAAGGGTCAGAGTATCATGGGAAATTGAAGCAGCTGAGGAGCAAAGTGTGACGGGTTCCTGCCAGGGATCCATACAGAACTGGGGTATCACTGAGCCCTCTGGCTCACCAGCCTGGGCTCCCTCTCTCATTGTGCTGCTGGGAGAAGGTGCAGACCCGCTCCCAGTCATGCACCTCCACTAGTGTTCACACAGGCAGGAACACACACAGCAGCAGTTACATGCAGGTTCTGACCAGTCACTGTATGAACCAATAATAGAGAGTTTACAGCCAAAATAACCACCAGCTCCCTAGGCTAGGACCCAGAGCTGGACTGTCCTGCCCTGGGCCAAACTCCGACCTGTATGAATTTGTTATCCAGTTCTCCCCTCCTTCAATGTGGGGAGGACAATGCACACTTTTTCTGAGATTTTTACCACAGACATTTCACTTAAAGAGATATTGGGTTTACATTAAAACATAAAACAAATATATTAACTACAAGAGATAGAATACAGGTGATTATAAGGGATGTCAAACAGCTCAAAGAAGATGACCTAGCAAATTAGCAAAAAGTCAAACTAAGTTTAACACACTAGCTAGATTGACTATGAATTAGCAGTTTCTCACCAGCCATGTGGCAGATTCTGAAGGCACAAGCTGCATTTGCTTCGTAGCTTGGGTTTCTGATGTTTACACACACAGACTAGAAGTCCCTTTAGCCTGAGTCCAGCACTTTCCCCAATTCAGTCTTTGTTCCTAAGGTGTTTCCAGGAATCCTCTTGTGTGGGGAGTGATGAACCTCCAATGATGTTGTTAGAGGGCTTATTCCTTCATCCACTCATTCCCTGGTCCTTCTCACATGAAAAGAGAGCATTACCTGAAGTCCGAAGGTGCAAACAATTCAATGTTTATTGGGGTGAACTTCCAGCAAGCAATGATTCCAATTTCCTTCCCTAGTGTCCCCCTTAGTGTCTGATGCTACAGAGCCTTGCCTGTGTCCCTGTTCCCATTCCCCCCCTTAGCAAAACATTATTCCAATTTTCTCCCCCTCCCACCCTTACTTCCTGATTGACTGCAGACTATATAGTAAAACTTGAGTTCGGCTTAGCGATACCTTAGCCAATCATTTTACTGAAATTTAACCAACCAAATTTAACAGATGGTAATATGATTATCTAACCAATTATATCCAACCACCTTAATTGTTTTGCACCCAACAAAAGTAATTAGACAGCAGACAGAAACAATCACAGAGCCAGATAGAGATTATACAGACAAACAATAGGGAAGTGGTGACTACAGTGATACAACAAAACAGAAATGAGGATTTTACCCCCCAGCTATTGACAAGTGAGTTCTTGCTGGACAGGATGCTATCAAACTAAGTTTCATTTAAATCTTCTAGGCTCTTCCCTTTCTCTGGAGGTGATAAATCAGATCACCTTTCTAACAGCCCCAGAATGCCTTATTTCAATGTGACTAGTTTGGAATGTGAGGATGTGACCATACGCTTCCCAGCTTACGGATGCCTCTGCTGCTTAGCCAAAGACCTTAGCCTAAGAACATAGCCTTAGACTATCATAGTGACAAAAGGCCTATAAACAGGCAGACTCTGATTTTAATTCTCTCTTTTATACTTCTATAACTAGCAAAATAATAAACATATACCTAAATTCTTTAAGTATAGGCTTTTACAGACAGGCCTGAATATCAATATCCTAACAGATGTCACCCCCACCCTTATATAGCTTTAGCAAACGGCAGGAACCCTTTGTTTCAAAACTTGGTTACCAGACCATTTTGTGGAAAAATACAGATTCCCCAAGGTGGAGTCCAGATTTATGTGGCCTGGTCACATGCCCTTGTAGAGTCACAGTAGTCATATTCAGCTGGGGACCAACTGGCTAAGCAGCAGTTCTTCAGAAAAGGGGATTACAGTGGACAAGAAGCTGGATATGAGTCATCAGTGTGCCCTTGTTATCAAGAAGGACCCATATTTGGCTGCATTAGCAGGCACATTGCCCACAGATCGAGGGAAGTGATTATTCCCCTCTATTGAGCGCTGGTGAGGCCACATCTGGAGTACTGCATTAAGTTTTGCTCCCCCGCCCCCACTACAGAAAAGATGTGGAAAATTGGAGAGAGTCCAGCAGAGGGTAATAAAAATGATCAGGGGGCTGGGGCAGATGGCTTTCGAGGACAGGCTGAGGGAACTGGGCTTGTTTAGTCTGCAGAATAGAAGAGTGAGGGGGTATTTGATAGCAGCCTTCAACTACCTGAAGGGGGGTCCCAATCAGGATGGAGCTCGGCTGTTCTCAGTGGTGGCAGATATCAGAACAAGGAGCAATGGTCTCAAGTTGCAGTGGGGGAGATCTAGGTTGGAATTTTCTAGGTAGGAAACACTATTACACTAGGGGTAGGTCTATACTTACGCGTCCCGTCGGAGGCGCGCGATCGATGTTCTGGGTTCGATTTATCGCGTCTTGTCAAGACGCGATAAATCGAACCAGGAAGTGCTCCGTCGTCGACGCTGGTACTCCAGCTCGACGAACGGAGTAGGCGGAGTCGACGGGGGAGCCTGCGCGCCGCGTGTGGATCCCGGGTAAGTGCTTTTTTATTCGAACTAAGATAGTTCGACTTCAGCTACGTTATTCATGTAGCTGAAGTTGCGTACCTTAGTTCGATAGGGGGGGGTAGTGTAGACCTAGCCTAGGAAGGTAGTGAAGGACTGCAATGGGTTGCCTAAAGAGGTGGTGGAATCTCCATCCTTAGAGGTTTTTAAGACCCGGCCTGACAAAGCCCTGGCTGGGATGATTGAATTGGTGTTGGTGTTGGTCCTACTTTGAGCAGGGGGTTGGACTAGATGTCCTCCTGAGGTCTCTTCCACCCCTAATCTTCTATGAGTCTATGATTCATAACTTCAGATGCGAAAATGAAACATGTATACAAATAAGATAATCGTATTCAGAAAATTTCAGCTCGTCATATGACATCTTACATGACCCATCTTGGATTAAATGTATCAAATGTTATGCTATAATTATATCAAAATAACATCACTATGAAGAATATCGTGTGTAGTGTCACCCAAAGGTCAATGGTTCTTTCCATCGCTGAAATGCCTAAAGTTACATAACAACAACAACAATGGTTGGAAACAAACCTGAGTAAAGGTTGGGAACCCAGGCTGCAGGTCTGTGGCTTGCCAGCACAAAGTAACCCCAAATGCCTCCAAACACACTCGGGGCTGGACCAAGAATCACAAAGGAAATAATAATGTCAGTGTTGTTGCCCTCCTGTCCCTGTAAGCCCTCCTTCCCACCCCCATAACCTTCAATGCTGCCTGCCTGTCTGTGAACGTGTGTTATGCTTATAAAAATCACACTAGATATTTTTATAGGGGACAAGGCAAGACACTGCATTTATTGAGAATACAGCCGTTACCATATGCACATAGTTTTGCTAGTTGATATTTATACTTATTAGTTAAGAGTTTGGATTAATTTAGTTGCTAGTTAGATTGATTTCAAAGGGGAGCTGGGCTTTGTAGGTTGTGATGTGATGTTTTTCGAGTTGTGGCAAGACACATTTAAAGTTTTATGGCAAAGCATTTTGTTTTTATAGTTGTTTTTTGTTGAAGTTTATGGAGTTTGTTAATTTTTGTTTTTATTTGGTTTTGAGAATGGCTTTTATATATATTTTTTTTGATGTATGCATTTTTTAGTTATATAAATAGTTTTATAGAGACCTTTAAAGGTATAGAAACATCAGTGTTTTATACTGAGCAAAACAGGCATTGTAAATTAAATCAAAACTGTTTATACTGTGGCTTGGGCTTTTGCTGTTTTTAAATTTAATTAACATAGACATAACACATACGTTTATTTTTTATTTATTAAACCTTAAAACAAAAAATGATTAGAGGGAAGTTTATAATGCATATAGGAAAACAAAATTTTATTTTTTATAATAAAATTTATTTTAAAACAAAGGGTGACAATAATTAGTTATAAGGACTCTTTTGTTTTTTGGCAGTTTGTTAAATGCGGTTTTATTTAGGTTTTAAGATTTTTTTTTTTTTGCTATTTAAAAAGGGTGACTGCAGGATGAATTTAAAATATATATTAATATATTTGATACATGCTAGAGTATGATATTTAATATAAAATACAATTTTAGTTTTATATATATTTCTGACCGCTGAAGAATAATTCTTGAGTGGGTCATATTTTATATAATTGTTTTATAGCTATATATTGAGAGGCAATTTGAGTTTGTGTTTACAATGTAATATATATATATATATATATATATATATATAATATTATTTTAATTAGGCAAATGCAGGATAATACCAACATAAATAATAATGGATGAAGCATAATTAAGAATATATTTTTAGAAGTGGGAGATTAGATTGTGCAAACATTATATTAATATATGCTGTACATTTTTTTTTTGAGTTAGAAATTCTAATTATATCTTTATTTGTATGTTATTTGGAGAATTTGCCTTTTTATATTTTTTGAGCTTTTTGCAAAAACTGTGTTATTTTGGCTTTTAAAAGGAGATGTGGTTGGCTACTGCTGTTATTTTTTTAAAATATTATTTTTAGCATATAGATAGATAGTTTATTATATATTATATGGGTTATATTGTTTAGTTTATTTTAGATATATGTGCTTAGCGATGTATTTTTATTGTATGGTTTTGTGGTGGCAGGCAGGGACAGGCACATTTATTTGCGAGGGTTTTATTTTGTACATAGTTGTGTGTTTAATAATTTTCTTGTTTGGTTTATTGATTTATAATATGAGATAATTAGAACGATTTTATGGCTAATTTTGGTAGTGGATTGATTTTTTATAGCTTTGCTTTTATTGATTGTTGATAGGCAATTTTGATAATATTTTTTAGTAATAATTTAAGCTTAATTTTCCTGGAGATGTATTGTATTTATTTCTGCTTATAAGTATTAAATAAATATTTTTGTTGCTGTTTTAAAATGTCTTTTAGTATTTTCATATTGTTTGATATTATTTAGAACATTTTATGTTTGAGTGGTGCTAAATTAAGAATTTGCATTTTCGTGCATTTTATCGCTAAAGCTAGGTGGTTGTGTTTAATTATTTGTTATAGATTTTATGTTGTTTTTAGATTGTTTAGCTTTATTTGTATTAAACTTATATTAGTTTGTTTGTGTATGTAAAAAGTTATGTATTGTGTCTATGTTAATTAAATTAAAAAATGTTAAAAGCCTAAGCCACAATATAAACTGTTTTGATTTAATTTATAATGCCTTTTTTTGCTCAATATAAAACACTGCTGTTATATACCTTTAAAGGTCTCTATAAAACCTATTTATATAAATAAAAAGTGCATACATAAAAAAAAATTTCATTATCATCCATTATCAAAGCCAAATAATCAAACAAACAAAAAATAACAAACTTATCAACGCCAAAAAACCATCAATGCACATTCATAACTAAAAAAAATAGCAATTTAACAACCCTAAAATAAAAACTAGCGCCCTTAAAAACAAAACAATTCATTAAATCAAAAAAACCAAAATGTCCCTCTCAAAAATGCTCTAAAATATTAATATCAGAAAATAACACCAATTAAAATAATAACCGGTCACAAACTAACACAGCAAAATCCATAAACTTCAACAACAACAAAAAACTATACAAACAAAATGCTTTGCCTTAAAACTTTGAGTTCATTTTGCCCCAACTCCAAAAGCATCAGATCGCAACCAACAAAGCCTAGCTCCCCTCTGCAATCAATCTGTCTGGCCACTAAATTAATCCAAACTCTAAACTAATAACTATAAACATCAACTAGCAAAACTATGTGCATAATGTATATATATATATATATATGTAAGTAAAAAGCATATGCTAAGCATAGTTAGCATATGCTTTTAGTTACATATATATATATATATACATTATTGCTTTTTTAATCTCAATAAATGCAGCATGTTGTCTTCTCCCCTATAAAAAAAATCTTGTGTGCTTTATATAAGCATAACATTTTTGGTGGAGCACTGCGAAAGGGGGAAGAATATGTGCTGTAAGTATTGACAATACTGCTAAGAAGTCATACCATACACTTAAAGGTGATCGATCATTCAGGTTTGCACCCCCCCCCGTTCATAGAGATAATGAGCAGCAAAGAAGGAAACAGTTCTGGTTAATATTATATTCACTGTTGGTATTTTATGAATTGAGAATTTTTCTTTATAATTAAAAAGTATACACACCCTTGGTCGTAGCAGGGCAAAGAGAAAGGAGAATGGTTTAGCATTCTTCTCTCCGCCCTAGACTGCTGTGCGTGGGGGAGGGGAGGGGCGGAATAGTAGGAAGTGGGTGTACCCCCAATCGTAGTATGGTCGGGCAGGAGGAGGAGGACTTAGAGATCCTCACTCCAAACCAAAAAATCCTAGGTGCATACACCCTCAGCCGTAGTACTCCTGAGCGCACACACAAAAAACCCTTAGGGTTTCTCGCTCTGATGCCTGGGATGGGTTTTAAAATTTGGTGCATGAACACTCAGTGGTAATAGGCCGAGCAATACAAAGGGGAAATTAACGTTTCTCCCTCTGGCCCAAAGCAGGTTAAAGTTTTGTAAGCCCCGGCACTGGCACGGGCAAACACAAAACCTTACAATATTTAAAAATAACAACCAAAGACCTTAAATATAAAATGTTCAAATGAAAAAAGTCCCCTAAAAACAATGCTCAGGCCGCGCTAAAGAAGTTGCCGTGTGTGCAAAAAATGACCCCTTTTAAACACATTTTGCAGAAATTTGGCCACAGCCCATGAACAGAACAAGCAATAGCCAATGTCCACGCCATAGCCGATTTGGAAAACAAATTGGCAAATGATTTGTTGATTTATTACCTTCTCCCCTATAAAAAAAAACTCGTGTGCTTTCTATAAGCATAACACATGCTGCTCCCCACCCTCACCATTCCCAGCTCTGTTTGCCCGTCACTGTACACCCCGGCCTGTCCCCACTGCCCTCAGCACTGCCTGCTTCTCTGTATACACCTCCCTCCATGCAGCCAGAACCCCCAGCACTGCCTGCCTGTCTGTGAGTAACTCTTCCTCAAACGACACAGCATTAGCGTATTGCAGCCCGTTAGAAACCCGCACACCCCTTCCTGAGGCTGCTTTTTCTGTGTTGTCAATTGCTGTCGCTACCTGGCTGTAGCGGGGTTGTTCATGGGAGGAGGGATGGTCCGGATGGGGGACGGCGTCAGAGACAATCTGCTACAGTGGTTTGAGCATTGGCTTGCTAAACCCAGGGTTGTGAGTTCAATCCTTGAGGGGGCCATTTAGGGATCTGGGGCAAAAATTGGGGATTTGTCCTGCTTTGAGCAGGGGGTTAGACTAGATGACCTTCTAAGGTCCCTTCCAACCCTGATATTCTATGATTCTACATTACGTTATTGCCTGAGACATGCCCCCTGCCCTAGGAGGCCTCGTTACACCTCCTTGGTCTGTGCATTAGGCAGGGCGTCCGTTCCCTATTTCACCCAGTTTGAGGACTCCACAACAATGTGATCTGGATACTGTGATCTGCATGTTTCTCTCTCCCCTGAAGACACACACACACACACACACAGACAATGTTAGTTCCTGGGACTTCCCCAGTGAGATTCCAACACTGCTTGGTTTCCTCTAAGCCAGAAACAAGCTTTCCTTTTTACTGCCTTTTGATACTTCTCATCTGCTCAAGAACCAGAGATGCGGGGGCACAGAGAGAGCAGACCCCTCTCCCCTGTCAAAAAAACTGTTTTCCTCATTATTCTGACCAACTAAGCCGGTGAGTTTGAGATTTCAGCAACTCTCCTGTCAGTTCTTCTTTGGTCCAAATGAGCTCACCCGCCCTTAGAGGCCATGAGACAACTGCTTTTGAAGTTACTGGAGGCTCATGGCCTGTGTAAATCAGGCCATCCACTTAAATCCCTTCATGTGGATTTAGGGTGAACTCCTGTCCATGTTGGGAGTTTTGCCATTGATCTCAATGGGACCAGATTCACCCTTCGTGTTTACATTTTGGCTCCAAGATGCGAAAATCACGGCTTTGGGTCGTGCTACAGAGAGCGCTATTCTGTTCGGGTGCTGAAAGAGTCTGAAGGAAACACCCTTAGGGTTATGTGGCGTTTTAAGACCAGGCATAAACGAGGAGGATTTCTCAACAGGTGGGCCCTAATTTTGCTCTCGGGGAGGCCAGTGTCAGTCTGGAGTGATCCAGTGAAGGCTGATGGTGAGAGCAGAACCTGGCCAGTGTGCGGCACATTCTGGTTGTGAACCCTCTGGTAACACAGATACCTACTGCAGAGGCTCTGTTTGCACTTTCTAACAGGGCAGTGAAGTTGCTGAACTGGAAAACGTGAACGAACCAGAGGAAAAACCACAGAGCCCAAAAAACGGAAGCTACTGAAACAAATAGAAGGACACAGTAAGAGGCAAGGAACTGATGTTAACTAATATTTGTCTAATCTATTTCCATAACATGTTTAGTTCCAATTTTACCAGGTAAATCCCTTGCTGTTTCTGATAATACTAAACAGTTCAAATCGCTGAGCTGGTGAATTCCTGCCCAGATGGTTCTTGACTCTACCCCTACAATCCTTCATGAGCCCTCAGCACTAACTTTATTGCAGAAACGAGCAACTCACCGAAATCTGGCTCAGCAGAGAGAGGAAATCTCCTTATGGCAACAGGAAGGCAGAACCCCGAGTATCAGTGTCTGAATCTCACACGTCTGACACTAGGCGTGCTGAACAGCGACCTTTATGATTCCCCTGTAGAGTCCCTGTGGATTCTTAGCTTGGCCTGTACTCCTGGACAATTCCCTTGGCTCTGTTAGCAGTGGGAAGAGCAGAAAATAGACCTTGGAGGATTTCAGCCTGAGAGATTCCCTTGGGAGTGAAGACATGATTTTCCGATAACAGGGGCTCAGATTGTCAGGACAAACTGAGTCTCACAAACGTGATAGACTGGTCCAGTACCACTGAAACCCCAGAGAGAAAAGGAAGAGCCAAGGTTTAGACATACTCATTTATATCAGCATTTCCATGCTTCTGCCCATTATCATAGAATCTGAGCATCTCATCCTCATCCTCCCGGCGGCTCCTAGCACTGCCTAGGACTGGCCAGTGTAGTAGAGAGAGAGAGATCCTAGAGCCCCGGGCCTGGTGTAAGATCTGACGCTTGAACAATAGGCTGTGAACCAAAGTCAGGCCAGGAATTAAAGCAGATACTCACAAGTTCACTGCCCAGTACATGAGCTTGGCAAAGTTGTTGCTAGTGTACTAGGCACTAGATATTTACCTAAATATATTCCTGCTCCTGCAGATCCATCCCAGTCTAGTACAAGATGAGATGGTTTGCCTCTGTGGCATCAGGTGTTATACCCTCCCCTCTCCTGAAGTGGTGCTCAGGCTCTCATCCTCCCAAACGGGCTTTGATTGTCCCTCTGTCAGTCCACCCCCACCCCATTACTTTTCGGGAAAAACTTATTTGAAGAAGTGGCTTTTTTACCTACGAAAGCTTATGCCCAAATAAATCTGTACAGACTAACACGGCTACCCCTCTGATACAGGAAAATACAGCCGTCTGCCCCATTTTCTCCTTTTTAACTGGCTGATATTCTTATTGTCCGAGTGTGCTTGTAAGAACTAAACAGCCAAGAGAGGCTGTTTTGTTCACAGATCGTTTCTGAGCCTACTCTTCCCCTGCGCCAGGGGTAACAGGGACATCATGCAGCTCACAGAACTGCTGGGCTTCCTCCCAAGGAATGTCCCACTTAGCGCTGGTTCACATGCTCTCTAACGCTTCGACAGTTCCCTGCTGTACCCTGCAGGCCTGAGAAAGTGCCACGTCTGGTATCTGCCGAACACGGTAAAAAACTATCACACACAGACAGAAATCTATTTTCTGCCCTTTCTTCAAAAAACCTGAATGCTTCAATACATTTTCGGTAGGGAGGCATTGACAGTCCCAACAAACTACTGAGAAGTGCTCTCATGGAGTGTTTACAGCAGATGCATTTTTTCATCTGTATGCCCATCTCGTCTCACTTAAACTAAACAATTCCAGTTTCACTTCAAACATCTTCCGGCCCTCTAAATAAGCATGGTGTATACCAGACTGTGAAAAGAAGGGAAACAAGCCCGCTAAAGTGTAAAAGAATCCAGTTGTTGTCTGGTTTACCTTGCAGGACTCAATTGAAATCAAATGCAATTCATGAGCCATGCAGTGTATATACATATAGTAGTCGAATGATCTTACAGCATATTTTTCTTTACTCCTGTCATAAATATAAAGGGAAGGGGGAGAGGGTCTGATGCAGTGCTATAAAATCCTCTTACCAGTAAAGGGTTAAGAAATGCAGGTAGCCAGGCTGGCATCTGACCGGGCTGGCATCTGACCAATAAGGGGACAAGATACTTTCAAATCTTGGGACGGGGGAAGGTTTTGTGTGTGGCTCTTTGTCTGAGTCAGTGTGATCTTGGGAGACAAAAAGGACCTGCAGAAAATCAATCTCCTCCAAAACCAACCTCATCAAACCTTCTATATTTCAAGTAAGTTAGTCAGCATTGCGAATAGGTTTTGTTTGTTTTGCTTGGTGAGCTTTCCCTGTGTTAGAGGGAGGGGTTATTCCTGTTTTTTCTGTAACTTTAAGGTTTTGTCCAGAGGGGGAATCCCTCTGAGTTTGGAAATTGAGTACCCTGTAAAATAGTTACCATCCTAATTTTACAGAGATGATTTTTACCTTCTTTGTTTTAATAAAATCCTTCTTTTAAGAAGCTGACTGTTTTCTATGGTTCTAAAACCCCGGGGGTGGGTTTTTAGATCACTGTGTAACCAATTGGTTAGGAGATTATGCTCCAGCTCCCCAGGAAAGGGGGTGTACGGGCTTGAGAGGGTATTTTGGGGGGAAGGGGAACTTCAAGTGGTTCCTTTCCCGGGTTCCTGTTGAAAGCACTTGATGGTGGCAGCGAGAGAAGCATTTCTCAGGGTGCAGGGAATTTTGTACCTTGGGGGTTTTAACCTAAGCTTGTAGAAATAAGCTTAGGGGGTCTTCATGCGGATCCCCACGTCTTTACCCTAGAGTTCACAGTGGGGAGGGAACCCTGACAACTCCACTTACATAACTTGCCATGACAGTGGCCACCATCTTAACACTGTGCTCCTACCAGCAAGTTTGTAGTCCCTGAGGCTTGTGAGAACTGCTTAATGTTGCGATAGATGGGACCAGCAACCCCTCACTCAGAGCAATCAACAAATCCTAGGAATCGTTCCTTCATTTCCAGATTTTCTGAGCATCTCATACAGCCTGGCATTTCTTCTTGTTTAAAACCGCGTGTTTCATCAAGAACAGTACAAAACCCATTCTCCTGAGCTTTCAGAATGATTGTGTTTTCACAATATCAGCAGCAATTTGTAAAAGCTCGTTTTGAGTTGACTGGCATGTGAGATTGAAAGAACCACTCCTTTTTTTGGTTTTTTGGTTTTTTGGTTTTTTGTTTGTTTTGTTTGTTTGTTTTTATGAATGCTTCATAATACTGTGAAAACAAATTGCATACTTACAGAAAGTTTCCACGGTTTGCTGATTCTTCTCCCTCATCCTGCTCCCACAGTGCTATTCCTTGGTTAGCCAGGTAAAGCAGTACATTGGTAATTTTTGAAGCATACTCTCTGTTTTCATGTAACGCCATCTTGTGAGAATTTGAACCGTGCCACTATAGAGACCCCTTCTTTTGACTGTTTGAAAAAAAAATGCCACCTTTCAGATCACTGCTTGTACATGGCAGATTGGATATGTCTATGAAGCTTTTTTCCTATATTTTACGAGTTCCTTAATCCATTTGCAGTGAATGCAGGATCTTTCAAACCACTGCCTGCAAGGAAAGGAGAAAACTGCATCTGCCTGGTTGCTATACTCTAAAAATGAAAATGTCTTGTCATATTCAGATGTAAATGAGAAAGACCGAGACACAACTTTGCTTATTCTAGTGTCTTGTTGAGCATCCTGTAGGTTCTCTTGAGCAAGGCCAAAGAGAATCTTTGAGCATGTTTTGCAGGTTGGTTACAAAGTCCAAATGTTAGTTCCTGGAGAAGATGTAACCGCCTCCCATTGCTGCTTTACTAACTGTAACAGCCCCTTAACTGTGTGCCCATAAAGATGTGCCCATAAATGAGTTCAAAGGGTGAAAACCCCAAACTGAGAAAGAGTACAGCGCTGTAGAGAAAGAGTAACAGCTGCAACACTAGGTCCCAATTATTGGCATGCTCATTCTCGAATTCACATATCTTGTGCCCCAAAGTCCCATTAAACTTCTCCACTAGGCCATTTGTCTGATGGTGGTAAGAGCTGGAAACCAAGTGGTTCACCCCATGAGTTTCCCAAAGATGTTTCATGGTCCCTGCCAGGAAGTTTGTTCTCAAATCCATAAGGATGTCTGAAGACCAACCTACTCTGGCAAAAATGTCTGCCAATGCCTGGCTCATGCTTTTTAGCCCTGGAGTTGCTTAGAGCTACTGCTTCCAGCCATCCATGAAGGTCAGTATTGTGACAAAGTTCCTGTCACCTCAATGGGCGTCCCCATAACCTCTATCTCCACTGGGATGGTGGGGTAATGGCTCACGGCCCCATGCACGCACGTCACTGCTACACGTTTGGCTTGTAGCAGCTGGCTACTTTTTACCAGCTTACCCGATATGAGGGTGATTGCACTCCCGGAGTCCACAAGCGCTATAGTCTCTACTCCGTTTATCTTCACCGGTCTGGTGTAGTTATGCGGGGCTAATGCGACGCCCGCAAGGTGGATAAGGGAACAAGGGACCTCCCAGTCCCCCAAGTTACATTGCATAGGCTCCTCGGTGCTGGGACACTGTGCAGCTATGTGTCCCCACTCCCCGCAGGCATAACATCTGTATGGGACCCTAGGCGTTCCCCGGTCTCTTGGTTTGGGAAGTCTAACATCACAATCTTCTTTCCCCTCAGTGCTCCGACTCTTTATGGCCTCTGGTGGGCTTCAGCCCCTCTCTTTTTCCACCTGGGCCCTTCTGATGGCCCGGTCACTCGAGCTCTAGGGCTTGGTGCTCCTAGTTTAACCCGGGGTTCCGTTTCCTTAACTGGTCGGGTCAGTTCCCTCGCCGTCCTTCGCCTCTCTACCATTGACACAATCTCATCATAGGTGGAGGGTTTGTTCTGGCTTACCCATGCGCGAAGGTCTGGTGGTAGTCCCCTCATGTATCGGTCGATGAGCAGAACCTCTAGTATCTCTTCTGGACTCTGGGACTCAGTTTGCAACCACTTTCGTGCAAGATGGATGAGGTTTTGCCTTTTCCAGCTCTAAGCACTTTGCTTCCACCAGCAAGCAGTTCTCCTCCACTTCCAAGTGCTTCATCTTTAGGAAAAAATCCCTGTCTTCCACAGTTAGAACTCGGTCCAAGTTAAGGGCATCCCTCCATCCTGGCACCAGTATCTCGGTTTGGGGAGGATTTGACCCTTCCCTCCTGGGAAATCACTGTTCCCCCATCCTCTCACTGCATTTCTGTCATACAGCTGGACATCGGGGCTTGATCTAGGTCTGTCTTCTACATGGCGTGCCGCTTTGGGAAGACCAGTTGCTCGAGGGTTTCGGTGCCCATCCACAACCTCATGCACAAGGCTGCCCTATTCTAGCTTAGAAATTTCGCTGCCACGAAGCTAGAAAAAAAAATAAACTGCTTGTTGGACTCCCTGTCTTTGCAGCCAAACAATTTGCATTCCTGTTCCCCCTCAGGCAGCAAAGGAAAGAAACAAAGAAAAAAACTCCATGGCTTTGTGGGCTGCCAAAAGTAAAAATGTGTCCTTTTAAAATCCTGAGGTCTGTGTTTCTGTTTCAAAATGATCCCACCGCTCTGCCACCATGCCAAGGCTGATTCCCCTCTCTGATACTTTGAGTGCAGAAGGTGGGGGCCCACAAGGGCTCTAAAAATTAATACTGGCCACTCCAGGCTTGTATTAAACTTCCAAGGTTACAGCTTTTGTCTGACCTTGGATTGGTAGATGCTGCCACCACCCAAGTGCAAAACCCCTTTGAAATCCCAGAAAGATGCACTTGGGAATGCCTTCCAGTGGGGTACCCTCAAGTCCTTTTACGCCCACCTACAGGCAAGTCCTGAGAAGGAAAACAAAGGAATTCAGCTCTTGCCAACAGTAATTAAACAACATGTGCACAAACCTCTTAGGACAAAAAAAATCCAATTCTCTTCTTAAAAAAGGTATTTTTAATTAAAAAAGTGATTTTAATAAGTACAGAAAGTAGGATTTAAGTGATTCCAAGTAGTAACAGACAGAACAAAGTGAGTTACTAAATAAAATAAAATACGCAAGTCTATGTCTAACCAAATTGAATACAGATAAAATCCTCAACAGTTCCAGCGAACTTCTTTTCACAGGCTATAGTACTCCTTGCCTGGGTCCAGCAATCACTCACAACCCCTATTGTCTTTGTTCTTTGTTCTTTGTTCAGTCTCTTTCAGGTGTGTCCTTGGGGGTTGGAGAGCCTCTCTCTTTAGCCAGCTGAAGACAAAATGGAGGGGTCTTCCAAGGGTTTAAATAGATTTTCTCCCCTGGAAGGAGGCTCCTCCCCACTCCCTGTGTAGCATCATGTTACCCTGGAGTTTTGGGATCACATGGGCAAGTCACATGTCCAAGCACCACTCAGTAACCCGTGCAGTCACATTCCTGGCCAAGCTCAGATGTGGATTGGTGTCTGCACCTTCTTTTGTCTGATTAAGAGTTTCTTGATTGGGCACATGCCTTTCGCAAGACATGATCCCATGCTCTTACAAAGGCTATGTATAAAACCAGCAAATATGCAACCAATATTCATAACTTCAACTACAGCAATGATACATGCATACAAACAGGAGGAATAGATTCAGTAGATCATAACTTTTACAGAGATATGTTACATGGCACATGTAGCATAAAACATTCCAGTTACATCTTATATACATTTATAAGCATCTCCCCATAAAGTTTTAGGGGGACACCGTCACACGTGTCCCCCCATTTCTGAGTCTAGCCTCAAAGCCCATTTGCCTGGCAACATCTCCCTGTGCTGGGCCCTCTGCCCATGGACCCACCTTGCTCTCCCCAGCTGCTCATCATGCTCAGCTACCATGTTACTTGTGGCACGGCCGGCATCCACTATCCTGGCTCTGGCTCTGTAGCTCCCCCGTCGTAGCTCAGCCCTGGCTCACCAGCTCTGCCTCAGCACCGCTGTTCTGCCTCCAGCCCAGCTCTGGCTCTTCTGGCTCTGTGCTCCTTCTCTGGCTTCAGCCCAGCTCTGCCTTCTGGGCTTCTTCTCTGGCCCTTGTGTGCTGCTCTACCTCCCGCTTAGCTTGAGATGCTGCAGGTTTGCCAGATTTCTACTGCATTAATAGCCCCAAAACACTTCAAAACTAACCTATAAATAGCCCAATCTATGTCTTGAAACACAGGTGTTTTATTTTATTAACACATTGGTCTATACATCAAGTAACAAATGATGGCTTTTGTTAGGGTACGTCTATACTTACGCGTCCAGTCGGAGGCGCGGGATCTATGTTCTGGGTTCGATTTATCGCGTCTTGTCTAGACGCGATAAATCGAACCCGGAAGTGCTCCCCCGTCGACGCTGGTAATCCAGCTCGACGAACGGAGTAGGCGGAGTCGACGGGGGAGCCTGCGCACCGCGTGTGGACCCCGGGTAAGTGCTTTTTCATTCGAACTAAGATAGTTCGACTTCAGCTACATTATTCACGTAGCTGAAGTTGCGTATCTTAGTTCGAATTATGGGGTTAGTGTAGACCAGCCCTTACAATCAAATTCAAAATAAAAAGTCCAATACTGGTACTTGTATCTCGATGGAGGGTTGGCAGGTGTTTCAAACAAAAAACAGTGAATGGTGGTATTAAAAGGAGCCCCAAAGTAGCCCCAAATGTATGTAGTGTAAAAACCAGAATAACTTGACTATATTATTTATTTATAATTGCATTCAATGATGGCAGTCAATGTCCATATTTTGAGTTGCATTAGTTTGTTACTGTTAGTCTCTAAAAGTCAACATTTTATGCTTGCCATTCTCTTTGGAAGTAGAATGCTTCATACAGATCAGCAGTGACCAGTGCAATCATTTATTTAGTTGGGGACAAATTCTTCACAACAGATTTGTGTGGTTGCATCTATGCCCTAAGATGAAGAATGCTTTCTAAAAGTTCCTCTTGCATCTTGTTGTGCAGTTTTGTTTTTATTAAGTTCATCTGAGAAAACAGTCTTTCAACCGCAGCGTTGCTAAAAGGTAGCAACAGCAATGAAAGAGCAAACAAGATAAATTCACTAAGGTCTTTATCCCCAGTGGCATCCATGTGTTTGAAACCTTCAACGCCAAGCTGCTCTACTTGGTTGTTCTGAGTATGAGTCCAGTGAACCATAGGCAAAACTCTCCACTGCTGATCCAACTGTCCAAAGTCTCCACCATACAATGGCAAAAATGTTATATCTACCCGTCTATGTTGTGAAGGAATGAGTCTTGGAAGCAATTCAATCACCTGAAAGTTTGGGGGCAATCTCTGTTTCATCTGTTTCACAAACTGCAAGATGAAACCTTGATACCTTCTTTTGACAACTTAGGGCTAGTCTACACTTACCCGCAGCGTCGGAGGCGTCGGATCGATCTTCTGGGTTCGATTTATCGTGTCTTGTCTAGACGCGATAAATCAAACCAGGAAGTGCTCCCCCGTCGACGCCGGTAATCCTGCTCTGCGAACGGACGGGGGAGCTGCGCGCTGCCGTGTGGACCAGGGGTAAGTACTTTAAAGTTCGAAATAAGATACTTCGACTTCAGATAGTATGTTTTGGATGAATGGACTATAAGTTGGATAGAAAGCTGGCTAGATATTCAGGCTCTACAGGTAGTGATAAATGGCTTGATGTCTAGTTGGCAGCCGGTATCAAGCGGAGTACCCTAAGGGTCGGTACTGGGGCCGGTTTTGTTCAACATATTTATTAATGATCTGGATGATGGGATGGATTCCACACTCAGCAAGTTCACAGATGACACTAAGCTGGCTGGAGAGGTAGATATGCTGGAGGGTAGGGATAGGGTCCAGAGTGACCTAGACAAATTGGAGAATTGGGCAAAAAGAAATCTGATGACGGTCAACAAGCACAAGTGCAGAGTCCTGCACTTAGGATGGAATATTCCCATGCACCGCTACAAGATGGGGACCAACTGGGTCCCCATATAAAGCTTATACAGGGTAAACTCATAAATAGTTCACCCTCTATTTCATAGATAGAGGGGTATGCACAGCTGTTTGCCCCCCTCCAGGTACTAACACATACTCCAGGTAACTTAATAAGTAAAAAGTGATTTTAATAAGTACAGAACGTAGGATTTAAGTGATTCCAAGTAGTAACAGACAGAACAAAGTGAATTACTAAGTAAAATAAAATAAAACACGCAAGTCTGTGTCTAATCACACTGAATACAGATAAAACCTCACCAGTTCCAGCAAACTTCCTTTTACAGGCTATAGTCCTCCTAGCCTGGGTCCAGCAATTGCTCACACCCCCTATTGTCTTTGTCCTTTTTTCAGTCTCTTTCAGGTGTGTCCTTGGGGGGTGGAGAGGCTTTCTCTTTAGCCAGCTGAAGACATGGAGGGGTCTCACAGGGGTTTAAATGTATTTTCTCCCTTGGATGGATACTCCTCCCCACTCCCTGTGTAGCATCCAGCTACCAAAATGGAGTTTTGGGGTCACATGGGCAAGTCACATGTCCATGCACCACTCAGTTCCTTAGGAGCCAAGCCCAGCTACATTCCTGGCCGAGCTCAGGTGTGGATTGGTGTCTGCAACTTCTTTTGTCTGGCAAGAGTTTCTTGATTGGGCTCTTAACCTGCCCATTCCTTTCTCCAGACATGATCCCATGCTGTTACAAAGGCTATGTATAAAACCAGCAAATATACAACCAATATTCATAACTTCAACTACAAAAATGATAAAACATATTCCAGTTATATCCTATATACATTTATAAGCATCATTTATTGAAAGATTTCACAAATTACACATCACTAAAATCCAACCCATCAGTTTCTCACAGTTCCCTAATGTAAGTGGGGAACTACTGTTGTGAACTTTCCTGGCTTTTGTATTACCCCGGGGGAATTGGCTAGTGAAAGTGTCTGATTCCCCACTCCCGCTCCCTTTACTCAGAGGCCTGCCTGACCTCAAGGACACTCCTTTCACTTTTCTGTGTGGCAGAGTCCTCGTAATGGCGACACGGCTGAGTCCAGGATTCCTGGGAGGCTGAACCCCCCAGTCGCATCATGGTCACTTAGGACAGGGGCTAGGGTGTCCCCACTCCGGGGTACTCTCTTCACACTGACCCACTGATCACTACATTAATATCAAACCAAACAGAATTTCTTAAAGAGCGACTGAAAGAAAATGAAGGATAAACGGGAAAGTTCAAGGAGACAAGGAACCCCGTGCTGAAAAGCAGCAGACTCTGGGATGTAAGAAATGTTCACAGTGTGTTCATCACACATCCCAGGCCCCCTGCCAGGCTCTGGGTGTCCTGCGGTGATACTGACAGTAACTTTTGCAGTGGCCACATCCCCACAGGTTCTAGGTGGCAGGACCCTTCTCCCCAGCATCTGGCCCCACATCAGATTGACGTCCTCTCTTCTGAGTCCAGCCTTCAAGGCCCTCTTGTCTGGTGACATCTCCCTGTGCTGGGCCCTCTGCCCATGGCTCCACCTTGCTCTCCCCAGATTCTCGTTGTGATCGGCTGCCATGTTACCTGTGGCCGGCATCCAGTATGCTGGCTCGGCCCTGCAGATCCCCACTGTTGCTCAGCCCTGGCTCCCAGTTGGTGCAGCTGGTTTGTGGGGATCCAGCTCCCGGCTCTGGTCTGCTCCGGCTGCAGCTCACCGGCTCTGCCTCAGCACCGCTGCTCTGCCTCCAACTCTTCTGGCTCAGTGCTGCTTCTGTGGCCTCAGCCCAGCTCTGCCTTCAGGGCGGCTTCTGTGGGCCTTCTTCTTCTGGCTGCTACTGCTCTGCCTCCAGCTCAGCTTGATGTACTGCATCAGCTTTGCCACATTTCTACTGCATGAATAGCCCCAAACCACTTAAAAACTAACCTAAAGGTGGCCCAATCTATTTCATGAAACAACCTCTTTTTTCATAAGCACATTGGTTTATACATCACGTAACAAGTGAAACCTTTTGATAGATACCAAGCACAGATCTGATTTAAAAAAGAAAAGAAAGAAAAAAACAAGCTACAAGCCCCAGTAGGAGTTTGCCACATTACCTACAAATCCATGAGATGACAATCAAAGTCAAATCAAACCCCCAGTACTGTTACGTGAATCCCGAGTGACGGCTGGCCTGTGTTTCAAACAAAAAATGGCAAATTACGTTGTTAAAAATTGCCCATGGGATAGCTGTGGCCAGTTCCTGTAGCCCAGGGGCTCAAGGCAAGTCCCAGAGGGAGGGGCTAGACAAAGCCAGCTCCTGTCCTAGCGACAAAGGGTCCTGTGGCACCTTATTGACTAACAGAGGTATTGGAGCATAAGCTTTCGTGGGTCGCTTCTACAGATCCAGACTAACACGGCTACCCCTCTGATACTTGAGCTCCTGTCCTGTAATTATGTCCCCGGGTGAGGGGAATGTTCTACCTCATAGCAAGAGGGGCTCCCCAGTTGTTGACTACCAGGAAGTTGCAGGTCAGCAGGGGGCAAGGCCAGCCCTGGGGTGCCCATGGACATGTGCCTCAGGGGTGGAGGTTGGGGTCCTGGGGACCACTGTGGTGGGAAACAAACCCCAAAGATTCTGTGGCTGTAAGCAAACCCAACCTGAGTAAAAAGTCGGGAATTTTGCTGGCCACTGAAGGGTCTGTCTTAGCTGGCAGCTGTGAGCCCACAGCTGGACCAGGGTCACCTTCTCTTCTGGGGGACACAGGAGTGTCTGGCCCAGAGGGAAGCCCAGAAGGAAGGTGAGGGGGGGCCAGAGAGCCCGCCCATCTTTTCTAAGGAGGATCTTGCCCAGGAGGAGGGTGAAAAGTCTGCATTTAAGATGCCAGACCCCTCTCCTGTGGATCAGGTTAGAAGGGAAAGCTGGGGGTCAGACCTCCTGGAGGGGGGAGTCCGTCCAGATGACCTGCTGGGAACAGATCCTGGGGTGTCCAAGAAAGAGGTTGTTCTTGCTACACTGGTAGGAGATAAATCTGTCTCTTCAAAGCAGGAGGGAGCAAATCTCTGCACAGGTGAAGCCACACAAGGGGGTGGAAACCAGCCCAGGGAAATTCCAGAGGGAGGGGCCGAGGGCAGGCTGGGTTGCAGTACACCCTTTCCTTGCCAAAGCCTCAAACACATGCTGGAATCAGGAGCCTTCTCCAAAGAAGCAGAAGAATCTGCATCAGGGTGCCTACCAGGGTACACAGATGTGTTGGTAATCTTGTGTCTTTCCTTACTTCATCTATGGGTTAGAACAAAGGAGTTAATACCAAGAGTAATCCCTTTCAAGATGGGGAACATACCTGATTTGTGGAAAAAACTGTTGTACATGCTCGGGATGGTGACCAAACAGTCCTACAAGCATGTTACCTGTCAGCCTATATCTGTTAACAGGCTGGAAGCTTGGCACAGCAGCAAAAGCATAACATGCCTATGCTGCTGTATGGAAGGGGAAACTGAGGCACACCGCCTGATGGCACTGACAGCTAAATGCCAAGGCACCTACGCTGCAACAGGTATTTCTGTCTGTATTCTGTTAGAAATACTACACCCCAACCTATTTTCAAGCACCCGGGGACCAGGAACCCCAAAACTTGCTAGAACAGTTATGAATGACATCATGTGGTGTATAGGTACTGAAAAGGCATGTGACCAAAGATAACAGGGATTTTATATGTACTGCCTCCGCCATGGACAGTGGCCAAGTCTCTGGCAGTAAGTTCAGGAAGAGGGTGTGATGGTGTCTCCATAAGCCTTTATGGGGAGATGCTTATAAATGTATATATGATGTAGCTGGAATATGTTTTATGCTACATGTGCCATGTAACATATCTCTGTGAAAGTTATGATCTACTGAATCTATTCCTCCCGTTTGTATGCATGTATCATTGTTGTAGTTGAAGTTATGAATATTGGTTGCATATTTGCTGGTTTTATACATAGCCTTTGTAAGAGCATGGGATCATATCTTGAGAAAGGAATGTGCGGGTAAAGAGGCCAATCAAGAAACTCTTAAACAGACAAAATAATTTGCACACCAGTCCATATCTGAGCTTGGCCAGGAATGTCACGGGAGTGGTTGTGCTGAGCTGTGCTTGGACACGTGACTTGCCCATGTGATCCCATAACTCCAGGGTAACATGATGCTACACAGGGCGTGGGGAGGAGCACCCATCCAGGGGAGAAAATCTATTTAAACCCTTGGGTGACCCCTCCATCTTGTCTTCATCTGGCTAAAGAGAGAGGCTCTCCACCCCCCAAGGACACACCTGAAAGAGACTGAACAAAGGACAAAGACACTAGGGGCTGTGAGCGATTGCTGGACCCAGGCTAGGAGGGATATAGCCTGTAAAGGGAAGTTTGCTGGAACTGGTGAGGTTTTTATCTGTATTCAGTTTGATTAGACATAGACTTGCGTGTTTTGTTTTATTTTATTTAGTAATTCACTTTGTTCTGTCTGTTAGTACTTGGAATCACTTAAATCCTACTTTCTGTATTTGTTAAAATCACTTTTTACTTACTAAGTTACCTGGAGTTCGTGTTAGTACCTGGAGGTGGCAAACAGTTGTGCATATCTTTCTATCTTTGAAACAGAGGGCGAACTATTTATGAGTTTACCCTGTATAAGCTTTATACAGGGTAAAACGGATTCATTCAGGGTTTGAACCCCATTGGAGTTCGGCACCTGGGTGTCAAAGGCAAGAGAACTTCCTGAGCTGCTTCCAGACAGGCCTACGGCTGTTGGGGGACGTGGTTCAGACCTGGGTCTGGATTTGCCGCAGATCAGCAGATCTGGCTCAAAACAGACAGGATTCTGGAGTACCAGAAGTAGTCTTGGCACACCAGGTGGCAGCTCCAAGGGGGTTTCTGTGATACCAACCTTCCACAGCGTCGGCTAACCTCAGAAAGACAAAGCCGCATACTCTAATTGCCTCCGGTGAGGTGATTAGACCAGTCAGTGGTTCAGACGGGGAGAAGAGGGAAGAAAAATGGGGTCACACAATCCTAGACCCAGGCAAACCCCTCGCCGGGCATGCCATGAAGGAACATCCACCTTGGGTTGGATCTTTTTCCGATCCACTACGATGCAGCCACCGAGCTTGCGTTAGAGAAATCCATGGTCACGAGCTGACAGCTTCACAGGGTTCTCTGGGCATCTTTCGGTGGCGCGCACACACACACACACACACACACACACACACACACACACACACACACACACACACACACACACACACACCCTCTATATCTTCACACCACGATGCATTTCTCATATACAGTAACCTTAATACTTTATGTCCGGACTTAATACAACCCTTGAGGCGGTAACAACCCCTCAGCAACAGTGCAGTAATCTAATGCATTAACCTTATTGGGGGCAGCAAAACAGTCCCCCAGCACCACATCAAACTAACATTATTGGGGGCGGCAAAACAGTTCCCCAGCACTGCTCTGCGTCTGATCTTGCTGCACAATGAATAAGTTCAGATGGCGTAAGCCCAACAGGGACAGACGGCCCCACGGACAGTCCTCCTTCGACACTCCAATAGAGATTTCAAAAGGTCTCTTACCTCTATTGTGGCGCCATGGGGTTCGAACGGTAACAATCCGCAGCAGCTGCCGCTGTCCCAGCAGGCGTTGCCATCCCGGACGAGCCCCCAAATTGTCTGAGAAAAACCGAGTTCTCACTCTTTCTTTGGGTGCAGCAAGGCAGATACACTTTATTAACTCAAGCAATTGCACATGAGGGAGAGAGTGCACTAGGACACAGGGTTTCCTCCTCCTAGGCAGGTCTCTCAAAAGATAAACAATTAAGGCAAGCGTTTATACTTTTTGTTACATAGAGTAATGATCAATAACTGCAATTTGTTGATACACATTCTTTCTTGATATCTTGTTTTCCTCACCAATTTCTGTTACGGTCTACATTCTATTCTTATCTAATACAAGGTCATAGTAGCCTCTCTCACAGATCTTTTCCCCCTCGCCTCACACAGTCCCCGCTTCTACAAATCTCGCGTTATCACAGCTAGAGTTAGCCTGACTTTTGCTCATAAAGAGATCTGCATCCAAATTCCCTCTACCGACTTCCACAGGTTCATCCTCCACACGGATGCCTCGGAGGTGGGATTCGGGGCCGTCCTGTCCCAGGACGTTGATGGAGACGACCACCCAATCCTCTACCTCCTCCGGAAATTATTCCCACGCGAGAAGAACAACGTCATAATCGAGACGGAAACACTTGCTGTGAAGTGGGCCTGTGACACCCTTCGGTACTACCTCCTCAGGGCTCCATTTACACTAGTCATGGACCATGCCCCTCTCCAGTGGTTAACGAAAATGAAAAATAACAATGATAGATTATTGCGGTGGTATCTGGCCTTACAGCCCTACGCTTTTACCATCCAGCATCGGGCCGGCAAGGAGCAATGCTCCACTCTTACTTCATTTTGCTGCCTGCTTTCTGCCCAGCAGGCAGCCTCCCTACGCTCCCCGCTCCCCCCGGGAGTCCTCCCCCCGGCAGACGCTGCAGATCAGCGCCTTTCCCCTCCTCCTCCCCTACCTGCCCTTGTCATCCAGCTGGCTTGCGGTGTTTAGGAGGCAGGAGGGAAGGGGTAGGAGCGAGGACTCGGTGCGCAGGCTCCCCCTTTCTCACCTGTCTCCTGAATACCACAAACCAGCTGATTGTCCAGGGCAGTACACGGCGGGAGGGGAGAGGTGCTGGGGGAGCCTCCGCTCCGAGTCTTCGCTCCTACCCCCTCCCTCCTGCTGCAGCAATCAGCTGGCTTGCGGCGTTTAGAAGGCAGGAGGGAGGGGGCAGGAGCGAGGACTCGGCGAGCAGGCTCCCCCTCCCCTCCTCTGCCTCCTAGGAAACAGGAGGGAGGATTCGAGGATTCGAGTAGCAGGCTCCTCCTCCCCCGCCCTCCTGCCTCCTGCCCACGGCAATCAGCTCGCTTGCGGAGTTCGGTAGGGAGGGGAGGGAGGAGCAAGGAAGCAGCCTGTGAAGTAAAGGGGGTTTGAGGTGGGAGGAAAAGAGGGGGGTTAGCGGTGGGTGGCTTGGGGGAAGGGGTGCAGTGGGCGGGCTGAGGGATGAGCCCCCCGCCCCTGGTGCTTGCAGAGTAGGGGAAGCTGCCGCTGCTGCTGCAGAATGTGCTTCTCCTAGTCTAGAGCAGCTTCAGCCTCCCTGCCTGCCTCATTGTCTGCAGTGCCAGTGAGCTGTGACTGGGCAGGGTAAGGCGGGGGAACCTTTCACGTAAAGTCACAGTTTTCAGGAACAGAACTACACCGTTAAGAGAGGAGATCCTCTATGCGTTTTTTGAGATGAGGTGTCCAGAACTGCGCACAGTGTTCATGGTGTTATATTTATGTAGTGGCATTATTATATTTTCTGTCTTTTCATCTGTCCCTTTCCTAATGGTCCCTAACATTCTGTTACCTTTTTTGATTGCTGAGGTTTTCAGAAAACTATCTGCGATGACCCCAAGATCTCTTTCCTGGGTACTAACAGCTCATTTAGACCCCATGATTTGGAATGTATAGAGAGGATTATATTTTCTAATGTGCTTTACTGCTCTCATTTCAATCTTTCAAAAGCCTAGGAGGGGATCCACCTTATAACCTCACTGAGACACCGCACTCCATATTCTTCAGATTTGTTTGATTTTGATATAATTATGGCATACATAGGCGCCAACTTTCTAAAAAAGGATTATCCTGTTTGTGTAGATAGATCATTTTTGCATGGGAAATTATGACTATTCATTATGTATGTTTATTTGAAAAGGAATTACACCTGTGAGACGCCCACTAGGCAAAATGCTTCCAGTCTCGACAGCTGGTTGTAAAAGGCCTATTCAAGGTAATAGGCCATGAGGGGAAACAATAGGCTTCATGCAAAGTTTATTCCCACCTAGTGAGCCTTTTTGAGAACACTCCATATAGGCTATGGAGAATGGCTGCTATGACTCATGCACTGCTACAGACTAGGGACCGAATGGCTGGGCAGCAGTTCTGCAGAAAAGGACCTAGGGGTTACAGTGGATGAAAAGCTGAATATGAGTCAACAGTGTGCCCTTGTTGCCAAGAAGTCTAACAGCATTTTGGGCTGTATAAGTAGGGGCATTTCCAGCAGATCGAGGGACGTGATTATTCCCCTCTATTCAGCACTGGTGAGGCCTCATTTGGAGTACTGTGTCCAGTTTTGGGCCCCACACTACAAGAAAGATGTGGATAAATTGGAAAGAGTCCAACGGAGGGCAACAAAAATGATTAGGGGGCTGGAGCACATGACTTATGAGGAGAGGCTGAGGGAACTGGGATTGTTTAGCCTGCAGAAGAGAAGAGTGAGGGGGGATTTGATAGCTGCTTTCAACTACCTAAAAGGGGGTTCCAAAGAGGATGGATCTAGACTGTTCTCAGTGGTAGAAGATGACAGAACAAGGAGTAATGGTCTCATGTTGCAGAGGGGGAGGTTTAGGTTGGATATTAGGAAAAACTTTTTCACTAGTAGGGTGGTGAAGCACTGGAATGGGTTACCTAGGGAGGTGGTGGAATCTCCTTCCTTAGAGGTTTTTAAGGTCAGGCTTGACAAAGCCCTGGCTGGGATGATCTAGTTGGGGTTGGTCCTGCTTTGAGCAGGGGGTTGGACTAGATGACCTCCTGAGGTCCCTTCCAACCCTGAGATTCTATGATTCTATGATTCTATGACTCAGCAGGGCAGTCAAGGTTGTGTGACTAGAGCAAGTGACACTGAACTCCATTTTGGGTATCTGTATTTTTCCACAAGCTGGACTGGGAACTGATTTTTTAGAACAAAGGATTCGGACCATGGGTTAAAGCTATATCAGATGGGGTGTGATATCATCTAGTGGCCTCACTCCCCACACCAGAGAACTCCTGGAAATACCCAAGGAACAAAGAACTGGGAACATCTCACACTCAAACCCTCTGGTGCCCAAATTAGGCCCCCAAGCACCTGTGATGCAAGTATGGGGGAGGGATTGTAGCCTGAGCAAACATCCAGATGCAGCAGTTATTTGATTCTTTTACCACTGTGTTCACACCTCAGTAGGGTGACCAGATGTCCCAATTTCATAGGGAGAGTCCTGATTTTGGGGTCCTTTTCTTATATAGGCTCCTATTACCCACAAGCACCTGTCCCAATTTTTCAAATTTGCTGTCTGGTCACCCAAGGGGCAACATAGAGATCACTGTCCAACACCCCGAGTGCAAGACATGTCAGATTTATAAACAGATTCGTGGAGATCTGCATTCCTGTCGCCGTAAGGAGATTTCCTCTCTCTGCTGAGTGGGAATTTGGTCAGTTGCCTCTATTAAAGTTAGTGTTGAGGGCTCAGAGAACGTTCCTTTTCTGGGCTGTGTGGTTCTTCCTCTGGGTTACTCAAGTTTTTCATTTCAGCAACTTTACTGCCCTTTTTGGAAGTGCAGCCAGAGCCTCGGCAGTGGGTATAGCAGGGCCCAAAGCCATGATTACCGCAGCTCAGAGATCAAAGTTAAGCATTAAGAGTTAATCTTTTCTCTTTAGATCAATGGGAAAACTCCCAACATGGCTAGGAGTTCACCCTAAACCTACATATAGGGACTTAAAGGAAAAGCTTGATTTACACCCATCATGAGACTCCAGTAACTTCAATAGGCTTAGAGGATAGAAATAGGGAAAAAATTAAGGCAGGGGAGGGGTTTCTCTTTCTCAGAGCCCCTTCCACTCGGGCTCTGGAGAGGAGAAGAAACACCAAAAGGTTGTACAAAAAAATAAAAAGCATGTTTCTGGCTTTGAGGAAACAAGGCAATGTAGGAAATCTCACTAGGAGATATCCAGGAACACATATTATGGAGAAGTGACCAGCACAGGAGGATATGGGACAGGAACTGCAATGTACGAGGACAGGCAGAATGCACTGAGAGTTATCAGATGGCAAGCGGGATATTCACGGAAAGGTAGGCAGAGCTAGGGATTGTGGGGGAGGGAGAGGGTGTACAGGGACAGGTGGAAAGCGCTGGAGGTTCCAGGGACATGGAGAGGCCTGTACACAAACAGGGGGTAGCGCTGCTGAAATTTGTGGTTGTTGTTGCTATTATTGGTTGTGACCTTTCCTGGCCCTAAATGCGTTTGGTCGGCTCGTATGGTCCCTTTTCCCTGTCAAGCCATGAAACGGAAGCCTTGGTGTCACAACCTTTACTTGGTTTTGTTTCCAATTGTTGTAGAATGTTATTTACATAAGTTCAGGCATATCGTTGGTGGAAGGAAGCATTGGTCTTTGCACCTTAGCTGCTTCAATCTCCCATAATATTCTGGACCCATTGTCAGAACTCTCCTTCCCCATCCCAGGCTGCCTTGGTTCCAACATCATGCTGGTTGCCAGTGTCTTCTCCATACTCCCCAGTCGTCTGTGGCTCCCACAACCTCCGACCTGCCCCACGCTAACAACAGTTTTCTGCTGCAGGAGCTGAGGTCCATCACACCTGCTCCCTTGGCTGGGAGGAGTGACTCACCGGTGCAAAATCTCACACATGAGTGGCAAATGCCAAGGAAGCTGTGCTGCTTCTCTTGTTACACCGATACACAGCACATGCTACTTCAAGTACTGCTATACAAGAACAATTCAAAAGCTGCCATTTATGCACATTATATAATGAGATCGGGCAACTCTGGGACTTGTGAGGGCCTAGATTAATACAACTGCCACATGCAGGAACCACTGGTTGCTGACCAAAATAGATGTTAAACCCAGGATAAGATCATACCATAAACACATAATACCTGCCGTACAGGGTCAGACAAAAAGTCCATCCAGCCCAATATCTTCTCTACTGAAAGTGGCCAATGCCAGGTGCCCCGGATTGAGTGAAGCTAACAGGTAATGATCAAGTGATCTCTCTCCACCCATCCATCACCCCCATCTGAAAAACAGAGGCTAGGGACACCATTCCTTACCCATCCTGGCTAGTAGCCATTAATGGACTTAACCTCCATGAATTTATTTGGTTCTCTTTTAAACCCTCTTATAGTATGAGCCTTCACATGTATTCATGTAACTGCAGTTGCGTAGAACAGGTTGACTTACTGAGGTAGTGTAGTTATTGCATTGGAGTCACGGAAAGGCTGAGTCATGGAAAGGCTGAGTAACAGGATTTGTGGGGAGGGAGGCTGATGGATGACAAGAGAGATGACAGGTGATGGTCAGAAGGAGGGATCTCAGCAATGGAAAGAGCAGTGCTATGTGATGGAGTGATAAGATACTGGCTGGGAGGAAATTCTCAGACTGAATTTCCACAATGCTTAGCTCAACCAAACTGGGACACGGTGCCCTTCGTTAAAGAGGGGATGTGCTTTCCCCCTCATGTCAAACAGGTTTAAAGTCACTGGTCCCAGGTGATCACCTTCTGCACATGCATTTGCCTAATTTGTCAGAAAGCTCTTTGGTTTTGACCCCATAAATGATAGGGTTGAGCATGGGAGGGATGAGGAGATAGAGGTCAGCCAAGATGATGGGAACATAGGGAGCGATTCCGTGACCGAACAGGTATGTGAGACTGGCGAAGAGGCTAGGGGTATAATACATCAGCATCACACAGACGTGGGCTGTGCAAGTGTTGAGGGCTTTCTGGTGGGATTTTTTAGAGGAGATTCTGAGGACGGCCCTTATGATCAGACCATAGGACAGGGCAATGAGCGTCAGGTCAAACCCATAGACTATAAACATTAGCACCAAGCCATATGTCCTGGGGACTGTGATGTCCCCACACGCCATCTTCTCCACGGCTATGTACTCGCATTGCGTGTGGGGGATAATGCGGTTGGCACAGAATGGCTGCTGACTCATGAGCAGGGGTAGGGGCAGAATGAAGAGAACAGATCTTATCAAACATACAATCCCTAGCTTAGCTATTCGTACATTGCTGAGGATGGTGGCGTATCTCAGAGGGCTACATATGGCAACATAGCGATCGAAGGCCATTGTCACGAGGGTGGCTGACTGTGTAACAGAAACTGTGTGGAGGAAGAACATCTGGGTGAGGCATCCAGCCATAGTAATGCCTTTCAAATTGAACCAAAATATACACAGTGCCTTTGGCACAACAACCGTAGGTGTGGCAATGTCTGTTATTGCCAGCATGCAGAGCAGCAGGTACATGGGCTTGTGCAGGGTTCGCTCCCTACCTACAACAAACAGAAGTGTGAAATTTCCCATCAAGCTGATAATGTAGAATGTAGAGAATGGGATGGAAATCCAGCTGTGGTCAGCCTCCAGGCCAGGGATGCCCGTTAGGATGAATATTGAAGGGTCAGAGGGGGTGACGTTGAAAGCTGCCATGAGGTGGTCGATGCGTCGATATGACTCAAAAATGCTCAAGGTGTCTGTGAAGGGAAAGAAGTAAAGCGAGGGGGTTATGCGCTTTATAATAGACTCATAGACTCATAGACGTTAAGGTCAGGACCATTAGGATCATCTAGTCTGACTTCCTGTACAATGCAGGCCACAGAATCTCACCCACCCACTCCTGGAGTAATACTCTCAACTATGTCTCAGCAATTGAAGTCCTCAAATCATGGTTTAAAGACTTCAAGATGCAGAGAATCCTCCAGTAAGTGACCCGTGCCCCATGCTGCAGAGGAAGGTGAAAACCCTCCAGGGACTCTGCCAATCTAACCTTGAGGAAAATTCCTTCCCAACCCCAAATATGGCGATCAGTCTTGCCCACAGCCTGAGCATGTGGGGAAAACTCACCAGCCAGACACCCAGGTAAAAGTTCTCTGTAGTAACTTCTAACATCCCATCATTCACCTTTGGTCCTATTTACTACTGATGGCCATTAATTGACCTTTGACTATGATCATGCTATCCCATCAAACCATTCCCTCCATAAACTAATCTAGCTTACTCTTGAAGCCAGATAGGTCTTTTGCCCCCAAAACAATAAATAGTACATAAATATTTTAGAGTTATTAACAATCTAGTAGTCCATTTGAGTGGGGAGTGAAGAACCACAGATTATTTCACTCCCTGCCTTATATAGCTTTAGCATATGGAGGAAACCCTTTGTTTCAAAACTTGGTTACTAGACCAATTTGTGGGGAAATTACAGACTCCTCATGATAGAGTTCAGTTTTATGCAGCCTGGTCTGATGCCCTTGTAGAGACATAGCATCCGTTCTTTATAGGCTGTCTGAAGCATTCTCAGGGAGGCTCACCAGGTGGGAGATAAGTTTCTCTTAAGGCCTACTGTTTCCCCCAATAGCTCATTGCCCTGAATTGACCCTTCCCATCCAGCTATCTAGACTGAAAGCATCTTGCAAGTGGGTGTTACCCAGGTGTAACAACCTTTGAAATACAGATAAGTAGACAAGATTCACAACTTCACACAAAAATTATACATGCATACAAATAGGATAATCATATTCAGAAAGTCATAACTTTTCCAATGAGAAATTACATGACCCACCTTGAATAAAAAATATCATAATTATTCTATCATCTATAATCATATCATAACAGTATCCCTATGAACAATATGCGGTACAGCATCACAAAAATATCAATGGTTATTTCTACAAGTGAAATGCCTGAAGTTACATAACAAAAACAAGAATTGGAATCAAAACCGAGTAAAGGTTGTGACACCCAGACTGCAGTTCTCTCGCTTGCCAGGACAAAGAGAGCCCGAAACTCCCCAAACACACTCTGTACTAGGAAACGTCCCAAAGCTGGCCTTGCACCAACAATCACAAAGAAAAAAATTATTTCAGCAGCACTGCCCGCCTATTCATCTACATGCCACTCTGCGACCCTGTGACATTCCCCTCTGGTGTTATTCGGACCAGTGATCTGCTAGGTCACTCCAGTCCTTCCCATACCACATTGATTGTATCTAGAGGTATGAGGAATCTGCTTTCGCCCACTCCCACAATCTCTTCCATTTGACCAGATTGCATATTGGCCTTTGGGACCACACTGTGCTTAACCAGAGCTATGTAGGCCCCTGTATCCCTCTACCCCAAGTACTCCCTGCCATCAATTTGGACAACATTAACATGCTCCATATCTGGTTCTGCAGAGGCTAATCTTACAAAACTAATATGATAGGTTTCAATTGCTTGGGGAGTTTCTGTTGTGAGGACAGCAGAATTAACATGAGGTATTGTTTACCTGCTTCCTCCTAGCAAAGGGCATTGATTCCTCAGGTGATCAGTGGAATTACACTGAGAGCACCTTTGGAGCTCTTCTACTTTGTCAGTAGATTTGGGATGAGGGTTAGAGGAATGTTTTCGGTAAGAGAATGTTTAGGCTCCCATCCCACTACTGTCTCCCCAGGGGCAAACTGGGATCCCCCTTCCCACAAGTTTGAATCCCCTCTTTCTTTGGCTTGAACTAAATAGACACCTGAGTCTGTTCGAAGGTATCAGCCTAAAAAGCCATTTCCTGCAGAATCTTTACGTATTTTTCCCATAGACATTGCTGTACATCAGCCTCACATATGCTTAAAAGATGCTCTTGAGTTGCAAGACGAAGGAGTCCTTCAAAACTTGCCGCCTCCTTACCCCTCACCCATTTTCCCAACCGATCTTTTATTTTGTTTACATATTCCCCATTACCCATTCCGATATCCCTCTTCAGATTCCTTAATTTAACTCTATACGGTTCAGGGGTAAGCTGAAAACTTCGCAAAAGAGTGTCTCTAAATTTACAATAGTTTAAAGCATCTGCAGTAGGTATCCATTGAATATATTTGGAGATTTACCAGTTAATTTCGCAATCAGAGTTGGAATTCTCTTATCATCAGGGACTTAATGTATTACACACAGCCAGTTGAAAGTAGTCAGACATTCAGCAACATCATCCTCTTCACTGTATGCACGACATAAGTGTTCCCATTTGTGGAGTTTTGGAGTGATGGGAGCCATTGGGGTCAGGGGCCTCTGGTTCTGCTTCTGGAGCAAGTTCGGTTGGTGTTTTCGCTCGCTCTCACTTTCTCTTTCTTCCTGGTCTCTCTCTCTCTTTCTTCCAAAGCCCTTCACGTGGAGCCTCCTCCCTGGCTGCCTTTGCCACCGTAGACCTTTGGTGTGCAGCCTCCTGTTCTTTGATCCTCCTTTCTGCCTGCGACATTTGAAACACTCGGGACTTTTCCTTCTCTGCTGCTTCCAGTCCGGCCAGCTCTAGTTTGGAGCTTCCTCACTGGTAATCATGTTTCTGGTTTTTTTGTGCTTATTTCCCTCACCCGAAATAAACAACCAATAAATAACATAACTGTGACCTTCTCCTGACTGTTCTTAGCTACTGCACTTAAGACTCATTTAAAATCACGAATATCAGTAATCAAAGTGTGAACTTCATTTGAAGTAGTAACAAGCTGCACATACAGCCTGTTTGCTGTGCCAGTGTGACATTCCCCGTGTGTTATCTGGAGTGGTGATCTGCTAGGTCACTTTCCTTTCTGATGCCTCTATGGAGCTAATATCTGGCTGATTCCCCAACTTACAGCATGTTCTAGTGACAACAATACAACACAATTCTCATAACTTCATATTCTTTAATAATACACATATATGGATAGAGACATGAATTTCAGCAGATCATTACCTTTCCCCTGATACTTTACAAGGCATGTTTTTTGTGTCAGATCACGATTATATGACAATGAGGAATATGGGGGTTACAGGACGCTCCCCCAAGGTATAGAATGTCACAGCACCCACAAAGCCTCTGTGCTACTTGCCCATCATTCTATACCCTCTGCCTGCCTCCACTATCATCAGCAGTGCCCGCTTCTCTGGTTACAACCCCCTACCTGCCCCCACAGCCTCCAGCACTGCCAGCCTGCCTGTATACACCCTGCTCCCTGCCCCACAGCCCCTGGTGCTGGTCACCTGTCCTGTTACCCCCAGAACTTCCATCCCTGCCACATAGGGATACCCCTCACCCAGGACCATAACCAGATGCAATACAACAGTGACAGCTCACAGAACTAACTCCAAAGACTAGGTTTCACTCAGTGTCCGCCTGCCCCAGGGAAAAGGGGGAGATGAGATTGAACAGCCTTTCTGGGGGCAAAGGGAACCTCAGCAGCACCTCAGCCTGTGCAGGGAAGGAGAGAGGGACAGGCCCGGCAGGAGGGAGAGAGGGCGTGGAGACTAAAAGGGGAGAGCATGAGTAACTCTTCCTGAAAACGACACAAAGCTTTGACATATTGCATCCAGTTAGAAACCCAGACACACCTTCCTCAGGCTGCTTTTCCATGATGGCAACTGCTGACGTTGCCACGAAACTGTAGTGGCCTTGGTCTGTGCATCAGGGAGGACGTCCATTCCCTATTTCCCATAGTTTCAGGAGGCCGAGTCACTCTGATCTGGATACTGCATGTCCCGCTGTCCTGTGCCGCCCCCCCACACACACACACACTGTGCACTTCTGGATCTCCCCCGCTGACATTTGCAACCCCACCCCTAAGCCAGAAATATGATTTTAATTTTACTGTCTTTTGTGATTCTCATCCTCTCCAGAAACAGAGATGCAGGGTCACAGGGAGAGCAGATCTCTCTGCCATGTTGGGAAAAAAAATGTCATCCTAATTATTTTGAACGTTTAAGCCTGTGAGTTTGAGATTTCAGTAAATCTCCTGTCAGCTTTTCTTGGGTCCTAAGAAACTCACCCAGGCCACAGGACAACTCCAGATGAAGTCACTGGAGACTCATGGCCGATGTTAATCAGGAAATTTATTACTATCACTGCCTGCGGATTTAGGGGGAACTCCGGGCTCTGTTGAGAATTTTGCCTTTGATCTAAAGGGGACCAGATTCTCCCTATATGTTTAATTTTCAGCTCCCAGCTATGAAAATCAACGCTTTGGACCTGCTGCAGAGAGCACTATTCAGTTTGGGTGCTGAAAAATTCTGAAGGAAACTCCCAGTTCATGTGGTGTTCTGAGACCGAGAATGAAAGTTGGGGATTTCAAATTCCTGATTATGCTCTCAGAGAGAGGCCAGTGCCAATCTGGAGTGAGCCAGAGAAGGGAGCATGTGAGAGCAGAATATAGCCAGTGTGTGGCCCATTCTTGCTGTGAACCCTCTGGTTACACAGAAACCCACCACGGAGGGTTTGTCTCCACTTCCAGGGCAGCGAAGTTGCTGAATTGGAAAACTTGAGCGAACTAGAGGAAAGACCACAGTATCCAAAGAAGGAAACTACTGAGGCAGATAGAAGGACACAGTAAGAGAAAGGGAACTGAACTTAAAATCTAATATTTGTCTAAAGTATTCTCAATACTTTTTAGTTCCAATTTTACCAGGTAAATCCCTTGGTGTTTCTGACAGTACTAAACAAATCAAGTCACCGTGCTGCTGAATTCCTTCCCAGGTGGTTCTTGACTTGAACCCTGGAACCCTTCCTAAGCCCTCAGCACTAACTCTAATGTAGAAACAGGCAACTCACCAAAATCCCAGTTAGCAGAGAGAGGAAAAATCTCCTTACTGCGACAGCAAGGCAGAGTCTTGAGAATCAGTGTACGAAGTCATATGTCTGACACTCGGCGTGCTGCACAGCGACCTTTATGATTCCCCTGTACGGTCCCTGTGGACCCTCAGATTGGCCAGGACTCTCGTACAATTCCCTGGGCTCTGTGAGCAGCGGGAAGAGCAGAAAATAGACCCTGGAGAACTTCAGCCTGAGAGCCTCCCCCGGGAGTGAAGAAATAATTTGCTGATAACAGGGACTCAGATTTTCAGAGCAATCTGCAGTTTGCAAACTGTTCAGCCTAGTAATAGATGATAACTTTCTTTTCTGTTTGTAATGTACTGCCATCTGCACTCTGTGTGGGAATGCTGCTACAAGACACTGACTAAAAACCATTTTCAATAGATCGTAGGAGTGTACTGCTGCATACAGCCCATGCAGTTGTAATATCCATTCCATTCGCCTCTGAAAAATCAGTGCCAACCTGTAGAGTCCAATTTATGTTATCCTGTATTAATGCAAGCCAGACGTGTTAAAGGCTTTCTTCTGCCAGGATTCTGACATCAACTTTATTTGCCAGTGAGCCTTTGTGAGGTTTTAAATTAAATATATATCTGACAGCTACTAACTGTTTTAATAGTTAATCTATTCTCTGCATCAGGGAGCCATCAATTTCAATATTTTGTTGATCTTTCACAGATTGGTGCAGGAACTGGTTATGATATCCTGGGTCAGAGCTAGTACAATGGGACTTCTCCACTGACTATGTGATTCCTTCCTCTCTCTCTCCATGCTAAAATGACCTAGAGTTCATCTCACATGGTATCCCACATTTTAGGAGGAAACAGCCATAGAATTTGCCTGATGTATTGCACTGGGGCTATTTGAGTGTGCTGGTATTTTCATAGTGATAGAATCATAGAATATCAGGGTTGTTAGGGACCTCAGGAGGTCATCTAGTCTAACCCCCTGCTCAAAGTGAGGTAGGTAGGTGTGCCCTGCTCGGATGAGAACATGGTGGTAAAGAAATCAAATAATTGCTACGTATGGATCTCCTGTTTCGATTACTGTCCCAACCCCCATACTAGTGTCATAGGAGCCTTGCAGCCAAATTTGGGGTCCAGAGGGTATGAGTCTGATGGGTTTTCACCCCTGGGATGCAGCCTGGGAGCCATGAGAACTGCTGCACCCCTCTAACCACCCAACGGTGCTGGCCCTGTTTCACACTGCTTTGCTGGTCATTCAGCCTCTCCAGGCCCTGGGATCACCATCACTACAGCTCATGGTGCCAAACACTGAAGCAGAGCTACCTGAAAGTTTAGCTAAGCCTCCAAAGTATAAACGGCAAACACCAGCCAATTTCTCAGCTTCCATGGCTCATACTGGCCCATGAAGCACTGGAATGGGTTACCTAGGGAGGTGGTGGAATCTCCTTCCTTCGAGGTTTTTAAGGTCAGGCTTGACAAAGCCCTTGCTGGGATGATCTAGTTGGGGTTGGTCCTGCTTTGAGCAGGGGGTTGGACTTGATGACCTCCTGAGGTCCCTTCCAACCCTGAGATTCTATGATTCTATGATTCTTTGATACCATCCTCTCCTCCCCGCCCCCACCCCGCAGAGTACAAACCCAAAATTATACTATCTTACACTGCCCAGGGATCTGTACAATGTACAGGTGAAATTCCCCACTGGTGTTATCCGGACTGGTGATCTGCTAGGCGTCTCCAATCCTTGACTCAGGGAGCCAGCCTTACCCTGCTCTGCTGTGAGAAGCCCCAATAATGGGATGTCCGCACACAGCCTCTGGCATGTAAGCTGCTCCCAGCTATTTGCACGCAAATGACCCTACCCAAGATGTCCCGTCCTGTCTTGTGATAGGGGCCAATGTTATGAGCTTCAGAGAGAAAGAGGAGAACAGGGCTATTATGGAGGTATCCATCTCTTGTCATCCAGTGCCATCATCTGGCAGTCAGGGGCTAGGGACACCCAGAACATGGGGGTGCATTCTGGAACATCTTGGATAACAGCCATTGATGGACATATCCTCCATAAATTTATCTAGTTCTCTTTGAACCCTGTTATATATTTGGCCTTCACAAAATCACCTGACAATGAGTTCCACAGGTTGACTGTGTGTTGTGTATTCTACTTCATTTTCTTTGTTTTAAACCTCTTGCCTATTATTTCTTGGTCGACCCGGTTCTTGTCTTATATGAAGGAGTAAACAAGACTTCCATATTCACCCTCTCCACGCCATTCATGGCTTTAGCGATCACTATCTTATGGCCTCTTAGTTGTCTCCTTTCCAAGCTGCAATGTCCCACTATTATTAAAATGAAAATAAGAAAGAAAAACTTGTAGCACCTTAGAGACTAACAAATTTATTTCAGCATAAGCTTTCGTGGGTTAATACCCACTTCATCGGATGCATGGAATGAAATACACAGTAGACAGATATTTATACAGTCAGAGAAACATGATAAGGTCTAATATGTCTTTTTTGAGATGAGGCCACCACAACTGTATAAAGTATTCATGCTGTTTTATTTATGTTGTGGCATTATTATAGTTTTGTCTTTTTATCTGTCCCTTTCCTAATGGTCCCTAATATTCTGTTAGCTGTTTTGACTGCTGACGTTTTCAGAAACCTTTCTACAATGACCCCAAGATTTCTTTCTTGAGTTGTAACGGCTCGTTTAGATCCCATCATTTGGTCTGTATAGGTAGGATAATATTTGCTTTACTGCTATCATTTGAATCTTTTAAAAGCCTATGAGTGGATCCTCCTTATAAACTCACTGTGACACCACATCCCATATTCTTAATATTTGTATGATTTTGAAATAATTATGGCATATATGATACATTTTGTACAAGATATGTTTTGACAGGTGTCATTGGAAAAGTTATGATTTGCTAAAAAGGATTATCCTGTTTGTGTGCATATATCATGGTTGTATGTGAAATTATGAGTATTGATTATGTATCTGTATTTGAAAATTAGTTACACCTGGGTGACGCCCATTGGGCAAAATGCTTGAAGGAATCACACAGTGAGTAGAGAAGTTTCATGGTACTAGTTCTCATTCAGGATAGCACAATCCACTTCTGCATCAATTTCTGAAAAATCAACACAGTATTGAAATTTTATACCCGATGAAGACAGAACTGGTCGTCTTTGCGGGGGACTGACACCATATTTGAAAGAATGCATATAATCAACTGTTGAAAAAAATCCTTACATGAACTAAACTGTACTATAGAATAATAATAAGAATTTAGCAGTATGGATATCACCTGACTAGGATGGCAATACTGACTGTGAAAAGCTCAGGGAGCTTAGAGGGACTAAAAAAATAAATAAAAAACCTTAGTAATAGTGGGAGGTTTCAGCTCTCCCCAGCTTTGAATCACTTAGAGGAGAGGAAAGTGATCAGGAACAGAGTGATCAGGAACAGTCTGCATGGATACACCAAGGTCAGCTAATGCCTGACGAAACTTATTGTCATCTGTGATTAGATAACTGGCTCTGTGGATGAGGGGAAAGCAGTGGATGTGTTATTCCTTGACTTTAGGGAAGTTTTAGATATGGTCTCCAACAGTATTCTTGTCAGCAAGTTAAAGATGTATGGGCTGGTAGAATGTAAATTAAGGCGGATAGAAAGCTGGCTAGATTGTCAGGCTCAACTGGCAGGGATCAATGGCTCCGCGTCTAGTTGGCAGCCAGTATTAAGCGGAGTGCCCCAAGGGTCGGTCATGGGCTGATTTTGTTCAATATCTTCATTAATGATCACAAGGATGGCGTGGACTGCACCCTCAGCAAGTTTGCAGATGACACTAAACTGGAAGAAGTAGTAGATACCCTGGAGGGTAGGGATAGGGTCCAGAGTGACCTAGACAAATTAGAGGATTGGACCAAAAGAAATCTGATGAGGTTCAACAAGGACAAGTGCAGAGTCCTGCACTTAGGACGGAAGAATCCTATGTACTGCTACAGACTAGGGACCGAGCGACTAGGCAGCAATTCTGCAGAAAAGGACCTAGAGGTTACAGTGGATGAGAAGCTGGATATGGGTCAACAGTGTGCCCTTGTTGCCAAGATGGTTAATAGCATTTTGGGGTGTATAAGTAGGGGCATTGCCAGCGGATCGAGGGACGTGATTGTTCCCCTCTATTCGGCGTTGGTGAGGCCTCATCTAGAGTACTGTGTCCAGTTTTGGGCCCCACACTACAAGAAGGATGTCAGGAGGTCATCAAGTCCAACCCACTGCTCAAAGCAGAGCCAATCCACAACTAAATCATCCCAGCCAGGGCTTTGTCAAGCCAGACCTTAAAAACCTCTAAGGAAGGAGATTCCACCACCTCCCTATGTAACCCATTCCAGTTCTTCACCACTCTCCTAGTAAAAACGTTTTTCCTAATATCCAACCTAACCCTCCCCCACCGCAACTTGAGACCATTACTCCTTGTTCTGTCATCTGTTACCACTAAGAACAGTCTAGATCCATCCTCTTTGGAACCCCCGTTCAGGTAGTTGAAAGCAGCTATCAAATCCCCCCTCACTCTTCTCTTCTGCAGGCTAAACAATCCCAGTTCCCTCAGCCTCTCCTCATAAGTCATGTGCTCCAGCCCCCTAATCATTTTTGTTGCCCTCCGCTGGACTCTTTCCAATTTTTCTACATCCTTCTTGTAGTGTGGGGCCCAAAACTGACACAGTACTCCAGATGAGGCCTCAGCAATGTTGAATAGAGGGGAACGATCACGTCCCTCAATCTGCTGGCAATGCCCCTACTTATACACTCCCAAAATACCTTTTGCCTTCTTGGCAACAAGGGCACACTGTGTATGCAGCTTCTCATCCACTGTAACTCCTAGGTCCTTTTCTGCAGCACTACGTCCCTCTGTATCCTATCCCTACCCTCCAGCATATCTACCACTCCTCCCAGTTTAGTGTGATCTGCAAACTTGCTGCAAACATACTCCAGATCATTAATGAAGATATTGAACAAAACAGGTCCCAGGACCGATCAGTCAACGGGTCAGACCTGATGGTCATTGCCTTGTCCTATGGTCTGATCATCAGGGCTGTCCTTAGAATTTCCTCCAAGACAGCCCACCACAAAATCCCTCAACACCTGCACAGCCCACATCTGTGTAATGCTAATTACTGATCCTTCCATCTTTTTCTCAACTCTGACACACCGGTTATATCCCGTCTAATTAATCTCTTTTGTAAGGTAACAATCCCAGTTTTTTTCAACCACTCTCTATATGAATGTTTCCCCAGGCCCTTGATCATTGTTATGGTGACCAGACAGCAAATGTGAAAAATTGGGACACGGGGTGGGGGGGTAATAGGAGCCTATATAAGAAAAAGACCCCAAAATTGGGACTCTCCCTATAAAATGGTGACATCGGGTCACCCTAATTGTCCTTGCCCTCACCTGAACCCTTCTAGTTCTGCAATATCTTGTGTGAGAACGGTGGCCTGTACTACACAAAGGAGTTCAGAGGAGGATGAAACATTATCTGCCTGATTTCATGGCATTGTATTTTTTGTATGATTTTCCATTCCACTCTTCCTGGATCCCAATGTCTTGCTTAGTTTCTGTCCGTGCTTGGACTGTGAGCAGGGTTTCATAGAACTGTGTACCATGACACCCAGGTCCCTCTCCTGAGTTCATACAGTTAAATTAGAACCTGGAAAGCTCTGAGGAGTTCAAGCTTTCCCTCCAATGTGCATACACATTGCAGTCTTGACATCAAAGTTCATCGGCCATCATGCTGCCCATTCACCTGGCTTGTTTAGCTCCCTCTGAGAACTTCTCTGGATTTCACAGTAATACTTATAAAATATTTACCGTACTATTGGTTATAAAGTGTGTAACTTCCCTCTCTGTGCTTCTCTCCCTTCAGAGGCACCTTGAGCATTTCTGAGTCCAACCAACACATCAACCATCTCATGGTATCTTCCAACCTCACCCCTTCTGAGTCTTCAATATTCATTCTAATGGGTATCCCTGGCATGGAAGCTGCTCACATCTGGATTTCCATCCCTGTCTCTACATTCTACATTATCAGCCTCTTGGGAAATTTCATAGTTCTGTTGGTAGTAGTCAAAGAGCAGACACTGCACAAGCCGATTTACCTGCTGCTCTGCCTGCTGGCATTCACAGAAATCAGTACATCTACCTCAGTCGTTCTAAAGGCATTGTGTATATTTTGGTTCAATTTGAAAGGTGTTATTGTGAATGGCTGCCTCACCCAGATGTTCTTCCTTCATGCGAGTTCTATGATGCACTCAGCCATGCTCATGACAATGGCCTTTGATCGCTACTTTGCCATAAGTAACCGTCTGAGATATGCCACCATCTTCACCAGTGTAAGAATAGCTAAAGTAGGGTTCATTAATTTGATGAGAGCTGTTCTCTTCATTCTGCCCTTGGCACTGCTCCTTAGCAGGCTGCCATTTTGTATCAACCACATTATCCTCCATACATACTGTGACCACATGGCTGTGGCAAAGATGTTGTGTGGGAACATCACAGTCAACGTATGGCTTGGTGATGGCATTTGCAGTCAATGGGTTAGACCCGATGCTCATTGCCCTGTCCTATGTATGGTCTGATCATCAGGGCTGTCCTTAGAATTTCCTCCAAGAAAGCCCACCACAAAATCCCTCAACACCTGCACAGCCCACATCTGTGTGATGCTAATGACTGATCCTTCCATCTTTTTCTCAACTCTGACACACCGGTTTGATCAGGGCATCACCCCCCATGTTCACATAATCTTGGCAAACCTCTATTTCCTCCTCTTCCCCATGCTCATCCCTATCGTTTATGGGGGTCAAAGCCAAAGAGCTCCGTGACAAAGTGGGAAAATACAACTGCAAAAGATGATCGCTTGTGGCCACTGACTTCAAATCTGTGTGTCAAGAGGGGAAAGGATATATCCTTGTTAATCAAGGGTGCTCAGTCCTAGTTTTGCTAAGCTCAGCATTGTGTAAATTCAAAGTCCGGGAAGCTCCTCACAACTAATATCGTATCACTACGTCATCAAGCACTGCTCTTCCTGTTGCTGAGTTACCTCTCTGACCATCACCTGATCTCTTTCACCATCATCCATCAGCCCCCACCTCCACAAAGTCAGTCGGCCTTTTTGTCAGTTCCATAGCACCAGAAGATACTGCAGCTTTTTGAAGCTAGATGGCTTTCTATTAGACCGTGTATGAACAGGGCTTGATCAGTGTGATGAACTGAAGCTTCACTTTCTGATAGACAAAGACAAAGAAAGCAACTACAATGCTGAACTTATCTATCATATGGCAGTGATCTCGTGGGCAAAATTTCCCTGATCTTTCTTCTTCCAATCCTTCAGGAAGCCTAGTAGGTAAACCAAATATTTTGTTTGGAAAGTGCTATTGCAGGAAAGCTGCTGCATGAATTGAGAACATTCTACAGGAGCTTATTGTTGAGAGTTGTGAAACTGTGTGTCTTTGAGAACTGGACTGTGTTACCCTGGATTTGAGGGGTGTGTTCCCCAGAATGTGATCAAGCCAGATGCACCATATGATGTGCACTCAGCTACTGTGAATTAATAAAATAGACCACAACATAGTTCAGTGTTAATTGGAAAGCAGGCTTTTTGATGCAAGGTCAAAATCTAGCTGGCAATTTCTGCTAATTAGAACAGGAGGAGTGGACAGACAAGTAAATAAGTGACAATGAAAGAAGATACGTGGATGAAAAACATGAGTCTAGATGCCTCTGATATTACAAGTTTGTTGAAAATTAGGAAAAGTGATGATCCAGTAGGGGTCACTATGAACCCCACAGCGATGACCCAGGGATTCCAAAGAGGATGAAGCTCAGTTGTTCTCAGTGGTGGCAGATGACAGGAGCAGTGGTGAAATCTTCATCCTTAGAGGTTTTAAGGCCTGGCTTGACAAAGCCCCTGGCTGGGATGATTTAGTTGGTGTTGGTCCTTCCTTGAGCAGGGCGTTGGACTGAATGACCTCCTGAGGTCTCTTCCAACTCTAATCTTCTATGATTCTACTGTTCTATCCTTGTCATAAATATAAAGGGAAGGGGTGAGAGGCTCTAATGCAGTACTATAAAATCCTCTTACCTGTAAAGGGTTAAACTCCAGTACCTGGCTGACACCTGACCAGGCTGGTATCTGACCAATAAGGGGACAAGATACTTTTAAATCTTTGGAGGAGAGGAAAAAGTCTTTGTCCATCTGTCTGTGTGAGCTCTCCCTAAGAGACAGATCTAGCCAGCACCCATCCATCTTCTATGGAGTTAGTAAGTGATTTCAGATAATTATGTGTTTAGGTTTTTCTACTGTTTTAGCTTGAGAAATTCGCTGTGCTGGAGGGAATGTGTATTCCTGATTTTGTTGCATTTTTCTGTAACTTGAAGGTTTTGCCCAGGGGGGGATCCCTCTGAGTTAGGAAATTGAGTACCCTGTAAAAGTTATACCATCCTGATTTTACAGAGATGATTTTTACCTTTTTTGTTTTAATAAAATCCTTCTTTTAAGAAGCTGACTGTTTTCCATTGTGCTAAGACACCCACCCCCCCAGGGGTGGGTTTTGTATCACCGTGTAACCAATTGGTTAGGAGATTATTCTCAAGCTCCCCAGGAAAGGGGGTGTACAGATTTGACAGGGTATTTGGGGGGGAAGGGGAACTTCAAGTGGTCCTTTTCCCTGGTTCTTGTTTAAATCACTTGATGGTGGCAGAGATAAGTTCTTACCATGGTGCAGGGGAGATTTTGTACCTTGGGGAGTTTTAACTTAAGCTGTTACAAATAGGGGTTTTTTCATGCGGATCCCCGTGTCTGTACCCTAGAGTTCAGAGTGGGGAGGGAACCTTGACAATCCTCCATTAATTTATTTATTTCTTTTTGAATTCCATTATGCTGTTGGCCTTCACAACATCCCCTGGCAATTTTTCTATGTGTTCTGTAGAAGTTATAAAATATTACACATACAATGTCCTTTGGAGCAGTTCTCTGAAGCCATCATGAGAGACATTTTTTCCTGACACCCTCTCTCCCCAGCTGGTGAGCAACAGGCCACTGTGAACCCAGATGTTAGGAAAATATCTGGGATGTTCTAAACCTATTGCTTATGTCTGTGTGTGCTTCAATCTAACTGCAGTGTTAGACAAAAGCATGATTACTCACATGTAATCCTTGATCAGATAGAATTGCTGTGTTCCCATTGACTTATTCCTGGTAATGCCTGGAGTGGGATAGTTACATTACCCTTCTGGGGTCTTTGAAAATACGGGTGACAGACTGCTGTGTTAAACTATGACATCACCTTTGGAGTCTAATAACTTAGCACGTTGCACAGCCCATTTTGGGGTCACTTTGAGCTGGAACTTTCAAACTACACACTAACCATTCTTGTTGTCAAAGACGTCAGAAGTAGGTGTTGAAATTTCATCGTGGAGTTTGTGAAACAGATGAAACAGAGATCACCACCAAATGTCAAGGTGATTGAATCAGTTGCATTATTAAGTCCTTCATGACCTAGATTGGCTGATGTCTCATTTTTGCCATTGTTTTGTGGAGACCTTGGACAGTTGGAGCAGCAGTGAAGAGTTTTGTCTATGGTTCACTGGCCTCAGACTGAGGACAACCAAGTTGAGCAGTTTTGGGTTGAAGCTCTGGAACACATGGATGCTGCTGGCGACAAAGGCTTCAGTGATTTTGGCTTGTTTATTCTTTCATTTCTATTGCTACCTTTTAGCAAAGCTGCAGTTAAAAGATTGTTTTCCCATATGAACTTGATAATTGAAAAATTGCACAACAAGATTAAATAGGAACTTTTAGAAAACATTCTTCATCTTAGGGAGGACATGAAAAAACACAAAATCTGTTATGACTGGTTTACACCAGTAAAATAAATGATTGCACTGGCCACTGCCGATTTATATGACCAGCAGCTGAAGCAGTCTACTTCCAACAAAGAAATGTTTCAGAGTAGCAGCCGTGTTAGTCTGTATCCTTAAAAAGAACAGGAGGACTTGTGGCACCTTAGAAACTAACAAATATATTACAGCATAAGCTTTCGTAGGCTATAGCCCACTTCATCAGATGCATGGAATGGAAAACAGAAGTAAGATGTATATATACACACAGAAAACTTGGAAGCTGCCATACCAATTCTAAGAGGCTATTTAATTTAGATGAGTTATTATCAGCAGGAGAAAAAAAACACCTTTTGTAGTGATAATCAAGAAGGCCTATATCAGACAGTTGACAAGAAGGTGTGAGGATACTTAACATTGGGAAATAGATTCACTGAGTGTAATGATCCAGCCATTCCCAGTCTCTGTTTAACCCTAGGTTGATGGTATCCAATTTGATTTGCAAATTAATTCATATTGGCAAACACATTATGCAAGTGTATTTACGCAATTTCTCACGAAGCTCTACTGTTTTGGCCCCATAAATGATAGGATTGAACATGGGGAGGAGGAGCTAATACACGTTGGCCAAGATGATGTGAACATGGGGAGCAATTCCCTGCCTGAACCGGTATGTCACAGTGGAGAAGAGGAAGGAAGGATAAGACATCATCATCACAGCGATGTGGGCTGTGCAGGTGCTGAAAGCTTTCTGGTGGGCTTTCTTGGAGGATACTCTGAGGACAGCCCTGAGGATCAGACCATAGGACAGGGCAATAAGCGTCAGATCGAACACGATGACTACAAATGCTATTACCAAACCGTACGTCCTGTTCACTGTGATGTCCCCACATGACATCTTTGCCACAGCCATGTGGTCGCAGAACGTATGGGCGATAATGCGGTTGGCACAGAATGGCTGCCTGCTCAGAAGCAGGGGCATAGGCAGAATGAGAAGAACAGCTCTTATCAAACCCACTAGCCCTAGCATAGCTATTCGTGCATTGGTGACGATTGTGGCGTATCTCAGAGGGTTACATATGGCAACATAGCGATCAAAGGCCATTGTCACGAGGACGCTGAGTGCATAGCAGTACCAGCATGAATGAAGAACATCTGGGTGAGGCAGACACCCACAGTAATACCTTTCAGATTGAACCAAAATATGCACAGTACTTTTGGCATGACAGAAGTAGACGTGCCGATTTATGTGAGTGCCAGCATGCAGACCAGCAGGTACATCGGCTTGTGCAGGGTCTTCTCCTTGCCTATAACATAGAGTAGTGTGAAATTTCCCAACAGGCCCATAATGTACAAAGTAGAGAAAGGGATGGAAATCCAGACGTGAGCAGCTTCCAGGCCAGGGATGCCCATTAGGATGAATGTTGACACATCAGAATGTGTGAGGTTGAAAACTGCCATGAGGTGGTTGATGAGTCGATCGGGGTCAGAAATGCTCAAGGTGCCTGTGAAGGGAGAGAAGGACAGCAAGGGGAGTTACAAAATGTGTAACATACTGTATGGCAAATATTGTATACTTATTAACAATCTAAGAAGGGGGGGTGAGCAGTGAGGTGTCAACATGTACGGATGGCGCCAGATTATTTAGGTCACAGTGAAGTCCAGAGATGTCCTCAGAGAGAGCTAACCAAGCCAAGTGAATAGACAGAATAATGGCAGATGAACTTTGAAGTCCATAACTGCAATGTGTATGCCCATTGGAGGGAAAAGCTTGAAATCCTCAAACTCCTAACAAGGTTATAATTCAACTCTATGAACTCAGAACATGGACATAGGCACCATCTGTGTGGGTGCTCCGGCACTGGAGTACGCATGGGCAAAAAATTGGTGGGTGCAGAGCACCCACCGGCAGCTCCCCGCCGGCCCCCCTGCCCCGCTCACCTCCACTCCGCCGCCTCCCCCAAGGCACCGCCGCTCCACTTTCCCTCCCTCCCTCCCGGGCTTGTCACGTGCCGAGCTGGGCGGGGGGGCTGGCGGGGAGCTGGTGGTGGGTGCTCTGCTTCTCCCCCTTCCCTCCCGGGGAGGGAAGGGGGAGCCTTGCAAGCATGGGGGGGGATCAAGGGGAAATGCAGAGCACCCGGGGAAGAAGGTGGGGGTCGGGGATTTGGGGAAGGAGTGGAAAGGGGTGGGGGTGGAGTTGGGGTGGGGCGGGGCTGGGGGCACGAGCTCCCACTGGTGCCAACTAAAGTCGGCGCCTATGAACATGGATCTGGGCGTTATGGCATACAGATTGGAGAAAACCTGCTCACAGTGCCGTCTTGGACAGAAACTAAGAAAAACGTTGGCATCCAGTAGGAGTGGGCTGGGAAACCATACAGAAGGTACAATGCCATGAGATCAGGCAGTCAATGTTTCACCCTCCTCTGGACTCCTCTGTGTAGTACTGGGAACCCTTCTCACACAGGATATTGCAGAACTACAGGGGTGCTGGCAAGGGCAATAAGTAGGGTCAAGAGAAGGAGGAAACTCTCAGATGGAGAAAGGGTAAAAAGACTGGGATTGTCACCTTACAATGGGGATGAATTAGAGAGGAAATGTGAAAATCTATAAAATATTGACTAGTAGAGAGTAGATTGAGAATGTGTTCTCAGTGTTTCTTAATACAATATCAAGAGCACATTTAATTAAAGTGAAACATGGCAAATTCAAAACAAAAAACACAATAAAAAGTGTGCTCTGTTGACTCAATGCCTAATTATGATGAACTCGTTGCAACAAGAGGTAATTGAGGCTATGAGCTAAGTGAGAATCAAGGAGGATTTGGATATTTATGTGGCTAGTGAGACTATCCAGTTACCATAGTTACAGCTAAAGACATGTTTTGGAAAGCCTATATGCCAACATGCTTTAGGGCACAAGCCTATCTCTAGCTGTTAGGCATTGGAATGACACACTCAGGAGAGATAGGTCAGCCCCCTATCCACCTATTGCTTGGTGTCTTACTCCTTCTTCTGCAGCACATGGGGCTTTCACTGTCAGAGAAAGGAAACTGGACTAGATGAACCATACGTCTGATCGACAATGTCATTCCTATGTTGGAACCGAGCCAAGTTTTCCCCATAGAAACAGATATAATCTGGCTGGGTCATGACTTTGTGCTCAACAGAATGGGCAGGAAGGCCTCAAAGCTCTTGGTATTTAGGGCTACAGGTCTGCACCTCTGTTACTTCCCGTTTTTCTTTAGTGAGACACTTTCCTGAAGGCTCCCAGCTTTGTCTGAGGCATAAGCTACAGATGTTAACAGACAAATGTAAGAAGAAACATGTGTCAGCAACTCAGCTGTTCACCCTTCTCATGCCTGAATATCAATGGTGTTTGCAGATGACCAAAAACAATGGGGGATTGTAAATAATAAAGAGGACGGGTCCCATATTCAAAGCAATGTGTATTGGTTGGTAAATAGGGTTGAAGAAAATAATTTTGTAGATTTGGGGGCATGAAGGGATAATTAGTTAAACATGAGTTTAGCTAAACATGACTGTGACCCTGTGGCCAAAAGAGCCAATGTGGTCCTGGGACAGGGGCGGGTATACTTTTTGGCCTGAGGGCTGCATCGGGCTTTGGAAATTGTATGGAGGGCCGGTTAGGGGAGGAAGTCGTGGCCCAGACCCCACCTCCTATCCGCCACACGCTGGGACTCCTGCCCCAGCCAATCCCCCCACATTCCCCGACGTACCCCCCCGGTACCTCTGCCCCAGCCACACACCCCTGCTCCCTGTCTCCTGACTGCCCCTGAAACCTCCACCCCTGACTGCCCCCTGCCACCCCATCTAACCCTGCCCCTCATTCCTGACGCCCCCCCCCCAGGACCACTGCCCCATCCAACGAACCCTTCTCCCTGTCCCCTGGAATAACTGCCCCTGACTGTCCCCCAACGTCCCCATCCAACTCCTTCCTGATGGCCCCCCGGGGATCTCTGCCCCAATTCAACCCCCCCTGTTTCCCATCCTCTGACTGCCCCGGCCCCTATCCACACCCTCACCCCCTGACCATCAGCCCAAACGTCCCTGACCTCTTTCCAACCCACGCCCCTCCCCACCCCCTTACCGTGCTGCCTAGAGCTCTGGTGGTGGTAGAGCCGTGCCAGCCGGCTGGAGCCGGGCCACGCCTCCGCCACCGCGTAGCACAGAGCACCGGGGCAAGGCGGGCTCTGCAGCTGCGCTTCCCCAGGAGCTCCCAGCCCCGCCTCCCAGACCATTGCGCCGGCGGCGAGGTGCGCTCAGGCTGCGGGGGAGGGGGAACAGGAGGGGAAGGGTCAGAGGTAGCCTCCCAGGGCAGGAGGGTCCTGCAGGCCGGATGTGGCCCGCGGGCCATAGTTTGCCCATCCTTATCCTGGGATGATAACCACTGGAATCTCAAGGAGAAGTAGAGACGTTATTTTACCTTTGTATTCTGCACTGGTGCGACTGCTTCTTGAATTCTCTGTCCAGTTCTGGTGTCCCCGGTTAAAGCTGGATGTTGATACACCAAAGAGGGTTCAGAGAAGAGTCACAAGAATTAGTACAAGATTAAAAAACCTGCTTTATAGTGATAGACTCAAAGATTTTAATCTGTTTAGTGTAATAAAGATGGTTAAGGGGTGACTTGATAGCTATCAGAAACTACATACACCAATAAGCAGTATTTAATAATAGGCATACAGACATGCAACACAGTCCAATGGCTGGAAATTGGAGTTAAAGAATTTCTGACTGGAAATATAAAGTGTACATTTTTTTAAAAGGTGAGAGTAATTAAGCACTGGAACAATTTACCAAGGGTCTTGGCCGAGTCTTCATCACTGAGAATTTTGAAATCAAGGTTGAATGTTTCTTTACAACATCTGCTCTAGGAATATACTAACTCCTCACTTAAAGTCGTCCCGAAACCTTGATTCCTTGTTACGTTGCTGAACATGCTCGTTTTAAGTTGTGAAATGCTCCCTTATAACATAGTGTGCAGGCTATCAATTACCAGCAGTTCAGCTGTCCCTTCCCCCACTGCCATGTGCTGCTCCCCGAAACTCCTGCCTGCTTGCTATCTGTGGGGGAGGGGAAGAAGAGGGGGGTTAATGTCAGGGTGCCTGCTTGCTGTGGGGGGGAGGGGAAGAAGAGGGGGGCTAATATCCCCCTGCTCCTGGACCTTGCTTACCCCATCTTCCATAGAGCAGGGGGGACACACGAGGGAGGGAGCTGCTGCCTGAGGCAGAAGCTGCAGCTGCCGGGCTTGCTGATCTAATTAACAAGGCAGTGTACTTCTGACCCCACTCTTGATACCTAAAGGAGAAATGGGCATCTCTACCTCTGAAACAAAGACAGGTGTGTGTCTCTGCCTGCTCTCCCTCCTTTCCTGCGGGCTTGTAGAGTGTGAGAGTTAACCCTTGAGGGCTCAGAGGAGTGCTAGTTCATTTAGTAAGGCATTCCCTGGGAAATATCCCACCCTCTGACTCCTACACCTCAACCAGTCTTCACTATCATCATCGCTGTGTACCAGTATTCAATTGTTTGTTTAAAACTTTGTGTGTGTGTGTGTGTGTGTGTGTGTGTAAAAATTTCCCTGGAACCTAACACCCTCATTTACATTAATTCTTGTAGGGGAATTGGATTGTTTAACATCGTTTTGCTTAAAGTCGCATTTTTCAGGAACAGAACTACAACGTTAAGAGAGGAGTTACTGTAATTCGGGGGAAATTATCAGGCCTGTGTTATACAGGCCAGATGATCCCTTCTGGCCTTGGATTCTAAGAACATGTACCCAGGCGTCATCTGGAGGGATGTTGCCTGCAAGCTCATGCCTGAGCTTACCAAACACGTGTGTTCTATTCATGAGTATGTTGAATTTAACCCTAGGGGGAGAAATTCTCATGTGACTGCTCTCCCTTGCAAATGTTACACTAGGTGTGTATTTCAGGAGACTGAGGGATCCCATGAGGCAGTGAATGCATGAAAGTTTTAGGTGAGAAAAATAATGACTTCATCCCATAAAAATGTTTGCATTAAGGATGAATGTACAACCCTCACCATTAATGGCTAACAGAGCTGACTAGCGAATTGTCCCAGAGTATCCTGGGTTTAACATCTGTGTCACAGTGGCCCATAATTCTCACCTTGTGACTTGTTCCTGTGTAGGAGACCCTGAAGCACCATGTGCAGTGTTTCGGTGTAACAAGAGAAGCAGCACAGCTTCATTGGCATTTCCCATTGTGTGTGAGATCTCTCCATGGTGTGTCACTCCTCCCAGGCAAGGGAGCAGGTGTGATGGGAGGCACCTCACTCCCTGCAGAGGAAGAGCTGTGGGGAGCGTGGGGGAGATCGTAGGTTGTGGGAGCCAGAGATGACTGGGGAGTATGGAGAAGACACTGGCAACCAGCATGATGTTGGGACCAAGGCAGCCTGGGATGGGGAAGGAGAGTTCAGACAGCGGGTCCAGAATATGGTGGGAGATTGAAGCAGATGAGGTGCAAAGACCAATGGTTCTTTCCACCAGTGAAATGTCAGACGTTATGTAAATGACGTTCAACAATTGAAAACAAAACCGAGTAAAGGTTGGGACACCAAGACTTCTTCAGTTCTGTGGCTTGCCAGGGAAAAGGGACCATAAGAACCGACCAAAACCATTCAGGACCAAGAAAGGTCCCAATGAATAATCACAATGAAACATTTAATTTCAGCAGCGCTGCCCCCCTGTTTGGGTACTGGCTGCTCCACGCCCCTGCAACCTCCAGCGCTTCCCGCCTGTCCGTGAACAAACCGCTTGCCATCCCATAACCTTCAGTACATTCCTCCTGCCCACTCCCTGTCCCATATCCCTCAGTGCTGGACACTTCTCCGTGAAGATTGCCCACCCCCACAACCTACAGCCCTCCCCCACAGTGATACCCTCACCTGGGACCAAAATCAGGTGCCAAACCCTACAGTGAGAGCTCGCAGAAATGCCTCCTCAGATGAGGTTAAACTCAGTGTTTCCCTGCACAGGGGAAAAGGGTGAGATGAGACTGAACTGCCTTTCCGGGGATGAAGGGAACCCCAGCAGCAGCTCAGCCAGTGCAGGGAAGGAGAGAGGGACAGACCCAGCAGGTGGGAGGGAGGACGTGGAAACTAAAAGGAGCCAGTGTGAGTAACTCTTCCTCAGAACGACACAAAGATTTAATGTATTGCAGCCCGTTTCAAACCCAGACACACCTTCCTGTGGCTGCTTTTCTGTGTTGGCAATTGCTGACATTGCCACGAGGCTGTAGTAGGGCTGCTCATGGGAGGAGGGATGGTCTGGATGGGGGATGGTATCTGAGACAGACTTCAACAGTGTGGCCCCTGATACCTTACAATCTGAGACACCCCCACGCACCCCAAGAGGCCTCGTTACAGCTCTTTTGTCCGTGCATTACCCACGATGTGCATTTCTATTTCACCTGGTTTCAGGACTCCACACTACTCTGATCTGGATACTGCACTTCACGCCGTCCTGCCACCAAACACACACACATACAATATGTGTTCCTGGTTTTCCCCAGTGAGATTTCCTACACCGACTGGTTTCCTTTAAGCCAGAAACACGCTCTTTTTTTACAGCCTTTTGGTGTTTCTTCTCTCCAGAACCTGAGAGGAAGGGGCTCAGAGAAAGAAAAAACCCTACCCATCCTTAAATTTTTCCTAATAATTTTGAGCCTGTAAACCCGTGAATTTTAGATTTCAGCAACTCTCCTGTCAGTTCTTCTTTCATCTAAACGAGATCACCCGTCCTTAGAGGCCACGGGATGATGCCAGTTGAAGTCACTGGAGTCTCATGGTCAGTGCAAATGATGCCATTTATTTAAGTCCCTACTTGTAGTTATTGGGTGAACTCTTATCTGTGGTGGGTGTTTTCCCATTAATGAAAGAGTCTGAAGGAAACCCCCAGTTTATGTGGCGTTCTGAGACCGGGCATGAAAAACAGGGATTTTAAAACATAGGGGCTCTGATTTTCCTCTCCAGGAGGCCAGTGTCAACCTGGAGTGACCCACTGAAGGAAGAATGTGAGAGCAGAATCTGACCAGTGTGCGACCCATTCTTGTTGTGAAATCTCGGGTAACACAGATACCCACTGCAGAGGCTCTGGCTGCACTTCCTAACAGGGCAGTAAAGTTGCTGAATTGAAAAACTTAAGCGAACCAGAGGAAGAACCACACAGCCCAAAAAGAAAGCTACTGAGACAGATAGAAGGACACAGTAAAAAATAACAAACTGACCTTAAAAACAAATATTTGTCTCAACTATTTTCAATACTTTTGTAGTTCCAATTTTACCAGTTAAATCTGTTGGTGTTTCTGACAATACTAAACAGTTCAAGTTACTGTACTGGTGAATTCTTGCCCAGATGGTTCCTGATTTGAACCCTGAAACCCTTCCTGAGCCCTCAGCACTAACTTGAATGCAGAAAGGGGCAACTCACCGAAATCCCACTCAACACACAGAGGAAATCTCCTTTCTGCGACAGGAATGCAGAGCCCTGAGAATTAATGTATGAATCTCACGTGTCTGACACTCAGCATGCTGGACAGGAACTTTATGATTCCCCTGTACAGTCCCTGCGGACTCTCGAGTTGGCCAGGATTCACAGACAATTCCCTTGGCTCCATGAACAGTGGGAAGAGCAGAAAACATGCCCTGGAGAACTTCAGGTTGAGAGACTCCCATGGGAGTGAAGAAATGATTCGCCAGTATCAGAGGCTCAGACTGTCAGCGCAAACTGAGACTTTCAGACTGTGCAGCCTAAAATTTGATTATGGATTTTTCTCTGTGTGTAATGTACTGCCAACTGCATGATGTTTGGGAATGCTGCCACATGAGAAGGGACCAAAACCCATTTTTAATGGATGATAGCAGTTCTAATATCCAATCTATTATCCTCTGAAATGTCACTGCTACCCTGTGGAGGACAAATGATAAGATCCTGAACTCTTGGAAGCCAAATGGTGTGGAAAATGCTTTACTCTCACAGCATTCTGGTACCAAAGTTATTTGCCAGTATCCATTTCTGAGGTCAACAATGAATATATATCTGGCAGCTCCCAAGTGTTCTAATAGTTCATCTTCTCTGTACATTGATTAAGCATCACATTTCAATAGTGTGTTGATCTTTCAGAAGTCAGTGCAGAAATGGGTTCTGCTATCCTGCATCAGAATTAGTAGTATGGGACTTCTCCACTTGCTGTGTGATTCCTTCACCACTCCTCAGTATGGGTGGTATTTTAGGTAGATGTGCCCTGCTGGGGTGTGAACACGGGGTAAAGGAATCAAACAACTGCTACATCTTGATCTTTGCTCAATATACAGTCCCTCCCCCATGATTACATCACAGGTGCCTTGGGACCTAATTTGGGCACCAAAGGGTTTGAGTGTGACACGTTCTCAGTTTAATCTTTGTTCCTTGGGTATTTCCAGAAGTTCTCTTGGGTGGGGAGTGGGGCCAATAGATGATGTCACACCCCACCTTATTTAGCTTTAACCCATGGTGGGAATCGTTTGTTCCAAAATCAGTTCCCCGTCCAGCTTATGGAAAAATATAGGTACCGAAAATGGAGTTCAGTGTCACTTGCTCTGGTCATACAACCTTGACTGCCCTGCTGAGTCATAGCAGCCATTCTCCATAGTCTATATGCAGTGTTCTCAGAAAGGCTCACTAGGTGGCGGATAAGCTTCTCATAAAGCCTATTGTTTCCCCTAATGGCCTATTACGCTGAATATGCCCTTTACAACCAGCTATCTAAACTAGAAGTATTTTGCCTAGTGGGCATCACCCAGGTGTAACTAATTTTCAAATACAGATACATAATCAATAATCATAATTTCACGTACAACAACGATATATGCACACAAACAGGATAATCCTTTTTAGTAAATCATAACTTTTCCAATGACACTTGTCAAGAAATATCTTGTACAAAATGTGTCATATATGCCATAATCATATCAAAATCAAACAAATATGAAGAATATGGGGTGCAGTGCATGAACCAGGGGTCAACCAAGAATTAATAGGCTAATAGGCAAGAGGTTTAAAACAAAGAAAATGAAGTAGAATACACAACACACAGTCAACCTGTGGAACTCATTGTCAGGGGATTTTGTCAAGGCCAAATATATAACAGGGTTCAAAGAGAACTAGATACATTTAGGCAGGATATGTCCACCAATGGCTGTTATCCAAGATGTTCCAGAATGCACCCCCAAGTTATGGGTGTCCCTAGCTCCTGGCTGCCAGATGATGGCACTGGATGACAAGAGATGGATCTCTGGATGATAGCCCTGTTCTGTTCTTTCCCTCTGAAGGACATGACATTGGCCCGTATGAGAAGACAGGACCGGAGATATTGGGTAGAATCATTCACTAGCAAATAGCTGGGAGCAGCTTACATGCCCGAGGCTGTGTGTGAACAGCCCAGGAGTGAGGGTTCTCACAGCACAGTAAGGCTGGCTGCCAGAGTCGAGGATTGGAGAAGCCTAGCAGATCCCCAGTCTAGATAACACCAGAGGGAAATGTCACACTTACATTGTACAGATCCCTGTGCAGTGTAAGACAGTATAATAGTGGGTTTATGCTCCGGGAGGGAAGGGCATGATCCTTGGGAGGTGAGAAATTGGCTGGTGTCGGCTGTTTATAATTGCTGGGCTTAGCTAAACTCTCAGGTAGCTCTGTTTCAGCGTGTGGCACCATCTGCTGTTGTGTTGGTGATCCCAGGGCCTGGAGAGGCTGAATGACCAGCAAAGCAGTGTGAAACAGGGCCAGGGCAGTTGGGTGGGTACAGGGGTGCATCAGTTCTCATAGCTCCCAGACTGCACCCCAGGGGTGAAAACCCATCAGATTCATATCCTCCGGACCACAAATTTGGCTGCAAGGCACCTATTGTGCAAGTATGGGGGTTGGGATGGTAGCCCACACAGGAGATCCATATATAGCACTTGTTAGATTCCTTTACCACCATGCTCTCACCCGAGCAGGGCACACCTACCTACCTACCTTAGTGCAGGGGGATGGACTAGATGACCTCCTGAGGTCCCTACCAACCCTGATATTCTATGATTCTATGAAAACACCAGCACATTCATACAGCCGTAGGACAACAGATGGGGCAAATTCCATGGCTGTTCCTCGTAAAATGTGGGATAGCATGTGAGATTAATTCCGGGTCATTTTAGCACGGGGAGAGAGGCAGGAATGAAATAGTCAGAGGAGAAGTCCCATTGGATATGATAACCTGTTTCTGACCCAGGATATCATATATGACCCAGGAGATCATAACCCATTTCTGCACCAATATGTGAAAGATCAACACAGTATTGAAATGTGATGCCTCCCTGATGCAGAGAGTAGGTTAACTATTAAAACAGTTGGTAGGTGTCAGATATATATTCAACTTCACACCTCACAAAGGCTCACTGGCAAATACCATTGATGTCAGAATCCTGACAGAAGAAAGCCTTTTACATGGCTTTTGACTTGCAGAAATTCAGGATCACATAATTTGGCCTCTACAGGGTGGCACTGATTTTTCAGAGGCTAATGGAATGGATATTGCAACTGCATGGGCGGTATGCAGCAGTACACTGCTACGATCTATTGAAAATGTTTTTTAGTCCGTGTCTTGTGGCAGCATTCCCACACAGAGAGCAGATGGCAGTACATTACACAAAGAAAAGAAAGCCATTGCCAGTTTCTACACTGAACCGTTTGCAAGACGCAGTTTGCCCTGAAAATCTGAGCCCTTGTTATCGGCAAATAATTTCTTCACTCCCAGGCTCTCAGGCTGAAGTTCTCCAGGGTCTATTTTCTGCTCTTCCCACTGCTCACACAGTCCAGGGAATAGTACGGGAGTCCTGGCCAATCTGAGAGTCCACAGGGACTGTACAGGGGAATCATAAAGGTCGCTGTGCAGCATGCCGAGTGTCAGACATATGACTGCATACACTGATTCTCAAGACTCTCCCTTGCTGTCGCAGTCAGGAGATTTCCTCTCTCTGCTGAGTGGGATTTCGGTGAGTTGCCCGTTTCTGCATTAAAGTTAGTGCTCAGGGCTCAGGAAGGGTTCCAGGGTTCAAGTCAAGAACCATCTGGGCAGGAATTCAGCAGCATGGTGACATGAACTGTTTAGTACTGTTAGTAACACCAAGGGACTTATCTGGTAATATTGGAACTACATATGTTTGGGAAATATTTTAGACAAATATTTGTTTTTATGTTCAGTTCCCTCTCTCTCCCTGTGTCCTTCTATCTGCCTCAGTAGCTTCCTCTTTTGGGTACTTTGGTTTTTTCTCTGGTTCGCTCAAGTTTTCCAATTCAGCAACTTCACTGCCCTGGAAGTGCAGACAAAGCCTCTGTGGTTGGTACATGTGTTACCAGATGGTTCACAACAAGAATGGGCCACACACTGGCTATATTCTGCTCTCCCATGCTCCCTTCACTGGCTCACTCCAGATTGGCACTGGCCTCTCTGAGAGCAAAATCAGTGTTTTGAAATTCCCAACTTTCATTCCCAGCCTCAGAACGCCACATGAACTGGGGGTTTCCTTCAGAATTTTTCAGCACCTTAACTGAATAGTGCTCTCTGCAGCAGGACCCAAAGCCGTGATTTTCATAGCTAGGAGCTGAAAATTAAACATTTAGGGAGAATCTGGTCTCCCTGAGATGAAAGGTAAAATTCTCAACAGAGCCAAGAGTTCCCCCTAAACCCACATGTAGTAACTTAAATAAATGCCCTAATTTGCATCGGCCATGAGTCTCCAGTGACGTCATCTGCAGTTGTCCTGTGGCCACTAAGGATGAGTGAGCTTGTTCGGACCCAAGAAGAACTAACAGGAGAGTTGCTGAAATCTCAAACTCACAGGCTTAAATGTTCCAAACAATTAGGATAACCTTTTTTTTCAAGAGGGGAGAGGGGTCTGCTATCTCTGAGTCCCTGCATTTCTGCTTCTGGAGAGGATGAGAAGCACAAAAGGTAGGAAAAGTAAACACTTGTTTCTGGCTTAGAGCTGGTGTTGCAAATGTCACCGGGGGAGGTCCAGAAAGGCACAGTATGTTTTGGGGCTGGTGTCAGGACAGCGGGATATGCAGTATCCAGATCAGAGTGACTCAGAGTCCTGAAACTATGCTAAATGGGCAGTGGACATCCTCCCTGATGCACAGACCAAAGAGGCGTCATGAGGATTCCTGGATTCGGGAGGTGTCTCAGACGGCAATGTAAAGTGGGCCACACTGTAGCAGATTGTCTCTGACTCCGTCCCCCATCCGGACCATACTTCATCCTGTGAGAAAGCCCACTACAGTTTCGTGACAGTTACTCATGCTCTCTCTTTTTAGTCTCCATGTGCTCTCTCCCTCCTGCCGGGCTTGTCCCTCTCTCCTTGCCTGAACAGGGAGAGGTGCTGCTGCCGGACTTACCCTGATGTGGCAAGGTAAGGATGGATCCCAGAGTCAAGGATTGGAGTGAGCTCACAGATCACTCGTCCGAATAACTCCAGAGGGGAACATCACAGGGGCGCAGAGCTCCATGTAGATGGACAGCTGTGCTGTGCTGCTGAAATATTTTTTTTTCTTCGTGATAGTTGGTCCTAGGCCAGATTTGGGACGTTTCCTGGTACAGTGTGTTTGGGGAGTTTCAGGCTCTCTTTGTCCTGGCAAGCCAAAGAACTGCAGTCTGGGTGTCAGAACCTTTGTTAAGTTTGGATTCCAATTGTTGTTTGTTATGTAACTTTAGGCATTTCACTGGTAGAAACAAACATTGATATTTTTGTGACACTGTACCCCATATTGTTCATAGGGATATTATTATGACATGATTAAATGATTATAGCGTAATTATGAGACATTTTATGCAAGATGGCTCATGTATGATGTCATTGGAAAAGTTATAACTTTCTGAATATGATTATCCTATTTGTATGCATGTACAATTTTTGTCAGAAGTTATGAATGTTGACTACTTATCTGTATTTCAAATGTTGTTACACCTGGGTAATGCCAATTAGGCAAGATGCTTTCAGTCTAGCTGGTTGGGAAGGGTCTATTCAGGGCAATGAGCTATTGAGGGAAACAATGGATCTTGAGAGAAACTTATTTCCCATATGGTGAGCCTCCCTGAGAATGCTTCAGACAGCCTATACGTAATGGATGCTACGACTCTACAAGGGCATATGATCAGGCCACATAATTCTGGACTCTATTTGAGGAGTCTGTAATTTCCCCACAGAGTAGTCTGGGAACGAAATTTGGAAACAAAGCGTTCCCGTCATATGCTAAAGCTATCTAAGGAAGTGAGTGACATCATCATGGTTCTTCACTCCCCACTCAAGAGAACTCCTAGATTGTTGATAACTATAAAATATTTACCGTATTATTTCTTATAAAGCATGCAATCCCCTCACTGTGGTTCTCTCCCTTCACAGGCACCTTAAATATCGACGCATTAACAACCTCATGGCAACTTTCAACCTCACTCGATCTGACCCTTCAATATTCATCCTAACGGGCATCCCTGGCCTGGAGGCTGCCCACATCTGGATTTCCATCCCATTCTCTACATTCTACATTATCAGCTTGATGGGGAATTTCACACTTCTGTTTGTTGTAGGTAGGGAGAAAACCCTGCACAAGCCGATGTACCTGCTGCTCTGCATGCTGGCAATAACGGACATCGCCACACCTACCTTTGTTGTGCCAAAGGCACTGTGTATATTTTGGTTCAATTTGAAAGGCATTACTATGGCTGACTGCCTCACCCAGATGTTCTTCTTAAACACCGTTTCTGTTACGCAGTCAGCCACTCTCGTGACAATGGCCTTCGATCGCTATGTAGCCATATGTAACCCTCTGAGATATGCCACCATCCTCAGCAATGCACGAACAGCTAAGCTAGGGATGGTAGGTGTGATAAGATCTGTTCTCTTCATTCTGCCCCTACCCCTGCTCATGAGTCAGCAGCCATTCTGTGCCAATCACATCATCCCCCACACGCAATGCGAGTACATAGCCGTGGAGAAGATGGCATGTGGGGACATCACAGTCCCCAGGATATATGGCTTGGTGCTAATGTTTGTAATCTATGGGTTTGACCTGACGCTCATTGCCCTGTCCTATGGTCTGATCATTAGGGCCGTCCTCAGAATCTCCTCTAAGAAATCCCACCAGAAAGCCCTCAACACTTGCACAGCCCACATCTGTGTCATGCTAACATATTATACCCCTAGCCTCTTCTCCAATCTCACACACCGGTTCGGTCAAGGCATCGCTCCCCATGTTCACATCATCGTGTCTGACCTCTATCTCCTCATCCCTCCAATGCTCAACCCTATAATTTATGGGGTCAAAACCAAAGAGCTTTCTGAAAAAGTAGGCAAATGCATCTGCAGAAGGTGATCACCTCGGACCACTGACTTTAAACCTGTGTGACAAGACGGGGAGAGCATATCTCTTCTTTAAATAAGGACGCCCTGTACCAGTTTGGTTGAGCTAAGCATTGTGGAAGTTCACAGTCTGAGAATTTCCTCCCACCCAGTATCTTATCTCTCCATCACATAGCACTGTTGTTTCCATTGATGAGATCCCTCTCTCTGACTATCACCTGACCTCTCTATTGTCATCTGTCAGCCTCCCTCCCCACAAACCTGTTACTCAGCCTTTCTTAGACTCAGCCTTTCTGTGACTCTAAGGCAATACCTTATACTACCTCAGTAAGTCAACCTATTCTATGCAACTCCAGCTGCATGAATATGTTAGCTGGTGTTGATGTACCTTAGGTCAAATTACCACAGGGTCTCTATTGTGTGTGTGTGGGGGCGGGGGTGGTCGATGGGAGAAAATCTCCCATCGACTTACCTTACTATTCTCATCGGGGATCAACTGCAGAGTGATCTGCTGTGAATTTGGCCAGTCTTTACTAAACTGCCTAAATCGACACCCAGTGGATCGATCTCAGAGCATCGATCACAGGTGCCGTGTACACCTGCCCTAAAACTGCCATAATATACGGTAGCCTCTGAATATGTAAGAAGAGCAGGATTAAACTGCATTTACATAAACATACTATGACGGGGCAAGACCAGATTACTATAATAAAGCAGTGGGACGCAGATACATTAGCCATTGGCTAAACAAATCCTTGTTACTGACATAAGCAAATGGCAGCTGCTCCATATAGATTAAGACACCTAGGGCCAATTAAGATCTTTTCAGAAGGCAGGGAAGACAGCTATGTTGACTGAGACACCTGAAGCCAATCAGGGGTTGGCTGAAACTAATTAAAAGGCTCCCAGTCAGTCAAGTGTGGGTGTGTGTCAGGAGCTGTAGGAGGAAGCCACACTACTGGGGAAACTGAGCAGTACAAACCATATCAGGCACAAAGAAGGAGGCCCTCCGGTAAGGGTGAAGAAGAGATTGAGGAAATGGAGGCTGCTGTGAGGAAGTGGTCCAGGGAATTGTATGTGTCCTGTTTCCAAAAGGTCAGCTATCATTGCTGATACTATTAGGTTCCCTGGGCTAGAGTCCAGAGTAGAGGGCAGGGGCTGGCTCTCCTCTTCCCCCCTGAATTAATCACTGAGAATGGGAGACAACAGAGACTGCAAGTGGGAGTAGCTTCTCCTCACCTCCCTTGCTGGCTTATGATGAAAATGGTTCAGTAGACTGTGACCCTTGCTCCTAGAGAGAGAAGGGTTACATGGAAGGTCACTGTTAGGATCTGAGGCTAGCAAAATCTGCCAGGAAGCACGGGACTCATGGAGACAAGATCAAAGCTTTGTTACAATACCCAAAGTCTCTCCGCTCTCACCTAGCTGTCAGGGAAGCTTTCATTGAGACAATGAAGCTTTGAGCTTTTTTCATTTAAGTGGGGTTTTTACACACGAAAGCTTATGCCCAAATAAATCTGGTAGTCTTTAAGGTGCCACCGGAGTCCTCTTTGTTATTGAGACCCTTCTTACATATATAACTGTGTTGTTGCTAGGATATAACACATACGTCTCTACCTACTTATAATTGTATTTTGGATGTAATCAACACCAAGTTTCCCTTGGACTAATAAAGGAATTTTTGTGTGGAAACTTAGTTTTATCTAAACCTTACTAAACTTAATAGAGAAATTATTTCCCCAAAATGGCCTTTCTGGTCATATACGGGAGGCCTGGAAGCACTTTTGTGAGGTCATGAGTGACTTCACCAACTGACTGAGGAGATGGAGGCTGACACCCTGGTGACTGTATGTGTAGAACCAGCAGAGTTGCCAGGAATAGGGCTGGAAAAGATGAGGCTGTGGAGAACACTTCCAGTCAGGTCAGTGGGCCTGCAACTACCAGCATCCAGAATATTTTCACCCGCGGAGTGGCTATCCTGGCCCGCAACACAATTCAGGAATGAGGAGCAGACGAGATGAATAGTCATGCCTAAGTCTAAGTTCTGGTCATGGTTATTTTAAGTAAATGTCACGGACAGCTCACTGAGTAATAACCAAAAATTCATGGAGGCCCCTGACCTGCCTGTGACTTTTTATAACAATAATGGTGTTGGGGAAACTGACAAGGGGAATATTAAAGCTCCATTGGGAGAATGAGAGCCCAAACCACACTTTGAGATGGGGGAGAGTCCAGCCTCTGCTGCTACTAAGACTAACAGCTCTATGCCCACCACTGCAACACCAGAAGATAAGAGCACCGGAGCCCTGCCACAGTCCCAGCATCACAGAGTTTTGGGGTCCCCACCGCCCATGGCAGCTCAGAGCTCTGAATGGCCCCCGCCGCCTGTGACAACTTGGAGATCCAGGTGCACCCACCACCCGAGATGGCTGAGAGCTTCTGGATCCTTGACCATCAATGGCAGCTGATAGCTCTGACTCCACTGCCTCGGGGTGAAGTGAAAAGTGTCACAGAGGGCTCTGAAAATCAGAGAATGCATCACCTCTGTGACATCATTTTATCCTTAACATTGCCTATAAACAACTCGCTGTGTGAATGGGGAAGTGGTGGAACCGCAGAGACTGAGGCAGTAGCCAAACCTTGGGCAGGAGGATCAAAATTCACTGACTGGCTCCAGACAGTAGAGTTGCTCACCCCTGTGCTCAGAGTGTCAGCTGGCTGTTGTTGAGTGCTGAAGGCTAGAAGGTTGTTGCTCAGTACCGCTTTTCAGGCAGCTCAGTGCTTCTGTCCTTGGAGCTCTAGTGTTATTAGTATTTGTAGATGCGGCAGCAGCCTTCTTATTCAGCAGACCTACACTGTTAGTCATAAAGAACGACCACAGGCAGAGTTCAGTTACAAAGGCACCCAGCCAGGTTTACTCACCTCTAGGCATAGTTCTAGCACTCTGGCTATGAGCCAAATAAGCAAATGAGCTTATGAAATTTCCCCCTCCGCCCCACAGGAGAGGTAATGCCCCAAGAAATCCTTACTGATCAAAGACCTTGTCAGGGTTCCCTCCCCACTCTAAACTCTAGGGTAAAGATGTGGGGACCCGCATGAAGAGCTCCTAAGCTTATTTCTACCAGCTTAGGTTAAAACCCCCAAGGTACAAAATTCCCTGCACCCTGAGATATGCTTCTCACTGCCACCATCAAGTGTGTTTAAACAGGAATCCAGGAAAGGAAATCACTTGAAGTTTCTCTTTCCCCCCCAAAATACCCTCTCAAGCCCGTACCCCCCTTTCCTGGGAAGCTTGAGAATAATCTCCTAATCAATTGGTTACACAGTGATCTAAAAAAACCCCGCCCCTGGGGTTTTTAACACCATAGAAAACAGTCAGCTTCTTAAAAGAAGGATTTTATTAAAATAAAGAAGGTAAAATCAGCTCTGTAAAATCAGGATGGTAGCTATTTTACAGGGTACTCAATTTCCAAACTCAGAGGGATTCCCCCTCTGGACAAACCCTTAAAGTTACAGAAAAAAAAAGGAATAACCCCTCTCTCTCACACAGGGAACGTCGCAAGCAAAAATAAACAGAAATCTACTCGCTATGCTATCTAAACGTACTTTAGAAAAGTGAGGATTTGATGAAAAGATGACTGGTTCCTTCTGACTCCAAGATCACTCTGAGTCTGACAAAGAGCCACACACAAAGCTTTCCCCCTCCCAAGATTTGAAAGTATCTTGTCCCCTTATTGGTCAGATGCCAGTCAGGTCAGGTGTCGGTCTGGTTACCTGCATTTCTTAACCCTTTACTGGTAAGAGGATTTTATCTGCATCAGACCCTCTCCCCCTTCCCTTTATATTTATGGCAGACCTACCTTCACTTTTCAACCAAATGAAAGAACAGTGTGATTTACTGAGCGTATTGACATTAAGAATGTCAATCTACCATCCCAAAACTTATGGGATGGTACTGCGATTTCACAGAACTTTGAAGGCGACATTAAAGAACACTGGATTTCAAACACTGGGAATAACACTTCCCCCACATCCTTTTTTATACATTCTTCAGTTAAGTAATTACCTGAAGACTAGGTGGGTGTTTGCTAGAAGAATTTTGCTAAATGCACAGTAGGTACAAGAGAAGGCCTATAAAAAAGGGTCCTGCTGCAAGTGTTCAGACTGGGTGATCGAGTGTTATTGTTGCTACCAAGCTTGCTGTTTAAAATACTGGTTCAATGTCAGGGACCATTTGAGGTAGTGAGGCATGTACGCCCTGTCGTCTATCAGGTTCAACACCCAGAGAAGAATAAGGACACTCAGATAAGAACATAACAATGGCCATAATGGGTCAGATCAATGGTGTAGCTAGTCCAGTATCCTGTCTTCTGACAGAGGCCAATATCAGGTGCTTCAGAGGGAAAGAACAGAACAGGGCTATTATAAAGGGATCCATCTTCGGTCATCCACTCTCATCATCTGGCAGTCAGAGGCTCGGGAAACATGAACATGGGGTTGCATCTCTGAATATCTTGGCTAACAGCAATTGATGGACCTAACTCCCATGAATTTATCTAATTATTTTTGAAACCCTCTCTTTTCCAACCTAAAAAGTCCCAGTCTTTTTAATCTCACCTCAGATGGAAGCTGTTCCACGCGTCTAATAATTTTGGTGCCCTTCTGTGACGGTGTACCCCATAAGACTTTATGGGGAGATGCTTATAAATGTATACATAATGTAACTGGAATATGTTTTATGCTACATGTGCCATGTAGCATATCCCTGTGAAAGTTATGACCTAATGAATATATTCCTCCTTTTTCTATGCATGTATCATTGTTGTAGTTGAAGTTATGAATATTGGTTTTATATTTGCTGGTTTTATATATAGCCTTTGTAAGAGCATGGGATCAGGTCTGGAGAAAAGAATGTGCAAGTTAAGTGCAAGCACTTAACAGACAAAGAAGGTGCAGACCCCAATCCACATCTGGGCCTGGTCAGGAATGCAACTGGTTGGACAGGTTAGGGTGCATGGAGAGGTGACTTGCCCATGTGATCCCAAAATTCCAGGGCAACATGATGCTACACAGGGAGTGGGAGGAAGGCTATAAAAGCCCTTGGAAGACCCCACCATTTTGTCTTCAGCTGGCTAAAGAGAGAGACTCTCAACCCCCCAAGGACATACCTGATAGAGACTGAACAAAGGACAAAGACAATAGGGGGTGGGATCGATTGCTTGACCCAGGCTGGTTCTACAGCCTGTGAGAGGGAAATAATTAAATCTGGTGAGGCTTTTATCTGTGTTGAGTTTGATTAAACATAGGTGTGCATGTTTTATTTTATTTTACTTAAGTAATTCACTTTGTTCCATCTGTAACTACTTGGAATCACTTAAACGCTACTTTATGTACGTATTAAAATCATTTTTTACTCATTAAGTTACCTGGAGTGCGAGTTGGTACCTGGCGGGGAGGGCGTGGGGGGGGGACAGCTGTGCATATCTTTCTATCTTTGAAATAGAAGGCAAACTATTTCTGAGTTTACCCTGTATAAGCTTTATACAGGGTAAAACAGATGTATTAAGGGTTTGAACATCCTTGGGAGTTGGGCACCTGGGTGTCAAAGGCAAGAGCACTGCCAGGAGCTTTACAGTTGTTAGGGGACTTGGATCGGACCTGGGTCTGTGTTTGCAGCACATCAGCAGAATTTGGCTCAAAGCAGACAGGATTCGGGAGTCCCAAGCTGGAAAAGGCCTGGAAGCAGAGGCAGAAGTAGCCTTGGCACACCAGGTGGCAGCACTAAGCAGGTTTCTGTGATCCCAACCCGTCACACCTTCTTTGTACATTTTCCATTTCTAATATATCTTTTTTGAGAGGAAGCAAGAAGTTCCTAAGGGTCTTTTTTCTGCTCTTGCCGCTGCTCACAGAGTACAGGGAATTGTACGAGAGTCCTGGCCAACCTGAGAGTCCACAGGGACAGTACAGGGGAATCATAAATGTTGCTGTGCAGCACGCCGAGTGTCAGACATATGACATTCCCACACTGACTCTCAAGACCCTGCCTTGCTGTCGCAATAAGGAGATTGCTGAGTAGGATTTCGGTGAGTTGACTCTTTCTGCAGTAATGTTAGTGCTAAGGGCACAAGAAGGATTCTAGGGTACAAGTCCAGAACAATCTGGGTAACAATTCACCAGCACGGTGAAATGAACTGCTTTGGACTGTCAGAAACACCAAAGTATTTTCCTGGTAAAATTGGAAGTACATATTTTTGGAAATATTTTACAAAAATATTTGTTTTTAAGTTCAGTTCCCTTTCTCTTACTGTGTCCTTCTATCTACTGAGGCAGGTTAGAAAAACCAGAGAGAGATTTTTCTTCTGGCTCGTACAAGTTTTCCAATTCAACAACTTCACTGCCCTGTTAGGAAGTGCAGCCAAAGTCTCTATAGCAGGTATCTGTGTTACCAGAGGGTTCACAACAAGAATGGGTCGCACACTGGCCAGATTCAGCTCTCACGTTCTGCCTTCATTGGGTCACTCCGGATTGACACTGGCCTCTCCGAGAGCAAAATAAGGGCCCCTGTGTTTTCAAATTCCCAACTTTCATTCCTGGCATCAGAACGCCCAATAAACTCGGTGTTTCCTTCAGACTCTTTCAGAAACCTAACTGAATAGTGCTCTCTGCAGCAGGACCCAAAGCCATGATTTTCATAGCTGGGAGCAAAAAGTAAAACATTCAGGGAGAATCTGATCCCCTTGAGATCAAAGGCAAATTTCTCGACAGAGCCAGGAGTTCCCCCTAAATCCACATACAGTGACTTAAATAAATGCCCTGATTTACATCGGCCATGAGTCTCCAGTGACTTCATCTGCAGTTGTCCTGTGGCCTCTAAGGATGGGTGAGCTTCTTAGTGCCCAAGAAGAAATGACAGGAGATTTGCTGAAAACTCAGTCTCACAGGCTTAAACGTTCAAAACAATTATGGTGACTTTTTTTTTTAAAGCGGGGAGAGAGGTCTGCTGTCTCTGAGTCCCTGCATCTCTGTTTCTGGAGAGGATGAGAAGCACAAAAGGCAGTAACATTAAAAGCATGTTTCTGGCTTAAAGGTGGTGTTGCAAATGTCATTGGGGGAGGTCCAGAAGCGCACAGTGTGTGTGTGGGGGAGGGAGGGGGGCGCACGGGACAGCAGGACATGCAGTATCCGGATCAGAGTGACTCAGACAACGGAAACTATGTGAAATGGGGAGTGAACGTCCTCCCTGATGCACAGACCAAAGAGGCATCATGAGGCCTCCTGGATTCGGGAGGTGTCTCAGTCTTCAATGTTAAGTGCAGCACACTGTAGCAGATTGTCTCTGATACCGTCCCCCATCCAGACCATGCTTCGTCCCGTGAGAAAGCCCACTACAGTTTCGTGCCAACGTCAGCAGTTGCCATCACAGAAAAGCATCCTCAGAAAGGTGTGTCTGGGTTTGTAACTGGATGCAATATGTCAAAGCTTTGTGTCGTTTCGAGGAAGAGTTACTCATGCTCTCTCTTTTTAGTCTGCACGTCCCCTCTCCCTCCTAACGGGCATCTCCCTCTCTCCTTCCCTGCACAGGCTGAGGTGCTGCTGGGGTTCCCTTTGCCCCCAGAAAGGCTGTTCAGTCTCATCTCCCCATTTTCCCTGGGGCAGGCAGACAGGGATGGAATTTCTGGGGGTCACAGGACAGTTGACCAGCACCAGGGGTCGTGGGGCAGGGAGCAGGGTGTACACAGGCAGGCTGGCAGTGTTGGAGGCTGTGGGTGGAGGCAGGGGGTGTACACAGAGAAGCGGGCACTGCTGATGGTTGTGGAGGGAGGCAGGGGGTGAAAAGCGACAGGCGACTAGCACAGAGGCTTTGTGGGTGCTGTGGCATTCTATACCTTGGGGGAGCGTCCTGTAACCCCCATATTCCTCATTTTCAAATAATCCTGATCTGACACATAAAGCATGCCTTGTAAAGTATCAGAGGAAAGGTTATGATCTGCTAAAAGTCATTTCTCTGTCCATATATGTATATCATTAAAGAATATTTAGTTATGAGAATTTTGTTGTATTCTGGTCACTAAAACATGCTGTAAGTTGGGGAATCAGCCAGATATTAGCTCCCCATAGGAAACAGAAAGGAAAGTGACCTAGCAGATCACCGGTCCAGATAGCACACGGGGAACGTCACAAGGGCACAGCGAGAAGGCTGTATGTGCAGCTTGTTACTCCAAGTGAAGTTCTCACTTTAGACACTGATATTTGTGATTTTAAGTGAGTCTTAAGTGCGGTGGCTAAGAACAGTCAGGAGGAGGTCACAGTTATGTTATTTTCTGGTTGTTTATTTTATGTGAGGGAAATAAGCACAAGAAAGCAGAAAAATGATTACCTGTGAGGGAGCTCCAAACTAGAGCTGGCCAGACTGGAAGCAGCAGAGAAGGAAAAGTACAACGAGATTCAAATGTGATAGGCAGTTAGGAGGATCAAAGAACAGGAGACTGCACACCAAAGCGATATGGAGGCAGAGGCAGTCAGGGAGGAGGCTGCACACAAAAGGGCTATGGAAGAAAAAGAGAGAGAGAGAGAGAGAAAGAGAGAAAAGACACCAACTGGACTTGCTAAAGAAGCAGAACCGGAGACTCCTGACCCCAAGCGCTCCCATCACTCCAAAACTCCACAAATGGGAACACTTATGTCCTGCATACAGTGAAGAGGATGATATTGCTGAATATCTGACTAGCTTCGACAGGCTGTGTGTAATACATGAAATCTCTGATGATAAGAGAATTCCAACTCTGATTGCAAAATTAACAAGTAAGCTCCAAATGTATTCAATAGAATACCAACTGAAGATGCTTTCAACTATTGCAAATTTAGAAGTACTGTTTTGCAAAGTTTTCATGCTGGGACCCCCGAGGGAAAGGGTAAGGTGTCCGGAACTGCTGAGAGAATGGAAGATAGTCTCCTTGATTCTTCTACAGAAGGGGGAAGTGACATGTTTCCAGGTGAGCGGGTGGCTGAGACCAACTCTTGCTCTCAAGATGGAGGCAACACGACCTTAGGAAGGAATGGGGGTGTAATGCCTGCCAGGGAGACAACTGTCCAGGTTGTTAGCTGCCAGAAGGTCGCAGCTGAACCAGAGACACATTCTAGGGAGCATAGAAAAATGTGTTCCAGAGGCGACCCAGAGAAGGGGTTGGGGATCTCAGAAACCACTGAGGTGGTGAGGATTCCTGTGACTGGACCACTAACGGGGGGAAAAATAGAGGATGCTCCGCACCCACTGGTAGCTAAGCTCCCCCTTCCTTTCCTTGTCCCTCCCCCCTCAGCACGCTGCATCCCTTCTCCTCCCCCTTCCTCCCAGTGCTACCCGCCCCCCGACCTAATAGCTATTTGGCAGCGCTTATGACTTTTCAGGAGGGAGGAGGAGAAGCGGGGATGCGTCCCCTCGGGGGAGAAGGCGGAGAAAAGGCAGGTCAGAGGTGGGGACTTGGAGGAAGATGGTGGAATTGGGGCAGGAAGGGAGCAAGGCTGAGGTTGGAAAAGGCAAAGTTGGGCGGGTACTTTGGGGAAGGAGTGGATTGGGGGTGGGTGGTGGATGGGTGAGGGGGAAGTTGAGCAACCACCGGGAAGAGGAGACGTCGACGCCTATGCACAGGCACTCAGCCTCCAACATCTGTGATAAGGGAGGAGTTGAGACCAGGAAGTTGCCAGGTGGTAGTTTGTGAGAATACAAATGGACGAACTGACAGAGAAAGGGGTGTTTTCCCCCAGGCTGGTGAGACACAGACGCTTTCAGTCTAGATAGATGGTTGGGAAGGGTCTGTTCAGGGCAATGAGCTATTGCGGGAAACAATGGGCCTTAAGAGAAATTTATCTCCCACCTGGTGAGCCTCCCTGAGAATGCTTCAGAAACCCTATAAATAAGGGATGCTATGACTCTGCAAGATCATATGAATAGGGCAGAAATCTCTGGACTCTATCATGAGGCATCTGTAATTTTCCCACAAATTGGTCAGGGAACCAAGTTCTGTAACAAATGGTCCCTGCCATATACTAAAGCTATATAAGGAAGGGAGCGACATCATCTGTGGTTCTTCACTCCCCACTCAAGAGTACTCCTAGATTGTTAGCAACTAAAATATTTATAGTACTATTTATTACACAGCATGTAACCCCCTCGCTTTACTTCTCTCCCCTCACAGGCATCTTGATCATCTCTGAGTCATATCGACGCATCGACCACCTCATGTCAGCTTTCAACCTCACCCCCTCTGACTCTTCAACATTCATCCTAACGGGCATCCCTGGCCTGGAGGCTGCCCACATCTGGATTTCCATCCCTTTCTCTATATTCTACATTATCAGCTTGATGGGAAATTTCATGCTTCTGTTTGTTGTAGGTAGGGAGCAAACTCTGCACAAGCCCATGTACCTGCTGCTCTGCATGCTGGCAATAACAGACATTGCCGCACCTACGGTTGTTGTGCCAAAGGCACTGTGTATATTTTGGTTCAATTTGAAAGGCATTACTATGGCTGACTGCCTCACCCAGATGTTCTTCCTCCACACAGTTTCTGTTATGCACTCAGCCGTCCTCGTGACAATGGCCTTCGATCGCTATGTTGCCATATGTAACCCTCTGAGATATGCCACCATCCTCACCAACACATGGATAGCTAAGCTAGGGATTGTAGGTTTAATAAGATCTTTTCTCTTCATTCTGCCCCTACCCCTGCTCTTGAGTCAGCAGCCATTCTGTGCCAACCGCATTATCCCCCACACACAATGCGAGCACATAGCTGTGGTAAAGATGGTGTGTGGGGACATCACAGTCCCCAGGATATATGGCTTGGTGCTAATGTTTGTAATCAATGGGTTTGACCTGACGCTCATTGCCCTGTCCTATGGTCTGATCATTAGGGCAGTCCTCAGAATCTCCTCTAAGAAATCCCACCAGAAAGCCCTCAACACCTGCACAGCCCACATCTGTGTGATGCTGATATATTATACCCCTGGCCTCTTCTCCAATCTCACGCACCGGTTCGGTCAAGGCATCTCTCCCCACGTTCACATAATCTTGGCTGACGTCTATCTCCTCATCCCTCCCATGCTCAACCCTATCATTTATGGGGTCAAAATGAAAGAGCTTCGTGACAAAGGAGGCAAATACACCTGCAGAAGGTAATCGCCTGTGGCCACTGACTTTAAACCTGTGTGACAAGAGGGGGAAAGCATATCTCCTCATTTCTCAAATGTGCCCTGACCCAGTTTCGTTGAGCTATGTTTTTTGGAAGTTCACAGTCTGAGAAGTTCCTCCAGCCCAATATTTTATCACGCCATCTCTAAGCACTGTTCTTTCTATTGCTGAATTCCCTCTCTCTTACTATCACCTGATCTCTTTCATCATCACCCATCACCACCATCCCCACACACACCCTGTTACACAGCCTTTCTATGACTCTAAGGCTATGTCTACAGTACCGTGGTAACTCAACCTACTCTACACAACTCCAATTACGTGAATGAGGTAGCTGGAGTTGATGTACCTTAGTTCAAGTTATCGCAGGGTCTACACTGTGTGTGGGGGGGGGGATGGTCAATGGGAGAAAATTTCCCATTGACTCGTTTTGCTGTTCTCATTGGGCGCCAACTGCAGAGCACTCTGCAGTCGATTTGGCGGGTCTTTACTAGACCGATTATATTGACCACCAGTGGATCTATCTCAGACTGTCGATCACAGCTGTAGTGTAGACCTACCCTAAGACTACCATACGATACTGTAGCATTTTCATGCAAAATGGTTTCCATTAGTCAAAGAGAAAAAGAAAGAAATGGCAATGCTGAACTTCTTTATCAAATGTACAGTGATCCAGTGAGTAAAATTTACTTGACTTTTCTACGTTGAATCCATCACAAAATCAGGAGGATAATACTAATCTTTCAGTAGGAAAGTCCTAACACAGGAAAGCTGCAGTTTTAGAGAACTGGACTGCTGTATTTAACTGCTACATCAGCCTTGAGTAAATATAACTTACTGCTTTGCACAGTTGATTTTGGAGTCAATTCTGGAGTGGAACAGACTATGAACTTTCCTTGTTTCCTAGAGAGGGCTCTTTCTGGTATCCCCGTGCCCACAGAGTGGGGTTTCTTGCTTCCGTGAACCTTTCCCAGGTTTTTTTTGTTTATTGTTTTTACAGTTGCTGTTTAATAAATTATATTTGGTTAGAACTTAATTTAGTGATCATGGAAGTGACGTGTAAAGAGATGTGTAACTTGTGAAATCTTCATATAAATGATAAAATCTGAAATGTGTAACTTTGAGGAGCACACTCTCTGAATAGGGTGAATTTAACATCACTGCACGACACGGCTTCCCAGAGACTGGTATCGTATAAGAGCTTTTTCCTGTACTATTTTATTATGGGGTTAGAGCAGTAACCTGACATTGTTTATTTGGCCTCTTGAACACATTTCATAACAAATGAAAGCTTGGTTAAGCAATTGACTGCACAATGGATCAACAACCAATATGAATCACTCCTTCCCCTCAGTTTCAGCATTTACACATAATGAAGGCACTCACAGAAATAATTCTCCTGAGCAAAAATGCCGATGAAGTTTATGAGCCTCCAGCATGAAATAAATTAATAGAAAAATGTAGTTTTGATTTTCTCATTGTGCTTCTGGAAACAGTAAATAGTGCTTTAAAACGGCCACAATCTAAAGACACAGACCTATATGAAGCAGCAGGATTACTTCCCAAACCCCATGAGCTTTTAGCTACAATTCAAATGGAGTTAAAAGAAGCCAAACGTTCAGCAAGTAACTTATCAGGAAAATGGGGAAGAAAAATCAAGCCTGAAAAGAAGTGATTGAGAAAAGGCAAGGGGAGCAGCTCGTTTTATGGCAGACCAGGGAGGAGAGCCGACCTGCTACCGGCAGCTCTAGGGGAGAGGATCTGAGGGAAAGCAGAATCTCCCCTGAACAACTTCCCAAAGGTCCCTCCCTGAGGGACAGGAGGCCTGCTGCAGGGATAGCCTGAGAGGGAAGCACGAATCTCTCATATGAATACTGGACTTTATTGATCCCCTTGATTTGCTCTTTGGCCTATTCTAGCAAGGAAGAGCCCTGGAACTGAGCTGGCCCTTGGAGGCTGAGCCATACCACGGGAAGAGGCATTTTCTGCCTGAGAAGAAACGAGTAAGCCCTTGTTACATGCAACCAGCAGAAGGTTCCTTGGGGTGGGCAGACACCCTTCATGCTGCTTTACCCCAGACAGAGACATTGGGGCATTCACAGGGGGGTGGTAGGAAGTGGCCTGGGTAGGCAGCAGGTATAATAGACCAGGGAGGCTAAATCTCCCTAGGCCATGAAGCCCCCAACCTGCCGCCTTTGAGAGAGGGGACATCTGAGCCGTGGAGTCCTGGCCTAAACTCTACCCCCAATGCCCCCTCCCACTTTTTCTCCATGGCCCCACCCATGCTCCAAATCTTCTTTTCCCAGATCCGCCCCTATGCCAAGGCCCCCTTTGCTTATCGATGAATCCTTCCTCTCCTCCCGCGAGAGGCCCCCACAGCCCACCACTCACAGAGCCTCTCGCCTCCTCCACCACCCCGTGGGTTCCTCCATTCCCCATGGTGTTGGCTCCAGTCCAGACTCCCTCCTCTACCCACCCCCTCCTCCATGACACCGCTACCCACAGCTCCCTGAGTCCTTCCTGTCCTCCATCACCCTCCCCCATGCTCTTCCCCACTGTTGGCTGAGTCCTTCCTCTCCTCCACTCCCCTGCTCACTGCTCACTGAATCCCTCCTCTCCTTCACTCTCCTTTCCCCATGGCCCTTTGCCCACTGCCTACTGAGTCCCTCCTCTCCTACAGACCGACCTCCCCTCCCCTGAGGCCTCTAAAACCTCCCGTTTGCCAGTGAAAAACCCATCCATGTATAAAAGTGGGCCCTGGCTTCATGGCCCTCCGTGTTCCAGCCCCCTTAGCTGGGTTTCTCTAGCATCAGCAGGCATAACAGTAGGATGAGTCCCACAGCTGGGCCAGGTATAGGAGCCAGAACACAACCAAAGAGCAGAGTTATGCAAATGCCATAAGATATTAAGTGGTGCAACATCAAAAGAAGGAGCAAAAGTTAACTAGGGACACTCGAATAGCAGGGCCATGAAGGTTATGTGACCAGAGCAAGTGACACTGAACTCCTTTTCGGGTACCTGTATTTTTCCACAAACTGGACTGGGAACTGATTTTGGAGCAAAGGATTCCCACCATGGTTTGAAGTTATATAAGGTGGGCTATGACATCATCTAGTGACCTCAGTCCCCAGACAAGAGAACTCCTGGAAATACACAAGGAACAAAGATTGAACTGGGAACGTGTCACACTCACACCCTTTGGTGCCCAAATTAGGTACCCAGGCACCAATGATGCAACCATGGGGGAGGAACCGTAGCCTGAGCAAAGATCAGGTTGTAGCAGTTGTTTGATTTCTTTACCACCGTGTTCACACCCCAGTAGGGCACATCTACCTAAAATACCACCATAGTGAAATGGCCCCAGGGCAACAGATCAGGCAAACTCCGTGGCTGTTCCCTTGTATAATGTGGGATACCATGTGAGATGAACTCCAGGTCATTTTGGCCCTGGGAGTCGTAAAGGAAGCTCACAGCTAGTGGAGAAGTCCCATTCTCCTAATTCTGATGCAGGATAGCAGAACCCATTTCTGCACTGATTTCTGAAAGATCAACACACTGTTGAAATCTGATGCTTGCCCGATGTACAGAGAAGATGAACTATTGGAAGGCTTGGGAGCTGCCAGATATATATTCATTTTTGACCTCACAAATGGATACTGGCAAATAACCTTAGTGCCAGAATACTGGGAGAATAAAGCATTTTTCACACCCTTTGGCTTTCATGAATTCAGGATCTTTTCATTTGACCTCCACAGGGTAGCAGTGACCTTTCAGAGGACAATAGACTGGATATTACAACTGCTATAATCCATTAAAAATGATTTCTGGTCCCTTCTCATGTGGCAGCATTCCCAAACATAATGCAGATGGCAGTACATTACACACAGAAAAAAAAACCCAGCGTCAATTGTTAGGCTGCACAGTCTGAAAGACTCGGTTTGCCCTCACAGTCTGAGCCCCTGGTATCGGTGAATCATTTCTTCACTCCCAGGGGAGGCTCTCAACCTGAAGTTCTCCAGGGTCTATTTTCTGCTTTCCTCTTTCTCCGCAACCAAGGGAATTGTCTATAAATCCTGGCCAACCTGAAAGTCCACAAGGACTGTACAGGGGAAACATAAAGGTTGCTGTCCAGCACCCCGAGTGCAAGAGATGTGAGATTCATACGCTGATTTTCAGGGCTCTGCAGTCCAGTCGCCATAAGGAGATTTCCTCTCCCTGCTGAGCAGGATTTTGGTGAGTTGCCTCTTTCTCCATTAAAGTTAGTGCTAATGGCTCAGGGAGAGTTCCAGGGTTCAAATCAGGAAACATCTTGGCAGGAATTCACCAGCACCGCAACTTGAACTGTTTACTATTGTCAGAAACACCAACCGATTTACCTGGTAAAATTGGAATTACAACTATACTGGAAATAGTTTAGACAAATATTTGTTTTGAAGATCAGTTTGTTGTTTCTTACTGTGTACTTCTATCAGTCTATCTGTCTCAATAGCTTCCTTTCCTTGGCTGTGGGCTTCTTCCTCTGGTTCGCTCAAGTTTTTCAATTCAAAAACTTTACTGCCCTATTAGGAAGTGCAGCCAGAGCCTTTGCATTGAGTATCTGTGTTACCAGAGATTTCACAACAAGAATGGGTCACACACTGGTCAGATTTTGCTCTCACATTCTGCCTTCAGTGGGTCACTCCAGATTGACACTGGCCTCCCGGAGAGGAAAATCAGAGCCCCTATGTTTTGAAATCCCAGGTATTTCCTACCTGATCTCAGAACATCACATAAACTGGGTGTTTCCTTCAGACTCTTTCATCACCCCAACAGAATAGCACTCTCTGTAGCAGAACCCAAAGGAAGAATTACTCACGCTGGCTCCTTTTCATTTCCACAACTTTTCTGTCTCCTGCTGGGTCTGCTCCGCTCTGCTTCACTGCACAGGCTGAGCTGCTGCTGGGGTTCCCTTTGCCCCCCAAAAAGGCAGTTCAGGCTGATCTTCCCCTTTTCTCCGGTGCAGGCAGACACTGAGTTTCACCTAGTCTGAGGGGCATTTCTGTGAGCTCTCATTGTAGTGTCGGGCACCTGGTTTTGATCGCAGGTGAGGGGTATCACTGTTTGGCTGAGAATTATGCACATTAAATAATGTGAGCAGGCAACTCTGGGACTAAAAGGGCCTAGATAAATACAGCTGCCACATGCAGGAAGCACTGTTAGCTGACTGAAACACTGGGTCTCTGTGACACAGATGTTAAACCCAGGATACTCTGAGACAAATTGCTAGCCAGCTCTGTTAGTCATTAATGGGGAGGGTTGTTCATACATCCTTAGTGCAAAGATGTTATGTGGTGAAGTCATTATTTTTCTCACCTCAATCTTTCATCCATTCAGTGCCTTATGGGATCCCTCAGTCTCCTGAAATACACACCTAGTGTAACATTCCAAGGCAGAGCAGTCACATGAGAATTTCTCCCCATATGTTTAAATTCAACATGCTCATGAATAGAAACAAGGAGCTTGCAGGCAAAATGCCTCCCGCTGACTCCTAGGTACACAAGGCAGAGCTTTTAGAGAAACATTCAATCTTGTTTTCAAAATTTTCAGTGATGAAGACTCCGTCAAGACCATTGGCAAATTGTTCCAGTGGTTAATTACTGACACCGTTTAAAAAATGAATGCTTTATTTCTAATCAGAAATTCTTTAACTCCAATTTCCAGCCATTGGATCGTGTTAAACCTCTGTATGCTAGCCTGAAAAGCCTATTATTAAATACTGGTCCACAATGTATGTAGTTGCCAACAGTTATCAAGTAACCCCTTAACCATCTTTATTAATGTAAATAGATTAAGAACTTTGAGTCTATCACTATAAGGCAGGTTTTCTAATTGTGTACTAATTCTTGTGACTCTTCTCTGAACCCTCTTCAGTGTATCAACATCCAACTTTAACCATGGACATCAGAACTGGAGAGAGGATTCAAGAAGCAGTCGCATCAGGGCCAAATAGAACGGTAAAATAACTTTTCTACCTCTCCTTGAGATTCCAGTGGTTATCATCCCAGGATCACATTGGCTCTTTTGGCCACAGGGTCACACTCATGTTTAGCTCTTTATCCCTTCATGCTCCCAAATCTACAAGATTGTTTTCTTCGACCCTATTTACCAACCAATACAGATTGCTCTGAATCTGTGACCTGTCCTCTTTATTATTTACAATCCCCCAATTGTTTTGTCATCTGCAAACATCCTTTATATTCAGGCATGAGAAGGGTTAGCAGCTGCATTACTGACACATGTTTCTTCTTACATTTGTCTGTAGCTTCTGCCTCAGACAAAGCTAGTTGCCTGCAAGAAAGTGTCTCACCAAAAGAAACAAAGGAAGTAACAGAGGTGCAGACCTGTTTCCCTAAATACCAAAAGCTTTGTGTCCTTCCTGCCCATTCTGTTGAGCACAAGGTCATAATCCAGCCAGATTATATCTGTTTCTATGGGGAAATCTTGTCTCCTTTCCAACATAGGAATGACATTGTGGATCTGACCAATGGTTCATCTAGTCCAGTTTCCTCTCTCTCATAGTGGAAGCCGTAGGTGCTGCTGAACAAGGGATGCGGGGATGACCTATTCCTCCTCAGTGTGTCATTCTAATGCCTAACAGCTAGAGATAGGCTTGTGCCCTGAAAAACGTGGGCATATAGCCGTTCCAAAATATGTATTTAGTTGTAACTATTGAAACTGGATAGTCTCGCTATCCATGTAAATGTCCAAATCCTTCCTGATTCTCACTTAGCTCATGGCCTCAACTATTTCTTGTTGCAACGAGTTCCTCAGTCCAGAGGAGGGTGAAACATTGACTGACTGATCTCATGGCATTGTATCTTCTGTATGTTTTCCCAGCCCACTCCTCCCGGATGCCAATGTTTTTCTTCAGAAGCGACAAAGAGTTCTGTGGCACCTTATAGACTAACAGACGTATTGGAGCATAAGCTTTCGTGGGTGAATCCCCACTTCTTCGGATGCATGCAGTCGAAATGTCCAGGGGCAGGTATAAATAAGCAGGGAAGAGCCAGGCTAGAGATAACGAGGTTAGTTTAATCAGGGAGGATGAGGCCTTCTTTTAGCAGTTGAGGTGTGAACACCAAGGGAGGAAAAACTGCTTTTGTAGTTGGCTAGCCATTCATAGTCTTTGTTTAATCCTGAGCTGATGGTGTCAAATTTGCAAATGAACTGAAGCTCGGCAGTTTCTCTTTGAAGTCTGGTCCTGAAGTTTGTTTTCTGCAGGATGGCTATTTCAAATCTGCTATTGTGTGTCCAGGGAGATTGAAGTGTTCTCCTACAGGTTTTTGTATATTGCCATTCCTAATATCTGATTTGTGTCCATTTATCCTTTTGCGTAAGGACTGTCCAGTTTGGCCGATGTACATAGCAGAGGGGCATTGCTGGCACATGATGGAGTATATAACATTGGTGGATGTGCAGGTGAATGAACCGGTGATGGTGTGGCTGATCTGTTTAGGTCCTGTGATGGTGTCCCTGGTGTAGATATGTGGGCAGAGTTGGCATCGAGGTTTGTTGCATGGCTTGGTTCCTGAGTTAGAGTTATTATGGTGCGGTGTGTAGTTGCTGGTGAGAATATGCTTCAGGTTGGTGGGCTGTCTGTGAGTGAGGACTGGCCTGCCTCCCAAGGCCTGTGAAAGTGAGGGGTCATTGTCCAGGATGGGTTGTAGATCACCGATGATCCGTTGGAGAGATTTCAGCTGAGGACTGTAAGTGATGGCCAGTGGAGTTCTGTTGGTTTCTTTCTTCGGTTTGTCTTGCAGCAGGAGGCTTCTGGGTACACGTCTGGCCCTGTTGATTTGTTTTCTTATTTCCTCATGTGAGTATCGTAGTTTTGAGAATGCTTGGTGAAGATCTTGTAGGTGCTGGTCTCTGTCAGAGGGGTTGGAGCAAATACGGTTGTACCACAGTGCTTGGCTGTAGACAATGGATCGTGTGGTGTGTCCGGGATGAAAGCTGGAGGCATGTAGGTAGGCATAGCGGTCGGTGGGTTTTCGGTATAGGGTAGTGTTAATGTGACCATCGCTTATTTGCACCGTGGTGTCTAGGAAGTGGACTTCCTGTGTAGACTGGTCCTGGCTGAGGTTGATGGTGGGGTGGAAGCTGTTGAAATCGTGGTGGAATTCTTCCAGAGTTTCTTTCCCATGGGTCCAGATGATGAAGATGTCATCAATGTAGCGTAGATAGAGAAGGGGCGTGAGTGGATGAGAGCGGAGGAAGCGTTGTTCCAGGTCAGCCATAAAAATATTGGCACATTGTGGGGCCATGCGGGTGCCCATAGCGGTTCCACTGGTCTGGAGGTATACATTGTCACCAAATTTGAAATAATTGTGTGTGAGGATAAAGTCACAGAGCTCAGCAGCCAGTTGTGCTGTGGCAACATCAGGGATACTGTTCCTGACAGCTTGTACCCCATCTGTGTGTGGGATGTTTGTGTAGAGAGCTTCTACATCCATGGTGGCTAGGATGGTGCTTTCTGGGAGATCACCGATGCATTGTAGTTTTCTCAGGAAATCAGTGGTGTCACGGAGATAGCTGGGAGTGCTGGTGGCGTAGGGTCTGAGTAGAGAGTCCACATATCCGGACAGTTCTTCAGTGAGAGTGCCAATGCCCGAGATGATGGGGCATCCAGGATTTCCAGGTTTGTGGATCTTGGGTAGTAGATAGTATAACCCCAGTCGGGGCTCTAAGGGTATGTTGATTTGTTCCTGTGTTAGCGTAGGGAATGTCCTGAGTAGATGGCGCAGTTTCTTATTGTATTCCGTAGAAGTTGGTATTGGAGAGTTGTCTGGCAGCCTCCTTTTGGTAGTCAGACCTGTTCATGATGACAACAGCACCTCCTTTATCAGCCTCTTTGATTATAATGTCAGGGTTGTTTCTGAGGCTTTGGATGGCATTGCGTTCTGCACAACTTAGGTTATGAGGCAGGTGACGTTGTTTTTCCACAATTTCTGCCTGTGCACGTCGGCGGAAGCATTCTATGTATAGGTCCAGACTGTCATTTCGACCCTCAGGAGGAGTCCATGTGGAGTTCTTCTTCTTGTGCGGTTGGTGGGAGGGTATCTGTGTACCTGTGTGCTGTGCAGTGTTATCTTGAAAGTATTCCTTGAGTCGGAGACGGCGAAAGTAGGCTTCCAGATCACCGCAGAACTGGATCATGTTGGTGGAGGTGGTGGGGCAAAAAGAGAGTCCCCGAGATAGGACAGATTCTTCTGCCGGGCTGAGTGTGTAGCTGGATAGATTGATGATATTGCTGGCTGAATTGGGGGTACCACTGTTGTGGCCCCATGTGGCAGGTAGGATTTTAGACAACTTACAGTCCTTTTTCCTTTGTAGAGAGGTGAAGTGTTTAGTGTAGATCTCCTGTCTTATTTTAGTAAAGTCCGTTTGTGTGGAAGGTTGGTTATTTATGGAAGTCTCCAGGTTGGAGAGCTCTTTTTTGATGTTTTCCTGTTTTCTGTATAGGATGCTGATCAGGTGGTTCCTCAGTTTCTTTGATAGTGTATGGCATAATCTCTCACTGTAGTCCGTGCAGAATGTAGAGAGCAATGGATTTTTCACCTTCAGTCCATTTGGTATGATGTCCATCCGTTTGCATTTGGAGAGAAAGATGATATCTGTCTGTACTTGTGCAAGTTTCTTCATGAGGTTGATGGATATCAAATCCATACGGCTAAATGCAGTGCCTTGCATGGTCTCAAGTATCAGAGGGGTAGCCGTGTTAGTCTGGATCTGTAGAAGCGACAAAGAGTTCTGTGGCACCTTATAGACTAACAGACGTATTGGAGCATAAGCTTTCGTGGGTGAATCCCCACTTCTTCGGATGCATGCAGTGGAAATGTACAGTGGCAGGTATAAATAAGCAGGGAAGAGCCAGGCTAGAGATAATGAATGTTTTTCTTCGTTTCTGTCCAAGACTGCACTGTGAGCAGGTCTTCTCCAAGCTATATGCCATAATGCCCAGATCCATGTCTTGAGTTCATACAGTTGAATTATAATCTTGTTAGGTGTTTGATGATTTCAAGCTTTTCCCTCCAATGGCAAACACATTGCAGTTATGGACTTTAAAGTTCATCTGCCATTATGCTGCCCATTCACCTGGCTTGGTTAGCTCTCTCTGAGGACTTCTCTGGACTTCACTGTGACCTAAATAATCTGGTGCCATCTGAATATGTTGCCACCTCACTGCTGAACCGCCCTTCCTAGATTGTTAATAAGTATAAAATATTTGCCATACAGTTTGTTACAAATCATGTAACTCCCCTTGCTGTCCTTCTCTCCCTTCACAGGCACCTTGAGCATTTCTGACCCTGGTTGACTCATCAACCACCTCATGGCAGTTTTCAACCTCACACATTCTGACGTGTCAACATTCATCCTAATGGGCATCCCTGGCCTGGAAGCTGCTCACGTCTGGATTTCCATCCCTTTCTCTACTTTGTACATTATGGGCCTGTTGGGAAATTTCACGCTTCTCTATGTTATAGGCAAGGAGAAGACCCTGCACAAGCCGATGTACCTGCTGGTCTGCATGCTGGCACTCACATAAATCGGCACGTCTACTTCCGTCATGCCAAAAGTACTGTGCATATTCTGGTTCAATATGAAGGGCATTACTGTGGGCGGCTGTCTCACCCAGATGTTCTTCCTTCACGCGGGTACTGCTATGCACTCAGCTGTCCTCGTGACAATGGCCTTTGATCGCTATGTTGCCATATGTAACCCTCTGAGATACACCACAATCCTCACCAACGCACGAATAGCTAAGCTGGGGCTAATGGGTTTGATAACAGCTGTTCTCTTCACGCTGCCCCTGCCCCTGCTCTTGAGTCAGCAGCCATTCTGTGCTAACCGCATTATCGCCCATACGTACTGCGACCACATGGCTGTGGCAAAGATGTCATGTGGGGACATCACAGTCAACAGGACATACGGTTTGGTAATAGCATTTGTAGTCATCGTGTTAGACCTGACGCTTATTGCCCTGTCCTATGGTCTGATCCTCAGGGCTGTCCTCAGAGTATCCTCCAAGAAAGCCCACCAGAAAGCTTTCAGCACCTGCACAGCCCACATCGCTGTGATGATGATGTCTTATCCTTCCTTCCTCTTCTCCACTGTGACATACCGGCTCGGGCAGGGAATTGCTCCCCATGTTCACGTCATCTTGGTCAACCTCTATTACCTCCTCCTCCCCATGTTCAATCCTATCATTTATGGGGCCAAAACAGTAGAGCTTCGTGAGAAATTGCGTAAATATACATGGAGAATGTGATTGCCTGGGGCCACTGACTTCAAGACTTCGTAACAAGAGGGTGAAAGGAGATCTCCTCATTAATCAAGGGTGCTCTGCCCTAGTTTGGCTGAGCTCAGCATTGTGGAAGTTCAGAGTCTGAGAAGCTCCTCACACCTAGCCTCTTATCACTGTATCACTATGTACTGAACTCCCCGTTGCTGAATTCCCTCTCTCTCACCATCACCCAATCTATTTCAGTGTCACCTGTCAGCGCCACCTCTACACACCCTGTCACTTATTCTTTCCATGACTTTCAGACAAACAGAAGGTATGGCTGTTTTCTGAAGCAAGGTGGCTTTCCATTATACCCGGTGTGAACTGGTATCTTCTTCAGTTTGACGAACTGAAGCCGTACTTTCTGATAGCCAAAGAGAAATAAAGCAAGTACAATGCTGAAATGTACCTAATTTACCTATGTCCAGTCCTTCTTGAAGCCTGGAGGATAAACCAAATGTTTTGGTTGGAAAGTGCTAATAAAGGAAAGCTGCTGTAGGAATTGAGGCCATCCTACTAGAGCTTATTGGTGAGAGTTGTGAAATTACGTGTTTCTGAGAGATGGACCATGTTACCCTGAATTTTAGGGGAGTTTGTTAAACAGATGAAACAGGGATTGCCACTATATGTCCACGTGATTTAATCACTTGCATTACTGAGTCTTTCTCAACCTAGATTGGCTGATGTCTCATTTTTGTATATATACAACGATACAAAATCTGTTGTGAAGAGTTTGCACCAACGAAAGAAATTATTGCGCTGGTTACTGCTGATATGTATGACCAGAAGCAGAAGCATTCTACTTCTGATGAAGACACGGAGGAGGAAATGTTGCTTTTTAGAGACTAACAGTAATAAAATAATGCAACTCACAATATGGACATAGACTACCATCTAATATGTCCATATTGTGAGTTGCATTATTATATTATATTATAATATCTAAAGATGGAAGGATCAGTAATTAGCATTACACAGATGTGGGCTGTGCAGGTGTTGAGGGATTTTGTGGTGGGCTGTCTTGGAGGAAATTCTAAGGACAGCCCTGATGATCAGACCATAGGACAAGGCAATGACCATCAGGTCTGACCCGTTGACTGATCGGTCCTGGGACCTGTTTTGTTCAATATCTTCATTAATGATCTGGAGTATGTTTGCAGCAAGTTTGCAGATCACACTAAACTGGGAGGAGTGGTAGATATGCTGGAGGGTAGGGATAGGATACAGAGGGACATAGTGCTGCAGAAAAGGACCCAGGAGTTACAGTGGATGAGAAGCTGCATATGAGTCAACAGTGTTCCCTTCTTGCCAAGAAGGCAAAAGGCATTTTGGGAGTGTATAAGTAGGGGCATTGCCAGCAGATTGAGGGACGTGATCGTTCCCCTCTATTCAACATTGCTGAGGCCTCATCTGGAGTACTGTGTCAGGTTTTGGGCCCCACACTACAAGAAGGATGTAGAAAAATTGGAAAGAGTCCAGCGGAGGGCAACAAAAATGATTAGGGGGCTGGAGCACATGACTTATGAGGAGAGGCTGAGGGAACTGGGATTGTTTAGCCTGCAGAAGAGAAGAGTGAGGGGGGATTTGATAGCTGCTTTCAACTACCTGAACGGGGGTTCCAAAGAGGATGGATCTAGACTGTTCTTAGTGGTAACAGATGACAGAACCAGGAGTAATGGTCTCAAGTTGCAGTGGGGGAGGGTTAGGTTGGATATTAGGAAAAACTTTTTTACTAGGAGAGTGGTGAAGAACTGGAATGGGTTACCTAGGGAGGTGGTGGAATCTCCTTTCTTAGAGGTTTTTAAGGTCTGGCTTGACAAAGCCCTGGCTGGGATGATTTAGTTGTGGATTGGCCCTGCTTTGAGCAGCGGGTTGGACTTGATGACCTCCTGACATCCTTCTTGTAGTGTGGGGCCCAAAACTGGACACAGTACTCTAGATGAGGCCTCACCAATGCCGAATAGAGGGGAACAATTAGGTCCCTCGATCCGCTGGCAATGCCCCAACTTATACACCCCAAAATGCTATTAGCCGTCTTGGCAACAAGGGCACACTGTTGACCCATATCCAGCTTCTCATCCACTGTAACCTCTAGGTCCTTTTCTGCAGAATTGCTGCCTAGCCGCTCGGTCCCTAGTCTGTAGCAGTACATAGGATTCTTCCGTCCTAAGTGCAGGACTCTGCACTTGTCCTTGTTGAACCTCATCAGATTTCTTTTGGTCCAATCCTCTAATTTGTCTAGGTCACTCTGGACCCTATCCCTACCCTCCAGGGTATCTACTACTTCTTCCAGTTTAGTGTCATCTGCAAACTTGCTGAGGGTGCAGTCCACGCCATCCTCCTGATCATTAATGAAGATATTGAACAAAATCAGCCCACGACCGACCCTTGGGGCACTCCGCTTAATACTGGCTGCCAACTAGACGCGGAGCCATTGATCCCTGCCGGTTGAGCCTGACAATCTAGCCAGCTTTCTATCCGCCTTAATTTACATTCTACCAGCCCATACATCTTTAACTTGCTGACAAGAATACTGTTGGAGACCATATCTAAAACTTCCCTAAAGTCAAGGAATAACACATCCACTGCTTTCCCCTCATCCACAGAGCCAGTTATCTAATCACAGATGACAATAAGTTTCGTCAGGCATTAGCTGACCTTGGTGTATCCATGCAGACTGTTCCTGATCACTCTGTTCCTGATCACTTTCCTCTCCTCTAAGTGATTCAAAGCTGGGGAGAGCTGAAACCTCCCACTATTACTAAGGTTTTTTATTTATTTTTTTAGTCCCTCTAAGCTCCCTGAGGTTTTCACAGTCAGTATTGCCATCCTAGTCAGGTGATATCCATACTGCTAAATTCTTATTATTATTCTATAGTACAGTTTAGTTCATGTAAGGATTTTTTTCAACAGTTGATTATATGCATTCTTTCAAATATGGTGTCAGTCCCCCGCAAAGACGACCAGTTCTGTCTTCATCAGGTATAAAATTTCAATACTGTATTGATTTTTCAGAAATTGATGCAGAAGTGGGTTGTGCTATCCTGAATGAGAACTAGTACCATGAAACTTCTCTACTCACTGTGTGATTCCTTCAAGCATTTTGCCCAATGGGCGTCACCCAGGTGTAACTAATTTTCAAATACAGATACATAATCAATACTCATAATTTCACATACAACCATGATATATGCACACAAACAGGATAATCCTTTTTAGCAAATCATAACTTTTCCAATGACACCTGTCAAAACATATCTTGTACAAAATGTATCATATATGCCATTATTATTTCAAAATCATACAAATATGAAGAATATGGGATGCGGTGTCACAGTGAGTTTATAAGGAGGATCCACTCATAGGCTTTTAAAAGATTCAAATGATAGCAGTAAAGCAAATATAATCCTACCTATACAGACCAAATGATGGGGTCTAAACGAGCCGTTACAACTCAAGAAAGAAATCTTGGGGTCATTGTAGAAACGTTTCTGAAAACGTCAGCAGTCAAAACAGATAACAGAATATTAGGGACCATTAGGAAAGGGACAGATAACAAGACAAAACTATAATAATGCCACAACATAAATAAAACAGCATGAATACTTTATGCAGTTGTGGTTGCCTCATCTCAAAAAAGACATATTAGAAATGGAAAAGATACAGAAAAAGGCAACACAAATGAATAGATTATAGAAGAACTTCCATCTGAGGAGAGTCTAAAAATAGTGGGACATTTCAGCTTGGAAAGGAGACAACTAAGAGGGGATAAGATAGTGATCGCTAAAGCCATGAATGGCGTGGAGAGGGTGAATATGGAAGTCTTGTTTACTCCTTCATATAAGACAAGAACCGGGTCGACCAAGAAATAATAGGCAAGAGGTTTAAAACAAAGAAAATGAAGTAGAATACACAACACACAGTCAACCTGTGGAACTCATTGTCAGGTGATTTTGTGAGGGCCAAATATATAACAGGGTTCAAAGAGAATTAGATAAATTTATGGAGGATATGTCCATCAATGGCTGTTATCCAAGATGTTCCAGGATGCACCCCCATGTTCTGGGTGTCCCTAGCCCCTGACTGTCAGATGATGGCACTGCATGACAAGAGATGGATATCTCCATAATAGCCCTGTTCTCCTCTTTCTCTCTGAAGCTCATAACATTGGCCCCTATAACAAGACAGGATGGGACATCTTGGGTAGGGTCATTTGCGTGCAAATAGCTGGGAGCAGCTTACATGCCAGAGGCTGTGTGCGGACATCCCAGAATTGGGGCTTCTCACAGCAGAGCAGGGTAAGGCTGGCTCCCTGAGTCAAGGATTGGAGACGCCTAGCAGATCACCAGTCCGGATAACACCATTGGGGAATTTCACCTCTACATTGTACAGATCCCTGGGCAGTGTAAGATAGTATAATTTTGGGTTTGTACTCTGCGGGGTGGGGACAGGGAGGAGAGGATGGTATCATAGAATCATAGAATCTCAGGGTTGGAAGGGACCTCAGGAGGTCATCTAGTCCAACCCCCTCCTCAAAGCAGGACCAACCCCAACTAGATCATCCCAGCCAGGGCTTTGTCAAGCCTGACCTTAAAAACCTCTAAGGAAAGAGATTCCACCACCTCCCTAGGTAACCCATTCCAGTGCTTCATGGGCCAGTATGATCCATGGAAGCTGAGAAATTGGCTGGTGTTTGCCGTTTATACTTCGGAGGCTTAGCTAAACTTTCAGGTAGCTCTGCTTCAGTGTTTGGCACCATGAGCTGTAGTGATGGTGATCCCAGGGCCTGGAGAGGCTGAATGACCAGCAAAGCAGTGTGAAAGAGGGCCAGCCCAGTTGGGTGGTTAGAGGGGTGCAGCAGTTCTCATGGCTCCCAGGCTGCATCCCAGGGGTGAAAACCCATCAGACTCATACCCTCTGGACCCCAAATTTGGCTGCAAGGCTCCTATGACACTAGTATGGGGGTTGGGACTGTAATCGAAACAGGAGATCCATACGTAGCAATTATTTGATTTCTTTACCACCATGTTCTCATCCGAGCAGGGCACACCTACCTACCTAACTTTGAGCAGGGGGTTAGACTAGATGACCTCCTGAGGTCCCTAACAACCCTGATATTCTATGATTCTATCACTCTATGAAAATACCAGCACACTCAAATAGCCCCAGTGCAATACATCAGGCAAATTCCATGGCTGTTTCCTCCTAAAATGTGGGATACCATGTGAGATGAACTCTAGGTCATTTTAGCATGGAGAGAGAGAGGAAGGAATCACATAGTCAGTGGAGAAGTCCCGTTGTACTAGCTCTGACCCAGGATATCATAACCAGTTCCTGCACCAATCTGTGAAAGATCAACAAAATATTGAAATTTGATGCCTCCCTGATGCAGAGAATAGATTAACTATTAAAACAGTTGGTAGGTGTCAGATATACATTTAATTTAACACCTCACAAAGGCTCACTGGCAAATACCGTTGATGTCAGAATCCTGGCAGAAGAAAGCCTTTACACGTCTTTCGGCTTGCATTAATACAGGATAGCATAATTTAGACTCTACAGGGTGGCACTGATTTTTCAGAGGCTAAAGGAATGGATATTACAACTGCATGGGCTGTATGCAGCAGTAAACAGCTAAAATCAATTGAAAATGGTTTTTAGTCTGTGTCTTGTAGCAGCATTCCCACACAGAGTGCAGATGGCAGTACAATACATACAGAAAAGAAAGTTATCATCTATTACTAGGCTGAACAGTTTGCAAACTGCAGATTGCTCTGAAAATCTGAGTCCCTGTTATCAGCAAATTATTTCTTCACTCCCGGGGGAGGCTCTCAGGCTGAAGTTCTCCAGGGTCTATTTTCTGCTCTTCCCGCTGCTCACAGAGCCCAGGGAATTGTACGAGAGTCCTGGCCAATCTGAGGGTCCACCGGGACCGTACAGGGGAATCATAAAGGTCGCTGTGCAGCACGCTGAGTGTCAGACATATGACTTCATACACTGATTCTCAAGACTCTGCCTTGCTGTCGCAGTAAGGAGATTTTTCCTCTCTCTGCTGACTGGGATTTGGTGAGTTGCCTGTTTCTACATTAGAGTTAGTGCTGAGGGCTCAGGAAGAGTTCCAGGGTTCAAGTCAAGAACCACCTGGGAAGGAATTCACCAGCACGGTGACTTTATTTTTTTAATACTGTCAGAAACACCAAGGGATTTACCTGGTAAAATTGGAACTAAAAAGTATTGAGAATACTTTAGACAAATATTAGATTTTAAGTTCAGTTCCCTTTCTCTTACTGTGTCCTTCTATCTGCCTCAGTAGTTTCCTTCTTTGGATACTGTGGTCTTTCCTCTAGTTCGCTCAAGTTTTCCAATTCAGCAACTTCACTGCCCTGGAAGTGGAGACAAAGCCTCCGTGGTGGGTTTCTGTGTAAACAGAGGGTTCACAGCAAGAATTGGCCACACACTGGCTATATTCTGCTCTCACATGCTCCCTTCTCTGGCTCACCCCAGATTGGCACTGGCCTCTCTCTGAGAGCATAATCAGGAATTTGAAATCCCCAACTTTCATTCCCGGTCTCAGAACACCACATGAACTGGGAGTTTCCTTCAGAATTTTTCAGCACCCAAACTGAATAGTGCTGTCTGCAGCAGGTCCAAAGCTGTGATTTTCATAGCTGGGAGCTGAAAATTAAACATATAGGGAGAATCTGGTCCCCTTTAGATCAAAGGCAAAATTCTCAACAGAGCCCGGAGTTCCCCCTAAATCCGCAGGCAGTGACAGTAATACATTTCCTGATTTACATCGGCCATGAGTCTCCAGTGACTTCATCTGGAGTTGTCCTGTGGCCTGGGTGAGTTTCCTAGGACCCAAGAAAAGCTGACAGGAGATTTACTGAAATCTCAAACTCATAGGCTTAAACGTTCAAAATAATTAGGATGACATTTTTTTTCCCAACATGGCACAGAGATCTGCTCTCCCTGTGACCCTGCATCTCTGTTTCTGGAGAGGATGAGAATCACAAAAGGCAGTAAAATTAAAATCATGTTTCTGGCTTAGGGGTGGTGTTGCAAATGTCCGCGGGGGAGATCCAGAAGCGCACAGTGTTTGAGGGAGTGGGCACGGGACAGCGGGACATGCAGTATCCAGATCAGAGTGACTCGGCCTCCTGAAACTATGGGAAATAGGGAGTGGACGTCCTCCCTGATGCACAGACCAAGGCCACTACAGTTTCGTGGCAACGTCAGCAGTTACCATCATGGAAAAGCAGCCTCAGGAAGGTAAGTCTGGGTTTCTAACTGGATGCAATATGTCAAAGCTCGTTACTCATGCTCTCCCCTTTTAGTCTCCACGCCCTCTCTCCCTCCTGCCGGGCCTGTCCCTCTCTCCTTCCCTGCACAGGTTGAAGTGCTGCTGAGGTTCCCTTTGCCCCCAGAAAGGCTGTTCAATCTCATCTCCCCCTTTTCCCTGGGGCAGGCGGACACTGAGTGAAACCTAGTCTTTGGAGATAGTTCTGTGAGCTGTCACTGTTGTATTGCACCTGGTTATGGTCCTGGGTGAGGGGTATCCCTATGTGGCAGGGATGGAAGTTCTGGGGGTAACACGTGACCCCCAGGTAACAGGTGACCAGCACCAGGGGTTGTGGGGCAGGGAGCAGGGTGTACACAGGCAGGCTGGCAGTGCTGGAGGCTGTGGGGGCAGGCAGGGGGTTGTAACCAGAGAAGCGGGCACTGGTGATGATAGTGGGGGCAGGCAGAGGTTATAGAATGATGGGCAAGTACCACAGAGGCTTTGTGGGTGCCGTGACATTGTATACCTTGGGGGAGCGTCCTGTAACCCCCATATTCCTCATTGTCATATAATCGTGATCTGACACATAAAGCATGCCTTGTAAAGTATCAGGGGAAAGGTTATGATCTGCTGAAATTCATGTCTCTATCCATATATGTGTATTATTAAAGAATATGAAGTTATGAGAATTGTGTTGTATTGTTGTCACTAGAACATGCTGTAAGTTGGGGAATCAGCCAGATATTAGCTCCACAGAGGCAGCAGAAAGGAAAGTGACCTAGCAGATCACCACTCCAGATAACACACGGGGAATGTCACACTGGCGCAGCAAACAGGCTGTATGTGCAGCTTGTTACTACTTCAAATGAAGTTCACACTTTGATTACTGATATTCGTGATTTTAAATGAGTCTTAAGTGCAGTAGCTAAGAACAGTCAGGAGGAGGTCACAGTTATGTTATTTATTGGCTGTTTATTTCGGGTGAGGGAAATAAGCACAAAAAAACCAGAAACAGGCTTACCAGTGAGGGAGCTCCAAACTAGAGCTGGCCGGACTGGAAGCAGCAGAGAAGGAAAAGTCCCGAGTGTTTCAAATGTCGCAGGCAGAAAGGAGGATCAAAGAACAGGAGGCTGCACACCAAAGGTCTACGGTGGCAAAGGCAGCCAGGGAGGAGGCTCCACGTGAAGGGCTTTGGAAGAAAGAGAGAGAGAGAGAGACCAGGAAGAAAGAGAAAGTGAGAGCGAGCGAAAACACCAACCGAACTTGCTCCAGAAGCAGAACCAGAGGCCCCTGACCCCAATGGCTCCCATCACTCCAAAACTCCACAAATGGGAACACTTATGTCGTGCATACAGTGAAGAGGATGATGTTGCTGAATGTCTGACTACTTTCAACTGGCTGTGTGTAATACATTAAGTCCCTGATGATAAGAGAATTCCAACTCTGATTGCGAAATTAACTGGTAAATCTCCAAATATATTCAATGGATACCTACTGCAGATGCTTTAAACTATTGTAAATTTAGAGACACTCTTTTGCGAAGTTTTCAGCTTACCCCTGAACCGTATAGAGTTAAATTAAGGAATCTGAAGAGGGATATCGGAATGGGTAATGGGGAATATGTAAACAAAATAAAAGATCGGTTGGGAAAATGGGTGAGGGGTAAGGAGGCAGCAAGTTTTGAAGGACTCCTTCGTCTTGCAACTCAAGAGCATCTTTTAAGCATATGTGAGGCTGATGTACAGCAATGTCTTTGGGAAAAATACGTAAAGATTCTGCAGGAAATGGCTTTTTTAGGCTGATACCTTCGAACAGACTCAGGTGTCTATTTAGTGCAAGCCAAAGAAAGAGGCGATTCAAACTTGTGGGAAGGGGGATCCCAGTTTGCCCCTGGGGAGACAGTAGTGGGATGGGAGCCTAAACATTCTCTTACCGAAAACATTCCTCTAACCCTCATCCCAAATCTACTGACAAAGTAGAAGAGCTCCAAAGGTGCTCTCAGTGTAATTCCACTGATCACCTGAGGAATCAATGCCCTTTGCTAGGAGGAAGCAGGTAAACAATAGCTCATGTTAATTCTGCTGTCCTCACAACAGCAACTCCCCAAGCAATTGAAACCTATCATATTAGTTTTGTAAGATTAGCCTCTGCAGAACCAGATATGGAGCATGTTAATGTTGTCCAAATTGATGGCAGGGAGTACTTGGGGTAGAGGGATACAGGGGCCTACATGGCTCTGGTAAGCACAGTGTGGTCCCAAAGGCCAATATGCAATCTGGTCAAATGGAAGAGATTGTGGGAGTGGGCGAAAGCAGATTCCTCATACCTCTAGATACAATCAATGTGGTATGGGAAGGACTGGAGTGACCTAGCAGATCACCGGTCCGAATAACACCAGAGGGGAATGTCACAGGGTCGCAGAGTGGCATGTAGATGAATAGGCAGGCAGTGCTGCTGAAATAATTTTTTTCTTTGTGATTGTTGGTGCAAGGCCAGCTTTGGGACGTTTCCTAGTACAGAGTGTGTTTGGGGAGTTTCGGGCTCTCTTTGCCCTGGCAAGCCAGAGAACTGCAGTCTGGGTGTCACAACCTTTACTCGGTTTTGATTCCAATTCTTGTTTTTGTTATGTAACTTCAGGCATTTCACTTGTAGAAATAACCATTGATATTTGTGTGATGCTGTACTGCATATTGTTCATAGGGATACTGTTATGATATGATTATAGATGATAGCATAATTATGATATTTTTTATTCAAGGTGGGTCAGGTAAGATCTCATTGGAAAAGTTATGACTTTCTGAATATGATTATCCTATTTGTATGCATGTATAATTTTTGTGTGAAGTTATGAATCTTGTCTACTTATCTGTATTTCAAATGTTGTTACACCTGGGTAACGCCCACTTGCAAGATGCTTTCAGTCTAGATAGCTGGATGGGAAGGGTCAATTCAGGGCAATGAGCTATTGGGGGAAACAGTAGGCCTTAAGAGAAACTTATCTTCCAACTGGTGAGCCTCCCTGAGAATGCTTCAGACAGCCTATAAAGAACGGATGCTATGTCTCTACAAGGGCATCAGACCAGGCTGCATAAAACTGAACTCTATCATGAGGAGTCTGTAATTTCCCCCCAAATTGGTCTAGTAACCAAGTTTTGAAACAAAGGGTTCCCACCATGTTCTAAAGCTATATAAGGCAGGGAGTGAAATCATCTGTGGTTCTTCACTCCCAACTCAAATGGACTACTAGATTGTTAATAACTCTAAAATATTTATGTACTATTTATTATTTTGGGGGCATAAGACCTATCTGGCTTCAAGAGTAAGCTAGTTTATGGAGGGAATGGTTTGATGGGATAGCATGATCATAGTCAAAGGTCAATTAATTGCCATCAGTAGTAAATAGGACCAAAGGTGAATGATGGGATGTTAGAAGTTACTACAGAGAACTTTTACCTGGGTGTCTGGCTGGTGAGTCTTCCCCACATGCTCAGGCTGTGGGAAAGACTGATCGCCATATTTGGGGTTGGGAAGGAATTTTCCTCAAGGTTAGATTGGCAGAGTCCCTGGAGGGTTTTCACCTTCCTCTGCAGCATGGGGCACGGGTCACTTACTGGAGGATTCTCTGCATCTTGAAGTCTTTAAACCATGATTTGAGGACTTCAATTGCTGAGACATAGTTGAGAGTATTACTCCAGGAGTGGGTGGGTGAGATTCTGTGGCCTGCATTGTACAGGAAGTCAGACTAGATGATCCTAATGGTCCTGACCTTAACGTCTATGAGTCTATGAGTCTATTATAAAGCGCATAACCCCCTCGCTTTACTTCTTTCCCTTCACAGACACCTTGAGCATTTTTGAGTCATATCGACGCATCGACCACCTCATGGCAGCTTTCAACGTCACCCCCTCTGACCCTACAATATTCATCCTAACGGGCATCCCTGGCCTGGAGGCTGACCACAGCTGGATTTCCATCCCATTCTCTACATTCTACATTATCAGCTTGATGGGAAATTTCACACTTCTGTTTGTTGTAGGTAGGGAGCGAACCCTGCACAAGCCCATGTACCTGCTGCTCTGCATGCTGGCAATAACAGACATTGCCACACCTACGGTTGTTGTGCCAAGGGCACTGTGTATATTTTGGTTCAATTTGAAAGGCATTACTATGGCTGGATGCCTCACCCAGATGTTCTTCCTCCACACAGTTTCTGTTACACAGTCAGCCACCCTCGTGACAATGGCCTTCGATCGCTATGTTGCCATATGTAGCTCTCTGAGATACGCCACTATCCTCAGCAATGTACGAATAGCTAAGCTAGGGCTTGTATGTTTGATAAGATCTGTTCTCTTCATTCTGCCCCTACCCCTGCTCATGAGTCAGCAGCCATTCTGTGCCAATCGCATTATCCCCCACACGCAATGCGAGTACATAGCCGTGGAGAAGATGGCGTGTGGGGACATCACAGTCCCCAGGACATATGGCTTGGTGCTAATGTTTATAGTCTATGGGTTTGACCTGACGCTCATTGCCCTGTCCTATGGTCTGATCATAAGGGCCGTCCTCAGAATCTCCTCTAAAAAATCCCACCAGAAAGCCCTCAACACTTGCACAGCCCACGTCTGTGTGATGCCGATGTATTATACCCCTAGCCTCTTCGCCAGTCTCACATTCCTGTTCGTTCACGGAATCGCTCCCTATGTTCCCATCATCTTGGCTGACCTCTATCTCCTCATCCCACCCATGCTCAACCCTATCATTTATGGGGTCAAAACCAAAGAGCTTTCTGACAAACTAGGCAAATGCATGTGCAGAAGGTGATCACCTGGGACCAGTGACTTTAAACCTGTTTGACATGAGGGGGAAAGCACATCCCTCTTTAACTAAGGGCACCGTGTCCCAGTTTGGTTGAGCTAAGCATTGTGGAAATTCAGTCTGAGAATTTCCTCCCACCCAGTATCTTATCACTCCATCACATAGCACTGCTCTTTCCATTGCTGAGATCCCTCCTTCTGACCATCACCTGACCTCTCTCTTGTCATCCATCAGCCTCCCTCCCCACAAATCCTGTTATTCAGCCTTTCCATGACTCAGCCTTTCCGTGACTCCAATGCAATAACTACACTACCTCAGTAAGTCAACCTGTTCTACGCAACTGCAGTTACCTGAATACATGTGAAGGCTCATACTATAAGAGGGTTTAAAAGAGAACTGAATAAATTCATGGAGGTTAAGTCCATTAATGGCTACTAGCCAGGATGGGTAAGGAATGGTGTCCCTAGCCTCTGTTTTTCAGATGGGGGTGATGGATGGGTGGAGAGAGATCACTTGATCATTACCTGTTAGCTTCACTCAATCCGGGGCACCTGGCATTGGCCACTTTCAATAGAGAAGATATTGGGCTGGATGGACTTTTTGTCTGACCCTGTACGGCAGGTATTATGTGTTTATGGTATGATCTTATCCTGGGTTTAACATCTATTTTGGTCAGCAACCAGTGGTTCCTGCATGTGGCAGTTGTATTAATCTAGGCCCTCACAAGTCCCAGAGTTGCCCGATCTCATTATATAATGTGCATAAATGGCAGCTTTTGAATTGTTCTTGTATACCAGTACTTGAAGTAGCATGTGCTGTGTATCGGTGTAACAAGAGAAGCAGCATAGCTTCCTTGGCATTTGCCGCTCCTGTGTGAGATTTTGCACCGGTGAGTCACTCCTCCCAGCCAAGGGAGCAAGTGTGATGGACCTCAGCTCCTGCAGCGGAAAACTGTTGTTAGCGTGGGGCAGGTCGGAGGTTGTGGGAGCCACAGACGACTGGGGAGTATGGAGAAGACACTGGCAACCAGCATGATGTTGGAACCAAGGCAGCCTGGGATGGGGAAGGAGAGTTCTGACAATGGGTCCAGAATATTATGGGAGATTGAAGCAGCTAAGGTGCAAAGACCAATGCTTCCTTCCACCAACGATATGCCTGAACTTATGTAAATAACATTCTACAACAATTGGAAACAAAACCAAGTAAAGGTTGTGACACGAAGGCTTCCGTTTCATGGCTTGACAGGGAAAAGGGACCATACGAACCGACCAAACGCATTTAGGGCCAGGAAAGGTCACCACCAATAATAGCAACAACAACCAAAAATTTCAGCAGCGCTACCCCCTGTTTGTGTACAGGCCTCTCCACGCCCCTGCAACCTCCAGCGCTTTCCGCCTGTCCCTGTACACCCTCTCCCTCCCCCACAATCCCTAGCTCTGCCTACCTTTCCGTGAATATCCCGCTTGCCATCTGATAACTCTCAGTGCATTCTGCCTGTCCTCGTACATTCCAGTTCCTGTCCCATATCCTCCTGTGCTGGTCACTTCTCCATAATATCTGTTCCTGGATATCTCCTAGTGAGATTTCCTACATTGCCTTGTTTCCTCAAAGCCAGAAACATGCTTTTTATTTTTTTGTACATCCTTTTGGTGTTTCTTCTCCTCTCAAGAGCCCGAGACAAAGGGGCTCTGAGAAAGAGAAACCCCTCCCCTGCCTTAATTTTTTCCCTATTTCTATCCTCTAAGCCTATTGAAGTTACTGGAGTCTCATGATGGGTGTAAATCAAGCTTTTCCTTTAAGTCCCTATTTGTAGGTTTAGGGTGAACTCCTAGCCATGTTGGGAGTTTTCCCATTGATCTAAAGAGAAAAGATTAACTCTTAATGCTTAACTTTCATCTCTGAGCTGCGGTAATCATGGCTTTGGGCCCTGCTATACCCACTGCCGAGGCTCTGGCTGCACTTCCAAAAAGGGCAGTAAAGTTGCTGAAATGAAAAACTTGAGTAACCCAGAGGAAGAACCACACAGCCCAGAAAAGGAACGTTCTCTGAGCCCTCAACACTAACTTTAATAGAGGCAACTGACCGAATTCCCGCTCAGCAGAGAGAGGAAATTTCCTTACGGCGACAGGAATGCAGATCCCCACGAATCTGTTTATAAATCTGACATGTCTTGCCCTCGGGGTGCTGGACAGTGATCTCTATGTTGCCCCTCGGGTGACCAGACAGCAAATTTGAAAAATTGGGACAGGTGCTTGTGGGTAATAGGAGCCTATATAAGAAAAGGACCCCAAAATCAGGACTCTCCCTATGAAATTGGGACATCTGGTCACCCTACTGGGGTGTGAACACAGTGGTAAAAGAATCAAATAACTGCTGCATCTGGATCTTTGCTCAGGCTACAATCCCTCCCCCATACTTGCATCACAGGTGCCTGGGGGCCTAATTTGGGCACCAGAGGGTTTGAGTGTGAGATGTTCCCAGTTCTTTGTTCCTTGGGTATTTCCAGGAGTTCTCTGGTGTGGGGAGTGAGGCCACTAGATGATATCACACCCCATCTGATATAGCTTTAACCCATGGTCCGAATCCTTTGTTCTAAAAAATCAGTTCCCAGTCCAGCTTGTGGAAAAATACAGATACCCAAAATGGAGTTCAGTGTCACTTGCTCTGGTCGCACAACCTTGACTGCCCTGCTGAGTCATAGCAGCCATTCTCCATAGCCTATATGGAGTGTTCTCAGAAAGGCTCACTAGGTGGGAATAAACTTTGCATGAAGCCTATTGTTTCCCCTCATGGCCTATTACCTTGAATAGGCCTTTTACAACCAGCTGTCTAGACTGGAAGCATTTTGCCTAGTGGGCGTCTCACAGGTCTAATTCCTTTTCAAATAAACATACATAATGAATAGTCATAATTTCCCATGCAAAAATGATCTATCTACACAAACAGGATAATCCTTTTTTAGAAAGTTGGCGCCTATGTATGCCATAATTATATCAAAATCAAACAAATCTGAAGAATATGGGGTGCGGTGTCTCAGTGAGGTTATAAGGTGGATCCCCTCCTAGGCTTTTGAAAGATTGAAATGAGAGCAGTAAAGCACATTAGAAAATATAATCCTCTCTATACATTCCAAATCATGGGGTCTAAATAAGCTGTTAGTACCCAGGAAAGAGATCTTGGGGTCATCGCAGATAGTTTTCTGAAAACCTCAGCAATCAAAAACAGTAACAGAATGTTAGGGACCATTAGGAAAGGGACAGATGAAAAGACAGAAAATATAATAATGCCACTACATAAATATAACACCATGAACACTGTGCGCAGTTCTGGACACCTCATCTCAAAAAAGGCATAGAGGATCTCCTGTCTTAAAGGCGTAGTTCTGTTCCTGAAAACTGTGACTTTAAGTGAAACGATGTTAAGCGAATCCAATTTCTCCATAAGAATGAATGTAAATTTGGGGGGGTTAGGTTCCAGGGATTTTTTTTTTGCCAGACAAAGGCATTATTTACATTTTAAACGGGCAATTTAATACTGTACTATAGTGGGGAGGGTCCCCTGTCTTACCCTGCACAGTCACAGCTCACTCACACGGAGACAATGAGGCAGGCAAGGAGACTGAAGGTGCTGTAGGCTACGAGAAGCACCTTGTGCAGCAGCAGCGGCAGCTTCCCCTCCTCTACAAGTACCAGGGGCTGGAGGCTCAACGCTCAGCCCTCCCTCTGCACCCCTTTCCCCAAGCCCCCACCCTTGACCCGCCTTCTCCCCCGCATTTCCTCCCCCTTTACTTCACACGCCGCCTCCTCGCTCTTCCCCCCACCCTCCTGAACTCCGCAAGCCAGCTGATTGCCGGGGGCAGGAGGCAGGGGATGGGAGGGGGAGCCTGCTCCTCGAGTCCTCACTCCCACCCCCTCCCTCCTGCCTCCTACACACGGCAAGCCAGCTGGTTGCCATGGGCAGGAATGGGGGGAGGAGGGGAAAGGCGCTGATATGCGGTGTGTGCCAGGGGGAGGACACTGTGCGGGCGGGGATTGTAGGGAGGCTGCCTGATGTGGAGAAAGCAGGAACCCAAACAATGTAAGAGTGGAGCATTGCTCAATATTAACTAAGCATGTTCCCTCATTGATCAGCAATGTAACAACAAAACAAGGTTAACCGGGACAACTTTCAGCCAGGAGTTCCTGTATTAGAAATGGAAAAGATACAGAGAAAGGCAACAAAAATGATGAGGGGTATGTACAGGGGCTAGCCAGGGCTCGACCCACTCCGGTGCGGCGGGGAGTCACGCCGGCCCGCTACCCACAGGTGATATTTGGGGAATTAGTCTGGCCGCAGGTATCTCTCTCTCTCAGCGGCCCTTGCGGCAACTGAAATAACCCTTAAGCCTGGTCTCTGGATCAGTGTGGGGCAACAAACAGTCAGTGGCTCAGGCCCTCAGGCAGGGGCTGAGCAACCTAGAATATGGGAATAAGCCCAGGCCTCCAAGGGCCTGGAAGAGCGGGAGACGGCCAGCCACAAATTGGGTGGCAGGGGGGACGCAGGCCCACCCACTCCACTGCGTCCCAGCCCGGGGCCCTAGCAGCGGCAGACGACTCACTGCTTTGTCAGTGGGGATCCTGGCCACAAGACACCAATGTGGGTTCTGGCAGAGTTACAGCCAGACTAGGGTCAGCTGCCCCCGGGCCACTTCCTAACTCCCCTTCTTCTGGTACCTGGGCCACGGTGATGTCCTCTGGGGTAGTCCAACATCATGGGTTCCTCAGGGTAGTGGGCAAGCGGCAGGCCCAGCAACTACTCCAGATTGCATCCGCAGGGCAGGTCAGGCAACTCCGGATAGCGGGCACGGGGCAGGCCTGGCACATCCTCCGGATAGCGGGGGCAGGGCAGGCCCAGCGACTCCTCCGGACAGCGGGCGCGGGACAGGCCGAGCAAATCCTCCGGACAGCGGGCGCGGGACAGGCCGGGAAACTCCTCCGGACAGCGGGCACGGGACAGGCCGGGCAACTCCTCCGGACAGCGGGCGCGGGACAGGCCGGGAAACTCCTCCGGACAGCGGGCACGGGACAGGCCGGGCAACTCCTCCGGATAGCGGGCACGGGGCAGGCCGGGCAACTCCTCCGGATAGCGGGCGCGGGGCAGGCCGGGCAACTCCTCCGGATAGTGGGCGCGGGGCAGGCCGGGCAACTCCTCCGGACAGCGGGCGCGGGGCAGGCCGGGCAACTCCTCCGGACAGCGGGCGCGGGGCAGGCCGGGCAACTCCTCCGGATAGCGGGCGCGGGGCAGGCCGGGCAACTCCTCCGGATAGTGGGCGCGGGGCAGGCCGGGCAACTCCTCCGGACAGCGGGCACGGGACAGGCCGGGCAACTCCTCCGGACAGCGGGCTCTGGACTGGGCTGGCTAGTCTTGTCGTGCACCTGGGGCCGCAGGGTTTTCCCAGTCACGGCCTAGGCTGACTGCGTTTGGCTTTCCCGGCGGCTGGTTCTGAAGGGATCTCTGAGGGCCTTTCTACTTCTGGGTCGGTACCTGTCCTTCTGAGGGGCGGTCTCAGAGCCTCCAGTCTCCACCCCCTCTGGTATCCGAAGGGACTCGACCCTTTCTGGGACGGCGGGGAGCCACGCCGCCTCACTACCGGGTAAAGAACACCTCCATCTGAGGAGAGACTATAAAGACTGGGATGTTTCAGTTTGGGAAGGAGACAATTAAGAGGGGAGATGATAGTCAGCCGCGTAGCCAGGTCCATAGGACAGGGGGAGCGGAGTTATAAAAAGGCGCCTCCCCCTGTACTCACCCGGTGGCGCTCCAGCGGTGCTCCAGCTGTTCGGCGGCACTTCGGGGGCGGGTCCTTAACTCGCTCTAGGTCTTCGGTCGTACCCGCCGCCGAAATGTCACCGAAGACCTGGGGCGAGTGAAGGACCCGCCGCCGAAGTGCCACCGAACAGCTGGAGTGCTGCCAGGTGAGTGCAAGAAGCAGCGCCTTAAAGAGAGGCAGGGCCTTTTGTTAGCTCCTTGGCACCATTTTTTAAAGGGAGAGCAGAGCTAAAAAAAGGCACTTCCTTTTTAAAGTCCCGCTTAAGCTCACAGGGGAAGTGGCCGCTACATCCGCTTCCCCCCTGGCTGCGCTACTGATGATAGTGATCTATAAAAACATGGTGTTAAAAAAGTGAATATGTCTTCTTTACTCCTTCACATAACACAAGAACCAGGGGTCAACCAACAAATAATAGGCAACAGGTTTAAAACAAGGAAAGGGAAGCAGTATACACAACACACAGTCAACCTGTGGAACTCATTGCCAGGTGATTTTGTGAAGGCCAAAAATATAACAGGGTTCAAAGAGAACTAGATAAATTTCTGCAGGATATGTCCAGGAATGGCTGTTATAAAAGATGTTCCTGGATGCACCACCATGTTCTGGGTGTCCCTAGCCCCTGACTGCCAGATGATGGCACTGGATGACAAGAGATGGATCCCTGGATGATAGCCCTGTTCTGTTCTTTCCCTCTGAAGCACAAGACATTGGCCCCTATCAGAAGACAGGACCGGAGATATTGGGTACAGTCATTCACTTGCAAAGAGCTGGAGGCAGTGTTACCTGCTATCCGGAGGAGTTGTCGGGCCTGCCCAGCGGCCGCTGTCCGGAGGAGTTGCCGGGCCTGCCCTGCGGCTGCTATCTGGAGGAGTTGCCGGGCCTGCCCTGCGGCCGCTGTCCGGAGGAGTTGCCGGGCCTGCCCTGCGCCCACTGTCCGGAGGAGTTGCCGGGCCTGCCCTGCGGCCGCTATCCGGAGTAGTTGCTGGGCCTGCCGCTTGCCCACTACCCCTATCAACCCATGATATTGGACCACCCCGGAGGACATCACCGTGATCCAGGTACCAGAAGAATGGGAGTTAGGAAGTGGCCCAGGGACAGCCGACCCTAGTCTGGCTGTAACTTACATGCTGGAGGCAGTGTGTGAAAATCCCAGGAGTGGGGGTTCTCAGAGCAGAGCAGGGTAATGCTGGCTCCCAAAGTCAAGGATTGGAGAGGCCTAGCAGATCCCCAGTCTATATAATACCAGAGGGGGAATTCACACTTACATTGTACAGATCCCTGTGCAGTGTAAGACAGTATAATTTTGGGTTTATACTCCGGGGGGGGGAGGATGGTATGATCCTTGGGAGCTGAGAAATTGGCTGGTGTTTGCTGTTTCTACTTGAGAGGCTTAGCTAAACTCTCAGGTAGCTCTGTTTCAGTGTTTGGCACCATGAGCTGTAGTGTTGGTGATCACAGGTCCTGGAGAGGCTGAATGACCAGCAAAGCAGTGTGAAACAGGGACAGGGCAGTTGGGTGGGTAGAGGGGTGCAGCAGTTCTCATACCTACCAGATTGCACTCCAGGGGTGACAACCCATCAGACTCATACCCTCTACACTCGAAATTTGGCCGCAAGGCACCTATGACGCTAGTATGGGGGTGCGGGACGGTGGCCCAAACTGGAGATCCAAATGTTGAACTTACTAGATTCCTTTACCACCATGCTCTCACCCGAGCAGGGCACACCGACCTACCTACCTTTGAGCAGGGGGTTGGACTAGATGACCTCCTGAGTTCCCTACCAACCCTGATATTCAATGATTCTATGAAAACACCAGCACCCTCATATAGCCCTAGGACAACAGATGAGGCCAATTCCATGGCTGTTCCCTCGTAAACTGTGGGATACCATGTGAGATTAATTCCGGGTCATTGTAGCACGGCAGAGAGGAAGGAATCAAATAGTCAGTAGAGAAGTCCCGTTGAATATGATAGCCTGTTTCTGACCCAGGAGATCATAACCCATTATACACCAATATGTGAAAGATCAACACAGTACTGAAATTTGATGCCTCCCTGATGCAGAGAGTAGATTAACGATTAAAACAGTTGGCAACTGTCAGATAGATATTCAACTTTAGACCTCACAAAGGCTCACTGGCAAATAACGTTGATGTCAGAATCCTGGCAGAAGAAAACCTGTTACACGCCTTTTGGCATGCAGAAATTCAGGATTGCATAATTTGGCCTCTACAGGGTGGCACTGATTTTTCACAGGCTAATGGAATGCATATTGCAACTGCCTGGGCGGTATGCAGCAGTACACAGCTACGATCAATTGAAAATGGTTTTTAGTCCGTATCTTGCAGCAGCATTTCCACACAGAGTGCAGATAGCAGTACACAGGGCCGGCACTGAGCTTTTTGCCTCCGTAAGCAAAAAGAAACACACACTGAGTGCTGCCCCCCCAGGAAAAAAAAAACGAGCCCCGCCCCGCGAAAACAACCGCCGTCCTCTGAGCCGCCCACCGAAACAACACCCCCTTCCCTGCCCTCCCCTCTCCCAAGCCCCGCGCCACCCTGCCCAGCCGAAAGAACCTCCGCTCCCCTCCCCTCTCCCGAGCCCTGCGCCACCCTGCCCAGCCGAAAGAACCCCCGCTCCCCTCTCCCGAGCCCCGCGCCGCCCTGCCCAGCCGAAACAGCCTCCCCTCCCCTCCCCTGTCCTTTCCCGAGCCCCACGCCACCCTGCCCAGCCGAAAGAAGCCCCGCTCCCCTCCCCTCTCCCGGCCCCGCGCCGCCCTGCCCAGCCGAAACAGCCTCCCCTCCCCTCCCATGTCCTCTCCCGAGCCCCACGCCACCCTGCCCAGCCGAAACAACCCCCTCTCCCCTCTCCTCTCATCTCCCGAGCCCCGCGCTGCCCTGCCCTGCCGAAACAAACCCCAAGCACCACGCCTTGCAAGGTTCCGCCCCACGCACGTGCTTGGTCGACTGGTGCCTGGAACCAGCCCTGGCAGTACATTACAAACAGAAAAGAAAGTGATCATCGATGACTAGGCTGAAACGTTTGCAAACTGCAGTTTTCTCTGAAAATTTGAGCCCCCGTTATTGGCAAATCATTTCTTCACTCCCGGGGGAGGCTCTCAGGCTGAAGTTCTCCAGGGTCTATTTTCTGCTCTTCCCGCTGCTCACAAAGTCCAGGGAATTGTCTGGGAGTCCTGGCCAATCTGAGAGTCCACAGGGACCGTACAGGGGAATCATAAAGGTCGTTGTGCAGCACGCCGGGTGTCAGACATATGACTTCGTACACTGATTCTCAAGACTCTGCCTTCCTGTCCCAGTAAGGAGATTTCCTCTCTCTGCTAAGTGGGATTTTGGTGAGTTGCCTGTTTCTACATTAAAGTTAGTGCTGAGAGCTCAGGAAGGGTTTCAGGGTTCAAGTCAAGAACCACCTGGGCAGGAATTCACCAGCACGGTGACTAAAATTGTTTAGTACTGTCAGAAACAGCAAGGTATTTACCTGGTAAAATTGGAACTAAAAAATTATTGGGAATACTGTAGACAACTATTTGTTTTTAACTTCAGTTCCCTTTCTCTTACTGTGTCTTTCTATCTGCCTCAGTTGTTTCCTTGTTTGAGCTGTTTGGTTTTTTCTCTAGTTTGCTCAAGTTTTCCAGTTCAGGAACTTCACTGCCCTGTTATGAAATGCAGCCAAAGCCTCTGTGTTGGGTGCATGTGTTACCAGAGAGCTCACAACAAGAATGGGCCACACACTGGCTATTTTCTGCTCTCACATGCTCCCTTCACTGGCTCACTCCAGATAGGCACTAAGAGCAAAACAGGGTTTTGAAATTCCCAACTTTCATTCCCGGTCTCAGAACGCCACATGAACTGGGGGTTTTCTTCACACTCTTTCAACACCCTAACTGAATAGTGCTCTTCAGCAGGACCCAAAGCCCTGATTTTCATAGCTGGGAGCTGAAAATTTAACAGGGAGAATCTGGTCCCCTTGAGATCAAAGGCAAAATTCTCAACAGAGCCAGGAGTTCCCCCTAAATCAACATGTAGTGACTAAAATAAATGCCCTGATTTACATCAGCCATGGGTCTCCAGTGACTTCATCTGGAGTTGTCCCGTGGCCTCTAAGAATGGGTGAGCTTCTTAGGACCCAAGAAGAACTGTCAGGAAAGTTGCTGAAATCTGAAACTCACAGGCTGAAACGTTCAAAACAATTAGAATAAAAAAAAATTCAATGGTGGGGAGAGGTCTGCTCTCTCTGAGTCCCTGCATCTCTGTTTCTGGAGAGGATGAGAAGCACACAAGGCAGTAAAATTAAAAGCATGTTTCTGGCTTGGAGGTGATGTTGCAAATGTCACCGGGGGAGGTCCAGAAGCACACGGGGGTGAGGGGCGTGGGCACGGGACAGTGGGACATACAGTATCCAGATCAGAGTGACTCGGACTCCTGAAACTATGGGAAATGCGGAGTGGACGTCCTCCCTGATGCACATACCAAAGAGGCGTCATGAGGCCTCCTGGATTCGGGAGGTGTCTCAGACTGCAATGTAAAATGGACCACACTGTAGCAGATTGTCTCTGACACCGTCCCCCATCAGGACCATCCTTCGTCCCGTGAGAAAGCCCACTACAGTTTCGAGGAAACGACAGCAGTTGCCATCAGGGAAAAGCAGTCTCAGGAAGGTGTGTCCGGGTTTCTAACTGGATGCAATACGTCAAAGCTTTGTGTCGTTTTCAGGAAGAGTTACTCATGCTCTCTCTTTTTAGTCTCCGTGCCCTCTGTCCCTCCTGCTGGGCCTGTCCCTCTCTCCTTCCCTGCACAGGCTGAGGTGCTGCTGGGGTTGCCTTTGCCCCCAGAAAGGCTGTTCAGTCTCATCTCCCCCTTTTCCATGGGGTAGGCAGACACTGAGTTACACCTAGTCTTTGGAGATAGTTCTGAGAGCTGTCACTGTTGTGCGGCACCTGGTTATGGTCCTGGGTGAGGGGTATCCCTAAGTGGCAGGGATGGAAGTTCTGGGGGTAGCAGGACAGGTGACCAGCACCAGGGGTGGTGGGGCAGGGAGCAGGGTGTACACAGGCAGGCTGGCAGCGCTGGAGTCCGTGGGGGTAGGCAGAGGGCGTAGACTGATAGGCGAGTACCACAGAGGCTTTGTGGGTGCTGTGATATCCTATACCTTGGGGGAGCGTTCTGTAACCCCCATATTCCTCATTGTCATATAACCGTGATCTGACATATTAAGCATTCCTTGTAAAGTATCAGGGGAAAGGTTATGATCTGCTGAAAGTCATTTCTCTGTGCATATATGTATTTAATTAAAGAATATGAAGTTATGAGAATTGTGTTGTATTCTGGTCACTAAAACATGCTGTAAATTGGGGAATCAGGGAGATATTAGCTTCACAGAGCCCACAGAAAGGAAAGTAACCTAGCAGATCACCGATCTAGATAACACACGGGGAATGTCACAGTGGCGCAGCAAGCAGGCTGTATGTGCAGCTTGTTCTAACTCCAAGTGAAGTTCACACTTTAAGCACCGATATTTGTGATTTTAAGTGAGTCTTAAGTGCAGTGGCTAAGAACAGTCAGGAGAAGGTCACAGTTATGTTACTTTCTGGTTGTTTATTTTGTGTGAGGGAAATACGCACAAAAAAACAGATTAAAGTGGCCAGACTGGAAGCAGCAGAGAAGGAAAAGTACTGCGAGTTTGAAATATGGATCAAAGAATCAAAGAACAGGAGGCTGCACACCAAAGGTCTATGGAGGCTGAGGCAGCCAGGGAGGAGGCTCCACACAGAAGGGCTATGGAAGAAAGAGAAAGTGAATGCGAGTGAAAACACCAACTGGACTTGCTAGAGAAGCAGAACCAGAACCAGAGGCCCCTGACCCCAATGGCTCCCTTCACTCCAAAAATCCACAAATCTGAACACTTATGTCCTGCATACAGTGAAGAGGATTATAATAGAAACATATAATCTCAGGGTTGGAAGGGACCTCAGGAGGTCATCTAGCCCAACCCCCCGCTCAAAGCAGGACCTCATTGTTGGCGTCCGTTAGTCTCGAGAGACGATGGATATGCGCCCATGGGGAATGTTTAGTTGATGCTTGTGCAGCGTCTATTGTGGCTATAGAGCCCCACACGAGAGTGGCAGTCTCGAATGCATTTGCTGCATTTGAAGGCGGTGTCAACTGTGGGTTGGAGCCACTGCTTCCTTTTTCGTTGAACCCGCTTTTCCTCGGCAAGCTGCCGCAGTTTGTCTTCGCCAGTTTTCAACCCAGTGGTCAGAGCGAGTCTCCATCTGCATCTGTCCTGGGCGAGCTCTTCCCAGCTGTTGATGTTGATTTGAACAGTCTTCAGGTCCCTCTTACAGACATCCTTGAGGCGAAGTTGGGGCCGTCCTGTAGCTCTGTTTCCAGAGGCAAGTTCAGCATACAACAGGTCTTTGGGGATCCGTCCATCTTCCATACGACTTAGATGGCCAAGCCATCTGAGGCGGCGTTGACGGAGGAGAGTGAACATGCTGGAGATCTTGACACGTTCCAGGACCTCGTTGTTCATCATTCGATCATGCCAAGTGATCCCGAGTATGCGACGGAGGCAGCGCATGTGGAAGGCGTTCCGTCTCTTTTCTTGCGAAGCGTAGAGAGTCCAAGTTTCGCTGGCATAGAGAAGAGTATTTAGCACACATGCGCGGTACACAGTGACCTTTGTGTTGATGGTCAGCATGTTGTTGTTCCATACTCTGTGACAAACTGGCCAAAATTGTGAAGGCCTTGCCGATTCTACGGTTGATCTCAGGGTCCAGTGAGAGGTTGTCCATGATGGTAGATCCGAGATAGGTGAACTGACTGATCACCTCTAGCATATAGTCATTGATGGCAATGCTTGGATATTCTGCATCCTGGGCCATAACTTTGGTCTTCTGAAGACTGATTGTCAACCTGAACTCTTCGCACGCTCTGGAAAAGCGGTAAATCAGACGCTGGAGATCGATTTCTGTGTGGGTGGCCAGGGCAGCGTCGTCTGCAAACAGCATATCTCTGATTGTTGCCTCCCGTACCTTGCTTTTGGCCTTTAGTCGAGCCAGATTGAAAAGTCTCCCGTCAGACCGGGTGTGGAGATAGACTCCCTCTGTGGAATTTCCAAAGTCACGTTTCAGCAACGCTGGGAAGAAGATGCCGAAGAGTGTGGGAGCGAGAATGCAGCCATATTTTACTCCACTGTGGATGTCAAAGGCATCGGAGGACGAGCCATCATACAGTAGTGTGCCTTTCATGTTGTCGTGAAAAGACTGGATCACGCTCAGCAACTTTGGTGGGCAGCCAATCTTTGCCAGGATCTTGAACAGCCCATCTCTGTTCACAAGGTCGAAAGCTTTGGTCAGGTCTATGAAGACAAGGAGTAGCGGCTTATGCTGTTCTCTGCATTTCTCTTGCAGCTGCCTTAAGGAAAAAACCATGTCAGTTGTAGATCTCCCTGCTTGGAACCCGCACTGTGACTCTGGGTAAACTCAGCAAGCTTCTGCAGTCTATTCAGGATCACGTGTGTGAACACTTTACCTACAACACTCAGGAGCGATATGCCTCTGTAATTGTTGCAGTCGCTTCTATCACCCTTGTTCTTGTAGAGGGTCACGATGTTGGAGTCTCTCATATCCTGAGGTACTGCACCTTCATCCCAGCACTGACAGAGGAGGTGTTCTAGGAGGACGTTGATGCCATACTTGATAACTTCTGGTGGGATGCCATCCTTTCCTGGAGCCTTTCCTGTGGACAAGCTCTCAATTACTTTCTTCAATTCTTCCATGGTGGGCTTCTCGTCCAGCTCAATTTCAACGGGAAAACCATCCACGGTATTAAGGGCAGCTTCGGTGACGGTGTTTTGCCTGGAGTACACTTCAGAGTAGTGCTCCACACATCTATCCATCTGCTTGCCCTTGTCCTGGATGTTTTCGCCTGTTGCAGACTTTAGTGACACTCTCCACTTCTTTGTGGGTCCCATGGCCTTCTTGATGCCATCATACATTCCCCTGATGTTTCCAGTGTCAGCAGATAGTTGAATGCTCCGGCTTCCCTGCAGAGGAATAGCTGTGGGGAGCGTGGGGCAGCTCGTAGGTTGTGGGAGCCTCAGATAACTGGGGAGTATGGAGAAGACACTGGCAACCAGCATGATGTTGGAACCAAGGCAGCCTGGGATGGGGAAGGAGAGTTCAGACAGCGGGTCCAGAATATTATGGGAGATTGAAGCAGATGAGGTGCAAAGATCAATGGTTCTTTCCACCAGTGAAATGCCAGACGTTATGTAAATAATGTTCAACAACAATTGGAAACAAAACCGAGTAGAGGTTATGACACCAAGACTTCTTCAGTTCTGTGGCTTGCCAGGGAAAAGAGACCGTGAAAACTGACCAGATGCATTTGGGGCCAAGAAAGGTTCCAACAAATAATCACAATGAGATATTTAATTTCAGCAGCGCTGCCCCCCTGTTTGTGTACAGGCCGCTCCACGCCCCTGCAACCTCCATCGCTTCCCGCCTGTCACTGTACACCCTCCCTCCCCCACAATCCCTAGCTCTGCCCACCTGTCTATGAATATCCCACTTGCCATCCCATAACCCTCTTCTCCATGAAGATTCCCCACCCCCACAACCTCCAGCTCTGCCACACAGTGATACCCCTCACCTGCGATCGAAACCAGGTGCCCAACACTACAATGAGAGCTCACATAAATACCTCCTCAGACTAGCTGAAAGTCAGTGTCTGCCTGCACCGGGGAAAAGGGGGAGATCAGCCTGAACTGCCTTTCTGGGGGGCGAAGGGAACCCCAGCAGCAGCTCAGCCAGTGCAGGGAAGGAGAGAGGAACAGACCCAGAGGAAAGTTGTGGAAATTAAAAGGAGCCAGCGTGAGTAACTCTTCCTGAAAATGACACACAACTGTAATGTATTGCAGCCCATTCGAAACCCAGACACCCCTTCCTGAGGCTGCATTTTTGTGTTGGCAATTTCTGACATTGCCACGAGGCTGTAGTAGGGCTGCTCATGGGAGGAGGGATGGTCTGGATGGTGGATGGTATCTGATACAGACTGCTACAATGTGGTCCATGTTACATTACCGTCTGAGACACCTCCCACACCTAGGAGACCTCGTTACAGCTCTTTTTTCCATGCATTAGGCGGGATGTGTATTTCTGTTTCACCTGGTTTCAGGACTCCACACTATTGTGATCTGGATACTGCACTTCCTGCCGTCCGGCCACCACACACACACACATACTATATGTGTTCCTGGATCTCCCCCAGTGAGATTTCCTACACCGCCTGGTTTCCTCTAAGCCAGAAAAATGCTTTCATTTTTACAGCCTATTAGTGCATCTTCTCCTCTCCAGAACCCGGGAGGAAAGGGCTCAGAGAGAGAGAAACCCCTTCCCCTTCTTAGTAGGGTGGTAAAGAACTGGAATGGGTTACCTAGCGAGGTGGTGGAATCTCCTTCCTTAGAGGTTTTTAAGGTCAGGCTTGACAAAGCCCTGGCTGGGATGATCTAGTTGGGGTTGGTCCTGCTTTGAGCAGGGGGTTGGACTAGATGACCTCCTGAGGTTCCTTCCAAGCCTGAGATTCTACAATTCTATGATTCTATGATTCTTAATTTTTTTCCTAATTATTTTGACCCTCCAAGCCTGTGACTTTCAGATTTCAGCAACTCTCCTGTCAGTTTTTCTTTGGTCTAAACAAGATCATCCATCCTTAGAGGCCACGGGATGATCCCAGTTGAAGTCACTGGAGTCTCATGGTCGGTATACATGAGGCTATTTATTTAAGTCCCTACATGGAGATTTAGGGTGAACTCTTAGCCGTATTGGTTGTTTTCCCATTAATGAAAGAGTCAGTTCTTCTTTGGTCTAAACGAGATCACCCATCCTTAGAGGCCATGGGACGGCTCCAGTTGAAGTCACTGAGGCTCATGGCCAGTGTAAATCAGGCTATTTATTTAAGTCCCTACATGAAGATTTAGGGTGAACTCCAAACAGTGTTGGGTATTTTACCATTGATCTCAATGGGAAAAAAATCACTCTTACTGTTTAACTTTCATCCCTGAGCTGCAATAATGATGGCTTTGGGTCCTGCTACAGAGAGTGCTATTCTGTTGGGGTGATGAAAGAGTCTGAAGGAAACACCTGTAGTAAGAGGAGGCCCTGAAACATAAACTCTTGTATCAGAGGCCTAGTCTGAGGCCTGAAGCCTGAACCAAAGTACTTCTAGGCATTGCTAAGCAAAAGCTGGGCTGTGAGCCACAGGCAGTTCCCGCTCACAGAAGTTGGCAAGAAAGGTTGCTAGAAGCACGTGCATATACACGCATAAGGGCTAACGAGAGGAACTTGTGCCAAGGCGGCATCAGAACACTCCACAGACACAACAAGGAACGGGCAGGTGCATCTTAAAGACAGGGTCCAAAGGACAGCATGATGGATAGATTCGTTTGAATTATGATGAGTAATGTGTCCTGAACGGTATAAAAGTAGGGCCCGGAGTGCACATCTTTGTCCAGCTGAGGGGGCAGTGGAGAGTCCCACCACTGTCTGAGCTGTGTCCATTGTCAGGGAGCATAAATTCATAGTATGCCCTGTAGACTCTATAGGGAACTATTACTGTGCTTCGTTTGACAATAAACCTGACTCGGGTTCCTTCGTATCTTACTAGAGTCTGTGGTCTTTGGGGGTTCTCTCGGGGTCTGCTGTGTTAGCTATCTGCGCAGAGCTGGGGCAGCACACAGAGGGAACACGCACGCAGCTGACTGTTATCATCGTCAAACAAGAGCGGAGCACCACAACAGTTCACTACCGACAACACTGGTGACCCCGACCGCTGATCTGGTGAGTAAGTGAGCTGTCCGCTATAGGAATCGCGATCTAACATGGCAGAACACCACGAGTTAGGGAACTCCCTTTTCCCCTCCCTTCAAATCCCCACAGAGTTTGATAACTCATAAATCCAGTAAATTAATTATTTTAACCCTTCAGGAATACAACAGCTGGAATTATTCCTAACTTTCTTGAAGATATGCTTGCCAAGCAACAGAAATGCAGACTCTGCTTCTAATCCTAACCACTCACTAATGTTTGAAACATGGGCTTTTCTAAATTCACAGAGCAGAGTTTTAAAATAATGTTAAATATAAAGTAATGCGAAATTCCTTGTTACCAAATTAATACAATAAATTTGGCAAATATTAATATATGGTTATCAATTTTGTTAACATTTTAAAATAAGGTAATAACTTCTTTATTCAAATGCTTAACCCTTTTTATTTTTTGTTTTTTGTTTGCCTTATTTTAGAATGTTGGGGCCATTTGTTTTAATTGTAAGTTTGTCCTCTATGTCGTGTGTGTTGTCCTGTGTTGTATGTTGTGTGTGTCACGTGACTATTTTTTAATTATTTTTAGTTTGTTGCAACAAATTTATAGCCTTTAAAAAAATTATATGTATATGTGTTACGACACTATTTTAAGATAATGGTTCAGGAATAATCATAGTATTACTAGCACCAATTTTTGTGCAAAGTTCAAAAAGGTTTCAGTTACAAATATATGTACATATATTTCTGCCTCAACAAATAGTGCAAATGCAAACAAAAATAATTCTCTTTTATCAAAGCTGTTTTGGTTTGTTTTTTAAGTTTTTTTTATTTTGTTATTCAAAGTAAAAAAAAAGTAAGGGGAAACCTCAACATTAGGGTAAAAATAATATTAACACAATGTCAATTTCTTGTTTGGGCTCTTTATAAACTTGTTTGATAAGAATATTATAACCAAAATGTTTTAAAATAACAATTTATGCATAAAGCTAACCAAACAATTTTAACAGGTTCCCACCTTTGACTCCCAAAGGTGGGCCAGGATTTATAGACAATTCCCTTGGTTGCGGAGAAAGAGGAAAGCAGAAAATAGACCCTGGAGAACTTCAGGTTGAGAGCCTCCCCTGGGAGTGAAGAAATGATTCACCGATACCAGGGGCTCAGACTGTGAGGGCAAACTGAGTCTTTTAGACTGTGCAGCCTAACAATTGACGGTGGGTTTTTTTTTCTGTGTGTAATGTACTGCCAACTGCATTATGTTTGGGAATGCTGCCACATGAGAAGGGACCAGAAATGAATATATATCTGGCAGCTCCCAAGTGTTCCAATAGTTCATCTTCTCTGTACATCGGGCAAGCATCACATTTCAATAGTGTGTTGTTCTTTCAGAAATCATTAGGTAGATGTGCCCTGCTGGGGTGTGAACACGGTGGTAAAGAAATCAAACAACTGCTACAATCTGATCTTTGCTAAGGCTACAGTTGCATGGTAACCCATGGTTGCATCACAGGTGCCTTGGTGTCTAATTTGGGCACCAAAGGGTGTGAGTGTGACACGTTCCCAGTTCTATCTTTGTTCCTTGTGTATTTCCAGGAGTTCTCTTGTTTGGGGACTGAGGTCACTAGATGATGTCATAGCCCACCTTATATAACTTCAAACCATGGTGGGAATCCTTTGCTCCAAAATCAGTTCCCAGTCCAGCTTGTGGAAAAATACAGGTACCCAAAATGGAGTTCAGTGTCACTTGCTCTGGTCACATAACCTTGACGGCCCTGCTATTCGAGTGTTCCTAGTTCACTTTCGCTGCTTCTTTGGATGTTGCACCACTTAATATCTTATGGCATTTGCATAACTCTGCTCTTTGTTTGTTGTCTGGATCCTATACCTGGCCCAGCTGTGAGACTCATCCTGCTGTTATGCCTGCTGATGCTAGAGAAACCCAGCTAAGGGGGCTGGAACACGGAGGGCCATGAAGCCAGGGCTCACTTTTATACATGGATGGGTTTTTCACTGGCAATCAGGAGGTTTTAGAGGCCTCAGGGGAGGGGAGGTCGGTCTGTAGGAGAGGAGGGACTCAGTAGGCGGTGGGCAAAGGGCCATGGGGAAAGGAGAGTGGAGGAGAGGAGGGATTCAGTGAGCAGTGAGCAGGGGAGTGGAGGAGAGGAAGGACTCAGCCAACAGTGGGGAGGAGCATGGGGGAGGGTGATGGAGGACAGGAAGGACTCAGGGAGCTGTGGGTAGTGGGGTCATGGAGGAGGGGGTGGAGGAGAGGAGGGAGTCTGGACTGGAGTTAATACCGTGAGGAATGGAGGGACCCACAGGGTGGTGGAGGAGGTGAGAGGCTCTGTGAGTGGTGGGCTGTGGGGGCCTCTCGCGGGAGGAGAGGAAGGATTCATCAATAAGCAAAGGGGCCTCGGCATAGGGGCGGATCTGGGAAATGAAGATTTGGAGCATGGGTGGGGCTATGGAGAAAAAGTGGGAGGGAGCATCGGGGGTAGAGTGCAGGCCAGGACACCACGGCCCAGATGTACCCTCTCTCAAAGGCGGCAGGTTGGGGGCTGCATGGCCTGGGGAGATTTAGCCTCCCTGGTCTATTATACCTGCTGCCTACCCAGGCCACTTCCTACAAACCCCTGTGAATTCCCCAATGTCTCCGTCTGGGGTAAAGCGGCATGAAGGGTGTCTGCCCACCCCAAGGAACCTTCTGCTGGTTGCATGTAGCAAGGACTTACTCGTTTCTTCTCAGGCAGCAACTGCCTCTTCCCGTGGTATTGCTCAGCCTCCGAGGGCCAGCTCAGTGCCAGGGCTCTTCCTTGCTAGAATAGGCCAAAGAGCAAATCAAGGGGATCAATAAAGTCCAGTATTCATATGAGAGATTCGTGCTTCCCTCTCAGGCTATCCCTGCAGCAGGCCTTCCCGTCCCTCAGGGAGGGACCTTTGGGAAGTTGTTCAGGGGAGATTCTGCTTTCCCTCAGATCCTCTCCCCTAGAGCTGCCGGTAGCAGGTCGGCTCTCCTCCCTGGTCTGCCATAAAACGAGCTGCTCCCCTTGCCTTTTCTCCATCACTTCTTTTCAGGCTTGATTTTTCTTCCCCATTTTCCTGATAATTTACTTGCTGAACGTTTGGCTTCTTTTAACTCAGTTTGAATTGTAGCTAAAAGCTCATGGGGTTTGGGAAGTAATCCTGCTGCTTCATATAGGTCTGTGTCTTTAGATTGTGGCCGTTTTAAAGCACTATTTACTGTTTCCAGAAGCACAATGAGAAAATCAAAAATAAATGTTTCTATTAATTTATTTCATGCTGGAGGCTCATAAACTTCATCGGCATTTTTGCTCAGGAGAATTATTTCTGTGAGTGCCTTCATTATGTGTAAATGCTGAAACTGAGAGGAAGGAGTGATTCATATTGGTTGTTGATCCATTGTGCAGTCAATTGCTTAACCAAGCTTTCATTTGTTATGAAATGTGTTCAAGAGGCCAAATAAACAATGTCAGGTTTACTGCTCTAACCCCATAATAGAATAGTACAGGAAAAAGCTCTTATACGATACCAGTCTCTGGGAAGCCGTGTCGTGCAGTGATGTTAAATTCACCCTATTCAGAGAGTGTGCTCCTCAAAGTTACACATTTCAGATTTTATCATTTATATGAAGATTTCACAAGTTACACATCTCTTTACACGTCACTTCCATGATCACTAAATTAATTTCTAACCAAATATAATTTATTAAACAGCAACTGTAAGAACAATAAACAAAAAAACCTGGGAAAGGTTCACGGAAGCAAGAAACCCCACTCTGTGGGCACGGGGATACCAGAAAGAGCCCTCTCTAGGAAACAAGGAAAGTTCATAGTCTGTTCCACTCCAGAATTGACTCCAAAATCAACTGTGCAAAGCAGTAAGTTATATTTACTCAAGGCTGATGTAGCAGTTAAATACAGCAGTCCAGTTCTCTAAAACTGCAGCTTTCCTGTGTTAGGACTTTCCTACTGAAAGATTAGTATTATCCTCCTGATTTTGTGATGGATTCAACGTAGAAAAGTCAAGTAAATTTTACTCACTGGATCACTGTACATTTGATAAAGAAGTTCAGCATTGCCATTTCTTTCTTTTTCTCTTTGACTAATGGAAACCATTTTGCATGAAAATGCTACAGTATCTTATGGTAGTCTTAGGGTAGGTCTACACTACAGCTGGGATCGACAGTCTGAGATAGATCCACTGGTGGTCAATATAATCGGTCTAGTAAAGACCCGCCAAATTGACTGCAGAGTGCTCTGCAGTTGGCGCCCAATGAGAACAGCAAAATGAGTCAATGGGAAATTTTCTCCCATTGACCATCCCCCCCACACACACAGTGTAGACCCTGCGATAACTCGAACTAAGGTACATCAACTCCAGCTACCTCATTCACGTAATTGGAGTTGTGTAGAGTAGGTTGAGTTACCACGGTACTGTAGACATAGCCTTAGAGTCATAGAAAGGCTGTGTAACAGGGTGTGTGTGGGGATGGTGGCTGATGGATGATGATGAAAGAGATCAGGTGATAGTAAGAGAGAGGGAATTCAGCAATAGAAAGAACAGTGCTTAGAGATGGCGTGATAAAATATTGGGTTGGAGGAACTTCTCAGACTGTGAACTTCCAAAAAACATAGCTCAACGAAACTGGGTCAGGGCACATTTGAGAAATGAGGAGATATGCTTTCCCCCTCTTGTCACACAGGTGTAAAGTCAGTGGCCACAGGCGATTACCTTCTGCAGGTGTATTTGCCTCCTTTGTCACGAAGCTCTTTTGTTTTGACCCCATAAATGATAGGGTTGAGCATGGGAGGGATGAGGAGATAGACGTCAGTCAAGATTATTTGAACATGGGGAGCGATGCCTTGACCGAACCGGTGTGTGAGATTGGAGAAGAGGCCAGGGGTATAATATATCAGCATCACACAGATGTGGGCTGTGCAGGTGTTGAGGGCTTTCTGGTGGGATTTCTTAGAGGAGATTCTGAGGACTGCCCTGATGATGAAACCGTAGGACAGCGCAATGAGTGTCAAGTCAAACCCATTGATTACAAACGTTAGCACCAAGCTATATATCCTGGGGACTGTGATGTCCCCACACAGCATCTTTACCACAGCTATGTGCTCGCATTGTGTGTGGGGGATAATGCGGTTGGCACAGAATGGCTGCTGACTCAATAGCAGGGGTAGGGGCAGAATGAAGAGAAAAGATCTTATTAAACCTACAATCCCTAGCTTAGCTATCCATGTGTTGGTGAGGATGGTGGCGTATCTCAGAGGGTTACATATGGCAACATAGCGATCGAAGGCCATTGTCACTAGGACGGCTGAGTGCATAACAGAAACTGTGTGGAGGAAGAACATCTGGGTGAGGCAGTCAGCCATAGTAATGCCTTTCAAATTGAACCAAAATATACACAGTGCCTTTGGCACAACAACCGTAGGTGCGGCAATGTCTGTTATTGCCAGCATGCAGAGCAGCAGGTACATGGGCTTGTGCAGAGTTTGCTCCCTACCTACAACAAAAAGAAGCGTGAAATTTCCCATCAAGCTGATAATGTAGAATATAGAGAAAGGGATGGAAATCCAGATGTGGGCAGCCTCCAGGCCAGGGATGCCCGTTAGGATGAATGTTGAAGAGTCGGAGGGGGTGAGGTTGAAAGCTGACATGAGGTGGTCGATGCGTCGATATGACTCAGAGATGATCAAGATGCCTGTGAGGGGAGAGAAGTAAAGCGAGGGGGTTACATGCTGTATAATAAATAGTACTATAAATATTTTAGTTGTTAACAATCTAGGAGTACTCTTGAGTGGGGAGTGAAGAACCACAGATGATGTCGCTCCCTTCCTTATATAGCTTTAGTATATGGCAGGGACCATTTGTTACAGAACTTGGTTCCCTGACCAATTTGTGGGAAAATTACAGATGCCTCATGATAGAGTCCAGAGTTTTGTGCCCTATTCATATGATCTTGCAGAGTCATAGCATCCCTTATTTATAGGGTTTCTGAAGCATTCTCAGGGAGGCTCACCAGGTGGGAGATAAATTTCTCTTAAGGCCCATTGTTTCCCGCAATAGCTCATTGCCCTGAACAGACCCTTCCCAACCATCTATCTAGACTGAAAGTGTCTGTGTCTCACCAGCCTGGGGGAAAACACCCCTTTCTCTGTCAGTTCGTCCATTTGTATTCTCACAAACTACCACCTGGCAACTTCCTGGTCTCAACTCCTCCCTTATCACAGATGTTGGAGGCTGAGTGCCTGTGCATAGGCGTCGACTTCTCCTCTTCCCAATGGTTGCTCAACCTCCCCCTCTCCCATGCACAACCCTCGCCCCACCCCCATTCCATTCCTTCCCCAAAGTACCCGCCCAACTTTGCCTTTTCCAACCTCAGCCTTGCTCCCTTCCTGCCCCAATTCCACCATCTTGCTCCAAGTCCCCACCTCTGACCTGCCTTTTTTCCGCCTTCTCCCCTGAGGGGACGCATCCCCGCTCCTCCTCCTCCCTCCTGAAAAGTCATAAGCGCTGCCAAATAGCTATTAGGTCGGGGGGCGGGTAGCACTGGGAGGAAGGGGGAGGAGCAGGGATGCAGCGTGCTGACGGGGGGGGGGGGGACAAGGAAAGGAAGGGGGAGCTTAGCTACCAGTGGGTGCGGAGCATCCTTTATTTTTCCCCCTGTCAGTGGGGTCAGTCCAGTCACAGGAATCCTCACCACCTCAGTGGTTTCTGAGATCTCCAACCCCTTCTCTGGGTCGCCTCTGGGACACCTTTTTCTATTCTCCCTAGAGTTTGTCTCTGGTTCAGCTGCGACCTGCTGGCAGCTAACAACCTGGACAGTTATCTCCCTGGCAGGTATTACACTCCCATTCCTTCCTAAGGTCGTGTTGCCTCCATCTTGAGTGCAGGAGTTGGTCTCAGCCACCCGCCCACCTGGAAAAATGTCGCTTCCCCTTGCTGTAGAAGAATCAAGGAGACTATCTTCCATTCTCTCAGCAGTTCCGGAGACCTTACCCTTTCCCTCGGGGGTCCCAGCATGAAAACTTTGCAAAACAGTACTTCTAAATTTGCAATAGTCGAAAGCATCTTCAATTGGTATTCTGTTGAATACAGTTGGAGCTTTACTTGTTAATTTTGCAATCAGAGTTGGAATTCTCTTATCATCAGAGATTTCAGGTATTACACACAGCCTGTCGAAGCTAGTCAGATATTCAGCAATATCATCCTCTTCATTGTATGCAGGACAGAAGTGTTCCCATTTATGGAATTTTGGAGTGATGGGAGCCATTGGGGTCAGGAGCCTGCGGTTCTGCTTCTTTAGCAAGTCCAGTTGGTGTCTTTTCTCTCTTTCTCTCTCTCTCTCTTTTTCTTTCCATAGCCCTTCTGTGTGCAGCCTCCTCCCTGACTGCCTCAGCCTCCATATCGCTTTGGTGTGCAGTCTCCTGTTCTTTGAACCTCCTAACTGCCTATCACTTTTGAATCTCGTTGTACTTTTCCTTCTCTGCTGCTTCCAGTCTGGCCAGCTCTAGTTTTGAGATCCCTCACAGGTAATTATTTTTCTGCTTATTTCCCTCACATAAAATAAACAACCAGAAAATAACATAACTGTGACCTACTCCTGCCTGTTCCTAGCCACTGCACTTAAGACTCACTTAAAATCACAAATATCAGTGTCTAAAGTGAGAACTTCACTTGGAGTAATAACAAGCTGCACATACAGCCTTCTCGCTGTGCCCTTGTGACGTTCCCCGTGTGCTATCTGGACCGGTGATCTGCTAGGTCACTTTCCTTTCTGTTTCCTATGGGGAGCTAATATCTGGCTGATTCCCCAACTTACAGCATGTTTTAGTGACCAGAATACAACACAATTCAATATTCTTTAATGACACATATATGGATAGAGAAATGAATTTCAGCGGATCATAACCTTTTCCCTGATACTTTACAAGACATCCTTTATATGCCAGATCAGGATTATATGACAATGAGGAATATGGGGGTTACAGAACGCTCCCCCAAGGTATAGAATGTCACAGCACCCACAAAGCCTCTGCGCTACTCGCCTGTCACTTTTCACCCCCTGCCTGCCTCACAATAATCAGCAGTGCCCGCTTCTCTGTGTACATCCCCTGCCTCCACCCACAGCCTCCAACACTGCCAGCCTGCCTGTGTACTCCCTGCTCCATGACCCCTGGTGCTGGTCAACTGTCCTGTGACCCCCAGAAATTCCATCCCTGTCTGCCTGCCCCAGGGAAAAGGGGGAGATGAGACTGAACAGCCTTTCTGGGGGCAAAGGGAACCCCAGCAGCACCTCAGCCTGTGCAGGGAAGGAGAGAGGGAGATGCCCGTTAGGAGGGAGAGGGGACGTGCAGACTAAAAAGAGAGAGCATGAGTAACTCTTCCTCGAAACGACACAAAGCTTTGACATATTGCATCCAGTTACAAACCCAGACACACCTTTCTGAGGATGCTTTTCTGTGATGGTAACTGCTGACGTTGGCACGAAACTGTAGTGGGCTTTCTCACGGGACGAAGCATGGTCTGGATGGGGGACGGTGTCAGAGACAATCTGCTACAGTGTGCTGCACTTAACATTGAAGTCTGAGACACCTCCCGAATCCAGGAGGCCTCATGATGCCTCTTTGGTCTGTGCATCAGGGAGGACGTTCACTCCCCATTTCACATAGTTTCCGTTGTCTGAGTCACTCTGATCCGGATACTGCATGTCCTGCTGTCCCGTGCCCACCCCCCCCACACACACACTGTGCGCTTCTGGACCTCCCCCAGTGACGTTTGCAACACCACCTTTAAGCCAGAAACATGCTTTTAATGTTACTGCCTTTTGTGCTTCTCATCCTCTCCAGAAACAGAGATGCAGGGACTCAGACACAGCAGACCTCTCTCCCCGCTTAAAAAAAAAAGTCACTGTAATTGTTTTGAACGTTTAAGCCTGTGAGACTGAGATTTCAGCAAATCTCCTGTCATTTCTTCTTGGGCACTAAGAAGCTCACCCATCCTTAGAGGCCACAGGACAACTGCAGATGAAGTCACTGGAGACTCATGGCCGATGTAAATCAGGGCATTTATTTAAGTCACTGCATGTGGATTTAGGGGGAACTCCTGGCTCTGTTGAGAATTTTGCCTTTGATCTCAAGGGGACCAGATTCTCCCTGAATGTTTTACTTTTTGCTCCCAGCTATAAAATTCACAGCTTTGGACCTGCTGCAGAGAGCACTATTCAGTTAGGTTTCTGAAAGAGTCTGAAGGAAACCCCGAGTTTATGGGGCGTTCTGATGCCAGGAATGAAAGTTGGGACTTTGAAAACACAGGGGCCCTTATTTTGCTCTCGGAGAGGCCAGTGTCAATCCGGAGTGACCCAAGGAAGGCAGAATGTGAGAGCAGAATCTGGCCAGTGTGCGACCCATTCTTGTTGTGAACCCTCTGGTAACACAGATACCTGCTATAGAGACTTTGGCTGCACTTCCTAACAGGACAGTAAAGTTGCTGAATTGGAAAACTTGTACGAGCCAGAAGAAAAATCTCTCTCTGGTTTTTCTAACCTGCCTCAGTAGATAGAAGGACACAGTAAGAGAAAGGGAACTGAACTTAAAAACAAATATTTGTGTAAAATATTTCCAAAAATATGTACTTCCAATTTTACCAGGAAAATACCTTGGTGTTTCCGACAGTCCAAAGCAGTTCATTTCACTGTGCTGGTGAATTGTTACCCAGATTGTTCTGGACTTGTACCCTAGAATCCTTCTTGTGCCCTTAGCACTAACATTACTGCAGAAAGAGGCAACTCACCGAAATCCTACTCAGCAATCTCCTTATTGCGACAGCAAGGCAGGGTCTTGAGAGTCAGTGTGGGAATGTCATATGTCTGACACTCGGCGTGCTGCACAGCGACATTTATGATTCCCCTGTACTGTCCCTGTGGACTCTCAGGTTGCCCAGGACTCTCGTACAATTCCCTGTACTCTGTGAGCAGCGGGAAGAGCAGAAAAAAGACCCTTGAGAATTTCTTGCTTCCTCTCAAAAAAGATATATTAGAAATGGAAAATGTACAAGGAAGGTGTGACAGGTTGGGATCACAGAAACCTGCTTAGTGCTGCCACCTGGTGTGCCAAGGCTACTTCTGCCTCTGCTTTCCGGCTTGTTCCAGCTTGGGACTCCCGAATCCTGTCTGTTTTGAGCCAGATTCCGCTGATCTGCTGTAAACACAGACCCAGGTCCGATCCAAGTCCCCTAACAACTGTAAGGCTCCTGGAAGAGCTCTTGCCTTTCACACCCAGGTGCCCAACTCTCAAGGAGGTTCAAACGCTTAATAAATCTGTTTTACCCTGTATAAAGCTTATACAGGGCAAACTCATAAATAGTTCGCCTTCTATTTCAAAGATAGAAAGATATGCACAGCTGTTTGCCCCCCGCCCCCAGGTACCAACTCGCACTCCAGGTAACTTAATAAGTAAAACGTGATTTTAATAAGTACAGAAAGTAGGGTTTAAGTGATTCCAAATAGTTACAGAAGGAACAAAGTGAATTACTTAAGTAAAATAAAATAAAACATGCACACCTATGTTTAATCAAACTCAACACAGATAAAAGCCTCACCAGATGTAATTATTTTCCTCTCACAGGCTGTAGAACTAGCCTGGGTCCAGCAATCGCTCCCACCCCCTATTGTTTTTGTCCTTTGTTCAGTCTCTATCAGGTATGTCCTTGGCGGGTGAAGAGCCTCTCTCTTTAGCCAGCTGAAGACAAAATTGGAGGGGTCTTCCAAGGGCTTTTATAAAATGGAGGGGTCTTCCAAGGGTTTCCAAGGGCTTCCCCCCACTCCCTGTGTAACATCATGTTGCCCTGGAGTTTTGGGATCACATGGGCAAGTCACCTGTCCATGCACCCTAACCAGTCCAACCAGTTGCATTCCTGACCAGGCCCAGATGTGGATTGGGGTCTGCACCTTTGTTTGTCTGTTAAGTGCTTGCACTTAATTTGCACATTCTTTTCTCCAGACCTGATCCCATGCTCTTACAAAGGCTATATATATATACCCAGCAAATATAAAAGCAGTATTCATAACTTCAACTACAACAATGATACATCCATACAAACAGGAGGAATAGATTCAGTAGATCATAACTTTCACAGAGATATGTTACATGGCACTTGTAGCATACAACATATTCCAATTACATATTTACATTTATAAGCATCTCCCCATAAAGTCTTATGGGGTACACCGTCACAGAAGGGCACCAAAATTATTAGACGCGTGGAATAGCTTCCGTCTGAGAAGAGATTAAAAAGACTGGGGCTTTTTAGGTTGGAAAAGAGGGGGTTTCAAAAATAATTGGATAAATTCATGGAAGATAGGTCCATCAATTGCTGTTAGTCAAGATATTCAGAGATGCAACCCCATGTTCATGTTTCCCGAGACTCTGATTGCCAGATGATGAGAGTGGATGACTGAAGATGGATCCCTTCATAATAGCCCTCTTCTGTTCTTTCCCTCTGAAGCACCTGGTATTGGCCTCTGTCAGAAGACAGGATAATGGACTAGCTACACCATTGGTCTGACCCAGTATGGCCATAGTTATGTTCTTATCTGAGTGTCCTTCTTCTTCTCTGGGTGCTGAACCTCATAGACGACAGGGCGAACATGCCTCACTACCTCAAGTGGTCCCTGACATTGAACCAGTATTCTGAACATCAAGCTTGGTAGCAACAATAACACTCGATCACCCAGTCTGAACACTTGCAGCAGGACCCTTTTTTATAGGCCTTCTCTTGTACCTACTGTGCATTTAGCAAAATTCTTCTAGCAAACACCCACAAAGTCTTCAGGCAATTACTTAACTGAAGAATGTATTGGACTATATTCATTGCCTGAAGTCTTTGGTCTTCCATGTTTCTCCTGTCAGTCTGGAAAGCATCAAGACTGCTTCCCAGACAGCAGTCCAATGGGAGAAAACTTGGAGGTCTGAGGCACCTTCCTGATATAAAAAAGGATGTGGAGGAAGTGTTAGTCCCCGTGTTTGAAATCCAATGCTACAGACTTCTTTAATGTCACCTTCAAAGTTCTGTGAAATCGCAGTACCATCCCATAAGTTTTGGGATGGTAGATTGACATTCTTAATGTCAATACTCTCAGTAAATCACACTGTTATTTCATTGGTTGAAAAGTGAAGGTAGGTCTTTGATCAGTAAGGATTTCTTGGGACATTACCTCTCCCATGGGGCGGAGGGGGAAATTTCATAAGCTCATTTGCTTGTTTGGCTCATAGCCAGAGTGCTAGAACTATGCCTAGAGGTGAGTAAACCTGACTGGGTGCCTTTGTCGCTGAACCCTGCCTGTGGTCGTTCTTTATGACTAACAGTGTAGGTCTGCTGAATTAGTAGGCTGTTGCCATAACCACTAATACTAATAACACTAGAGCTCCAAGGACAGAAGCACTGAGCTGCCTGAAAAGCGGTACTGAGCAACAACCTTCTAGCCTTCAGCACTCAACAACAGCCAGCTGACACTCTGAGCACAGGGGTGAGCAACTCTACTGTCTGGAGCCAGTCAGGTGATTTTTGATCCTCCTGCCCAAGATTTGGCTACTGCCTCAGTCTCTGCGGTTCCACCACTTCCCCATTCACACAGCGAGTTGTTTACAGGCAATGTTAAGGATAAAATGATGTCACAGAGGTGATGGATTCTCTGATTTTCAGAGCCCTCTGTGACACTTTTCACTTCGCCCCGAGGCAGTGGAGTCAGAGCTGTCAACTTGGGGGGGGGGCCCTGAGCTATCAGCTGCCATTGATGGTCAAGGACCCAGCAGCTCTAAGTCATCTCGGTTTGCGGGTACACCTGCATCTCCAAGTTGTCACAGGCAGCGGGGGCATTCAGAGCTCTGAGCTGCCATGGGCGGTGGGGACCCCAAACCTCTGTGATGCTGGGTCTGTGGCAGGGCTCCAATGCTCTTATTTGCTGGCGTTTCAGTGGAGGGCATAGAGCTGTTAGTGTTAGTAGCAGCAGATGCTGGATTCTCCCCCATCCCAAAGTGTGGTCCGGGCTCTCATCCTCCCAAAAGGGCTTTAATATTCCCCTTGTCGGTTCCCCTATGTAATGATGCTGGTTCTGGCAGGACCCAGCTGAGAGTGCCAGATCAGGACAAATTGCTTGAAGCAGGGCAGTTACAGCCCAAGGCTGGGGTTTTTCCACCTTTAAGGCAACCCAAACCAGCCAAACACAGAAGACTTTGGTTTTACTCCACTGGCTAACCGCAAGTCACACAAGCAATTCCCTTAGACACTCCAGTTTCCCAGTATCATCACCAGTGCCACTAGTTATGGGGATGAATGGTTATGAAAACCAATACCCCAGTAAAGGAAAAAAGGTTCTCCCAATCCCAGAGGACCAAGCCCCAGACTCAGGTCAATATACAAATCAGATCTTATCCACAAATGACTATGTTGCCAATTCTTTAGAATCTAAACTCTAAAGGTTTATTCATAAAAGGAAAAAAGATATAGATGAGAGCTAGAATTGGTTAAATGGAATCAATTGCATACAGTAATGGCAAAGTTCTTGGTTCAGGCTTGTAGCACTGATGGAATAACCTACAGGTTCAAATCAAGTCTCTGGAGCACATCCACAGCTGGGATGGGTCCTTCAGTGGTTTGTTGAAAGCTTCAGTTTGTAGCAAAGTTCCCCCAGAGGTATGAAGCAGGATTGAAGACAAGATGGAGATTAGGCATCAGCCTTTTACAGTCTCTTGCCATGTTGTTTTTCTTTCCTTTTTGCAAAGGCAAGCTATCCAACACATGGCATGGAAAAACCTCTGTTTTTCTGTTCTGTCCATAGGCAGGTCCCTGCATACCTAGCTGAGTCACAAGCTGTATCCGCCTTCTCTCAATGGGTCAGTTGTATAGCTGATCGTCCTCAATGGCCCATCAAGCAGGCTAGGCAAAGCTAACACCAACTTGTCTGGGGTTTCACCCAGAAGCATAGCACAAGTTTGAAATAGAGACAGTATAGAGCCAATATTCATAACTTCCACTACAAAAATGATACACGCATGGAGATAGCATAATAATAACCAACAAACCATAACCTTATCTTAAACACCTTATATGACCCCCTTTATATAAGATTTGGTGCCACTTCAGGACCTTGGTTGCGACAATGATCTACACAGTCCCAGATTATGTCAATAACGTCACACCCCAACACCATTATTTTTATAAAAAGTCTCAGGCAGGTCAGGGGGCTCCATTAATTATTGGTTAATACTCAGTGAGCTGTCCATGATTTTTACTTAAAATAACCATGACAAAAACTTAAACTTAGGCATGACTAATCATCTGGTCTGCTCCTCATTCCTGAATTGTGTTGCGGGCCAGGATAGCCACTCTCCGGGTGAACATATTCTGGATGCTACTGAGGGATGTGACAGTTGCTGGCCAACTGACCTGGCTGGAAGTGTCCTCCACAGCATCATCTTTTCCAGTCCTATTCCTACCAACTCTGCTGATTCTACGCACACTGTCACAGGAGTGTCAGACTCCATCTTCTCAGTCAGCTGGTGAAGTCACTCACGACTTCACGAAAGTGCTTCAAGTCCCTCCCGTATATGACCAGAAAGGCCAGATTTTGGAAATAATTTATTTATTAAGTTTATTAAGGTTTAGATAAAACTATGTTTCCACACAAGAATTCCTTTATTAATCCAAAGGGAACTTGGAGCTGATTACATCCAAAAAACAATTATAAGTAGGTACAGACTTATGTGTTGTATCCTAACAACAATACCGTTATATGTGTAAACTGGGTCTCAATAACAAGGAGGACTCCGGTGGCACATTAAAGACTAACAGTTTTAGCTGTGCATAAACTTTCCTGGCTAAAAAATCCACTTCAAAGAAAAAAGCTCAAAGCTTCATGGTCTCAATGAAAGCTTCCCTGACAGCTAGGTGGGAGGGGGAGAGACTTTGGGTATTGTAACAAAGCTTTGACCTTGTCTTCATGGGTCCCTCGCTTCCTGGCAGATTTTGCTAGCCTCAGAGCCTAACTGTGACCTTCCATGTAGCCCTTCTCTCTCTAGGGGCAAGGGTCATAGTCTACTGAGCCATTTTCATCATAAGCCAGCGAGATGAGGAGAAGCTACTCTCACTTGCAGAGGCTCTGTTGTCTCCATTCTCAGTGATTAATTCAGGGGGGAAAAGGGGAGCCAGCCCCTGCCCTCTACTCTGGACTCCAGCCAAGGGACCCTAATAGTATCAGTAATGATAGCTGATCTTTTGGAAACAGGACACATAAAATTCCCTGGGCCACTTCCTCAGAGCAGCCCCCACTTCCTTAATTTCTTCTTCACCCTTACCTGAGGGCCTCCTTCCTTGTGCCTGATATGGCTTGAACTGCTCAGTTTTCCCAGCAGTGTGGCTTCCTCCTCCAGCTCCTCACACACACACACACACACACACACACACACACACACACTTGACTAACTGGGAGGCTTTTAATTAGTTTCAGCCAACCCCTGAATAGCTTCAGGTGTCCCAATCAACGTAGCTGTCTTCCCTGCCTTCTGGAAAGATCTTAATTGGCCCTAGGTTTCTTTATTTATCTGGATCAGCAGTCATTTGCTTATGCCGGTAACAAGGATTTGTTAAGCCTATGACTAATATATCTGTTTCCCATTACTTTACTATAGTCATCTGGCCTTGCCCCATCATAGTCTGTTTATTTAAATGCAGTTTAATCGTGTTCTGCTTACATATACAGCAGCTACAGTATATTATGGGAGTGATAGGGCAGGTGTACATGACAGCTATGATCGACGCTCTGAGATCGATCCACTGGTGGTCGATTTAGGCAGTTTAGTAAAGATTAGCCAAATTGACTGCATATCGTTCTGAAATTGATCCCCGATGAGAATAGTAAGATAAGTAGATGGGAGATTTTTTTTCCATCGATCCCCCCCACACACATAATCTACACCCTGTGGTTACTCGACGTAATGTACAGCAACACCAGCCAACTTATTCATACACCTGAAGTTGCAAAGAATAGGTTGACTTACTGAGTCACGGAAAGGCTGAGTAACAGGGTTTGTGGGGAGGGAGGCTGACAGATGACAAGAGAGAGGTCAGGGGTCTCAGCAAAGGAAAGAGCAGTACTATGTGATGGAGAAATAAGGTACTGGGTGGGAGGAAATTTGCAGACTGTGAATTTCCACAATGCTTACCTCAACCAAACTTTGACAGGTTGCCCTTAGTTAAAGAGGGGATGTGCGCTCCCCTCTTGTCAAACAGGTTTAAAGTCACTGGTCCCAGGTGATCACCTTCTGCAGATGCATTTGCCTACTTTGTCAGAAAGCTCTTTGGTTTTGACCCCATAAATGATAGGGTTGAGCATGGGAGGGATGAGGATATAGAGGCTAGCCACGATGATGTGAACATGGGGAGCGATGCCTTGACCGAACCGGTGTGTGAGATTGGAGAAGAGGCTAGGGGTATAATACATCAGCATCACACAGATGTGGGCAGTGCAAGTGTTGAGAGCTTTCTGGTGGGATTTCTTAGAGGAGACTCTGAGGACGGCCCTAATGATTAGACCGTAGGACAGGGCTATGAGTGTCAAGTCAAACCCATTGATTACAAACATTAGCATGAAGCCATATATCCTGGGGACTGTGATGTCCCCACATACCATCTTCGCAATGGCTATGTACTCGCACTGTGTGTGCGGGATTATGCGATTGGCACAGAATGGCTGCTGACTCAAGAGCACAGGTAGGGGCAGAATGAAGAGAACAGCTCTTATCAAACCTACCATCCCTAGCTTAGCTATTCGTGCATTGCTGAGGACGGTGGCATATCTCAGAGGGTTACATATGGCGACATAGCGATCAAAGGCCATTGTCACAAGAGTGGCTGAGTGCATCACAGAAACTGTGTGGAGGAAGAACATCTGGGTGAGGCAGTCAGCCAGAGTAATGCCTTTCAAATTGAACCAAAATATACATAGTGCCTTTGGCACAACAAACGTAGGTGTGGCGATGTCTGTAAGCGCCAGCATGCAGAGCAGCAGGTACATCGGCTTGTGCAGGGTTTGCTCCCTACCTACAACAAACAGAAGCGTGAAATTTCCCATCAAGCTGATAATGTAGAATATAGAGAAAGGGATGGCAATCCAGACGTGGGCAGCCTCAAGGCCAGAGATGCCCATTAGGATGAATGTTGAAGGGTCAGAGAGAGTAAGGTTGAAAGTTGCCATGAGGTGGTCGATGCGCCGATACGACTCAGAAATATTCAAGCTGCCTGTGAAGGGGGAGAACCACAGCGAGCAAGTTACACGCTTCATAAGAAAGAATATGGTAAATAATTAATAGTTATTAACAATCTAGGAGTCCTCTTGAGTGGGGAGTGAAGAACCATGATGATGCCACTCACTTCCTTAGATAGCTTTATCATATGGCGGGAACACTTTTTTTTCAAACTTTGTTCCCAGACTACTCTCTGGGAAAATTACAGACTCCTCAAGTAGAGTCGAGAGTTAGATGGCCTGATCATATGCCCTTGTAGAGTCGTAGCATTCATTACTCATAGGCTGTCTGAAGCATTCTCAGGGAGGCTCACCAGGTGGGAAATAAGTTTCTCTTAAGGACCATTGATTCCCCCAATAGCTCATTGTCCTGAATAGACCCTTCCCAACCAGCAATCTAGACTGAAAGCATCTTGCCTAGTTCGCATTACCCAGGTGTAACTACATTTGAAATACAGATAGGTAGTCAAGATTCACAACTTCAGACAAAAATCGTACATGCATACAAATAGGAGAATTATTTTCAGAAAGTCATAACTTTTCCAATGACATCTTACATGACCCATCTTGCATAAAATGTCTCATCATTATGCTATAATCATTTAATCATATCATAATATTACTATGAACAATATGGGGTACAGTGCCACAAAAATATCAATGTTTGTTTCTACCAGTGAAATGCCTAAAGTTACATAACAAGAACAATTGGAATCAAAACCGAGTAATGGTTGTGAAACCCAGACTGCAGTTCTCTGGCTTGCCGTACAAAGAGCCTGAAACTCCCCAAACACACTCTCCCAGGTAAAGTCCCAAACCTGGCCTTGGACCAACTATCAAAAAGCAAAAATATGATTTCAGCAGCACAGACCATCTGCCCATCTATATGGCGCTCTGCGCCCCTGTGATGTTCCTCTCTGGAGTTATTCGCACCAGTGATCTGTGAGCTCACTCCAATCCTTGACTCTGGGAACAAGCCTTACCTTGCCACAGCAGGGTAAGTCCGGCAGCAGCCCCTCTGCCTGTTCAGGGAAGGAGAGAGGGACAGGCCTGGCAGGAGGGAGAGAGGACGTGGAGACTAAAAGGAGAGAGCATGAGTAACTCTCCCTCCAAACAATTTGACATATTGCATCCAGTCAGAATCCAAGACACCCCTTCCTGAGGCTGCTTTTCCATGTTGGCAATTGCTGATGTTTCCACGAAACTGTAGTGGGTTTTCTCACAGGACAAAGCATGGTACGGATGGGGGACGGTGTCAGAGACAATCTGCTATAGTGTGCTCCACTTTACATTGCAGTCTGAGAGGCCTCCCGAATCCAGGAGGCCTCATGACGCCTCTTTGGTCTGTGCATCAGGGAGGACATCCACTCCCCATTTCACATAGTTTCAGGAGTCCGAGTCACTCTGATCTGGATACTGCATGTCCCGCTGCCCTGCCCCCATCCCTCCCAAACACACTGTGCCTTTCTGGACCTCCCCCGGAGACATTTGCAACACTACCTAAAGCCAGAAAAAAGTATTTAATTTTACTGCCTTTTGTGCTTCTCATCATCTCCAGAAACAGAGATGCAGGGACTCAGAGACAGCAGACCACTCTCCCCCCTTGAAAAAAAAAGTTATCCTAATTTTTTTGAACGTTTCAGCCTGTGAGTTTCAGATTTCAGCACTTTCCTGAGTTCTTCTTGGGTCCTAAGAAGCTCACCCATCCTTAGAGGCCACGGGACAACTCCAGATGAAGTCACTGGAGACTCATGGCCGATGTAAATCAGGGCATTTATTTAAGTCACTACATGTGGACTGAGGGGGAACTCCTGGCTCTGTTGAGAATTTTGTCTCTGATCTCAAGGGGACCAGATTCTCCCTAAATGTTTAATTTTCAGCTACCAACTATAAAAATCACGGCTTTGGGTCCTGCTGCAGAGAGCACTATTCAGTTAGGGTGCTGAAAAATTCTGACGGAAATCACCTGTTCATGTGGCATTCTGAGACAGGGAATGAAAGTTGGAAATTTCAAAACACTGATTTTGCTCTCGGAGAGGCCAGTGCCAATCTGGAGTGAGCCAGTGAAGGGAGCATGGGAGAGCAGAATATAGCCAGTGTGTGGCCCATTCTTGTGAATCCTCTGGTAATACATGTACCCACCACAGAGTCATTGTCTGCTCTTCCAGGGCAGTGAAGTTGCTGAATTGGAAAACTTGAGCGAACCAGAGGAAAAACCACACAGCCCAGAAAAGGAAGCTACTGAGGCAGATAGAAGGACACAGGGAGAGAGAGGGAACTGAAAATAAAAACAAATATTTTTCTAAAATATTTCCAAAACATATGTAGTTCCAATATTACCAGGTAAATCCCTTGGTGTTTCTAACAGTACTAAACAGTTCATGTCACCATGCTGCTGAATTCCTGCCCAGATGGTTCTTAACTAGAACCCTGGAACCCTTCCTGAGCCCTCAGCACTAACTTTAATGCAGAAACGGGCAACTCACCGGAATCCCACTCAGCAGAGAGAAGAAATCTCCTTACAGCGACAGCAAGGCAGAGTCTTGAGAATCAGTGTACGAAGTTGTATGTCTGACGCTCGGCGTGCTGCACAGTGACCTTTATGATTCCCCTGCACGGTTCCTGTGGACTCTCAGATTGGCCAGGACTCCCGTTCAATTCCCTGGACACTGAGCAGTGGGAAGAGCAGAAAATAGACCCTGGAGAACTTCAGCCTGAGAGCCTGGGAGTGAAGAAATGATTCGCCCATAACAGGGGCTCAGATTTTCAGGGCAAACTGCATCTTGCAAACTGTTCAGTGAAGCAACTGGCGATGGCTTTCTTTTCTCTGTGTAATGTACTGCCATCTGCACTCTTGTGGGAATGCTGCCACAACATATGGACTAAAAACCATTTTCAGTTGATCGTAGCAGTGTACTGCTGCATACCGCCCATGCAGTTACAATATTCATTCCATTAGCCTCTGAAAAATCAGTGCCACCCTGTAGAGGGCAAATTATGTGATCCTGAATTTCTGCAAGCCGAAAGGCATGTAAAAGACTTTCTTCTGCCAGGATTCTGACATCAACATTACATGCCGGTGTTCCTTTGTGAGGTGTTAAGTTGAATATCTATCTGACAGCTGCCAACTGTTTTATTCGTTAATCTACACTCTGCATCAGGGAGGCATCACATTTCAATACTGTGTTGATCTTTCACGTATTAGTGCAGAAATGGGTTATGATATCCTGGGGCAGGAGGGAGGGATAGCTCAGTGGTTTGAGCATTGGCCTGCTAAACCCAGGGTTGTGAGTTCAATCCTTGAGGGGGCCATTTAGGGATCTGGGGAAACAAATCTGTCAGGGGACAGTGCTTGTTCCTGCTAGTGAAGGCAAGGGACTGGACTCAATTACCTTTCAAGGTCTTTCCAGTTCTGGGAGATTGGCATATTCTGGGTCAGAAACAGGTTGTCATATCTAATAAATCTATATCTGGATCTCCTGTGTGGGCTACCATCCCAACCCCCATACTTGCATCATAGTTGCCTTGCGGTCAAGTCTGGGGGATATGAATCTGATGGGTTTTCACCTGTGGGGTGCAGTCTGGGAGCTATGAGAACTGATGCACCCCTCTACCCACCCAACTGCCCTGTCCCTGTTTCACACTGCTATGCTGGTCATTCAGCCTCTCCAGGCCCTGCAATCACAAACACTACAGCAGATGGTGCCACACGCTGAAACAGCTACCTGAGAGTTTAGCTAAGCCCAGCAATTATAAACAGCCGACACCAGCCAATTTCTCACTTCCCAAGGATCATGCCCTTCCCTCCCGGAGCATAAACCCACTATTATACTGTCTTACACTGCACAGGGATCTGTACAATGTAAGTGTGACATTCCCCTCTGGTGTTATCTAGACTGGGGATCTGCTAGGCCTCTCCAATCCTCGACTCTGGCAACCAGCCTTACCCTGCTCTGCTGTGAGAACCCCCACTCCTGGGATGTTCACACACCCCCTCAGGCATGTAAACTGCTCCCAGCTATTTGCAAGTGAATGATTCTACCCAATATCTCCGGTCCTGTCTTCTGATAGGGGCCAATGTCATGTCCTTCAGAGGGAAAGAACAGAACAGGGCTATCATCCAGAGATCCATTTCTTGTCATCCAGTGCCATCATCTGGCAGTCAGGAGCTAGGGACACCCATAACTTGGGGGTGCATTCTGGAAGATCTTGGATAACATCCATTGGTGGACATATCCTGCCTAAATGTATCTAGTTCTCTTTGAACCCTGTTATATATTTGGCCTTGACAAAATCCCCTGACAATGAGTTCCACAGGTTGACTGTGTGTTGTGTATTCTATTTCATTTTCTTTGTTTTAAACCTCTTGCCTATTACTCTATTAATTCTTGGTTGACCCCTGGTTCATGCACTGCACCCCATATTCTTCATATTTGTTTGATTTTGTTATGATTATGGCATATATGATACATTTTGTACAAGATATTTCTTGACAAGTGTCATTGGAAAAGTTATGATTTTCTAAAAAGGATTATTCTGTTTGTGTCCATATATCGTTGTTGTATGTGATATGAATATTGATTATGTATCTGTATTTGAAAATTAGTTACACCTGGGTGATGCCTACTAGGCAAAATACTTCTAGACTAGATAGCTGGTTGTAAAGGGCATATTCAGGGTAATAGGCCATTAGGGGAAACAATAGGCTTTATGAGAAGCTTATCCCCCACCTAGTGAGCCTTTCTGAGAACACTGCATATAGACTATGGAGAATGGCTGCTATGACTCAGCAGGGCAGTCAAGGTTGTATGACCAGAGCAAGTGACACTGAACTCCATTTTCGGAACTTATATTTTTCCATAAGCTGGACGGGGAACTGATTTTGGAACAAACGATTCCCACCGTGGGTTAAAGCTATATAAGGTGGGGTGTGACATCATCTATTGGCCTCACTCCCCACCCAAGAGAACTTCTGGAAATACCCAAGGAACAAAGATTAAACTGAGAACATGTCACACTCAAACCCTTTGGTGCCCAAATTAGGTCCCAAGCCACCTGTGATGTAATCATGGGGAGGGACTTTATCTTGAGCAAAGATCAAGATGTAGCAGTTGTTTGATTCCTTTACCCCGTGTTCACACCCCAGCAGGGCACATCTACCTAAAATACCACCCATACTGAGGAGTGGTGAAGGTATCACACAGCAAGTGGAGAAGTCCCATTCTACTAATTCTGATGCAGGATAGCAGAACCCATTTCTGCACTGACTTCTGAAAGATCAACACACTATTGAAATGTGATGCTTGCCCGATGTACAGAGAAGATGAACTATTAGAACACTTGGGAGCTGCCAGATATATACTCACTTTTGACCTCACAAATGGATACTGGCAAATAACCTTGGTGCCAGAATGCTGTGAGAGTAAAGCATTTTCCACACCATTTGGCTTCCAAGAGTTCAGGATCTTATCATTTGGCCTCCACATGGTAGCAGTGACATTTCAGAGGATAATAGATTGGATATTACAACTGCTATCATCCATTAAAAATGGGTTTTGGTCCCTTCTCATGTGGCAGCATTCCCAAACATCATGCAGTTGGCAGTACATTACACACAGAGAAAAATCTATAATCAATTTTTAGGCTGCACAGTCTGAAAGTCTCAGTTTGCGCTGACAGTCTGAGCCTCTGATACTGGCGAATCATTTCTTCACTCCCATGGGAGTCTCTCAACCTGAAGTTCTCCAGGGCCTGTTTTCTGCTCTTCCCACTGTTAATGGAGCCAAGGGAATTGTCTGTGAATCCTGGCCAACCCGTGAGTCTGCAGGGACTGTACAGGGGAATCATAAAGGTCCTGTCCAGCATGCTGAGTGTCAGACACGTGAGATTCATACATTGATTCTCAGGGCGCTGCATTCCTGTCGCAGTAAGGAGATTTCCTCTGTGTGCTGAGCGGGATTTCGGTGAGTTGCCCCTTTCTGCATTCAAGTTAGTGCTGAGGGCTCAGGAAGGGTTCCAGGGTTCAAATTAGGAACCATCTGGGCAAGAATTCACCAGCACAGTAACTTGAACTGTTTAGTATTGTCAGAAACACCAACGGATTTACCTGGTAAAATTGGAACTACAAAAGTATTGAAAATAGTTAAGACAAATATTGGTTTTTAAGGTCAGATTTATTTATTACTGTCTCCTTCTTTCTGTCTCAGTAGCTTTCTTTTTTGGGCTGTATGGTTCTTCCTCTGGTTCGCTTAAGTTTTTCAATTCAGCAACCTTACTGCCCTGTTAGCAAGTGGAGCCAGAACATCCGTGTTACCAGAGATTTCACAACAAGAATGGGTCGCACACTGGTCAGATTCTGCTCTCACGTTCTGCCTTCAGTGGGTCACTCCAGGTTGACACTGGCCTCCCAGAGAGGAAAATCAGAGCCCCTATGTTTTAAAATCCCTGTTTTTCATGCCCGGTCTCAGAACGCCACATAAACTGGGGGTTTCCTTCAGACTCTTTCATTAATGGGAAAACACCCACCACAGCTAAGAGTTCACCCTATATCTACGTGTAGGGACTTAAATTAATGGCATCATTTGCACTGACCATGAGACTCCAGTGACTTCAACTGGCATCATCCCGTGGCCTCTGAGGACGGGTGATCTCGTTTAGATGAAAGAAGAACTGACAGGAGAGTTGCTGAAATCTCAAATTCACAGGTTTACAGGCTCAAAATTATTAGGAAAAAATTTAAGGATGGGGAGGGGTTTCTCTTTCTCTGAGCCCCTTCCTCTCAGGTTCTGGAGAGGAGAAGAAACACCAAAAGGCTGTAAAAAAAAGAGCATGTTTCTGGCTTAGAGGAAACCAGTCGGTGTAGGAAATCTCACTGGGGAAAACCAGGAACACATATTGTGTGTGTGTGTGTTTGGTGGCAGGACGGCATGAAGTGCAGTATCCAGATCAGAGTAGTGTGGAGTCCTGAAACCAGGTGAAATAGAAATGCACATCGTGGGTAATGCACGGACAAAAGAGCTGTAACGAGGCCTCTTGGGGTGCGTGGGGGTGTCTCAGATTGTAAGGTATCATGGGCCACACTGTTGAAGTCTGTCTCAGATACCATCCCCCATCCAGACCATCCCTCCTCCCATGAGCAGCCCTACTGCAGCCTCGTGGCAATGTCAGCAATTGCCAACACAGAAAAGCAGCCACAGGAAGGTGTGTCTGGGTTTGAAACGGGCTGCAATACATTAAATCTTTGTGTCGTTCTGAGGAAGAGTTACTCACACTGGCTCCTTTTAGTTTCCACGTCCTCCCTCCCTCCTGCCGGGTCTGTCCCTCTCTCCTTCCCTGCACTGGCTGAGCTGCTGCTGGGGTTCCCTTCATCCCCGGAAAGGCTGTTCAGTCTGATCTCCCCCTTTTCCCCTGTGCAGGGAAACACTGAGTTTAACCTCGTCTGAGGAGGCATTTCTGTGAGCTCTCACTGTAGGGTTTGGCACCTGATTTTGGTCCCAGGTGAGGGTATCACTGTGGGGGAGGGCTGTAGGTTGTGGGGGTGGGCAATCTTCACGGAAAAGTGTCCAGCACTGAGGGATATGGGGCAGGGAGTGGGCAGGAGGAATGTACTGAAGGTTATGGGATGGCAAGCGGTTTGTTCACGGACAGGCGGGAAGCGCTGGAGGTTGCAGGGGCGTGGAGCAGCCAGTACCCAAACAGGGGGGCAGCGCTGCTGAAATTAAATGTTTCATTGTGATTATTCATTGGGACCTTTCTTGGCCCTGAATGGTTTTGGTCGGTTCTTATGGTCCCTTTTCCCTGGCAAGCCACAGAACTGAAGAAGTCTTGGTGTCCCAACCTCTACTCGGTTTTGTTTTCAATTGTTGAACGTCATTTACATAACGTCTGGCATTTCACTGGTGGAAAGAACCATTGATCTTTGCACCTCAGCTGCTTCAATCTCCCACCATATTCTGGACCCGCTGTCTGAACTCTCCTTCCCCATCCCAGGCTGCCTTGGTCCCAACATCATGCTGGTTGCCAGTGTCTTCTCCATACTCCCCAGTCATCTGTGGCTCCCACAACCTACGATCTCCCCCACGCTCCCCACAGCTCTTCCTCTGCAGGGAGTGAGGTTCCTCCCATCACACCTGCTCCCTTGGCTGGGAGGAGTGACACACGATGGAGAGATCTCACACACAATTGGGAAGTGCCAAGGAAGCTGTGCTGCTTCCCTTGTTACACCGAAACACTGCACATGGTGCTTCAGGGTCTGCTACACAGGAACAACTCACAAGCTGAGAATTATGCACATTATATAAGGAGAGTGGGCATCTCTGGGACATATAAGGGCCTAGATAAATACAGTTGCCACATGCAGAACCACTGGTAGCTGACTGACACAGTGGGCCACTGTGACACAGATGTTAAACCCAGGATACTCTAGGACAATTCGCTAGTCAGCTCTGTTAGCCATTAATGGTGAGGGTTGTACATTCATCCTTAATGCAAACATTTTTATGGGGTGAAGTCATTATTTTTCTCACCTAAAACTTTCATGCATTCAGTGCCTCATGGGATCCCTCAGTCTCCTGAAATACACACCTAGTGTAACATTTGCAAGGGAGAGCAGTCACATGAGAATTTCTCCCCCTAGGGTTAAATTCAACATACTCATGAATAGAACACACGTGTTTGGTAAGCTCAGGCATGAGCTTGCAGGCAACATCCCTCCAGATGATGCCTGGGTACATGTTCTTAGAATCCAAGGCCAGAAGGGATCATCTGGCCTGTATAACACAGGCCTGAGAATTTCCCCCAAATTACAGTAACTCCTCTCTTAACGTTGTAGTTCTGTTCCTGAAAAATGCGACTTTAAGCAAAACGATGTTAAACAATCCAATTCCCCTACAAGAATTAATGTAAATGAGGGTGTTAGGTTCCAGGGAAATTTTTACACACACACACAAAGTTTTAAACAAACAATTGAATACTGGTACACAGCAATGATGATAGTGAAGATTGGTTGAGGTGTAGGAGTCAGAGGGTGGGATATTTCCCAGGGAATGCCTTACTAAATGAACTAGCACTCCTCTGAGCCCTCAAGGGTTAACTCTCACACTCTACAAGCCCGCAGGAAAGGAGGGAGAGCAGGCAGAGACACACACCTGTCTTTGTTTCAGAGATAGAGATGCGCATTTCTCCTTTAGGTATCAAGAGTGGGGTCAGAAGTACACTGCCTTGTTAATTAGATCAGCAAGCCCGGCAGCTGCAGCTTCTGCCTCAGGCAGCAGCTCCCTCCCTCGTGTGTCCCCCCTGCTCTATGGAAGATGGGGTAAGCAAGGTCCAGGAGCAAGGGGACATTAGCCCCCCTCTTCTTCCCCTCCCCCACACATAGCAAGCAGGCAGGAGTTTCGGGGAGCAGCACATGGCAGTGGGGGAAGGGACAGCTGAACTGACAGTAATTGATAGCCTGCACACTATGTTATAAGGGAGCATTTCACAACTTAAAACGAGCATGTTCAGCAACGTAACAAGGAATCAAGGTTTCGGGACGACTTTAAGTGAGGAGTTAGTATATTCCTAGAGCAGATGTTGTAAAGAAACATTCAACCTTGATTTCAAAATTCTCAGTGATGAAGACTCGGCCAAGACCCTTGGTAAATTGTTCCAGTGCTTAATTACTCTCACCTTTTAAAAAAATGTACACTTTATATTTCCAGTCAGAAATTCTTTAACTCCAATTTCCAGCCATTGGATTGTGTTACATGTCTGTATGCCTATTATTTAATACTGTTTATCGGTGTATGTAGTTTCTGATAGCTATCAAGTCACCCCTTAACCATCTTTATTACACTAAACAGATTAAAATCTTTGAGTCTATCACTATAAAGAAGGTTTTTTAATTTTGTACTAATTCTTGTGACTCTTCTCTGAACCCTCTTTGGTGTATCAACATCCAGCTTTAACCGGGGACACCAGAACTGGACAGAGAATTCAAGAAGCAGTCGCACCAGTGCAGAATACAAAGGTAAAATAACGTCTCTACTTCTCCTTGAGATTCCAGTGGTTATCATCCCAGGATAAGGATGGGCAAACTATGGCCCGCGGGCCACATCCGGCCTGCAGGACCCTGCTGCTCAGCCCATGGGACCCTCCTGCCCTGGGAGGCTACCTCCGACCCCTCCCCTCCTGTTCCCCCTCCCCCGCAGCCTGAGCGCACCGCGCCGCCGGCGCAATCGTCTGGGAGGCGGGGCTGGGAGCTCCTGGGGAAGCGCAGCTGCAGAGCCCGGCTTGCCCCGGTGCTCTGTGCTACGCGGTGGCGGAGGCGTGGCCCGGCTCCAGCCGGCTGGCACGGCTCTACCACCACCAGAGCTCTAGTCAGCACGGTAAGGGGGTGGGGAGGAGCGTGGGTTGGAAAGAGGTCAGGGACGTTTGGGCTGATGGTCAGGGGGTGAGGGTGTGGATAGGGGCCGGGGCAGTCAGAGGACGGGAAACAGGGGGGGTTGAATTGGGGCAGGGATTCCCGGGGGGCCATGAGGAAGGAGTTGGATGGGGGCATTGGGGGGCAGTCAGGGGCAGGGGGTCCAGGGGACAGGGAGAAGGGTTTGTTGGATGGGGCAGTGGTCCTGGGGGGGGGGGGCGTCAGGAATGAGGGGCAGGGTTAGATGGGGTGGCAGGGGGCAGTCAGGGGTGGAGGTTTCAGGGGCAGTCAGGAGACAGGGAGAAGGGGTGTGTGGCTGGGCCAGAGGTACCGGGGGGGTGCGTCGGGGAATGGGGGGTGGGGTTGGATGGGGCAGGAGTCCCAGGGGGGCGGATAGGAGGTGGGGTCTGGGCCATGACTTCCTCCCCTATCCGGCCCTCCATACAATTTCCGAAGCCCGATGCAGCCCTCAGGCCAAAAAAGTTTACCCGCCCCTGTCCCAGGACCACATTGGCTCTTTTGGCCACAGGGTCACACTAGGAACTCATGTTTAGCTAATTATCCCTTCATGCCCCCAAATCTACAAAATTATTTTCTTCAACCCTATTTACCAACCAATACACATTGCTTTGAATCTGTGACCTGTCCTCTTTATTATTTACAATCCCCCATTGTTTTTGGTCATCAGCGAAATTCATCAATATTCAGGCATGAGAAGGGTGAGCAGCTGAGTTGCTGACACATGTTTCTTCTTACATTTGTCTGTTAACATCTGTAGCTTATGCCTCAGACAAAGCTGGGAGCCTTCAGGAAAGTGTCTCACTAAAGGAAAACGGGAAGTAACAGAGGTGCCGACCTGTAGCCCTAAATACCAAGAGCTTTGAGGCCTTCCTGCCCATTCTGTTGAGCACAAAGTCATGACCCAGCCAGATTATATCTGTTTCTATGGGGAAAACTTGGCTCCGTTCCAACATAGGAATGACATTGTGGGTCAGACGTATGGTTCATTTAGTCCAGATTCCTCTCTCTGACAGTGAAAGCCCCATGTGCTGCAGAAGAAGGAGTAAGACACCATGCAACAGGTGGATAGGGGGCTGACCTATCTCTCCTGAGTGTGATTCTAATGCCTAACAGCTAGAGACAGGCTTGTGCCCTGAAGCATGTTGGCATATAGGCTTTCCAAAATATGTCTTTAGCTGTAACTATGGTAACTGGATAGTCTCACTAGCCATATAAATGTCCAAATCCTCCTTGATTCTCACTTAGCTCATAGCCTCAATTACCTCTTGTTGCAACGAGTTCCTCATAATTAGGCATTGAGTCAACAGAGCACACTTTTTATTGTGTTTTTTGGTTTGAATTCGCCATGTTTCACTTTAATTGAATGTCCTCTTGATCTTGTATTAAGAAACAAGGAGAACACATTCTCAATCTACTCGTCAGTATTTTATAGATTTTCACATTTCCTCTCTAATTTATCCCCTTTGTAAGGTAACAATCCCAGTCTTTTTACCCTTTCTCCATCTGAGAGTTTCCTCCGGCCCTTGACCCTACTTATTGCCCTTCCCAGACCCCTGTAGTTCTGCAATATTCCTGTGTGAGAACGGTTCCCTTTACTATACAGAGGAGTCCAGAGGAGGGTGAAACATTGACTGACTGATCTCATGGCATTGTATTTTCTGTATGGTTTCCCAGCCCAGTCCTCCTGGATGCCAACGTTTTTCTTAGTTTCTGTCCAAGACGGCACTGTGAGCAGGTTTTCTCCAAGCTGTATGCCATAATGCCCAGATCCATGTTCATAGGCGCCGACTTTAGTCGGCACCAGTGGGAGCTCGCGCCCCCAGCCCCGCCCCGCCCAACTCCACCCCCGGCCCCACCCCTTTCTACCCCTTCCCCAAATCCCTGCCCCCACCTCCTCCCCCGGGTGCTCTGCATTTCCCCTCCACGCCGCCAGGCTTGCAAGGGAGGTAGGGAGGAGAAGCAGAGCACTCACCACCAGCTCTCCGCCAGCCCCCCCATCCAGCTCGGCATGTGGCTAGCCCCGGAGGGAGGGAGGGAAAGTGGAGCGGCGGTGCCTTGGGGGAGGCGGCGGAGTGGAGGTGAGCTGGGAGGGGGGGCTGGCGGGGAGCTGCCGGTGGGTGCTCTGCACCCACCAATTTTTCCCCATGCGTACTCCAGTGCCGGAGCACCCACACAGATGGTGCCTTTGTCCATGTTCTGAGTTTATACAGTTGAATTATAACCTTGTTAGGAGTTTGAGGATTTCAAGCTTTTCCCTCCAATGGGCATACACATTGCAGTTATGGACTTCAAAGTTCATCTGCCATTATTCTGTCTATTCACTTGGCTTGGTTAGCTCTCTCTGAGGACATCTCTGGACTTCACTGTGACCTAAATAATCTGGTGCCATCTGTATATGTTGACACCTCACTGCTCACCCCTCCTTTCTAGATTTGTAATAAGTATAAAATATTTCCCATACAGTTTGTTACAAATTTTGTAACTCCCCTTGCTGTCCTTCTCTCCCTTCACAGGCACCTTGAGCATTTCTGACCCTGGTCGACTCATCAAGCACCTCATGGTGGTTTTCAACCTCACACATTCTGATGCATCAACATTCATCCTAATGGGCATCCCTGGCCTGGAAGCTGCTCACGTCTGGATTTCCATCCCTTTCTCTACATTCTACATTATGGGCCTGTTGGGAAATCATAGAATCATAGAATCTCAGGGTTGGAAGGGACCTCAGGAGGTCATCTAGTCCAACCCCCTGCTCAAAGCAGGACCAACCCCAACTAGATCATCCCAGCCAGGGCTTTGTCAAGACTGACCTTAAAAACCTCTAAGGAAGGAGATTCCACCACCTCCCTAGGTAACCCATTCCAGTGCTTCACCACCCTACTAGTGAAAAAGTTTTTCCTAATATCCAACCTAAACCTCCCCCTCTGCAACTTGAGACCATTACTCCTTGTTCTGTCATCTTCTACCACTGAGAACAGTCTAGATCCATCCTCTTTGGAACCCCCTTTTAGGTAGTTGAAAGCAGCAATGAAATCCCCCCTCACTCTTCTCTTCTGCAGGCTAAACAATCCCAGTTCCCTCAGCCTCGCCTCATAAGTCATGTGCTCCAGACCCCTAATCATTTTTGTTGCCCTCCGTTGGACTATTTCCAATTTATACACATCCTTCTTGTAGTGTGGGGCCCAAAACTGGACACAGTACTCCAAATGAGGCCTCACCAGTGCCGAATAGAGGGGAATAATCACGTCCCTCAATCTGCTGGAAATGCCCCTACTTATACAGCCCAAAATGCCGTTAGCCTTCTTGGCAACAAGGGCACACTGTTGACTCATATTCAGCTTTTCGTCCACTGTAACCCCTAGCTCCTTTTCTGCAGAACTGCTGCCCAGCCATTCGGTCCCTAGTCTGTAGCAGTGAATGGGATTCTTCCGTCCTAATTGCAGGACTCTGCACTTGTCCTTGTTGAACCTCATCAGATTTCTTTTGGCCCAATCCTCTAATTTGTCTAGGTCCCTCTGTATCCTGTCCCTAACCTCCAGCGTATCAACCACTCCTCCCAGTTTAGTGTCATCTGCAAACTTGCTAAGGGTGCAGTCCACACCATCCTCCAGGTCATTGATGAAGATATTGAACAAAACCGGCCCTAGCACCGACCCTTGGGGCACTCCACTTGATACCGGCTGCCAACTAGACATGGAGCCATTGATCACTACCCGTTGAGCATGACCATCCAGCCAGTTTTCTATCCACCTTACCGTCCATTCATCCAGCCCATACTTCTTTAACTTGCTGGCAAGAACACTGTGGGAGACTGTATCAAAAGCTTTGCTAAAGTCAAGAAATAGCACATCCACTGCTTTCCCCTCATCCACAGAGCCAGTTATCTCATCATAGAAGGCAATTAGGTTAGTCAGGCATGACTTGCCCTTGGTGAATCCATGCTGACTGTTCCTGATCACTTTCCCCTCCTTTAAGTGGTTCAGAATTGATTCCTTGAGGACCTGTTCCATGATTTTTTCAGGGACTGAGGTGAGACTGACTGGCCTGTAGTTCCCCGGATCTTCCTTCTTCCCTTTTTAAAAGATGGGCACTACATTAGCTTTTTTCCATTCATCTGGGACCTCCCCCGATTGCCATGATTTGTCAAAGATAATGGCCAATGGCTCTGCAATCACATCGGCCAACTCCTTTAGCACCCTCGGATGCAGTGCATCCGGCCCCATGGACTTGTGTTCGTCCAGCTTTTCTAAATAGTCCCGAACTACTTCTTTCTCCACAGAGGGCTGGCCACCTCCTCCCCATACCATGCTGCGGAGTGCAGCCGCCTGGGAGCTGACCTTGTCTGTGAAGACAGAGGCAAAAAAAGCATTGAGTACATTAGCTTTCTCCACATCCTCTGTCACTAGGTTCCCTCCCTCATTCAGCAAGGGGCCCACACTTTCCTTGACTTTCTTCTTCTTGCTCACATACCTGAAGAAACCCTTCTTGTTACTCCTAACATCTCCGGCTAGCTGCAACTCCAAGTGTGATTTGGCCTTCCTAATTTCACTCCTGCATGCCTGAACAATATTTTTATACTCCTCCCTGGTCATTTGTCCAATCTTCCACTTCTTGTAAGCTGCTTTTTTGTGTTTAAGACGAGCAAGGATTTCACTGTTAAGCCAAGCTGGTCGCCTGCCATATTTACTTTTCTTTCTACACATCGGGATGGTTTGTTCCTGCAACCTCAATAAGGATTCTTTAAAATACAGCCAGCTTTCCTCGACTCATTTCCCCGTCATGTTATAGGCAAGGCGAAGACCCTGCACAAGCCGATGTACCTGCTGGTCTGCATGCTGGCACTCACAGAAATCGGCACGTCTACTTCCGTCATGCCAAAGTACTGTGCATATTTTGGTTCAATTTGAAAGGTATTACTGTGGGTGTCTGCCTCACCCAGATGTTCTTCATTCATGCGGGTACTGCTATGCACTCAGCCGTCCTCGTGACAATGGCCTTCGATCGCTATGTTGCCATATGTAACCCTCTGAGATACGCCACCATCCTCACCAACGCACGAATAGCTAAACTAGGGCTAGTGGGTTTGATAAGAGCTGTTCTTTTCCTTCTGCCTATGCCCCTGCTCCTCAGCAGGCAGCCATTCTGTGCCAACCGCATTATCGCCCATACATACTGCGACCACATGGCTGTGGCAAAGATGTCATGTGGGGACATCACAGTCAACAGGACGTACGGTTTGGTAATAGCATTTGTAGTCATCGTGTTAGACCTGACGCTTATTGCCCTGTCCTATGGTCTGATCCTCAGGGCTGTCCTCAGGGTATCCTCCAAGAAAGCCCACCAGAAAGCTTTCAGCACCTGCACAGCCCACATCGCTGTGATGATGATGTCTTATCCTTTCTTCCTCTTCTCCACTGTGACATACCGGTTCGGGCAGGGAATTGCTCCCCATGTTCACGTCATCTTAGCCAACGTGTATTACCTCCTCCTCCCCATGTTCAATCCTATAATTATTGCATCAAAACAGTAGAGCTTCGTGAGAAATTGCGTAAATACACTTGCATAATGTGTTTGCCAATATGAATTAATTTGCAAATTGAATACCATCAACCTAGGGTTAAACAGAGACTGGGAATAGCTGGGTCATTACACAAATTGAATATATTTTCCCATGTTAAGTATCCTCACACCTTCTTGTCAACTGTCTGATATAGGCCTTCTTGATTATCACTACAAAAGGTGTTTTTTTCTCCTGCTGATAATAACTCATCTAAATTAAATAGCCTCTTAGAATTGGTATGGCAGCTTCCAAGTTTTCTCTGTGTATATATACATCTTACTTCTTTGTTCCATTCCATGCATCTGATAAAGTTAGCTCTTTAAAGAATGCTTATGCTGAAATATATGTGTTAGTTTCTAAGGTGCCACAAGTGCTCCTGTTCTTTTTATGGATACAGACTAACAGGGCTGCTACTCTGAAACATTTCATTGTTGCTGTCTTTGTTGGAAGTAGGCTGCTTCTGCTGCTGGTCATATATATCGGCAGTGGCCAGTGCTATCATTACTTTTATTGGTGCAAACTAGTCATAACAGATTTTGTGTTTTTTCATGTCCTCCCTAAGATGAAGAATGTTTTCTAAAAGTTCCTATTTAAACTTGTTGTGCAGTTTTTCAATTATCAAGTTCATATGGGAAAACAATCTTTTAACTGCAGCTTTGCTAAAAGGTAGCAATAGAAATGAAAGAATAAACAAGCCAAAATCACTGAAGCCTTTGTCGCCAGCAGCATCCATGTGTTCGAGACCTTCAACCCAAAACTGCTCAACTTGGTTGCCCTCAGTCTGAGGCCAGTGAACCATAGACAAAACTCTTCACTGCTGCTCCAACTGTCCAAGGTCTCCACAAAACAATGGCAAAAATGAGACATCAGCCAATCTAGGTCATGAAGGACTTAATACTGCAACTGATTCAATCACCTTGACATTTGGTGGTGATCTCTGTTTCATCTGTTTCACAAACTCCACGATGAAATCTCAACACCTACTTCTGACGTCTTTGACAACAAGAATGGTTAGTGTGTAGTTTGAAAGTTCCAGCTCAAAGTGACCCCAAAATGGGCTGTGCAACGTGCTAAGTTATTAGACTCCAAAGGTGATGTCATAGTTTAACACAGCAGTCTGTCACCCGTATTTTCAGAGACCCCAGAAGGGTAATGTAACTATCCCACTCCAGTCATTACCAGGAATAAGTCAATGGGAACACAGCAATTCTATCTGATCAAGGATTACATGTGAGTAATCATGCTTTTGTCTAACACTGCAGTTAGATTGAAGCACACACAGACATAAGCAATAGGTTTAGAACATCCCAGATATTTTTCTAACATCTGGGTTCACAGTGGCCTGTTGCTCACCAGCTGGGGAGAGAGGGTGTCAGGAAAAATGTCTCTCATGATGGCTTCAGAGAACTGCTCCAAAGGACATTGTAATATTTTATAACTTCTACAGAACACATAAAATAATTACCAGGGGATGTTGTGAAGGCCAACAGCATAATGGGATGAAAAAATAAATAAATAAATTAATGGAGGATTGTCAAGGTTCCCTCCCCACTCTGAACTCTAGGGTACAGATGTGGGGACCCGCATGAAAACCCCCCTATTTGTACCAGCTTAGGTTAAAACTCCCCAAGGTACAAAATCTCTCCTGCACCATGGTAAGAACTTCTCGCTGCCACCATCAAGTGATTTAAAGAAGAACCAGGGAAAAGGACCACTTGAAGTTCCCCTTACCTCCAAAATACCCCCTCAAGCCTGTACACCCCCTTTCCTGGGGAGCTTGAGAATAACCTCCTAACCAATTGGTTACATGGTGATCCAAAACCCACGCCCGGGGGGGGGGGGGGTCTTAGAACAATGGAAAACAGTCAGCTTCTTAAAAGAAGGATTTTATTAAAACAAAAATGGTAAAAATCATTTCTGTAAAATCAGGATGGTATATCTTTTACAGGGTACTCAATTTCCTAACTCAGAGGGATCCCCCCCTGGGCAAAACCTTCAAGTTACAGAAAAATGCAACAAAACCAGGACTACACATTCCCTCCAGCACAGCGAATTTCTCAAGCTAAAACAATAGAAAAACCTAAATGCATAATTACCTAAAATCATTTACTAACTCCATAGAAGATGGATGGGTGCTGGCTTGATCTGTCTCTTACAGAGAGCTCACACAGACAGACGGACAAAGCCTTTTTCTTCCCCTCCCAAGATTTGAAAGTATCTTGTCCCCTTATTGGTCAGATGCCAGCCTGGTCAGGTGTCAGCCAGGTACTGGAGTTTAACCCTTTACAGGTAAGAGGATTTTATAGTACTGCATTAGAGCCTCTCACCCCCCTTCCCTTTATATTTATGACAAGGATAGAACAGTAGAATCATAGAAGATTAGAGTTGGAAGAGACCTCAGGAGGTCATTCAGTCCAACGCCCTGCTCAAGGAAGGACCAACACCAACTAAATCATCCCAGCCAGGGACTTTGTCAAGCCAGGCCTTAAAACCTCTAAGGATGGAGATTTCACCACTGCTCCTGTCATCTGCCACCACTGAGAACAACTGAGCTTCATCCTCTTTGGAATCCCTGGGTCATCGCTGTGGGGTTCATAGTGACCCCTACTGGATCATCACTTTTCCTAATTTTCAACAAACTTGTAATATCAGAGGCATCTAGACTCATGTTTTTCATCCACGTATCTTCTTTCATTGTCACTTATTTACTTGTCTGTCCACTCCTCCTGTTCTAATTAGCAGAAATTGCCAGCTAGATTTTGACCTTGCATCAAAAAGTCTGCTTTCCAATTAACACTGAACTATGTTGTGGTCTATTTTATTAATTCACAGTAGCTGAGTGCACATCATATGGTGCATCTGGCTTGATCACATTCTGGGGAACACACCCCTCAAATCCAGGGTAACACAGTCCAATTCTCAAAGACACACAGTTTCGCAACTCTCAACAATAAGCTCTAGTAGAATGTTCTCAATTCCTGCAGCAGATTTCCTGTAATAGCACTTTCCAAACAAACTTTTCCAACCTCTACATCCTAGTCAGGTGATATCCATACTGGTAAATTTTTATTATTATTCTGTAGTACAGTTTGGTTCATGTAAGGATTTTTTTCAACAGTTGATTATATGCATTCTTTCAAATATGGTGTCAGTCCCCCGCAAAGATGACCAGTTCTGTCTTCATCGGGTATAAAATTTCAATACTGTGTTAATTTTTCAGAAATTGATGCAGAAGTGGGTTGTGCTATCCTGTATGAGAACTAGTACCATGCAACTTCTCTATTCACTGTGTGATTCCTTCAAGCATTTTGCCTATTGGGCATTACCCAGGTGTAACTGATTTTCAAATACAGATAGATAAGCAATACTCATAATTTCATATCCAACCATGTACACAAACAGGATAATCCTTTTTAGCAAATCATAACTTTTCCAATGACACCTGTCAAGACATATCTTGTAGAAAATGTATCATATATACCATAATTATTTCAAAATCATACAAATATGAAGAATATGGGGTGCAGATAGCAGTAAAGCACATTAGAAAATATAATCCTACCTATACAGACCAAATCATGGGGTCAAAACTAGCCGTTACTACTCAAGAAAGAGATCTTGGGGTCATTGTAGAAAGGTTTCTGAAAACGTCAGCAGTCAAAAAAGCTAACAGAATGTTAGGGACCATTAGGAAAGGGACAGATAAAAGGACAAAACTATAATAATGCCACTATATAAATAAAACAGCATGAATACTTTATGCAGTTGTGGTTGCCTCATCTCAAAAAAGACATATTAGAAATGGAAAAGATATAGAAAAAGGCAACACAAATGATTAGGTTATAGAAAAGCTTCCATCTGAAGAGACACTAAAAATAGTGGGACATTTCAGCTTGGAAAGGAGACAACTAAGAGGGGATAAGATAGTGATCTCTAAAGCCATGAATGGCATGGAGAGGGTGAATATGGAAGTCTTGTTTATTCCTTCACATAACACAAGAACTGGGTCAACCAAGAAATAATAGGCAAGAGGTTTAAAACAAAGAAAATGAAGTAGAATACACAACACACAGTCCACCTGTGGAACTCATTGTCAGGGGATTTTGTGAGGGCCAAATATATAATAGGGTTCAAAGAGAACTAGATGCATTTATGCAGGATATGTCCCTCAATGGCTGTTATCCAAGATGTTCCAGGATGCACCCCATGTTCTGAGTGTCCCTAGCCCCTGACTGCCAGATGATGGCACTGGATGACAAGAGATGGATACCTTGATAATAGCCCTGTTATCCTCTTTCTCTCTGAAGCTCATAACATTGGCCCCTATCACAAGACAGGACAGGACATCTTGGGTAGGGTCAGTTGCTTGCAAATAGCTGGGAGCAGCTTACATGCCAGAGGCTGTGTGCGGACATCCCAGGATTGGGAGTTCTCACAGTAGAGCAGGGTAAGACTGGCTCCCTGAGTCAAGGATTGGAGACGCCTAGCAGATCCCCAGTCCGGATAACACCAGAGGGGAATTTCACACTTACATTGTACAGATCCCTGGGCATAATTACTATAATTTTGGGTTTGTACTCTGCGGGGTGGGGTGGGGGAGAGGATGGTATGAGCCGTGGACGCTGAGAAATTGGCTGGTGTTTGCTGTTTATACTTGGGAGGCTTAGCTAAACTCTCAGGTAGCTCTGCTTCAGTGTTTGGCACCATGAGCTGTAGTGATGGTGATCCCAGGGCCGGAGAGGCTGAATGACCAGCAAAGCAGTGTGAAACAGGGCCAGCCCAGTTGGGTGGTTAGAAGGATGCAGCAGTTCTCATGGCTCCCAGACTGCACCCAGGGGTGAAAACCCATCAGACTCATAACATCTGGACCACAAATTTGGCTGCAAGGCACCTATGACGCTAGTATGGGGGTTGGGACAGTAACCGAAACAGGAGATCCATACGTAGCAATTATTTGATTTCTTTACCACCATGTTCTCATCCGAGCAGGGCACACCTACCTACCTAACTTTGAGCAGGGGGTTGTACTAGATGACCTCTTGAGGTCCCTAACAACCCTGATATTCTATGATTGTATCACTTTATGAAAATACCAGCACACTCAAATAGCCCCAGGGCAACATATCAGGCAAATTCCATGGCTGTTTCTTCCTAAAATGTGGGATACCATGTGAGATGAACTCTAGGTCATTTTAGCATGGAGAGAGAGTGGAAGGAATCACACAGTCAGTGGAGAAGTCCCATTGTACTAGCTCTGACCCAGGATATCATAACCAGTTCCTGCACCAATCTGTGAAAGATCAACAAAATATTGAAATTTGATGCCTCCCTGATGCAGAGAATAGATTAACTATTAAAACAGTTGGTAGGTGTCAGATATACATTTAATTTAACACCTCACAAAGGCTCACTGGCAAATACCGTTGATGTCAGAATCCTGGCAGAAGAAAGCCTTTACACGTCTTTCGGCTTGCATTAATACAGGATAGCATAATTTAGACTCTACAGGGTGGCACTGATTTTTCAGAGGCTAAAGGAATGGATATTACAACTGCATGGACGGTATGCAGCAGTAAACAGCTAAAATCAATTGAAAATGGTTTTTAGTCTGTGTCTTGTAGCAGCATTCCCACACAGAGTGCAGATGGCAGTACAATACATACAGAAAAGAAAGTTATCATCTATTACTAGGCTGAACAGTTTGCAAACTGCAGATTGCTCTGAAAATCTGAGTCCCTGTTGTCAGCAAATTATTTCTTCATTCCCGGGGGAGGCTCTCAGGCTGAAGTTCTCCAGGGTCTATTTTCTGCTCTTCCCGCTGCTCACAGAGTCCAGGGAAATGTATGAGAGTCCTGTCCTATCTGAGAGTCCACAGGGACCGTACAGGGGAATCATAAAGGTCGCTGTGTAGCATGCCGAGTGTCAGACATATGACTTCGTACACTGATCCTCAAGACGCTGCCTTGCTGTCGCAGTAAGGAGATTTTTCCTCTCTCTGCTGACTTGGGATTTTGGTGAGTTGCCTGTTTCTACATTAAAGTTAGTGCTGAGGGCTCAGGAATGGTTCCAGGGTTCAAGTCAAGAACCACCTGGGAAGGAATTCACCAGCACGGTGACTTGATTTGTTTAGTACTGTCAGAAACACCAAGGGATTTACCTGGTAAAATTGGAACTAGCATTGAGAATACTTTAGACAAATATTAGTTTTTAAGTTCAGTTCCCTTTCTCTTACTGTGTCCTTCTATCTGCCTCAGTAGTTTCCTTCTTTGCATACTGTGGTCTTTCCTCTAGTTCGCTCAAGTTTTCCAATTCAGCAACTTCACTGCCCTGGAAGTGGAGACAAAGCCTCCGTGGTGGGTTTCTGTGTTACCAGAGGGTTCACAACAAGAATGGGCCACACACTGGCTATATTCTGCTCTCACATGCTCCCTTCTCTGGCTCACTCCAGATTGGCACTGGCCTCTCTGACAGCATAATCAGGAATTTGAAATCCCCAACTTTCATTCCCGGTCTCAGAACGCCACATGAACTGGGAGTTTCCTTCAGAATTTTTCAGCACCCAAACTGAATAGTGCTGTCTGCAGCAGGTCCAAAGCTGTGATTTTCATAGCTGGGAGCTGAAAATTAAACATATAGGGAGAATCTGGTCCCCTTTAGATCAAAGGCAAAATTCTCAACAGAGCCCGGAGTTCCCCCTAAATCCGCAGGCAGTGACAGTAATAAATTTCCTGATTTACATTGGCCATGAGTCTCCAGTGACTTCATCTGGAGTTGTCCTGTGGCCTGGGTGAGCTTCTTAGGAACCAAGAAAAACTGACAGGAGATTTGTTGAAATCTCAAACTCACAGGCTTAAACGTTCAAAACAATTAGGATGACATTTTTTTTTCCAACATGGCACAGAGATCTGCTCTCCCTGTGACCCTGCATCTCTGTTTCTGGAGAGGATGAGAATCACAAAAGGCAGTAAAATTAAAATCATGTTTCTGGCTTAGAGGTGGTGTTGCAAATGTCAGCGGGGGAGATCCAGAAGCGCAGAGTGTGTGAGGGCGTGGGCACGGGACAGCGGGACATGCAGTATCCAGATCAGAGTGACTCGGACTCCTGAAACTATGGGAAATGGGGAGTGGACGTCCTCCCTGTTGCACAGACAAAGCCCACTACAGTTTCATGGCACTGTCAGCAGTTGCTATCATGGAAAAGCAGCCTCAGGAAGGTAAGTCTGGGTTTCTAACTGGATGCAATATGTCAAAGCTTTGTGTCGTTTTCAGGCAGAGTTACTCATGCTCTCTCTTTTTAGTCTCCACGTCCTCTCTCCCTCCTGCCGGGCCTGTCCCTCTCTCCTTCCCTGCACAGGCTGAGGTGCTGCTGGGGTTCCCTTTGCCCCCAGAAAGGCTGTTTAGTCTCATCTCCCCCTTTTCCCTGGGGCAGGCAGACACTGAGTTTAACCTAGTTTAACCTAGTTTTGTGAGCTGTCAATGTTGTGTGGCACTTGGTTATGCTCCTGGGTGAGGGGTATCCCTATGTGGCAGGGATGGAAGTTCTGGGGGTAACAGGACAGGTGAGCAGCACCAGTGGTTCTGGGGCAGCAAGCAGGGTGTACACAGGCAGGCTGGCAGTGCTGGAGGCTGTGGGGGCAGGCAGGGGGTTGTAACCAGAGAAGCGGGCACTGCTGATGGTTGTGGAAGCAGGCAGAGCGTGCAGAGTGACAGGCGAGTAGCACAGAGGCTTTGTGCGTCTTGTGATATTCTCTACCATGGGGAAGCGTCCTGTAACCCCCATATTCCTCATTGTCATATAATCGTGATCTGACACATAAAGCATGCCTTGTAAAGTATCAGGGGAAAGGTTATGATCTGCTGAAAGTCATTTCTCTGTCCATATATGTGTGTCATTAAAGAATATGAAGTTATGATAATTGTGTTGTATGGTGGTCACTAGAACATGCTGTAAGTTGGGGAATCAGCCAGATATTAGCTCCATAGAGGTAACAGAAAGGAAAGTAACCTACAGATCACCGGTCCAGATAGCACACGGGGAACGTCACAGTGTCTGTATGTTCTGCTTGTTGTTACTCCAAGTGAAGTTCACACTTTTAGCACCGATATTTGTGATTTTAAATGAGTCTTAAGTGCAGTGGCTAAGAACAGTCAGGAGAAGGTCACAGTTATGTTATTTTCTGGTTGCTTATTTTGGGTGATGGAAATAAGCACAAAAACCAGAAACATGATTACCAGTGAGGGAGCTCCAAACTGGAGCTTGCCAGACTGGGAGCAGGAGAGACGGAAAAGTACCGATAGTTTCAAATGTCGCAGGCAGAAAGGAGGATCAGAGAACAGGAGGCTGCGCACCAAAGGTCTATGGAGGCAAAGGCAGACAGGGAGGAGGCTGCACACAGAAGGGCTATTGAAGAAAAAGAGATAGAGACAGAGAGAGAGTCCTGCATACAGTGCAGAGAATGATATTGTGGAATATCTGACTAGTTTCAACAGGCTGTGTGTAATACATGAAATCCCTGATGATAAGAGAGTTCCAACTCTGATTGCAAAATTAACTGGTAAAGCTCCAAAGGTATTCCATGGAATACCTACTGAAGATGCTTTAGACTATTGTAAATTTAGAGATACTGTTTTGTGAAGTTTTCAGATTTACCCTCAAACATATAGAGGTAAAATAAGGGCTGTTAAGAGGGATATCGGTATGGGTAATGGGGAATATGTAAACAAAATAAAAGATCTGTTGGGAAAATGGGTGAGGGGTAAGGAGGCGGCAAATTTTGAAGGACTGCTTCGTCTTGATGCTTAGGAGCATCTCTTAAGCATATGTAAGACTGATGTTAAGCAGTGTCTATGGGACAAATACGTAAACATTCTGCAGGAGATGGCTCTTTTAGCTGATGCCTTCAAACAGACTCAGTGTGTATTTAGTGGAGGCCAAAGAAAGAGGGGATTAAAATTTGTGGGAAGGGAGGATCCCAGTTTGCCCCATAGAAGACAGTAGGTTGATGGGACCCTAAACATTCTCTTACGGAAAACATTCCTCTCACCCTCATCCCAAATCTCCTGAAAAAGCAGAAGAGGTCAAAAGGTGCTCTCAGTAAAATTCTACTGATCACCTGAGGAATAAATTCCCTTTGTTAGGAGGAAGCAGGCAAACAATAGCTCAAGTTAATTCTACTGTCCTCACACAGAAACTCCCCAAGCCACTGAAACCTATCATATTGGCTTAGTAAGATTAGCCTCTGCAGAACCACATATGGAGCATGTTAACGTTGTCCAAATTGATGGCGGGGAGTACTTGGGGTAGAGGCATACAGTGGCCTAGATCTCTCTGGTTAAGCACGGGGTGGTACCAAAGACCAATATGCTATCTGGTCAAATGGAAGAGATTGTGGGAGTGGGCGAAAGCAGATTCCTCATACCACTAGATAAAATCAATGTGGTATGGGAAGGACTGGAGTGACATAGGAGATCACCGGTCCGAATAACACCAGAGGAAAATGTAACAGGGTCGCAGATCGGCATGAAAAAAAATGGTGGACAGTGCTCCTGAAATAATTTTTTTCTTTGTGATTGTTGCTTCAAGGCCAGCTTTGGGACGTATCCTAGTACAGAGTGTGTTTGCAGAGTTTCAGGCTCTCTTTGCCCTGGCAAGCCAGAGAACTGCAGTCTGGATGTCACAACCTTTACTCGGTTTTGATTCCAATTTTTATTTTTGTTATGTAACTTGAGGCATTTCACTGGTAGAAATAACCATTGATATTTTTGTGATGCTGTCCTGCATATTTTTCATAGGGATATTATTATGATATGATTATATATTATTGCTTAATTATGATACATGTTATTTAATATGGGTCATGTAAGATGTCATTGGAAAAGTTATGACTTTCTGAATATGATTATCCTATTTGTATGCATGTATCATATTCGTCTGAAGTTATGAATCTTGTCTACTTATCTGTATTTCAAATGTTGTTACACCTGGGTAACGCCCACTAGGCAAGATGGTTTCAGTCTAGACAGCTGGTTGGGAAGGGTCAATTCAGGGCAATAAGCTATTAGGGGAAACAATAGGCCATAAGACAAACTTATCTCCCACCTGGTGAGCCTCCTTTAGAATGCTTCAGACAGCCTATAACTAATGGATGCTATGACTCTGCAAGGGCATCAGACCAGGCTGCATAACACTGGACTCTATCATGAGTAGTCTGTAATTTCCTCACAAATTGCCCTGGGAACCAAGTTTTGAAACAAAGGGTTCCCGCCATATGCTAAAGCTATATAAGGCAGGGAGTGAAATCATCTGTGGTTCTTCACTCCCCACTCAAATGGACTCCTAGATTGTTAATAACTATAAAATATTTACGTACTATTTATTATTTTATGTGCAAAAGACCTATCTGGCTTCAAGATTAATCTAGATAAGTTTATGGAGGGGATGGTTTGATGAGATAGTATGATCTTAGTCAAAGGTCAATTAATTGCCATCAGTAGTAAATAGGACCAATGGTCAATGATGGGATGTTAGAAGGTACTACAGTGAACTTTTTCCTGGGTGTCTGGGTGGTGAGTCTTGCCGACATGCACAGGGTTCAGCTGATCGCCATTTTGGGATCAGAAAGGAATTTTCCTCCAGGACAGATTGGCAGAGACCCTGAAGGTTTTTTGCCTTCCTCTGCAGCATGGGGCACAGGTCACTTACTGGAGGATTCTTTGCATCTTGAAGTCTTTAAATCATGATTTGAGGACATCAATAGCTGAGACATAGGTGAGAGGATTATTGCAGGAGTGGGTGGGTGAGATTCTGTGGCCTGCATTATGCAGGAGGTCAGACTAGATGATCACAATGGTCCCTTCTGACCTTAAAGTCAATGAGTCTATTGTAAAGCGCATAACCCCCTCGCTTTGCTTCTCTCCCTTCACAGACACCTCAAGCATTTCTGAGTCATATCGACGCATCGACCACCTCATGGCAGCTTTCAACGTCACCCCCTCTGACCCTTCAATATTCATCCTAATGGGCATCCCTGGCCTGGAGGCTGCCCACATCTGGATTTCCATCCCATTCTCTACATTCTACATTATCAGCTTGATGGGAAATTTCACACTTCTGTTTGTTGTAGGTAGGGAACAAACCCTGCACAAGCCAATGTACCTGCTGCTCTGCATGCTGGCGCTAACAGACATCGCCACACCTACCTTTGTTGTGCCAAAGGCACTGTGTATATTTTGGTTCAATTTGAAAGGCATTACTCTGGCTGACTGCCTCACCCAGATGTTCTTTTTAAACACAGTTGCTGTTACGCAGTCGGCTACTCTCATGATAATGGCCTTCGATCGTTATGTCGCCATATGTAACCCTCTGAGATATGCCACCATCCTCACCAACGCACGAATAGCTAAGCTAGGGATGGTAGCTTTGATAAAATCTGTTCTCTTCATTCTGCCCCTACCCCTGCTCATGAGTCAGCAGCCATTCTGTGCCAACCGCATTATCGCCCACACGCAATGCGAGTACATAGCCGTGGAGAAGTTGGCGTGTGGGGACATCACAGTTCCCAGGACATATGGCTTGGTGCTAATGTTTGTAGTATATGGGTTTGACCTGACACTCATTGCCCTGTCCTATGGTCTGATCCTCAGGGCCGTCCTCAGAATCTCCTCTAAGAAAGCCCACCAGAAAGCCCTCAACACTTGCACAGCCCACGTCTGTGTGATGCTGACATATTATACCCCTAGCCTCTTCGCCAGTCTCACATACCTATTCGGTCACGGAGTCGCTCCCTATGTTCACATCATCTTGGCTGACCTCTATCTCCTCATCCCTCCCATGCTGAACCCTATCATTTATGGGGTCAAAACCAAAGAGCTTTCTGACAAAGTAGGCAAGTGCATGTGCAGAAGGTGATCACCTGGGACCAGTGACTTCAAACATGTTTGACATGAGGGGGAAAGCACATCCCCTCTTTAACTAAGGGCACCGTGTCCCAGTTTGGTTGAGCTAAGCATTGTGGAAATTCAGTCTGAGAATTTCCTCCCACCCAGGATCTTATCACTCCATCACATAGCACTGCTCTTTCCATTGCTGAGATCCCTCCTTCTGACCATCACCTGACCTCTCTCTTGTCATCCATCAGCCTTCCTCCCCACAAATCCTGTTACTCAGCCATTCCATGACTCAGCCTTTCCGTGACTCTAAGGCAATAACTACACTACCTCAGTAAGTCAAGCTGTTCTACGCAACTGCAGTTACATGAATACATGTGAAGGCTCATACTATAAGAGGGTTTAAAAGAAAACTGAATAAATGCATAGAGGTTAAGTCCATTAATGGCTACTAGCCAGGATGGTTAAGGAATGGTGTTCCTAGCCTCTGTTTGTCATAGGGGGGTGATGGATGGGTGGAGAGAGATCACTTGATCATTACCTGTTAGCTTCACCCAATCCGAGGCACCTGGCATTGGCCACTTTCATTAGAGAGGATATTGGGCTGGATGGACTTGTTGTCTTACCCTGTACGGCAGGTATTATGTGTTTATGGTATGATCTTATCCTGGGTTTGACATATATTTTGGACTGGAACCAGTGGTCCCTGCATGTGGCAGTTGTATTTAATTTAGGCCCTCACATGTCCCAGAGTTGGCCAATCTCATTATATAACGTGCATAATTGGCAGCTTTTGAGTTGTTCCTGTATTGCTGTACTTGAAGTACCATGTGCTGTGTATCGGTGTAGCAAGAGAAGCAGCACAGGTTCCTTGGCATTTGCCACTCATGTGTGAGATTTCACACCGGTGTGCCTCTCCTCCCAGCCGAGGGAGGAAGTGTGATGGACCTCAGCTCCTGCAGTGGAAAACTGTGGGGAGCGTGGAGCAGGTCGGAGGTTGTGGGAGCCACAGATGACTGGGGAGTATGGAGAAGACACTGGCAACCAGCATGATGTTGGAACCAAGGTGGCCTGGGATGGGGAAGGAGAGTTCTGACAGCGGGTCCAGACAATTATGGGAGATTGAAGCAGCTGAGGTGCAAAGATCAATGCTTCCTTCCACCAGTGATATGCCAGACGTTATGTAAATAACATTCTACAACAATTGGAAACAAAACCGAGTAAAGGTTGTGACACCAAGGCTTCCGTTTCATGGCTTGCCAGGGAAAAGGGACCATAAGAACTGACCAAATGCATTTAGGGCCAGGAAAGGTCACAACCAATAATCGGAAAAAAAAATAATTCAGCATCGCTCCCCCCCCCCCCCGTGTTTGTGTACAGGCCTCTCCACGCCCTTGCAACCTCCAACACTTCCTGCGTGTCCCTGTGCACTCACTCTCTCCCCCACAATCCCTAGCTCTTCGCGCCTGTCCATGAATATCCCGCTTGCCGTCTGATAACTCTCAGTGCATTCTGCCTACCCTTGTACAATCCACTCCCTGACCCATATCTTCCTGTGCTGGTCACTTGTCCATAATATGTGTTCCTGGATCTCTCCTAGTGAGATTTCCTACATAGCCTGGTTTCCTCAAAGTCAGAAACATGCTGCTTCTTTTTTTTACAACCTCTTGGTGTTTCTTCTCCTCTCTGGAACCTTAGAGGAAGGGGCTCAGAGAAAGAGAAACCCCTCCCACGTCTTAATTTTTTTCCTAACTCTTTTGACCCTCTAAGCCTGTTGAAGTTACTGGAGTCTCATGATCTGTGTAAATCAAGATTTTCCTTTAAGTCCCTACATGTAGATATAGGGTGAACTCCTAGCCATGTTGGGAGTTTTCCCATTGATCTAAATGGGAAAAGATTAACTCTTACTGTTTAACTTTCATCTCTGAGCTGCGGTATTCATGGCTTTGGGCCATGCTATACCCAGTGCAGAGGCTCTGGCTGAACTTCCAAAAAGGGCAGTAAAGTTGCTGAATTGAAAAAATTGAGCAAGCCAGAGGAAGAACCACACAGCCCATAAAAGGAATGTTTCCTGAGCCCTCAACACTACTTTAATGCAGAAAGAGGCAACTGACCGAATTCCCGCTCAGCAGAGAGAGGAAATCTCCTTACAGTGACAGGAATGAAGATCCCCAAGAATCAGTTTATAAATCTGACATATCTTGCCCTCGGGGTGCTGGACAGCGATCTCTATGTTGCCCCTAGGGTGACCATACAGCAAATGTGAAAAATCGGGACAGGTGGTTGGGGGTAATAGGAGCCTATATAAGAAAAAGACCCCAAAATCAGGACTGTCCCTAAAAGGTCGGGACATCTGGTCACCCTACTGGGGTGTGAACACAGTGGTAAAGGAATCAAACAACTGCTACATCTGGATCTTTGCTCAGGCTACAATCCCTCCCCCATGCTTGCATCACAGGTGCCTGGGGGCCTAATTTGAACCAGAGGGTTTGAGTGTGAGATGTTCCCTGTTCAATCTTTGTTCCCTGGGTATTTTCAGGAGTTCTCTTGTGTGGGGAGTGAGGCCACTAGATGATGTCACACCCCACCTTATATAGCTTTAACCCATGTTGGGAATCCTTTGGTCCAAAATCAGTTCCCAGTCCAGCTTGTGGAAAAATACAGGTACCCAAAATGGAGTTCAGTGTCACTTTCTCTGGTCACACAACCTTGACTGCCCTGCTGAGTCATAGCAGCCATTCTCCATAGCCTATATGGAGGTTCTCAGAAAGACAAACTAGGTGGGAATAAACTTGGCATTAAGCCTATTGTTTCCCCTCATGGCCTATTACCTTGAACATGCCCTTCACAACCAGCTATCTAGACAAGAAGCATTTTGCCTAAAGGGCGTCTCCCAGATGTAACTCCTTTTCAAATAAACATACTTAACTAATAGTCATAATTTCCCATACAAAAATGATCTATGCACACAAACAGGATAATCCTTTTTAGAAAAAACGTAAATTATTCAATGACAGTTTATTTTATGCAAAATATATCATATATGCCATAATTATATCAAAATCAAACAAATATGAAGAATATGGGGTGCGGTGGGTTCCTCCGGATAGCGGGCGCAGGCAGGCCCAGCAACTCCTGTGGATACAGGGTGCAGGGCAGGTCCGGCCAGTCCTGGGGTGCACCTGGGGCCGCGGGGTTTTCCCAGTTGTGCACTAGACTGGCTGTGTCTGGCCTCCCCAGCGGCTGGTTCTCAAGTGATCTCTGAGGGACCGCTATTATACTTCCAGGTCACGCCTTTCTACTTCCCGGTCATTGCCTGTCCCTCTGAGGGGAGGGCTCAGAGCATCCTGGCTCTGTCTCCTGCCCTCTCGTGTCTGGAGGGGGCCGAAACTTTCCGGGACGGCTCGGAGCCACACCGCCTCACTACAGAGTAAAGAACAGCCTCCATCTGAGGAGAGACTAAAAACCTGGGATGTTTCAGCTTGGAAAGCAGACAGCTAAGAAGGGAGATGATAGTGATCTATAAAATCATGAATGGTGTGAGAAAAGTGAATATGGAAGTCTTCTTTACTCCTTCACATAACACAAGAACCAGGGGTCAACTAAGAAATAATAGGCAACAGGTTTAAAACAAGGAAAGGGAACCAGTATACACAACACACAGTAAACCTGTGGAACTCATTGCCAGGGCATTTTGTGAGGGCCAAAAATAGAACAGGGTTCAAAGAGAACTAGATGCATTTATGCAGGATATGTCCATCAATGGCAGTTATCCAAGATGTTCCAAGATGCATCCCCATGTTCTAGGTGTCCCTAGCCCCTGACTGCCAGATGATGGCACTGGATGACAAGAGATGATCTCTGGATGGTAGACTTTTCTGTTCTTTCCCTCTGAAGCACATGACATTGACCCCTATCAGAAGACAAGACCAGAGATATTGGGTAGAGTCATTCGCTTGCTCATACCTGGGAGCAGCTAACATAGCAGGGGCTGTGTGTGAACATCCCAGGAGTGGGGGTTCTCACAGCAAAGCAGGGTAAGGCTGGCTCAAGAGTCAAGGATTGGAGAGGACTAGCAGATCCAGAGTCCAGATATCACCAGAGGGGAACATCTTAGATTCTACAGATCCCTGTGCAGTGTAAGACAGTATAATTTTGGGTTTATATTCCAAGAGAGAAAGGTGTGAGCCATAGTAGGTAAGAAATTGGCTGGTGTTTGCTGTTCATACTTGGGAGGTTAGCTAAACTCTCAGGTAGCTCTGTTTCAGTGTGTGGCACCATGTGTTGTAGTGTTGGTGATCACAGGACCTGGAGAAGCTGAATGACAAGCAAAGCAGTGTGAAATTCTCATATCTCCCAGACTGCACCCCAGGGGTGAAAACCCATCAGACTCATGCCCTCTGGACCCCAAATTTGGCCACAAGGCACCTATGATGCTAGTATGGGTGTTGGGACAGTAGCCCACACAGGAGATCCAAATGTAGAACTTATTAGATTCCGTTCCCACCATGCTCTCACCCAAGCAGGGCACACCTACCTATGCAGCTTAGAGCAGGGGGTTGGACTAGATGACCTCCTGAGGTCCCTACCAACCCTGATATTAACGGGGGAGGGATAGCTCAGTGGTTTGCGCATTCGCCTGCTAAACCCAGGGTTGTGAGTTCAATCCTTGAGGGGGCCATTTGGGGATCTGGGGCAAAAATTGGGGCTTGGTCCTGCTTTGAGCAGGGGGTTGGACTAGATGACCTACTAAGGTCCCTTCCAACCCTGATATTCTATGATTCTATGAAAACACCAGCACCCTCATATATCCCTAGGACAACACATCAGGCCAATTCCATGGCAGTTCCTTCGTCAAATGTGGGATACCATGTGAGATTAATTTCAAGTCATTTTAGCACGGAGAGGGAGGAAGGAATCAAACAGACAATGGACAAGTCCCGTTGGATAGTGTGGAAGTCGGTAGAGGGAATTTGGATGCAGGCCTCTATATGAGGAAGAGTCAGGCTAACTCTAGCTGTAATAACGTGAGATTTGTAGAAGCAGGGCTCACGTCAGAAGCGGGTGGGAAGACAGCAGAGTAGAGTCAGCGTGACCCAGCCTTGAGATAGCTATGTTTTGAGTGGGCAAGGAATGGGCAAGACATAATATAAACAAACTGCAGTTGTTGATCATTACTGTATGTAACAAAAGGTATAAATGCTTGCCTTAATTGTTTATCTTTTGAGAGACCTGCCTAGGAGGGGGAAACCCTGTGTCCTAGTGCACTTTCTCCCTCTGTGCAATTGCTTGAGTTAATAGAATCTCAGCGTTGGAAGGGACCTCAAGAGGTCATTTAGTCCAACCCCCTGCTCAAAGCAGGACCAACCCCAACTAAATCATCCCAGCCAGGGCTTTGTCAAGCCTGACCTTAAAAACCTCTAAGGAAGGAGATTCCACCACCTCCCTAGGTAACCCATTCCAGTGCTTCACCACCCTACTAGTGAAAAAGTTTTTCCTAATATCCAACCTAAACCTCTCCCTCTGCAACTTGAGACCATTACTCCTTGTTTTGTCATCTTCTACCACTGAGAACAGTCTAGATCCATCCTGTATCTGCTTTGCTGCACCCAAAGAAAGAGTGAGAACTCTGTTTTTCTCCGACAATTTAGGTAGAGGGTAAATTCGGTAGAGGGAATTTGGATGCAGGCCTCTATATGACCAAGAGTCAGGCTAACTCCAGCTGTAATAATGTGAGATTTGGAGAAGCAGGGCTCACGTCAGAAGCGGGTGGGAAAACAGCAGAGTAGAGTCAGCGTGACCGTTGGTCATATAGAGGCCTGCATCCAAATTCCCTCTACAGACTTCCACAATATGATAACCTGTTTCTGACCCAGGATATCGTATCTGACCCAAGATATCATAACCCATTTGTGCACCAATATCTGAATGATCAACACAGTATTGACATTTGATGCCTCCCTGATGCAGAGAGTAGATTATCGATTAAAACAGCTGGTAGCTGTCAGATATATATTCAACTTAAGACCTCACAAAAGCACACTGGCATATAACGTTGATGTCAGAATCCTGGCAGAAGAAAGCCTTTTACATGCCTTTCAGCTTGCATCAATTCAGGATTATGTAATTTGGCCACTACAGGGTGGCACAGATTTTCGAGGCTAATGGAATGGATATTGCAACTGTATGGGCGGTAGGCAGCAGCACACTGCTACGATCAATTGAAAATGGTTCTTGGTCCCGTATTTTGTGGCAGCATTTCCACACACAGTGCAGATGGCTGTAGGTTATACAGAGAAAAGAAAGCCATCGCCAGTTGCTACACTGAACAGTTTGCAACATGCAGTTTGTCCTGAAAATCTGAGCCCCTGTTATCGGTGAATCATTTCTTCACCCCCAGGCTCTCAGGCTGAAGTTCTCTAGGGTCTATTTTCTGCTCTGGAAGTGCAGACAAAGCTTCTGTGGTCTGGTTTCTGTATTACCAGAGGGTTCACAACAAGAATGGGCCACACACTGGCTATATTCTTCTCTCACATCCTCCCTTCATTGACTCACTCCAGATTGGCACTGGCCTCTCTGAGAGTAAAATCAGTGTTTTGAAATTCCCAACTTTCATTCCAGGTCTCAGAATGCCACATGAACTGGAGGTTTCCTTCAGACTCTTTCAGCATCCTAGATGAATAGTGCTGTCTGCAGCAGGTCCAAAGCTGTGATTTTCATAACTGGGAGCTGAAAATTAAACATATAGGGAGAATCTGGTCCCCTTGAGATCAAAGGCAAAATTCTCAACAGAGCCAGAAGTTCCCCCTAAATCCACATGTAGTGACTGAAATAAATGCCCTGCTTTACATCGGCCATGAATCTCCAGTGACTTCACCTGGAGTTGTCCTGTGGCCTGTAAGGATGGATGAACTTGTTTCCAGGTGGGAGGGTGGCTGAGACAAACTCCTGCACTCACGATGGAGGCAACACGACCTTAGGAAGGAATGGGGATGTAATACCTGCCACGGAGACAACTGTCCAGGTTGTTAGCTGCCAGCAGGTCGCAGCTGAACCAGAGACAAACTCTAGGGAGCATAGAAAAATGTGTCCCAGAGGAGATCCCAGAGAAGGGGCAGGGGATCTCAGAAACCACTGAGGTGGGTGAGGATTCCTGCGACTCTGTAACACAGGGAAGTAGTGTGCTTCCAAGTATGAGAGGGGCTGAGATTAGCTCCTTTCCAGCAGAAGGCAACATGCCCTCAGGCACAGAGGCAGGAAAGGTGTTGTCAGTGTTGTTTTTCAGAATGGAGAGGGGTAACTAGTGGTGTTCCCCAAGGGTCAGTCCTAGGACCAATCCTATTCAACTTATTCATAAATGATTTGGAAGAAGGGGTAAACAGTGAGGAGGCAAAGTTTGCAGATGATAATAAATTGCTCAAGATAGTTAAGACCAGCGCAGACTGCGAAGAACTTCAAAAAGATCTTTAAAAAAAAATGAAATTTAATGTGGATAAATGTAAAGTAATGCACATTGGAAAAAATAATCCCACGTATACATACAATATGATGGGGGCTAAAATAGCTACAACTAATCAGGAAAAAGATCTTGGAGTCATCGTGGACAGTTCTCTGAAGACATCCATGCAGTGTGCAGCGGCAGTCAACAAAGAAAACAGGAATCATTAAAAAAGGGATAGACAATAAGAGGGAGAATATCTTATTGCCCTTATGCAAATCCATGGTGCGCCCACATCTTGAATACTGTGCACAAATTTGGTCTCTTCATCTCAAAAAGGATATACTGGCATTAGAAAAGTTTCAGAAAAAGGCAACTAAAATGATTAGGGATTGTAACGGGTCCCATATGAGGAGAGATGAAAGAGGCTAGGACTTTTTAGCTTGGAAAAGAGACTAAAGCGGGATATGATAGAGGTATATAAAATTATGAGTGGTGTGGAGGAATTGAATAAGGAAAAGTTATTTACTTGTTCCCATAATAGAAGAACTAGGGCCCACCCAATGAAATTGGTATGCAGCAAGTTTGAAACATATAAAAGGAAGTTCTTCTTCACAAAGCTCACAGTCAACTTGTGGAACTCCTTACCTGAGGAGGCTGTGAAGGCTAGGACTATAACAGGGTTTAAAAGAGAACTGGATAAATGCATGGAGATGAAGTCCATTAATGGCTATTAACCAGAATGGGTAAGGAATGGTGTACTTAGCCTCTGCTTGTCAGGCGTGTGTGATGGATGGCAGGAGAGAGATCACTTGACCACTACCTGTTAGTTCCACTCACTCCGGGGCACCTGGCACTGGCCACTGTCGGTCGACAGGATACTGAGCTGGATGGACCTTTGGTCTGACTCAGTACGGCCATTATGAGTTCTTATGAGTAAGGAAACTGTCCCAGTTGTTAGCTGGAAGAGCTTTGCAGATGAACAAGAGACAGAACTCTTACTATGGAGCACAGAGAAATGTGTCTTAGGAGGGACCCCAGAGGAGGAAACTAGGGAAGGAATAGTGGAGGTACAGGAAGCCCAAGACACTACGAGGAAGGCTGGGTCATCATCTGTGCACCCAGGCACGCAGGCACCGACTTCGTGAGTGTTCCGGGCCTTGAGCACCGATGGGGGGAAATTAGCCGGTGCCTGGCACCCAGTGGAAGTCAAGCACCCACTCCTTGCCTTGTTCTACCCCGCATCCGGCATGCTATTTCCCCGCTCATCCGCCTTCTTCACAGTGCTTCCCTCCCCCCCACAACTAATAGCTGCAGTGCTTATGACTTTCCGGGAGGAGCGGCGATGTGGCACATTTGGAGGAGAAGGCGGAGAAAAGAGCCAGGGCAGGGGCGGGGAAATGAGGGAAGGCAATTAAGACACTGACAAGAAGACAAGACTCCAACAGGGCAGATTGACCCAGGTATAAGGAACAAACCTGTATATTAAGGACTGCAATATCCAGTGGGGTGAGCTAAACAGCTTAATCTAGATGTTGTCCAGTCTAATAGGGTAGAGAGTTTACACTACATCCTTATATTTTATTCTCTTTTGGTAACCACTCTGACTTTTTGCTTATCACTTTTAATCTATCGTTGTAGTTAATACATTTGTTTGGTTATTCTTCCTGAAGCAGTGCATTTGGTTTGAAGCATGTCAGAGACTCCCCGGGGGATCACAAGCCTGGTGCATATCAATTTCTCTGTTAAACTGACAAACTCATATAAGCTCGCAGCGCACATGGGCATAACTGGACACTGCAAGACGGAGGTTCCTAGGGCAGTGTCTGGGACCGGAGATATTGGCTAGTGTCATTCGGTTGCACAATCCAAGGAGCAGCTTACATGCCAGAGACTGTGCGTGAGCAGACCAGGAGTGGGGGTTCTCACAGCTGAGCAGGGTAAGGCTGGCTCCAGAGCCAAGGATTGGAATGACCTAGCAGATCACCAGTCCTAATAACAGCAGAGGGGAACGTCACAGGGTCGCAGAGCAGCAAGTAGATGAACAGGTGGGCAGTGATACTGACATAATTTTCTTTGAGACAGTTGGTCCAAGGCCAGCTTTAGGATGTGTTCTAGTACAGAGTGTGTTTCAGGAGTTTCAGGGTCTTATTGCCCTGGCAAGCCAGAGAACTGCAGTCGAGGTGTCACAACCTTTACTCAAATTTGATTCCAATTGTTGTTTTTGTTATGTAACTTCCGGCATTACACTGGTATAAATAACCATTGATATTTTTCTGATGCTTTACCGCATATTGTTCATAGGGATATTATTATGATATGATTATAGATTATAGCATAATGATGATACATTTTATTCAAGGTGGGTCATGTAAGATGTTATTGGAAAAGTGATGAATATCTGAATATGATTATCCTATTTGTATCAATATATCAATTTTGTCTGAAGTTGTGAATCTTGTCTACTTATCTGTATTTCAAAGGTTGTTACACCTGCGTAACGCCCATTAGGCAAGATGCTTTCAGTTAAGATATCTGGTTGGGAAGGGTCAATTCAGGGCAATGAGCTATTGCAGGAAACAAGAGGCCTTAAGAGAAACGTATCTCCCACCTGGTGAGCCTCCCTGAGAATGCTTCAGACAGCCTATAAATAACGGATGCTATGACTCGACAAGGTCATGTGACTAGGGCACATAACTTTGGACTCTATCATGAGGCACCTGTAATCTTCCCAAAATTGGTCAGGGAACCAAGTTCTGTAACAAATGGTTCCTGCCATATACTAAATCCATGTAAGGAAGGGAGTGAAATCATCTGCGGTTCTTCACTCCCCACTTGACTACTCCTGGATTGTTAATAACTAAAATATTTATCGTACTATTTATTATAAAGCGTGTAACCCCGTCGCTTGACTTCTCTCCCTTCACAGCACCTTGAGTATTTCTGAGTCATATCGACACATTGATCACCTCATGGCAGCTCAACGTCACCCCCTCTGACTCTTCAATATTCATCCTAATGAGCAGCCCTGGCCTGGAGTCTGACCACATCTGGATTTCCAACTCATTCTCTACATTGTACATTATAAGCTTAATGGGAAATTTCATGCTTCTGTTTGTTGTAGGTAGGGATAAAACCCTGCACAAGCTGATGTACCTGCTGCTCTGCGTGCTGGCACTAACAGACTTTGCCGCAACTACTGTGGATGTGCCAAAGGCACTGCGTATATTTTGGTTCAATTTGAAAGGCATTACTGTGGCTGGCTGCCTCACCCAGATGTTCTTCCTAAACACAGCTTCTGTTATGCACTCAGCCACCCTCGTGACAATGACCTTCGATCGCTATATTGCTATATGTAACCCTCTGAGATATGCCACCATCCTCAGCAATGCACTAATAGCTATGCTAGGGATTGGATGTTTGATAAAATCTGTTCTCTTCATTCTGCCCATACCCCTGACCATGAGTCTCCAGCCATACTGTGCCAATCACACGCAATGTGAGTACATAGCCATGGAGAAGATGGTGTGTGGGGACATCACAGTCCCCAGGACATATGATTTGGTGCTAATGTTTGTAATCTTTGGGTTTGACCTGACGTTCATCGCCCTGTCCTATAGTCTGATCATCAGGGCCATCCTCAGAATCTCCTCTAAGAAATCCCACCAGAAAGCCCTCAACACTTTCACAGCCCACATCTGTGTGATACTGACATATTATACCCGTTTCCTCTTCTCCAGTCTCACATAACTTTTTGGTAAAGGCATCGCTCCCTGTGTTCACATCATCTTGGCTGACCTCTATTTCCTCATCCCTCCCATGCTCAACCCTATCGTTTATGGGGTCAAAACCAAAGAGCTTTCTGACAAAGTAAGCTAATGCATCTGCAGAAGGTGATCACCTGGGACCACTGACTTTAAACCTGTGTGACCAGAGCGGGAAAGCACATCCCCTCTTTAACTAAGGGCACCGTGTCCCAGTTTGGTTGAGCTAAGCATTGTGGAAATTCAGTCTGAGAATGTCCTCCCACCCAGTAGCTTATCACTCCATCACATAGTACTGCTCTTTCCATTGCTGAGATCCCTCTATCTGATCATCAACTGACCTCTCTCTTGTCATCCATCAGCGTCTCTCCCCACAATCCTGTTACTCAGCCTTTCCATGACTCAGCCGTTCGGTGACTCTAAGGCAATATCTACACTACCTCAGTAAGTCTACGCAACTGCAGCTACATGAATATATGAGAAGGCTTGGATTATAAGAGGGTTTAAAAGAGAACTGAATAAATTCATGGAGACTTAGTGCAATAATGGCTATTTGCCAAGATGGATAAGGAATGGTGTCCCTAGCCTCTGTTTTTCAGAGGGTGGAGATGGATGGTGTGACGGGTTGGTCTCACAGAAACCACCTTGGTGATGCCACCTGGTGTGCCAAGGCTACTTCTGCCCCTGCTTCCCTGCCTCTTCCAGCTTGGGACTCCGGAATCCTGTCTGTTTTGAGCCAGATCCACTGATCTGCTGCAAACACAGACTTAGGTCCGAACCACGTCCCCTAAGAATTGCAAGGCTCCTGGAAGCAGCTCAGGAAGTGCGTTTGCCTTTGACACCCAGGTGCCCAACTCCCAATGAGTTTCAAACCCTTAATAAATCTGTTTTATCCTGTATAAAGCTTATACAGGGTAAACTCATAAATAGTTCGCCTTCTATTTCAAAGATAGAAAGATATGCACAGCTGTTTGCCCTCCCCAGGTACCAACTCGTACTCCAGGTAACTTAATAAGTAAAAAGTGATTTTAATAAGTACAGAAAGTAGGATTTAAGTGATTCCAAGTAGTTACAGCCGGAACAAAGTGAATTACTAAGTAAAATAAAATAAAACACGCACGTCTAGGACTAATGCAACTCAACACAGATAAAAGCCTCACCAGATTCAGTCTTTTCCTTTTACAGGCTGTAGAACTCCTAGCCTGGGTCAACCAATCGCTCACACCCCCTATTGTCTTTGTCCTTTGTTCAGTCTCTCTCAGGTATGTCCTTGTGAGTTGGAGAGCCTCTCTCTTTTGCCAGCTGAAGACAAAATGGAAGGGTTTCCCCCGGGCTTTTATAGCCTTTCCCCCACTCCCTGTCTAGCCTCATCTTACCCTGGAGTTTTGGGATCACATGGGCAAGTCATAGAATCATAGAATCATAGAATCTCAGGGTTGGAAGGGACCTCAGGAGGTCATCTAGTCCAACCCCCTGCTCAAAGCAGGACCAACCCCAACTAGATCATCCCAGCCAGGGCTTTGTCAAGCCTGACCTTAAAAACCTCTAAGGAAGGAGATTCCACCACCTCCCTAGGTAACCCATTCCAGTGCTTCACCACCCTACTAGTGAAAAAGTTTTTCCTAATATCCAACATAAACCTCCCCCTCTGCAACTTGAGACCATTACTCCTTGGTCTGTCAGATGTCCATGCACCCTAACCAGTCCAGCCAGTTGCATTCCAGACCAAGACCAGATGTGGATTGGGGTCTGCACCTCCTATTGTCTGTGTAAGGGTTTCTTGATTGGTCTCTTTACATGCACATACCTTTCTCAAGACATGATCCCAGCTCTTATCTAGGCTATGTACAAAACCAGCAAATATAAAACCAATATTCATAACTCCAACTACAACAATGATACATGCATACAAACAGGAGGAATAGATTCAGTAGGTCATAACTGTCACAGAGATATGTTACATGGCACATGTAGCATAAAACATATTCCAGTTACATATATACATTTATAAGCATCTCCCCATAAAGCTTTATGGGGACACCGTCACAGATGGCAGGACAGAGATCACTTGATCATTACCTGTTAGGTTCACTCAATCCGGGGCACCTGGCATTGGCCACTGTCAGCAGAGAGGATACTGGGCTGGATGGACTTTTGGTCTGACCCAGCACAGCAGGTCTTAGATTTTATGGTATGTTCTTATCCTGTGTTTAACATCTATTTCGGTCAGCAACCAGTGGTTCCTGCACATGTCCCAGAGTTGCCCAATCTCATTATATAATGTTCATAATAGGCAGCTTTTGAGTTGTTTCTGTATAGCAGTACTTGAAGTACCATGTGCTGTGTGTCGGTGTAACAAGAGAAGCAGCACAGGTTCCTTGGCATTTGCCATTCATGTGTGAGATTTCTCACCGGTGTGTCTCTCCTCCCAGCCAAGGGAGCAGGTGTGATGGACCTCAGCTCCTGCAGCGGAAAACTGTGGGGAGCGTGGGGCAGCTCAGAGGTTGTGGGAGCCACAGATAACTGGGGAGTATGGAGAAGACACTGGCAACCAGCATGACGTTGGAACCAAGGCAGCCTGGGATGGGGAAGGAGAGTTCAGACAGCGGGTCCAGAATATTAATGGAGATTGAAGCAGCTGAGGTGCTAAGATCAATGCTTCCTTCCACCAACGATATGCCTGAACTTATGTAAATAACATTCTACATCAATTGGAAACAAAACCGAGTAAAGATTGTGACACCAAGGCTTCCGTTTTATGGCTTGCCCGGGAAAAGGGACCATAAGAACCGACCAAACGCATTAGGGCCAGGACAGGTTACAACGAATAATCACAAAGAAAAAGTAAATTTCATCAGCGCTGCCCATCTGTTTGTGCACAGGCCTCTCCATGCCCCTGCAAACTCCAGCTCTTCCCGCCTGTCCCATTATGCATCATAACCCAATATGCACCAATATGTGAAAGATCAACACAGTATTGAAATGCGATGCCTCCCTTACACAGAGAGTAGATTAACTATTAAAACATTTGGTAGGTGTCAGATATATATTCAGCTTAACACCTCACAAACGCTCACTGGGAAATGACCTTCATGTCAGAATCCTGGCAGAAGAAAGCCTTTTATACGTCTTTTGGCTTGCAGAAATTCAGGATCACATAACATGGCCTCTACAGGGTGGCACTGATTTTTCAGAGGCTAATAGAATGCATATTGCAAGGGCATGGGCGGTATGCAGCCGTATACTGCTACGATCAACTGAAAATGGTTTTTAGTCCATATCTTGTAGCAGCATTCCCACACAGAGTGAAGATGGTTGTATATTACAAACAGTATATTACATACAAATATTACTAGGCTGAACAGTTTGCAAACTGCAGTTTGCTGTGAAAATCTGAGCCCCTGTTATCGTCAAATTATTTCTTCACTCCCGGGGGAGGCTCTCAGGCTGAAGTTCTCCAGGGTCTATTTTCTGCTCTTCCCACTACTCACAGAGTCCAGGGAATTGTACGGGAGTCCTGGCCAATTTGAGAGTCCACAGAGACCGTAAAGGGAATCATAAATGTCGCTGTGTAGCATGCCCAGTGTCAGACATATGACTTTGTACGCTGATTCTCAAGACTCTGCCTTGCTGTCGCAGTCAGGAGATTTCCTCTCTCTGCTGAATGGGATTTTGGTGAGTTCCCTGATTCAACATTAAAGTTAGTGCTGAGGGCTCAGGAAGGGTTCCAGGGTTCAAGTCAATAACCACCTGGGCAGGAATTCACCCGCAGTTGCCATCATGGAAAAGCAGCCTCAGAAAGGTGTGCCTGGGTTTCTAACTGGAAGCAATACATCAAAGCTTTGTGTCGTTTTCTGGAAGAGTTACTCATGCTCTCTCTTTTTAGTCTCCATGCCCTCCCTCCCTCCTGCCGGGCCTGTCCCTCTCTCCTTCCCTGCACAGGCTGAGGTGCTGCTGGGGTTCCCTTTGCCCCCAGAAAGGCTGTTCAGTCTCATCTCCCCCTTTTCCCTGGGCAGGCAGAAACTGAGTTTAACGTAGTCATTGGAGATAGTTCTGTGAGCTGTCACTGTTGTGCGGCACCTGGTTATGGTCCTGGGTGAGGGGTATCCCTATGTGGCAGGGATGGAAGTTCTGGGGGTAACAGGACAGGTGACCAGCACCAGGGGTTGTGGGGCAGGGAGCAGGGTGTACACAGGCAGGCTGGCAGTGCTGGAGGCTGTGGGTGCACACAGGGGGTGTATACAGAGAAGCGGGCACTGATGATGGTTGTGGAGGCAGGCAGGGGGTGTAGAGTGATGGGTGAGTACCTCAGAGGCTTTGTGGGTGCTGTGATATCCTATACCTTGGGGGAGAATTCTGTAACCCCCATATTCCTCATTGTCATATAACCGTGATCTGACACACAAAGCATGCCTTGTAAAGTATCAGGGGAAAGGTTATGATCTGCTGGAAGTCATTTCTCTGTCCATATATGTGTGTCATTAAAGAATATGAAGTTATGATAATTGTGTTGTATGGTGGTGACTAAAACACGCTGTAAGTTGGGGAATCAGGCAGCTATTAGCTCCCCAGAGGCCACAGAAAGGAAAGTGACCTACAGATCACCGGTCCCGATAGCACACGGGGAACGTCACAGTGGCGCAGCAAACAGGCTGTATGTGCAGCTTGTTATTACTCCAAGTGAAGTTCGCACTTTAAGCACCGATATTTGTGATTTTAAGTGAGTCTTAAGTTCAGAGGCTAAGAACAGTCAGGAGAACGTCACAGTTATGTTATTTTCGGGGTGTTTATTTTAGGTGAGGGAAATAAGCACAAAATAAAACCAGAAACATGCTTACCAGTGAGGGAGCTCCAAACTGGAGCTGGCCAGACTGAAAGCAGCAGAGAAGGAAAAGTACCGAGAGTTTCAAATGTGGATGAAAGAATCAAAGAACAGGAGGCTGCACACCGAAGGTCTATGGAGGCTGAGGCAGTCAGGGAGGAGGCTCCACACCAAAGGGCCATGGAACAAAGAGAAAGGGAGAGAGAGAGAAAGAGTGAGAGAGAGCAGAAAGAAAGAGAAAGTGAGAGCGAGCTAAAACACCAACTGGACATGCTAGAGAAGCAGATACATAATGATTCTGCAGGAGATGGCTTTTGTAGCTGATGCCTTCAAACAGACTCAGGTGTCTATTCAGTGCATACCAAAGACAGAAGGGATTAAAACTTGTGGGAAGGGAGGATTCTAATTTGCTCCTGGGGAGACAGTAGGGGGATGGGAGCCTAAACATTTTCGTACCGAAATCATTCCTCTAACCCTCATCCCAAATCTCCTGAAAAAGCAGAAGAGCTCAAAATGTGCTCTCAGTGTAATTCCACTGATCACCTGAGGAATAAATGCCCTTTGCTAGTAGGAAGCAGGCAAACAATAGCTCATATTAATTTTGCGGTCTTCACAATCAAAACTCCCGAAACAATTCAAACTTATCATACTGGTTCTGTGAGATTAGCCTCTCCATGCAGCATGTTAATGTTGTCCAAAGGCCAATATGCTAACTGATCAAATGGAAGAGATTGTGGTGAGGGGGCAAAAGCCGATTCCTCATACCACTAGATAAAATCAATGTGGTGTGGAAAGGATTGGAGTGACCTTACAAATCACCGGTCCGAATAACACCAGAGGGGAACGTCAAAGAGTCACAGAGCAGCAAGTAGATGAATAGGTGGTCAGTGCTGCTCAAATAATTTTCGTCTTTGTGATTGTTGGTCCATGGCCAGCTTTGGGACGTTTCCTAGTACAGAGTGTGTTTGGGGAGTTTTAGGCTTTCTCCTCGCCCAGGCAAGCCAGAGAACTGCAGTCTGGGTGTCACAACCTTTACTCGGTTTTGAGTCCAATTGTTCTTTTTGTTATGTAACGTCAGGCATTTCACTGGTAGAAATAACCATTGATATTTTTGTGATGCTGTACTGCATATTGTTCATAGGCATATTTTTATGATATGATTATAGATTATAGCATAATGATGATACATTTTATTCAAGATGTCTCATGTAAGATGTCGTTAGAAAAGTTATGACATTCTGAATATAATTATCCTATTTGTATGCATGTATCACTTTTGTCTGAAGTTATGAATCTTGTCTACTTATGTGTATTTCAACAGTAGTTACACCTGGGTAACACCCACTAGCCAACATGCTTTCAGTCTAGATAGCTGGTTGGAAATGGTCAATTCAGGGCAATGAGCTATTGGGGAAAACAACAGGCCTTAAGAGAATCTTATCTCCCACCTCCCGAGCCTCCCTGAGAATGATTCAGACAGCCCATAAATAACGGATGCTATGACTCCGCAAGGGCATCAGACCAGGCCACATACCTCTGGACTCTATAGTGAGGAGTCTGTAATTTTCCCACAAATTGGTCTGGGAACCAAGTTTTGAAACAAAGGGTTTCCGCCATATCCTAAATCTATAAAAGGCAGGGAGTGAAATTGTCTGTGGTTCTTCACTTCCCACTCAAATTGACTCCTAGATTGTTAATAACTCTGAAATATTTATTGTACTATTTATTATAAAGCGTGTAACCCCCTCGCTTTTCTTCTCTCCCTTCACAGGCACCTTGAGCATTTCTATGTCATATCGACGCATTGACCACTTCATGGCAGCTTTCAATGTTACCCCCTCTGACCCTTCAATATTCATGCTAACGGGCATCCCTGGCCTGGAGGCTGCCCACATCTGGATTTCCATTCCATTCTCTACATTCTACATTATCAGCTTGATGGGAAATTTCACACTTCTGTTTGTTGTAGGTAGAGAGAAAACCCTGCACAAGCCAATGTACCTGCTGCTCTGCATGCTGGCAATAACAGATATCGCCACCCCTACCTTTGTTGTGCCAAAGGCACTGTGTATATTTTGGTTCAATTTGAAAGGCATTACTATGGCTGACTGCCTCACCCAGATGTTCTTCTTAAACACAGTTGCTGTTATGCAGTCAGCCACTCTCGTGACAATGGCCTTCGATCGCTATGTTGCCATATGTAACCCTCTGAGATATGCCACCATCCTCACCAATGCACGAATAACTAAGCTAGGGATTGTATGTTTGATAAGATCTGTTCTCTTCATTCTGCCCCTACCCCTGCTCATGAGTCAGCAGCCATTCTGTGCCAATCGCATTATCACACGCACACAATGCGAGTACATAGCCGTCGAGAAGATGGCCTGTGGGGACATCACAGTCCCCAGGACATATGGTTTGGTGCTAACGTTTGTAGTCTATGGGTTTGACCTGACGCTCATTGCTGTCTCCTATGGTCTGATCATCAGGGCCGTCCTCAGAATCTCCTCTAAGAAAGCCCACCAGAAAGCCCTCGTCTGTGTGATGCTGACATATTATACCCCTGGCATCTTCTCCAATCTCACATACCTGTTCGGTCACGGAGTCGCTCCCTATGTTCACATCATCTTGGCTGACCTCTATCTCCTCATCCCTCCCATGCTCAACCCTATCATTTATGGGGTCAAAACCAAAGAGCTTTCTGACAAAGTAGGCAAATTCATGTGCAGAATGTGATCGGCTGGGACCAGTGATTTTAAACCTGTTTGACACGAGGGGGAAAGCACATCCCCTCTTTAAATATGGGCACAGTGTGCCAGTTTAGTTGAGCTAAGCATTGTGGAAATTCACAGTCTGAGAATTTCCTCCCACCCAGGATCTTATCACTCCATCACTCCATCACATAGCACTGCTATTTCCATTGCTGAGATCCCTCCCTCTGACCATCACCTGACCTCTCTCTTGTCATCCATCAGCCTCCCTCCCCACAAATCCTGTTACTCAGCCTTTCCATGACTCAGCCTTTCCATGACTCTAAGGCAATATCTACACTAACTCAGAAAGTCAACGTGTTCTACGCAACTGAAATTACATGAATACATGTGAAGGCTCGGACTATAAGTGGGCTTAAAAGAGAACTGGATAAATTCATGGACACTAAGTGAGTTAATGGCTATTAGCCAGGATGGGTAAGGAATGGTGTCCCTAGCCTCTGTTTGTCAGAGGGTGGAGATGGATGCAGGAGAGAGATCACTTGACTGTTACCTGTTAGGTTCACTAAATTTGGGGCACCTGTGATTGTCCACTGTCAGTAGCGAGGATACTGGGCTGGATGGACTTTTGGTCTGACCCAGTGCAGCAGGTCTTATGTTTTTATGGTACGTTTCTATCCTTTGTTTAACATCTATTTCGCTCATCAACCAGTGGTTGCTGCATGTGGCCGTTGTATTTATCTCGGCCCTCACATGTCTTGAGTTGTTCCTGTATAGCAGTACTTGAAGTACCATGTGCTGTGTATCGGTGTAACAAGAGAAGCAGCACAGGTTCCTTGGCATTTGCCACTCATGTGTGAGATTTCTCACCGGTGTGTCTCTCCTCCCAGCCAAGTGAGCAGGTGTGATGGATCTCACCTCCTGCAGTGAAAAACTGTGGGGAGCGTGGGGCAGCTCAGAGGTTGTGGGAGCCACAGATGACTGGGGAATATGGAGAAGACACTGGCAACCAGCATGATGTTGGAACCAAGGCAGCCTGGGATGGGGAAGGAGAGTTCAGACAGCGGGTCCAGACAATTATGGGAGATTGAAGCAGCTGAGGTGCAAAGATCAATACTTCTTTTCACTAAAGAAATGCCTGAACTTACGTGAATAACATTCTACAACAATTGGAAACGAAACCGAGTAAATGTTGTGACACCAAGGCTTCCGTTTCATGGCTTGCCAGGGAAAAGGGACCATAAGACCTGACCAAATACATTCAAGGCTAAGAAAAGTCACAACCAATAATTGCAAAGAAAAATTAAATTTCAGCAGTGCTTCCCACCTGTTTGTGTACAGGCTTCTCCACGCCCCTGCAACCTCCAGCGCTTCCCGCCTGTCCCTGGCAATCCTCTACCTCCCCCACAATCCCTAGCTCTGCCCGCCTGTCCGTGAATATCCCGCTTGCCGTCAGATAACTCTCAGTGCATTCTGCCTGCCCTCGTACATTCCACTCCCTGCCCCATATCCTCCTGTGCTTGTCCCTTGTCCATAAAGATTCCCCACCCACACCCCTCCAGCCCTGCCCCACAGTGATACCCCTTGCCTGGGACCAAAACCAGGTGCCAGACCCTCAGTGAGAGCTCGCAGAAATGCCTCCTCCGACTAGGTTAAACTTAGTGTTTGCCTGCACCGGGGAAAAGGGTGAGATGAGACTGAACTGACTTTCCGGGGATGAGGGGAACCCCAGCAGCAGCTCAGCCAGTGCAGGGAAGAAGAGAGGGACAGATCCGGCTGGAGACAGAAAACTGGTGTAAATTAAATGGAACCAGTGTGAGTAACTCTTCCTCAAAATGACACAAAACTCTAATGTAGTGCATCCTGCTTGAAACCCAGACATCCCTTCCTGAGGCTACTTTTCCATGTTGGCAATTTCTAAAATTGCCATGAGGCTGTAGTCCAGGGGTCTCAAATACGCAGCCCGTGGCCCCCCTGCCTCCCCCTGCAGCGTTTACGTACAGCGGCTTGGACCGATCGTGCACTGGGGGCAGGGCAGGCTCCTGCCTGGCCGCCCTGCCCCTGCGCCTGTCCGACAAGCTCCTGGAACCTTGGGGACGAGGGGCACAGGGGTCTGTGTCACTGTTCCATCCAAGCACCGCCCCCAGAAGATCCCATTGGCCGGGAACAGGGAACCGCGCTGCTGGGGGCCGTTACTGGATGTAACACTGACACAGAACCCAGTGCCCCTCCTCCCCCAGGTTCCAGCCTCTTCCCAGAGCAGTGCAGGGGCAGGGCAGTGCAGGGAAGGCAGGCAGGGAACCTGCCCCCAGTGCATGCCGGGCCAGAGCCCGCAAGCCACACCCCTCCTGCTCCCTGACCCCCTGCTCTGAGCCCCCTGCTGCACCCTGAACCCCTCCTGCACCCCGACACCCTGCCCTGAGCCCCCTGTCACACCCGGCACCTCTCCCGCACCCGGAACCCCTGACTTGATCCCCCTGCCACACCCTGCACCCTGACCCCCTGCCCTGAGCCCCCTGACACACCCTGAACCCTGAGCCCCCTGCTGCACCCCACACCCCTCCTGAACACCGACCCCCTGCCCTGAGCCCCCTGACACACCCTGAACCCTGAGCCCCCTGCTGCACCCCACACCCCTCCTGAACACCGACCCCCTGCCCTGAGTCCCCTGACGCACCCTGCACCCTCCACCCCTCCTGCACCCTGACCCTCTGCCCTGAGACCCTGCTGCACCTAGGGTGACCAGATGTCCCGATTTTATAGGGACCGTCCCGATTTTTGGTTCTTTTTCTTATACAGGCTCCTATTGCCCCCCACCCCCGTCCCGAGTTTTCACATTTGCTCTCTGGTCACCCTAGCTGCACCCCGCACCCCTCCTGCCCCCCGAGCCCTCGTGGTCATTTGAGTTTGAGACCCCTGATGTAGTGAGAGGAGGGATGGTCTGGGTGGGGGATGGTTTCAGAGGCAGACTGCTACAGATGGTGTCAGAGACAGACTGTGAGTTTGAGATTTCAGCAACTCTCCTGTCAGTTCTTCTTTCATCTAATCGAGATCACCCATCCTTAGAGGCCATGGGATGCCTCCAGTTGAAGTTACTGGAGTCTCATGATCAGTGTAAATCTATTTTTTCCTTTAAGTCCCTACATGTAGATTTAGGGTGAACTCCTAGCATGTTGGGAGTTTTCCCATTGATCTTAATGGGAAAAGATTAACTCTTAATGCTTAACTTTCACCTGTGAGCTGCGGTAATGATGGCTTTGGGACCTGCTATACCCACTGCAGAGGCTCTGGCTGCACTTCCTAAAAGGGCAGTAAAGTTGCTGAAAAACTTGAGTATCCCAGAGGAAGAACCACACAGCCAATAAAACGAACGTTTCCTGAGCCCTCAACACTAACTTTAATGGAGAAAGAGCCAGCTGACCGAAATTCTGCTCATCAGAGAGAGGAATAGCGACAGGAATGCAGATCCCCAAGAATCCATTTATAAATCTGACATGTCTTGCACTTGGGGTGCTGGACAGCGATCTTTTTGTTACCCGGGGTGTGAACACAGTGATAAAGGAATAAAACAACTGCTACATCTGGATCTTTGCTCAGGCTACAATCCCTCCCCCATACTTGCATCACAGATGCCTGGGGGCCTAATTTGGGCACCAGAGGGTTTGAGTGTGAGATGTTCCCAGTTCAATCTTTGTTCCTTGGGTATTTTCAGGAGTTCTCTTGTGTTGGGAGTGAGGCCACTAGATAATGTCACACCCCACCTTATATAGCTTTAACACATGGTGGGAATCCTTTGGTCCAAAATCAGTTCCCAGTCCTGCTTATGGAAAAATACAGATACCCAAAATGGAGTTCAGTGTCACTTGCTCTGGTCACACAACCTTGACTGCCCTGCTGAGTCATAGCAGCCATTCTCCATAGTCTATATGGAGTGTTCTCAGAAAGACAAACTAGGTGGGAATAAACTTGGCATTAAGCCTATTGTTTCCCCTCATGGCCTATTAACTTGAATATGCCCTTTACAACCAGCTATCTAAACTGGAAGCATTTTGCCTAATGGGCATCTCACAGGTGTAAATCATTTACAAATAAACATACGTAATTAATAATCATAATTTCCCATACAAAAATAATCTATGCACACAAACAGGATAATCTTTTTTAGAAAAAACATAAATTATTCAATGACAGCTTATTTTATGCAAAATATATCATATATGCCATAATTATATCAAAATTAAACAAATCTGAAGAATATGGGGTGCGGTGTCTCAGTGAGGTTATAAGGAGGATCCCCTCCTAGGCTTTTGAAAGATTGAAATGAGAGCAGTAAAGCACATTAGAAAATATAATCCTATCTATACATTCCAAATCATGGGGTCTAAATAAGCTGTTAGTACCCAGGAAAGAGATCTTGGGGTCATCGCAGATAGTTTTCTGAAAACCTCAGCAATCAAAAAAGGTAACAGATTGTTAGGGACCTTTAGGAAAGGGGCAGAAGAAAAGACAGAAAATATAATAATGCCACTACATACACATAACACCATGAACACTGTGTGCAGTTTTAGTCGCCTCATCTCAAAAAGGGCATAGAGGATCTCCTCTCTTAACGTTGTAGTTCTGTTTCTGAAAAATGCGACTTTAAGTGAAATGATGTTAAGTGAATCCAATTTCTCCATAAGAATTAATGTAAATTGGGGGGGTTAGGTTCCAGGGAATGTTTTTTGCCAGACAAAAGGCATTATTTACATTTTAAACAATTTTAAACAGGCAATTTAATACTGTACTATAGTGGGGAGAGTCCCCTGCCTTACCCTGCACAGTCACAGCTCACTGGCACAGAGACAATGTGGCAGGCAAGGAGACTGAAGGCTACGAGAAGTACATTGCGCAGCGGAAGCGGCAGGTTCCCCTACTCTGCAAGCACCAGGGACTGGAGGCTCAACCCTCAGCCCGCCCACTGCACCCCTTTCCCCAAGCCCCCACCCTTGACCCGCCTTCTCCCCCCTATTTCCTCCCCCTTTACTTCGCATGCCGCCTCCTCGCTCTTCCCCCCTCTCTCCTGAACTCCGCAAGCCAGCTGATTGCCGGGGGCAGGAGGCAGGGGATGGGAGGGGGAGCCTGCTCCTCGATTCCTCACTCCCACCCCCTCCCTCCTGCCTCTAAATGCAGCAAGCCTTTTGATTGCTGCAGCAGGAGGGAGGGGGTAGGAGCGAGGACTCGGAGCAGAGGCTCCGCCAGACTCCCTCCCCGCCCCCTGCCTCCTGCCCGGGACAATCAGCTGGATTGCGGTGTTCAGGAGACAGGTGAAGGAGGGGGAGCCTGCGCACCGAGTCCTCGCTCCTACCCCCTCCCTCCTAAACACCGCAAGCCAGCTGATTACCGCGGGCAGGAAGGAGAGGAGGAGGGAAATGGCGCTGATCTGCAGCGTCTGCCAGGGGGAGTACACTGCGGGGAGCGGGGGAGCATGGGGAGGCTGCCGGCTGTGGAGAAAGCAGGAAGCCAAACGAGGTAAGAGTGGAGCATTGCTCAACTTTAACCGAGCATGTTACCTCATTGATCAGTAATGTAACAACAAAAAGAGGTTAACCGGGATGACTTTAAGCGAGGAGTTCCTGTATTAGAAATGGAAAAGGGACAGAGAAAGGCAACAAAAATGATGAGGGAGATGTACAGGGATAGCCGGAGCTCGACCCACTCCGGTGCGGCGGGGAGCCACGCCGGCTCACTACCCACAGGTGATATTTGGGGACTTAGTCTGGCCGCAGCCGTCTCTCTCTATCAGCGGCCCTTGCGGCAACTGAAAAAAGCCCCATAAGCTCGGGCCCTGGATCAGGGCGGGGCAACAGATAGTCAGAAGATCAGGGCCTCACACAGGAGCTGAGGAACACATCATATGTGAATGAGCCCAGGCCTTCAAGGGCCTGGAAGAGCGGGAGATGGCCACCCACGAATTGCGTGGCAGGGGGGACGCAGGCCCACCCACTCCACTGCGTCCCGGCCCGGGGCCGTAGCAGCGGCAGACGACCGGCTGCTGTGTCAGTGGGGATCCTGGCCGCAAAACACTGACGTGGGTTCTGGCAGAGTTACAGCCAGACCAGGGTCGGTTCTCCCCGGACTAATTCCTAACTTCTCTCCTTCGGGTATCTGGGTCATGGTGGTGTTCTCCGGGGGGTCCAACACCCTGGCCTCCTCGGGGTAGTGGGCAAGCGGCAGGTCCAGCAACTCCTCCGGACAGCAGGCACTGGGCAGGTCCGGAAACTCCTCCGGATAGCGGGGGCAGGGCAGGCCCGGCAACTCCTCCGGACAGCGGGGGCAGGGCAGGCCCGGCAACTCCTCCGGACAGCGGGCGCGGGGCAGGCCCAGCAACTCCTCCGGACAGCGGGCGCAGGGCAGGCCCGGCAACTCCTCCGGACAGCGGGCGCGGGGCAGGCCCGGCAACTCCTCCGGACAGCGGGGGCAGGGCAGGCCCAGCAACTCCTCCGGACAGCGGGGGCAGGGCAGGCCCGGCAACTCCTCCGGACAGCGGGGGAAGGGCAGGCCCAGCCCGGCAACTCCTCCGGACAGCGGGCGCAGGGCAGGCCCGGCCAGTCTTATTGTGCACCTGGGGCCGTGTGGTTTCTCAGTCACGGCCTAGGCTGACTGCGTTTGGCCTCCCTGGTGGCTGGTTCTCAAGTAAGCTCTGGGGGCCCGCCTTTCTATTTCCGGGTCGCCGCCTGTCCTTCTGAGGAGCAGGCTCAGAGCTTCCTGGCTCCGCCCCCCATGGTGTCTGGAGGGGGACGACCGTTTCCAGAGCGGCCGGGAGCAATACCGACTCACAACAGAGTAAAGAACAGATTCCATCGGAGGAGGGACTAAAAAGACTGGGACGTTTCAGCTTAGAAAGCAGACAACTAAGAGGGGAGATGATAGTGATCTATACAATCATGAATGGTGTGAAAAAAGTGAATATGGAAGCCTTGTTTACTCCTTCACATAACACAAGAACCAGGGGTCAACCAAGAAATAATAGGCAAAAGATTTGAAACAAAGAAAGGGAAGCAGTATACACAACACAGGGTCAACCTGTGGAACTCATTGCCAGGGCATTTTGTGAAGGAAAAAACTATAACTGGGTTCAAAGAGAACTAGATCCATTTATGGAGGATATGTCCACCATTGACTGTTATCCAAGATGTTCCTGGATGCACCCCCCTCTTATGGGTGTCCGTAGCCCCTGACTGCCAGATGATGGCACTGGATGACAAGAGATGGATTTCTGGATGATAGCCCTGTTCTGTTCTTTCCCTCTGAAGCACATGACATTGACCCCTGTCAGAAGACAGGAAAGGAGATATTGGGTAGCGTCATTCATTTGCAAATAGTTGGGAGCAGCTTACATGCCAGAGGTAGTGTGTGAACATTCCAGAATTGGGACTTGTCACATCAGAGGAGGGTAAGGCTGGCTCCCAGAATCAAGGATTGGAGAGGCCTAGCAGATCACCAGTCCAGATAACACCAGCGGGAAACGTCACACTTAAATTGGAGAGTTCCCTGTGCAGTGGAAGAGAGTACAATTTTGGGTTTACACTCCAGGGGTGGAAGGGTATGATTCTTGGGAGCTGAGAAATTGGCCGGTGTTCTCTGTTTATACTTGGGAGGCTTAGCTAAACTCTCAGGTAGCTGTTTCAGTGTGTGGCACCATCTGCTCTAGTGCTGGTGATCACAGGGCCTGGAGAGGCTGAATGACCAGCAAAGCAGTGTGAAACAGGGCCAGCCCAGTTGGGTGGGTACAGGGGTGCAGCAGTTCTCATACCTCCCAGACTGCACCCCAGGGGTGAAAACCCATGAGACTCATACCCTCTGGACCCGAAATTTAGCAGCAAGGCAACTATGATGCTAGTATGGGGGTGAGGGACGGTCGACAAATCAGGAGATCCAAATGTAGAACTTATTAGATTCCATTACCACCATGCTCTTACCCGAGCAGGGCACACCGACCTACCCAACTTAGAGCAGGGGGCTGGACTAGATGACCTCCTGAGTTCCCTACCAACACTGATATTCTATGATTCTATGAATACAGCAGTACACTCATATAGACCTAGGACAACAGATCAGGCCAATTCCATGGCTGTTCCTTCGTAAAATGTGGAATACCATGTGAGATTAATTCCGGGTCATTTTAGCACGGTCAGAGAGGCAGGAATCAAATAGTCAGCAGAGAAGTCCCGTTGAATATGATAACCTGTTCCTGACCCAGGAGATCATAACCCATTATGCACCAATATGTGAAAGATCAACACAGTATTGAAATTTGAAGCCTCCCTGATGCAGAGAGTAGATTAACGATTAAAACAGTTGGTAGCTGTCAGATAGATATTCAACTTTAGACCTCACAAAGGCTCACTGGCAAATCATGTTCATGTCAGAATCCTTTCAGAAGAAAGCCTTTTCCTTGCATTTCTGCGTGCATCAATTCAGGATTACATAATTTGGCCTCTACAGGGTGGCACTGATTTTTCAGAGGCTAATGGAATGGATATTGTAACTGCATGGGCGGTATGCAGCAGTACACTGCTACGATCTATTGAAAATGGTTTTTATTTTTGATCTTGTGGCAGCGTTCCCACACAGAGTGCAGATGGCAGTACATTACAAACAGAAAAGGAAGTTATCATCGATGACTAGGCGGAAATGTTTGCAAATTGCAGTTTGCTCTTAAAATCTGAGCCCCTGTTATTGGCTAATCATTTCTTCACTCCCGCGAGAGGCTCTTAGGCTGAAGTTCTCCAAGGTCTATTTTCTGCTCTTCTCCCTGCTCACACAGTCCAGGGAATTGTCTGGGAGTCCTGGCCAATCTGAGAGTCCACAGGGATCGTGCAGGGAAATCATAAAGGTCGCTGTGCAGCACGCCCAGTGTCAGACATATGACTTCGTACACTGATTCTAAAGACTCTGCCTTGCTGTCGCAATAAGGAGATTTCCTCTTTGTGCTGAATGGGATTTTGGTGAGTTGCCTGTTTCTACATTAAAGTTAGTGCTGAGGGCTCAGGAAGGGTTCCAGGATTCAAGTCAAGAACCAACTGGGCAGGAATTCACCAGCACGGTGACTTGAATTGCTTAGTACTGTCAGAAACACCAAGGTAATTTCCTGGTAAATTTGGAACTACAAAAGTTTTGGTAATACTTTAGACAACTATTTATTTTTAAGTTCATTCCCTTTCTCTTACTGTGTCCTTATATCTGCCTCAGTTTTTTCCTTGTTTGGGCTGTGTGGTTTTCTCTGTAGTTCGCTCAAGGTTTCCAATTCAGCAACTTCACCTCCCTGTTATGAAATGCAGCCAAAGCCTCTGTGTCGGGGCCATGTGTTACCACATAGTTCGCAACAACAATGGACCAGACACTGGCTATATTCTGCTCTCACATGCTCCCTTCACTGGCTCAGCCCAGATTGGCACTGGCCTCTCTGAGAGAAAAAACAGTGTTTTGAAATACCCAACTTTCATTCCTGCTTTCAGAACACCACATGAACTGGGGGGTTCCTTCAGAATTTTTCAGCAACCAAACTGAATAGCGCTCTCTGCAGCAGGACCCAAAGCTGTGATTTTCATAGGGAGAATCTGGTGCCCTTAAGATCAAAGGCAGTAATCTCAACAGAGCCAGGAGTTCCCCCTAATTCCACACGTAGTGACTTAAATAAATGCCCTGATTTACATCGGCCATGAGTCTCCAGTGACTTCATCTGCAGTTGTGCCGTGGCCTCTAAGGATGAGTGAGCTTCTTAGGAGCCAAGAAGAACTGTCAGGAAAGTTGCTGAAATGTGAAACTCACAGGTTGAAATGTTCAAAACAATTTGGATAACAGTTTTTTCCAGCGGGGAGAGGGGTCTGCTGTCTCTGAGTCCCTGCATCTCTGTTTCTGGACAGGATAAGAAGTACAAAAGGCAGTAAAATTAAAAGCATGATTCTGGCTTGGAGGTGGTGTTGCAAATGTCACTGGGGGAGGTCCAGAAACGTACAGTGTGTGCTGGGGTGGGCACGGGACAGCGGGACATGCAGTATCCAGATCAGAGTCACTCGGACTCCTGAAACTATGGGAAATGGGGAGTGGATGTCCTCCCTGATGCACAGACCAGGGAGGCATCATGAGGCCTCCTGGATTCGGGAGGTGTCTCAGACTGCAATGTAAAATGGACAACACTGTAGCAGATTGTCTCTGACACCGTCCCCCATCCGGACCATGCTTCCTCCCATGAGAAAGCCCACTATAGTTTCGTGGCAACATCAGCAGTTGCCATCATGGAAAAGCAGCCTCAGGAAGGTGTGTCTGGGTTTCTAACTGGATGCAATACGTCAAAGCTTTGTGTCGTTTTCAGGAAGAGTTACTCATGTTCTCACTTTTTAGTCTCCACGTCCTCTCTCATTCCTACTGGGCCTGTCCCTCTCTCCTTCCCTGCACAGGCTGAGCTGCTGCTGGGGTTCCCTTTCTCCCCTGTTCAGTCTCATCTCGTCCTTTTCCCTGGGTCAGGCAGACACTGAGTTTAACCGAGTCTCAGGAGATATTTCTGTGAGCTCTCAATGTGATGTGTGGCACCTGGTTATGGTCCTGGGTGAGGGGTATCTCTATGTGGCAGGGATGGAAGTTCTGCGGGTAACAGGACAGGTGACCAGCACCTCTGGTTGTGGGGCAGGGAGCAGGGGGTACACAGGCAGTGCTGGAGGCTGTGGGGGTGGCAGGGGGTGTACACAGAGAAGCGGGCACTGCTGATGGTTGTGGAGGCAGGCAGGGGGTGTAGAGTGATGGGTGAGTAGCACAGAGGCTCTGTGGGTGATGTGACATTCTATACCTTGGGGGAGCGTCCTGTAACCCCCATATTCCTCATTGTCATATAACCATGATCTGACATATAGAGCATGCCTTGTAAAGTATCAGAAATCATGTATCCATATTTATGTATCATTAGTGCATATGAAGTTATGAGAACTGTGTTGTATTCTGGTCACTTAAACATGCTGTAAGTTGGGGAATCAGCCAGATTTAGCTCCACAGAGACCACAGAAAGGAAAGTAACCTACAGATCACCGGTCCAGATAACAGACGTGGAACGTCACAGTGGCGCAGCGAGCAGGCTGTATGGGCAGCTTGTTACTCCAAGTGAAGTTGGCACTTTAAGCACCGATATTTGTGATTTTAAGTGAGTCTTAAGTGCCGTGGCTAAGAACAGACAGGAGGACGTCACAGTAACGTTATTTTCTGTTTGTTTATTTCGGATGAGAGAAATAAGCACAAGAAAGGAGAAAAATGATTACGAGTGAGGGAGCTACAAAACCATGAGCTGGCCAAACTGGAAGCAGCAGAGAAGGAAAATTACCACTAGTTTCAAATGTGGCAGGCAGAAAAGAGGATCAAAGAACAGGAGGCTGAACACCAAAGGGATACGGAGGCTGAGGCAGCCATGAAGGAGGCTGCACACAGAAGGCCTATGGAAGAAAAAGAGAGAGAGAAACAGAGCAGGAAGAAAGAGAAAGAGGGAGAGAGAGCGAAAGGGACAATGTAAATGGACAAATACGTAACGATTCTGGTGGAGGTGGCTTTTTTTGCTGATACCTTCTAACAGACTCAGGTGTCAATTTAGTGCAGGCCAAAGAAAGAGGAGATTAAGCTTTGCTCCTGGGGAGACAGTAGGGAGATGGGAGTTTTAACATTCTGTTACCGAAAAACATTCCTCTCACCCTCATCCCAAATCTCCTGAAAAAGCAGAAGAGCTCAAAAGGTGCTCTCAGTGAAATTCCACTGATCACCTCAGGAATAAATGCCCTTTGCTAGAAGGAAGCAGGCAAACAATAGCTCATGTTAATTCTGCTGTCCTCACTACAGAAACTCCCAAAGCCATTGAAACCTATCATATTGGTTCTGTGAGATTAGCCTCTGGTAAACCAGATATGGAGCATGTTAAGGTTGTCCAAATTGATGGCAATGACTTCTTGGGGTAGAGCAGGGATCTCAAACTCACTTCCCCACGAGGGCCAAATGAGAACTAGTAAATTGTCCCGAGGGCCGCATCACTGAAACCTTTTCATACAACGATACAAAGGTATAGTCAAAAATGAAGAGTAATATAGTATTCTATTAAATGTCAATGTATTAACTTCTTAAAAACTGTAATGCAAAGAGAGATTTTAATAAAAGATAAACACTCAGTAATGTTTGGAGCTTGGCTGCTAGTGGAGTTGGCTCCTAAGGCAGACCGCAGGAAATAAGTCCGCGGGCCGCGTGTTTGAGACCCCTGTGGAAGAGGGATACGGGGCCCAGATCTCTCTGGTTAAGCTGAGTGTGGTCCCAAAAGCCAGTATGTTACCTGGCCAAATGGCAGAGATTGTGGGGGTGGGTGAAAGCACATTCCTCATACCACTAGCTAAAATCCATGTGTTGTGTGAAGGTTTATTAAGTGTTTTGACTATGGGGTAATGGAACAACTCCTAGTAGAACTGCTCCTTGTAATGATTTTTTCCATGTAGGTAAGGTTAAATTATTTGCCTGCCACAGGGGGAAGTTTTATGCTGGGACCCCCGAGGGAAAGAGTAAGGTCTCAGGAACTGCTGAGAGAATGGAAGATAGTCTCCTTGAGTCTTCTGCAGCAGGAGTAAGCGACATGTTTCCAGGCGGGAGGGTGGCTGAGACCAACTCCTGCACTCAAGATGGAGGCAACACGACCTTAGGAAGGAATGGGGGTGTAATACCTACCAGGGAGACAACTGTCCAGGTTGTTAGCTGCCAGCAGGTCGCAGCTGAACCAGAGACAAACTCTAGGGAGCATTGAAAAATGTGTCCCAGAGGAGATCCCAGAGAAGGGGCAGGGGATCTCAGAAACCACTGAGGTGGGTGAGGATTCCTGCGACTCTGTAACACAGGGAAGTAGTGTGCTTCCAAGTATGAGAGTGGCTGAGATTAGCTCCTTTCCAGCAGAAGGCAACATGCCCTCAGGCACAGAGGCAGGAAAGGTGTTGTCAGTGTTGTTTTTCAGAATGGAGAGGGGTAACTAGTGGTGTTCCCCAAGCGTCAGTCCTAGGACCAATCCTATTCAACTTATTCATAAATGATTTGGAAGAAGGGGTAAACAGTGAGGTGGTAAAATTTGCAGATGATACTAAACTGCTCAAGATAGTTAAGACCAACTGCGAAGAACTTCAAAAAGATCTCACAAAACTAAATGATTGGGCAACTAAATGGCAAATGAAATTTAGTGTGAATAAATGTAAAGTAACGCACATTGGAAAAAATAACCCCAACTATACATACAATATGATGGGGGGCTAACTTAGCTACAACTAATCAGGAAAAAGATCTTGGAGTCATCGTGGATAGTTCTCTGAAGACGTCCATGCAGTGTGCAGCACCAGTAAAAAAGCAAACAGGATGTTAGGAATCATTAAAAAAGGGATAGAGAATAAGACGGAGAATATCTTATTGCCCTTATACAAATCCATGGTGCGACTACATCTTGAATACCGCGTACAAATGTGGTCTCCTCATCTCAAAAAGGATATACTGGCATTAGAAATGGTTCAGAGAAGAGCAACTAAAATGATTAGGGGTTTGGAACGGGTCCCATATGAGGAGAGATTAAAGAGTCTAGGACTTTTTAGCTTGGAAAAGAGGAGACTAAGGGGGGATATGATAGAGGTATATAAATTATGAATGGTGTGGAGGAAGTGAATAAGGAAAAGTTATTTACTTGTTCCCATAATAGAAGAACTAGGGGTCACCCAATGAAATTAGTGGGCAGCAGGTTTAAAACATATAAAAGGAAGTGCTTCTCTACACAGCACAGAGTAAACCTGTGGAACTCCTTGCCTGAGGAGGCTGTGAAGGCTGGGACTATAACAGGGTTTAAAAGAGAACTGGATACATTCATGAAGATGAAGTCCATTAATGGCTATTAACCAGAATGGGTAAGGAATGGTGTCCTTAGTCTCCGTTTGTCAGGGGCGGGTGATGGTTGGCAGGAGAGAGATCACTTGATCACTACCTGTTAGGTCCACTCACTCCAGGGTACGTGGCATTGGCCACTGTTGGTGGAAGGGATACTGAGCTGGAGGGACCTTTGGTCTGACCCAGTATAGCCATTTTTATGTTCTTATGTTCTTATGAGTAAGGAAAATGTCCCAGTTGTTAGCTGGCAGAGCTTTGCAGATGAACAAGAGACAGAACTCTTCCTATGGAGCATAGAGAAATGTGTCTTAGAAGGGGCCCCAGAGGAGGAAACTGGGGTAGGAATAGTTGGGGTCCAGGAAAATCTCCTCCCTAGTAACTTGGGGCAGAATGCCCAAGACACTACGAGGAAGGCTGGGTCAGCATCCGTGCACCCAGGCACGCAGACGCCGACTTCGTAAGTGTTCCGGGGCTTGAGCACTGATGGGAGGAAATTAGCAGGTGCCCCGCACCCACTGGAAGCCAAGAATCCCCCTCCTTGCCTTTTTCTCCCTCCTCCCCCAGCATGATATGTCCCCGCTCCTCCGCCTTCTTCACAGCTCTTCCCATTCCCACCTAATAGCTGCAGTCCTTAAGAATTTCCAGGAAGGAGGGGGAGGAGCGGCGACGTGCCACATTTGGAGGAGGAGGTGGAAAAGAGCCAGGGAAGGGCAGGGGCAGGGATTGGGAGAAGGCAACTAAGACACTGAGGCTTGGTCCACACTAAGCCCCCAGTTCAAACTAAGATACGTAACTTCAGCTGCGTTAATAACGTAGCTGAAGTCGAAATATCTTAGTTCGAACTTCAAGGTAGTCATCGTGGGTCCACACGCGGCAGGCAGGCTCCCCCGTCGACTCTGCCTACTCCTCTCGTGGAGCAGGATTACCGGCATCGACGGCGAGCACTTCCGAGATCGATTTATCGCGTCTAGACAAGACGCGATTAATCGATCCCAGAAGATTGATTGCGTGCCGCCGAACCAGCCGGTAAGTATGGACGTACCCTGAGAAGAAGACAAGACTCCAACAGGGCAGATTGGCCCAGGTTTAAGGAACAAACCTGTATATTAAGGACTGCAATATCCAGTGGGGTGAGATAAATAGCTTAATCTAGACACTGCCCAGTCTAATAGGGTTGAGAGTTTAGACTACATCCTTATATTTTATTCTCTTTTGTAACCATTCTGACTTTTTGCCTACCACTTAATATCACTTTAAATCTATCATTGTAGTGAATACATTTGTTTGGTTATTATTCCTGAAGTAGTGCATTAGGTTTGCAGCATGTCAGAGACTCCCCTTGGGATCGCAAGCCTGGTGCATGTCAATTTCTTTTTAAACTTACGAATTCATATAACCTCGCAGTGTCCCATGGGCATATCTGGACACTGCAAGATGGAGGTTCCTAGGGTTGTGTCTGGGACAGGAGATATTGGCTAGGGTCATTCGGTTGCACAATCCAAGGAGCAGCTTACATGCCAGAGATTGCACGTGAGCAGACCAGGAGCTGCGGTTATCACAGGGGAGCAGGGTAACGCTGGCTCCCAGAGTCTAGGATTGGAGTGACCTAACAGATCACTGGTCCGAATAATATCACAGCAGAACGTCACAGGGTCGAAGAATGGCATGTAGACAAATAGGTGGTAAGTGCTGCTGAAATAATTTTTTTTCTTTGAGACAGCTGGTCCAAGGCCAGCTTTGGGACGTTTCCTAGTACGGAGTGTGTTTGGGGAGTTTCAGGGTCTCATTGCCCTGTCAAGCCAGAGAACTGCAGTCGAGGTGTCACAACCTTTACTCAGTTTTGATTCCAACTGTTGTTTTTGTTATGTAACTTCCGACATTTCACTGGTAAAAATAACCATTGATATTTTTGTGATGCTTTACCGCATATTGTTCATAGGGATATTATTATGATATGATTATAGATTATAGGATAATGATGATACATTTTATACAAGTTGAGTCATGTAAGATGTCATAGGAAAAGTTATAACTTTCTGAATATGATTATCCAATTTGTATGGACGTATGTTTTTTGTCGGAAGTTTTGAATCTTCACTATTTAACTGTATTTCAAAGGTTGTTACACCTGGGTACCGTCCACTTCTCAAGATGCTTTCAGTCTAGATAGCTGGTTGGGAAGGGTCAATTCAAGGCAATGAGGTATTGGGGGAAACAATAGGCCTTGAGAGAAACTTATCTCCCACCTGGTGAGCCTCCCTGAGAATGATTCAGACGGCCTATAAATAATGGATGCTATGACTCTGCAAGGGCATCAGACGAGGCCACGTAACTCTGGACTCTATCTTGAGGCGTCTGTAATTTCCCGACAAATTAGTCTGGGAACCAAGTTTGAAACAAAGTGTTTCCGCCATATACTAAATCTATCTAAGGCAGGGAGTGAAATCATCTGTGGTTCTTCACTTCCCACTCAAATGGACTCCTGGATTGTTAATAAGTCTAAAATATTTACCGTACTATTTATTATAAAGCATGTAACCCTCTCGCTTTACTTCTCTCCCTTCACAGGCACCTTGAGCATTACCAAGTCATATCAACGCATCGTCCACTTTATGGAAGCTTTCAACATCACCCCATCTGACTCTTCAACATTCATCCTAACGGGCATCCCTGGCCTGGAGGCTGCCCACATCTGGATTTCCATCCCATTTTCTATGTTCTACATTATCAGCTTGATGGGAAATTTCACACTTCTGTTTGTTGTAGGTAGGGAGAAAACCCTGCACAAGCCGATGTACCTGCTGCTCTGCATGCTGGCGCTAACAGACATTGCCACCCCTACCTGTGTTGTGCCAAAGGCACTGTGTATATTTTGGTTCAATTTGAAAGGCATTACTATGGCTGGATGCCTCACCCAGATGTTCTTCTTAAACACAGTTGCTGTTATGCAGTCAGCCATTCTCGTGACAATGGCCTTCGATCGCTATGTTGCCATATGTAACCCTCTGAGATATGCAACCATCCTCAGCAATGCACGAATAGCTAAGCTAGGGATTGTAAATTTGATAAAATCTGTTCTCTTCATTCTGCCCCTACCCCTGTTCATGAGTCAGCAGCCATTCTGTGCCAACCGCATTATTGCCCACACGCAATGCGAGTACCTAGCCGTGGAGAAGATGGCATGTGGGGACCTCACAGTCTCCAGGACATATGGCTTCATACTAATGTTTGTAGTCTGTGGGTTTGACCTGACGCTCATTGCCCTGTCCTATGGTCTGATCATCAGGGCCGTCTTCAGAATCTCCTCTAAGAAATCCCACCGGAAAGCCCTCAACACTTGCACAGCACATGTCTGTGTGATGCTGACATATTTTACTCCTAGCCTCTTCTCCAATCTCACATACCGGTTCGGTCACGGAATCGCTCCCTATGTTCACATCATCTTGGCTGACCTCTATCTCCTCATCCCTCCCATGCTGAACCCTATCATTTATGGGGTCAAAACCAAAGAGCTTTCTAACAAAATAGGAAAATGCATCTGCAAAAGGTGATCACCTGGGACCACTGACTTTAAACCTGTTTGACAAGAGGGGCAAAGCACATCCCCTCTTTAACTAAGGGTACCGTGTCCCAGTTTGGTTGAGCTAAGCATTATGGTAATTCACAGTCTGAGACTGTCCTCCCACCCAGAATCTTATCACTCCATCACTAAGCATGGCTCTTTCCATTGCTGAAATCTCTCTATCTGACCATCACCTGACCTCTCTCTTGTCATCCATCAGCCGCCCTCCCCACAATCCCGTTACTCAGCCTTTCCATAACTCAGCCTTTCCGTGACTCTAAGGCAATATCTACACTACGTCTGTAAGTCAATCTGTTCTGTGCAACTGCAGGTACACATGAATGCATGTGAAGGCTCAGACCATAAGAGGGTTCAAAAGAGAACTGGTTAAGTTCATGGAGATAAATTCAAGTTAGATCTGGCAGGAGGGAGAAAACTTGAGGAAATTAAAAGGATCCAGCGTGAGTAACTCTTCCTCAAAGTCACACAAAACTTTAATGTATTGCGGCCCGCTAGAAAACCAGACACCCCTTCCTGAGGCTGCTTTTCGGTGTTGGCAATTACTGACATTACCACGAGGCTGTAGAGAGAGGAGGGATGGTGCGGATGGGGCATGGTTTCAGAGACAGATTGCTACAGCATGGTCCATTTTACGTTACCGTCTGAGACACTCCTTTTCCCCAGGAAGCCTCGTTACAGCTCTTTTGTCCATGCATTAGGCAGGATGTGCATTGCTATTTCACGTAGTTTCAGGACTCTGGACTACTCTGATCTGGATACTAAACTCCCCGCCATCCTGCCGTCAGGACGGGACAACACACAGTCATTAGCTCAGACCCTCAGGTGGTGGCTGAGGAACTCAGTACATGTGAATAAGCCGAGGCCTCCAAGGACCTGGGAGAGGTGGAGACGGCCAGCCACGAATTGGGTGGCAGGGGGGATACAGGCCCACCCACTCCACTGTGTCCCGGCCCGGGGCCCTACCCACACCAGACAACCCGCTGCTGTGACAGTGGAGATCCTGGTCGCAAGACACTGATGTGGGTTCTGGCAGAGTTACAGCCAGACAAGGGTGGGCTCTCCCTGGGCCACCTCCTAACTCCCCTCCTTCTGGTAACTGGGTCACAGCGGTATCCTCCGGGGGGTCCAACACCTTGGGTTCCTCGGTGCAGTGGGCAAGCGACAGACTGGGCAACTCTAGCGGTTGCAGGGCAAGCCCGGTAACAGCACCGGATACCAGACGCGGGGTGGGCCTGGCAACTTCTCCTGATAGCGGGCGTGGGGCGGGCCCGGCAACTCCCACGGACAGCGGGCACGGGGTAGGGCGTGTCCGGTAACTTCTCCGGATAGTGGGCGCAGGGAACGTCTGGCAACTCTGAATAGCGGGTGCAGGGTGAGCACGGCAACTCCCCTGAATAGCGGGCCCAGGCCACGTCCGGCAACTCCTCTGGATAGAGGGCGCAGGGCAGGTCCGGCCAGTCTTGGCGTGCACCTGGGGCCGCGCGGTTTTCCCAGTCGCGGGCTAGGCTGACTGCGTCTGGCCTCTCTGGTGGCTGGTTCTCAAATGCGTTCTGAGCGCCCGCCTTTCTACTTGTGGGTCAATGCCTCTCCCTCTGAGGGGCTGCCTCAGAGCTTCCTCCGTCCGCCCCCTCTGGTGGCCGGAGGGGCTCAACCGTTTCCTGGGCGGCGGGGAGCCACTCCCCCTCAGTACATGGTGAAGAACAGCTTCCATCTGAGGAGAGACTAAAAAGACTGGGATGTTTCAGCTTGGAAAGCAGACAACTAAGAGGGGATATGATAGTGTCATAAATATAAAGGGAAGGGGGAGAGGGTCTGATGCAGAGAAAATCCTCTTACCAGTAAAGGGTTAAGAAATGCAGGTAACCAGACCAACACCTGACCTGCCTGGCATCTGACCAATAAGGGGACAAGATACTTTCAAATCTTGGGAGGGGGAAAGCTTTGTGTGTGGCTCTTTGTCAGACTCAGAGTGATCTTGGAGTCAGAAGGAACCAGTCATCTTTTCATCAAATCCTCACTTTTCTAAAGTAGGTTTAGTCAGCATAGCGAGTAGATTTCTGTTTATTTTGCTTGGCGTGTGTTCCCTGTGTTAGAGGGAGGGGTTATTCCTGTTTTCTCTGTAACTTTAAGGTTTTGTCCAGAGGGGGAATCCCTCTGAGTTTGGAAATTGAGTATGAATATGGAAGCCTTGTTTACTCCTTCACATAACACAAGAACTAGGGGTCAACCAAGAAATAATAGGCAACAGGTTTGAAACAAAGAAAGGGAAGCAGTATACACAACACACAGTCACCCTGTGGAACTCATTGCCAGGGCATTTTGTGAGGGCCAAAAATATAACAGGGTTCAAAGAGAAATAGATACATCTATGCAGGATATGTCCATCAATGGATGTTATCCAAAATTTTCCAGAATGCACCCCCATGTTCTAGGTGTCCCTAGCCCCTGACTGCCAGATGATGGCACTGAATGACAATTGATGAAGCCCTGAATGATAGCCCTGTTCTGTTCTTTCCCACTGAAGTACATAACATTGGCCCCTATAAGAAGACAGGACCAGAAATATTGGCTAGTGTCATTCACTTGCAAATAACTGGGAGCAGCTTACATGTCAGAGGTTGTGTGTGAACATCCCAGGATTGGGACTTGTCACATCAGAGCAAGGTATGGCTGGCTCCCAGAGTCAAGGATTGGAGAGGCCTAGTAGATCCACAGTCCAGATAAAACCAGAGGGGAACATCACACTTAAATTGTAGAGATCCCTGTGCAGTGTAAGACATTATAATTTGTGGTTTATACTCCGGGGGGATTCAGGGGGAAGGTTATGATTCTTGGGAGCTGCGAAATTGGCTGGTGTTTGCTGTTTATACTTGGGAGGCTTAGTTAAACTCTCAGGTAGCTGTTTCAGTGTGTTTCACCAGCAGGGCCGGCCCTAGCTTTTCGGCTGCCCCAAGCAAAAAAAAAACAAAACCCACAAGCGCCCCCCCCCCCAACGCTGGCCAAAACACTCCCCCACCCAAAAAACCGCCGCCCAGCCAAAATGCGGGGGGGGCGGGGCAGCGGGGAGGGTGGCATGCCCGCCACCCTGATCCCCCTTCCAGTGGGGAGCGCAGAACGCCGGCTGCCCCGCTTCCCCGGCCGGGAGCAGAGCACGCCCGCTGCCCCGGCCGGGTCGCCGGCGGGGAGCGGAGCACGCTGGCGGTCCCGCTACCGCGGCCGGGAGCAGAGCACGCCGGTGGTCACGCTGCCCAGGCCGGGAGCGGAGCATGCCGGCGGCCCCTGCCGGGGCGTCGGCGGGGAGTAGAGCACGCCTGCTGCCCCGCTGCCCCGGCGGGGAGCGGAGTACGATGGCGGCCCCTGCTGGGGTGCCGGCGGGGAGCGGAGCGCGCATGCCGCCCCGCTGCCCCGGCAGGGGCACCAGAGGAAGGTTTTTTTGTTTTTTTTTTAATTTACAAAAAAAAACTAAAATCCATGAGTGCCGCCCCTTCCAGGTGCCGCCCCAAGCACGTGCTTGGTAGGCTGGTGCCTGGAGCCGGCCCTGTTCACCAGCTGCTGTTGTGTTGGTGATCCCAGTGCCTGATGAGGCTGAATGACCAGCAAAGCAGTGTGAAACAGGGCCAAGCCAGTCGGTTGGGTAGAGGAGTGCAGCAGTTCTCATGGCTCCCAGACTACATCCCAGGGATTACAGCCCATCAGGCTCATACCCTCTGGACCCCAAATTTGGCTGTAAGGCACCTATGATGAAAGTATGGGGGTGAGGGATGGTAGCCCAAACAAAGGAGAAACAAATGTAGAACTTCTTAGATTCCTTTACCACCATGCTCTCAACTGAGCAGGGCACAGTTACCTATGCACCTTAGAGCAGGGGGGTGGACTAGATGACCTCCTGAGTTCCCTACCAACACTGATATTCTATAATTCTATGAAATCACCAGCAAACTCAAATAGCCCTAGGACAACAGATCAGGCCAATTCCATGGCTCTGCCCTCGTAAAATGTGGATTACCATGTGAGATTAATTCTGGGTCATTTTAGCACGGGCAGAGAGGCAGGAATCAAATAGACAGTAGAGAAGTCCCGTTGAATATGATAACCTGTTTCTGACCCAGGAGATCATAACCCTTTATGCACCAATATGTGAAAGATCAACACATTATTGAAATTTGATGCCTCCCTGATGCAGAGAGTAGATTAACGATTAAAACGGTTGGTAGATGTCAGATAGATATTCAACCTAACACCTCACAAAGGCTCACTGGCAAATAACGTCGATGTCAGAATCCTGGCAGAACAAAGCCTTTTACATGGTTGCAGAAATAAAGAATGGCATAATTTGGCCTCTACAGGGTGGCACTGATTTTTCAGAGGCTAATGGAATGCTGTCATAAATATGAAGGGAAGGGGGAGAGGGTCTGATGCAGTGCTATAAAATCCTCTTTCCAGTAAAGGGTTAAGAAATGCAGGTAGCCAGACTGACACCTGACCTGGCTGGGCTCTGACCAATAAGGGGACAAGATACTTTCAAACTTTGGGAGGGGGGAAGGTTTTAGTGGGTGTCTTTGTCTGAGAAAGAGTGATCTTGGAAGACAGAAGGAACCTACAGAAAATCAAACCTCCCTTTTCTGAAGTAAGTTTAGATAGCATAGCGTATAGATTTCTGGTTATTTTTGCTTGGTGTATCCCCTGTGTTAGAAAGGGCAAGGAGGGGGGGTATTCATGGTTTTCTGTAACGTTAAGGTTTTGTCCAGAGGGGGAAATCTCTCTGAGTTTGGAAATATAGTGCCCTGTGAAATAGTTACCATCCTGATTTTACAGAGATGATTTTAGCTTCTTTATTTTTAATAAAATCCTTCTTTTAAGAAGTTGACTGTTTTCTATGGTGTTAAAACCCAGGGGGTGGGTTTTTAGATCACTGTGTAACCAATTGGTTGGGAGATTGTTCTCAAGCTTCCCCAGGAAAGGGGGTGTACGGCTTGAGGGGGCATTTTGGGGGGAGGGAAGTTCAAGTGATTCCTTTCCTGGATTCCTGTTAGACATTTGATGGTGGCAGCAAGAAGCATTTCTCGGGGTGCAGGGAATTTTGTACCTTGGGGGGGGTTACCCTAAGCTGGTAAAAATAAGCTTAGGGGCTCTGAATGCGGGTCCCCACGTCTTTACCCTAGAGTTTAGAGTGGGGAGGGAACCCTGACAGGCGGTATGCAGCAGTACTCTGCTATGATCAATTGAAAATGGTTTTTATTTTTTATCTTGTGGCAGCGTTCCCACACACAGTGCAGATGGCAGTACATTACAAACAGAAAAGGAAGTTATCATCGATGACTAGGCGGAAATGTTTGCAAATTGCAGTTTGCTCTTAAAATCTGAGCCCCTGTTATTGGCTAATCATTTCTTCACTCCCGCGGGAGGCTCTTAGGCTGAAGTTCTCCAAGGTCTATTTTCTGCTCTTCCCCCTGCTCACACAGTCCAGGGAATTGTCTGGGAGTCCTGGCCAATCTGAGAGTCCACAGGGATCGTGCAGGGAAATCATAAAGGTCGCTGTGCAGCACGCCCAGTGTCAGACATATGACTTCGTACACTGATTCTAAAGACTCTGCCTTGCTGTCGCAATAAGGAGATTTCCTCTTTGTGCTGGATGGGATTTTGGTGAGTTGCCTGTTTCTACATTAAAGTTAGTGCTGAGGTCTCAGGAAGCGTTCCAGGATTCAAGTCAAGAACCAACTGGGAAGGAATTCACCAGCACGGTGACATGAATTGCTTAGTACTGTCAGAAACACCAGGTATTTTCCTGGTAAATTTGGAACTACAAAAGTTTTGGTAATACTTTAGGCAACTATTTATTTTTAAGTTCATTCCCTTTCTCTTACTGTGTCCTTCTATCTGCCCCAGTTTTTTCCTTGTTTGGGCTGTGTGGTTTTCTCTGTAGTTCGCTCAAGGTTTCCAATTCAGCAACTTCACCTCCCTGTTATCAAATGCAGCCAAAGCCTCTGTGTTGGGGCCATGTGTTACCACATAGTTCGCAACAACAATGGACCAGACACTGGCTATATTCTGCTCTCACATGCTCCCTTCACTGGCTCAGCCCAGATTGGCACTGGCCTCTCTGAGAGAAAAATCAGTGTTTTGAAATACCCAACTTTCCTTCCTGCTTTCAGAACACCACATGAACTGGGGGGTTCCTTCAGAATTTTTCAGCAACCAAACTGAATAGCGCTCTCTGCAGCAGGACCCAAAGCTGTGATTTTCATAGGGAGAATCTGGTGCCCTTAAGATCAAAGGCAGTAATCTCAACAGAGCCAGGAGTTCCCCCTAATTCCACACGTAGTGACTTAAATAAATGCCCTGATTTACATCGGCCATGAGTCTCCAGTGACTTCATCTGCAGTTGTCCCGTGGCCTCTAAGGATGAGTGAGCTTCTTAGAAGCCAAGAAGAACTGTCAGGAAAGTTGCTGAAATGTGAAACTCACAGGTTGAAACGTTCAAAACAATTTGGATAACAGTTTTTTCCAGCGGGGAGAGGGGTCTGCTGTCTCTGAGTCCCTGCATCTCTGTTTCTGGACAGGATGAGAAGCACAAAAGGCAGTAAAATTAAAAGCATGATTCTGGCTTGGAGGTGGTGTTGCAAATGTCACTGGGGGAGGTCCAGAAACGTACAGTGTGTGCTGGGGTGGGCACGGGACAGCGGGACATGCAGTATCCAGATCAGAGTCACTCGGACTCCTGAAACTATGGGAAATGGGGAGTGGACGTCCTCCCTGATGCACAGACCAGGGAGGCATCATGAGGCCTCCTGGATTCGGGAGGTGTCTCAGACTGCAATGTAAAATGGACAACACTGTAGCAGATTGTCTCTGACACCGTCCCCCATCCGGACCATGCTTCCTCCCATGAGAAAGCCCCACTATAGTTTCGTGGCAACATCAGCAGTTGCCATCATGGAAAAGCAGCCTCAGGAAGGTGTGTCTGGGTTTCTAACTGGATGCAATACGTCAAAGCTTTGTGTCATTTTCAGGAAGAGTTACTCATGCTCTCTCCTTTTAGTCTTCACGTCCTCTCTCATTCCTACTGGGCCTGTCCCTCTCTCCTTCCCTGCACAGGCTGAGCTGCTGCTGGGGTTCCCTTTCTCCCCTGTTCAGTCTCATCTCGTCCTTTTCCCTGGGTCAGGCAGACACTGAGTTTAACCGAGTCTCAGGAGATAGTTCTGTGAGCTCTCACTGTGTAGTGTGGCACCTGGTTATGGTCCTGGGTGAGGGGTATCTCTATGTGGCAGGGATGGAAGTTCTGCGGGTAACAGGACAGGTGACAAGCACCACTGGTTGTGGGGCAGGGAGCAGGGGGTACACAGGCAGTGCTGGAGGCTGTGGGGGAGGCAGGGGGTGTACACAGAGAAGCGGGCACTGCTGATGGTTGTGGAGGCAGGCAGGGGGTGTAGAGTGAATGGCGAGTAGCACAGAGGCTTTGTGGGTGCTGTGACATTCTATACCTTGGGGGAGCGTCCTGTAACCCCCATATTCCTCATTGTCATATAACCGTGATCTGACATATAAAGCATGCCTTGTAAAGTATCAGAAATCATGTATCCATATTTATGTATCATTAGTGCATATGAAGTTATGAGAACTGTGTTGTATTCTGGTCACTTAAACATGCTGTAAGTTGGGGAATCAGCCAGATTTAGCTCCACAGAGAGCACAGAAAGGAAAGTGACCTAGCAGATCACCGGTCCAGATAACACACGGGGAACGTCACAGTGGCGCAGCGAGCAGGCTGTATGTGCAGCTTGTTACTCCAAGTGAAGTTGGCACTTTAAGCACCGATATTTGTGATTTTAAGTGAGTCTTAAGTGCCGTGGCTAAGAACAGACAGGAGGACGTCACAGTAACGTTATTTTCTGTTTGTTTATTTCGGATGAGAGAAATAAGCACAAGAAAAGAGAAAAATGATTACGAGTGAGGGAGCTACAAAACCATGAGCTGGCCAAACTGGAAGCAGCAGAGAAGGAAAATTACCACTAGTTTCAAATGTGGCAGGCAGAAAAGAGGATCAAAGAACAGGAGGCTGAACACCAAAGGGATACGGAGGCTGAGGCAGCCATGAAGGAGGCTGCACACAGAAGGCCTATGGAAGAAAAAGAGAGAGAGAAACAGAGCAGGAAGAAAGAGAAAGAGGGAGAGAGAGCGAAAGGGACAATGTAAATGGACAAATACGTAACGATTCTGGTGGAGATGGCTTTTTTTGCTGATACCTTCTAACAGACTCAGGTGTCAATTTAGTGCAGGCCAAAGAAAGAGGAGATTAAGCTTTGCCCCTGGGGAGACAGTAGGGAGATGGGAGTTTTAACATTCTGTTACCGAAAAACATTCCTCTCACCCTCATCCCAAATCTCCTGAAAAAGCAGAAGAGCTCCAAAGGTGCTCTCAGTGTAATTCCACTGATCACCTCAGGAATAAATGCCCTTTGCTAGAAGGAAGCAGGCAAACAATAGCTCATGTTAATTCTGCTGTCCTCACTACAGAAACTCCCAAAGCCATTGAAACCTAACATATTGGTTCTGTGAGATTAGCCTCTGCAAAACCAGATATGGAGCATGTTAAGGTTGTCCAAATTGATGGCAATGACTTCTTGGGGTAGAGCAGGGATCTCAAACTCACTTCCCCACGAGGGCCAAATGAGAACTAGTAAATTGTCCCGAGGGCCGCATCACTGAAACCTTTTCATACAATGATACAAAGGTATAGTCAAAAATGAAGAGTAATATAGTATTTTATTAAATGTCAATGTATTAACATCTTTAAAACTGTAATGCAAAGAGAGGTTTTAATAAAAGATAAACACTCAGTAATGTTTGGAGCTTGGCTGCTAGAGGAGTTGGCTCCTAAGGCAGACCGCAGGAAATAAGTCCGCGGGCCGCGTGTTTGAGACCCCTGTGGAAGAGGGATACGGGGCCCAGATCTCTCTGGTTAAGCTGAGTGTGGTCCCAAAAGCCAGTATGTTACCTGGCCAAATGGCAGAGATTGTGGGGGTGGGTGAAAGCACATTCCTTATACCACTAGCTAAAATCCATGTGTTGTGTGAAGGTTTGTTAAGTGTTTTGACTATGGGGTAATGGAACATTGGTGTTCCCCAAGCGTCAGTCCTAGGACCAATCCTATTCAACTTATTCATAAATGATTTGGAAGAAGGGGTAAACAGTGAGGTGGTAAAATTTGCAGATGATACTAAACTGCTCAAGATAGTTAAGACCAACTGCGAAGAACTTCAAAAAGATCTCACAAAACTAAATGATTGGGCAACTAAATGGCAAATGAAATTTAGTGTGAATAAATGTAAAGTAACGCACATTGGAAAAAATAACCCCAACTATACATACAATATGATGGGGGCCTAACTTAGCTACAACTAATCAGGAAAAAGATCTTGGAGTCATCGTGGATAGTTCTCTGAAGACGTCCATGCAATGTGCAGCACCAGTAAAAAAGCAAACAGGATGTTAGGAATAATTAAAAAAGGGATAGAGAATAAGACGGAGAATATCTTATTGCCCTTATACAAATCCATGGTGCGACTACATCCTGAATACCGCGTACAAATGTGGTCTCCTCATCTCAAAAAGGATATACTGGCATTAGAAATGGTTCCCGAGAAGAGCAACTAAAATGATTAGGGGTTTGGAACGGGTCCCATATGAGGAGAGATTAAAGAGTCTAGGACTTTTTAGCTTGGAAAAGAGGAGACTAAGGGGGGATATGATAGAGGTATATAAAATTATGAATGGTGTGGAGGAAGTGAATAAGGAAAAGTTATTTACTTGTTCCCATAATAGAAGAACTAGGGGTCACCCAATGAAATTAGTGGGCAGCAGGTTTAAAACATATAAAAGGAAGTGCTTCTCTACACAGCACAGAGTAAACCTGTGGAACTCCTTGCCTGAGGAGGCTGTGAAGGCTGGGACTATAACAGGGTTTAAAAGAGAACTGGATACATTCATGAAGATGAAGTCCTTTAATGGCTATTAACCAGAATGGGTAAGGAATGGTGTCCTTAGTCTCCGTTTGTCAGGGGCGGGTGATGGTTGGCAGGAGAGAGATCACTTGATCACTACCTGTTAGGTCCACTCACTCCAGGGTACGTGGCATTGGCCACTGTTGGTGGAAGGGATACTGGGCTGGATGGACCTTTGGTCTGACCCAGTATAGCCATTTTTATGTTCTTATGTTCTTATGAGTAAGGAAAATGTCCCAGTTGTTAGCTGGCAGAGCTTTGCAGATGAACAAGAGACAGAACTCTTCCTATGGAGCATAGAGAAATGTGTCTTAGGAGGGACCCCAGAGGAGGAAACTGGGGTAGGAATAGTTGGGGTACAGGAAAATCTCCTCCCTAGTAACTTGGGGCAGAATGCCCAAGACACTACGAGGAAGGCTGGGTCAGCATCCGTGCACCCAGGCACGCAGACGCCGACTTCGTAAGTGTTCCGGGGCTTGAGCACTGATGGGAGGAAATTAGCAGGTGCCCCGCACCCACTGGAAGCCAAGAATCCCCCTCCTTGCCTTGTTCTCCCTCCTCCCCCAGCATGATATGTCCCCGCTCCTCCGCCTTCTTCACAGCGCTTCCCATTCCCACCTAATAGCTGCAGTCCTTAAGAATTTCCAGGAGGGAGGGGGAGGAGCGGCGACGTGCCACATTTGGAGGAGGAGGTGGAAAAGAGCCAGGGAAGGGCAGGGGCAGGGATTGGGAGAAGGCAACTAAGACACTGAGGCTTGGTCCACACTAAGCCCCCAGTTCAAACTAAGATATGTAACTTCAGCTGCGTTAATAACGTAGCTGAAGTCGAAATATCTTAGTTCGAACTTCAAGGTACTCATCGTGGGTCCACACGCGGCAGGCAGGCTCCCCCGTCGACTCTGCCTACTCCTCTCGTGGAGCAGGATTACCGGCATCGACGGCGAGCACTTCCGAGATCGATTTATCGCGTCTAGACAAGACGCGATTAATCGATCCCAGAAGATCGATTGCGTGCCGCCGAACCAGCCGGTAAGTATGGACGTACCCTGAGAAGAAGACAAGACTCCAACAGGGCAGATTGGCCCAGGTTTAAGGAACAAACCTGTATATTAAGGACTGCAATATCCAGTGGGGTGAGATAAATAGCTTAATCTAGACACTGCCCAGTCTAATAGGGCTGAGAGTTTAGACTACATCCTTATATTTTATTCTCTTTTGTAACCATTCTGACTTTTTGCCTACCACTTAATATCACTTTAAATCTATCATTGTAGTGAATACATTTGTTTGGTTATTATTCCTGAAGTAGTGCATTAGGTTTGCAGCATGTCAGAGACTCCCCTTGGGATCGCAAGCCTGGTGCATGTCAATTTCTTTTTAAACTTACGAATTCATATAACCTCGCAGTGTCCCATGGGCATATCTGGACACTGCAAGATGGAGGTCCCTAGGGTTGTGTCTGGGACAGGAGATATTGGCTAGGGTCATTCGGTTGCACAATCCAAGGAGCAGCTTACATGCCAGAGATTGCACGTGAGCAGACCAGGAGCTGCGGTTATCACAGGGGAGCAGGGTAACGCTGGCTCCCAGAGTCTAGGATTGGAGTGACCTAACAGATCACTGGTCCGAATAATATCACAGCAGAACGTCACAGAGTCGAAGAATGGCATGTAGACAAATAGGTGGTAAGTGCTGCTGAAATAATTTTTTTTCTTTGAGACAGCTGGTCCAAGGCCAGCTTTGGGACGTTTCCTAGTACGGAGTGTGTTTGGGGAGTTTCAGGGTCTCATTGCCCTGTCAAGCCAGAGAACTGCAGTCGAGGTGTCACAACCTTTACTCAGTTTTGATTCCAACTGTTGTTTTTGTTATGTAACTTCTGACATTTCACTGGTAAAAATAACTATTGATATTTTTGTGATGCTGTACCGCATATTGTTCATAGGGATATTATTATGATATGATTATAGATTATAGGATAATGATGATACATTTTATACAAGTTGAGTCATGTAAGATGTCATAGGAAAAGTTATAACTTTCTGAATATGATTATCCAATTTGTATGGACGTATGTTTTTTGTCGGAAGTTTTGAATCTTCACTATTTAACTGTATTTCAAAGGTTGTTACACCTGGGTACCGTCCACTTCTCAAGATGCTTTCAGTCTAGATAGCTGGTTGGGAAGGGTCAATTCAAGGCAATGAGCTATTGGGGGAAACAATAGGCCTTGAGAGAAACTTATCTCCCACCTGGTGAGCCTCCCTGAGAATGCTTCAGACAGCCTATAAATAATGGATGCTATGACTCTGCAAGGGGATCAGACGAGGCCACGTAACTCTGGACTCTATCTTGAGGCGTCTGTAATTTCCCGACAAATTAGTCTGGGAACCAAGTTTGAAACAAAGTGTTTCCGCCATATACTAAATCTATCTAAGGCAGGGAGTGAAATCATCTGTGGTTCTTCACTTCCCACTCAAATGGACTCCTGGATTGTTAATAAGTCTAAAATATTTACCGTACTATTTATTATAAAGCATGTAACCCCCTCGCTTTACTTCTCTCCCTTCACAGGCACCTTGAGCATTACCAAGTCATATCAACGCATCGTCCACCTTATGGAAGCTTTCAACATCACCCCATCTGGCTCTTCAACATTCATCCTAACGGGCATCCCTGGCCTGGAGGTTGCCCACATCTGGATTTCCATCCCATTTTCTATGTTCTACATTATCAGCTTGATGGGAAATTTCACACTTCTGTTTGTTGTAGGTAGGGAGAAAACCCTGCACAAGCCGATGTACCTGCTGCTCTGCATGCTGGCGCTAACAGACATTGCCACCCCTACCTGTGTTGTGCCAAAGGCACTGTGTATATTTTGGTTCAATTTGAAAGGCATTTCTATGGCTGGATGCCTCACCCAGATGTTCTTCTTAAACACAGTTGCTGTTACGCAGTCGGCCACCCTTGTGACAATGGCCTTCGATCGTTATGTCGCCATTTGTAACCCTCTGAGATATGCCACCATCCTCAGCAATGCACGAATAGCTAAGCTAGGGATTGTAAATTTGATAAAATCTGTTCTCTTCATTCTGCCCCTACCCCTGTTCATGAGTCAGCAGCCATTCTGTGCCAACCGCATTATCGCCCACACGCAATGCGAGTACCTAGCCGTGGAGAAGATGGCATGTGGGGACCTCACAGTCTCCAGGACATATGGCTTCATGCTAATGTTTGTAATCTCTGGGTTTGACCTGACGCTCATTGCCCTGTCCTATGGTCTGATCATCAGGGCCGTCTTCAGAATCTCCTCTAAGAAATCCCACCAGAAAGCCCTCAACACTTGCACAGCACATGTCTGTGTGATGCTGACATATTTTACTCCTAGCCTCTTCTCCAATCTCACATACCGGTTCGGTCACGGAATCGCTCCCTACGTTCACATCATCTTGGCTGACCTCTATCTCCTCATCCCTCCCATGCTGAACCCTATCATTTATGGGGTCAAAACCAAAGAGCTTTCTGACAAAATAGGAAAATGCATCTGCAAAAGGTGATCACCTGGGACCACTGACTTTAAACCTGTTTGACAAGAGGGGCAAAGCACATCCCCTCTTTAACTAAGGGTACCGTGTCCCAGTTTGGTTGAGCTAAGCATTATGGTAATTCACGTTCTGAGACTGTCCTCCCACCCAGAATCTTATCACTCCATCACTAAGCATGGCTCTTTCCATTGCTGAGATCTCTCTATCTGACCATCACCTGACCTCTCTCTTGTCATCCATCAGCCGCCCTCCCCACAATCCCGTTACTCAGCCTTTCCATGACTCAGCCTTTCCGTGACTCTAAGGCAATATCTACACTACGTCTGTAAGTCAACCTGTTCTGTGCAACTGCAGCTACACATGAATGCATGTGAAGGCTCAGACCATAAGAGGGTTCAAAAGAGAACTGGTTAAGTTCATGGAGATAAATTCAAGTTAGATCTGGCAGGAGGGAGAAAACTTGAGGAAATTAAAAGGATCCAGCGTTAGTAACTCTTCCTCAAAGTCACACAAAACGTTAGTGAATTGCGGCCCGCTAGAAAACCAGACACCCCTTCCTGAGGCTGCTTTTCGGTGTTGGCAATTACTGACATTACCACGAGGCTGTAGAGAGAGGAGGGATGGTGCGGATGGGGCATGGTTTCAGAGACAGACTGCTACAGCATGGTCCATTTTACGTTACCGTCTGAGACACTCCTTTTCCCCAGGAAGCCTCGTTACAGCTCTTTTGTCCATGCATTAGGCAGGATGTGCATTGCTATTTCACATAGTTTCAGGACTCTGGACTACTCTGATCTGGATACTAAACTCCCCGCCATCCTGCCGCCCCCCCCCCCCCCACACACACACACATGCGTGCAATATATGTTCCTGGATCTCTCCTAGTGAGGGTGGGGCGACAGGTAGGGAGATACTCAGGCCCTCAGGCAGGGGCCGAGCGAGCAGTTTAATATGAGCAGGCCCAGGCCCTGGGTCAGGACGGGACAACACACAGTCATTAGCTCAGACCCTCAGGTGGTGGCTGAGGAACTCAGTACATGTGAATAAGCCGAGGCCTCCAAGGACCTGGGAGAGGTGGAGACGGCCAGCCACGAATTGGGTGGCAGGGGGGATACAGGCCCACCCACTCCACTGTGTCCCGGCCCGGGGCCCTAGCCACACCAGACAACCCGCTGCTGTGACAGTGGAGATCCTGGTCGCAAGACACTGATGTGGGTTCTGGCAGAGTTACAGCCAGACAAGGGTGGGCTCTCCCTGGGCCACCTCCTAACTCCCCTCCTTCTGGTAACTGGGTCACAGTGGTATCCTCCGGGGGGTCCAACACCTTGGGTTCCTCGGTGCAGTGGGCAAGCGACAGACTGGGCAACTCTAGCGGTCACAGGGCAAGCCCGGTAACAGCACTGGATAGCAGACGTGGGGTGGGCCTGGCAACTTCTCCTGATAGCGGGCGCGGGGCGGGCCTGGCAACTCCCACGGACAGCGGGCACGGGGTAGGGCATGTCCGGTAACTTCTCCGGATAGTGGGCGCAGGGAACGTCTGGCAACTCTGAATAGCGGGTGGAGGGTGGGCACGGCAACTCCCCTGAATAGCGGGCCCAGGACACGTCCGGCAACTCCTCTGGATAGAGTGCGCAGGGCAGGTCCGGCCAGTCTTGGCGTGCACCTGGGGCCGCGCGGTTTTCCCAGTCGCGGGCTAGGCTGACTGCGTCTGGCCTCTCTGGTGGCTGGTTCTCAAATGCGTTCTGAGCGCCCGTCTTTCTACTTGCGGGTCGATGCCTCTCCCTCTGAGGGGCAGCCTCAGAGCTTCCTCCGTCCGCCCCCTCTGGTGGCCGGAGGGGCTCAACCGTTTCCTAGGCGGCGGGGAGCCACTCCCCCTCAGTACATGGTAAAGAACAGCTTCCATCTGAGGAGAGACTAAAAAGACTGGGATGTTTCAGCTTGGAAAGCAGACAACTAAGAGGGGATATGATAGTGTCATAAATATAAAGGGAAGGGGGAGAGGGTCTGATGCAGATAAAATCCTCTTACCAGGAAAGGGTTAAGAAATGCAGGTAACCAGACCAACACCCGACCTGCCTAGCATCTGACCAATAAGGGGACAAGATACTTTCAAATCTTGGGAGGGGGAAAGCTTTGTGTGTGGCTCTTTGTCAGACTCAGAGTGATCTTGGAGTCAGAAGGAACCAGTCATCTTTTCATCAAATCCTCACTTTTCTAAAGTAGGTTTAGTCAGCATAGCGAGTAGATTTCTGTTTATTTTGCTTGGCGTGTGTTCCCTGTGTTAGAGGGAGGGGTTATTCCTGTTTTTTCTGTAACTTTAAGGTTTTGTCCAGAGGGGGAATCCCTCTGAGTTTGGAAATTGAGTACCCTGTAAGATAGTTACCATCCTGATTTTACAGAGATGATTTTACCTTCTTTGTTTTAATAAAATCCTTCTTTAAGAAGTTGACTGTTTTCTATGGTGTTCAGGAAAGGGGGGTTCGGGCTTGAGAGGGTATTTTGAGGGGGAGAGGAAGCTTCAAGTGGTTTCCTTTCCTGGATTTCTGTTTAAAACACTTGATGGTGGCAGTGAGAGAAACATTTCTCAGGGTGCAAGGAATTTTGTACCTTGGGGGTTTTAACCTAAGCTGGTAGAGTTAAGCTTAGGAGCTCTTCATGCAGGTCCCCACATCTTTACCCTAGAGTTTAGAGTGGGGAGGGAACCCTGACGGATAGTGATCTATAAAATCATGAATGGTGTGAAAAAAGTGAATATGGAAGCCTTGTTTACTCCTTCACATAACACAAGAACTAGGGGTCAACCAAGAAATAATAGGCAAAAGATTTGAAACAAAGAAAGGGAAGCAGTATACACAACACAGGGTCAACCTGTGGAACTCATTGCCAGGGCATTTTGTGAAGGAAAAAACTATAACTGGGTTCAAAGAGAACTAGATCCATTTATGGAGGATATGTCCACCATTGACTGTTATCCAAGATGTTCCTGGATGCACCCCCCTCTTATGGGTGTCCGTAGCCCCTGACTGCCAGATGATGGCACTGGATGACAAGAGATGGATTTCTGGATGATAGCCCTGTTCTGTTCTTTCCCTCTGAAGCACATGACATTGACCCCTGTCAGAAGACAGGAACGGAGATACTGGGTAGCGTCATTCATTTGCAAATAGTTGGGAGCAGCTTATATGCCAGAGGTAGTGTGTGAACATTCCAGAATTGGGACTTGTCACATCAGAGGAGGGTAAGGCCGGCTCCCAGAATCAAGGATTGGAGAGGCCTAGCAGATCACCAGTCCAGATAACACCAGCGGGAAACGTCACACTTAAATTGGAGAGTTCCCTGTGCAGTGGAAGAGAGTACAATTTTGGGTTTATACTCCAGGGGTGGAAGGGTATGATTCTTGGGAGCTGAGAAATTGGCCGGTGTTCTCTGTTTATACTTGGGAGGCTTAGCTAAACTCTCAGGTAGCTCTGTGTCAGTGTGTGACACCATCTGCTGTTGTGTTGGTGATCACAGGGCCTGGAGAGGCTGAATGACCAGCAAAGCAGTGTGAAACAGGGCCAGCCCAGTTGGGTGGGTACAGGGGTGCAGCAGTTCTCATACCTCCCAGACTGCACCCCAGGTGTGAAAACCCATGAGACTCATACCCTCTGGACCCGAAATTTAGCAGCAAGGCAACTATGATGCTAGTATGGGGGTGAGGGACGGTCGACAAATCAGGAGATCCAAATGTAGAACTTATTAGATTCCATTACCACCATGCTCTTACCCGAGCAGGGCACACCGACCTACCCAACTTAGAGCAGGGGGCTGGACTAGATGACCTCCTGAGTTCCCTACCAACCCTGATATTCTATGATTCTATGAATACAGCAGTACACTCATATAGACCTAGGACAACAGATCAGGCCAATTCCATGGCTGTTCCTTCGTAAAATGTGGAATACCATGTGAGATTAATTCTGGGTCATTTTAGCACGGGCAGAGAGGCAGGAATCAAATAGTCAGCAGAGAAGTCCCGTTGAATATGATAACCTGTTCCTGACCCAGGAGATCATAACCCATTATGCACCAATATGTGAAAGATCAACACAGTATTGAAATTTGAAGCCTCCCTGATGCAGAGAGTAGATTAACGATTAAAACAGTTGGTAGCTGTCAGATAGATATTCAACTTTAGACCTCACAAAGGCTCACTGGCAAATCATGTTCATGTCAGAATCCTTTCAGAAGAAAGCCTTTTACATGCATTTCTGCGTGCATCAATTCAGGATTACATAATTTGGCCTCTACAGGGTGGCACTGATTTTTCAGAGGCTAATGGAATGGATATTGTAACTGCATGGGCGGTATGCAGCAGTACTCTACTACGATCAATTGAAAATGGTTTTTATTTTTTATCTTGTGGCAGCGTTCCCACACAAAGTGCAGATGGCAGTACATTACAAACAGAAAAGGAAGTTATCATCGATGACTAGGCGGAAATGTTTGCAAATTGCAGTTTGCTCTTAAAATCTGAGCCCCTGTTATTGGCTAATCATTTCTTCACCCCCGCGGGAGGCTCTTAGGCTGAAGTTCTCCAGGGTCTATTTTCTGCTCTTCCCCCTGCTCACACAGTCCAGGGAATTGTCTGGGAGCCCTGGCCACTCTGAGAGTCCACAGGGATCGTGCAGGGGAATCATAAAGGTCGCTGTGCAGCACGCCCAGTGTCAGATATATGACTTCGTACACTGATTCTAAAGACTCTGCCTTGCTGTCGCAATAAGGAGATTTCCTCTTTCTGCTGAATGGGATTTTGGTGAGTTGCCTGTTTCTACATTAAAGTTAGTGCTGAGGGCTCAGGAAGCGTTCCAGGATTCAAGTCAAGAACCAACTGGGCAGGAATTCACCAGCACGGTGACTTGAATTGCTTAGTACTGTCAGAAACACCAAGGTAATTTCCTGGTAAATTTGGAACTACAAAAGTGTTGGTAATACTTTAGACACCTATTTATTTTTAAGTTCATTCCCTTTCTCTTACTGTGTCCTTATATCTGCCTCAGCTTTTTCCTTGTTTGGGCTGTGTGGTTTTCTCTGTAGTTCGCTCAAGGTTTCCAATTCAGCAACTTCACCTCCCTTTTATGAAATGCAGCCAAAGCCTCTGTGTTGGGGCCATGTGTTACCACATAGTTCGCAACAACAATGGACCAGACACTGGCTATATTCTGCTCTCACATGCTCCCTTCACTGGCTCAGCCCAGATTGGCACTGGCCTCTCTGAGAGAAAAATCAGTGTTTTGAAATACCCAACTTTCATTCCTGGTTTCAGAACACCACATGAACTGGGGGGTTCCTTCAGAATTTTTCAGCAACCAAACTGAATAGCGCTCTCTGTAGCAGGACCCAAAGCTGTGATTTTCATAGGGAGAATCTGGTGCCCTTAAGATCAAAGGCAGTAATCTCAACAGAGCCAGGAGTTCCCCCTAATTCCACACGTAGTGACTTAAATAAATGCCCTGTTTTACATCGGCCATGAGTCTCCAGTGACTTCATCTGCAGTTGTCCCGTGGCCTCTAAGGATGAGTGAGCTTCTTAGGAGCCAAGAAGAACTGTCAGGAAAGTTGCTGAAATGTGAAACTCACAGGTTGAAACGTTCAAAACAATTTGGATAACAGTTTTTTCCAGCGGGGAGAGGGGTCTGCTGTCTCTGAGTCCCAGCATCTCTGTTTCTGGACAGGATGAGAAGCACAAAAGGCAGTAAAATTAAAAGCATGATTCTGGCTTGGAGGTGGTGTTGCAAATGTCACTGGGGGAGGTCCAGAAACGTACAGTGTGTGCTGGGGTGGGCACGGGACAGCGGGACATGCAGTATCCAGATCAGAGTCACTCGGACTCCTGAAACTATGGGAAATGGGGAGTGGATGTCCTCCCTGATGCACAGACCAGGGAGGCATCATGAGGCCTCCTGGATTCGGGAGATGTCTCAGACTGCAATGTAAAATGGACAACACAGTAGCAGATTGTCTCTGACACCGTCCCCCATCCGGACCATGCTTCCTCCCATGAGAAAGCCCACTATAGTTTCATGGCAACATCAGCAGTTGCCATCATGGAAAAGCAGCCTCAGCAAGGTGTGTCTGGGTTTCTAACGGAATGCAATACGTCAAAGCTTTGTGTCATTTTCAGGAAGAGTTACTCATGCTCTCTACTTTTAGTCTCCACGTCCTGTCTCATTCCTTCTGGGCCTGTCCCTCTCTCCTTCCCTGCACAGGCTGAGGTGCTGCTGGGGTTCCCTTTCTCCCCTGTTCAGTCTCATCTCGTCCTTTTCCCTGGGTCAGGCAGACACTGAGTTTAACCGAGTCTCAGGAGATAGTCCTGTGAGCTCTCACTGTGATGTGTGGCACCTGGTTATGGTCCTGGGTGAGGGGTATCTCTATGTGGCAGGGATGGAAGTTCTGCGGGTAACAGGACAGGTGACAAGCACCACGGGTTGTGGGGCAGGGAGCAGGGGGTACACAGGCAGTGCTGGAAGCTGTGGGGGAGGCAGGGGGTGTACACAGAGAAGCGGGCACTGCTGATGGTTGTAGAGGCAGGCAGGGGGTGTAGAGTGAATGGCGAGTAGCACAGAGGCTCTGTGGGTGCTGTGACATTCTATACCTTGGGGGAGCGGCCTGTAACCCCCATATTCCTCATTGTCATATAACCGTGATCTGACATAGAGAGCACGCCTTGTAAAGTATCGGAAATCATGTATCCATATTTATGTATCATTAGTGCATATGAAGTTATGAGAACTGTGTTGTATTCTGGTCACTTAAACATGCTGTAAGTTGGGGAATCATCCAGATTTAGCTCCACAGAGAGCACAGAAAGGAAAGTGACCTAGCAGATCACCAGTCCAGATAACACACGTGGAACGTCACAGTGGCGCAGCGAGCAGGCTGTATGGGCAGCTTGTTACTCCAAGTGAAGTTGGCACTTTAAGCACCGATATTTGTGATTTTAAGTGAGTCTTAAGTGCCGTGGCTAAGAACAGTCAGGAGGACGTCGCAGTAACGTTATTTTCTGTTTGTTTATTTCGGATGAGAGAAATAAGCACAAGAAAGGAGAAAAATGATTTCGAGTGAGGGAGCTACAAAACCATGAGCTGGCCAAACTGGAAGCAGCAGAGAAGGAAAATTACCACTAGTTTCAAATGTGGCAGGCAGAAAAGAGGATCAAAGAACAGGAGGCTGAACACCAAAGGGATACGGAGGCTGAGGCAGCCATGAAGGAGGCTGCACACAGAAGGCCTATGGAAGAAAAAGAGAGAGAGAAACAGAGCAGGAAGAAAGAGAAAGAGGGAGAGAGAGCGAAAGGGACAATGTAAATGGACAAATACGTAACGATTCTGGAGGAGATGGCTTTTTTTGCTGATACCTTCTAACAGACTCAGGTGTCAATTTAGTGCAGGCCAAAGAAAGAGGAGATTAAGCTTTGCCCCTGGGGAGACAGTAGGGAGATGGGAGTTTTAACATTCTGTTACCGAAAAACATTCCTCTCACCCTCATCCCAAATCTCCTGAAAAAGCAGAAGAGCTCAAAAGGTGCTCTCAGTGAAATTCCACTGATCACCTCAGGAATAAATGCCCTTTGCTAGAAGGAAGCAGGCAAACAATAGCTCATGTTAATTCTGCTGTCCTCACTACAGAAACTCCCAAAGCCATTGAAACCTATCATATTGGTTCTGTGAGATTAGCCTCTGCAAAACCAGATATGGAGCATGTTAAGGTTGTCCAAATTGATGGCAATGACTTCTTGGGGTAGAGCAGGGATCTCAAACTCACTTCCCCACGAAGGCCAAATGAGAACTAGTAAATTGTCCCGAGGGCCGCATCACTGAAACCTTTTCATACAACGATACAAAGGTATAGTCAAAAATGAAGAGTAATATAGTATTTTATTAAATGTCAATGTATTAACATCTTAAAAACTGTAATGCAAAGAGAGGTTTTAATAAAAGATAAACACTCAGTAATGTTTGGAGCTTGGCTGCTAGTGGAGTTGGCTCCTAAGGCAGACCGCAGGAAATAAGTCCGCGGGCCGCGTGTTTGAGACCCCTGTGGAAGAGGGATACGGGGCCCAGATCTCTCTGGTTAAGCTGAGTGTGGTCCCAAAAGCCAGTATGTTACCTGGCCAAATGGCAGAGATTGTGGGGGTGGGTGAAAGCACATTCCTCATACCACTAGCTAAAATCCATGTGTTGTGTGAAGGTTTGTTAAGTGTTTTGACTATGGGGTAATGGAACAACTCCTAGTAGAACTGCTCCTTGTAATGATTTTTTCCATGTAGGTAAGGTTAAATTATTTGCCTGCCACAGGGGGAAATTTTATGCTGGGACCACCGAGGGAAAGAGTAAGGTCTTAGGAACTGCTGAGAGAATGGAAAATAGTCTCCTTGAGTCTTCTGCAGCAGGAGTAAGCGACATGTTTCCAGGCGGGAGGGTGGCTGAGACCAACTCCTGCACTCAAGATGGAGGCAACACGAACTTAGGAAGGAATGGGGGTGTAATACCTACCAGGGAGACAACTGTCCAGGTTGTTAGCTGCCAGCAGGTCGCAGCTGAACCAGAGACAAACTCTAGGGAGCATTGAAAAATGTGTCCCAGAGGAGATCCCAGAGAAGGGGCAGGGGATCTCAGAAACCACTGAGGTGGGTGAGGATTCCTGCGACTCTGTAACACAGGGAAGTAGTGTGCTTCCAAGTATGAGAGTGGCTGAGATTAGCTCCTTTCCAGCAGAAGGCAACATGCCCTCAGGCACAGAGGCAGGAAAGGTGTTGTCAGTGTTGTTTTTCAGAATGGAGAGGGGTAACTAGTGGTGTTCCCCAAGCGTCAGTCCTAGGACCAATCCTATTCAACTTATTCATAAATGATTTGGAAGAAGGGGTAAACAGTGAGGTGGTAAAATTTGCAGATGATACTAAACTGCTCAAGATAGTTAAGACCAACTGCGAAGAACTTCAAAAAGATCTCACAAAACTAAATGATTGGGCAACTAAATGGCAAATGAAATTTAGTGTGAATAAATGTAAAGTAACGCACATTGGAAAAAATAACCCCAACTATATATACAATATGATGGGGGGCTAACTTAGCTACAACTAATCAGGAAAAAGATCTTGGAGTCATCGTGGATAGTTCTCTGAAGACGTCCACGCAGTGTGCAGCACCAGTAAAAAAGCAAACAGGATGTTAGGAATCATTAAAAAAGAGATAGAGAATAAGACGGAGAATATCTTATTGCCCTTATACAAATCCATGGTGCGACTACATCTTGAATACCGCGTACAAATGTGGTCTCCTCATCTCAAAAAGGATATACTGGCATTAGAAATGGTTCAGAGAAGAGCAACTAAAATGATTAGGGGTTTGGAACGGGTCCCATATGAGGAGAGATTAAAGAGTCTAGGACTTTTTAGCTTGGAAAAGAGGAGACTAAGGGGGGATATGATAGAGGTATATAAAATTATGAGTGGTGTGGAGGAAGTGAATAAGGAAAAGTTATTTACTTGTTCCCATAGTAGAAGAACTAGGGGTCACCCAATGAAATTAGTGGGCAGCAGGTTTAAAATATATAAAAGGAAGTGCTTCTCTACACAGCACAGAGTAAACCTGTGGAACTCCTTGCCTGAGGAGGCTGTGAAGGCTGGGACTATAACAGGGTTTAAAAGAGAACTGGATACATTCATGAAGATGAAGTCCATTAATGGCTATTAACCAGAATGGGTAAGGAATGGTGTCCTTAGTCTCCGTTTGTCAGGGGCGGGTGATGGTTGGCAAGAGAGAGATCACTTGATCACTACCTGTTAGGTCCACTCACTCCAGGGTACGTGGCATTGGCCACTGTTGGTGGAAGGGATACTGGGCTGGATGGACCTTTGGTCTGACCCAGTATAGCCATTTTTATGTTCTTATGTTCTTATGAGTAAGGAAAATGTCCCAGTTGTTAGCTGGCAGAGCTTTGCAGATGAACAAGAGACAGAACTCTTCCTATGGAGCATAGAGAAATGTGTCTTAGGAGGGGCCCCAGAGGAGGAAAGTGGGGTAGGAATAGTTGGGGTACAGGAAAATCTCCTCCCTAGTAACTTGGGGCAGAATGCCCAAGACACTACGAGGAAGGCTGGGTCAGCATCCGTGCACCCAGGCACGCAGACGCCGACTTCGTAAGTGTTCCGGGGCTTGAGCACTGATGGGAGGAACTTAGCAGGTGCCCCGCACCCCCTGGAAGCCAAGAATCCCCCTCCTTGCCTTGTTCTCCCTCCTCCCCCAGCATGATATGTCCCCGCTCCTCCGCCTTCTTCATAGCTCTTCCCATTCCCACCTAATAGCTGCAGTCCTTAAGAATTTCCATGAGGGAGGGGGAGGAGCGGCGACGTGCCACATTTGGAGGAGGAGGTGGAAAAGAGCCAGGGAAGGGCAGGGGCAGGGAATTGGGAGAAGGCAACTAAGACACTGAGGCTTGGTCCACACTAAGCCCCCAGTTCAAACTAAGATACGTAACTTCAGCTGCGTTAATAACGTAGCTGAAGTCGAAATATCTTAGTTCGAACTTCAAGGTACTCATCGTGGGTCCACACGCAGCAGGCAAGCTCCCCCGTCGACTCTGCCTACACTTCTCGTGGAACAGGATTACCGGCATCGACGGCGAGCACTTCCGAGATTGATTTATCGCGTCTAGACAAGACGCGATTAATCGATCCCAGAAGATCGATTGCGTGCCGCCGAACCAGCCGGTAAGTATGGACGTACCCTGAGAAGAAGACAAGACTCCAACAGGGCAGATTGGCCCAGGTTTAAGGAACAAACCTGTATATTAAGGACTGCAATATCCAGTGGGGTGAGATAAATAGCTTAATCTAGACACTGCCCAGTCTAATAGGGTTGAGAGTTTAGACTACATCCTTATATTTTATTCTCTTTTGTAACCATTCTGACTTTTTGCCTACCACTTAATATCACTTTAAATCTATCATTGTAGTGAATACATTTGTTTGGTTATTATTCCTGAAGTAGTGCATTAGGTTTGCAGCATGTCAGAGACTCCCCTTGGGATCACAAGCCTGGTGCATGTTAATTTCTTTTTAAACTTACAAATTCATATAACCTCGCAGTGTCCCATGGGCATATCTGGACACTGCAAGATGGAGGTTCCTAGGGTTGTGTCTGGGACAGGAGATATTGGCTAGGGTCATTCGGTTGCACAATCCAAGGAGCAGCTTACATGCCAGAGATTGCACGTGAGCAGACCAGGAGCTGCGGTTATCACAGGTGAGCAGGGTAACTTTGGCTCCCAGAGTCTAGGATTGGAGTGACCTAACAGATCACTGGTCTGAATAATATCACAGCAGAACGTCACAGGGTCAAAGAATGCCATGTAGACAAATAGGTGGTAAGTGCTGCTGAAATATTTTTTTTTCTTTGAGACAGCTGGTCCAAGGCCAGCTTTGGGACGTTTCCTAGTACGGAGTGTGTTTGGGGAGTTTCAGGGTCTCATTGCCCTGTCAAGCCAGAGAACTGCAGTCGAGGTGTCACAACCTTTACTCAGTTTTGATTCCAACTGTTATTTTTGTTATGTAACTTCCGACATTTCACTGGTAGAAATAAACATTGATATTTTTGTGATGCTGTACCGCATATTGTTCATAGGGATATTATTATGATATGATTATAGATTATAGGATAATGATGATACATTTTATACAAGTTGAGTCATGTAAGATGTCATAGGAAAAGTTATAACTTTCTGAATATGATTATCCTATTTGTATGCATGTATGTTTTTTGTCGGAAGTTTTGAATCTTCACTATTTAACTGTATTTCAAAGGTTGTTACACCTGGGTACCGTCCACTTGTCAAGATGCCTTCAGTCTAGATAGCTGGTTGGGAAGGGTCAATTCAAGGCAATGAGCTATTGTGGGAAACAATAGGCCTTGAGAGAAACTTATCTCCCACCTGGTGAGCCTCCCTGAGAATGCTTCAGACAGCCTATAAATAATGGATGCTATGACTCTGCAAGGGCATCAGACGAGGCCACGTAACTCTGGACTCTATCTTGAGGCGTCTGTAATTTCCCGACAAATTAGTCTGGGAACCAAGTTTGAAACAAAGTGTTTCCGCCATATACTAAATCTATCTAAGGCAGGGAGTGAAATCATCTGTGGTTCTTCACTTCCCACTCAAATGGACTCCTGGATTGTTAATAAGTCTAAAATATTTACCGTACTATTTATTATAAAGCATGTAACCCCCTCGCTTTACTTCTCTCCCTTCACAGGCACCTTGAGCATTACCAAGTCATATCAACGCATCGTCCACCTTATGGAAGCTTTCAACATCACCCCATCTGACTCTTCAACATTCATCCTAACGGGCATCCCTGGCCTGGAGGCTGCCCACATCTGGATTTCCATCCCATTTTCTATGTTCTACATTATCAGCTTGATGGGAAATTTCACACTTCTATTTGTTGTAGGTAGGGAGAAAACCCTGCACAAGCCGATGTACCTGCTGCTCTGCATGCTGGCGCTAACAGACATTGCCGCCCCTACCTTTGTTGTGCCAAAGGCACTGTGTATATTTTGGTTCAATTTGAAAGGCATTACTATGGCTGGATGCCTCACCCAGATGTTCTTCTTAAACACAGTTTCTGTTACGCAGTCGGCCACCCTTGTGACAATGGCCTTCGATCGTTATGTCGCCATTTGTAACCCTCTGAGATACGCCACCATCCTCAGCAATGCACGAATAGCTAAGCTAGGGATGGTAGCTTTGATGAGATCTGTTCTCTTCATTCTGCCCCTACCCCTGTTCATGAGTCAGCAGCCATTCTGTGCCAACCGCATTATCGCCCACACGCAATGCGAGTACCTAGCCGTGGAGAAGATGGCATGTGGGGACCTCACAGTCTCCAGGAAATATGGCTTCATGCTAATGTTTGTAATCTCTGGGTTTGACCTGACACTCATTGCCCTGTCCTATGGTCTGATCATCAGAGATGTCCTCAGAATCTCCTCTAAGAAATCCCACCGGAAAGCCCTCAACACTTGCACAGCACATGTCTGTGTGATGCTAACATATTATACCCCTAGCCTCTTCTCCAATCTCACATTCCTGTTCGGTCAAGGAATCGCTCCCTACGTTCACATCATCTTGGCTGACCTCTATCTCCTCATCCCTCCCATGCTCAACCCTTTCATTTATGGGGTCAAAACCAAAGAGCTTTCTGACAAAATAGGCAAATGCATCTGCAGAAGGTGATCACCTGGGACCAGAGACGTTAAAACTGTTTGACAAGAGGGGGAAAGCACATCCCCTCTTTAACTAAGGGCACCGTGTCCCAGTTTGGTTGACCTAAGCATTGTGGAAATTCACAGTCTGAGACTGTCCTCCCACCCAGTATTGTATCACTCCACCACACAGCATGGCTCTTTCCATTGCTGAGATCCCTCCATCTGAACATCACCTGACCTCTCTCTTGTCATCCATCAACCGCCCTCCCCACAAATCCTGTTACTCAGCCTTTCCATGACTCAGCCTTTCCGTGACTCTAAGGCGATATCTACATTACCTCAGTAAGTCTTCCTGTTCTAACCAACTGTAGAAACACGAATACATATGAAGGCTCGTACTATAAGAGGGTTTGAAAGAGAACTGGATTAATTCATGGAGGCTCAGTGCATTAATGGGTATTAGCCAGGATGGGTAAGGAATGGTGTCCCTAACTTCTGTATGTCAGAGGGTATAGATGGATGGCAGGAGAGAGATCACTTGATCATTACCTGTTAGGTTCAATCAATCCAGGGCACCTGGCATTGTCCACTGTCAGTACAGAGGATACTAGGCTGGATGGGCTTTTGGTCTGACCCAGTATGGCAGGTCTTATGTTTTGATGGTATGTTCTTATCCTGGGTTCAACGTCTATTTCGGTTAGCAACCAGTGGTTCCTGCATGTGGCCGTTGTATTTATCTAGACCCTCACACATCCCAGGGTTGCCTAATCTCATTACATAATGTGCATAAGTGGCAGCTTTTGAGTTGTTCCTGTGTAGCAGTACTTGAAGTACCATGTGTTGTGTATCGGTGTAACAAGAGAAGCAGCACAGGTTCCTTGGCATTTGCCACTCATGTGTGAGATTTCGCTCCGGTGTGTCACTCCTCCCATCCAAGGGAGCAGGTGTGATGGACCTCATCTCCTGCAGAGGAAAACTGTGTGGAGCGTGGGGCAGGTCGGAGGTTGTGGGAGCCATGGACTGTGGAGCATGGAGAAGACACTGACAACCAGCATGACGTTGGAACTAAGGCACCCTGGGATGGGGAAGGAGAGTTCAAACTGCCGGTACAGAATATTATGGGAGATTGAAGCAGCTGAGGTGCAAATATCAATGCTTTTTTTTAACCAATAAAATGCCTGAACTTACGTAAATAACATTCTACAACAATTGGAAACAAAACCGAGTAAAGGTTGTGACACCAAGGCTTCCGTTTTATGGCTTGGCAGGAAAAAGAGATCCTAAGAACAGACCAAACGCATTCAGGGCCTGGAAAGGTCACAAGGAATAATTGCAAAGAAAAATTAAATTTCAGCAGCGCTGCCCACCTGTTTGTGCACAGTCCTCTCCATGCGCCTGCAACTTCTAGCAATTCCCGCCTGTCCCTGTACACCATCTCCCTCCTGCACAATCTCTCGCTCTGGCCGCCTGTACATGAATATCCCTCTTGCCGTCCACTAACCCTGAGTGCAGACCGCCTTCCTGTGTACATCCCACTCTCCCCCCCACAATCCCTAGCTCTGCCTGCTTGTCCGTGAATATCCCGCTTGCCATACAATAACTCTCAATGCATTCTGCCTGCCCTCGTACGTTCCACTCCCTACCTAATATCCTCCTGTGCTGGTCAATTGTCTATAATATGTGTTCCTGGATCTCTCCTAGTGAGATTTCCTACACTGCCTGTTTTCCTCAAAGTCAGAAACATGCATTGTTGTTTTTTTACAACCTTTTGGTGTTTCTTCTCCTCTGCAGAACCCAATAGGAAGGGACTCAGAGAAAGAGAAACCCCTCCCACTTCTTAATTTTTTCCTAACTGTTTTGACCCTCTAAACCTTTGAGTTTGAGATTTCAGCAACTCTCCTGTCATTTCTTCTTTTATCTAAACGAGATCACCCATCCTTAGAGGCCATGGTATGACTGCAGTTGAAGTTACTGGAGTCTCATGATCGGTGTAAATCAAGCTTTTCCTTTAAGACCCTGCATCTAGATTTAGGGTGAACTCCTAGCCATGTTGGGAGTTTTCCCATTGATCTTAATGGGAAAAGATTAACTCTTCCTGGTTAACTTTCATCTCTGAGCTGCGGCAATCACGGCTTTGGGCCCTGCTATACCCACTGCAGAGGCTCTGGCTGCACTTCCTAAACGGGCAATAAAATTGTTGAATAGAAAAACTTGAGCAAGCCAGAGGAAGAACCACACAGCCCATAAAAGGAACGTTTTCTGAGCCCTTAGGTCTAACTTTAATGGAGAAAGAGGCAACTGACTGAAATGCTGCGCAGTAGAGAGAGGAAATCTCATAACCGGCGACAGGAAAGCAGATGCCCAAAAATCAGTATATAAATCTGACATGTGTTGCACTCAGGGTGCTGGACAGCGATCTCTATGTTACCCCTAAGGTGACCACATCGCAAATGTGAAAAATCGGGACTGGGGCTTGTGGGTAATAAGAGTCTATATAAGAAAAGGACTTATAAAAATAAGTACTCTCCCTATAAAATTGGGACATCTGACCACCCTACTGCGGTGTGAACACAGTGGTAAAGGAATCAAACAACTGCTACATCTGGATCTCTGCTCAGGCGACGTTCCCTCCCCCATACTTGCATCACAGGTGCCTGGGGGCCTAATTTGGGCACCAAAGGGTCTTAGAGTGAGATGTTCCCAGTTCAATCTTTTTTCCTTGGGTATTTTCAGTTGTTCTCTTGTGTGGGGAGTGAGGGCACTAGGTGATGTCACACCCTACCTTATACAGCTTTAACCCATGTTGGGAATCCTTTGGTCCAAAATCAGTTCCCAGTCCAGCTTATGGAAAAATACAGGTACCCAAAATGGAGTTCAGTGTCACTTCCTCTGGTCACAAAACCTTGACTGCCCTGCTGAGTCATAGAATCATAGAATCACAGAATCTCAGGGTTGGAAGGGACCTCAGGAGGTCATCTAGTCCAACCCCCTGCTCAAAGCAGGACCAACCCCAACTAAATCATCCCAGGCAGGGCTTTGTCAAGCCTGACCTTGAAAACCTCTAAGGAAGGAGATTCCACCACCTCCCTAGGTAACCCATTCCAGTGCTTCACCACCCTACTAGTGAAAAAGTTTTTCCTAATATCCAACCTAAACCTCCCCCTCTGCAACTTGAGACCATTACTCCTTGTTCTGTCATCTTCTACCACTGAGAACAGTCTAGATCCATCCTCTTTGGAACCCCCTTTCAGGTAGTTGAAAGCAGCTATCAAATCCTCCCTCATTCTTCTCTTCTGCATGCTAAACAATCCTGGTTCCCTCAGCCTCTCCTCATAAGTCATGTGCTCCAGCCCCCTAATCATTTTTGTTGACCTCCGCTGGACTCTTTCCAATTTATCCACATCCTTCTTGTAGTGTGGGGCCCAAAACTGGACACAGTACTCCAAATGAGGCCTCACCAGTGCCGAATAGAGGGGAATGATCACGTCCCTCGATCTGCTGGAAATGCCCCTACTTATACAGCCCAAAATGCCGTTAGCCTTCTTGGCATCAAGGGCACACTGTTGACTTATATTCAGCTTTTCATCCACTGTAACCCCTAGGTCCTTTTCGGTCCCTAGTCTATAGCAGTGCATGGGATTCTTCCGTTCTAAGTGCAGGACTCTGCACTTGTCCTTGTTGAACCTCATCAGATTTCTTTTGGCCCAATCCTCTAATTTGTCTAGGTCCCGCTGTATCCTGTCCCTACCCTCCAGCATATCAACCAATTCTCCCAGTTTAGTGTCATCTGCAATCTTGCTAAGGGTGCAGTCCACACCATCCCAGATCGTTGATGAAGATATTGAAGAAAACCGGCCCCAGCACCGACCCTTGGGGCACTCCACTTGACACCGGCTGCCAACTAGACATAGAGCCATTGAGCGCAACCATCCAGCCAGTTTTCTATCCACCTTAACATCCATTCATCCAGCCCATACTTCTTTAACTTGCTGGCAAGTCATAGCAGCCATTCTCCATAGTCTATATGGAGTGTTCTCAGAAAGGCTCACTAGGTGGGAACAAACTTTGCATGAATTCTATTGTTTCCCCTAATGTCCTATTACCTTAAATAGGCCCTTTACAACCAGCTGTCTAGAAAGGAAACATTTTGCCGAATGCACGTCTCCCTGGTGTAAATCATTTTCAAATACAGATACATAATTAACAGTCATAATTTCCCATACAAAAATCATCTATGCACACAAACAGGATAATCTTTTTAGAAAAATATACATTATCCAATGACACCTGGAAGGACATATCTTATACAAAATGTATCATATATGCCATAATTATATCAAAATTAAACAAATCTGAATAATATGGGGTGCGGTGTCACAGTGAGGTTGTAAGGAGGATCCCCTCCTAGGCTTTTAAAAGTTTCAAATGAGAGCAGTAAAGCACATTAGAAAATATAATCCTAACGATATATACCAAATCATGGAGTCTAAATTAGGCGTTACTACTCTTGGGGACATTGTAGGAAGTTTTCTGAAAATGTCAGCAGTTAAAAAAGCTAACAGAATAACAAGCTAACAGAATAATAAGAATAAGAAGCTAACCAAATAACATAAATTAAACAGCATGAACACTGTCTGCAGTTCTGGTCACCTCATCTCAAAAACGGCACAGAGGAAATCCTCTCTTAACGTTCTAGTTCTGTTCCTGAAAAATGTGACTTTAAGTGAAACGATGTTAAGCGAATCCAATTTCCCCATAAGTATGAATGTAAATAGGGGGGGTTAGGTTCCAGGGATTTTTTTTTTTTTGCCAAACAGTACAGTACAGTACTATAGTTGGGAGTGTCCCCCGCCCTACCTCACACAGGCACAGCTCACTGGCACTGCAGACAATGAGGCAGGCAGGAAGGCTGAAGGTGCTGTAGACTAGGAGAAGCACATTGTGCAGCAGTAGCGGCAGCTTCCCCTACTTTGCAAGCACTAGGGGCGGGGGGCTCAACCCCCAGCCCACTCACTCCACCCCTTTCCCCAAGCCCCCACCATTGACCCCCCTCTCTTCCTCCCACCTCAAACCACCTTTACTTTGCAGGCTGATTCCTTGTTCCTCCCTCCCACCCCTTCCTGAACTCCACAAGCCAGCTGATTGCCGTGGGCAGGAGGCATGGGGGTAAGGGGGAGCCTGCGCACCGAGTCCTCGCTCCTACCCCCTCCCTCCTGCCTCCTAAACACTGCAAGCCAGCTGATTACCACTGGCAGGAGGGGGAGGAGGAGGGGAAAAGCGCTGATCTGCATCTGATGGGGGGTGGAATCTGTGGGGGAGGGAGCGTAGGGAGGCTGCCTGCTGTGAAGAAAGCAGGAAACCAAACAACGTAAGAGTGCAGCATTATTCAACTTTAACCGAGCATGTTACCTAATGGATCAGCAACGTAACAACGAAACAAGGTGAACCGGGATGACTTTAAGCAGGAGTTCCTGTATTAGAAATGGAAAAGATCCAGAGAAAGGCAACAAAAATGATTAGGGGTATGTAGAGGAGCCACGCCGGCTCACTACCCACAGGTGATATCTCTCTCTCGGTGGCCCTTGCAGCAACTGAAATAAGCCCCGTAAGCCCAGGCCCTAGATCAGGGCGGGGCAAGAGAGTCAGTAGCTCAGGACGTCGAGGGGGGGCTGAGCAACCCACCATATGTGAAAAAGCCCAGGCCTCCAAGGGCCTGGGAGAGGGGGAGACGGCCACCCACGAATTGGGTGGCAGGGGGGGACGCAGGCCCAACCACTCCACTACATCCCAGACCGGAGCACTACCAGATGGAAACGACCCGCTGCTCGGGATCCTGGCCGCAAAACACGGACGTGCGTACTGGTAGAGTTACGGCCAGACTAAGGTCGGATCTTCCCGGGCCACCTCCTAACTCCCCTCCTTCGGGTACTTGGGTCACGGCGATGTCCTCCGGGGGGTCAATCACACTGGACTCCTTGGGGTAGCGATCGCAGGGCAGGCCCAGGCAACTCCTCCAGATAGCGGGGGCAGGGCAGGCCCGGTAACTCCTCTGGATAGCGAGGGCAGGGCAGGTCCGGCAACTCCTCCGGACAGTGAGCGCAGGGCAGGTCTGGCAACTCCTCCGGACAGCGGGGGCAGGGCAGGTCCGGCAACTCCTCCGGACAGCGGGGGCAGGGCAGGTCCGGCAACTCCTCTGGACAGCGGGGGCAGGGCAGGTCCGGCAACTCCTCTGGACAGCGGGGGCAGGGCAGGTCCGGCAACTCCTCCGGACAGTGAGCGCAGGGCAGGTCTGGCAACTCCTCCGGACAGCGGGCGCAGGGCAGGTCCAGAAACTCCTCCGGACAGTGAGCGCAGGGCAGGCCCAGCAACTCCTCCGGACAGCGGTGGCAGGGCAGGCCCAGTAACTCCTCCGGACAGCGGGCGCAGGACAGGCCCAGTAACTCCTCCAGACAGCGGGCGCAGGGCAGGCCCGGCAACTCCTCCGGACAGCGGGAGAAGGGCAGGCCCAGCAACTCCTCCGGACAGCGGGTGCAGGGCAGGCCCGGCAACTCCTCCGGACAGCGGGTGCAGGACAGGCCCAGTAACTCCTCCGGACAGCGGGCGCAGGACAGGCCCAGTAACTCCTCCAGACAGCGGGCGCAGGACAGGCCCAGTAACTCCTCTGGACAGCGGGGGCAGGGCAGGTCCGGCAACTCCTCTGGACAGCGGGGGCAGGGCAGGTCCGGCAACTCCTCCGGACAGCGGGCGCAGGGCAGGCCCGGCAACTCCTCCGGACAGTGGGGGCAGGCCCGGCCCGGCGACTCCTCCAGACAGCGGGGGCAGGGCAGGCACGGCGACTCCTCCGGACAGCGGGTGCAGGGCAGGCCCAGCAACTCCTCCGGACAGCGGGCGCAGGGCAGGCCCAGTAACTCCTCTGGACAGCGGGGGCAGGGCAGGTCCGGCAACTCCTCTGGACAGCGGGGGCAGGGCAGGTCCGGCAACTCCTCTGGACAGCGGGGGCAGGGCAGGTCCGGCAACTCCTCTGGACAGCGGGCGCAGGGCAGGCCCAGCAACTCCTCCGGAGAGCGGGCGCAGGGCAGGCCCGGCAACTCCTCCGGACAGCGGGCGCAGGGCAGGCCCGGCAACTCCTCCGGACAGCGGGTGCAGGGCAGGCCCAGTAACTCCTCCGGACAGCGGGTGCAGGGCAGGCCCGGCAACTCCTCCGGACAGCGGGGGCAGGGCAGGCCCGGCGACTCCTACGGACAGCGGGTGCAGGGCAGGCCCGGCAACTCCTCCGGACAGCGGGTGCAGGGCAGGCCCAGTAACTCCTCCGGACAGCGGGTGCAGGGCAGGCCCGGCAACTCCTACGGACAGCGGGGGCAGGGCAGGCCCGGCGACTCCTACGGACAGCGGGCGCAGGGCAGGCCCGGCCCGGCGACGCCTCCAGACAGCGGGCGCAGGGCAGGCCCGTCGACTCCTCCGGACAGCGGGGGGAGGGCAGGCCCGGCCAGTCTTGTCGTGCACGTGGAGCTGTGGGGTTTTTTCAGTCACGGCCTAGGCTCACTACATTTGGCCTCCCTGGTGGCTGGTTCTCAAGTAAGCTCTGGGGGCCCGCCTTTCTATTTCCAGGTCGCTGCCTGTCCCTCTGAGGAGCAGGCTCAGAGCTTCCTGGCTCCACCCCCCCCCCCCCCAATGTCTGGAGGGGGACGACCCTTTGCGGAATGACAGGGAGCAATACCGACTCACAACAGAGTAAAGAACAGCTTCCATCTGAGGAGAGACTAAAAAGACGGGGATGTTTCAGCTTGGAAAGCAGACAACTAAGAGGGGAGATGATAGTGATCTATAAAATCATGAATGGTGTGAAAAAAGTGAATTAGGAAGCCTTGTTTACTCCTTCACATAAGACAAGAACCAGGTGTCAACCAAGAAATAATAGGCAACAGATTTGAAACAAAAAAAGGGAAGCAGTATACACAACACACAGTCAACCTGTGGAACTCATTGCTAGGGCATTTTGTGAGGGCCAAAAATATAACAGGAGTGTAAGAGAACTAGATCCATTTATGGAGGATATGTCCACCAATGGCTGTTATCCAAGATGTTCCTGGATGCACCCCCCTGTTATGGGTGTCCCTAGCCCCTGACTGCCAGATGATGGCACTGGATGACAATTGATGAATCCCTGAATGATAGCCCTGTTCTGTTCTTTCCCTCTGAAGCACATGAGATTGGCCCCTGTCAGAAGACAGGACCGGAGATATTGCGTCACGTCATTCATTTGCAAATAGCTGGGAGCAGCTTACATGCCAGCGGTTGTGTGTGAACATCCCAGAATTGGGTCTTGTCACGTCAGAGGAGGGTAAGGCTGGTTCCCAGAGTCAAGGATTGGAGAGGCCTAGCAGATCACCAGTCCAGATAACACCAGCGGGAAATGTCACACTTAAATTGGAGAGATCCCTGTGCAATGTACAATTTTGGGTTTATACTCCAGGGGTGGAAGGGTATGATCCGTGGGAGTTGAGAAATTGGCTGGTGTCATAAATATGAAGGGAGTGGGTCTGATGCAGTAATATAAAATCCTCTTCCCAGTAAAGGGTTAAGAAATGCAGGTAACCAGACTGACACCTGACCTGGCTGGCATCTGACCAATAAGGGGACAAGATACTTTAAAATCTTAGGCGGGGGGAAGGATTTGTGTGTGTGTCTTTGTCTGAGAGAGAGTGATCTTGGAAGACAGAAGGAACCTACAGAAAATTAAACCTCCCTTTTCTGAAGTAAGTTTAGATAGCATAGCGTATAGATTTCTGTTTATTTTTGCTTGGGGTATCCCCTGTGTTAGAAAGGGCAAGAGGGGGGGGGGTTATTCATGGTTTCCTGTAACGTTAAGGTTTTGTCCAGAGGGGGAAATCTCTCTGAGTTTGGAAATATAGTGCCCTGTGAAAAGGTTACCATCCTGATTTTACAGAGATGATTTTACCTTCTTTATTTTTAATAAAATCCTTCTTTTAAGAAGTTGACTGTTTTCTATGGTGTTAAAACCCAGGGGGTGGGTTTTTAGATCACTGTGTAACCAATTGGTTGGGAGATTGTTCTCAAGCTTCCCCAGGAAAGGGGGTGTACGGCTTGAGGGGGTATTTTGCGGGGGAGTGAAGTTCAAGTGATTCCTTTCCTGGATTCCTGTTAGACATTTGATGGTGGAAGCGAGAAGCATTTCTCGGGGTGCAGGGAATTTGTACCTTGGGGGGTTTAAACTAAGCTGGTAAAAATAAGCTTAGGGGCTCTGAATGCGGGTCCCCACGTCATTACCCTAGAGTTTAGAGTGGGGAGGGAACCCTGACAGCTGGTGTTTGCTGTTTATACTTCGGAGGCTTAGCTAAACTCTCAGGTAGCTCTGTGTCAGTGTGTGGCACCATCTGCTGTTGTGTTCATGATCGCAGGGCCTGGAGAGGCTGAATGACCAGCAAAGCAGTGTGAAACAGGGACAGCCCAGTTGGTTGGGTAGAGGGGAGCAGTAGTTCTCATACCTCCCAGACTGCACCCCAGAGGTGACAACCCATGAGACTCATACCCTCTAGACCCGAAATTTAGCAGCAAGGCAACTATGATGCTAGTATGGGGGTGCGGGACAGTCGCCAAAGCAGGAGATCCAAATGTAGAACATATTGGGTTCCTTTACCACCATGCTCTCACCAGAGCAGGGCACACCGACCTACCCAACTTAGAGCAGGGGGATGGACTAGATGACCTCCTGAGTTCCCTACCAACCCTGATATTCTATGATTCTATGAATACAGCAGTACACTCATATAGCCCTAGGACAACAGATCAGGCCAATTCCATGGCTCTTCCCTCGTAAAATGTGGAATACCATGTGAGATTAATTCCGGGTCATTTTAGCACGGGCAGAGAGGCAGGAATCAAATAGTCAGTAGAGAAGTCCCGTTGAATATGATAACCTGTTCCTGACCCAAGAGATCATAACCCATTATGCACCAATATGTGAAAGATCAACACAGTATTGAAATGTGATGCCTCCCAGATGCAGAGAGTAGATTAACTATTAAACAGTTGGTAGCTGTCAGATAGATATTCAACTTTAGACCTCACAAAGGCTCACTGGCAAACGACAAGTGACCAGGGAGGAGTATAAAAATATTGTTCAGGCATGCAGGAGTGAAATTAGGAAGGCCAAATCACACTTGGAGTTGCAGCTAGCCGGAGATGTTAGGAGTAACAAGAAGGGTTTCTTCAGGTATGTTAGCAACAAGAAGAAAGTCAAGGAACGTGTGGGCCCCTTGCTGAATGAGGGAGGGAACCTAGTGACAGAGGATGTGGAGAAAGCTAGTGTACTCAATGCTTTTTTTGCCTCTGTCTTCACAGACAAGGGCAGCTCCCAGATGGCTGCACTCCGCAGCACGTTATGGGGAGGAGGTGACCAGCCCTCTGTGGAGAAAGAAGTAGTTCGGGACTATTTAGAAAAGCTGGACGAACACAAGTCCATGGGGCCGGATGCACTGCATCCGAGGGTGCTAAAGGAGTTGGCCGATGTGATTGCAGAGCCATTGGCCATTATCTTTGACAAATCATGGCAATCGGGGGAGGTCCCGGATGACTGGAAAAAAGCTAATGTAGTGCCCATCTTTAAAAAAGGGAAGAAGGAAGATCCGGGGAACTACAGGCCAGTCAGTCTCACCTCAATCCCTGGAAAAATCATGGAACAGGTCCTCAAGGAATCAATTCTGAACCACTTAAAGGAGGGGATAGTGATCAGGAACAGTCAGCATGGATTCACCAAGGGCAAGTCATGCCTGACTAACCTAATTGCCTTCTATGATGAGATAACTGGCTCTGTGGATGAGGGGAAAGCAGTGGATGTGCTATTTCTTGACTTTAGCAAAGCTTTTGATACAGTCTCGCACAGCGTTCTTGCCAGCAAGTTAAAGAAGTATGGGCTGGATGAATGGACGGTAAGGTGGATAGAAAACTGGCTGGATGGTCGTGCTCAACGGGTAGTGATCAATGGCTCCATGTCTAGTTGGCAGCCGGTATCAAGTGGAGTGCCCCAAGGGTCGGTGCTGGGGCCGGTTTTCTTCAATATCTTCATCAACGACCTGGAGGATGGTGTGGACTGCACCCTTAGCAAGTTTGCAGATGACACTAAACTGGGAGGAGTGGTTGATACGCTGGAGGGTAGGGATAGGATACAGAGGGATCTAGACAAATTAGAGGATTGGGCCAAAAGAAATCTGATGAGGTTCAACAAGGACAAGTGCAGAGTCCTGCACTTAGGACGGAAGAATCCCATGCACTGCTACAGACTAGGGACCGAATGGCTGGGCAGCAGTTCTGCAGAAAAGGAGCTAGGGGTTACAGTGGACGAAAAGCTGAATATGAGTCAACAGTGTGCCCTTGTTGCCAAGAAGGCTAACGGCATTTTGGGCTGTATAAGTAGGGGCATTTCCAGCAGATCGAGGGACGTGATTATTCCCCTCTATTCGGCACTGGTGAGGCCTCATTTGGAGTACTGTGTCCAGTTTTGGGCCCCACACTACAAAAAGGATGTGGATAAATTGGAAAGAGTCCAACGGAGGGCAACAAAAATGATGAGGGGGCTGGAGCACATGACTTATGAGGAGAGGCTGAGGGAACTGGGATTGTTTAGCCTGCAGAAGAGAAGAGTGAGGGGGGATTTGATAGCTGCTTTCAACTACCTAAAAGGGGGTTCCAAAGAGGATGGATCTAGACTGTTCTCAGTGGTAGAAGATGATAGAACAAGGAGTAATGGTCTCAAGTTGCAGAGGGGAAGGTTTAGGTTGGATATTAGGAAAAACTTTTTCACTAGTAGGGTGGTGAAGCACTGGAATGTGTTACCTAGGGAGGTGGTGGAATCTCCTTCCTTCGAGGTTTTTAAGGTCAGGCTTGACAAAGCCCTGGCTGGGATGATCTAGTTGGGGTTGGTCCTGCTTTGAGCAGGGGGTTGGACTAGATGACCTCCTGAGGTCCCTTCCAACCCTGAGATTCTATGATTCTATGATTCTATGAACGTTCATGTCAGAATCCTTTCAGAAGAAAGCCTTTTACATGCATTTCGGCTCACATCAATTCATGATTACATAATTTGGCCTCTACAGAGTGGCACTGGTTTTTCAGAGGCTAATGGAATGGATATTGCAACTGCATGGGCTGTATGCAGCAGTACACAGCTACGATCAATTTAAAATGGTTTTTATTCTTTATCTTGTAGCAGGATTCCCACACAGAGTGCAGATGGCAGTACATTACAAACAGAAAAGAAAGCTATCATCGATGACTAGGCTGAAAAGTTTGCAAATTGAAGTTTGCTCTGAAAATCTGAGCCCCTGTTATTGGCTAATCATTTCTTCACTCCCGGGGTAGGCTCTTCGGCTGAAGTTCTCCAGGGTCTATTTTCTGCTCTTCCCGCTGCTCACACAGTCGAGGGAATTGTCTGGGAGTCCTGGCCAATCTGAGAGTCCATAGGGAGTGTGCAGGGGAATCATAAAGGTCGCTGTGCAGCACGCCGAGTGTCAGACATATGACTTCGTACACTGATTCTAAAGACTCTGCCTTGCTGTCGCAGTAAGGAGATTTCCTCTCTCTGCTGAGTGGGATTTTGGTGAGTTGCCTGTTTCTACATTAAAGTTAGTGATGAGGGCTAAGGAAGGGTTCCAGTGTTCAAGTCAAGAACCACCTGGGCAGGAATTCACCAGCACGGTGACTTGAATTGTTTAGTACTGTCAGAAACCCCAAGGTATTTACCTGGTAAAATTGGAACTACAAAAGTGTTGGGAATAGTTTAGACAACTATTTATTTTTAAGTTCAGTTCCCTTTCTCTTACTGTGTCCTTCTATCTGCCTCAGTTTTTTCCTTGTTTCGGCTGTGTGGTTTTTCCTCTAGTTCGCTCAAGTTTTCCAATTCAGCAACTACACTGCCCTGTCATGAAATGAAGCCAAAGCCTCTGTGTTGGGTGCATGTGTTACCAGAGAGTTCACAACAAGAATGGGCCACACACTGGCTATTTTCTGCTCTCACATGCTCCCTTCACTGGCTCACTGCACCACTGCATATTGGCACCGGCCTCTCTGAGAGCAAAACCAGGGTTTTGAAATTCCCAACTTTCATTCCCAGTCTCAGAACACCACATGAACTGGGGGTTTCCTTCAGACTCTTTCAGCACCCTAACTGAATAGTGCTCTCTGCAGCAGGTCCAAAGCCGTGATTTTCATTGCTGGGAACTGAAAATTAAACATATAGGGAGAATGTTGTCCCCTTGAGATCAAATGCAAATTCTCAACAGAGCCAGGAGTTCCCCCTAAATCCACATGTAGTGACTTAAATAAATGTCCTGATTTACATCGGCCATGAGTCTCCAGTGACTTCATCTGCAGTTGTCCAGTGGCCACTAAGGATGGGTGAGTTTTTTAGGACCCAAGAAGAACTGACAGGAAAGTTGCTGAAATCTGAAACTCACAGGCTTAAATGTTCAAAAGAATTAGGATAACATTTTTTTTCAAGGGTGGGGAGAGGTCGGCTGTCTCTGAGTCCCTGCATCCCTATTTCTGGAGAGCTGACCAGACTGGAAGCAGCAGAGAAGGAAAAGTACCGCAAGTTTCAAAAGTGGATCAAAGAACAGGAGGCTGCACACCAAAGGTCTATGGAGACTGAAGCAGCCAGGGAGGAGGCTCCACAGAGAAGGGCTATGGAAGAAAGAGAGAGAGAGAGAAAGACACACACAGAGAGAGAGAGAGAGAGAGAGAGAGTGAGGGAGAGAGCAGGAAGAAAGAGAAAGTGAGAGCGAACGAATACACCAGCTGGACTTGCTAGAGAAGCAGAACCAGAGGCCCCTGACCCCAATGGCTCCCATCACTCCAAAACTCCACAAATGGGAACACTTCTGTCCTGCATACAGTGAAGAGGATGATATTTCTGAATATCTGACTAGCTTCGACAGGCTGTGTGTAATACATGAAATCCCTGATGATAAGGGAGTTCCAACTCTGATTGCAAAATTAACAGATAAAGCTTCAAAAGTTTTCCATGGAATACCTACTGAAGATGCTTTAAACTATTGTAAATAAAGATATGCTCTTTTGCGAAGTTTTCAGCTTACCCCTGAAACATATAAATTAAAGGTATTTGAAGAGGGATATCGGTATGTGCAATGGGGAATATGCAAACAAAATGAAAGATCTATTGGGAAAACTGGTGAAGGGTAAAGAGGAGGCAAGTTTTGAAGGACTGCTCGGTCTTCGTGCTCAAGAGCATTTCTTAAGCATATGTGAGGCTCATGTAAAGCAGTGTCTATGGGACAAATATGTAAAGATTCTGGAGGAGATGGCTTTTTTAGCTATTGCCTTCGAAAAGTCTCAAGTGTCTATATAGTGCAGGCGAAAGAAAGAGGGGATTCAAACATGTGGGGAGGGAGGATCCCAGTTTGCCCCTGGGGAGATAGTAGGGGGATCGGACGGTAAACATTCTCTTCCCAAAAACATTCCTCTCACCCTCATCCCAAATCTCCTAAAAAGCAGAAGAGCTCAAAAGGTGCTCTCAGTGTAATTCCACTGATCACCTCAGGAATAAATGCCCTTTGCTAGGAGGAAGTATGCAAACAATAACTCATGTTAACTCTGCTGTCCTCACAACAGAAACTCCCCAAACCATTGAAACATATCATATTAGTTTTGTAAGATTAACCTCTGCAGAACCAGATATGTAGCATGTTAAGGTTGTCCTAATTAATGCCAGGGAGTACTTGGGGGTAGAGGGATACCGGGGCCTAGATCTCTCTGGTTAAGCACAGTGAGGTACCAAAGGCCAATATGCTATCTGGTCAAATGGAAGAGATTGTGGGAGTGGACGAAAGCAGATTCCTCATACCACTAGATAAAATCTATGTGGTGTGAGAAGGATTGGAGTGACCTAGCAGATCACCAGTCCAAATAACATCAGAGGGGAACGTCACAGGGTCGCAGAGCGGCATGTAGATGAATAGGTGGGCAGTACTGCTGAAATAATTTTTGTCTTTGTGATTGTTGGTCCAAGGCCAGCTTTGGGACGTTTCCTAGTACAGAGTGTGTTTGGGGAGTTTCAGGCTCTCCTTGCCCTGGCAAGCCAGAGAACTGCAATCTTGGTGTCACAACCTTTACTCGGTTTTGATTCCAATTGTTGTTTTTGTTATGTAACTTCAGGCATTAAACTGGTAGAAATAACCATTGATATTTCAGTGATGCTGCATCACATATTGTTCATAGGGATATTATGATGATATTATTATAGATTATAGCATAATGAGGGTACATTTTATGCAAGATGGGACATGTAAGATCTCATTGGAAAAGTTATCACTTTCTGAATATGATTATCCTATTTGTATGCATGTATCATTTAGGTCTGAAGTTATGAATCTTGACTACTTATCTGTATTTCAAAGGTTGTTACACCTGGGTAACGCCCATTAGGCAAGATTCTTTCAGTCTAGATAACTGGTTAGAAAGGGTCAATTCAGGGCAATGAGCTATTAGGGGTAACAATAGGCCTTAAGAGAAACTTCTCTCTCACCTGATGAGCCTCCCTGAGAATGCTTCAGACAGCCTATAACAAATGAATGCTATGACTCTGCATGGGAATCTGACCAAGCCACATATTTGTGGACTCTATCGTGAGCAGTTTGTAATTTCCCGACAAATTGGTCTGGGAACCAAGTTTTGAAACACAGAGTTCCCGCCATATTCTAAAGCTATATAAGACAGGGAGCAAAATCATCTGTGGTACTTCACTTCCCACTCAAACGGACTCCTAGATTGTTAATAACTCTAAAATATTTACGTACTATTTATTATAAAGCGTGTAACCCTCTCGCTGTGCTTCTCTTTCTTCACAGGCACCTTGAGCATCTCTGAGTCATATCGACGCATCAACCACTACATGGCAGCTTTCAATGTCACCCCCTCTGACCCTACAACATTCATCCTAACGGGCATCCCTGGCTTGGAGGCTGCCCACATCTGGATTTCCATCCCATTCTCTACATTCTACGTTATCAGCTTGATGGGCAATTTCACGCTTCTGTTTGTTGTAGGTAGGGAGCGAACTCTGCACAAGCCCATGTACCTGCTGCTCTGCATGCTGGCGCTAACAGACATCGCCACACCTACCGTTGTTGTGCCAAAGGCACTGTGTATATTTTGGTTCAATTTGAAAGGCATTTCTATGGCTGGCTGCCTCGCCCAGATGCTCTTCCTAAACACAGGTTCTGTTATGCACTCAGCCACCCTCGTGATAATGGCCTTCGATCGCTATGTTGCCATATGTAACCCTCTGAGATATGCCACCATCCTCAGCAATGCACGAATAGCTAAGCTAGGGATTGTAAGTTTGATAAAATCTGTTCTCTTCATTCTGCCCGTACCCCTGCTCTTGAGTCAGCAGCCATTCTGTGCCAATCGCCTTATCCCCGACACGCAATGCGAGTATATAGCCGTGGAGAAGATAGTGTGTGGGGACATCACAGTCCTCAGGACATATGGCTTGGTGCTAATGTTTTTAATCTATGTGTTCGACCTGATGCTCATTGCCCTGTCCTATGGCCTGATCATCAGGGCCGTCCTCAGAATGTCCTCTAAGGAATCCCACCAGAAAGCCCTCAACACTTGCACAGCCCACGTCTGTGTGATTCTTATGTATTATACCCCTTTCCTCGTCTCCAGTCTCACATACCTTTTCGGTAAAGGCATCGCTCCCTATGTTCACATCATCTTGGCTTACCTATATCTGCTCATCCCTCCCATGCTCAACCCTATCATTTATGGGGTCAAAACCAAAGAGCTTTCTGACAAAGTAGGCAAATGCATCTGCAGAAGGTGATCACCTTGGACCAGTGATTTTTAACCTGTTTGACAAGAGGGGGAAAGTATATCCCCTCTTTAAATAAGGGCACCCTTTCCCCGTTTGGTTGAGCTAAGCATTTTGGAATTTCACAGTTTGAAAATGTCCTCCCAGCCAGTATCGTATCACTCCATCACTAAGCATGGCTCTTTCCATTGCTGAGATCCCTCCATCTGAACATCACTTGACCTCTCTCTTGTCATCCATCAGCCTCCCTCCCCACAAATCCTGTTACTCAGCCTTTCGATGACTCAGCTTTTCCGTGACTCTAAGGCGATATCTACACTACCTCAGTAAGTCAACCTGTTCTATGCAACTGTAGCTATATGAATACATATGGAGTCTCGGACTATAAGAGGGTTTAAAAGAGAACTGGATAAATTCAAGGAGGCTAAGTGAATTAATGGCTATTAGCCAGGATGGGTAAGGAATGGTGTCCCTAGCCTCTGTTTGTCAGAGGGTGGAGATGGATGGCAGGGGAGAGTTATCACTTGATCATTACCTGTTAGGTTCAATCATTCCGGGGCACCTGGCATTGGCCACTGTCAGTAGAGAGGATACAATGCTTTATGGACTTTTGGTCTGACCCAGTATGGCAGGTTTTATGTTTATATGGTATGATCTTATCCTGGGTTCAACGTCTATTTCGGTCAGCAACCAGTCGTTTCTGCATGTGGCCATTGTATTTATCTAGTCCCTCACAAGTCCCAGAGTTGCCCAATCTCATTATATAATGTGCATAATTGGCGGCTTTTGAGTTATTCCTGTATAGCAGTCCTTCACGTACCATGTGCTGTGTATCGGTGTAACAAGAGAAGCAGCACAGGTTCCTTGGCATTTGCCACTCATGTGTGAGATTTCACAAATCTCGGTGTGTCTCTCCTCCCAGCCAAGGGAGCAAGTGTGATGGACCTCACCTCTTGCAAAGGAAATCTGTGTGGAGCGTGGGTCAGAGGTTGTGGGAGCCACAGATGACTGGGGAGTATGGAGAAGACACTGGCAACCAGCATGATGTTGGTTCCAAGGCAGCCTGCGTTGGGGAAGGAGAGATCAGACAGCGGGTTCAGATCATTATTGGCGTTTGAAGCAGCTGAGATGCAAAGATCAATGCTTCTGTTCACCAATAAAATGCCTGAACTTATGTAAATAACATTCTACAACAATTGGAAACCAAACCGAATAAAGGTTGTGACACCAAGGCTTCTGTTTTATTACTGGAAAGGGAAAAGGGACCATAAGAACTGACCAAACACATTCAGGGCCAGGAAAGGTTGCAACGATTAATCACAAAGAAAAATATAACTTCAGCTGCGCTGCCCTCCTGTCTGTGTACAGGCCTCTCCACTCCCCTGCAACCTCCAGCGCTTCTCGCCTGTCTCTGTACACCCTCTCCCTCCCACACCATCCCTAGCTCTGCCCGCCTGTCCGTGAATATCCCGCTTGCCGTCCCATAACCCTCAGTGCATTCTGCCTGCCCTCGTACATCCCACTCCCTGCTCCATATCCTCTTGTGCTGGTCACTTGTCCATAAAGATTCCCCACCCCCACACCTCCAGCCCTGCCTCACAGGGGTGCCCCTCACCTGGTACCAAAACCAGGTGCCAGACCCTCCAGTGAGAGGTCACCGAAGTGCCTCCTCAGACGAGGTGAAACTCAATGTTTGCCTGCACAGGGGAAAAGGGGGAGATCAGACTGAACTGACTTTCTGGGGATGAGGGGAACCCCAGCGGCAGCTCAGCCAGTGAAGGGAAGGAGAGAGGAACAGACCCGGTGGGAGGGAGAAAACTTGTGGAAATTAAGAAGAGCCAGCGTGAGTAACTCTTCCTCAAAATGACACAAAACTTTAATTTATTGCAGCCTGCTAGAAACCCAGACCACCTTCCTGAGGCTGCTTTTCCATGTTGGCAATTTCTGACATTGCCACAATGCTGTAGTGAGAGGAGGGATGGTCTGGATGGGGGATGGTTTAAGAGACAGACTGCTACAGCGGGGTCCATTTTACGTTACCATCTGAGATACCCCTCCTCCCCAGGAGGCCTCATTACAGCTCTTTTGTCCGTGCATTAGGCAGGATGTGCATTGCTATTTCACCTCGTTTCAGGACTCCGCACTACTCTGATCTGGGTACTGCACTTCGCGCCGTCCTGCCGCCAAACAAACACACACACACACAAATGCAATATGTTTCCCTGGATCTCTCCTAGTAAGATTTCCTACATCGCCTGGTTTCCTCAAAAACAGAAACATAGGTTTTTTTGATATTTTTTAAAGAACCTTTTGGTGTTTCTTCTCCTCTCCAGAACCCCAGAAGAAGGGGCTCAGAGAAAGAGACACCCCTCCCACTTCTTAATTTTTTTCCTAACTATTTTGACCCTCTAAACCTGTGAGTTTGAGATTTCAGCAACTCTCCTGTCATTTCTTCTTTCATCTAAATGAGATCACCCGTCCTTAGAGGCCATGGCATGACGCCAGTTGAAGTTCCTGCAGTCACATGATCGGTGTTAATCAAGCTTTTCCTTTAAGTCCCTACGTGTAGATTTCGGGTGAACTCCTAGCCACGTTGGGAGTTTTCCCATTGATCTGAATGGGACTCTGTGGGGGTGGGGAGCGTAGGGAGGATGCCTGCTGTGAAGAAAGCAGGAAACCAAACAACATAAGAGTGGAGCATTGTTCAACTTTAACGGAGCGTGTTCCCTAAGGGATCAGCAACGTAACAATGAAGCAAGGTGAAAAGGGACGACGTTAAGTGAGGAGTTCCTGTATTAGAAATGGAAAACGTCCAGAGAAAGGCAACATAAATGATGAGGGGTAAAGAACAGCTTCCACCTGAGGAGAGACTAAAAGGAGGGGGGAGGGAAAGCTCAGTGGTTTGAGCATTGGCCTGCTAAACCCAGGGTTGTGAGTTTAATCCTTGAGGGGGCCATTTAGGGATCTGGGGCAAGAATTGGGGATTGGTCCTGCTTTGAGCAGGGGTTGGACTAGATGACCTCTTGAGGTCCCTTCCAACCCTGATATTCTATGACTCTATGATTCTATGACTGGAATGTTTCAGCTTGGAAAGGAGACGATTAAGAGCAGATATGATAGTGATCTATAAAATCATGAATGGTGTGAAAAAAGTGAATATGGAAGACTTGTTTACTCCTTCACATAACACAAGAACCAGGTGTCAACCGGGAAATAATAGACAACATGTTTAAAACAAAGAAAGGGAAGCAGTATACACAACACACAGTCAACCTGTGGACTCATTGCTAGGGCATTTTGTGAATGCCAAAATATAACAGGCTTCAGAGAGAACTAGATACATTTCTGCAGGATATGTCCATCAATGGCTGTTTTCCAAGATGTTCCACTAAAATATTTACCGAACTATTTATTATAAAGTGTGTAACCCCCTCGTTTTACTTCTCTCCCTTCACAGGCACCTTGTGCATCTCTGAGTCATATCGACGCATCGACCAAAACATGGCAGTTTTCAACGTCACCCCCTCTGACCCTTCAATATTCATCTTAACGGGCATTCCTGGCCTGGAGGCTGCCCACATCTGGATTTCCATCCCATTCTTTACATTCTACATTATCAGCTTTATGGGAAATTTCACACTTCTGTTTGTTGTAGGTAGAGAGAAAACCCTGCACAAGCCGATGTACCTGCTGCTCTGCATGCTGGCGGTAACAGGCATTGCCACCCCTACCTTTGTTGTAACAAAGGCACTGTGTATATTTTGGTTCAATTTGAAAGGCATTACTGTGGCTTACTGCCTCACCCAGATGTTCTTCTTAAACACAGTTGCTGTTACGCAGTCGGCCACTCTCGTGGCAATGGCCTTCGATCGCTACGTTGCCATATGTAACCCTCTGAGATATGCCACCATCTTTAGCAATGCACTAATAGCTAAGCTAGGGATTGTATGTTTGATAAGATCTGTTCTCATCAATCTGCCCCAAACCCTGCTCATGAGTCAGCAGCCATTCTGTGCCAATCGCATTATCTCCCACACGCAATGCGAGTACATAGCCGTGGAGAAGATGGCATGTGGGGACATCACAGTCCTCAGGACATATGGCTTGGTGCTAATGTTTGTAATCTCTGGGTTTGACCTGACGCTCATTGCCCTGTCCTATGGTCTGATCATTAGGGCCGTCCTCAGAATCTCCTCTAAAAAAATCCCACCAGAAAGCCCTCAATACTTGCACAGCCCACGTCTGTGTGATGCTGACATATTATACACCTAGCCTCTTCGCCAATCTCACATATCTGTTCGGTCAAGGAATCGCTCCCTATGTTCACATCATCTTGGCTGACCTCTATCTCCTCATCCCTCCCATGCTCAACCCTATCATTTATGGGGTCAAAACCAAAGAGATTTCTGACAAATTAGGCAAATGCATGTGCAGAAGGTGATCACCTGGGACCAGTGACTTTAAACCTGTTTGACATGAGGGGGAAAGCACATCCCCTCTTCAATAAGGGCTCCGTGTCCCTGTTTGGTTGAGCTAAGCATTGTGGAAATTCACAGTCTGAGAATTTCCTGCCTCCCCGTATTTTATCACTCCATCACATTGTACTGCTCTTTCCATTGCTGAGATCCCTCTATCTGGCCATCACTGACCTCTCTCTTGTCATCCATCAGCCTCCCTCCCCACAAATCCTGTTACTCCTGGTATTGGCCACTGTCAGTAGAGAGACTACTGGGCTGGATGGACTTTTGGTATGACCCAGTACAGCAGGTTTTATGTTTTTATGGTATGTTCTTATCCTGGGCTTAACATCTATTTCAGTCAGCCACCAATGGTTTCTGCACGTGGCAGTTGTATTTATCTAGGCCCTCACATGTCCCAGAGTTGCCCAATCTCATTACATAATGTGCATAATTAGCAGTTTTTGAGTTGTTCCTGTATAGCAGTACTTGAAATACTTGAAATACCATGTGCTGTGTGTCGGTGTAACAAGAGAAGCAGCACAGTTTATTTGGCATTTGCCACTCATGTTTGAGATTTCTCACCGGTGTGTCACTCCTCCCAGCCGAGGGAGCAGGCGTGATAGACGTCACCTCCTGCAGAGGATAACTGTGGAGAGCATGGGGTAGGTTGGAGGTTGTGGGAGCCACATCTGTCTGGGAAGTATGGAGAAGACACTGGCAACCAGCATGATGTTGGAACCAAGGCAGCCTGGGATGGGGAAGGAGAGTTCAGACAGCGGGTCCAGAATATTATTGGAGATTGAAGCAGCTGAGGTGCAAAGATGAATGCTTCCTTCCACCAACGATATGCCTGAATTTATGTAAATAACATGCTACAACAATTGGAAACAAAACCGAGGAAAGGTTGTGACACCAAGGCTTCCATTTCATGGCTTGCCAGAGAAAAGGGGCCATGAGAACCCACCAAACGCATCCAGGGCCAGGAAAGGTTACAACCAATAATTGCAAAGAAAAATTTAATTTCAGCAGTGCTGCCCCCTGTTTGTGTACAGGCCTCTCCACGCCCCTGCAACCTCCAGCGCTTCCCGCCTGTCCCTGTACACCCTCTCTCCCCCTCATAATCCTTAGCTCTGCCCGCCTGTCCGTGAATATCCCGCTTGCCGTCCGATATCTCTCAGTGCATTTGCCTGCCCTCGTACATTCCACTCCCTGCTCTATACCCTCCTTTGCTGGTCACTTGTCCATAATATGTTTCCCCGGATCTCTCCTAGTCAGATTTCCTACATCCCCTGGTTTCCTCAAAAACAGAAACATGCTTTTTTTTTTTTTTAAACCTCTTGGTGTTTCTTCTCCTCTCCAGAACCCAAGAGGAAGGGGCTCAAAGAAAGAGACACCCCTCCCCATGCTTAAGTTTTTCTTAACTATTTTGACCCTTTAAACCTGTGAGTTTGAGATCTCAGCAACTCTCCTGTCAGTTCTTCTTTCATCTAAAAGAGATCACCCATCCTTAGAGGCCATGGCATGACTCCAGTTGAAGTTACTGGAGTCTCATGATCAGTCTAAATCAAGCTTTTCCTTTAAGTCCCTACATGTAGATTTAGGGTGAACTCCTAGCCATGTTGGTAGTCTTAATGCTTAACTTTCATCTGCGAGCTGCGGTAATCACGGCTTTGGCCCTGCTATACCCACTGCAGAAGCTCTGGCTGCACTTCCTAAAAGGGCAGTAAAGTTGCTGAATTGAAAAACTTGAGTAACCGAGAGGAAGAACCACAGAGCCCATAAAAGGAACGTTTCCTGAGCCCTCAGCTGTAACTTTAATGGAGAAAGCGGCAACAGACCAAATTCCCGCTCAGCAGAGAGAGGAAATGTCATAACGGTGACAGGAATGCAGATCCCAGATAATCTGTTTATAAATCTGACATGTCTTGCACTCGGGCTGCTGGACAGCGATCTCTATGTTACCCCTCGGGTGACCAGACCGCAAAAGTGAAAACGTAATCCTAAGGATTCATACGAAATCATGGGGTCTAAATTAGCCCTTAGTACTCTTGGGGATATTGTAGGAAGTATTCTCACAATGTTAGCAGTCAAAAAAGCTAACAGAATAATAAGAATAATAAGCTGACGGAATAACACAAATAAAACACCATGAACACTGCTGTTGAACTGTTGAACTGCTTTCAACTACCTAAAAGGGGGTTCCAAAGAGGATGGATCTAGACTGTTCTCAGTGGTAGAAGATGACAGAACAAGGAGTAATGGTCTCAAGTTGCAGAGGGGGAGGTTTAGGTTGGATATTAGGAAAAACTTTTTCACTAGTAGGGTGGTGAAGCACTGGAATGGGTTACCTAGGGAGGTGGTGGAATCTCCTTCCTTAGAGGTTTTTAAGGTCAGGCTTGACAAAGCCCTGGCTGGGATGATCTAGTTGGGGTTGGTCCTGCTTTGAGCAGGGGGTTGGACTAGATGACCTCCTGAGGTCCCTTCCAACCCTGAGATTCTATGATTCTATGATCATTGACCATTGGTCCTATTTACCACTGATGGCAATTAATTGACCTTTGACTAAGATCTTGTTATCCCATCAAACCATCCCCTCCATAAACGTATCTAGTTTAATCTTGAATTCGGATAGGTCTTTTGCCCCCACTGCTTCCCTTGGAAGTCTGTTCCAGAACTTCACTCCTCTGGTGGTTAGAAACCTTCGTCTAATTTCAAGTCTAAACTTCCTGATGGCTAGTTTATATCCATTTGTTCTTGTGTCCACATTGGTATAGAGCTGAAATAATTCCTCTCCCTCCCTGGTATTTATCCCTCTGATATATTTAAAGAGAGCAATCATATCTCCCCTCAGCCTTCTTTTGGTTAAGGCAAAGAAACCAAGTTCCTTGAGTCTCCTTTCATACGACAGGTTTTCCATTCCTCAGATCATCCTAGTGGCCCTTCTTTGTACCTGTTCCAGTTTGAATTCATCCTTCTTAAACATGGGAGACCAGAACTGCACACAGTATTCCAAATGAGGTCTCACCAATGCCTTGTATAACGGTACTAACACCTCCTTATCTCTACTAGAAATACCTCGCCTAATGCATCCCAAGACCTCTTCCCAGGCCACCTCCTAACTCCACTCCTTTGGGTACCTGAATCACAGCGATGTCCTCCAGGGGGTCCAACACCCTCGGCTCCTCGGAGTAGCGGGCACAGGACAGGCTCGGCAACTCCTCCGGATAGAGGGGGCAGGGCAGGTCCGGCAACTCCTCTGGACAGCAGGCGCAGGGCAGGCCCGGCAACTCCACTGGATAGAGGGTGCAAGGCAGGCCTGGCAACTCCTCCGGATAGCGGGCACAGGGTAGGCCCAGCAACTCCCCCGGATAGCGGGGGCAAGGCAGGTCCAGCAACTCCCCCGGATAGCGGGCGCAGGGCAGGCCCGGCAACTCCTCCATATAGTGGACGCAAGGCAGGCCCGGCAACTCCACCGGATAGCGGGCGCAGGGCAAGTCCGGCAATTCCTCTGGATAGCGGGCGCAGGGCAGGCTTGGCAAGTCCTCTGGAAAGCGGGCGCAGGGCAGGCCCGGCAACTCCTCCGGACAGCGTGCACAGGGCAGGCCCGGCAACTTCTCCAGACAGCGTGCACAGGGCAGGCCTGGCAACTCCCCCGGTTAGCGGGCGCAGGGCAGGCCTGGCAACTCCCCTGGACAGCGGGCGTAGGTCAGGTCAGTCTTGGCGTCTACCTGGCCTCCCCGGCGGATGGTTCTCAAGTTTGTTCTGAGGTCCCGCCTTTCTACTTCCGTGTCTCTGCCCGTCCCTTTGACGGGCGGGCTCAGAGCTTCGTGTGTCAGCACCCTCTGCTATCAGGAGGGACTCGACCATTCACTACATGGTAAAGAACAGCTTCCATCTAAGGAGAGACTAAAAAGACTGGAATGCTTGCAAAGGAGACAATTAAGAGGGGAGATGACAGTGATCTATAAAATCATGAATGGTGTGAAAAAGGTGAATATGGAAGTCTTGTTTACTTGTTGACATAACACAAGAACCAGGGGTCAACCAAGAAATAATAGGCAACAGGTTTAAAACAAAGCAAGGGAAGCAGTGTACACAACAGAGTCAACCTGTGGAACTCATTGCCAGGGCATTTTGTGAAGGCCAAAAAAATAACAGGGCTCAAAAAAGTGAGCTAGACGCATTTATGCAGGATATGTCCATGATGTATCCCCATGTTCTAGGTGTCCTTAGCCCCTCACTGCCAAATGAAGGCACAGGATGACAGTCAATGGATCCCTGGATGATAGCCCTGTTCTGTTCTTTCCCTCTGAAGCACATAACATTGACCCCTATCAGAAGACAGGAACGGAGATATTGGGTAGAGTCATTCGCTTGCACATAGCTGGGAGCAGCTTTCATGCCAGAGGCTGTGTGTGAACATCCCAGGAGTGGGGGTCCTTACAGCAGAGCAGGGTAAGGCTGGCTCCAGAGTCAAGGATTGGAGAGGCCTAGCAGATCCAGAGTCCAGATATCACCAGAGGGGAATGTCTTAGATTGTACAGATCCCTGTGCAGTGTAAGACAGTATAATTTTGTGTTTATACTCCAGGAGGGAAGGGTATGAGCCTTAGGAGGTGAGAAAGTGGCTGGTGTTTGCTGTTTCTACTTGGGAGGTTAGCTAAACTCTCAGGTAGCTGTGTCAGTGTGTGGCACCATCTGCTGTTGTGTTGGTGATCCCAGGGCCTGGGGAGGCTGAATGACCAGGAAAGCAGTGTGAAACAGGGCCAGGGCAGTTGGGTGGTTTGAGGGGTGCAGGAGTTCCCATAGCTCCCAGACTGCACCCCAGGGGTTAAAACCCATCAGACTCATACCCTCTGGACCCCAAATTTGGCCACAAGGCACCTATGACGCTAGTATGGGTATTGGGATGGTAGCCCACAGAACAGCTCCAAATGTAGAACTTATTAGATTCCTTCACACCATGCTCTCACCCGAGCAGGGCCCACCTACCTACTCACCTTAGAGCAGGGGGTTGGACTAGACGACCTCCTGAGATCCCTAACAACCCTGATATTCTATGATTCTATGAAAACATCAGCACCCTCATAGAGCCCTAGGACAACACATCAGGCCGATTTCATGGCTGTTCCCTCGTAAAACGTGGGATACCATGTGAGATGAATTCTGGGTCATTTTAGCACGGGGAGAGAGGAAGTAATTAAATAGACAGTGGACAAATCCCATTGGATATGATAACCTGTGTCTGACCCAGGATATTGTATCTGACCCAGGTGATCATAACCGATTTCTACACCAATATGTGAAACATCAACACAGTATTGAAATATTATGCCTCCCTGATGCAGAGAGGAGATTAACGATTAAAACAGTTGGTAGCTGTCAGACATACATTCAACTTTAAACCTCACAAAAGCGCACTGGCATATAATGTTAATATCAGTATCCTGGCAGAAGAAAGCCTTTTACATGCCTTTCGGTTGCAGAAATTCAGGATTACGTAATTTGGCCTCTACAGGGTGGCACTGATTTTTGAGGCTAATCATGAATATTGCAACTGCATAGGTGGTATGCAGGAGTATACTGATATGATCAATTGAAAATGGTTCTTGGTCCCGTATTTTGTGGCAGCATTTCCACATAGAGTGCAGATGGGAGTACATTACAGACAGAAAACAAAGGTATCGCCAGGTGCTACACTGAACAATTTGCAAAATGCAGTTTGCCCTGAAATATCTGAGTCCCTGTAATCGGTGAATCATTTCTTCACTCCCGGGGGAGCCTCTCAGGCTGAAGTTCTCTAGGGTCTATTAACTGCTCTTCCCACTGCTCACAGTTTCCAGGGAATTGTACGGGAGTCCTGGCCAATCTGAGAGTCCACAGGGACCGTACAGGGGAATCATAAAGGTCGCTGTGCAGCACGCCGTGTGTCATACATATTACTTCGTACACTGATTCTCAAGACTCTGCCTTGCTGTCGCAGTCAGGAGATTTCCTCTCTCTACTGATCGGGATTTTGGTGAGTTGCCTGTTTCTACATAAAAGTTAGTGCTGAGGGCTTAAGAAGGGTTCCAGGGTTCAAGTCAAGAACCATCTGGGCAGGAATTCACCAGCACGGTGACTTGAATCGTTTAGTATTGTCAGAAACACCAAGGTATTTACCTGGTAAAAATGGAACTACAAATGTATTGGAAATAGTTTAGACAACTATTTATTTTTAAGTTCAGTTCCCTTTCTCTCACTGTGTCCTTCTATCTGCCCCAGTACCTTCCTTTTCTGGGCTGTGTGGTTTTTCCTCTGGTTGGCTCAAGTTTTCCAATTCAGGAACTTCACTGCCCTGGAAGTGCAGACAAAGCCTCTGTGGTGGGTTTATGTGTTACCAGAGAGTTCACAACAAGAATGGGCCATATTCTGGCTATATTCTGCTCTCACGTGCTGCTTTCACTGGCTCACTGCAGAATGTCACTAGCCTCTTTGAGAGCAAAATCAGGGTTTTGAAATTCCCAACTTTCATTCCCGGTCTCAGAACACCACATGAACTGGGGGTTTCCTTCAGACTCTTTCAGCACCCTAACTGAATAGTGCTCTCTGCAGCAGGACCCAAAGCTGTGATTTTCATAGCTGGGAGCTGAAACTTAGCATTTAGGGAGAATCTGGTCCCCTTGAGGTCAATGGCAAAATTCTCAACAGAGCCAGGAGTTCCCCCTAAATCCACATGTAGTGACTTAAATAAATGCCCTGATTGACACCGGCCATGAGTCTCCAGTAACTTCATCTGGAGTTCTCCTGTGGCCTCTAAGGATGGGTGAGCTTGTTCTGACCCAAGAAGAATTGACAGGAGATTTTCTGAAATCTCAAACTCACAGGCTTAAACGTTCGAAAGAATTTGGATAATTTTTTTTTAAGCGGGGAGAGAGGTCTGAAGTCTCTGAGTCCCTACGTCCCTGCTTCTGAAGAGGATGAGAAGCAGAAAAGGCAGAAAAATTAAAATCATGTTTCTGTCTTAGAGGTGGTGTTGCAAATATCAGCGTGAGAGGTCCAGAAATGCAGTGTGTGTGTGTGGGGGGGGGGGGGGGGGGGGTGGCACAGGACAGCGGGACATGCAGTATCCAGATCAGAGTGACTCGGACTCCTGAAACTATGGGAAATGGGGAGTGGACATCCTCCCTGATGCACAGGCCAAAGAGGTGTCATGAGGCCTCCTGGATTTGGGAGGTGTCTCAGACTGCAATGTAAAGTGGACCACACCATAGCAGATTGTCTCTGACACCGTCCCCGATCCGGACAATGCTTCGTCCCGTGAGAAAGCCCACGTCAGCAGTTGCCATCACAGAAAAGCAGCCTCAGGAAGGTGTGCCTGGGTTTCTAACTGGATGGAATATGTGAAATCTTTGTGTCTTTTCAGGAAGAGTTACTTATGCTCTCTCTTTTTAGTCTCCACATCCTCTCTCCCTCCTGCCGGGCCTGTCCCTCTCTCCTTCCCTGCACAGGCTGAGGTGCTGCTGGGGTTCCCTTTGCCCTCAGAAAGGCTGTTCAGTCTCATCTCCCCCTTTTCCCTGGGGCAGGCAGATACTGAGTATAACCTACTCTTTGGAGATAGTTCCGTTAGCTGTCACTTTTGTCTGGCACCTGGTTATGGTCCTGAGTGAGGGGTATCCGTATGTGGCAGGGATGGAAGTTCTGGGTGTAACAGGACAGGTGACCAGCACCCGCGGTTATGGGGCAGGGAGCAGTGTTTACACAGTCTGGCTGGCAGTTCTGGAAGCTGTGGGGACAGGTAGGGGGTGTACACAGAGAAGCGGGCACTGCTGATGGTTGTGGAGGGAGGCAGCGTGTGTAGAATGTGGGGGGGGGGGAACCACAGAGGCTTTCTGGGTGCTGTGACATTCTATACCATGGGGGAGCGTCCTGTAACCCCCATATTCCTCATTTTCATACAACCGTGATCTGACATATAAATCATGCCTTGTAAAGTATCAGAGGAAAGTCTATGATCTGCTGAAAGTCATTTCTCTATCCATATTTGTGTATCATTAATGCATATGAAATTATGAGAATTGTGTTGTATTCTGGTCACTAAAACATGATGTAAGTTGGGCACTCAGCCAAATATTAGCTTCACAGAGGCCACAGAAAGGAAAGTCACCTAGCAGATCACCAGTCCAGATAACACACTGGTTGTTTATTTCTGGTGAGGGAAATAAGCACAAAAAACCAGAAACATGCTTACCAGTGAGGGAGCTCCAAACTAGAGCTGGCCGGACTGGAAGCAGCAGAGAAGGAAAAGTACCGAGAGTTTCAAATGTGGGATGCAGAAAGGAGGATAAAAGAACAGGAGGCTTCACACCAAAGGTCTATGGAGGCTGAGGCAATCAGGGAGGAGGCTGCACTCAGAAGGGCTATGGAAGAAAAAGAGAGAGAGACAGAGAGAGAGAGAGAGAGAGAAGGAAGAAAGAGAGAGAGAGAGCGAGCGAAAACACCAACTGGACTTGCTAGAGAAGCAGAACCAGAGGCCCCTGAGCCGAATGGCTATCATCACTCCAAAACTCCACAAATGAGAATGCTTATGTCCTGCATACAGTGAAGAGGATGATATTGCTAAATATCTGACTACATTCGACAGGCTGTGTGTAATACATTTAATCCCTGATGATAAGAGAGTTCCAACTCTGATTGCAAAATTAACTGGTAAAGTGCCAAAGATATTCAATGGAATACGTTGTCAATTGATTTAAACTATTGTAAATTAAAGGTACTCTTTGTGAAGTTTTCAGATTACCCCTGAAACGTATAGAGTTAAATTAAGGAATCTTAAGAGGGATATCGGTATGAGTAATGGGGGATATGTAAACAAAATGAAAGATCTGTTGGAAAAATGCGTGACGGTTAAGGCGGTGGCAAGTTTTGAAGGACTGCTTGGTCTTGTTGCTCAAGAGTATTTCTTAACCATATGTAAGGCTGATGTAAAGCATTGTCTATGGGACAAATACGTAAAGATTGTGCAGGAGATGGTTTTTTAGCTTATCCCTTCGAACAGGCTCAGGTGTCTATTTAGTGCAGGTCAAAGAAAGAGGGGATTAAAACTTGTGGGAAGGGAGGATCTGAGTTTGCCACTGGGAAGACAGTAGGGGGATGGGAGCCTAAACATTCCGTTACCGAAAACATTTCTCTAACCCTCATCCCAAATCTCCTGAAAAAGCAGTAAAGCACAAAAGGGGCTCACACTGTAATTCCAATGATCACCTGAGGAATAAATGCCCTGTCCTAGGAGGGAGCAGGCAAACAATAGCTCATGTTAATTCTGCTGTCCTCAGAAGAAAAGCTCCCCAAGCAATTGAAACCTATCATATTGGGTTTGTAAGATTAACCTCTGCAGACCAGATACGGAGTATGTTAAGATTGTATAAATTGATGGCAGAGAGTACTTGGGGACGAGGGATACAGGGGCCTAGATCTCTCTGGTTAAGCACAGTGTGGTACTAAAGGCCAATATGCTATCTGGTCAACTGGAAGAGATTGTGGGAGTGGGCGAAAGCAGATTCCTCATATCACTAGATAAAATCAATGTTGTGAGGGAAGGAGTGTAGTGACCTTGCAGATCACAGGGCTGAATAACACCAGAGGGGAACGTCACAGGGTCGCAGAGCGGCATGTAGATGAACAGGCGGGCAGTGCTGCTGAAATCATTTTTTTCTTTGTGATAGTTGGTCCAAGGCCAGCTTTGGGATGTTTCCTAGTACAGAGTGTGTTTGCGGAGTTTCGGGCTCCCTTTGTCCTGGCAAGCCAGAGAACTGCAATCTGGGTGTCACAACCTTTACCCGCTTTTGATTCCAGTTGTTGTTTTTGTTATGTAACTTCCGGTATTTCACTGGTAGAAATAACCATTGATATTATTGTGATGCTGTACTGCATATTGTTCATAGGGAAATTATGATTATAGATTATAGTATAATTATGATACATTTCATGCAAGATGGGTTATGTAAGATGTCACTGGAAAAGTTATGAGATTCTGAATATGATTATCCTATTTGTATGATTTTTGTCTGAAGTTATGAATCTTGTCTACATATCTGTATTTCAAGTGTTGTTACACCTGGGTAATGCCCACTAGGCAAGATGCTTTCAGTCTAGATAGCTGGTTGGGAAAGGTCAATTCAGGGCAATGAGCTATTGGGGGAAACAATAGGCCTTAAGAGAAACTTATCTCCCACCTGGTGAGCCTCCCTGAGAATGCTTCAGATAGCCTATAAATAATGGATACTATGACTCCTCAAGGGCATCAGACCAGGCCACCTAACTCTGAACTGTATCTTGAGAAGTCTGTAATTTCCCCACAAGTAGGTCTGGTAACCAAGTTTTAAAACAAAGGGTTTCCGCCATATGCTACAGTTATATAAGTCAGGGAGTGAAATCATCTGTGGTTCTTTTCTCTTCACTCAAATGGACTGCTAGATTGTTAATAACTCTAAAAAATTTACCGTACAATTTATTATAAAGTGTGTAACCCCCTCGCTTTACTTCTCTCCCTTCACAGGCAACTTGAGAATTTCTGAGTTATATCGACGCATCGACCACTTCATGGCAGCTTTCAATGTCACCCCCTCTGACCCTTCAACATTCATCCTAAAGGGCATCCCTGGTCTGGAGGCTGCCCACATCTGGATTTCCATCCCATTCTCTACATTCTACATTATCAGCTTGATGGGAAATTTCACGCTTCTGTTTGTTGTAGGTAGGGAGCAAACCCTACACAAGCCGATGTACCTGCTGCTCTGCATGCTGGCAATAACGGACATCGCCACACCTACCGTTGTTGTGCCAAAGGCACTGTGTATATTTTGGTTCAATTTGAAAGGCATTACTGTGGCTGGATGCCTCACCCAGATGTTCTTCCTAAATACAGCTTCTGTTACACACTCAGCCACCCTCGTGACAATGGCCTTCGATCGCTATGTTGCCATCTGTAGTCCTCTGAGATACGCCACCATTCTCAGCAATGCACGAATAGCTAAGCTAGGGATTGTATGTTTGATAAGATCTGTTCTCTTCATTCTGCCCCTACCTGTGCTCTTGAGTCAGCAGCCATTCTGTGCCAATCGCATTATCCCCCACACGCAATGCGAGTACATAGCCGTGGAGAAGATGGCGTGTGGGGACATCACAGTCCCCAGGACATATGGCTTGATGCTAATGTTTGTAATTTTTGGTTTTGACCTGACGCTCATTGCCCTGTCCTATGGCCTGATCATCAGGGCCGTCCTCAGAATCTCCGCTAAGAAATCCCACCAGAAAGCCCTCAACACTTGCACAGCCCACATCTGCGTGATGCTCACATATTATACCCCTTTCCTCTTCTCCAGTCTCACATACCTTTTAGGTCAAGGAATCGCTCCCTATGTTCAGATCATCTTGGCTGACCTCTATCTCCTCATCCCTCCCATGCTCAACCCTATCATTTATGGGGTCAAAACCAAAGAACTTTCTGACAAAGTAAGCAAATGCATGTGCAGAAGGTGATCACCTGGGACCAGTGACTTTAAACCTGTTTGACAACGGGGGGAAATCACATCCCCTCTTTAACTAATGGCACCGTGTCAAAGTTCGGTTGAGCTAAGCATTGTGGAAATTCAGTCTGAGAATGTCCTCCTACCCAGTATCTTATCACTCCATCACTTATCATGGCTATTTCCATTGTTGAGGTCTCTCCTTCTGACCATCACCTGACCTCTCTCTTGTCATCCATTACCCTCCCCCACCCCCAAATCCTGTTACTCAGCCTTTCCGTGTCTCAGCCTTTTGGTGACTTAAAGGCAATATCTACACTACCTCAGTAAGTCAACCTGTTCTACGTAACTGCAGCTACATGAATACATGTGAAGGCTCGGACTATAAGAGGGTTTGGAAGAGAACTGGATTAATTCATGGAGGCTAAGTGCATTAATGGCTATTACCCAGGATTGGTAAGGAATGGTGTCCCTAGCCTCTGTTGGTAAGAGGGTGAAAATGGATGGCAGGAGAGAGATCACTTGATCATTACCTGTTAGGTTCACTCAATCCGGGGCACCTGACATTGGCCACTGTCAGTAGAGAGGATACTGGGCTGGATGGACTTTTGGTCTGACCCTGTACGGCAGCTCTTATGTCTTTATGGTAAGATCTTATCCTGGGTTTAACATCTATTTCGGTCAGCAACCATTGGTTACTGCATGTGGCCATTGTATTTATCTAGGCCCTCACATGTCCCAGAGTTGCCCAATCTCATTATATAATGTGCATAACTGGCAGATTTTGAGTTGTTCCTGTATAGCAGTCCTTGAAGTACCATGTGTTGTGTATCGGTGTAACAAGAGAAGCAGCATAGCTTCCTTGGCATTTGCCACTCATGTGAGAGATTTCGCACCAGTGTGTCACTCCTCCCAGCCAAGTGAGCGGGTGTGATGGACCTCATCTTCTGCAGAGGAAAACTGTGGGGAGTGTGGGGCAGGTCGTAAGATGTGGGAGGCAGAGATGACTGGGGAGCATGGAGAAGACACTGGCAACCAGCATGATGTTGGAACTAGGGCAGCCTGGGATGGGGAAGGAGAGCTCAGACCGCAGGTCCAAAATATTATGGGAGATTGAAGCATCTGAGGTTCTAAGATCAATGCTTTTTTTCACCAATGAAATGCCTGAACTCATGTAAATAACATTCCACAACAATTGGAAAACAAACTGAGTAAAGATTGTGACACCAAGGCTTCCGTTTTATGGCTTGAAAGGGAAAAGGGACCATAAGAACCGACCAAACGCATTCAGGGCCAGGAAACGTCACAACCAACAATCACAAAGAAAAATTTACTTTCAGCAGCGCTACCCCTGTGCTTGTGTACAGGCCTCTCCACGCCCCTACAACCTCTAGCACTTCCCGCCTGTCCCTGTACACCCTCTCCCTCCCCCACAATCCCTATCTCTGCCCGCCTGTCCATGAATATCCTGCTTGCCATCCCACAACCCTCAGTGCATTCTGCCTGCCCTCGTACATTCCACTCCCTGCCCCATATCCTCCTTTGCTGGTCACTTGTCCATAATATGTTTTCCTGGATCTCTCCTAGTCAGATTTCCTACATCACCTGGTTTCCTCAAAGCTAGAAACATGTTTTTTTTTCCCCAACCACTTGGTGTTTCTTCTCCTCTCCAGAGCCCGATTTTTTTCCTAACTATTTTGACCCTCTAAGCCTGTTAGTTTGAGATATCATCAACTCTCCTGTCAGTTCTTCTTTCATCTAAATGAGATCACCCATCCTTAGAGGCCATGGCATGACTCCAGTTGAAGTTACTGGAGTCTCATGATGTGTGTAAATCAAGATTTTCCTTTAAGTCCCTACATGTAGAAGCTCAGGCTTCAGTTCCGAAAAGGGCAGTAAAGTTGCTGAATTGAAAAACTTGAGTAACCCAGAGGAAGAACCAAAGAGCCCATAAAAGGAATGTTTCCTGAGCCCTCAGCACTAGCTTTAATGGAGAAAGAGGCAACTCACTGAAATGCGACTCAGCAGAGAGAGGAAATCTCTTAACTGCGACAGGAATGCAGATCCTTGAGACTCAATTCATAAATCTGAAAGGTCTTGCACTCGGGGTGCTGGACAGCGATCTCTATGTTTCCGCTAGGGTGACCAGACCGCAAATGTGAAAAATTGGGGCAGGTGCTTGTGGGTAATAGGAGCCTATATAAGAAAAGGACCCCCAAAACAGGACGGTCCGTTTAAAATTGGGACATCTGGTCACCCTACTGGGGTGTGAACAGAGTGGTAAAGGAATCAAACAACTGCTACATCTGGATCTTTGCTCAGGCTACAATCCCTCCCACATACTTGCATCACAGGTGCCTGTGGGCCTAATGTTCCCTGTTCAATCTTTGTTCCTTGGGTATTTTCAGGAGTTCTCTTGTGTGGGGAGTGAGGCCACTAGATGATGTCATACCCCACCTTACATAGCTTTAACCCATGGTGGGAATCCTTTACTCCAAAATCAGTTCCCAATCCAGCTTGTTGAAAAATACAGGTACCCAAAATGGAGTTCAGTGTCTCTTTCTCTTGTCACACAACCTTGACTGCCCTGCTAAGTCATAGCAGCCATTCTCCATAGCCTATATGGAGTGTTCTCAGAAAGGCTCACTAGGTGGGAATAAACTTTGCATGAAGCCTATTGTTTCCCCTCATGGCCTATTACCTTGAATAGGCCCTTTGCAACCAGCTGTCTAGACTGAAGCATTTTGCCTAATGGGCGTCTCCCAGGTGTAAATCATTTTCAAATACAGATACACAATTAACAGTCATAAGGCTCACTAGATGGGAATAAGCTTCTCTTGAAGCCTATTGTTTCCCCTAATGTCCTATTACCTTGAGTAAGCACTTGACAACCAGAGCAGTAAAGCACATTATAAAATATAATCCTAACTATACATACCAAACCATGGGGTCTAAATTTGCTGTTAGTACCCAAGAAAGAGATCTTGTGGTTATTAAAGATAGTTTTCAAAAAACGTCAGCAATCAAAAAAGCTAACAGAATGTTAGGGAGCATTAGGAAAGGGACAGATGAAAAGACAGAAAAATAAAATAATGCTACTACATAAATAAAACACCATGAATATTGTGCGCAGTTCTGGTCACCTCATCTCAAAAAAGGCATAGAGGATCTCCTCTCTTAACGGTGTAGCTAGTTCTGTTCCTGAAAAATGTGACTTTAAGTGAAACGATGTTAAGTGAATCCAATTTCCCCATAAGAATGAATGTAAATAGGGGGGGTTAGGTTCCAGGGAATTTTTTTTTGCCATACCGTACAGTACTATAGTTGGAAGGATCCCCCCACCCCCTTACCCTACACAGTCACAGCCCACTGACACTGGAGAAAATGAGGCTGAAGGTTCTGTGGGCTTGGAGAAGCACATTGGGCAGCAGTAGCGGCAGCTTCCCCTACTCTGCAAGCACCATGGGCGGGGGGCTCAGCCCTCAGCCCGCCCACTCCACCCCTTCCTCCAAACCCCCACCTTTGACCCCCCCCTTTTCCTTACACCTCAAAACCCCTTTATTTTACAGTCTGCTTCCTCGCTCCGCCCTCCCCTCCCTTCTGAGCTCCGCAAGTCAGCTGATTGCCGTGGGAAGGAAGCAATTTTCCCATAAGAATGAATGTAAATGAGGAGGGTTAGGTTCCAGGGATATTTTTTGCCTGAAAAAAGGCATTCTATACATTTTAAACAATCTTAAACAAAAAAATTAATACTGTGCTTTAGTTGGGAGGATCCCACACCCTACCCTACACAGTCACAGCCCTACACAGTCACAGCCCTACACAGTCACAGCCCACTGCCACTGCAGACAATGAGGCAGGCAAGGAGGCTGAAGGTGCTGTAGGCTACGAGACGCACCTTGTGCAGCAGCAGCGGCAGCTTCCCCTACTCTGCAAGCACCAGGGATGGGGGCTCACCCCTCAGCCCACCCACTGCACCCCTTCCCCCAAGCCCCTACCCTTGACACACCTCTTTTCACCCCCACCTCATCCCACTTTACTTTGCAGGCTGCTTCCTCGCTCCTCCCTCCGTTCCCTCTTGAACTCTGCAAGTCAGCCTATTGCCATGGCCAGGAGGCACCGGGGGGGTGGAGCCTGCTCGCCAACTCCTCGTTCCTGCCCCTTCCCTCCTGCCTCCTAAACGCCACAAGCCAGGTGATTGCTGCGGCAGGAGGGAGGGGGAAGGAGCGAGGACTCGGAGCAGAGGCTCCGCCTGACTCCCTTCCTGCCCCCGCCTACTGCCCGGGACAATCAGCTGGTTTGCGGTGTTCAGGAGACAGGGGAGGGAGCGGGAAGCCTGCGCACCGAGTCCTTGCTCCAATCTGCTCCGTCCTGCCTCCAAAACAACTCCGTCAGATAGTGGGGGAGGGTAGGGCTGGCAACTGCCCCGGATAGTGGGCATAGGGCAGGCCCGGCAACTCCCCTGCATAGCGGGCGCAGGGCAGGCCCAGCAACTCCTCTAGATAGTGGGGGCAGGGCAGGCCCGGCAACTCCCCCGGATAGTGGGGGCAGGGCAAGACCGGCAACTCCCCCAGATAGCGGGGGCAGGTCAGGACCGGCAACTCCCCCCAGTCGCGGGCTATGCTGATTGTCTCTGGCCTCCATGGAGGCTGGTTCTCTGGTATCCGGAGGGGCTCGACTCATTCCTGGGCGGCGGGGAGCCACACCACCTCACTACAGGGTAAAGAACAGCTTCCATCTGAGGCGAGACTAAAAAGACTGGGATGTTTCAGCTTGGAAAGGAGACAATTAAGATTGGACATGATAGTGATCTATAAAATCATGAATGGTGTGAAAAAAGTGAATATGAAAGTCTTGTTTACTCCTGCACATAACACAAGAACCAGCGGGTCAACAAAGAAATAATAGGCAACAGGTTTAAAAAAAGAAAGGGAAGCAGTATACACAACACACAGTCAACCTGTGGAACTCATTGCCAGGGCATTTTGTGAGGGCCAAAAATAGAACAGGGTTCAAAGAGAAATAGATGCATTTATGCAGGATATGTCCATCAATGGCTGTTATTAGGGCTTGTCTTCACTACCCGCCGGATCGGCGGGTAGCAATCGATCTATCGGGGATCGATTTTTCGCGTCTCATTAAGACGCGCCTAATCGATCCCCGATCGCGCTCCCCGTCGGCGCCGTAAAACCACGTCATCGACCGGCGCAAGCGGAGTCGACGGGGGAGCTGCAGTGATCGACGCGCCGCCGTCTTCATGGTCAGGTAAGCCGATTACGATACGCCGATTTCAGCTACGTTATTCACGTAGCTGAATCTGCGTATCGTAGATCGACCCCCCTCCCCTAGTGTAGCCCTGGGCTAAGATGTTCCACGATGCATTCCCATGTCCTAGGTGTCCCTAGCCCATCACTGCCAAATGATGGCACAGGATGACAGTCAATGGATCCCTGGATGATAGCCCTGTTCTGTTCTTTCCCTCTGAAGCACATGACATTGGCCCCTATCAGAAGACAGGACCGGAGATATTGGGTAGAGTCATTCGCTTGCAAATAGCTGGGAGCAGCTTTCATGCCACAGGCTTTGTGTGAACATCCCAGGAGTGGGGGTCCTTAGAGCAGAGCAGGGAAAGGCTGGCTCCAGAGTCAAGGATTGGAGAGGCCTAGCAGATCCCCAGTCTAGATAAAACAAGAGGGGAACGTCACACTTACACTGTACAGATCCCTGTGCAGTGTAAGACAGTATAATTTTGGGTTTATACTCCAGGAGGGAAGCATATGAGGCTTGGGAGCTGAGAAATTGGCTGGTGTTTGCTGTTTCTACTTGAGAGGCTTAGCTAAACTCTCAGGTAGCTGTTTCAGTTTGTGGCACCATCTGCTGTTGTGTTGGTGATCACAGGGCCTGCAGAGGCTGACTGACCAGCAAAGCAGTGTGAAACAGGGACAGCCTAGTTGGGTGGGTAGAGGAGTGCAGCAGTTCTTATGGCTCCCAGACTGCACCCCAGGAGAGACAACCCATCAAACGCACACCCTCTGGACCCCAAATTTGGCCACAAGGCACCTATGATGCTAGTATGGGGGTAGGGACAGTAGCCCAAACAGGAGATCCAAATGTAGAACTTATTAGTTTCCTTTACCACCATGCTCTCACCCGAGCAGGGCACACTGACCTACTTATCTTAGAGCAGGGGGTTGGACTAGATGACCTCCTGAGGTCCCTAACAACCCTGATATTCTATGATTCTATGAAAACACCAGCACCCTCATATAGCCCTAGGACAACAGATCAGGCAAATTCCATGGCTGTTCCTCATAAAATGTGGGATACCATGTGAGATTAATTCCGGGTCATTTTAGCACAGGGAGAGATGAAGGAATCAAACAGTCAGTGGCCAAGTCCCATTGGATATGATAACCTCTTTCTGACCCAGGATATCATATCTGACCCAGGAGATCATAACCCATTTCTGCACCAATATGTGAAAGATCAACACAGTATTGAAATTTGATGCCTCCCTGATGCAGAGCGTAGATTAATAATTAAAACAGTTGGTAGCTGTCAGATATATATTCAACTTTAAACCTCACAAAGGCTCACTGGCAACTACTGTTGATGTCAGAATCCTGGCAGAAGAAAGCCTTTTACACGTCTTTCGGCTTGCATCAATTCAGGATCACATAATTTGGCCTCTTCAGGGTGGCACTGATTTTTCACAGGCTAATGGAATGGATATTGCAACTGCATGGGCTGTATGCAGCAGTACACAGCTACGATCAATTGAAAATAGTTTTTGGTCCGTATCTTCTGGCAGCTTTGCCACACAGAGTACAGATGGCAGTACACTACACACAGAAAAGAAAGCTATCGCCAGTTCCTACACTGAACAGTTTTCAAGACTCAGTTTGACCTGAAAATCTGAGACCCTGTTATCGGTGAATCATTTCTTCACTCCCGGGGGAGCCTCTCAGGCTGAAGTTCTCTAGGGTCTATTTTCTGCTCTTCCCGCTGCTCACACAGTCCAGGGAATAGTACGGGAGTCCTGGCCAATCTGAGAGTCCACAGGGACCGTACAGGGGAATCATAAAGGTCGCTGCGCGGCACACCAAGTTTCAGACATATGACTTCGTACACTGATCCTCAAGACTCTGCCTTGCTGTCGCTGTAAGGAGATTTCCTCTCTCTGCTGAGCGGGATTTCGGTGAGTTGCCCGTTTCTGCATTAAAGTTAGTGCTGAGGGCTCAGGAAGAGTTCTAGGGGTCAAGTCAAGAACCACCTGGGTAGGAATTCACCAGCACAGAGACTTGAACTGCTTAGTACTGTCTGAAACACCAAGGGGTTTACCCGGTACAATTGGAACTACAAATGTATTGGAAATAGTTTAGAGAAATATTTCTTTTTAAGTTCAGTTCCCTTTCTCTCCCTGTGTCCTTCTATCTGCCTCTGTACTTTCCTTTTTTGGGTGGTGGGGTATTTCCTCTAGTTCATTCAAGTTTTCCAATTCAGCAACTTCACTGCCCTGGAAGAGCAGACAATGACTCTGTGGTGGGTTTCTGTGTTACCAGAGGGTTCACAACCTGTATGGGCCGCACACTGGTTATATTCTGCTGTCACATGCTCCCTTCAGTGGGTCACTCCAGATTGGCACTGGACTCTCTGAGAGCAAAATCAGTATTTTGAATTTCCCAACTTTCATTCCCGGTCTCAGAACGCCACATGAACTGCGGGTTTCCTTCAGACTCTTTCAGCACCGTAATTGAATAGTGCTCTCTACAGCAGGTCCAAAGCTGTGATTTTCATACCCTGGAGCTGAAATTTCAACATTTAGAGTGAATCTGGTCCCCTTGAGATCAATGGCAAATTTCTCAACAGAGCCAGGAGTTCCCCCTAAATCCACATGTAGTGACTTAAATAAATATCCTGATTTACATCACCCATGAGTCTTCACTGGATTTCTTCTGTGGCCTCTCAGGATGGGTGAGCTTCTTAGGATGCAAAAAGAACTGAGAGGAGATTTGATGAAATCTCAAACTCACAGGCTTAAACATTCACAATAATTAGGAGGTAGTAAAATTAAAATCATGTTTCTGGCTTATAGGTGGTTTAGCAAATGTCACCGGAGGAGGTCCAGAAGCGCACAGTGTGTGAGGGGGTGGGCACGGGACAGCGGGACATGCAGTATCCAGATCAGAGTGACTCGGACTCCTGAAACTATGGGAAATGGGGAGTGGACGTCCTCCCTGATGCACAGACCAAAGAGGTGTCATGAGGCCTCCTGGATTCGGGAGGTGTCTCAGACTGCAATGTAAAGTGGACCACACTGTAGCAGATTGTCTTTGACACCGTACCCCATAGGGACCATCCTTCATCCCGTGAGAAAGCTCAGTACAGTTTTGTGGCAACGTCAGCAGTTGCCATCATGGAAAAGCTGCCTCAGGATGATATGTCTCTGTTTCTAATTGGATGCAATACATCAAACCTTTGTGTCATTTTCAGGAAGAGTTACTCATGCTCTCTCTTTTTAGTCTCCAGGTCCTGTCTCATTCCTGCCAGGCCTGTCCCTCTCTCCTTCCCTGCCCAGGATGAGCTGCTGCTGGGGTTAGCTTTGCCCCCCAAAAGACTGATCAGTCTCATCTCCCCCTTTTCCCTTGCACAGGCAGACACTGAGTTAAACCTATCTTTGAAGATAGTTCTGTGAGTTGTCACTGTTGTGTGACACCTGGTTATGATCCTGGGTGAGGGGTATCCGTATGTGGCAGGGATGGAAGTTCTGGGGGTAACAGGACAGGTGACCAGCACCAGGGTTTGTGGGACAGGGAACAGGGTGTAAACAGGCAGGCTGGCAGTGCTGGAGGATGTGGGGGCAGGCAGAGGGTGTACAGAGGCAGGCGGGTACTGCTGATCGTTGTGGAGGCAGGCAGGGGTTGTAGAGTGATGGGCGAGTACCACAGAGGCTTTGTGGGTGCTGTGACATTCTATACCTTGGGGTAGCGTTCTGTAATCCCTCATTTTCATATAACCGTTATCTGACACATAAAGCATGCCTTGTAAAGTATCAGGGGAAAGGTTATGATCTGCTGAAAGTCATTTATCTGTCCATATATGTTTATCATTAAAGAATATGAAGTTATGATAATATGGTCACTAAAACATGGTCACTAAAACATGCTGTAAGTTGGGGAATCAGCCAGATATTAGCTCCACAGAGAACACAGAAAGGAAAGTAACCTACAGATCACCGATCCAGATAGCACACGGGGAACGTCACAGTGTTGAAGCTAGCAGGCTGTATGTGCAGCTTGTTGTTACTCCAAGTGAAGTTTGCACTTTAAGCACCAATATTTGTGATTTTAAGTGAGTCTTAAGTTCAGTGGCTAAGAACAATCAGGAGGAGGTCACAGTTACGTTATTTTCTGGCTGTTTATTTCGGGTGAGGGAAATAAGCACAAAAAAACAGAAACATGGTTACCAGTGAGGGAGCTCCAAACTAGAGCTGGCCGGACTGGAAGCAGCAGAGAAGGAAAAGTCCCGAGTGTTTCAAATGCAGATCAAAGAATCAAAGAAGAGAAGGCTGCACATCAAAGATCTATGGAGGCTGAGGCAGCCAGGGAGGAGGCTCCACACAGAAGGGCCATGGAAGAGAGAGAGAGAGAGAGAGAGAGAGAGAGAGAGAGAGAGAGAGCAGGAAGAAAGAGAAAGTGAGAGCAAGCGAAAACACCAACTGGACTTGCAAGAGAATCAGAACCAGAGGCCCCTGACCCCAATGACTCCCATCACTCCAAAAATCCACAAATCATAGAATATCAGGGTTGGAAGGGACCTTAGGAGGTCATCTAGTCCAACCCCCTGCTCAAAGCAGGACCAATCCCCAATTTTTGCCCCAGATCCCTAAATGGCCCCCCCAAAGATTGAACTCACAACCCTGGGTTTAGCAGGCCAATGCTCAAACCACTGAGTTATTCCTCCCGGAATGGGAACACTTATGTCCTGTATACAGTGAAGAGGATGATATTGCTAAATATCTGACTATGTTCGACAGGCTGTGTGTAATACATGAAATCCCTGATGATAAGAGAGTTCCAACTCTGATTGCAAAATTAACTGCTGAAGCTCCAAAGGTATTCCATGGAATACCTACTGCAGATGCTTTAAACTATTGTAAATTTAGAGATACTGTTTTGTGAAGTTTTCAGGTTACCCCTGATACATATAGAGCTAAATTAAGGAATCTTAAGAGGGATATTGGTATGGGTAATGGGGAATATGTCAACAAAATGAAAGATCTGTTGGAAAAATGCGTGACGGGTAAGGCGGTGGCAAGTTTTGAAGGACTGCTTGGTCTTGTTGCTCAAGAGCATTTCTTAACCATATGTAAGGCTGATTTAAAGCATTGTCTATGGGACAAATACGTAACGATTCTGCAGGAGATGGCTTTTTTAGCTTATCCCTTCGAATAGACTCAGGTGTCTATTTAGTGCAGGCCAAAGAAAGAGGGGATTAAACTTGTGGGAAGGGAGCATCCCAGTTTGCCACTGGGAAGACAGTAGGGGGATGGGAGACTAAACATTCCCTTACCGAAAACATTTCTCAAACCCTCATTTCAAATCTCCTGAAAAAGCAGTAATGCCCAAAAGGTGCTCTCACTGTAATTCCACTTATCACCTGAGGAATAAATGCCCTGTCCTAGGAGGGAGCAGGCAAACAATAGCTCATGTTAATTCTGCTGTCCTCACAACAAAAGCTCCCCAATGAATTGAAACCTATCATATTGGGTTTGTAAGATTAACTTCTGCAGACTAGATATGGAGCATGTTAATGTTGTATATATTGATGGCAGGGAGTACTTGGGGAAGAGGGATATAGGGGCTTAGATCACTCTGGTTAAGCACAGTGTGGTACCAAAGGCCAATATGCAATCTGGTCAAATGGAAGAGATTGTGGGAGTGGGCAAAAGCAGATTCCTCATATCACTAGATAAAATCAATGTGGTGAGGGAAGGATTGGAGTGACCTTGCAGATCACAGGTCTGAATAACACCAGAGGGGAACATCACAGGTTCGCACAGAGGCATATAGAGGAATAGGTGGGCAGTGCTGCTGAAATCATTTTTTTTGTGATAGTTGTTCCAAGGCCAGCTTTGGGACGTTTCCTAGTACAGAGTGTGTTTGCGGAGTTTCGGGCTCCCTTTGTCCTGGCAAGCCAAAGAACTGCAGTCTGGGTTTTGATTGCAATTCTTGTCTTTGTTATGTAACTTCCGGCATTTCACTGGTAGAAATAACCATTGATATTGTTGTGATGCTGTACCGCGTATTGTTCATAGGGATATTATGATGATATGATTATAGATTGTAGCATAATGATGGGTCATGTAATTAGTCATAGGAAAAGTTATGACTTTCTGAATATAATTATCCTATTTGTATGCATGTATCATTTTTGTCTGAAGTTATGAATCTTGACTACTTATCTGTATTTAAAATGATGTTACACCTGGGTAATGCCCACTAGGCAAGAGGCTTTCAGTCTTCAGGAGTCTGTAATTTCCCCTCAAATTGGTCTGGGAACCAAGTTTTGAAACAAAGGGTTCCTGCCATATGCTAAATTTATATAAGGCAGGGAGTGAAATCACCTCTGGTTCTTCACTTCCCACTCAAATGGACTCCTAGATTGTGAATAACTCAAAAATAGTTACCGTACTATTTATTATAAAACATGTAACCCCCTCGCTTTACTTCTCTTCCTTCACAGGCACCTTGAACATCTCTGAGTCATATCAACGCATCAACCACATCATGGCAGCTTTCAACGTCACCCCCTCTGACCCTTCAATATTCATCCTAACAGGCATCCCTGGCCTGGAGGCTGCCCACATCTGGATTTCCATCCCATTCTCTACATTCTATATTATCAGTTTGATGGGAAATGTCACACTTCTGTTTGTTGTAGGTAGGGAGGAAACCCTGCACAAGCCGATGTACCTGCTGCTCTGCATGCTGGCACTAACAGACATCGCCACACCTACCTTTGTTGTGCCAAAGGCATTGAGTATATTTTGGTTCAATTTGAAAGGCATTACTATGGCTGAATGTCTCACCCAGATGTTTTTTCAATACACCGTTTCTGTTACGCACTCAGCCACCCTCGTGACAATGGCCTACGATCGTTATGTCGCCATATGTAACCCTCTGAGATACGCCACCATCCTCAGCAATGCACGAATAGCTAAGCTAGGGATTGTATGTTTGATAAGATCTGTTCTCTTCATTCTGCCCCTAACCCTGCTCTTGAGTCAGCAGCCATTCTGTGCCAATCGCATTATCCCCCACACGCAATGCGAGTACATAGCTGTGGAGAAGATCTCGTGTGGGGACATCACAGTCCCCAGGACATATGGCTTGGTGGTATTGTTTGTAATCTATGGTTTTGACATGACGCTCATTGCCCTGTCCTACGGTCTGATCATCAGGGCCGTCCTCAGAATCTCCTCTAAGAAATCCCACCAGAAAGCCCTCAATACTTGCACAGCCCACGTCTGTGTGATGCTGACATATTATACACCTAGCCTCTTCTCCAGTCTCACATACCTGTTGGGTCAAGGAATCGCTCCCTACGTTCACATCATCTTGGCTGACCTATATCTCCTCATCCCTCCCATGCTCAACCCTATCATTTATGGGGTCAAAACCAAAGAGCTTTCTGACAAACTAGGCAAATGCATGTGCAGAAGGTGATCACCTGGGACCCGAGACGTTAAAACTGTTTGAGAAGAGGTGGAAAGCATATCTCCTCTTTAAATAAGGTCACCCAGTCCCAGTTTGGTTGAGCTAAGCATTGTGGAAATTCAGTCTGAGAATTCACTCCCACCTAGTATTTTCGCACTCCATCAGATAGCACTGCCCTTTCCATTTCTGAAATCCCTCTCTCTGACTATCACCCGAGCTCTCTCTTGTCATTCATCAGTGTCCCGCCCCACAAATACTGTTAGTCAGCCTTTCCATGACTCACCCTTTCCATGACTCTAAGGCAATATCTACACTACCTTTCGGCTTCCAACGATTCAGGATCACATAATTTGGCCTCTACAGGGTGGCACAAATTTTTCAGAGGCTAATGGAATGGATATTGCAACTGCATGGGTGGTATGCGGCCGTACACTGCTAAGATCAATTGAAAATGGTTTTTGGTCCATATCTTGTAGTAGCAGTCCCACTCAGAGTGCAGATTGTAGTATATTACAAACGGAAAAGAAAGCTATCATCTATTACTAGGCTGAACAGTTTGCAAACTGCAGATTGCTCTGAAAATCTGAGAAAATCTGAGCCTCGGCAAATCATTTCTTCACTCCAGGGGGAGGCTCTCAGGCTGAAGTTCTCCGGGGTCTATTTTCTGCTCTTCCCACTGCTCACAGAGTCCAGGGAATTGAACAGGAGTCCTGGCCAATCTGAGAGTCTACAGGGATCGTACAGGGGAATCATAAAGGTTGCTGTGCAGGATGCCCAGTGTCAGACGTATGTCTTCGTACACTGATTCTCAAGATTCTGTCCTGCTGTCACAGAAACGAGATGTACTCTCTCTGCTGAGTGAGATTTTGGTGTGTTGCCTGTTTCTACATTAACGTTAGTGCTGAGGGCTGAGGAAGGGTTCCAGGGTTCATGTCAAGAACCACCTGGGCTGGAATTCACCACCACGGTGACTTGAATTGTTTAGTATTGTCAGGAACACCAAGGTATTTACCTGGTAATATTGGAACTACAAAAGTATTGGGAATAATTTAGACAAATATTTCTTTTTAAGTTCAGTTCCCTTTCTCTTCCTGTGTCCTTCTATCTACCTCAGTAGTTTCCTTGTTTGGGCTGTGTGGTTTTCCCTCTAGTTTGCTCAAGGTTTCCAATTCAGCAAATTCACTGCCCTGTTATGAAATGCAGCCAAAGCCTCTATATTGGGGACATGTGTTTCCAGAAAGTTCACAAGAATGGACCAGACACTGGCTATATTCTGCTCTCACATGCTCCCTTCACTGGTTCACTCCAGATTGGCACTGGCCTCTCTGAGAGCAAAATCAGTGTTTCAAATTACCCAACTTTCATTCCTGGTTTTAGAACATCACATGAACTGGGGGGTTCCTTCAGAATTTTTCAGCACCCAAACTGAATAGTGCTCTCTGCAGCAGGACCCAAAGCTGTGTTTTCATAGGGAGAGTCTGATCCCCTTGAGATCAAAGGCAAAATTCTCAACAGAGCCGGGAATTCTCCTTTTATCCACATGTAGTGACTTAAATAAATGCCCTGATTAACATCGGCCATGGATCTCCAGTGACTTCATCTGGAGTTGTCATGTGGCCTCTAAGGATGGGTGAGCTTCTTAGGAGCCAAGAAGAACTGACAGGAAAGTTGCTGAAATCTGAAACTCACAGGCTGAAATGTTCAAAACAATTAGGATAACATTTTTTTTTCAAGGGTGGGTAGAGGTCTTCTGTCTCTCAGTCCCTGCATCTCTGTTTCTGGAGAGGATGAGAAGCACAAAACAGAGTGAAATTAAAATCATGTTTCTGGCTTGGATATGGTGTTTCAAATGTCACTGGGGGAGGTCCAGAAACGCACAGTGTGGGGGGGGGTGGGCACGGGACAGCAGGACATGCAGTATTCAGATCAGAGTGACTCGGACTCCTGAAACTATGTGAAATGGGGAGCGGACGTCTTTCCTGATGCACAGACCAAAGAGGCATCATGAGGCCTCCTGGATTAGGGAGGTGTCTCAGACTGCAATGTAAAGCGGACCACACTGTAGCAGATTGTCTCTGACACCGTCCCCCATCCGGACCATCCTTCGTCCCGTGAGAAAGCCCACTACAGTTTTGTGGCAATGGCAGCAGTTGCCATCAGGGAAAAGCAGTCTCAGGAAGGTGTGTCTGGGTTTCTAACTGGATGCAATGCATCAAAGCTTTGTGTCGATTTTCAGGAAGAGTTACTCATTCTCTCTCTTTTTCGTCTCCACGTCCTCACTCATTTCTGCTGGGCCTGTCCCTCTCTCCTTCCCTGCACAGGCTGAGCTGCTGCTGGGGTTCCCTTTCTCCCCTGTTCAGTCTCATCTCGTCCTTTTCCCTGGGTCAGGCAGACACTGAGTTTAACCGAGTCTCAGGAGAGATTTCTGTGAGCTCTCACTGTGATGTGCGGCACCTGGTTATGGTCCTGGGTGAGGGGTACCCCTATGTTGCAGGGATGGAAGTTCTGGGGGTGGGAGACCTACACGGATAGGTGACAAGCACCAGGAGTTGTAGGGCAGGGAGCCGGGTGTACACAGGCAGACTGGCAGTGTTGGAGGCTGTGGGGGCAGACAGAGGGTGTACACAGAGAAGCGGGCACTGCTGATGGTTGTGGAGGCAGGCAGGGGGTGTAGAGTGATGGGCGAGTAGCACAGATGCTCTGTGGGTGCTGTGACATTCTATACCTTGGGGGAGCGTCCTGTAACCCCCATATTCCTCATTGTCATATAACCGTGATCTGACATATAGAGCACGCCTTGTAAAGTATCAGAAATCATGTATCCATATTTGTGTATCATTAGTGCATATGAAGTTATGAGAATTGTGTTGTATTCTGGTCACTTGAACATGCTGTAAGTTGGGGAATCAGCCAGATATTAGCTCCACAGAGGCAACAGAAAGGAAAGTAACCTACAGATCATCGGTCCAGATAACAGACGTGGAACGTCACAGTGGCGCAGCGAGCAGGCTGTATGGGCAGCTTGTTACTCCAAGTGAAGTTGGCACTTTAAGCACCGGTATTTGTGATTTTAAGTGAGTCTTAAGTGCCGTGGCTAAGAACAGTCAGGAGGACGTCACAGTAACGTTATTTTCTGGTTGTTTATTTTGGATGAGAGAAATAAGCACAAGAAAGGAGAAAAATGATTACAAGTGAGGGAGCTACAAAACCATGAGCTGGCCAAACTGGAAGCAGCAGAGAAGGAAAATTACCACTAGTTTCAAATGTGGCAGGCAGAAAAGAGGATCAAAGAACAGGAGGCTGAACACCAAAGGGATACGGAGGCTGAGGCATCCAGGATGGAGGCTGCGAACAGAAGGGCCATAGAAGAAAAAGAGAGAGAGAAACAGAGCAGGAAGAAAGAGAAAGAGGGAGAGAGAGCGAAAGGGAAAATGTTAAGGGACAGCTACGTACAGATTCTGGAGGAGATGGCTTTTTTTGCTGATGGCTTTGGACAGACTCAGGTGTCTATTTTGTGCAGGCCAAAGAAAGAGGAGATTAAAATTCTCTTACCGAAAAACATACCTCTCACCCTCATTTATAGACTCATAGACTCATAGACTTTAAGGTCAGAAGGGACCATTATGATCATCTAGTCTGACATCCTGCACAATGCAGGCCACAAAATCTCACCCTCCCGCTGCTGGAATAATCCTCTCACCTATGTCTCAGCTATTGAAGTCCTCAAATCATGGTTTAAAGACTTCAAGATGCAGAGAATCCTCCAGCAAGTGACCCGTGCCCCATGCTGCATAGAAAGGCGAAAAACCTCCAGGGCCTCTGCCAATCTACCCTGGAGGAAAATTCCTTCCCGACCCCAAATATGGCGATCAGCTAAACCCTGAGCATGTTGGCAAGACTCACCAGCCAGTCACCCAGGAAAAAGTTCTCTGTAGTAACTTCTAACATCCCATCATTGACCATTGGTCCTATTTACCACTGATGGCAATTCATTGACCTTTGACTAAGATCATGTTATCCCATCAAACCATCCCCTCCATAAATGTATCTAGCTTAATCTTGAAGCCAGATAGGTCTTTTGCCCCCACTGCTTCCCTTGGAAGGCTGTTCCAGAACTTCACTCCTCTGATGGTTAGAAACCTTCGTCTAATTTCAAGTCTAAACTTCCTGATGGTCAGTTTATATCCATTTGTTCTTGTGTCCACATTGGTACAGAGCTGAAATAATTCCTCTCCCTCCCTGGTATTTATCCCTCTGATATATTTAAAGAAAACAATCATATCTCCCCTCAGCCTTCTTTTGGTTAAGGTAAACAAACCAAGCTCCTTGAGTCTCCTTTCATATGACAGGTTTTCCATTCCTCGGATCATCCTAGTGGCCCTTCTTTGTACCTGTTACAGTTTGAATTCATCCTTCTTAAACATGGGAGATCAGAACTGCAGACAGTATTCCAAATGAGGTCTCACCAATGCCTTGTATAATGGTACTAACACCTACATATCTTTACTAGAAATACCTCGCCTAATGCATCCCAAGACCGCATTAGCTTTTTTCACAGCCACATCACATTGGCGACTCATAGTCATCCTGTGATCAACCAGGACTCCGAGGTCCTCCTCTTCCGTTACTTCCAACTGATGCGTCCCCAGCTTATAACTAAAATTCTTGTTATTAATCCCTAAATGCATAACCTTACACCTCTCACTATTAAATTTCATCCTAATACTATTACTCCAGTTTACAAGGTCATCCAGATCTTCCTGTAGGATATCCCGATCCTTTTCTGAATTGGCAATACCTCCCAACTTTGTGTCATCCGCAAACTTTATTAGCACACTCCCACTTTTGGTGCCGAGGTCAGTAATAAAAAGATTAAATAAAATTGGTCCCAAAACTGAACCTTGAAGAACTCCACTAGTAACCTCCCTCCAACCTGACAGTTCACCTTTCATTATGACCCGCTGTAGTCTCCCCTTTAACCAGTTCCTTATCCACCTCTCAATTTTCATATTGATCCCCATCTTTTTCAATTTAACCAATAATTTCTCATGTGGTACTGTATCAAATGCGTTACTGAAATTGGGGTAGATTAGATCCACTGCGTTTCCTTTATCTAAAAAAACTGTTACTTTCTCAAAGAAGGAGATCAAGTTGGTTTGGCATGATCTACCTTTTGTAAAACCATGTTGTAATTTGTCCCAATTTGCATTGACCTCAAGGTCCTTAACTACTTTCTCCTTCAAAAATTTTTCCAAGACCTTGCATGCTACAGATGTCAAACTAACAGGCCTGTAGTTACCCGCGTCACTTTTTTTCCCTTTCTTAAAAATAGGAAGTATATTAGCTATTCTCCAGTCAAATGGTACAACCCCTGAGTTTAGAGATTCATTAAAAATTTTTGCTAATGGGCTTACAATTTCATGTGCCAGTTCCTTTAATATTCTTGGATGAAGATGATCTGGGCCGCCTGATTTACTCTCATTAAGCTGTTCAAGTTTGGCTTCTACCTCGGATATGGTAATATCTACCCCCACATCCTTATTCCCATTTGTCATGCTGCCACTATTCCTAAGCTCCTCATTAGCCTCATTAAAGACTGAGGCAAAGTATTTGTTTAGATATTGGGCCATGCCTAGATTATCCTTAACCTCCACTCCATCCTCAGTGTTTAGCGGTCCCACTTCTTCTTCTTTTAATTCTGCTGTCCTCACAACAGAAAGTCCCAAAGCAGTTGAAACGTATCATATTGTTTCTGTGAGTTTAGCCTCTGCAGAACCAGATATGGAGCATGCTAAGGTTTTCCAAATTCATGGCAATGACTACTTGGGGTAGAGCAGGGATCTCAAACTCACTTCACCATGAGGGCCACATGAGAACTAGTAAATTGGCCCAAGGGCCGCATCACTGAAACCTTTTCATACAATGATACAAAAGTATAGTGAAAAATGAAAAAAATGAAGAGTAATATAGTATTCTATTAAAAGTCAATGTATTAACTTTTTAAAAACTGTAACGCAAAGAGGGGTTTTAATAAAATATAAACACTCAGTAATGTTTGGAGCTTGGCTGCCAGTGGAGTTGGCTCCTATGGCGGGCCACAGGAAATAACTCCAAGGGCCGCATGTGGCCCGCGGGCCGCGTGTTTCAGACCCCTGGGGTAGAAGGAAACAGGGGCCCAGATCTCTCTGGTTAAGCTGAGTGTGGTTCCAAAAGCCAATATGCTACCTGGCCAAACACTAGAGATTGTGGGGGTGGGTGAAAGCAGATTCCTCATACCACTAGCTAAAATCCATATGTTGTGGGAAGGTTTGTTAAGTGTTTTGACTATGGGGTAATGGAACACATCCTAGTAGACTTGCTCCTTGGTAATGATTTTTTCCATGTAGGTCAGGTTAAAGTATTTGCCTGCCACAGGGGGAAGTTTTATGCTGGGACCCCCGAGGGAAAGGGTAAGGTCTCAGGAACTACTGAGAGAGTGGAAGATAGTCCCCTTGATTCTTCTGCAGCAGGGGGTAACGACATGTTTCCAGGTGTGAGGGTGGCTGAGACCAACTCCTGCACTCAAGATGGAGGCAACACTACCTTAAGAAGAAATGGGGGTGTAATACCTGCCAGGGAGACAACTCTCCAGGTTGTTAGCTGCCAGCAGGTCGCAGCTGAACCAGAGACAAACTCTAGGGAGTATAGAAAAATGTGTCCCAGAGGAGATCCCAGAGAAGGGGCTGGGGATCTCAGAAACCACTGAGGTGGGTGAGGATTCCTGCGACTCTGTAACACAGGGAAGTAGTGTGCTTCCAAGTATGAGAGGGGCTGAGATTAGCTCCTTTCCAGCAGAAGGCAACATGCCCTCAGGCACAGAGGCAGGAGAGGTGTTGTCAGTGTTGTTTCTCACAATGGAGAGGGGTAACTAGTGGTGTTCCCCAAGGGTCAGTCCTAGGACCAATCCTATTCAGCTTATTCATAAATGATTTGGAAGAAGGGGTAAACAGTGAGGTGGCAAAGTTTGCAGATGATACTAAACTGCTCAAGATAGTTAAGACCAAGGCAGACTGCGAACAACTTCAAAAAGATCTTTAAAAAACAAATGCAATTTAGTGTGGATAAATGTGAAGTAACGCACATTGGAAAAAATAACCCCAACTATACAGACAATATGATGGGGGCTAATTTAGCTACAACTAATCAGGAAAAAGAGTCATCGTGGACAGTTCTCTGAAGACATCCATGCAGTGTGCAGCGGCAGTCAACAAAGAAAACAGGATGTTAGGAATCATTAAAAAGGGATAGAGAATAAGAGGGAGAATATCTTATTGCCCTTATGCAAATCCATGGTGCGCCCACATCTTGAATACTGCATACAAATGTGGTCTCCTCATCTCAAAAAGAAGATACTTCCATTAGAAACGGTTCAGAGAAGGGCAACTGAAATGATTAGGGGCTTGGAACGGGTCCCATATGAGGAGGGATTAAATAGACTAGGACTTTCTATCTTTGAAAAGAGGAGCCTAAGGGGGGACAGAATAGAGGTATATAAAATAATAGTGGTGTGGAGAAAGTGAATAAGGAAAAGTTATTTACTTGTTCCCATAATAGAATAACTAGGGGCCACCCAATGAAATTAGTGGGCAGCAGGTTTAAAACATATAAAAGGAAGTTCTTCTTCACACAGCGCACAGTCAACCTGTGGAACTCCTTGCCTGAGGAGGCTGTGAAGGCTAGGAGTATAAAAGGGTTTAAAAGAAAACTGGATAAATTCATGGAAATGAAGTCCATTAATGGCTATTAGCCAGGATGGGTAAGGAATGGTGTCCTTAGCCTCTGTTTGTCAGAGGGGGGTTATAGATGGCAGGAGAGAGATCACTTGATCACTACCTGTTAGGTCCACTCACTCCAGGGCACCTGGCATTGGCCACTGTCGGTCGACAGGATACTGGGCTGGATGGACCTTTGGTCTGACACAGTACGGCCATTCTTATGTTCTTATGACTAGGGAAACTGTCCCAGTTGTTAGCTGGCAAAGCTTTGCAGATGAACAAGAGACAGAACTCTTCCTATGGAGCACAGAGAAATGTGTCTTAGGAGGGGCCCCAGAGGACAAAACCAGGGAAGGAATAGTGGGGGTACAGGAATGTCTCCTGACTGGTGACTTGGGGCAGGATGCCCAAGACACTATGAGGAAGCCTGGGTCAGCATCTGTGCACCCAGACACGCAAGCGCCGACTTCGTGAGTGTTCCGGGGCTTTAGCACCGATGGGGGAAAATTAGCCGGTGCCCCGCACCCACTGGAAGCCAAGCACCCCCTCCTTGCCTTGTTCTACCCCCTCCCCGCATGCTATGTCCTCGCTCTTCAGCCTTCTTTACAGTGCTTCCAACCCCCACCTAATAGCTGCAGCGCTTATGACTTTCCAGGAGGGAGAGAGAAAAGCGGCGACTTGGTGCATTTGGAGTAGGGGGCGGAAAAGAGCCAAGGCAGGGGTGGGGAACTGGGGGAAGGCAACTAAAACACTGAAAAGAAGACACTACTCCAAAAGGGCAGACTGGCCCATGTTTAAGGAACAAACCTGTATATTAAGGACTACAATATCCAGTGGGGTGAGATAAACAGCTTAATCTAGATGTTGCCCAGTCTAATAGGGTTGAGAGTTTAGACTATCCTTATATTTTATTCTCTTTTCGTAACCAGTGTGACTTTTTGCCTATCACTTAATATCACTTAAAATCTATCGTTGTAGTTAATACATTTGTTTGGTTATTCTTCCCGAAGCAGTGCATTTGGTTTGAAGCATGTCAGAGACTCCCCGGGGGATCACAAGCCTGGTGCATATCAATTTCTTTGTTAAATTGACAAACTCATATAAGCTCATAGCGTGCCATGGGCATAACTGGACACTGCAAGACGGAGGTTCCTAGGGCAGTGTCTGGGACAGGAGATATTGGCTAGTGTCATTCAGTTTCACAATCCAAGGAGCAGCTTACATGCCAGAGACTGTGTGTGAGCAGACCAGGAGTGGGGGTTCTCACAGCTGAGCAGGGTAAGGCTGGCTCCCAGAGTCAAGGATTGGAGTGACCTAGGGTGACCAGACGTCCCGATAAAATCGGGACCGTCCCGATTTTTGAGCATGCGTCCTGCGTCCCGACCAATGGTCGGTCGGGACGCCTTTTGTCCCGATTTTCAGTCTTCTTGGGTTTGGGGGTGGGGGGGGGGGGGTTGCTCCAGGCTCTTCCGTTTCGGGCGAAAGAGGATTCCGCGCCAGAGGATTCTGGAGGCAGATCTTTTTTTCTTTTTTTTTGCTCAACAACTTTCGCTGAAGAGCCTCTTCTGGGTTTTTTTGTTGGTTTTTTTTGGTGAGAAGTCCTGATTTTCGCAGAGCGGCATATAGATGGATAGGTGGGCAGTGCTGCTGAAATATTTTTTTTCTTTGATACAGTTGGTCCAAGGACAGCTTTGGGATGTGTCCTAGTACAGAGTGTGTTTCGGGAGTTTCAGGGTCTTATTCCCCTGGCAAGCCAGAGAACTGCAGTCGGGATGTCACAACTTTTACGCGGGGTTGGTTCCAATTATTGTTTTTGTTATGTAACTTCCGGCATTTCACTGGTAGAAATAACCATTGATATTTGTGTGATGCTGTACCCCATATTGGTCATTGGGATATTATGATGCTATGATTATAGTTTATACCATAATTATGAAACATTTTATTCAAGGTGGGACATGTAAGATCTCATTGGAAAAGTGATGACTTTCTGAATATGATTATCCTATTTGTATGCATGTATCATTTTTGTCTGAAGTTATGAAGCTTGACTACTTAACTGTATTTCAAATGTTGTTACACCTGGGTAACGCCCACTGGGCAAGATACTTTCAGTCAAGATATCTGGTTGGGAAGGGTCAATTCAGATCAATGAGCGATAGGGGGAAACAATAGGCCTTAAGAGAAACGTATCTCCCGCCTGGTGAGCCTCCCTGAGAATGCTTCAGACAGCCCATAAATAACGGATGCTATGACTCTACAACGTCATGTGACTAGGGCACATAACTTTGGACTCTATCATGAGGCATCTGTAATTTTCCCACAAATTGGTCAGGGAACCAAGTTTTGAAACAAAGCGTTCCCTCCATACGCTAAAACTATGAAAGGAAGGGAAGGAAATCATCTGCGGTTCTTCACTCCCCACTCAAGAGTACTCCTTCATTGTTAATAACTAAAATACTTACCGTACTGTTTATTATAAAGTGTGTAACCCCCTCACTTGTCTTCTCTCCCTTCACAGGCACCTTGAGAATTTCTGAGTCATATCGACGCATCGATCACCTCATGGCAGCTTTCAACGTCACCCCCTCTGACCCTTCAATATTCATCCTCACAGGAATCCCAGGCCTGGAGGCTGCCCACATCTGGATTTCCATCCCTTTCACTACATTCTACATTATAAGCTTGATGGGAAATTTCATGCTTCTGTTTGCTGTAGGTAGGGAACGAACCCTGCACAAGCCCATGTACCTGTTGCTTTGCATGCTGGCGCTAACAGACATTACCTCACCTACCGTTGTTGTGCCAAAGGCACTGTGTATATTTTGGTTCAATTTGAAAGGCATCACTGTGGCTGGCTGCCTCACCCAGATGTTCTTCCTAAACACAGCTTCTGTTTTGCACTCAGCCACCCTCGTGACAATGGCCTTCGATTGTTAAGTTGCCATATGTAACCCCCTGAGATATGGGGATTATAAGAGGGTTTAAAAGAGAACTGAATAAATTCATGGAGGCTTAGTGCATTAATGGCTATTTGTCAAGATGGGTAAGCAATGGTGTCCCTAGCCTCTGTTTGTCAGAGGGGGGTGATGGATGGCAGGAGAGAGATCACTTGATCATTACCTGTTAGCTTCGCTCAATCCGGGGCACCTGGCATTGGCCACTGTTAGTAGAGAGGATACTTGGCTGGATGGACTTTTGGTCTGACCCAGTACGGCAGGTCTTATGTTTTTATGGTATGTTCTTATCATGGCTTTAACATCTATTTCGGTCAGCAACTAGTGGTTCCTGCATGTGGCCATTGTATTTATCTGGGTCCTCACATGTCCCAGAGTTGCCCAATCTCATTATATAATGTGCATAATTGGCAGCTTTTGAGTTGTTCCTGTATAGCAGTACTTGAAGTACCATGTGCTGTGTGTCGGTGTAAGAAGAGAAGCAGCACAACTTCCTTGGCATTTATCACTCATGTGTGAGATTTCACACCGGTGTTCCTCTCCTCCCAGCCAAGGGAGGAAGTGTGATGGACCTCATCTCCTGCAGAGGAAAATTGTGTGGAGCATGGGGCAGCTCGGAAGTTGTGGGAGCCACAGATGACTGGGGAGTATGGAGAAGACACAGTCAACCAGCATGACGTTGGAACCAAGCCAGCCTGGGATGGGGAAGGAGAGTTCAGACATTGGGTTCAGAATATTATGGGAGAGTGAAGCAGCTGAGGTGCAAAGATCAGTGCTTCCTTCCACCAATAAAATGCCTGAACCTACTTAAATAGCATTCTACAACAATTGGAAACAAAACCGAGTAAAGGTTGTGACACCAAGGCTTCCGTTTTATGGCTTGCCAGTGAAAAGGGACTATAAGAACCGACCAAACACATGCAGGGCCAGGAAAGGTCGCAATGAATAATAGCACAGAAAATTAAATTTCAGCAGCACTGCCCCCATGTTTGTGCAGAGTCCTCTCCATGCCCCTGCAACCTCCAGCGCTTCCCGCCTGTCCCTGTACACCCTCTCCCTCCCCCACAATCCCTCGCTCTGCTCACCTGTACCTGAATATCCCGCTTGCCATACGATAACTCTCAGTGCATTCTGCCTGCCCTCGTACATTCCAGTCCCTGCCCCATATCCTCCTGTGCTGGTCAATTGTCCATAATATGTTATCCTGGATCTCTCCTAGTGAGATTTCCTACATCACCTGGTTTCCTCAAAGCCAGAAACATGCATTGTTGTTTTTTTTACAACCTTTTGGTGTTTCTTCTCCTCCACGGAAACCAAGAGGAAGGGTCTCAGAGAAAAAGAAACCCCTCCCACTTCTTAATTTTTTTCCTAACTATTTTGACCCTCTAAACCTGTGAGTTTGAGATTTGAGCACCTCTCCTGTCATTTCTTCTTTCATCTAAATGAGATCACCCATCCTTAGAGGCCATGGGATGACTGCAGTTGAAGTTACTGGAGTCTCATGATTGGTGTAAATCAAGCTTTTCCTTTAAGACCCTACATGTAGATTTAGGGTGAACTCCTAGCCATGTTGGGAGATTTCCTATTGATCTTAATGGGAAAAGATTAACTCTTACTGGTTAACTTTCATCTCTGAGCTGCGGCAATCATGGCTTTGGGCCCTGCTATACCCACTGCATAGGCTCTGGCTGCACCTCCTAAAAGGGCAGTAAAGTTGCTGAACACAGACTATGCTGAGAGATTGTGCCACACACTCTCAAAGAAACTGTGAAACCATCTGATCAACATCCTATACAGTAGACAGGGAAAGATTAAGACTGAGCTCTCAAAACTGGATACTCTTATGGAAAACCGACCTTCCACACAAACTTCTTCATGGACTGACTTTACAAAAACTAGACTAGCCATTTACAACACAAGCTTTCCTTTGTTACAAAAGAAAAAGGACACTAAGCTATCTACACTGCTGCATGCCACAAGGAACCACAACAGTAGTTCCCTTACCCCACCCAACAATATTGTTAATCTTTCAGCTATACTCTTAACCCAGCAGAAGAATCTGTCCTTTCTCGGGGCCTCTCCTTCTGTCCCTCCAGACCCACGAACATGATACAGTTCTGCGGTGACCTAGAATCCTATTTTCGACGTCTCCGACTCAAAGAATCCTTCCAACAGACCTCTGTACAGCATACTAACCCACAGAATCCTTCCAACACACCTCTGTACAACAGACTAACCCGCAGAATCCTTCCAACACACCTCTGTACAGCATACTAACCCACAGAATTCTTCCAACACACCTCTGTACAACAGACTAACCCGCAGAATCCTTCCAACACACCTCTGTACAGCATACTAACCCACAGAATCCTTCCAACACACCTCTGTACAACAGACTAACCCACAGAATCCTTCCAACACACCTCTGTACAACATACTAACCACAGAATCCTTCCAACACACCTCTGTACAACATACTAACCCACAGAATCCTTCCAACACACCTCTGTACAGCATACTAACCCACAGAATCCTTCCAACACACCTCTGTACAACAGACTAACCCACAGAATCCTTCCTACCAAAACTACAAAAAGAAGGATTCTGCGTGGACTCCTCCTGAAGGTCGAAACAACAAATTGGACTTCTACATAGACTGCTTCCGTCGCCGTGCTTGAGCTGAAATTGTAGAAAAGCAAAATCACTTGCCCCATAACCTCAGCCATGCAGAACACAACGCCATCAACAGCCTCAGGAACAACTCTAACATCATAATCAAAAAGGCTGACAAAGGAGGAGCTGTCGTCATCATGAATAAGTTGGAATATGAACAAGAAGCTGCCAGGCAGCTCTGTAACTCCACATTCTACAGGCCTTTATCCTCTGACCCCACTGTGGAGTACCAAAAGAAACTGCACCATCAGCTCCAGAAACTCCCTGGAAAAGCACAAGAACAAATTTGTACAGACATGTGCCTAGAACCCCAACCAGGGGTATTCTATCTGCTACCCAAGATCCATAAAAATGGAAATCCTGGACGCCCCATCATCTCAGGCATTGGCACCCTAACAGCAGGATTGTCTGGCTACGTGGACTCTCTCCTCAGGCCCTATGCTACCAGCACTCCCAGCTATCTTCGCGACACTACTGACTTCCTGAGGAAACTACAATCCATCGGTGATCTTCCAGACAACACCATCCTGGCCACTATGGATGTAGAAGCCCTCTACACTAACATTCCACACAACGATGGACTACAAGCTGTCAGGAACAGTATCCCTGATACTACCACGGCTAACCTGGTGGCCGAACTTTGTGATTTTGTCCTCACCCACAACTATTTCACATTTGGGGACAATATATACCTTCAAGTCAGTGGCACTGCTATGGCCCCACAGTATGCCAACATTTTTATGGCTGACTTAGAACAACGCTTCCTCAGCTCTCATCGCCTAACACCCCTACTCTACTTGCACTACATTGATGATATCTTCATCATTTGGACCCATGGAAAAGAAGCCCTTAAGGAAATCCACCATGATTTCAACAATTTCCATCCCACCATCAACCTCAGACTAGACCAGTCCACACAAGCGGTCCATTTCCTAGGCACTACTGTGCTAATAAGCGATGGTCACATAAACACCACCCTATACCGGAAACCTACTGACCGCTATACTTACCTACATGCTTCCAGCTTCCATCCTGGACACACCACACGATCCATTGTTTACAGCCAAGCTGTAAGATACAACCGTATTTGCTCCAATCCCTCAGACAGAGACAAACACCTAAAAGATCTCTACCAAGCATTCTTACAACTACAATACCCACCTGCTGAAGTAAAAAAACAGATTGACAGGGCCAAAAGAGTACCCAGGAGTCACCTACTACAAGACAGGCCCAAAAAAGAAAATAACAGAACACCACTAGCCGCCACCTTTAGCCCCCAACTGAAACCTCTCCAGCGCATCATCAAAGATCTACAACCTATCCTAAAAGATGATCCCTCACTCTCACAGATCTTGGGGGACAGACCAATCCTCGCTTACAGACAGTCACCCAACCTGAAGCAAATACTCACCAGAAACCACACACAATGCAACTATCTGCCGCCCTGACCGGGAAAACCGAGAGGTGTGCTGCTTGCCAGGGGCTAGGATTCGTGATGTGACGGAGAGACTGCCGAGACTCATCAAGCCCTCAGATCGCTACCCCTTCCTGCTTCTCCACGTGGGCACCAATGATACTGCCAAGAATGACCTTGAGCATATTACTGCAGACTACGTGGCTCTGGGAAGAAGGATAAAGGCGTTTGAGGCGCAAGTGGTGTTCTCGTCCATTCTCCCTGTGGCAGGAAAAGGCCGGGGTAGAGACCGTCGAATTGTGGAAGTCAACCAATGGCTACGCAGATGGTGTCGGAGAGAAGGGTTTGGATTCTTTGACCATGGGATGGTGTTCCAAGAAGAAGGAGTGCTAGGCAGAGACGGGCTCCACCTGACGAAGAAAGGGAAGAGCATCTTTGGAAGCAGGCTGGCCAACCTAGTGAGGAGGGCTTTAAACTAGGTTCACCGGGGGGAAGGAGACCAAAGCCCCGAGGTAAGTGGGGAAGTGGGATACCGGGAGGAAGCACAAGTAGGTGAGTGCAAGAGGGGAGGGTTCCAGCCCCATACTGGGACAGCAGGACAATCGGTGAGTTATCTTAAATGCCTATACACAAATGCAAGAAGCCTGGGGAACAAGCAGGGAGAACTGGAAGTCCTGGCACAGTCAAGGAATTATGACGTAATTGGAATAACAGAGACTTGGTGGGATAACTCACACGATTGGAGTACTGTCATGGATGGATATAAACTGTTCAGGAAGGATAGACAGGGCAGAAAAGGTGGGGGAGTTGAAACTGCAGAAAAACCTGAGAGTCTCTGGATTAAATTTAGAAGTGTGAGCAACAAGGGTAATGTCGTGGTGGGAGTCTGCTACAGACCACCAGACCAGGGGGATGAGGTGGACGAGGCTTTCTTCCAGCAATTAACAGAAGTTACTAGATCACAGGCCCTGGTTCTCATGGGTGACTTTAATCACCCCGATATCTGCTGGGAGAGCAATACAGCGGTCCACAGACAATCCAGGAAGTTTTTGGAAAGTGTAGGGGACAATTTCCTGGTGCAATTGCTGGAGGAACCAATTAGGGGAAAAGCTCTTCTTGACCTGCTGCTCACAAACAGGGAGGAAATAGTAGAGGAAGCAATAGTGGATGGGAACCTGGGACCCATGAGATGGTCGAGTTCAGGATCCTGACACAAGGAAGAAAGGAGAGCAGTAGAATACAGAGCCTGGACTTCAGAAAAGCAGACTTTGACTCCCTCAGGGAACTGATGGGCAAGGTCCCCTGGGAGAATAACATGAGGGGGAAAGGAGTCAAGGAAAGCTGGCTGTATTTTAAAGAATCCTTATTGAGGTTGCAGGAACAAACCATCCCGATGTGTAGAAAGAAAAGTAAATATGGCAGGCGACCAGCTTGGCTTAACAGTGAAATCCTTGCTCGTCTTAAACACAAAAAAGCAGCTTACAAGAAGTGGAAGATTAGACAAATGACCAGGGAGGAGTATAAAAATATTGTTCAGGCATGCAGGAGTGAAATTAGGAAGGCCAAATCACACTTGGAGTTGCAGCTAGCCGGAGATGTTAGGAGTAACAAGAAGGGTTTCTTCAGGTATGTGAGCAACAAGAAGAAGGTCAAGGAAAGTGTGGGCCCCTTGCTGAATGAGGGAGGGAACCTAGTGACAGAGGATGTGGAGAAAGCTAGTGTACTCAATGCTTTTTTTGCCTCTGTCTTCACAGACAAGGTCAGCTCCCAGGCAGCTGCACTCCACAGCACGGTATGGGGAGGAGGTGACCAGCCCTCTGTGGAGAAAGAAGTAGTTCGGGACTATTTAGAAAAGCTGGACGAACACAAGTCCATGGGGCCAGATGCACTGCATCCGAGGGTGCTAAAGGAGTTGGCCGATGTGATTGCAGAGCCATTGGCCATTATCTTTGACAAATCATGGCAATCGGGGGAGGTCCCGGATGACTGGAAAAAAGCTAATGTAGTGCCTATCTTTAAAAAAGGGAAGAAGGAAGATCCGGGGAACTACAGGCCAGTCAGTCTCACCTCAGTCCCTGCAAAAATCATGGAACAGGTCCTCAAGGAATCAATTCTGAACCACTTAAAGGAGGGGAAAGTGATCAGGAACAGTCAGCATGGATTCAGCAAGGGCAAGTCATGCCTGACTAACCTAATTGCCTTCTATAATGAGATAACTGGCTCTGTGGATGAGGGGAAAGCAGTGGATGTGCTATTTCTTGACTTTAGCAAAGCTTTTGATACAGTCTCCCACAGTGTTCTTGCCAGCAAGTTAAAGAAGTATGGGCTGGATGAATGGACGGTAAGGTGGATAGAAAACTGGCTGGATGGTCATGCTCAACGGGTAGTGATCAATGGCTCCATGTCTAGTTGGCAGCCGGTATCAAGTGGAGTGCCCCAAGGGTCGGTGCTGGGGCCGGTTTTCTTCAATATCTTCATCAACGACCTGGAGGATGGTGTGGACTGCACCCTTAGCAAGTTTGCAGATGACACTAAACTGGGAGGAGTGGTTGATACGCTGGAGGGTAGGGACTGGATACAGAGGGACCTAGACAAATTAGAGGATTGGGCCAAAAGAAATCTGATGAAGTTCAACAAGGACAAGTGCAGAGTCCTGCACTTAGGACGGAAGAATCCCATGCACTGCTACAGACTAGGGACCGAATGGCTGGGCAGCAGTTCTGCAGAAAAGGACCTAGGGGTTACAGTGGACAAAAAGCTGAATATGAGTCAACAGTGCGCCCTTGTTGCCAAGAAGGCTAACGGCATTTTGGGCTGTATACGTAGGAGCATTTCCAGCAGATCGAGGGACGTGATTATTCCCCTCTATTCAGCACTGGTGAGGCCTCATTTGGAGTACTGTATCCAGTTTTGGGCCCCACACTACAAAAAGGATGTGGATAAATTGGAAAGAGTCCAACGGAGGGCAACAAAAATGATTAGGGGGCTGGAGCACATGACATATGAGTAGAGGCTGAGGGAACTGAGATTGTTTAGCCTGCAGAAGAGAAGAGTGAGGGGGGATTTGATAGCTGCTTTCAACTACCTAAAAGGGGGTTCCAAAGAGGATGGATCTAGACTGTTCTCAGTGGTAGAAGATGACAGAACAAGGAGTAATGGTCTCAAGTTGCAGAGGGGGAGGTTTAGGTTGGATATTAGGAAAAACTTTTTCACTAGTAGGGTGGTGAAGCACTGGAATGGGTTACCTAGGGAGGTGGTGGAATCTCCTTCCTTAGAGGTTTTCAAGGTCAGGCTTGACAAAGCCCTGGCTGGGATGATCTAGTTGGGGTTGGTCCTGCTTTGAGCAGGGGGTTGGACTAGTTGACCTCCTGAGGTCCCTTCCAACCCTGAGATTCTATGATTCTATGATTCTATGATTCAACAAAAACACTAACCCAGGAACCTATCCTTGCAACAAAGCCCGATGCCAACTCTGTCCACATATCGATTCAAGTGATACCATCACAGGGCCTAATCACATCCGCCACGCCATCAGGGGCTCATTCACCTGCACATCTACCAATGTGATATATGCCATCATGTGCCAGCAATACCCCTCTGCCATGTACATTGGCCAAACCGGACAGTCTCTACGCAAAAGAATAAATGGACATAAATCTGACATCAGGAATCATAACATTCAAAAACCAATAGGAGAACATTTCAACCTCCCTAATCACTCAGTGACAGACTTGAGAGTCGCAATTTTGCAGCAGATTCACTCCAAAAACAGACTTCAAAGAGAAGCTGTTGAACTTGAATTGAAATGCAAACTAGATTGCATCACCTCAGGATTAAATAGAGATTTGAAATGGCTTGGCCATTACGCTAATTGAATCTATTTCCCTTAAATTAACGATCCTCATTCACACCTGTGTGGCCATCTTGTTTATCACTTCAAAGGTTTTTCTTCCCCTGCTCTTATGGTTCCTCTCAATTAATTAGCCTCTTAAGATTGGTCTATGCACTTCCACCTTATCATGTTTCTCTGACTGTATAAATATCTGTCTACTGTATGTTTCATTCCATGCATCCGATGAAATGAGTTCTAACCCATGAAAGCTTATGCTGAAATAAATTTGTTAGTCTCTAAGGTGCTACAAGTTTTTCTTTCTTCTTTTCGTTTTGAAAAACTTGAGTAAGCCGGAGGAAGAACCACACAGCCCATAAAAGGAACGTTTTCTGAGCCCTCAGCACTAACTTTCATGGAGAAAGAGGCAACTGACCGAAATCCCACTCAGCAGAGAGAGGAAATCTCATAACTGCGACAGGAATGCAGATCCCCAAGAATCTGTTTATAAATCTGACATGTCTTACACTCGGGGTGCTGGACAGCGATCTCTCGGTTACCCCTTAGATGACCAGACAGCAAATGTGAAAAAGCAGGACAGGGGCTTGTGGGTAATAGGAGTCTATATAAGAAAAGTTCTCTTCTGTGGGGAATGAGGCCACTAGATGATATCACACCCCACGTTATATAGCTTTAACCCAGGGATCTCAAACTCAAATCGCCACAAGTGCCACATGAGAACTTGTAAATTGACCGGAGGGCCGCGTCACTGAAACCTTTTCATACAATGATACAAAAGTATAGTCAAAAATGAAAAAAAATGAAGAGTAATATAGTATTCTATTAAAAGTCAATGTATTCACTTTTTAAAAAACTGTAATGCAAAGAGGGGTTTTAATAAAATATAAATACTCAGTAATGTTTGGAGCTTGGCTGCCAGTGGCGTCGGCGCCTATGGAGGGCTGCAGGAAATAAGTCTGCGGGCCGCATGTGGCCCGCAGGCCGTGTGTTTGAGACCCCTGCTTTAACCCATGGTGGGAATTCTTTCTTCCAAAAACAGTTCCCAGTCCAGCTTGTGGAAAAATACAGGTACCCAAAATGGTGTTCAGTGTCACTTGCTCTGGTCACACAACCTTGACTGCCCTGCTGAGTCATAGCAGCCATTCTCCATAGCCTATATGGAGTGTTCTCAGAAAGGCTCACTGGGTGGGAATAAACTTCTCATGAAGCCTATTGTTTCCCCTCATGGCCTAATACCTGGAATAGGCCCTTCCCAACCAGCTATCTAGAATGGAAGCATTTTGCCTAATGGGCGTCTCCCAGATGTAACTCATTTTCAAGTAAACATCCATAATTAATAGTCGTAATATCCCATACAAAAGTGATCTATGAACACAAACAGGATAATCATTTTTAGAAAAAAATAAAGTATCCAATGACACCTTTCAAGACATATCTTATACAAAATGTATCATATATGCCATAATTATATCAAAATCAAACAAATCTGAAGAATATGGTGTGCGGTGTCACAGTGAGGTTATAAGGAGGATCCCCTCCTAGGCTTTTAATAGATTCAAATGAGAGCAGTAAAGCACATTAGAAAATAGAATCCTCTCTATACATACCAAATCATGGGGTCTAAATTAGCTGTTAGCACCCAAGAAAGAGATCTTGGGGTCATCACAGATAGTTTTCTGAAAACGTCAGCAATCAAAAAAGCTAACAGAATGTTAGGGACCATTAGGAAAGGGACAGATGAAAAGACAGAAAACATAATAATGCCACCACATAAACATAACACCATGAACACTTTGCGCAGTTCTGGTCACCTCATCTCAAAAAAGACATAGAGGATCTCCTCTCTTAACGGTGTAGTTCTGTTCCTGAAAACTGTGACTTTAAGTGAAACGATGTTAAGTGAATCCAATTTCCCCATAAGAATGAATGTAAATAGGGGGGGTTAGGTTCCAGGGAATTTTTTTTTGCCATACCGTACAGTACTATAGTTGGAAGGATCCCCCCACCCCCTTACCCTACACAGTCACAGCCCACTGACACTGGAGAAAATGAGGCTGAAGGTTCTGTGGGCTTGGAGAAGCACATTGGGCAGCAGTAGCGGCAGCTTCCCCTACTCTGCAAGCACCATGGGCGGGGGGCTCAACCCTCAGCCCGCCCACTCCACCCCTTCCTCCAAACCCCCATCCTTGACCCCCCCCTTTTCCTTACACCTCAAAACCCCTTTATTTTACAGTCTGCTTCCTCGCTCCGCCCTCCCCTCCCTTCTGAACTCCGCAAGTCAGCTGATTGTCGTGGAAAGGAAGCATGGGGGGAGGGGGAGCCTGGTCAATGAGTCCTTGCTTCTACCTTCTAAACACCACAAGCCATCTGATTGCTGCGGCAGGAGGGAGGGGGTAGGAGCGAGGATTCAGAGCAGAGGCTCCCCCTGCCTCCCTCCCCACCCCCTGCCTCAGCTGGTTGGCAAGGTTCAGGAGGCAGGGGAGGGAGGAGTAACCTCCTCGACGAGTCCTCGCTCCTGCCCCCTCCCTCCTGCCTCCTAAATGCCGCAAACCAGCTGATTACTGAAGGCAGGAGTGGGAGCAGGAAGGGCAAGGTGCTGATCTGCGGCATCTGCCGGGGGGAGGACGTTGTGGGCAGGGGGGCAGCCTAGGGAGGCTGCCTGCTGTGGAGAAAGTAGGCAGCTAAACACCGTAAGAGTGGAGCATTGCTCAGCATTAACCGAGCATGTTCATTCATTGATCAGCAACGTGACAACGAAACAAGGTGAACCGGGATGACTTTAAGTGAGGAGTCCCTGTATTAGAAATGGAAAAGGTACAGAGAAAGGCAACCAAAATGATGACATGTAAAGAACAGATTCCATCTGAGGAGAGACTAAGAAGACTGGGAATTTCAGCTAGGAAAGGAGACAACTAAGAGGGTATATGATAGTGATCTCTCAGGCCATGAATGGTGTGAAAAAAAGTGAATATGGAAGTCTTGATTAATCTTTCACATAACGCAAGAACCAGGGGGTGAACCAAAAAATAATAGGCCACAGGCTTAAAACAAACAAAGGGAAGCAGTACAAACAACACACAGTCAACCCGTGGAACTCATTGCCAGGGGATTTTGTGCAGGCCAAAACTTTAAATGGGTAAAAAGAGAACTAGATAAATTTATGCAACATACATTCATCAATGGCTGTTATCCAAGATGTTCCAGAGCAGGGTAAGGCTGGCTCCCAGAGTCAAGGATTGGAGAGGCCTAGCAGATCCCCAGTCCAAATAAAACCAGAGGGGAACATCACACTTAAATTGTAGAGATCCCTGTGCAGTGTAAGACATTATAATTTGGGTTTATATTACGGGGGAGAGGCCAAGGGTATGAGCCTTAGGAGTTACGAAATTGGCTGGTGTCCGTTGTTTATACTTGGGAGGTTAGCTAAACTCTCAGGTAGCTCTGTTTCAGTGTGTGGCACCATCTGCTGTTGTGTTGGTGATCACAGGGCCTGGAGAGGCTGAATGACCAGCAAAGCAGTGTGAAACAGGGACAGCCCTGTTGTTTGGGTAGAGGGGTGCAACGGTAATCATAACTCCTAGATTGCACCCCAGGGGTCACAACCCATCAGACTCATAAACTCTAGACCCAAAATTTGGCCACAAGGCACCTATGATGCAAGTATGGGGGTGAGGGATGGTCACCCAAACACAGGAGATCCAAATGTAGATCTTATTAGATTCCTTTACCACCATGTCTCTACCGAGCAGGGCACACCTACCTACCCATAGGCGCTGACTGCGTGGGTGCTCCAGGGCTGGAGCACCCATGGGGCAAAATTGGTGGGTGATCAGGACGCACTGGCAGCTCCCCGCCAGCCCCGCGCCCATTACTGGAGCACTTACCTTCACCCCGGACGCAGGGTGATGTTGCGGGGCCCTGCCCCCGACGGCGGCCGACATTGCGGGGCCGCACCCCCGACTGACATTGCGGGGCCCCGCCCTGACGGCGGGTGATGTTGCGGGGACCCACCCCCGACGCACCCAGCGGAGTCGACGGAAGTTGGCTTCTATGTACCTACCTACCTTGGAGCAGGGGGTTGGACTAGATGACCTCCTGAGGTCCCAACCAACCCTGATATTCTATGATTCGATGAAAACACCAGCACCCTCATATAGCCCTTGGACAACAGATCAGGCAAATTCCATGGCTGTTCCCTCATAAAATATGGGATACCATGTGAGATTAATTCTGGGTCATTTTGGCACGGGCAGAGAGGAAGGAGCAAATAGTCAGTAGAAAATTCCCCTTGAATATGATAACATGTTTCTGACCCAGGAGATCATAACCCATTATACACCAATATGTGAAAGATCAACACAGTATTGAAATTTGATGCCTCCCTGATGCAAAGAGTAGATTAACTATTAAAACAGTTGGTAGCTGTCAGATTTATATTCTACTTAACACCTCACAAAGGCTCACTGGCAAATAACATTGATGTCAGAATCCTAACAGAAGAAAGCCTGTTACACGCCTTTTGGCTTGCAGAAATTCAGGATTACATAATTTGGCCCCTACAGGGTGGCACAGATTTTTCAGAAGCTAACGGAACGCATATCGCAACTGCATGGGCGGTATGCAGCAGTACACTGCTATGATCACTTGAAAATGGTTTTTAGTCCGTATCTTGTTGAGGAATTCCCACACAGAGTGCAGATGGCAGTACATTACAAACAGAAAAAAAAGCTATCATTGATAACTAGGCTGAAAAGTTTGCAAACTGCAGTTTGCACTGAAAATCAGAGCCACTGTTATCGGCAAATCATTTCTTCACTCCCGGGGGAGGCTCTCAGGCTGAAGTTCTCCAGGGTGTATTTTCTGCTCTTCCCGCTGCTCACAGAGTCCAGGGAATTGTACGGGAGTCCTGGCCAATTTGAGAGTCCACTGGGACCGTACAGGGGAATCATAAAGGTCACTGTGCAGCATGCCGAGTGTCAGACATATGACTTCCTACACTGATTCTCAAGACCCTGCCTTGCTGTCGCAGTAAGGAGATTTCCTCTCTCTGCTGAATGGGATTTTGGTGAGTTGCCTGTTTCTAAAGTTAGTGCTGAGGGCTCAGGAAGGGTTCCAGGGTTCAAGTCAAGAACCACCTGGGCAGGAATTCACCAGCACGGTGACTTGATTTGTTTAGTGCTGCCAGAAACACCAAGGTATTTACCTGGTAATATTGGAACTACAAAAGTATTGGGAATAGTTTAGACAACTATTGATTTTTAAGTTCAGTTCCCTTTCTCTTACTGTGTCCTTCTATCTGCCTCAGTAGTTTCCTTGTTTGGGCTGTGTGGTTTTTTCTCTAGTTCGCTCAAGTTTTCCAATTCAGCAACTACACTTCCCTGTTATGAAATGCAGCCAAAGCCTATGTGTAGGGTGCATGTGTTACCAGAGAGTTCACAACAAGAATGGGCCGCACACTGGCTATTTTCTGTTCTCACATGCTCCCTTCACTGGCTCACTCCAGATTGGCACTGGTCTCTCAGAGCAAAACCAGGGTTTTGAAATTACCAACTTTCATTCCCAGTCACAGAACACCACATGAACTGGGGGTTTCCTTAAGACTCTTTCAGCACCCTAACTGAATAGTGCTCTCTAAAGCAGGTCCAAAGCTGTGATTTTCATAGCTGGGAGCTGAAAAGTAACATTTAGGGAGAATCTGGTCCCCTTGAGATCAAAGGCAAAATTCTCAACAGAGCCAGGAGCTCCCACTAAATCCACATGTAGTGACTTAAATAAATGCCCTGATTTACATTGGCCATGAGTCTCCAGTGACTTCATCTGGAGTTGTTCCGTGTCTTCTAAGGATGGGTGAGCTTCTTAGGACCCAAGAAGAACTGACAGGAAAGTTGCTGAAATCTGAAACTCACAGGCTTAAACATTCAAAACAATTAGGATAACATTTTTTTCAAGGGTGGGGAGAGGTCTGTTGTCTCTGAGTCCCTGCATCTCTGTTTCTGGAGAGGATGAGAAGCACAAAAGGCAGTAAAATTAAAAGCATGTTTCTGGCTTAGAGGTGGAGTTGCAAATGTCACCGGGGCAGGTCCAGAAGTGCACAGTGTGTGAGGGGGTGGGCACGGGACAGCGGGACATGCAGTATCTGGATCAGAGTGACTTGGACTCCTGAAACTATGTGAAATGGGGAGTGGACGTCCTCCCTGATGCACAGACCAAATAGGCGTCATGAGGCCTCCTGGATTAGGGAGGTGTCTCAGACTGCAATGTAAAGTGGACCACACTGTAGCAGATTGTCTCTGACACCGTCCCCCATCCGGACCATGCTTCGTCCCGTGAGAAAGCCCACTACAGTTTCATGGCAAGGTCAGCACCATCACGGAAAAGCAGCCTCAGGAAGTTGTATCTGGGTTTTTACCTGGATGCAATACATCAAAGCTTTTCAGGCAGAGTTACTCATGCTCTCTCTTTTTAGTCTCCACGTCCTCTCTCCCTCCTGCCGGGCCTGTCCCTCTCTCCTTCCCTGCACAGGCTGAGGTGCTGCTGGGGTTCCCTTTGCCCCAAGAAAGGCTGTTCAGTCTCATCTCCCCCTTTTCCCTGGGGCAGGCAGACACTGAGTTTAACCTAGTTTAACCTAGTTTTGTGAGCTGTCACTGTTGTGTGGCACCTGGTTATGCTCCTGGGTGAGGGGTATCCCTATGTGGCAGGGATGGAAGTTCTGGGGGTAACAGGACAGGTGACCTGCACCAGCGGTTGTGGGGCAGGGAGCAGGGTGTACACAGGCAGGCTGGCAGTGCTGGAGGCTGTGGGGGCAGGCAGGAAGTGGGTACTAACCCACGAAAGCTTATGCTGAAATAAATGTGTTAGTCTCTAAGGTGCTACAAGTTTTTCTTTCTTATTTTCGTTTTACAGAGAAGCAGGCCCTGCTGATGGTTGTGGAGGCAGGCAGGGGGTGTAGAGTGATGGGCGAGTAGCACAGAGGCTTTGTGGGTGCTGTGATATTCTATACCTTGGGGGAGCATCCTGTAACCCCCATATTCCTCATTTTCAAATAACCGTGATCTGACACATAAAGCATGCCTTGTAAAGTATCAGGGGAAAGGTTATGATCTGCTGAAAGTCATGTCTCTATCCATATATGTTTATCATTAAAGAATATGAAGTTATGATAATTGTGTTGTATGGTGGTCACTAAAACATCCTGTAAGTTGGGGAATCAGCCAGATATTAGCTCCACAGAGGCCTCCGAAAGGAAAGTAACCTACAGATCACCGGTCCATATAACACACGGGGAACGTCAGAGTGGCGCAGTGAGCAGGCTGTATGTGCTGATTATTAGTAAAAGTGAAGTTCACTCTTTAAGCACTAATATTCGTGATTTTAAGTGAGTCTTAATTGCCGTGGCTAAGAACAGTCAGGAGGAGGTCACAGTTATATTATTTTCTGGTTGTTTATTTCGGGTGAGGGAAATAAGCACACAAAAACAGAGACATGGTTACCAGTGAGGAAGCTCCAAACTAGAGCTGGCCGGACCGGAAGCAGCAGAGAAGGAAAAGTACCGAGAGTTTCAAATATGGATCAAAAAATCAAAGAACAGGAGGCTGCACAACAAAGGTCCATGGAGGCTGAGGCAGCCATGGAGGAGGCTCCACACCGAAGTACTATGGAATAAAGAGAGAGAGAGAGAGAGAGAAAGAGAAATAGAAAGATAGAGAGCAGGAAGAAAAAGAAAGTGAGAGCGAAGAAAACACCAACTGGACTTGCTAGAGATGCAGAACCAGAGACCCCTGACCCCAATGGCTCCCATCACTCCAAAAAGCCACAAATGGAAACACTTCTGTCCTGCATACAGTGAAGAGGATGATATTGCTGAATATCTGGCTACCTTCGACAGGCTGTGTGTAATACATGAAATCCCTGATGATAAGAGAGTTCCAACTCTGACTGTAAAATTAAATGGTACAGCTCAAACGATATTCCATGGAATACCTATTGAAGATGCTTTAGACGACTGTAAATTTAGATGTACTCTTTTGCGAAGTTTTCAGCTTACCCCTGAAACATATAGACTTAAATTAAGGAATCTTAAGAGGGATATCGGTATCGGAAATGGGGAATATGTGTACAAAATAAAAGATCTGTTTGGAAAATGGGTGAGTGGTCAGGAGGTGGCAAGTTTTGAAGGACTGCTTGGTCTTAATGCTCAGGAACATTCTTAAGCATATATAAGTCTGATGTAAAGCATTGTCTATGGGACAAATATGTAACGATTCTGCAGGAGATGGCTTTTTTACCTGAAGCCTTCGAAAAGATTCAGGTGTCTATTTAGTGCAGGCCAAAGAAAGAGGGGACTAAAACCTGTGGGAAGGGATGATCCCAGTTTGCCCTGGGGAGACAGTAGAGGGATGGGATCCTAAACATTCTCTTACGGAAAACATTCCTCTAACCCTCATCCCAAATCTCCTGAAAAAGCAGAAGAGCTCAAAAGGTGCTGTCATAAATATAAAGGGAAGGTGAGAGGGTCTGATGCAGTGCTATAAGATCCTCTGACCAGTAAAGGGTTAAGAAATGCAGGTAGCCAGACTGACACCTGACCTGGCCGGCATCTGACCAATAAGGGGACAAGATACTTTCAAATTTTGGGAGGGGGAAAGCTTGGTGTGTGGCTTTTGTCTGGGTCAGAGTGATCTTGGAAGACAGAAAGAACCTACAGAAAATCAGTCTTCTCACCAAACCTCACTTTTCTAAAGTAAGTGTAGTCAGCACTGCGAGTAGATTTCTGTTTCTTTTGCTTGGTTGTACATTCCCTGTGTGAGAGGGAAGGGTTATTCCAGGTTTTCTGTAACTTTCAGGTTTTGTCCAGAGGGGGGGGAATCTCTCTGAGTTTGGAAATTGAGTGCCCTGTATTAGTTATGATGCCAGTATCGGGGTGAGGGATGGTAGCCCCAACAGAAGATCCAAATGTAGAACTTCTTAGATTCCTTTACCACCATGCAGTCTGCCGAGCAGGGCACACCGACCTACTCACCATTGAGCAGGGGATTGGACTAGATCATCTCCTGAGGTCCCTACCCTCCCTAATATTCTATGATTCTATGAAAACAGCAGCACCCTCATGTAGCCCTAGGACAACAGATCATGCCAATTCCATGGCTGTTCCCTCGTAAAATGTGGGATACCATGTGAGATTAATTCCGGGTCAGTGTAGCATGGGGAGAGAGGCAGGAATCAAATAATCTGAGGAGAAATCCTGTTGGATATGATAACCTGCTTCTGACCCAGGAGATCATAACCCATTATGCACCAATATGTGAAAGATCAACACAGTATTGAAATTTGATGCCTCCCTGATGCAGAGAGTAGATTAACTGTTAAAACAGTTGGTAGCTGTCAGATAGATATTCAACTGTAGACCTCACAAAGGCTCACTGGCAAATAACGTTGATGTCAGAATCCTGGCAGAAGAAAGGCTTTTACACGGCTTGCAGAAATACAGAATGGCGTAATTTGGCCTCTACAGGGTGGCACTGATTTTTCAGAGGCTAATGGAATGGATATTGCAACTGCATGGGCGGTATGCAGCAGTACTCTGCTACGATCAATTGAAACTCATTCTTGTTCCCGTAGTTTGTGCCAGCATTACCTCACAGAGTGCAGATGGCAGTACGTTACACAGAGAAAAGAAAGCCATCGCCAGTTCCTACACTGAACAGTTTGCAAGATGCAGTTTGCCCTGAAAATCAAGCCCTGTTATCGGTGAATCATTTCTTCACTCCCAGGCTCTCAGGCTGAAGTTCTCCGGGGTCTATTTTCTGCTCTTCCCTCTGCTCACAGTGTCCAGGGAATTGTACGGGAGTCCTGGCCAATCTGAGAGTCCACAGGGACCGTACAGGGGAATCATAAAGGTCGCTGTGCAGCACGCCGAGTGTCAGACATGACTTCCTACAATGCTTCTCAAGACTCTGCCTTGCTGTCGCAGTACGGAGATTTCCTCTCTCTCTGCTGAGCAGGATTTCGGTGAGTTTCCCATTTCTGCATTAAAGTTAGTGATGAGGGCTTAGGATGGGTTCAAGTCACGAACCATCTCGGCAGGAGTTCTCCAGTACGGTCACCTGAAATGTTTAGTACACTTAAAAACACCAAGGAATTTACCTGGTAAAATTGGAACTACAAAGGTATTGGAAATAGTTTAGACAACTATTTATTTTTAAGTTCAGTTCCCTTTCTCTTACTGTGTCCTTCTAGCTGCTTCAGTCCTCCTTTTTTGGGTGGTGTGGTTTTTCCTCTGGTTTGCTCAAGTTTTCCAATTCAGCAACTTCAATGCCCTGGAAGTGCAGACAACGCGTCTGTGGTGGGATTCTGTGTTACCAGAGGGTTCCCAACAAGAATGAGCCACACACTGGCTATATTCTGCTCGCACGTGCTCCCTTCACTGGCTCACTCCAGATTTGCACTGGCCTCTCTGAGAGCAAAACCAGGGTTTTGAGATTCCCAACTTTCCTTCCCGGTCTCAGAACCCTAATTGAATAATAGTCTCTGCAGCAGGACCCAAAGCAGTGATTTTCATAGGAAGAATCTGGTCCCCTTATAAGCAATGGCAAAATTCTCAATAGAGCCAGAGTTCCCCCTAAATCCACACGTAGTGACTTAAATAAATGCCCTGATTTACATCAGACATGAGTCTCCAGTGACTTCATCTGGAGTTGTCCCATGGCCTCTAAGGATGGGTGAGCTTCTTAGGACCCAAGAAGAACTGTCAGGAAAGATGCTGAAACCTGAAACTCACAGGCTAAAGGTTCAAAAAAAAGTGGATAAAAAAAAAATCAAGGGGGGAGAGGGGTCTGCTGTCTCTGAGTCCCTGCATCTCTGTTTCTGGACAGGATGAGAAGCACAAACGGCAGTAAAATTAAAAGTAATGTCACCGGGGCAGGTACAGAAATGCACAGTGTGTGGGGGGGGTGGGCACCGGACAGCGGGACATGCAGTATCCGGATCAGAGTGACTCGGACTCCTGAAACTATAGGAAATGGGGAGTGGACGTCCTCCCTGATTCACAGACCAAAGAGGCATCATGAGGCCTCCTGGATTCGGGAGGTGTCTCAGACTGCAATGTAAATTGGACCACACTCTAGCAGATTGTCTCTGACACCGTCCCGCATCTGGACCATGCTTCGTCCCGTGAGAAAGCCCACTACAGATTCGTGGCAACGTCAGCAGTTGCCATCATGGAAAAGCAGCCTCAGGAAGGTGTGTCTGGGTTTTCCTAATGGATGCAATACATCAAAGCTTTGTGTCGTTTTCAGGAAGAGTTACTCATGTTCTCTCTTTTTAGTCTCCAACTCCTCTCTCTCTTCTGCCAGGCCTGTCCCTCTCTCCTTCCCTGCTGTTGGGGTTCACTTTCTCCCCTGTTCGGTCTCATCTCACCCTTTTCCCTGGGTCAGGCAGACACTGACTTTAACCAAGTCTCAGGAGATATTTTTGTGAGCTGTCACTGTTGTGTGGCACCTGATTTTGGTCCTGGGTGAGGGGTATCCCTATGTGGTAGGGATGGAAGTTCGGGGGGTGGGAGACCTATACTCATAGGTGACAAGCACCATGGGTTGTGGGTCAGGGATCATTGGGTACACAGGCAGTGCTGGAGGCTGTGGGGGAGAAAGGGGAGCGTACACAGAGAAGCGGGCACTGCTGATGGTTGTGGAGGCAGGCAAGGGGTGTGCAGTGACAGTTGAGTAGCACAGAGGCTTTGTGGGTGCTGTGACATTCTATACCTTGGGGGAGCGTCCTGTAACCCCCATATTCCTCATTTTCAAATAACCGTGATCTGACATATAAAGCATGCCATGTAAAGTATCAGAGGAATGGTTATGATCGGCTGAAAGTCATGTCTCTATCCATATGTGTATATCATTAAAGAATATGATAATTGTGTTGTATGGTGGTCACTAGAACATGTTGTAAATTGGGGAATAAAGCAGATATTAGCTCCACAGAGACCACAGAAAGGAAAGTAACCTAGCAGATCACCGGTCCAGATAGCACACGGGGAACGTCAGAGTGGCGCAGCAAGCAGGCTGTATGTGCAGCTTGTTCTAACTGCAGGTGAAGTTCACATTTTAAGCACCGATATTTGTGATTTTAAGTGAGTCTTATGTATGGTGGCTAAGAACAGTCAGGAGAACGTCACAGTTAAGTTATTTTCTGGTTGTTTATTTCGGGTGAGGGAAATAAGCACAAAAAAACAGATACAAGATTACCAGTGAGGGAGCTCCAAACTAGAGCTGGCCGGACTGGAAGCTGCAGAGAAGGAAAAGTACCGAGAGTTTCAAATGTGGATCACAGAATCAAAGAACAGGAGGCTGCACACCGAAGGTCTATGGAGGCTGCGACAGCAAGGGAGGAGGCTCCACACCGAAGGGCTATGGAACAAAGAGAGAAAGAGAAAGACAGAGAGAAAGAGATCAATATGAAAGAGAATGTGAGAGCGAGGGAAACACCAACTGGACTTGCTAGAGATGCAGAACGAGATGCCCCTGACCCCAATGGCTACCATCGCTCCAAAAATCCACAAATGGGAACACGTCTGACCTGCATACAGTGAAGAGGATGATATTGCTAAATATCTGACTAGCTTCGACAGGCTGTGTGTAATACATGAAATCCCTGATAAGAGAGTTCCAAGTCTGATTGCAAAATTAACTGGTGAAGCTCCAAAGATGGTTTAGACTATTGTAAATTGAGATGAACTCTTTTCCGAAGATTTGAGTTACCCCTGAAACGTATAGAGTTATATTAAGGAATCTGAAGAGGGATATCGGTATGGGTAATGGGGGATATGTAAACAAAATAAAGGATGTGTTGGGAAATGGGTGAGGGGTAAGAAGGCGGCAAGCTTTGAAGGACTGCTTGGGCTTGTTGCTCAAGAGCATTTATTAAGCATATTTAAGGCTGATGGAAACCATTGTCTTTGGGACAAATACATAACGATTCTGCAGGAGATGGCTTTTTAGCTGATGCCTTCAAACAGACTCAGGTGTCTATTTAGTGCCGTCCAAAAAGAGAGGGGATTAATACTTGTGGGAAGGGAGGATCCCAGTTTGCCCCTGGGGAGACAGTAGTGGGATGGGTGCTTAAACATTTTCTTCCGAAAACATTCCTCTCACCCTCATCCCAAATCTCCTGAAAAAGCAGAAGAGCTCAAAAGGTGCTCTCAGTGTAATTCCACTGATCACCTCAGGAATAAATGCTTTTTGCTAGGAGGAAGTATGCAAACAGTAACTCTTGTTAATTCTTCTGTCTTCACAACAAAAGCTCCCCAAACTATTGAAAGCTATCGTATTAGTTTTGTAAGATTAGTCTCTGCAAAACAAGACATGGATCATGTTAAGGTTGTCCAAATTGATGGCAGGGAATACCTGGGGTAGAGGGCTACAGGGACCTAGATCTCTCTGGTGAAGCACAGTGTGGTACCAAAGACCAATATGCAATCTGGTCAAATGGAAGAGATTGTGGGAGTGGGTGAAAAGAGATTCCTCATAGCATTAGATCAAATCAATGTGGTGTGAGAAGGATTGGAGTAACCTAGCAGATCACTGGTCCGAATAACACCAGAGGGGAACGTCACAGGGTCGCAGAGCGGCATGTAGACGAATAGGTGGGCACTGCTCCTGAAATAAATTTTGTCTTTGTGATTGTTGGTCCAAGGCCAGCTTTGGGACGTTTCCTAGTACAGAGTGTGTTTGGGGAGTTTCAGGCTCTCCTTGCCCTGGCAAGCCAGAGAACTGCAGTCTGGGTGTCACAACCTTTACTCAGTTTTGATTCCAATTCTTGTTTTTCTTATGTAACTTTAGGCATTTCACTTGTAGAAATAACAATTGATATTTTGGTGATTCTGTACCGCTTATTGTTCAAAGGGATATTATTATGATATGATTATAGATTATAGCATAATGAGGGTACATTTTATGCAAGATGGGTCATGTAAGATCTCATTGGAAAAGTGATGACTTTCTGAATATGATTATCCTGTTTGTATGCATGTATCATTTTTGTCTGAAGTTATGAATCTTGACTGATTTTCTGTATTTCAAAGGTTGTTACACCTGGGTAATGCCTACTGGGCAAGATGCTTTCAGTCTAGATAGCTGGATGGGAAGGGTCAATTAAGGGCAATGAGCTCTTGGGGGAAACAATAGGCCTTAAGAGAAACGTATCTCCCACCTCCTGAGCACCCCTAAGAATGCTCCCGACAGCCTATAAATAATGGATGCTATGACTCTGCAACGGCATCAGATGAGGCCACATAACTCTAGACTCTATCTTGTGGAGTCTGTAATTTTCCCACAAATTGCTCTGGGAACCAAGTTTGAAACAAAGGTTTCCCGCTTATCCTAAAGGTATATAAAGCAGGGAGTGAAATCATCTTTGATTCTTCACTTCCCACTCAAATGGACTCCTGGATTGTTAATAACTGTAAAATATTTACCGTACTATTTTGTATAAAGCGTGTAACCCCCTCGCATTACTTCTCTCCCTTCACAGGCACCTTGAGCATTACCGAGTCATATCGAGGCATCGTCCACCACATGGCAGCTTTCAACGTCACCCCCTCTGACCCTTCAACATTCATCCTAACGGGCATCCCTGGCCTGGAGGCTGCCAATATCTGGATTTCCATCCCATTCTCTACATTCTACATTATCACCTTGATGGGAAATTTCACACTTCTGTTTGTTGTAGGTAGGGAACGAACCCTGCACAAGCCCATGTATCTGCTCCTCTGCATGCTGGCAATAACAGACATTGCCACACCTACGGTTGTTGTGCCAAAGGCACTGTGTATATTTTGGTTCAATTTGAAAGGCATTACTATGGCTGGATGCCTCACCCAGATGTTCTTCCTCCACACAGTTTCTGTTACACAGTCAGCCACCCTCGTGACAATGGCCTTTGATCGCTATGTTGCCATATGTAGCCCTCTGAGATACGCCACCATTCTCAGCAATGCACGAATAGCTAAGCTAGGGATTGTATGTTTGATAAGATCTGTTCTCTTCATTCTGCCCCTACCTGTGCTCTTGAGTCAGCAGCCATTCTGTGCCAATCGCATTATCCCCCACACGCAATGCGAGTACACAGCCGTGGAGAAGATGGCGTGTGGGGACATCACAGTCCCCAGGACATGTGGCTTGGTGATAATGATTTTAATCTATGGGTTTGACCTGCCGCTCATTGCCCTGTCCTACGGTCTGATCATCAGGGCCGTCCTCAGAATCTCCTCTAAAAAATCCCACCAGAAAGCCCTCAACACTTGCACAGCCCACATCTGTGTGATGCTGACATATTATACACCTAGCATCTTCTCCAATTTCACATACCTGTTCGGTCACGGAATCGCTCCCTACGTTCACATCATCTTGGCTGACCTCTATCTCCTCATCCCTCCCATGCTCAACCCTATCATTTATGGGGTCAAAACCAAAGAGCTTTCTGACAAAATAGGAAAATGCATGTGCAGAAGGTGATCACCTGGGACCAGTGACTTTAAATCGGTTTGACAAGAGGGGGAAAGCACATCCCCTCTTTAACTAAGGGCACCGTGTCCCAGTTTGGTTGAGCTAAGCATTGTGGAAATTCAGAGTCTGAGAATGTCCTCCCACCCAGTATCTTATCACTCCATCACTAAGCATGACTCTTCCCATTGCTGAGATCCCTCTCTCTGACCGTCACCTGACCTCTCTCTTGTCATCCATCAGACTCCCTCGCCACAAGACCTGTTACTCAACCTTTCCATGACTTAGCTTTTCCGTGACTCTAAGGGTACGTCTACACTACAGAATTAGGTCGAATTTATAGAAGTCGGTATTTTAAAACCCGAATTTATGGAATCGATTGTGAGTTTCCCCTCTAAAGAGCATTAAGACCATGAGGTCGATTGACTGTATCCACAGTAGCGGGGCTAGCATCGACTTTCGGAGCATTGCATTGCGGGTAGCTATCCCACAGTTCCCGCAGTCTCCACCGCCCATTGGAATTCTGGGTTGCGATCCCAAAGCCTGATGGGGCAGAAAACATTGTCGCTGGTGGTTCTGGGTATATGTCATCAAGCCATCAAACGTCCCTCCCTCCCTCCGTGAAAGCAATCTTTTTTGCGCCTTTTTTCCAGGGTTTCCGTGTTTGCTACGGAAGCCTGCTCAGCTCGCAATTACCGTACATCTCCAGCGTACGCCTGGACATTAGGTCTAGTGGGGATTCAGTCATGCTATAATACAGGCAGAGGGATAGCTCAGCGTTCTGAGCATTGGCCTGCTAAACCCGGGGTTGTGAGTTCAATCCTTGAGGGGGCCATTCTGCCTGAGGCTGGTAGTCGCGGAACTGCACAGCATAAGCTCCTTGCCTTCTAGCTGCAGATGGTGCAATATGCCATAAATGGTTGTGGTTGCGGGACCATACAGCAGCAGCTCCTTGCCTTCTAGCTGCAGATCGTACAATATGCTTGAAATTTGTGTGTTCCTGTCTGGCGGCCTATGGTGTGGGTGGCCAGGTGCGCTTGGACATAAATGGCAGTGACCAGAGTGACTCTGGTCATTGTCTTTTTCACATTTTGTTTAAGGGAGATTTAGTACTGCCTGGAACACGGGCAGAGGAATAGCTCAGCAGTCTGAGCGTTGGCCCGCTAAACCCGGGGTTGCGAGTTCAATCCTTGAGGGGGCCAGAAGATGATGATGGATATCAAGCATATTGTACCATCTGCTGCTAGAAGGAAATGAGCCTAACCCTTGCTCCCCCGTCCCTCTGTGAAAGCAACTGAGGGGGGAGCCAAAAATCCTTTCGTGCCTTTTTTCATGCGGGCGCCATATTGCTGACACCATTGTTATCCACCCGCCGCTTCTGCTCCTACTTTACTGTCCTGCAAACAGCGTACCATGGAAAGCATGGAGCACAATCAGATCACCACGGCTATTATCGCCGTTATGAGCACCACGCGCATTGTCCAGGAGTATATGGATTATGAGAACCAGGAGCTGCTAGAGCTACAGCAGGCGAGGAGGCGACGGCAGCGCCCTGAGGACAGTGATGAGGACATGGACACAGACCTCTCTCAAAAAAGGCCCCCCCGCAAGGTGGACATCATGGTGTTAATGAGGCTTGTTGATACAGTGGAATGCCGATTCTGGGCCCGGGAAACAAGCACAGACTGGTGGGACCACATAGTGCTGCAGATCTGGGATGAATCCCAGTGGCTGCGAAACTTTCACATGCGTAAGGGCACTTTCATGGAACTTTGTGAGTTGCTTTCCCCTGCCCTGAAGCGCCAGAACACCAAGATGAGAGCAGCCCTCACAGTAGAGAAGCGACTGGCGATAGCCGTCTGGAAGCTTGCAACGCCAGACAGCTACCGGTCAGTCGCGAATCAATTCGGAGTGGGAAAATCTACAGTGGGGGCTGTTGTGATGGAAGTAGCCAGGGCGATCACCAAAATGCTGGTACCAAGGGTTGTGAGTCTGGGAAATGTGCAGCTCTTACTGGATGGCTTTGCAGCAATGGGGTTCCCGAACTGTGGAGGGGCGATAGACGGAACCCATATCCCTATCTTGGCACCGGACCATCAAGCCAGCGAGTACATAAACCGAAAGGGTTACTTTTCAATAGTGCTGCAAGCACTGGTGGATCATAAGGGACGTTTCACCAACATCAACGTGGGATGGCCGGGAAAGGTACATGACGCTTGCATCTTCAGGAACTCTGGTCTGTTTCGGCTGCTGCAGCAAGGGACTTTCTTCCCAGACCAGAAAATAACCATTGGGGATGTTGAGATGCCTATAGTTATCCTGGGGGACCCAGCCTACCCCTTAATGCCATGGCTCATGAAGCCATACACAGGTAGCCTGGACAGTAGTCAGGACCTTTTCAACTATAGGCTGAGCAAGTGCAGAATGGTGGTGGAATGTGCATTTGGCCGTTTAAAAGCTCGCTGTCAAAGTTTATTGACTAGCTTAGATCTCAGCGAAAACAATATTCCCATTATTATTACTGCTTGCTGTGCGCTCCACAATATCTGTGAGAGTAAGGGGGAGACGTTTATGGTGGGGTGGGAGGTTGAGGCAAATCGCCTGGCCACTGGTTATGCGCAGCCAGACACCAGGGCTATTACAAGAGTACAGCAGGGTGCGTTGTGCATCAGGGAAGCTTTGAAAACCAGTTTCATGAATGGCCAGGATGCTGTGTGAAAGTTCTGTTTTTCCCCAGTAATGAAAAGCCCCACCCCTTCATTCACTCTACTTCCCTTTACCCAAACCGCCCTGCCCTCCCCCCCTCAATCACCGCTTGCAGAGGAAATAAAGTCATTGTTGCTTAAAAATCATGCATTCTTTATTAATTTGTAAAACAAAGAGGGGGAACTATGGGGGTAACTGCCCCAGTCTCCCGGGATAGGTGGTGGAGGAAGGGAAGCACCAGGATGGGTGGTGGAGGAAGGGAAGCACCAGGATGGGTGGTGGAGGAGGGGATGAGGGAAGGACAAGGACACACAGCACTTTAAAACTTAATGAATGCCAGCCCTTTCTTGCTTGGACTGTTCTCTTGGCTTGAGTGGTTGGGTGCACGGAGGCCACCCAAACGCGTTCTTGGGCATCTCGGTGATGAGGCTATGGGACTCGGGAAGGAGGGCTGTTGGTTACATAGGGGCTGTAGCGGCGGTCTGGGCTCAGGCGACCTTTCCTGAACCCTACGCCTTTCCTCAGCCATAAGCCGGAGGATTTCCGTTTGATCCTCCAGTAGCCTCAGAATTGCATCCTGCCTTCTCTCTGCACGCTGATGCCACCTACTCTCTTCATCACACCACCTCTCCTCACGATCAAATTCTGCCTTCCTGGACTCCGACAGTGTCTGCCTCCACGCATTCTGCTGGGCAGCTTCAGTGTGGGAGGATTCCATGAGTTCTGAGAACATATCGTCTCAATTCCTTTTTTTTTTTACTTCTAATCTTCGCTAGCCTCTGGGATGGTGATGAAGGGGGTGGCGTTGAAACATTTGCAGCTGCAGGAGGAAACAAACGGGAGAGGAGTCGTTTAAAAGACACATATTTAGAGAACAATGCTCCAAACATTACATAGCACATGTGCATTTGGTCCAAGGTTGCACTTTGCCTGTTATATTGAGGGTCTGCCGGTTTGGTGTGAGAGATCACACAAGCAGGTCCGGCGGGCAACAGAATTCGGCTTGCAGGCAGCCATGGTAAGCCACAGTCTATAGGCTTCTTTAACCTTCATAACATGTGGGAATGTTTTCAAACAACAACCCCCTCATTTCCCATAACAAACAGCCTTTGGGCTGGCAATTTAAAACTGGTTGGCAATTGAAAAGGGAGGGGTGGCGGTTTTCGGGTTAACGTGCAGCGTGAACCTAATCGACACCCCCCCACACACACAGACACACATCCAAGATGTTCGCTGTTCCCCCTCCCCCCACCGCGTGGGTCACAGCGGGGAAGATTTCCGTTCAGCCACAGGCAAACAGCCCAGCAGGGACGGACCCCTCTGAATACCCCCTTAATAACATTTCCCGTATTTCAATCAGGTGACCATGAATGATATCACTCTTCTGAGGATAACACAGACAGATAAAGAACGGATGTTGCTTGAATGCCAGCAAACACCGGGACAATACGCCGCCATGCTTTGCAATGCAATGATTCCAGGCGTGGTAGAGTGTGTTACCACGGAGCACAGGATAAGGCTGCCCTCCCCAGAAACCTTTTGCACAGGCTTTGGGAGTACATCCAGGAGATCTTTCTGGAGATGTCCCTGGAGGATTTCTGCTCCATCCCCGAACATGTTAACAGAGTTTTCCAGTAGCTGTAGCTGTACTGGCTGCGAATTAATCATTAAACACGCTTGCTTATAAAACATGTATTAATTTAACAGAGGTACACTCACCAGAGGTCCCTTCTCCGGCATCAAGCTTGCCTTGGGTGGGTTCGTAGGGTACTGGCTCCAGGGTGACAAAGAGTTCCTCGCTGTCGGGGAAAAGGGCTTCTCCGCTTCCTTGCTGTGTCTGTGTGCTATTTACAGCATCATTATCATGATCATGCTCCTCTGTGGTTTCTGATGATCCACATACAGAGTCATACCACATGGGTGGTTCAGTGCTGGCTGCACCTCCTAGAATGGCATGCAGCTCATCATAGAAGCGGCATGTCTGGGGCTCTGACCCAGAGCGGCTGTTTGCATCTCTGGCTTTTTGTTAGGCTTGCCTGAGCTCCTTAATTTTCACGCGGCACTGTTGCGCGTCCCTGTTGTAGCCTCTCTCGTGCATGCCCTTGGAGACTTTGGCATATGTATTGGCATTTCTTCTTTTGGACCGTAGCTCTGCTAGCACGGTTTCATCTCCCCACACAGCGATCAGATCGCGTACCTCACACTCGGTCCATGCTGGAGCTCGTCTTCGGTTCTGGGACTCCATCATGGTCACCTCTGCTGATGAGATCTGCGCTCACCTGCAGCTCACCACGCTGGTCAAACAGGAAATGAAATTCAAAAGTTCGCGGGGCTTTTCCTGTCTACCTGGGTGGAGCATTGGAGCTCAGACTGCTGTCCAGAGCGGTCAAATGTTGCACTGTGGAATAGATCCAGGAGGCCAATACCGTTGAATTGCGTCCTCACTAAGCCTACATCGATTCGGCAATATCGCTTTAAGCGCTAATCCCCTTGTTGGGGGTGGAGTGGGGAGATCGATTTTAAGAGCCCTAGAAGTCGATGTTAAGGGCTTCATCGTGTGGACGGGTGCACGTATCAATCGAAATAACGCTAATAACTTCAACCTAAACTCGTAGTGTAGGCCAGGGCTAAGGCAATATCTACAGTACCTCAGTAAGTCAACCTTTTCTATGCAACTGCAACTACAGAAATACATGTGAAGGCTCGGACTATAACAGAGTTTAAAAGACAACTGGATAAATTCATGGAGGCTAAGCGCATGAATGGCTCTTATCCAGGATGGGTAAGGAATGGTGTCCCTAGCCTCTGTTTGTCAGAGGGTGAAGATGGATGGCAGGAGAGAGATCACTTGACCCTTATCTGTTAGCGTCACTCAGTCCGGGGCACCTGTCATTGGCCACTCTCAGTAGAAAGGATACTAGGCTGGATGGACTTTTGGTCTGACCCAGTATGGCCCGTCTTATGTTTTAATGGTATGTTCCTTTACTGGGTTTAACATATATTTCGGTCAGCAACAAGTGGTTCCTGCATGTGGCCGTTCTATTTATCTAGGTCCACACATGTTCCAGAGTTGCTCAATCTCATTATATAATGTGCATAATAGGCAGCTTTTGAGTTGTTCCTCTATAGGAGCCATTCTCCATAGTCTATATGGAGTGTTCTCAGAAAGGCTCACTAGGTGGGAATAAACTTGGCATCAATCCTATTGTTTCCCCTCGTGGCCTACCTTTTACCTTGAATAGGCCCTTTACAACCAGCTATCTAGACTGGAAGCATTTTGCCTAATGGGCGTCTCCCATGTGTAACTCATTTTCAAATACAGAGACACAGTTAATAGTCATAAATTCCCAGAATAAATGATCTATGCACACAAACAGGATAATCCTTTTTAGAAAAAAACAAAGTATCCAATGACACCTGTCATGACATATCTTATACAAAATATATCATATATGCCATAATTATATCAAAATCAAACAAATATGAGCAATATGGGGTGAAGTGTCACAGTGAGGTTGTAAGAAGGATCCCCTCCTAGGCTTTTAATAGATTCAAATGAGAACAGTAAAGCACATTAGAAAATATAATCCTAACCATACATACCAAATCATGGGGTCTAAATTAGCCGTTACTACTCTTGGGGACATTGTAGGAAGTTTTCTGAAAATGTCAGCAGTCAAAAAAGCTAACAGACTAATAAAAATAATAAGCTAACCGAATAACATAAATAAACCACCATGAACACTGTCTGCAGTTCTGGTCGCCTAATCTCAAAGAAGGCACAGAGGAAATCCTCTCTTAACGTTGTAGTTCTGTTTCTCAAAAATGTGAAGCGAATCCAATTTTCCCATAAGAATGAATGTACATGGGGGGGTTAGGTTCCAAGGATTTTTTTTTTTTTTGCCATACAGGACAGTACTGTAGTTGGGAGTGTCCCCCGCCACACAGTCTCACAGAGTCACAGCTCACTGGCACTGCAGACAATGAGGCAGGCAGGGAGGCTGAAGCTGCTCTAGACTAGGAGAAGCACATAGTGCAGCAGCAGCAGCAGCTTCCCCTACTCTGCAAGCACCAGGGGCGGGGGGCTCAACCCTCAGCCCGCCCACTGCACCCCTTCCCCCAAGCCACCCACCGCTGACCCCCCTCTTTTCCTCCCACCTCGAACCCCCTTTACTTCACAGGCTCGTTCTTTGTTCCTCCACCCCCCTCCTGAACTCCGCAAGTCACCTGAGTGCCTTGGGCAGGAGTCAGGGCAGGGAGGGGGAGCCTGCTTTCTGAGTCCTCGCTCCTGCCCCCTTCCTCCTGCTCCCTAAACGCTGCAAGCCAGCTGATTGCTGCGGCAGGAGGGAGGGGGTAGGAGCGAGGACTCGGAGCAGAGGCTCCACCTGGCTCCCTCCCCGGCCCCTGCCTCCTGCCCGGGACAATCAGCTGGTTGCCATGGGCAGGAGAGGGAGGAGGAGGGGAATGGCGCTGATCTGCGGCGTATGCTGGGGGGAGGACGCTGTGGGCGTGGGGAGTGTAGGGAGGCTGCCAGATGTGGAGAAAGAAGGAAGCCGAACAGCATAAGAGTGGAGCATTGTTCAACGTTAACGGAGCGTGTTCCCTAATTTGTCAGCAAGGTAACAAAAAACAAGGTTACCCGGGACGACTTTCAGCCAGGAGTTCCTGTATTAGAAATGGAAAAGGGACAGAGAAAGGCAACCAAAATTATGAGGGGTATGTACAGGGGTAGCCGGGGCTCGACCCACTCCGGTGCGGCGGGGAGCCACGCCGGCTCACTACCAAGTGGTGATATTTGGGGAATGAGTCTGGCCTCAGGCGTCTCTCTCTCCCAGCAACTGAAACAAGCCCCGTAAGGTTGGGCCCTCGGTCAGGGCGGGGCAACAGCGAGGCAGGTACTCAGGCCCTCAGGCAGGGGCTGAGCGAGCAGTTTAATATTAGCAGGCCCAGGCCCTGGGTCAGGGCGGGGCAACAACCAGTCAGAGGCTCAGGCCCTGAGGCAGGGGCTGAGCAACTCAGTACATGTGAAAAAGCCCAGGCCTCCAGGGGCCTGGCAGAGGGGGAGACGGCCAGCCACGAATAGGGTGGCAGGGGGGACGCAGGCCCACCCACTCCACTGCGTCCCGGCCCGGGGCCCTAGGAGCGGCAGACGACCCGCTGCTGTGTCAGTGGGGATCCTGGCCGCAAGACACCGATGTGGGTTCTGGCAGAGTTATAGCCAGACTAGGGTCAGCTGACCCCGGGCCACTTCCTAACATCCCTCCTTCGGGTACCTGGGTCACGGCGGTGTCCTCCAGGGGGTCCAACACCCTGGGTTCCTCTGGATAGTGGGCAGAGGGCAGGCCCGGCAAATCCTCCGGACAGCGGGCGCAGGGCAGGCCCAGCAACTCCTCCGGACAGCGGGCGCAGGGCCGGCCCGGACGGTCGCGGGCTAGGCTGACTTTTCAAGTGAGTTCAGAGGGCCCACATTTCTACTTCCAGGTCGCTGCCTCTCCGAGGGGGGCGTTCAGAGCTTCCTGCATCCACCCACCCTTGGTGTCCAGAGTTGGACGACCCTTTGCGGCTTGACAGGGAGCAATACCGCCTCACTAAGTGGTAAAGAACAGCTTCCATCTGAGGAGAGACTAAAAAGACTGGGATGTTTCAGCTTGGAAAGGAGACAATTAAGTGGGGAGATGATAGTGATCTATAAAATCATGAATGGTGTGTGAAAAAAGTGACTATGGAAACCTTCTTTACTCCTTCACATAACACAAGAACCAGGGGTCAACCAAGAAATAATGGGCAACAGGTTTAAAACAAAGAAAGGGAAGCAGTATACACAACTGACAGTCACCCTGTGGACTCATTGCTAGGACATTTTGTGAAGGCCAAAAATAGAACAGGGTTCAAAGAGAAGTATATACATTTATGCAGGTTATGGCCATCAATGGCTGTTATCCAAGATGTTCCATGATGCATCACAATGTTCTAGGTGTCCCTAGCCCCTGACTGCCACATGATGGCTCTGGAGGACAAGAGATGGATCCCTGGATGATAGCCCTCTTCTGGTCTTTCCCTCTGAAGGACATGCCATTCACCCCTATCAGAAGACAGGACCGGAGATGTTGGGTAGAGTCATTCGCTTGCACATAGCTGGGAGTAGCTTACATGTCAGTGGCTGTGTGTGAACATCCCAGGAGTGGGGGTCCTTACAGCAGAGCAGGGTAAGGCTGGCTCGAGAGTCAAGGATTGGAGAGGCCTAGCAGATCCCCAGTCCCTGTATCACCAGAGGGGAAAGTCTTAGATTGTACAGATCCCTGTGCAGTTTATACTCCAGGAGGGAAGGGTATGAGCCTTAGGAGGTGAAAAATTGGTTGGTGTTTGCTGTTCATTCTTGGGAGGTTAGCTAAACTCTCAGGTAGCTCTGTTTCAGTGTGTTTCACCATCTTCTGTAGTGTTGGTGATCACAGGGCCTGGAGAGGCTGAATGACCAGCAAAGCAGTGTGAAACAGGGACATCCCAGATGGGTGGTTAGAGGGGTGCAGCAGTTCTCATGGCTGCCAGGCTGCATCCCAGGGGTGAAAACCCATCAGGCTCATACCCTCTGGAGCCCAAATTTGGCTGCAAGGCACCTATGATGCAAGTATGGGGGTGAGGGATGGTAGCCCAAACAGAAGATCCAAATGTAGAACTTCTTAGATTCCTTTACCACCATGCTGTCCGCCGAGCAGGACACACCGACCTACCCACCATTGAGCAGGGGGTTGGACTAGATCATCTCCGGAGGTCCCTACCCTCACTAATATTCTATGATTCTAAGAAAAAACAGCACCCCCATATAGCCCTAGGACAGCAGATCATGCCAATTCCATGGCTGTTCCCTCGTAAAATGTGGGATACCATGTGAGATTAATTCCGGGTCAGTGTAGCATGGGGAGAGAGGCAGGAATCAAATAATCTGAGGAGAAATCCTGTTGGATATGATAACCTGCTTCTGACCCAGGATATCATAACCTATTACTGCACCAATATGTGAAAGATCAACACAGTATTGAAATTTGATGCTTCCCTGATGCAGAGAGTAGATTAACTATTAAAACAGTTGGTAGCTGTCAGATATATATTCAACTGTAGACCTCACAAAGGCTCACTGGCAAATAACATTGATGTCAGACTCCTGGCCGGAGAAAGCCTTTTACACGGCTTGCAGAAATACAGAATGGCATAATTTGGCCTCTACAGGGTGGCACTGATTTTTCAGAAGCGACTGGAATGGATATTGCAACTGCATGGGTGGTATGCAGCAGTACTCTGCTACGATCAATTGAAACTCATTCTTGGTCCCGTAGTTTGTGCCAGCATTACCTCACAGAGTGCAGATGGCAGTACGTTACACAAAGAAAAGAAAGCCATCGCCAGTTCCTACACTGAACAGTTTGCAAGATGCAGTTTGCCCTGAAAATCAAGCCCTGTTATCGGTGAATCATTTCTTCACTCCCAGGCTCTCAGGCTGAAGTTCTCCAGGGTCTATTTTCTGCTCTTCCTCCTGCTCACAGTGTCCAGGGAATTGTACGGGAGTCCTGGCCAATCTGAGAGTCCACAGGGACCGTACAGGGGAATCATAAAGGTCGCTGTGCAGCACGCCGAGTGTCAGACATGACTTCCTACAATGCTTCTCAAGACTCTGCCTTGCTGTCGCAGTAAGGAGATTTCCTCTCTCTCTGCTGAGCAGGATTTCGGTGAGTTTCCCATTTCTGCATTAAAGTTAGTGATGAGGGCTTAGGATGGGTTCAAGTCACGAACCATCTCGGCAGGAGTTCTCCAGTACGGTCACCTGAAATGTTTAGTACACTTAAAAACACCAAGGAATTTACCTGGTAAAATTGGAACTACAAATGTATTGGAAATAGTTTAGACAACTATTTATTTTTAAGTTCAGTTCCCTTTCTCTTACTGTGTCCTTCTAGCTGCTTCAGTCCTCCTTTTTTGGGTGGTGTGGTTTTTCCTCTGGTTTGCTCAAGTTTTCCAATTCAGCAACTTCAATGCCCTGGAAGTGCAGACAACGCGTCTGTGGTGGGATTCTGTGTTACCAGAGGGTTCCCAACAAGAATGAGCCACACACTGGCTATATTCTGCTCGCACGTGCTCCCTTCACTGGCTCACTCCAGATTTGCACTGGCCTCTCTTAGAGCAAAATCAGGGTTTTGAAATTCCCAACTTTCATTCCCGGTCTCAGAATACCAAAAGAATTGTGGGGTTCCTTCAGACTCTTTCAGCACCCTTACTGAACAGTGCTGTCTGCAGCAGGACCCAAAGCCGTGATATTCATACCTTGGAGCTGAAACTTAAACATTTAGAGAGAATCTGGTCCCCTTGAGATCAAAGGCAAAATTCTCAATAGAGCCAGGAATTGTCCCTAAATCCACATGTAGTGAGTTGAATAAATGCCCTTTTTTACATCGGCCATGAGTCTCCAGTGACTTCATCTGGACTTGTCCTGTGGCCTCTAAGGATGGGTGAGCTTGTCGGACCCAAGAAGATCTGACAGTAGAGTTGCTGAAATCTCAAATTCACAGGCTTAAACGTTCAAAACAATTACGATAACGTTTATTTTTTTTCAAGGTGGGAGAGAGGTATGTTGTCTCTGAGTCCCTGCATCTCTGCTTCTGGAGAGGATGAGAAGCACAATAGGCAGTAAAATTAAAAGCATGTTTCTGGTTTAGAGGTGGTGCTGCAAATGTCACCGGGGGAGGTCCAGAAGCGGTCAGTGTGTGTGGGGGTGGGCACGGGACAGCAGGATATTCAGTATCCACATCAGAGTGACTCGGACTCCTGAAACTACGGGAAATGAGGAGTGGATGTCCTCCCTGAGGCGAAGACCAAAGAGTCGTCATGAGGCCTCCTGTATTCGGGAGGTGTCTCAGACTGTAATGTAGCACATTTTCTCTGACACCGTCCCCCATCTGGACCATCCTTCATCCTGTGAGAAAGCCCACTGCAGTTTCGTTGCAACGTCAGCAGTTGCCATCATGGAAAAGCAGCCTCAGGAAGGTGTGTCTGGGTTTCTAACGGAATGCAATACATCAAAGCTTTGTGTCATTTTCAGGAAGAGTTTCTCATGCTCTCCACTTTTAGTCTCCACGTCCTGTCTCATTCCTGCTGGGCCTATCCCTCTCTCCTTCCCTGCACAGGCTGAGGTACTGCTGGGGTTCCCTTTCTTCCCTGTTCAGTCTCATCTCACCCTTTTCCCTAGGTCAGGCAGACACTGAGTTTAACCTAGTCTCAGGAAATATTTCTGTGAGCTGTCACTGTGTTGTGTGTGGCACCTGGTATGGTCCTGGGTTAAGGGGATCTCTTTGTGGCAGGGATGGAAGTTCTGAGGCTTGGAGACCTACACGGATAGGTGACAAGCACCACGGGTTGTAGGGCAGGGAGCCGGGTGTACACAGGATGGCTGGCAGTGCTGGAGGCTGTGGGGGCAGACAGAGGGTGTACACAGAGAAGCGGGCACTGCTGATGGTTGTGGAGGCAGGCAGGGGGTGTAGAGTGAATGGCTAGTAGCACAGAGGCTTTGTGGGTGCTGTGACATTCTATACCTTGGGGGAGCGTCCTCTAACCCCCATATTCCTCATTCTCATATTATCGTAATCTTATATATAAACAGGGGTAGGCAACCTATGGCACGCGTGCCAAAGGCGGCATGCGAGCTGATTTTCAGTGGCACTCGCACTGCCTGGGCCCTGGCCACTGGTCCAGGGTGCTCTGCATTTTAATTTAATTTGAAATGAAGTTTCTTCAACATTTTAGAAACCTTATTTACTTTATATACAATAATAGTTTAGTTATATATCATAGACTTATAGAAAGGGACCTTCTAAAAACGTTAACATATAATACTGGCACTCAAAATCTTTAATTAGAGTGAATAAATGAAGCCTCGGCACACCACTTCTGAAAGGTTACCAACCCCTTATATAAAGCATACCTTGTAAAGTATCAGGGGAAAGGTTATGATCTGCTAAAAGTCATTTCTCTGTCCATATATGTATATCATTAAAGAATATGAAGGTATGATAATTGTGTTCTATGGTGGTCACTAAAACATCCTGTAAGTTGGGGAATCAGCCAGATAATAGCTCCCCAAAGCCCACAGAAAGGAAAGTAACCTAGCAGATCACCGGTCCAGATAACACCCAGGGAACATCACAGTGGCTGCGAGCAGCCTGTAAATGCAGCTTGTTATTACTCCAAGTGAAGTTTGCACTTTAAGCACTCATATTTGTGATTTTAAGTGAGTCTTAAGTGCAGTGGCTAAGAACAGTCAGGAGGAGGTCACAGTAACGTTATTTTCTAGTTGTTTATTTCAGGAGAGGGAAATAAGCACACAAAAAAACAGAGACATGCTTACCAGTGAGGGAGCTCCAAACTAGAGCTGGCCAGACTGGAAGCAGCAGAGAAGGAAAATTATGAGATTCAAATGTGACGGGCAGTTAGGAGGATCAAAGAACAGGAGACAACACACCAAAGGTCTATGGAGGCTGAGGCAATCAGGGAGAAGGCTGCACACAGGAGGACTATGGAAAAAAAAGAGAGAGAGAGAGAGAGAGAGAGAGAGAGAGAGTAAAAACTCCAACTGGACTTGCTAGAGAAGCAGAACCAGAGGCCCCTGACCCTGATAGCTCCCATCACTCCAAAAATCCACAAATGGGAATGCTTCTGTCCTGCATACAGTGAAGAGGATGACATTGCTGAATAGCTGACTACCTTCGACAGGCTGTGTGTAATACATGAAATCCCTGATGATAAGAGAGTTCCAACTCTGATTGCAAAATTAACTGGTATGGCTGCACCTACTGAAGATGCTTTAGACTATTGTAAATTTAGAGATACTCTTTAGCGAAGTTTTCAAATTACCCCTGAAACATATAGAGTTAAATTAAGGAATCTTAAGAGGGATATCGGTATGGCTAATGAGGAATATGTAACAAAATAAAAGCTCTGTTGGGAAAACGGGTGAGGGGTAAGGAGGCAGATTTAAAGCTGATCACAGCAGAGAGACCTGGTTTGCTGTGTGTGAATGGGGAAACCAAGGAACCCCGCCTGATGGCCTTGATGGCTGGTGTGAAGAGAACTATAGCACAACTTGCCTTTGAGCTAGTCAGTGACTAACCCTCTTACACTAAACTAAGGCGGGAGGTTTGACATTTTATATGTTTGGGAAGCGTACTGTAAGACCTCATATTCCTCATTTTCATATAATCATAATCTTACATATAAAGTATGCCATATAAGGTATCAGGGAAAGGTTATGATCTGCTTAAGTCATGACTCTATCCATATATGTGTATCAATAATGAATATGGAGTTATGAGAATTGTGTTATATGGTGGTCACTAAAACATTCTGTAAATTGGGGAATCAGTCAGATATTAGCTATTGAAGGAAAGTGAGCAATGCCCGGGCGGGATGTCAGAAAAACCATCAACACCCATTGTCCAGCAAGGGAGTTCCAATGCAATGACTCACATACATGAGGTCCCACAAGGGGAATTGCTCAACCTTCCTTGGAGAGATTCAGCAATGCCCCACAGACATGCATGGACTTGTGCTCCCCAAGCACATGGACTGAGGGTGTAAAACAGACAGAGTTGACACCTACTAGGCCCTTCTCCTGCTCCTACCTTCGTTGCAAGCAACTAAGGGCTGGTATACACTAGCCCCGAAATTCGAAGTAAGATACGCGACTTCAGCTACGTGAATAACGTAGCTGAAGTCGAAGTATCTTATTTTGAACTTCAAAGTACTTACCCCTGGTCCACACCGCGGCGCGCAGGCTCCCCCGTCGACTCCGCCTGCTCCGTTCGTGGAGCAGGATTACCGGCGTCGACGGGGGAGCACTTCCTGGTTCGATTTATCGCGTCTAGACAAGACACGATAAATCAAATCCAGAAGATCGATTGGACTCCTCCGATGCGACGGGTGAGTATAGACGTACCCTAAGACACTGAGAAGAAGACAAGACTTCAACAGGGCTGACTAGCCCAGGTTTAAGGAACAAACCTGTATATTAAGGACTGCAATGAGCAGTGGGGTGAGATTAATAGCTTAATCTAGAGGTTGCCCAGACTGACAGTGTTGAAAGTTTAGACTACATCCTTCTATTTTATTCTCTTTTGGTCACCACTCTGAATTTTTGCCTGTCACTTATTATCACTTAAAATCTATCGTTGTAGTTAATACATTTGTTTGGTTATTCTACCTGAAGCAGTGCATTTGGTTTGAAGCATGTCAGAGACTCCACTTGGGATCCCAAGCCTGGTGCATATCAATTTCTTGGTTAAATTGAAGAACTCATATAAGCTCGCAGCGTTCTATGGGCATAACTGGACACTGCAAGACGGAGGTTCCTAGGGCTGTGTCTGGGACAGGAGATATTGGCTAGTGTCATTCGGTTGCACAATCCAAGGAGCAGCTTACATGCCAGAGACTGTGCGTGAGCAGACCAGGAGTGGGGGTTCTCACAGCTGAGCAGGGTAAGGCTGGCTCCCAGAGTCAAGGATTGGAATGACCTGGCAGATCACCGGTCCAGATAACACCAGAGGGGAACGTCACAGGGTCGCAGAGCGGCATGTAGACGAATAGGTGGTCAGTGCTGCTGAAATAATTATTTTCTCTGTGATATTTGGTCCAAGGCGAGTTTTGGGATGTTTCCTAGTACACAGTGTGTTTCAGGAGTTTCAGGGTCTTATTGTCCTGGCAAGCCAGAGAACTGCAGTTGGGGTATCAGAACCTTTACTCGGTTTTTATTCCAATTGTTGTTTCTGTTATGTAACTTCGGGTATTTCACTTGTAGCAATACCATTGATATTTTTGTGATGATGTACCGCATATTGTTCATAGGGATATTAAGATGATATGATTATAGATTATAGCATAATGATGATACATTTTATTCAAGATGGGTCATGTAACATGTCATTGGAAACGTTATGACTTTCTGAATACAATTATTCTATTTGTATGCATTTATGGTTTTTGTCGGAAGTTATGAATCTTGACTACTTATCTGTATTTCAAATGTTGTTACACCTGGGTAATGCCCACTAGGGAGGATGCTTTCAGTCCAGATAGCTGGATGGGAAGGTTCAGTTCAGGACAATGATCTATTGGGGGAAACAATAGGACTTAAGAGAAACTTATCTTCCACCTGGTGAGCCTCCCTGAGAATGCTTCAGACAGCCTATAAATAATGGCTGCTATGACTCTGCAAGGGCATCAGACCAGGCCACATAACTCTAGACTCTATCTTGAGGAGTCTGTAATTTTCCCACAAATTCGTCTGGGAACCAAGTTTTGAAACAAAATGTTCCCGCCATATGCTAAAGCTATATAAGGCAGGGAGTGAAATCATCTGTGTTTCTCCACTCCCCACTCAAATAGACTCATAGATTGTTTAACTCTAAAATATTTAGCGTACTATTTATTAAAAAGCATGTAACCCCCTCACTTTACTTTTCTCCCTTCACAGGCACAATGAGCATTAATGAGTCATATCAACGCATCAACCACCTCATGGCAGCTTTCAACATCACCCCCTCTGACCCTTCAACATTCATCCTAACGGGCATCCCTGGCCTGGAGGCTGCCCACATCTGGATTTCCATCCCATTCTCTACATTCTACATTATCAGCCTGATGGGAAATTTCACGCTTCTGTTTGTTGTAGGTAGGGAGCAAACCCTACACAAGCCGATGTACCTGCTGCTCTGCATGCTGGCGCTAACAGATATTGCCACCCCTACCATTGTTGTGCCAAAGGCACTGTGTATATTTTGGTTCAATTTGAAAGGCATTACTGTGGCTGGATGCCTCACCCAGATGTTCTTCCTAAACACAGCTTCTGTTACACAGTCGGCCACACTTGTGACAATGGCCTTCGATCGCTATGTTGCCATATGTAACCCTCTGAGATATGCCACCATCCTCAGCAATGCACGGATAGCTAAGCTAGGGATTGTATGTTTGATAAGATCTGTTCTCTTCATTCTGCCCCTAACCCTGCTCTTGAGTCAGCAGCCATTCTGTGCCAACCGCATTATCCCCCACACGCAATGCGAGTACATAGCCGTGGAGAAGATGGCATGTGGGGACATCACAGTCCCCAGGACATATGGCTTGGTGCTATTGTGTGTAATCTTTGGGTTTGACTTGACGCTCATTGCCCTGTCCTATGGTCTGATCATTAGGGCAGTCCTCAGAATCTCCTCTAAGAAATCCCACCAGAAAGCTCTCAACACTTGCACAGCCCACATCTGTGTGATGCTGACATATTATACCCCTGGCCTCTTCTCCAATCTCACACACCTGTTTGGTCAAGGAATCGCTCCCTATGTTCACATCATCTTGGCTGACCTCTATCTCCTCATCCCTCCCATGCTCAACCCTATCATTTATGGGGTCAAAACCAAAGAGCTTTCTGAGAAAGTAGGAAAATGCATGTGCAGAAGGTGATCACCTGGGACCACTGACTTTAAACCTGTCTGACATGAGGGGGAAAGCACATCCCCTCTTTAACTAAGGGCACCGTGTCCCAGTTTGGTTGAGCTAAGCATTGTGAAAATTCAGAGTCTGAGAATGTCCTCCCACCCAGTATCTTATCACTCCATCACATAGCACTGCTCTTTCCATTGTTGAAATCCCTCTCTCTGACCATCACCTGACCTCTCTCTTGTCATCCATCAGCCTCCCTCCCCACAAATCCTGTTACTCAGCCTTTCCATGACTCAGCTTTTCCGTGACTCTAAGGCAATATCTACACTACCTCAGTAAGTCAACCAATTCTACGCAACTGCAGCTACAGGAATACATCTGAACGCTCAGACTATAACAGGGTTTAAAAGAGAACTGAATAAATTCATGGAGGCTAAGTGCATGAATGGCTATTATCCAGAATGGGTAAGGAATGGTGTCCATAGCCTCTGTTTGTCAGAGGGTGAAGATGGATGGCAGGAGAGAGATCAGTTGACCCTTATCTGTTAGGTTCACTCAATCCGGGGCACCTGGCATTGGCCACTGTCAGTAGAGAGGATACTGGGTGACCCAGTACGGCATGTCTTATGTTTTTATGGTATGTTCTTATCCTGTGTTTAACATCTATTTTGGTCAGCAACTAGTGTTTCCTGCATGTGGCCATTCTATTTATCTAGGTCCTCACATGTCCCAGAGGTGCCCAATCTCATTATATAATGTGCATAATAAGTAGCTTTTGAGTTGTTCCTGTATAGCAGCCATTCTCCATAGCCTATATGGAGTGTTCTCAAAAAGGCTCACTAGGTGGGAATAAACTTCACATGAAGCCTATTGTTTCCCCTCGTGCCCGATTACCTTCAATAGGCCCTTTGCAACCAGCTGTCTAGACTGGAAACATTTTCCCTAATGAGCGTCTCCCAGGTGTAAATCATTTTCAAATACAGATACAGAGTTAATAGTCATAAATTCCCAGAAAAAATGATCTATGCACACAAACAGGATAATCCTTTTTAGAAAAAACATACATTATCCAATGACACCTGTCAAGACATATCTTATACAAAATGTATCATATATGCCATAATCATTTCAAAATCAAACAAATATGAACAATATGGGGTGTCATGTCACAGTGAGGTTATAAGGAGGATCCTCTCCTAGGCTTTTAATAGATTCAAATGAGAGCAGTAAAGCACATTAGAAAATATAATCCTAACTATTCATATCAAACCATGGGGTCTAAATTAGCCATTACTACTCTTTGGGACATTGTAAGAAGTTTTCTGACAATGTCAGCAGTGAAAAAAGCTAACAGAATAACAAGCTAAGAGAAGAATAAGAATAATAAACTAACCGAATAACATAAATAAAACACCATGAACGTTGTCTGCAGTTCTGGTCACCTAATCTCAAAAACGGCATAGAGGATCTCCTCTCTTAACGTTGTAGTTCTGTTCCTGAAAAATGCGACTTTAAGTGAAATGATGTTAAGCGAATCCAATTTCCCAATAAGAATGAATGTAAATGGGGGGTTAGGTTGCAGGGATTTTTTTTTTTACCACACAGTACAGTACTGTATTTGGGAGGGTCCCCCACCTTATCTGACAGAGGCATAGCTCATTGGCACTGGAGACAAAGAGGCAGGCAGGGAGGCTGAAGTTGCTCTAGACTAGGAGAAGCACGTTGTGCAACAGCAGCGGCAACTTCCCCTACTCTGCAAGCACCAGGGGCGGGGGGCTCAACCCTCAGCCCGCCCACTCCACCCTTTCCACCAAGACCCCCACCGCTGACCCACCTCTTTTCCTCCCACCTCAAACCCTCTTTACTTCGCAGGCTGCTTCCTCACTCCTCCCCCCCCACCCCGCTGAACTCCACAAGTCAGCTGATTGCCTTGGGTGGGAGGCAGGGGAGGAAGGGGGAGCCTGCTTGCTGAGTCCTCGCTCCTGCCCCTCCCTCCTGCCTCGTGAATTCCGTAAGACAGCTGATTGCCCTTCTGCCTCCTAAACACCGCAAGCCAGTTGATTACCGCGGGCATGAGGGGGAGGAGGAGGGGAATGGAGGAGGGGAATGGCGCTGATATGCGGTGTGTGCTGGGGGGAGGACGCTGTGCGGGGGGGGGGGATTGTAGGGAGGCTGCCTGCTGTGAAGAAAGCAGGAAGCCAAACGAAGTAAGAGTGGAGCATTGCTCAACTTTAACCGAGCAGGTTCCCTCATTGATCAAGAACGTAACAACGAAACAAGGTTACCCGGGACGACTTTCAGCCAGGAGTTCCTGTATTAGAAATGGAAAAGATCCAGAGAAAGGCAACCAAAATGATGAGGGGTATGTACAGGGGTAGCCGGGGCTCGACCCACTCTGGTGCGGCGGGGAGCCACGGAGGCTCACTACCAAGTGGAGATATTTGGGGAATGAGTCTGGCCTCAGGCGTCTCTCTGTCTTGGCTGCCCTTGCGGCAACTGAAACAAGCCCCGTAAGACCGGGCCCTGGATCAGGGCAGGGCAACAGGGAGGCAGATATCAGAAGACAGGACCGGAGATATTGGGTAGAGTCATTCGCTTGCAAATAGCTGGGAACAGCTTACATGCCAGAGGCTGTGTGCAGACATCCCAGGAGTGAGGGTCCTCACAGCAGAGCAGGGTAAGGCTGGCTCCAGAGCTAATGTTTGGAGAGGCCTAGCAGATCACCGGTCCGTATATCACCAGAGGGGAACATCTTAGATTGTACAGATCCCTGTGCAGTGTAAAATAGTATAATTTTGGGTTTATACTCCAGGAGGGAAGGGTATGAGCCTTAGGAGGTGAGAAATCAGCTGGTGTTTGCTGTTTATACTTGGGAGGTTAGCTAAACTCTCAGGTAACTCTGTTTCAGTGTGTGGCATCATCTGCTGTAGGGTTGATGATCACAGGGCCTGGAGAGGCTGAATGACAAGCAAAACAGGGCCAGGCCAGTTGGGTGGGTAGAGGGGTGCAGCAGTTCTTCTTGCTCCCAGACTGCACCCCAGGGGTTACATTCATCAGACTCATACCCTCTGGACCTCAAATTTGGTCATAAGGCACCTATGACACTTGTATGGGGGTTGGGATGGTAGCCGAAACAGGAGATCAAAGGGCAGAACTTATTGGATTCCTTTACCACCATGCTCTCACCCAAGCAGAGCACACCTGCCTACCTACCTTAGAGCAGGGGGTTGGACTAGATGACCTCCTGAGGTCCCTACGAACCCTGAGATTCTATGATTCTATGAAAACACCAGCACCCTCATATAGCCCTAGGACAACAGATCAGGCCAATTCCATGGCTCTTCCCTCGTAAAATGTGGGATACTATGTGAGATTAATTTCGGGTCATTTTAGCACGGGGAGAGAGGAAGGAATCATATAGTCAGTGGAGAAATCCCATTCGATATGATAAACTATTTCTGACCCAGGAGATCATAACCCATTTTGCACCAATATGTGAAAGATCAACACAGTATTGAAATTCGATCCCTCCCTTATGCAAAGAGTAGATTAACGATTAAAATGGTAGCTATCAGATTTATATTCAAATTAACACCTCACAAAGGGACACTGACAAATACCGTTGATGTCAGAATCCTGGCAGAAGAAAGTCTTTTACATGCATTTCGGCTTGCAGAAATTCAGGATTACATAATTCTGCCTCTACAGAGTGGCACTGATTTTTCAGAGGCTAATGGAATGGATATTGTAACTACATGGGTGGTATGCAGGAGTACACAGCTACGATCAATTGGAAATGGTTTTTGGTCTGTATCTTGTAGCAGCATTTCCACAATGAGTGCAGATGGCTGTATACTGCACTGAGAAGAGAAAGCCATCACCAGTTCCTACACTGAACAGTTTGCAAGACTCAGTTTGCCCTGAAAATCTGAGCCCCTGTTATCAGCGAAATCATTACTTCACTCCCGGGGGAGGCTCTCAGTCTGAAGGTCTCTAGGGTCTATTATCAGCTCTTCCCCCTGCTCACAGAGTCCAGAGAATTGTACGGGAGTCCTGGCCAATCTGAGAGTCCACAGGGATGGTACAAGGGATTCATAAAGGTCGCTGTGCAGCACGCCGTGTGTCAGACATATGACTTCGTACACTGATTTTCAAGTCCCTGCCTTGCTGTCGCAGTAAGGAAATTTTCTCTCTCTGCTGAGTGGGATTTCGGTGAGTTGCCTGTTTCTTCATTAAAGTTAGTGCTGAGGGCTCAGGAAGGGTTCCAGGGTTCATGTAAAGTACCACCGGGGAAGCAATTCATCGGCACGGTGACTTGAATTGTTTAGTATTGTCAGAAACAGCAAGATATTTACTTGGTAAAATTGGAACTACGAAAGTTTTGTTAATACTTTAGACAAATATTTGTTTTTAGTTCAGTTCCCTTTCTCTTACAGTGTCCTTCTATCTGCCTCAGCAGCTTCCTTGCTTGGGCTGTGTGGTTTTTCCTTAGTTCGCTCAAACTTTCCAATTCAGCAACTTCACTGCCCTGTTATGAAATGCAGCCAAAGCCTCTGCAGTGGGTATCTGTGTTACCAGAGGGTTCACAACAAGAATGGGCCTCACACTGGCCAGATTCTGCTCTCACTCCAAATTGGCACTGGCTTATCTGAGAGCAAAATCAGGGCCCCGGTGTTTTGTCTTTTCTGATCTTACATGCTCCCTTCACTGGCTCACTCCAAACTGGCACTGGGCTCTCTGAGAGAAAAACCAGGGTTTTGAATTCCCCAACTTTCATTCCCGGTCTCAGAACACTACATGAACTAGGGGTTTCCTTCAGACTCTTTCAGCACCCTAACTGAATAGCGCTCTCTGCAGCAGGACCCAAAGCCGTGATTTTCATAGCTGGGAGCTGAAACTTAGCATTTAGGGAGAATCTGGTCCCCTTGAGATCAAAGGCAAAATTCTCAACAGAGCCAGGAGTTCCCCCTAACTCCACATGTAGTGACTTAAATAAATGCCCTGATTTACATCGGCCATGAGTCTCCAGTAATTTCATCTGGAGTTGTCCAGTGGCCTCTAAGGATGGGTCAGCTTGTTCTGACCCAAGAAGAACTGACAGGAAAGTTGCTGAAATCTCAAACTCACAGGCTTAAACGTTCAAAACAATTAGGATGACATTTTTTTTTCAAGGGGGGAGAGACGTCTGCTCTCCCTGTGATCCTGCATCTCTGTTTCTGGAGAGGATGAGGAGCACAAAAGGCAGTAAAATTAAAAACATGTTTCTGGCTTAGAGGTGGGGTTTCAAAAGTCAGCAGGGATGGCCCAGAAAGGCACAGTGTGGTTGGGGGCGTGGGGGCAGGACAGCCGGGCATGCAGTATCCACACCAGAGTGACCCGGACTCCTGAAACTATGGGAAATGGGGAGTGGACGTCCTCCCTGATGCACAGACCAAAGAGGCGTCATGAGGCCTCCTGGATTCGGGAGGTGTCTCAGACCGGACCACACTGTAGCATATTGTCTCTGACACCGTCCCCCATTCGGACAATCCTTTGTCCTGTGAGAAAGTTTTGTGTCAACGTCAGCAATTTCCATCACAGAAAAGCAGCCTCAGGAAGGGGTGTCTGCGTTTCTAACTGGATCCAATACGTTAAAGCTTTGTCGTTTTGAAAAAAATTAACTCATGCTGTCTCTTTTTAGTCTCCACATTCTCTCTCCCTCCTGCCGGGCCTGTCCCTCTCTCCTTCCCTGTACAGGCTGAAGTGCTGCTGGGGTTCTCTTTGTCCCCCGAAATGCTGTTCACTCTCATCTCCCCCTTTTCCCTGGGGCAGGCATACACTGAGTGAAACCTAGTCTTTGGAGATAGATCTCTGAGCTGTCACTGTTGTGCTGAGGGGTATCCCTATGTGGCAGGGATGTAAGTTCTGGGGGTAACAGGTCAGGTGATCAGCGCCAGGGGTTGTGTAGCAGGGAGCAGGGTGTACACAGGCAGGCAGGCAGTGCTGGAGGCTGTGGGGGCAGACAGGGGTTGTAGAGTGACAGGCGAGTAACACAGAGGTTTTTGTGGGTCTTGTGATATTCTCTACTATGGGGAAGCGTTCTGTAACCCCCATATTTCTCATTTTCATATAATTGTGGTCTTACATATAAACGATGCCTTGTAAAGTATCAGGGGAAAGGTTATGATCTGCTGAAAGTCATTTCCCTGTCCATATATGTGTGTCATTAAAGAATATGAAGTTATGATAATTGTGTTGTATGGTGGTCACTAAAACATGCTGTAAGTTGGGGAATCAGCCAGATATTAGCTCCACAGAGGCCAGAGAAAGGAAAGTGACCTAGCAGATCACCGGTCCAGATAGCACACGGGGAACGTCACAGTGGTGCAGCGAGCAGGCTGTATATGTAGCTTGTTATTACTCCAAGAGAAGTTCACACATTAAGCACCGATATTTGTGATTTTAGGGGAGTCTTAAATACGGAGGCTAAGAACAGTCAGGAGGAGGTCACAGTTATGTTATTTTCTGTTTGTTTATTTCGGGTGTGGGAAATAAGCACAAAAAAACAGAAACATCATTACCAGTGACGGATATCCAAACTAGAGCTGGCCAGACTAGAAGCAGCAGAGAATGAAAATTATGAGATTCAAATGTAACAGGCAATTAGGAGGATCAAAGAATGAGAGACTGCACACCAAAGGTCTATGGAGGCTGAGGCAGTCAGGGAGGAGGCTGCACACAGAAGGGCTATGGAAGAAAGAGAGAGAGAAAGAGAGAGGGAGAGAAAGAGAGAGAGAGAGCAAGTAAAAACACCAACTGGACTTGCTAGAGAAGCAGAACCAGAGGCCCCTGAGCTCAATGGCTCTCATCACTCCAAAACTCCACAAATGAGAATGCTTATGTCCTGCATACAGTGAAGAGGATGATATTGCTAAATATCTGACTAGCTTCGACAGGCTGTGTGTAATACATGAAATCCCTGATGATAAGAGAGTCCCAACTCTGATTGCAAAATTAATGGCAAAGCTCCAAAGGTATTCCAGGGAATACCTACTGAAGATGCTTTAGACTATTGTAAATTTAGAGATACTGTTTTGCGAAGATTTCACATTACCCCTGAAACATATAGAGCAGGGGTAGGCAACTTATGGCATGCGTGCCGAAGGCTGCACGTGAGCTGATTTTCTGTGACACTCATACTGCCCGGGTCCTGGCCACCGGTCCAGGGGGCTCTGCACTTTAATTTAATTTTAAAAGAAGCTTCTTAAACATTTTAAAAACCTTATTGACTTTATATACAACAATAGTTTAGTTATATATTACAGACTTACAGAAAGAGACCATCTAAAAACATTTAAATGTATCACTGGCACACGAGTTCCTCAAGGTTCAGTTTTGGGACCAATTTTATTTAATCTTTTTATTACTGACCTCGGCACCAAGAGTGGGAGTGTGCTAATAAAGTTTGCAGATGACACAAAATTGGGAGGTATTGCCAATTCAGAAAAGGATCGGGATATCCTACAGGAAGATCTGGATGACCTTGTAAACTGGAGTAATAGTAATAGGATGAAATTTAATAGTGAGAAGTGTAAGGTTATGCATGTAGGGATTAATAACAAGAATTTTAGTTATAAGCTGGGGACGCATCAGTTGGAAGTAACGGAAGAGGAGAAGGACCTCGGAGTCCTGGTTGATCACAGGATGACTATGAGTCGCCAATGTGATGTGGCCGTGAAAAACGCTAATGCGGTCTTGGGATGCATTAGGCGAGGTATTTCTAGTAGAGATAAGGAGGTGTTAGTACTGTTATACAAGGCATTGGTAAGACCTCATTTGGAATACTGTGTGCAGTTCTGGTCTCCCATGTTTAAGAAGGATGAATTCAAACTGGAACAGGTACAAAGAAGGGCCACTAGGATGATCCGAGGAATGGAAAACCTGTCGTATGAAAGGAGACTCAAGGAGCTTGGTTTGTTTACCTTAACCAAAAGAAGGCTGAGGGGAGATATGATTGCTCTCTTTAAATATATCAGAGGGATAAATACCAGGGAGGGAGAGGAATTATTTCAGCTCAGTACCAATGTGGACACAAGAACAAATGGATATAAACTGGCCATCAGGAAGTTTAGACTGGAAATTAGATGAAGGTTTCTAACCATCAGAGGAGTGAAGTTCTGGAACAGCCTTCCAAGGGAAGCAGTGGGGGCAAAAGACCTAACTGGCTTCAAGATTAAGCTAGATACGTTTATGGAGGGGATGGTTTGATGGGATAACATGATCTTAGTCAAAGGTCAATTAATTGCCATCAGTGGTAAATAGGACCAATGGTCAATGATGGGATGTTAGAAGTTACTACAGAGAACTTTTTCCTGGGTGTCTGGCTGGTGAGTCTTGCCCACATGCTCGGGGTTCAGCTGATCGCCATATTTGGGGTCGGGAAGGAATTTTCCTCCAGGGTAGATTGGCAGAGGCCCTGGAGGTTTTTTTGCCTTCCTCTGCAGCATGGGGCACGGGTCACTTACTGGAGGATTCTCTGCATCTTGAAGTCTTTAAACCATGATTTGAGGACTTCAATAGCTGAGACATAGGTGAGAGGATTATTCCAGGAGTGGGTGGGTGAGATTCTGTGGCCTGCATTGTGCAGGAGGTCAGACTAGATGATCATAATGGTCCCTTCTGACCTAAAAGTCTATGAGTCTATGAGTCTATGAAACCTTAAATTAGAGTGAATAAATGAAGACTCGGCACACCACTTCTGAAAGGTTGCCAATCCCTGATATAGAGTTAAATTAAGGAATCTTAAGAGGGATATCGGTAGGAGTAATGGGGAATATCCAAACAAAATGAAAGATTTGTTGGGAAAATGGGTATGGGGTATGAAGTTTTGAAGGACTGCTTTGTCTTGTTTCTCAAAAGCATTTCTTAATCATATGTAAGGCTGATGTAAAGGGACAAATAAGTAAAGATTCTGGAGGAGGTGGCTTTTTTAGCTGATGCCTTCCAACAGACTCAGGTGTCTATTTAGTGCAGGCCAAAGAAAGAAGGGGATTAAAACTTGTGGGAAGGGAGGATCCCAGTTTGCCCTTGGGACGACAGTAGGGGATGGGAGCCTAAACATTCTCTTACCTAAAAACATTCCTCTCACCCTCATCCAAAATCTCCTGAAAAAGCAGAAGAGCTCAAAAGGTGCTCTCAGTGTAATTCCACTGAGCACCTCAGGAATCAATGCCCTTTGCTAGGAGGAAGCAGGCAAACAATAGCTCATGTTAATTCTGCTGTCCTCACAACAGAAACTCCCCAAGCAATTGAAACCTGTGATACTGGTTCTGTGAGATTAGCCTCTACAGAATCAGATATGGAGCATGTTAAGGTTGTCCAAATTGATGGCAGGGTGTACTTGGGGTAGAGGGATACAGGGGCTCAGATCTCTCTTATTAAGCAGAGTGTGGTCCCAAAGGCCAATATACTACCTGGTCAACTAGAAGAGATTGTGGGAGTGGGCGAAAGCAGATCCCTCATACCACTAGATAAAATCAATGTCGTGTTGGAAAGTTTGGAAAGTGTTTACTCGGTTTTTATTCCAATTGTTGTTTTTGTTATGTAACTTCAGGCATTTCACTGGTAGAAATAACCATTGATATTTTTGTGATGCTGTATCACATATTGTTCATAGGAATATTATTTTGATATGATTATAGATTCAAGCATAATTATGATACATTTTATACAAGATGGGTCATGTAACATGTCATTGAAAAAGTTATTACTGTCTGATTATGATTATTCTATTTCTATCCATGTATCATTTTTGTCTGAAGTTATGAATCTTGACTACTTATCTGTATTTCAAATGTTGTTACACCTGGGTAACGCCCACTAGGCAAGATGCTTTCAGTCTAGATAGCTGGATGGGAAGGGTCAATTCAGGGCAATGAGCTTTTGGGAGAAACAATAGGCCTCAAGTGAAACTTATCTCCCACCTGGTGAGCCTCCCTGAGAATGCTTTAGACAGCGTATAAATAATGATTTAGCATATGGCAGGAACCCTTTGTTTCAAAACCTGGCAATGACTCTGCAAGAGCATCAGACCAGGCCACATAACTCTGGACTCTATCTTGAGGAATCTGTAATTTTCCCACAAATTGGTCTGGGAACCAAGTTTTGAAACAAAGGGTTCCTGCCATATGCTAAAGTTATATAAGGCAGGGAGTAAAATCATCTGTGGTTCTTTACTCCTCACTCAAATGGACTCCTGGATTGTTAATAACTCTAAAAATATTTACCGAACTATTTATTATAAAGCGTGTAACCCCCTCGCATTATTTCTCTCCCTTCACAGGCACCTTGAGCATTTCTGAGTCATAGCGACGCATCAACCACCTCATGGCAGCTTTCAACGTCACCCCCTCTGACCCTTCAATATTCATGCTAACGGGAATCCCTGGCCTGGAGGCTGCCCACATCTGGATTTCCATTCCATTCTCTACATTTTACATTATCAGCTTGATGGGAAATTTCATGCTTCTGTCTGTTGTAGGTAAGGAGCAAACCCTACACAAACCGATGTACCTGCTGCTCTGCATGCTGGCACTTACAGACATTGCCACACCTAGCTTTGTTGTGCCAAAGGCACTGTGTATATTTTGGTTCAATTTGAAAGGCATTACTCTGGCTGGCTGCCTCACCCAGATGTTCTTCCTAAACACAGTTTCTGTGATGCACTCAGCCACCCTCGTGATAATGGCCTTCGATCGCTATGTTGCCATATGTAATCCTCTGAGATATGCCACCATCCTCAGCAATGCACGAATAGCTAAGTTAGGGATGGTAGGTTTGATAAGATCTGTTCTCTTCATTCTGCCCCTACCCCTGCTCATGAGTCAGCAGCCATTCTGTGCCAATCGCATTATCCACCACACTCAATGTGAGTACATAGCCGTGGCGAAGACGGTGTGTGGGGACACCACAGTCACCAGGATATATGCCATGATGCTAATGTTTGTAATCAATGGGTTTGACCTGACACTCATTGCCCTGTCCTATGGTTTGATTATCAGGGTCGTCCTTGGAATGTCCTCTAAGAAAGCCCACCAGAAAGCCCTCAACACTTGCACAGCCCACATCTGTGTGATGCTGGCATACTATACCCCTGGCATCTTCTCCAACCTCACACATCGGTTCGGTCAAGGCATCCCTCCCCATGTTCACATCACCTTGGCTGACCTCTATCTCCTCATCCCTCCCATGCTCAACCCTATTATTTACGGGGTCAAAACGAAAGAGCTTCGTGACAAAGTTGGCAAATACACCTGCAGAAAGTGATCACCTGTGGCCACTGACTTTAAACCTGTGTGACAAGGGGGGGAAAGCATATCTCCTCGTTAATCAAGGGCGCCCTGCCCCAGTTTTGTTGAGCTAAGCATTGTGGAAGTTCACAGTCAGAGAAGTTCCTCCCACCCAATATTTTATCACCCCATCACTAAGCACTGTTCGTTCTGTAGTCAGATGCTACCGGTGTGGTGCTCTGCTCTTGTTCAATGTTGATAACAGTCGGCTACGTGCGTGTTCCCTCTGTGTGCTGCCCCAGCTCTGCGCAGATAGCTGACACAGCAGACCCCGAGAGAACCCCCAAAGACCACAGATTCTAGTAAGGTATGAAGGAACCCGGCCAGGTTTATTGTCAAATGAAACACAGTCTCTAGCTTCAGCCAGATTAGATATCAATGGGTCTGCTAGTACATATGTGCCCTCTGACAACGGACACAGCTCAGTCAATGGCGGGACTTTCCACTGTCCCCTACGCCAGCCAAAGACGACCACTCAGGGATGCATTCTTTTACCCAGGTACAAACAGGTTACACATCACTCCTGACGTATCCAGGTACAACCCCTCTACATGTTAGGGTGCTGCCTCTCCCCTGGTACATGTTGGTTCGAACCAACAAGTCTATCCATCATATTGTCCTTTTGAACCTGTCTTTAGGATGGATCAGCCTGTTCCTTGTTATCTCTGTGGAATGTTCTTGTACAAGGGTGTTCTGGCGCCATCCTGGCACACGTTCCTTTTATTAGTGCTTATATGTCAATACGTGCTTTCAGCAGCCTTCTCCTTGCCAACTTCTGTGAGCAGGGCCTGCCTCTGGCTCACAGCACAACTTTGCTTTATGTTAGCAAGGGCTTAACCATTACTTTAGTTCAGGCCTTAGGCCTCATACCATACTGGGCCTCTGATACAAGGATTTATGTTTCAGGGACTCAACTTACTACACTTTCCATTGCTGAGTTCCCTCTCTCGGACCATCTCCTGACCTCTTTCATTGTCACCCATCAGCCTCCATCCCCACACACCCTGTTACTTAGCCTTTCCATGACTCTACACTACCTTGGTAAGTCAACCTACTCTACTCAACCCCAGGTACCTGAATAAGGTAGCTGGAGTCGAAGTACCTTAGGTTGAGTTACCGCAGGGTCTACACTGTGTGTGTGTGGGGTGGTCGATGGGAGAAAATCTCCCATCAGCTTATCTTACTGTTCTCTGGATCGACTTCAGAGGAATCTGCAGTTGATTTGGCAGGTCTTTACTAGACCAACTAAATCGACGACCAGTGGATCGATCTCAAACCCTCGATCCCAGCTGTAGTGTAGACCTACCCTAAGACAACCACAAGATACTGTAACATTTTGATGCAAAGTGGTTTTCCATTAGTCCCTGTGAGGTCATGGCTCTTGTTCAGTTTTACAAACAGAAGCTACACTTTCAGATAGCCAAAGAGAAAAAAAAAGAAACGGCAATGCTGAACTTCTTTATCATATGTACAGTGATCCGTTGATCAAAATTGACCTGATTTTTCTACATTGAATCCATCAGGAAACCTGGAGGAAAGTCCTAACACAGGAAAGATATAGGAATTGAGGACAGTCTACTAGAGTTTACTGGTGAGAGTTGTGAAACCATGTATTTTTGAGAACTGTATTGCTGTATTTAACTATTACATGTCACCCTTGAGTAAAAATAACTTACTGCTTTGTGCAGTTGATTTTGGACTCAATTTTGGAGTGGAACAGACTATGAACTATCCTTGCTTCCCAGAGAGGGCTGTTTGTTGTATCTCCATGCCCACAGAGCAGGGTTTCTTGCTTCTGTGAACCTTTCCCATGTTTTTTGTTTATTGTTCTTACAGTTGCTGTTTAATAAATTATATTTGGTTAGAACTTAATTTAGTGATCAGGGAGTCGTGGAAGCGTCTGGTGTGAAGAGAGTACCCTGGAGTGGGGACACCTTAGCCCCTATCCTAAGTGACCATGATGAGACTGGGAGTTCAGCCTCCCAGCAATCCTGGGTCCAACCGTTTCACCATTATGAGGATTCTGCCACACGGGAGAGTGGAAGGAGAGTCCTTGAGGTCAGGCAAGCCTGTGGGAAAAGTGAGTGGGAGTAGGGACTCAGACCCCTTCCTCAGTGAATTCCCCAGGGTAATGCAGAAGCCAGGAAAGTTCCCCACAATAATTCTCCACTTACATTAGGGAACTGGGACAAATGGATTGGTTGGAGTTGACTGACGTGTAAAGAGATGTGTAACTTTTGAATTCATAGAATCTCAGAGTTGGAAGGGACCTTAGGAGATCATCTAGTCCAACCCCCTGCTCAAAGCAGGACCAATCCCCAATTTTTGCCCCAGATCCCTAAATGGCCCCCTCAAGGATTGAATTCACAACCCTGGATTTAGCAAGCCAATGCTCAAACCACTGAGCTATCCCTCCCCTCAATTTTTCATATAAATGATAACATCTGAAATGTGTAACTTTGGGGAGCACACTTTCGGACTAAGGTGAATTTAACATCACTGCACGACACGGCTTCCCAGAGACTGGTATCGTATAAGAGCTTTTTCCTGTACTATTTTATTATGGGGTTAGAGCAGTAAACCTGACATTGTTTATTTGGCCTCTTCAACATATTTCATAACAAATGAAAGCTTGGTTAAGCAATTGACTACACAATGGATCAACAACCAATATGAATCACTCCTTCCTCTCAGTTTCAGCATTTACACATAATGAAGGCACACAGAAATAATTCTCCTGAGCAAAAATGCCGATGAAGTTTATGAGCCTCCAGCATTAAATAAATTAATAGACAAAATTAGTTTTGTTTTTCTCATTGTGCTTCTGGAAACGGTAAATGGTGTTTCAGAACAGCCACATCTAAAGACACAGACCTATATGAAGCAGCAGTATAACTTCCCAAAGACAATGAGCTTTTAGATACATTTCAAATTGAGTTAAAAGAAGCCAAACATTCTGCAAGTAAATTATTATGTAAATTTGGGGGGGGGGGAGGATAGCTCAGTGGTTTGAGCATTGGCCTGCTAAACCCAGGATTGTGAGTTCAATCCTTGAGGGGGCCACTTAGGGATCAGAGCAAAAATCTGTCAGAGGCCAGTACTTGGTCCTGCTAGTGAAGGCAGGGGACTGGACTCGATGACCTTTTAAGGTCCTTCCAGTTCTAGGAGATTGGCATATCTCCATTTATATTATCAGTAAAATGGGGAAGCAAAATCATGTGTGAAAAGAAGCGCTTGCAAAAAGCAAAAAGGTAGGTGAGCAGCTTGTTTTTTGGCAGACCAGGGAGGAGATCAGACCTGCTACCGGCAGCTATAGTGGAGAGGATCTGAGGGAAGGCAGAATCCTCCCCATGAACAACTCCCCAAAGGTCCCTCTCTGAGGGAAGGGAGGGCCTGTAGCAGGGACAGCCTGAGAGTTCATATTCTCATATGAATACTGGAGTTTATTGATCCCTGTAGCGGGACAGAACCCCCTCATGCCCTGAGGGGCTTGAAACAGCCCTAAGTGAGGGCATTGCTAAAAGTTGGGCTGAGTGGGAAGGCAGGCTCAGCTGGGGGCCATGCCCCAAACAGACAAGCCTGGCCTTATAAAGGCCAGGGAAGCCAGGAGAGAGACAGAGCCTTCCTCTGCCTTAGAGGAAGGAGGGCCTGGCTGCAAGGACCTAGAGTGGAGCAGGGCTGGGGGAAGGCTAGAGGAGCTGGTGAGCTCCAGCATAGGAAAACCCCAGGCTCCAGGCCTGGTTAAGGCCCAATAGGTACAGGGGTTACAGGGGGTAACCCACGGGTAGGCCGAGGCATCAGGTCCAACCCAACCTTGCCTGTGATGAGTGGCTTATACTGCAGTTTGCCCCAGGGCGCGGGGGCTAGCTGGTGACTGGCAGTAGCCTAAGACTGAGGCGAGGTGGGGGTAGTGGGTTGGAGGTTCCCCTGGGGAGGGGAGACCCAGATCTGTGGGGTACTGCTGGGAGGGGCAGCACCCTAGTTAAAGGGGCAACACACTAGTTAAAGGGGCACCGGGTCCTGGGAGGGACTCGTAGGCCTTAGAGGAAAGTGGGCAAGCCGGATCCCCAGCCTGCACAGGGCGCTCCAGGGCTGGACGAGCTAATTCCCAGGACAACCAGCAGGAGGCGCCGCCGGGTGAGTCCGAACTCCCCTTACAATCCCGTTTATTTGCTCTTTGGACTACTCCAGCAGGGAAGAGCCCTGTCACTGATCTGGCCCTCAGAGGTTGGGCCATACCACAGGAAGAGGGAGTTGCTGCCTGAGAAGAAAGCAGTAAGACCTTGTTACACTCCCTCTCCACCTGGTTACCTCCTTTAATGCCAATCCACTTACAGGTTTTGATGGGCAGGTCTGGGTTCTTTTGGATCCCACCACCCACTCAGCAGGGTGTATCTTCTTTCCTTTTTTTCCCTATGAAATTATTTGTGGTGCCTCCACCCCCGTCGCTCCTTCCTGGCAGGGTCACTGGGGCAGCTTGGGCGGAAAATTTAACTACAGAATAATCCTCACTTATTTGCCAGATAGTTGGAGACTTCTAAGAAATAACACAAAGACATAAAAATATATTCAACACAATAATTATATTAAACAGGAGAAAAATACAACATAACAGGGTAAAACACAATTTTTAGGTTCACCGGTGCCCACACTGAAAATACCTGCGACTTGATGTAGCAAATGTAAAATTAGCGTCCTGTTGGTATGCATACTTTGCTGGGGCCCTTGATGTCCTATAACCACGAAATTCTTCTCTGCAGTGGTTTAGCAGTGTGGCTGACTGGGTTCAGTACAGCTCAAAGGACTCACAAGTGGGAGAAGATGGTAAATCCCTCCACAGGTGTAGTATGCAGCTGGTTATAAAATCCTCAAACCCTTACTCCCTGGCTTGAGGACACAGTTCAGGGAGTAGGGGTCCCCAAAACAAATTACCTAACTAACTAAAAGATAGAAGCAACAAAGACTAACTAAAAGATGGTGCACTCACAAACTCCATGAATGATCCTCCGGTTCAAAACTGACTCTGGACTCCTCCGTCACTGCAGAGGGGCTGCTCTCTGCTGGCAGGGATCCTCCTCAGGCAGGAATCAGGCTGTGCCGGTCCCAGGATTTCCCCTTACCACAAAGGGGTGCAGGGCTCAAAGTGTAAGTTACCCAACTACACTAATCAACACTGTAGCCGCCCAGCCCAGCCTCCAGAGACACACTCAGCAGGCAGCTTCCCTGGACTAGCAGCCAGAGTAGAGCTGATCATGTGGTGACTGGACTCACCTAGTGAGCTGGGGGATAAACTCAGCCTGGCTTGGGAAGTTTCCCAGAAAACTCTACAAATTGGGAATGGGAATCATCAGTGGGGAAGGAAAAACCCAGCTGAGGGATCAGGTTCACCAGCTCCCCCACACAACCAGTCCTGCCCTTGCTCTGGCTGGCTCCAGACTGACTACAAAATGGCCTCCCCCCCCCCCCCTTCTCAACTCCCTGGGAGGGCCTCTCACTCCCTATTGGTTGCTGGGCAGACTCTGAGTCTGCCTTGGCTCCCCCTCCCTACCAGGGATAGTGTGTCTCTCCCTGAGCTGCCAGCAGACAGTCTCACTCTCCTTGGGGGTTACAGTTCCTTGGGGTGAGCAGACACCCTACATGCTGCTTTACCCCAGACGGAGACCTTGGGACATTCACAGGGGAGTGGTAGGAAGTGGCCTACCAGGTAGACAGCAGGTATAATAGACCAGGGGAGGCTAAAGCTCCCTAGGCCATGCAGCCCCCAACCTGCCACCTTTGAGAGAGGGGACATCTGGGCTGTGGTGTCCTGGCCTTCACTCTACCCCTGATGCCCTCTCCCTCTTTTTCTCCATGGACCCACCCATGGTCCAAATTTTCTTTTCCCAGATCCGCCCCTGTGCCGAGGCCCCCTTTGCTTATCGATGAATCCTTCCTCTCCTCGCCCGAGAGGCCCCCACAGCCCACCACTCACAGAGCCTCTCGCCTCCTCCACCACCCCGTGGGTCCCTCCATTCCTCATGGTGTTGGCTCCAGTCCAGACTCCCTCCTCTCCTCCACCCCCTCCTCCATGGACCCGCTACCCACAGGTCGCTGAGTCCTTCCTCTCCTCCATTCCCCTGCTCACTGAATCCCTCCTCTCCTCCACTCTCCTTTCCCCATGGCCCTTTGCCCACCGCCTACTGGGTTCCTCCTCTCCTACAGACCGACCTCCCCTCCCCTGAGGCCTCTAAAACCTCCCGTTTGCCAGTGAAAAACCCATCCATGTTTAAAAGTGGGCCCTGGCTTCATGGCCCTCTGTGTTCCAGCCCCCTTAGCTGGGTTTCTCTAGCATCAGCAGGCATAACAGTAGGATGAGTCCCACAGCTGGGCCAGGTATAGGAGCCAGAACACAACCAAAGAGCAGAGTTATGCAAATGCCATAAGATATTAAGTGGTGCAACATCCAAAGAAGGAGCAAAAGTGATCTAGGGACACAAGAATAGCAGGGCCGTCAAGGTTATGTGACCAGAGCAAGTGACACTGAACTCCATTTTGGGTACCTGTATTTTTCCACAAGCTGGACTGGGAACTGATTTTGGAGTAAAGGATTCCCACCATGGTTTAAAGCTATATAAGGTGGGGGTGTGACATCGTTTAGTGGCCTCACTCCCCACACAAGAGAACTCCTGAAAATACCCAAGGAACAATAACTGAACTGGGAACATCTCACACTCAAACCCTCTGGTGCAAATTAGTCCCCAAGGCACCTGTGATGCAAGCATGGGGGAGGGATTGTAGCCTGAGCAAAGATCAAGTTGTACCAGTTGTTTGATTTCTTTACCACTGTGTTCATACCCCCCCAGCAGGGCACATCTACCGAAAATACCACCAGACTGCAATGGCCCCAGATCAGGCAAATTCCATTGCTCTTCCCTTGTATAATGTGGGAAACCATGTGAGATGAACTCCAGGTCATTTTGGCCTTGGGAATCGTAAAGGAATCTCTCAGCTAGTGGAGAAGTCCCATTCTACTAATTCTGATGCAGGATAGCAGAACCCATTTCTGCACTGAATTCTGAAAGATCAACACGCTATTGAAATTTGATGCTTACCCGATGTATAGAGTAGATGAACTATTAAAACACTTGGGAGCTTCCAGATATAGATTCACTTTTGACCTCACAAATGGATAGTGGCAAATACCAGAATGCTGGGAGAATAAAGTGCTTGCCACACCCCTTGGCATCCATGAATTCAGGATCTTATCATTTGGCCTCCACAGGGTAGCAGTGACCTTTCAGAGGACAATAGACTGGATATTCCAACGGCTATCATCCATTAAAATGGTTTCTGCTCCCTTCTCATGTGGCAGCATTCCCAAACATAATCCAGTTGGCAGTACATTACACACAGAAAAAAACCATATTGTCAATTGTTAGGCTGCACAGTCTGAAAGACTCAATTTGCCCTAACAATCTGAGCCCCTGGTATCTGTGAATCATTTCTTCACTCCCAGGGGAGGCTCTCAAGCTGAAGTTCTCCACGGTCTATTTTCTGCTTTCCACTTGCTCCAGAGCCAAGGGAATTGTCTGTAAATCCTGGCCAACCTGAAAGTCCGCAGGGACTGTACAGGGGAAACATAAAGTTCGCTGTCCAGCACCCTGCGTGCAAGAGATGTGAGATTCATACGCTGATTCTCAGGGCTCTGCAGTCCTGTCGCCGTACAGAGATTTCCTCCCCTGCTGGGCGGGATTTCGGTAAGTTTCCTCTTTCTCCATTAAAGTTAGTGCTAATGGCTCAGTGAGAGTTCCAGGGTTTAAATCAGGAACCATCTGGGCAGGAATTCACCAGCACCGCAACTTCAACTGTTTACTATTGTCAGAAACACCAACGGATTTTTGTTTCTTGTTTCTTACTGTGTCCTTCTATCAGTCTATCTGTCTCAGTGGCTTCCTTTTTTGGACTGTGTGCTTCTTCCTCTGGTTCGCTCAAGTTTTTCAACTGAAAAAATTTACTGTCCTGTTGGGAAGTGCAGCCAGAGCCTGTGCAGTGGATTTCTGTGTTACCTGAGATTTCACAACAAGAATGGGTCGCACACCGGTCAGAGTCTGCTCTCACATTCTGCCTTCAGTGGATTACTCCAGATTGACACTGGCCTCCCGGAGAGGAAAAACACAGCCCCTGTGTTTTGAAATCCCAGGTCTTTCATGCCCGGTCTCAGAACGTCACATAAACCGGGGGTTTCCTTCAGACTCTCTCATCACCCCAACAGAATAGCGCTCTCTGTAGCAGGACCCAAAGCCGTGATTATCGCAGCACAGAAATGAAAGTTAAACAGAAAAAGTGATGTTTTCCCATTGAGATCAATGGGAAAATACCCAACACGGCTTGGAGTTCACCCTAAATCTTCATGTAGGGACTTAAATAAATGGCCTGATTTACACTGGCCATGAGCCTCCAGTGACTTCATCTGGAGCCATCCCATGGCCTATAAGGATGGGGGGATCTCATTCAGACCAAAGAAGAACTGACAGGAGAGTTGCTGAAATCTGAAAATCACAGGCTTATAGGGTCAAAATAATTAGGAAAAAAATTAAGAAGGGGGAGGGGTTTCTCTCTGTGTGAGCCCCTTCCTCCCAGGTAGGGTGACCAGATGTCCCAATTTTATAGGGACAGTCCCGATTTTATAGGGACAGTCCCGATTTTGGGGTCTTTTTTTAATATAGGCTCCTATTACCCCCCACCCCCGTCCTGATTTTTCACACTTACTGTCTGGTCACCCTACTCCCAGGTTCTGGAGAGGAGAAGAAGCACTAAAAGGCTGTACAAATGAAAGCATGTTTCTAGCTTAGAGGAAACCAGGCGGTGTAGGAAATCTCACCGGGGGAGATCCAGGAACACATATTGCGTGTGTGTGTGTGTGTGTGTGTGCGCGGTGGCAGGACAGCGGGAAGTGCAGTATCCAGATCACAATAGTGTGGAGTCCTGAAACCAGGGGAATTAGCAATGCACACCCTGCCTAATGCATTAGGCAGGGTGTGCATTGCTAATGGACAAAAGAGCTGTAAGGAGGTCTCCTGGGGTGCGAGGGGTGTCTCAAACTGTAATGTAACATGGACAACACTGTTGCAGTCTGTCTCAGCTACCATCCCCCATCCAGACCATCCCTCCTCCAGAGAGCAGCCCTACTACAGCCTCCTGGCATTGTCAGAAATTGCCAGCACAGAAATGCAGCCTCAGGAAGGGGTGTCTGGGTTTCTAATGGGCTGCAATACATTACAGTTGTGAGTAACGTTTCCTTACAATGACACACACTGGCTCTTTTTAGTTTCCCCATCCTCCTGCCAGGTCTGTCCCTCTCTCCTTCCCTGCACTGGCTGAGCTGCTGCTGGGGTTCCCTTTGCCCCCGGAAAGGCAGTTCAGGCTTGTCATAAATATGAAGGGAGTGGGTCTGATGCAGTGCTATAAAATCCTCTTCCCAGTAAAGGGTTAAGAAATGCAGGTAGCCAGACTGACACCTGACCTGGCTGGCATCTGACCAATGAGGGGACAAGATACTTTCAAATTTTGGGAGGGGGGAAGGCTGTGTGAGGGTCTCTTTGTCTGGGTCAGAGTGATCTTGGAAGACAGAAAGAACCTACAGAAAATCCGCCTCCTCACCAATACTCACTTTTCTAAAGTAAGTTTAGATAGCATAGCGAGTAGATTTCTGTTTATTTTGCTTGGTACATTCCCTGTGGGAGAGGGAAGGGTTATTCCTGTTTTTCTGTAACTTTAAGGTTTTGTCCAGAGGGGGGAATCTCTCTGAGTGCCCTGCAAAATAGTTGCCATCCGAATTTTACAGAGATGATTTTACCTTCTTTGTTTTTAATAAAATCCTTCTTTTAAGAAGCTGACTGTTTTCTATGGTTTTTAAAAACCCAGGGGGTGGGTTTTTAGATCACTGTGTAACCAATTGGTTAGGAGATTATCCCCAAGCTTCCCAGGACAGGGGGGTATGAGCTTGAGAGGATATTTTTTTGGGGGGAGAGGGACTTCAAGTGGTCCCCTTTCCTGGATTCCTGTTTAGAACACTTGATGGTGGCAGTGGAAGAAGCATTTCTCAGGGTGCAGGGAATTTTGTACCTTGGGGGTTTTAACCTAAGCTGGTAAAAATAAGCTTAGGGGCTCTTAATGCAGGTCCCCACGTCTTTACCCTAGAGTTTAGAGTGGGGAGGGAACCCTGACAAGGCTGATCTTCCCCCTTTCCCCCGGTGCAGGCAGACACTGAGTTTCACCTAGACTGAGGAGGCATTTCTGTGAGCTCTCACTGTAGGGTTTGGCACCTGATTTTGGTCCCAGGTGAGGGTATCACTGTGGGGCAGGGCTGGAGGTTGTGGGGGTGGGGAATCTTCATGGAGAAGTCTTCAGCACTGGGGAATATGGGGCAGGAAGTTTGATGTACACAGGAAGGCGGTCTGCACTGTGGGTTATGGGATGGCAAATAAGGTGTTCACGGACAGGCAGGCAGAGCTAGGGATTGTGAGGGGGAGAGAGGGTGTACAGGAACAGGCGGGAAGTGCTGGAGGTTGCAGAGGTGTGGGGCGGCCTGTACACAAACAGGGGGGCAGCGCTGCTGAAATTAAATTTTTGATTGTGATTACTCGTTGAGACCTTTCCTGGCCCTAATGCGTTTGGTCGGTTCTTATAGTCCCTTTTCATAGAATCATAGAATCTCAGGGTTGGAAGGGACCTCAGGAGTTCATCTAGTCCAACCCCCTGCTCAAAGCAGGACCAACCCCAACTAGATCATCCCAGCCAGGGCTTTGTCAAGCCTGACCTTAAAAACCTCTAAGGAAGGAGATTCCACCACCTCCCTAGGTAACCCATTCCAGTGCTTCACCACCCTACTAGTGAAAAAGTGTTTCCTAATATCCAACCTAAACCTCCCCCTCTGCAACTTGAGACCATTACTCCTTGTTCTGTCATCTTCTACCACTGAGAACAGTCTAGATCCATCCTCTTTGGAACCCCCTTTCAGGTAGTTGAAAGCAGCTATCAAATCCCCCCTCACTCTTCTCTTCTGCAGGCTAAACAATCCCAGTTCCCTCAGCCTCTCCTCATAAGTCATGTGCTCCAGCCCCCTAATCATTTTTGTTGCCCTCCGTTGGACTCTTTCCAATTTATCCACATCCTTCTTGTAGTGTGGGGCCCAAAACTGGACACAGTACTCCAAATGAGGCCTCACCTGGCAAGCCATGAAACGGAAGTCTTGGTGTCACAACTTTTACTTGGTTATGTATCCAATTGTTGTTGATGGTCATTTACATAACGTCTGGCATTTCACTGGTGGAAAGAACCATTGATCTTTGCACCTCATCTGCTTCAATCTCCCATAAGATTCTGGACCTGCTGTCAGAACTCTCCTTTCCCATCCCAGGCTGCCTTGGTTCCAACATCATGCTGGTTGTCAGTGTCTTCTTCATACTCCCCAGTCATCTGTGGCTCCCACAACCTCTGAGCTGCCCCACGCTCCCCACAGTTTTCCTCTGCAGGAGGTGAGGTCCGTCACACCTTCTCCCTTGGCTGGGAGGAGTGACACACCATGGAGAAATCTCACACACAATTGGGAAATGCCAAGGAACCTGCTTTTCTACACAGGAACCAAGGGCGGCTCTATGATTTTTGCCACGGCAAGCACGGTAGTCAGGCGGCCTTCGGCGGCACGCCTGCGGGCGGTCCACTGGTCATGCATATTCGGTGGCGTTTCTGTGAGTCATCCGAATTGCCGACGGAGCTGCAGGACTGGTGGAACTCCCGCAGAAACGCCGCCGAAGGCTGCGTGCCTGCTGCCCTCAAAGCAATGGTCACGCCAGCAGCTTGCCGCCCCAGGCATGTGCTTGCTGCGCTAGTGCCTGGAGTCCCCTCTGAGCCCAACTGGGTGGTTATAGGGGTGAAGCAGTTCTCATGGCTCCCAGACTGCACCCCAGGGGTGACCACCTATGAGACTCATACCCTCTGGAGCCCTAATTTGTCCACAAGGCACCTATGATGCAAATATGGGGATTGGGACAGTAGCTCGAACAGGGGATCCAGATGTAGCCGTTGTCTGATTCCTTTACCACCATGTTCTCACCCGAGCACCGCTACCAAAAATTCCAGCATATTGAAATGGCCCCAGGGCAACAGAGCAGACAAATTCCATGGCTGTTCCCTCGTAAAATGTGCGATACCATGTGAGATGAGTTCCAGTTAATTTTATAGTGGGGAGAGGTGAAGGAATCACACAGTGAATGGAGAAGTCCCATTGCATAAGTTCATAACCAGTTTCTGCATCAATTTGTGAAAGATCTACACCATATTGAAATTTGATGCCTCCCTGATGCTGAGAGTAGATTAACTATTAAAACAGTTGGTAGCTGTCAGATATATATTCATCTTTAATCCTCACAAAAGCACACTGGTGGCAAATACCACTGATGTTAGAATCCTAGGAGAAGAAAGCCTTTTACACTTCCTTCGGCTTGCATAAATTCAGGGTCATGTAATTTGGCCTTATCTGGGTGGCACTGATTTTTCAGAGGCTAATAGAATGGATATTACAACTGCATGGGCGGTATGCAGCAGTACACAGCTACGATCAACTGAAATTTGTTTTTGGTTCCATATCTTGCGGCAACATTCCCACTCAGAGTGCAAATGCCAGGATATTACACACAGAAAAGAAAGCTCTCGTCAGTTGCTGGGCTGAACAGTTTGCCAACTGCAGTTTGCTCTGAAAATCTGAGCCCCTGTTACTGGGAAATCATTTCTTCAGTCCCGGGGGTGGTTCTCAAGCTGAAGTTCTCTAGGGTCTATTTTCTGCTTTTCCCGCTGTTCACAGAGTTCAGGGAACTCTACGGAAGTCCTGGGCAACCTGACATTTCGCAGGGACTGTTCAGGGGGATCATAAAGGTGGCTGTGTAGTATGCCGAGTGTCAGAGGTGACATTCATACACTGATTCTGAAGAGTCTGCCTTGCTGTCTCAGTAAGGAGATTTCCTCTCTCTGCTGAGGGGGATTTTGGTGAGTTGCCTGTTTCTCCATGAAAGTCAGTGCTGAGGGCTCAGGAAGGGTTCCAGGGTTCATCTCAAGAACCATCTGGGCAGGAATTCACCAGAACAGTGACTTGAATTGTTTAGTACTGTCACACCAAGGGATTTACCTGGTAAAATTGGAATTGAAAATGTATTGGAAATAGTTTAGACAAATATTTGTTCTTAAGTTCATTTCCTTTTCTCTTACTGTGTCCTTCTGTCTGCCTCAGTAACTTTTTTTGTGTGTGCTGTGGTTTTACCTGTGGTTTGCTCGAGTTTTCCAATTCAGCAACTTCACAGCCCTGTTAGGAAGTGCAGCAAAAACCTCTGTGGTGGGTATCTGTGTTACCAGAGGGTTCACTGCAGTAACCAGTGAGGTAAGAAAAGCTGCTTAATCTAGATGTTGCCCAGTCTGGTAGGGTTGAGTTTAGACTGCGTGCTTATATTTTATCCTCTTTTGGTAACCACGCTGACTTTTTGCCTATCACTTAAAGTCTATCTTTGCAGTTAATAGATTTTTATGTTTATTCTACTTGAAGTCGTGTGTTTGGTTTGAAGTGTGTCAGAGACTCCCCTTGGGATAACAAGCCTGGTACATATCAATTTCTTCATTGAACTGACAAACTCATATAAGCTTGCAGTATCCCGCGAGAATAACTGGACGCTGGAAGACAGAAGTTCTTAGGTTGTATCTGGAACCGGAGATATTGGCTAGTGTCATTCACTTGCACAATCCAAGGAGCAGCTTACATGCCAGAGGCTGTGCATGGGAGTGGCGGGTCTCAGAGTACAGCAGGGTAAGGCTGGCACCCAGAGTCAAGGATTGGAGTGACCTAGCAGATCACCGGTCCAGATAGCACCAGAGGGGAACGTCACAGGAGTACAGCGCGGCAATTTGTCCTTTGTTGGTCCAAGGTCAGTGTTGGGACCTTTCCTGGTACAGAACGTGGTTGGGGAGTTTCAGGGTCTCTTTGCCCTGGCAAGCCTCAGAACTGCAGTCTGAGTGTCACAACCTTTACTCGGTTTTGTTTCCAGTTCTTCTTGTTATGTTACTTCAGGCATTTCACTGCTAGAAATAACCATTGGTCTTTTTGTGACACTATACCCCATATTGTTCATAGTGGTATTATTTTGATATTGTTATAGGATTATAGCATAATTATGATACATTTGCAGCAAGATGGGTCATTTAAGATGTCATTGGAAAAGTTATGAATTACTGAATATGATTATCCTATTTGTATGCATGTATGATTTTTGTCTGAAGTTATGAATATTGACTACATATCTCTATTTCAAATGTAGTTACACCTGGGTAACATCCACTTGGCAAGATGGTTTCAGTCTAGATAGCTGGTTGGGAAGGGCCTATTCAGGGCAATGAGCTATTAGGGGAAACAATAGGCCTTAGGAGAAACTTATCTCCTACCTGATGAGCCTTCCTGATAACTCTTCAGACAACCTATAAGTAATGGATGATATGACTCTACAAGAGCATGTGACTAGGCCACATAACTCTGGACTCCATCTTGGGGAGTCTGTACTTTTCCCACAAACTGGTCTGAGAACCAAGTTTTGAAAGAAAGGTTTCCCTCCATATACTAAATCTATATAAGACCAGAAGTGAAATAATCGGAGGCTCTTCACTCTCCACTCAAGAGGACTCCTGTATTGTTAATAGCTATAAAATATTTACCATACTTGTCAGGGTTCCCCCCCCCACTCTGAACTCTGGGTTACAGATGTGAGAACCTGCTTGAAAGACCCCCTAAGCTTATATTCTACTAGTTTAGGTTAAAAATTTCCCCAAGGCACAAATTCCTTTCCTTGTCCTTGGACGGTATTGCTGCCACCACCAAGTGATTTAAACAAAAAATCAGGGGAGGGTCACTTGGAATCCCTATCCCCCCAAAATATCCCCCAAACCCCTTCACCCCCTTTCCTGGGGAGGCTTAAAAATAATATACCAATTAATTGCCTTAGCAGTGTGAGTACAGACCAGACCTTTATCTTTAGGACACTAAAATCAATCAGGTTCTTAAAATAAGAACTTTATTATAAAGAAAAAAGTAAAAGAATCACACCTTCAATATCAGGATGGAATGTAACTTACAGGGTAAAAAATAAATAAATACAGAGGATTCCCCTCAGGACTCAGCTTCACAGTTACAAAAACAGGAATGAAACTTCCTCGTTAGCATAGGGAAAATTCACAAGCCAAAACAAAAGATAACCTAATGTATTTCCTTGCTATTACTTATAATTTTTGTAATTTTAGATGGTTCATTTCAGGTATTTTTTCAAGAGATGTTGTATCTGCTTGGTCTCTCTCTCTGTCTGGAGAGGGAACAAACAAAGAGAGCCACAAACAAAACTCACCCCCACCCCCAGATTTGAAAGTATCTTCTTTCTTCATTGGTCCTTCGGGTCAGGTGCCAGCTAGGTTATTTGAGCTTCTTATCCCCTTACAGGTAAAGCGATTCAGTCCAGGTGCCCAGGAGGGATTTTATGTTACCCTTATTTCTATGTTTATGATAGTATTATCTGTGATAAAGTGTGTAACCCCTGTCACTCTGCTTCTCTCCCTTCACAGGTACCTTGAGTGTTTCTGAGTCGTATTGACGCATCGACCACCTCATGGCAGCTTTCAACGTCACCCCCTCTGACTCTTCAGTATTCATCCTAATGGGCATACCTGGCCTGGAGGCTGCCCACATCTGGATTTCCATCCCTTTCTCTATGTGCTACATTATCGGCCTGTTAGGAAATTTCATGCTTCTGTCTATTGTAGGTAAGGAGCAGACCCTGCACAAGCCGATGTACCTGCTGCTCTGCATGCTGGCAGTTACAGACATTGCCACACCTACCTTAGTCGTGCCCAAGGCACTGTGTATATTTTGGTTCAGTTTGAAAGGAATTACTGTGGGTGGCTGCCTCACCCAGATGTTTTTCCTCCACACGGTCTCTGTAATACACTCAGCCATCCTTGTGACAATGGCCTTCGATCGCTATGTTGCCATATGTAACCCTCTGAGATATGCCACCATCCTCAGCAATGCACGAATAGCTAAGCTAGGGATGGTAGGTTTGATGAGAGCTGTTCTCTTCATTCTGCCTCTACCCCTGGTCATGAGTCAGCAGCCATTCTGTGCCAATCGCATTATCCACCACACACAATGTGAGCACATAGCTGTGGCGAAGATGGTGTGTGGGGACACCACAGTCACTAGGATATATGGCTTGGTGCTACTGTTTGCAGTCATTGGGTTAGACCTGACACTCATTGCCCTGTCCTATGGTTTGATCATCAGGGCCGTCCTCAGAATCTCCTCTAAGAAATCTCACCAGAAAGCCCTCAACACCTGCACAGCCCACGTCTGTGTGATGCTGACATATTATGCCCCTGGCATCTTCTCCAATCTCACACACCGATTTGGTCAAGGCATCGCTCCTCACATTCACATTATCTTGGCTGACCTCTATCTCCTCATCCCTCCCATGCTCAACCCTATCATTTATGGGGTCAAAACCAAAGAGCTTCATGACAAAATAGACAAATACACCTGCAGAAGGTGATCACCTGTGGCCACTGACTTTAAACCAGTGTGACACGAGGGGGAAAGCATATCTCCTCTTTAATCAAGAGTGCCCTGTCCCATTTTGGTTGAGCTCATCATTGTGGAACTTCATGGACAGAGAATTTCCTCGCACCCTCTCCGTTGCTGAGTTTCCTCTCTCTGACCATCCACCTGACCTCTTTCATTGTCACCCTCCAACCCTCCACACCCTGTTACTCAGCCTTTCTGTGACTCTAAAGTTATGTGTACACTACCACAGTAAGTCAATCTACTCTACGCAACTCCAGCTACATGAATAACTGTAGCTGAAGTCAATGTACCTTAGGTCGAGTTACTGTGGGGTCTACAGCACAGTGGGTTGATGAGAGAAAATCTCCCATTCTTTTACCTTACTCTTCTCATTGAGGGTAGAGTACAGGGGTTGACTGCAGAGCGACCTTCAGTGAATTTGGCAGGGCTTTACTAGACCACCTAAATTGACCGCTGGTGGATCGATCTCGGAGCATCTATCCCGGCATTTTCCATTTTCCAAAGTGGTTTTCCATTAGTCTATGTGTGGTCAGGGGTATTGTTCAGTTTTACAAACAGAAGCTACACTTTCAGATAGCCGAAGAGAAGAAGAAAGAAACGGCAATGCTGAACTTCTTTATCATATGTACAGTGATCCGTTGAGAAAAAAATTACCTGATTTTTCTACGTCAAATCCATCAGGAAACCTGGAGGATAACCCTAATATTTCATTTGGAAAGTCCTAATACAGAAAAACTGCAGTAGGAATTGAGGACATTCTAATAGAGCTTGTTTGTGAGTATCCAGTGCAATTTTATTATGTGGTTAGGTCAGTAAACATGACATTGTTTGTTTGGCCTCTTCAACATATTTCATAACAAATATAAGCTTGGTTAAGCAATTGACTACACAATTGATCAACAACCAGTATGAATCACTCCTTCCTCTCAGATTCAGTAGTTAGACACAATGGAGGCACCCACAGAAATAATTCTCCTGAGCAAAAATGCTGATGATCTTTATGAGACTCCAACATTAAAGAAATGAATGGAAAATTTTAGTTTTATTTTTTGCTTTGTGCTCCAAAGAGATATTCTGGAAATGGTAAATGCTGGTTCCAAACCTTTACAATTCAAAGACACACATCTATACAAAGCAGCAGTATTACTTCCCAAATCCACTGAACTTCTAGCTATGTTTCAAATTGAGCTCAAAGAAGCCAAACGTTCAGCAAGTAAATTATTAGAAAAATGGGGCAGAGAAATCAAGTATGAAGAGAAGTGCTTGAGAAGGGCAAAAAGGCAGGGGAGCAGCTCATTTTATGGTAAACCAGGGAGGAGATCAGACCTGCCACAGGCAGCTCCAGGGGAGATGATCTGGGGGAACGTAGAATCTCCCCCTGAACAACTGCCCAAAGGTCCCTCCCTGAGGGATGGGAGAGCCTACTGCAGGGACAGCTAGAGAGGGAAGCATTCATCTCTCATATGAATATGGATCTTGACTGATCCCCTTTATTTGCTGTTTGGACTACTCCAACAGGGAAGAGCCCTGGCTCTGAGCTGTCTCTGTGAGTTTGGGCCGTACCCCAGGTAGAGGCAGTTACTGCCCACAAAGACAGGAGAAAGACCTTGTTACATGCAACCACTGTTACCGTGGTAACTTTTACTCAATCACCTGAAATTTCCTTGTAGGGAGGGAAATCTCACGCCAGAACGAAACCTGCCTCCTGACTGGTTTAACCCATTAAAACTATAGTGGAAACTATAGAAAAGAACACAGTTGTCAGACACATAGATAAAAACAATTTGTTGGGGAATGGACAACATGGTTTTTATAAAGGGAAATCATGCCTCACCAATCTACTAGAATTCTTTGAATCAGACCTCAAAAAATCATAAGATTGGCTAAAAATCCTCAAAAATATGTACGTTCGGGTTTATTCTGTCTTTTGGGTCCTAGGCCATTAAGTTGCACCTGGGTCATGCTTTCAAGGTTTCCTCTGTAACCAGAAGGCTGAGAACCGCTGTGTTCTTTACAGCTGAGATTCTCACGTAATCACAGGACTCCAGGAGCTGGTGTCACAATAATAGCTGCCCTCTCCATGGGGTCCCCTGGGTCGGCACCAGCATTGGATATTGCTAACACTTTTTATGTATTGAAAAGTATTTTGGGGAAGGGTCGAAGGTGTGAGTGTGGAGTGGACGATTTCTTTGCAGGTTGCAAGAGACCGAACGGGGAAGAAGGGAGAAAGGAATGGGTTAACTTGACAATTCAACCAGGCCTGAAGGTAAGGAACTAACTGAAGCACAAGGCCAACCAGCTCACACAGACATGCTCTCTGCGTGACAACAACCGGGCGCCTGTATCTCAACCCCAGCCGGCCGTGAGAAATGAGAAGTGACACAACAGAACTGAAGGAATTGCAAAACTAGTCAGATTACGAAGGTCGGCAAGATGGAAAACAACAGTCTCGCCACCCTAAAACATACCGGTGTGTTTTGGGGAAGTGAAGGGAGCTGCGGAAGGCCGGCTTGGACTAGTACAGAGAGCACAGGGGATGGGGGTCCCGGATGAAACTCCCCCAGAAGAACTCAAGGCTTAAAACCCTCCCGAGAGCTTAAGCAAGGAGGAGATTTACAGTGGACCCTATTCAACCTGTGCAGAGGACAGAACTCTCGTCTACCCTTCCCTCTCTTCTTCTTACGTTACACCCAGGCTTGGCCAGGCTTGGGTTGTGCGTGTGTGAGTATGAAAGTGGGTTAGGGCTCGGGCACTAACGCTTTCTTCCTCCCTCTGAGTGACGTGGGGCGCACCCAGCACTCACCGCTGTTATTTGGTTAATAAATCTTTAAACTTAGTCACTTAGGGTACGTCTATACTACCCGCCTGATTCGGCGGGTAGTAATCGATCTACTGTGATTGATTTATCGTGTCTCATCTAGACACGATAAATCGATCCCGGAAGTGCTCGCCTTCGACACCGGTACTCCTGCTCCGCGCGAGGAGTAAGCGGAGTCGACGGGGGAGCCTGCCTGCCGCGTCTGGACCCACGGTAAGTGCTGTTTAGTTTGAACTAGGATTCTTCGACTTCAGCTACGTTATTCACCTGGCTGAAGTTGCGTATCTTAGTTCGAACCGGGGGGTTAGTGTGTACCAGCCCTTGGTGCGCTCCTTCATCTCCACCCCTAAAGATCCTACGGCCTCAGCCTGACCACCTGAAGCCCCCGTCAGATTGGTAATATAAATCTGTCACACTGGAGTATTGAGGAAAACATCAAATATCATGAGACTTGAGATCAAATCATGAGAGATAGCAACACTGTTACATCCGCAGAGTTGCTCACTGAGCCCAGGGCTACACTAGGGGAGGGGGGTCGATCTACGATACGCAGATTCAGCTACGTGAATAACGTAGCTGAAATCGGCGTATCGTAATCGGCTTACCTGACCATGAAGACGGCGGCGCGTCGATCACTGCAGCTCCCCCGTCGACTCCGCTTGCGCCGGTCGATGACGTGGTTTTACAGCGCCGACGGGGAGCGCGATCGGGGATCGATTAAGCGCGTCTTAATGAGACACGAAAAATCGATCCCCGATAGATCGATTGCTACCCGCCGATCCGGCGGGTAGTGAAGACAAGGCCTGACTGTATTGCAGGGTGATTGCTGGGGCCGAGGGAGGTTGTGTGCTTGTGAACTGTGGCAATAATATGTACTGAAACACAGACTGCATGTGTTGGCTGGCTGAAGTGGAAAAGGAGTGTGAGTACCAACCTCAGGGAAGACTGCTAAGGAGAAGGGCACATCTCTCAAAGCGGTTGTGACTCTATACTTTGATTTCACCAACCAACTATCAGTGTGAACTCCTCAAGCACTACAACACCCTTAACATGGAGTCACACACAGTCGCCCGGGTACTCTCTGTCTTGCCATGCAGCTAAGCCTGCCTTTCTGATAAATGGTCCCTTACACCAAAAATTACAATATTCAGGTTACTCCCAGTCCCAAAGGACCAGTCACTTACCCCAAATGCACCTTAGATCTCACACCAAAGACACCGCTATAATAAATTAAAGATTTATTAACTAAGAAAACGAAATGAGTTATTTACAAGTTTAGAGCAGGTAAACATACACACACCACCCAGTTATAATCACAGGTTCCAAAAGGAGATAGCCGCTGCTGTAATATGCAATCTCTGTGTCCCCATTAGGCTAACCCAGGCTAAGCAGCTGGGGATTCCTCGCTTATGCTTAGAAATCTTTGTCCCCTCAGAAGCGGAGCAGCACAGAGAGAGACAGTTCCTTCACGCAGGGATTTTTAGTCCTTTTCCCCCTGAATTCAAGCTGATGGGACAAGGCCAATTGCATGTCTCCTCTTCATGGGTGTGAGAGGGAGCGTTTGCTTTTTTACAAAGTCTTTTGACCTCTGATGTTCAACAATCACTGGGCCTTCTATTGTTGGGCAGGAGATGACACCTCTTGTAGATAGCTAGTCTCTCACATGTAGGAAAGCTTCTCCCCTGATTATGTGGGTTTCCAGTTTCATAACAATAATTTTATAGTTACAGAGCACTTAAATATTACCTTTAACATGGGCTACAGATGTTACCATTAATTCAGGCAGCAACTTACAATCACTTTGTAAAGTGTGAACACTGAGCACATTTTTATAAATCTAATACCTATTTTAACAATGCCAACACACAGGTGAGCCAGACGGGTTTTCAGCTGTGCATTTGGCGGTGCTCATTGAGGCCTAGGGGCCTTGGCGTGAGCGGGCACCTGGTTTGCCAATGTCACAGCATGCTTGGATTGAAATGAGTTTATTGGGGCAGCCAGGAGGACACTTCCCCCCCTGGTGTTTCCATGAGTGGGTTTGCTGAGCATTGTTTTTATATGTAAACCATAAGGCATTATCTCCAAGTCATCTTATCATATACAACAAAGAGTCCTGTGGCACCTTATAGACTAACAGAGGTATTGGAGCATAAGCTTTCGTGGGTGAATACCCACTTCTTCAGATGCATGTAGTGGAAATGTTCAGGGGCAGGTATAAATATGCATGGAAGAGTCAGGCTAGAGATAATGAGGTTAGGTCAATCAGGGAGGATGAGGCCCTCTTTTAGCAGCTGAGGTGTGAACACCAAGGGAGGAGAAACTGCTTTTGTAGTTGGCTAGCCATTCAGTCTTTCTTTAATCCTGAGCTGATGGTGTCAAATTTGCAAATGAACTGAAGCTCAGCAGTTTCTCTTTGAAGTCTGGTCCTGAAGTTTTTTTGCTGCAGGATGGCTACCTTTAAATCTGCTGTTGTGTGTCCAGGGAGATTAAAGTGTTCTCCTATAGGCTTTTGTATATTGCAATTCCTAATATCTGATTTGTGTCCATTTATCCTTTTGCGTAAGGACTGTCCAGTTTGGCTGATGTACATAGCAGAGGGGCATTGCTGGCACACGATGGCGTATATTACATTGGTGGATGTGCAGGTGAATGAACCGGTGATGGTGTGGCTGATCTGGTTAGGTCCTGCGATGGTGTCCCTGGTGTAGATATGTGGGCAGAGTTGGCATCGAGGTTTGTTGCATGGATTAGCATCTACAGTGTGTCCCAGAGAGTTGGAGGCAGGGGACAGGCAGGGGAGAAGATGGATCAGCTGTCCCCTTTGGGGCGGCTTGTGTGGACAGTTACAACCCCTCTGCTGTCCCTACTAAATTATTTTTATAAACTGAAAAATAAATTAACAGTACATACCTCAGTGGCTATTAGTTATTTCCTGATTTTACATGCAGAGCTAACATTCAGACCAACAGAACCTAGTGCGACTGGTGTGTATTTATGCAAGGATGCAATTTCACCCACAGGGGGCAGGGCGGTTGCGGGGGATTCGTGGCGTGTGTTAATAGCACTCTTTGCTTCTTCATTCAGCACCACCGATTATAAAGCATGGAGTAAATGCTGAGCCGGTTACCACTTACGTAAACCGATGGAATTCCGTTCGTTTCACCTCGAGTACAAAGCTGATTTGACCAGTGTATTTTGAATCCCCCCCTATATAAAGTTTAATGCCACAGAGCTAGATTTGGAATGAGCCCTCCCACCAGACAATTGCTAAGACAAACAAGTTGGTTTACATTTGCGGGAGATAATGCTGCTTGCTTCTTATTTACAATGTCACCTGAAAGTGAGAACAGGGGTTCACATGGCAGTGCTGTGGTCAGCGTTGCAAGGTATCTAGATACCAGATACGTAAATATTGGCATGCCCTTTCATGCTTCGGCCACCATTCAGAGGACATAATTACACGCTGGTGACGCTAATTAAAAAGATAATGCTTAATTACTTTTGTGACTGAACTCCTTGGGGAAGAATGGTATATCTCCTGCTCCATGGTTTTACTCACATACTGCCATATATTTCATGTTATGGAAGTCTCAGATGATGACCCAGAATATGTTGTTTGATTTAAGAATGCTTTTATTGCAGATTTAACACTAAGAAGATATCTATATGAGATTTCTAAAGATAGCTAAAGCACTTGACACAAGGTTTAAGAATCTGAAGTTCCTTCCAGAAGGCTTAAAGCAGCAACACTCCGATTCGGAAACTACAGAACCCGAACCATCAAAACCAGTGCAATCATTTCTTTCATTGGTGCAAACTCTTCACAACTGATTTTATGTCATTTCACATATGCCATAACATGAAGAATGTTTTATAAAGGTTCCTCTTGCATCTTGTTGGGCAGTTCTGTTTTTATCAAGTTCCCCTGTGAAAACAATCTTTCAACTGCAGTGTTGCTAAAGATTTTTAGCATTGAAAGATAAAACAAGCCAAGTTCACTTAAATCTTTGTGCGCAGTGGCAGCCATCTGTTCGAGACCTTCAACCCCAAACTGCTCTACTTGATTGTTTGGAGTATGAAGTCAGTGAACCATAGGCAAAACTGTCCACTGCTGCTCCAACCGCCCACGGTCTCCAGAAAACAATGGCAAAAATGAGATATCAGCCAATCTAGGTCGTGAAACACTTAATACTGCAAGCATTTCAGTCACCTGATCATTTAGTGGCAATCTCTGTTTCATCTGTTTCACAAACTCCAAGATGAAATCTCAACGCCAAAATTTGATGTCTTGGACAACGGGAATGGTTAGTGTGTATTCTGAAATTTCCAGCGGAAGGTGACTCCCAAATTGACTGTGCAAATCTATAAGATATTGAACTCCAAGGTGATGTCGTAGTTTAACACAGAAGTTCATTATTTGGGGTTTTCAGAACCCACAGTAGGGGCAACATAACTATTTCAGGCATTGTCCGGAATAAATGAATGGGAAAACAGCAATTTTGCCTGATCAAGGATTAAATGTGACTAAGCATGTTCTTCTCTAAAACGGCAGTTTCTTAGATTTAGGCACACACAGGCATAAACAATAGGATTAAAATATCCCAGATATTTACCTAACATCTGGAATGGTACTGAGTATTTAACAGCAGGTTCACAGTGTCCAGTTGCTGACCTATCGGGGAGAAAGGTGTCAGGAAAAAGGTCTCTCAAGATGGATTCAGAGGACTACTCCAAACTACACTGTATTAGCTAATCTTTCATAACTTCTACAACACACATAGGTCATAGTAACCCCTACTGGATCATCACTTTTCCTAGTTTATAGTAAACTTCTAATATCAGAGGCAGCTAGACTCAAAGTTTTCATCCATTTATTGTATTTCATTCTCACTTCTTTACTTGTCTGTACACTCCTCCCATTCTGATTAGCAGAAATTGCAAGCTAGATTTTGACTTTGTGTATAAAAGCCTGCTTTCCAATTAAACCTAAACTATGTGGTGTTCTATTTTATTAATTCGCAGTGGCTGAATGAACATCATATGGTTGCAATTGGCTTGATCACATTCTGGGGTACACTCCCCTCAAATCCATGATAACCCAGTCCAGTTCTCAAAAACCGAGTTCCACAACTCTCACCAATAAGCTCTAGTACAAAGATTTCAATTACTGCAGCAGCTTTCCAGAATTAGCACTTTCCAACTGAAACATTTAGTTTATCTCTCAGGCTTCCTGAACGAATGGATGTAGAAAAATCAGGTACGTTTTGCTCATAGGATCACTGTACTTATGATAAAGATGGTCAGCAATGTTGTTACTTTCTATATTTTTCTGACTAACAGAAAGTGTGGCTCAATTTGTCAAACTGATCAATAATGCTGTTCACACAGGCTCTAATTGAAAGCCACCTTGCATCAGAAAGCTGCAGTATCTTCTGTGCTCTGTAAGTCACGGAATGGCTGAGTGACAGGGTGTGTGAATCTGGGGGCTCATGGGTGATGTTGAAAGAGATCAGGTGATGGTCAGAAGGAACTTACCAACAGAGAGAGCACTGCTCGGTGATGGAGTGATAAGATGTTAGGTGCGAGGATCTTTTAAGACTGTGAACTTACACAATGCTGAGATGAGCCAAACTGGGACAGAGCACCATTGATTAATGAAGAGATGTCCTTTCCACCTCTTTGCATACAGGTTTAAAGTCAGTGGCCTCAGGTGATCACCTTCTCCAGATGTATTTGCTGAATTTGTCACGAAGCTCTTTGGTTTTGACACCATAAATGATAGGGTCGAGCATAGGGGGGATAAGCAAATAGAGATTGGCCAAGATGATGTGAACGTGGGGAGCGATGCCCTGACCAAACCGGTATGTCAGAGTGGAGAAGAAGAAGGAAGGATAAGACATCAGCATCACACCGATGTGGGCCGTGCAGGTGTTGAGGGCTTTCTGGTGGGCTTTCTTGGAGGAGATTCTGAGAATGTCCCTGATGATCAGAGCATAGGACAGGGCAACCAGTGTCAGATCTAACCCAATGACTATAAACGCCATCACCAAGCCATATGTTCTGTTGACTGTGATGTCCCCACACGACATCTTTGCCACAGCCATGTGGTCACAATACGTATGTGGGATAATGCGGTTGGTACAAAATGGCTGCCTTCTCAGGAGAAGGGGCAGTGGCAGAATGAAGAGAACAGTTCTTATCAAACCCACTAGACCTAGCTTAGCTATTCGTGTGTTGGTGAGGATGGTGTCGTACCTCAGAGGGTTACATATGGCGACATAGCGATCGAAGGCCATCGTCACAAGGACAGCTGAGTGCATCATAGAACCCGTGTGAAGGAAGAACATCTGGGTGAGGCAGTCACCCAGAGTAATGCCTTTCAAATTGAACCAAAATATACACAGTGCCTTCGGCACGACGGAGGTAGACGTAATGATTTCCGTGAATGCCAGCATGCAGAGCAGCAGGTACATCGGCTTGTGCAGGGTCTTCTCTTTCCCTACAACAAACAGAAGCATGAAATTTCCCAACAGGCCAATAATGTAGAACATAGAGAAAGGGATGGAGATCCAGACGTGAGCAGCTTCTAGGCCAGGGATGCCCATTAGGGTGAATGTTGAAGGGTCAGAGAGGGTGAGGTTGAAAACTGCCATGAGGTTGTTGATGCAGCAATCAGGCTCAGAAATGCTCAAGCTACCTGTGAAGGGAGAGAAGCACAGTGAGGGGGTTAACACACTTTATAAGAAATAGTACGATAAATACTGTATACTTATTTACAATCTTGAAAGGGGGTGAGGAGTGAGGTGGCAATATTTGCAGATTGCACCTGTTTATTTTATTCATAGTCAAGTCCAGATAAGTCCTTAGCGGGAGCTTACTAAGCCAGGTGAATGGGCAGCATGATGGCAGATGCACTTTGGTGGTAATAACTGCAACATTCATGCCCATTGGAGGGAAAAGCTTGAATTCCTCAAACACCTAACAAGGTTCTAATTCAACTGTATGAGCTCAGGACAGGGACCTGTGCATTTTGGTACACAGCCTGCTAAAAGTTGAAGCACCGACAGAAACTAAGCAAAACATTGGGATCCAGGAGTAGTGGGATGGGAATTCATACAGACAATACAATGCCGTGAGATCAATTAGTCAATGTTTCACCCTCCTCTGTTCACCTCTGTGTAGTACTGTGCACCCTTCTCACACAGGATGTTGCAGAACTAGAGGAGCTCATGCAAGGGAAAAGATCAATGATCTGGGAAAACTCATATATGGAAAGAGATTGAAAAGACTGGGATTGTTACCTTACAAAAGAGAAGAATTAGGGCTTGTCTTCACTACCCGCCGGATCGGCGGGTAGCAATCGATCTATCGGGGATCGATTTTTCGCGTCTCATTAAGACGCGCTTAATCGATCCCCGATCGCGCTCCCCGTCGGCTCCGGAAAACCACGTCATCAAGCGGCGCAAGCGGAGTCGACGGGGGAGCTGCAGCGATCGACGCGCCGCCGTCTTCATGGTCAGGTAAGCCGATTACGATACGCCGACTTCAGCTACGTTATTCACGTAGCTGAAGCTGCGTATCGTATATCGACCCCCCTTCCCTAGTGTAGCCCTGGGCTTAGAGGGGATATGAGAAAAGTATATAAAATACTGACTGGTAGAGTGTAGCATAGATTGAGAATGTGTTCTCCCTGTCTCATAACACAAGACCAAGAGGCTGCTCAATTAAACTGAAATGTGGCAAATTCAAAAAAAGATAAAAAAGAATGCTTTCTTCACTCAATGCCTAATTAGATTGAGGAGTGTGTTGCCAGAAGAGGTAGTTGAGGCCATGAACTATGTAAGTATCAGGAAGGGTTTGGACATTTACATGGACAGTAAGACTATCCAGTTAAAATAGTTAGAGCTAAATACATATTTTAGAAAGCCTGTACGCCCACATGTTTCAGGGCAAAAGTCAATCTCTAGCTTTTAGGCATTACGGTGATGCCCTCAGGATGGTAAGGTCATCCCTCCATCCACCTACAGCTAGGTTACACCTTCTTCTACGCACCTGGGGCTGTCACTGTCAGAGAGAGGACGCTGGGCTAGATGGACCATAAGTGTGGTCTATGATGCAATTCCTATGTTGGAAAGGAGCCAAGTTTCCCCCATGGAAACAGATATTATTATGATGGGCTATGGAAGGGCACAAGGGTCTTGATATTTGGGGCTACAGGACTGTACTTCCCTTGTTTCTTTTGGTGTGACACTTTCTTGCAGGCATCCAGCTTTGTTTGACACATAAGTTAGAGTTGTTAACTGACAAATGTAAGCAGAGACATGTGTCAGCAACTCAGCTACTAACACTTCTTATTTATGAAGTTTGCAGATGACACAAAAATTGTGGATTGTAACTAGGGAAGAGGATATGTCACTAATTCAGAGCAATCTGGATTGGATGGTAAACTGGATCAAAGCAAACAATATATGTTCTAATATAGCTATGTAGATATTTACATCTAGGAACAAAGAATGTAGACGATGCTTACACGATGGGGAACTATCGTGGAAGCACAATAACTCTGTACAAGATTTGGGGGCATGAAGGGATAGTTAGATAAACATGAGCTCCCAGTGTGACCATGTGTCCAAAAAAGCCAATGTGATCGTTGGATGATAAACAGAGGAATGTCAAGGAGATATAGAGACGTTATTTTACATTTATATTGGGCACTGGTTTGACTGCTTCTGGAATCCTTTGTCCAGTTCCGGTGTCCATGATTAGAGATGAATGTTTATACTCTGAAGAGTGTTCAGAGAAGAATCACAAGAATTATTATAAGATTAGAAAACGTGCCTTACAGTGATACACTCAAAGATCTCAAATTATTTAGTTTTTAAAAGATGGTTAAGGGGTGATTTGATGAGAGTCTATATGTACCTACATGTGGAACAAATATTAAATAATTGGCTTTTCAGTCTAGCATACAGAGGTGTAACAGTATCCAATGGCTGGAAGTTGAAGTTAGAGATATTCTGATGGGAAATAAAGTGAACATTTTTTAACTGGTGAGAGTATTTAAGCATTGGAACAATTTACCAATGGACATGGTGGATTCTTCATCACTGACATTTTTTAAATCAGGGTTTGATGTTTCTCTAAAAGATCTGCTCTAGGAATAATTTTGGGGAAATTCTCAGGCCTGTGTTATACAGACTGGATGATCACAATGGTCCCTTCCAGCATTGGAATCTACGAACATGTCCCCAGGAGTCAGCTGGAGTCATTTTGCCTGCAAGCTCATGCCTGAGCTTTCTGAAGGCATTTTTTCTATTCATGACCATGCTGAATTTAACTCTATGGAGAGAAATTCTCATGTGACTGCTCTGCCTTAGAAATGTTACACTGGGTGTGTATTTCATGAGGCTGAGGGACCCCATGATGCACTGCATGGATGAAATATAATGACTTGAGCGCATGAAATCTCCCTCACCATTAATGACTAAGAGAGCATTCTAGCAAGTGGTCCCAGAGCATCCTGGGTTTAACGTCTGTGTCCCAGTGGCTCACCGCTTCAGACAGCTGCCAGAGGCTCCTGAACGTGGCAGTTGTATTTATCTAGAGCCTGATAAGTCCTTCAGGTGCCTGTTCTTATAATATAATGTGCATGCTTCTCAGCTTGCGAGTGGTTCCTGTTTAGCAGTCTTTCAAGCACCATGCAGTGTGTATGGGTGTAACGAGAGAAGCCGCACAGGTGACTGCCTTAGTATTTGCCATTCATGAGATTTCTCACTGGTGAAACACAGTCACTGATTACCTCCCCGCCAAGGGAGCAGGTGTGACAGGAGGCACCTCACCCCCTGCAGAGGAAGAGCTGTGGGGAGCGTGGGGTGGCTCGGAGGTTATGGGGGCCAGGGATGACTGGGGAGCATGGATAGGACATTGGTGACCAACATACTGTTGTAATCGGGGCAGTCTAGGATGGGGAAGGAGAGTACAGACTGGGGGTCAGAGCATGATGGAAGACTGAAGCGGCTGAGGAACAAAGTGTGATGGGTTTCCCCCAGGATGCCACCTGGAACTGGGGTACCACTGAGCCCTCTGACTTACTAGCCTGGGATCCTTCTCTCAATGTGCTGATGTGACAAGCTGCCAACCCGCTACCGGCCTTCACCTCAATGAGCACTCACACAGGCAGGGACACACACAGCTGCAGTTGCTACCTGAAATTGGGGTTCCACTGAGCCCTTCTGAATCACCAGCCTGGGTGAATCCCTCTCTCAGTGTGCTGCTTTGACAAGCTGCAGGCCCGTGCCCCGTCCTACACGTCCACCAGCATTCACATAATTAGGCATACACCCAACTGCAGTTATATGCAGGCTCTCTGACCAGCAACTGCATGAACCAACAAGAGAGGTTACAGCCAAAATAACCTCCATCTCCCTAGCCTAGGACCCCAGAGCTCTACTATCCTGCCCTGGTCCAGTCTCTGAACAGTATGAATTTGTTATCCAGTTTGCCCATCCTTCAATGTGGGGAGGACAATGCACACTTGTGGTAACAAAGCTGAGATTTGTCCCCCAGACATGTTGTTTAAATGCATAGTGGGATTAGACTAAAACATAAAACAAATTTATTAACTACAACAGATAGATTTTAAGTGATTATAAGGGATAGCAAACAAGTCAAAATAGGTTATCTAGCAAAGAAACAAAAACACAAACTAAGTTTAGCACTCTGGTTAGATTGACTATGAATATACCAGCAGTCTGGAAGATTTTCAAGGCACAACATGCATCTGCTTTTCAGTTTGGGTTTCTCAGGTCTCCGTATAGAAGCCTGAAATCCTGTTAGCCTGAGTCCAGCACTTCCCCCAATTCAGTCTTTTTACTTCAGATGTTTCCACGAGTCCTGTTGTGTGGGGAGTGAAGAACCACGGATGATGTTACTCCCTGTCTTATATAGCGTCAGCATATGGTGGGAACTTGTTTCAAAACTTGGTTTCCAGATCAATTTGTGGGAAAAGTAAGAACATCCCAAGATGGAGTCTAGAGTTATGTGGCATGGTCACATGCCCTGGTTGAGTCATAGCATACATTATTTATAGGCTGTCTGGAGCGCTCTCATGAAGGCTCACCAGGTGGAAGATAAGTTTCTCCTAAGGACTAGTATTTCCCCTAGTGGCTCATTACTCTGAATAGGACCTTCCGAACCAGCTATCTAGACTGAAAGCATCTTGCCTAGAGGGCGTTACCCAGGTGTAACTACATTTGAATTACAGATATGTAGTCAATATTCATAACTTCAGATACAAAAACGATGCAGGCATACATGTTTCTTCGAGCAACTAACAGAAGTTTGCAGATTACAAGCCCTACTTCGCATGGGGGAGGTCAATCACTCTGGCATCTGCTGGGAGAGCAATATAGCAGAGAGTGTTGGGGACAACTTCCCGGTGAAAGCACTGGAGGAACCAACTAAGGGCTGTGCTCCTCTTGACCTCACAAATAGGGAAGAATTGGTATGGGAAGTAGAAATGGATGGCAACCTGGGAAGCAGTGACCATGAGATGGTTGAGTTCAAGATCCTGACAAAAGGAAGAAAGGAGAGCAGCGGACTATGGAATCTGGATTTCAGAACTGCAGACTTTGACTCCCTCAGGGAACTTATGGGCAGGATCCCCTGGGAGGGTAATATGAGGGGGAAAGGAGCCCAGGAGAGCTGGCTCTATTTTAAAGTAGCCTTATTGAGGGCACAGGAACAAACCATCCCGATGTGCAGAAAGAATAGCAAATATGGCAGGTGACCAGCTTGGCTTAACACAGACCTTAAACCATGCGCTGCTACAGGCTGGGGACTGACTGGCTAAGCGGCAGTTCTGCAATATAGGACCTGGGGATTAATGTGGATGAGAAGCTGGATATCAGTCAAGAGTGTGCCCTCTTGCCAAGAAGGATCACGGCATATTGGGCTGTATTAGGAGGAGCAATGCCAGCAGATCAAGGGAAGTGATTATTTCTCTCTATTTGGCACTGGTGAGGCCACATCTGGAGTATTGCATCCAAATTTGGGGGCCCCACTACAGAAAGTATGTGGACAAATTGGAGAGAGTCCAGTGGAAGGCAATGAAAATTATCAGCACCTGGCACACGTGACTTACGAGGAGAGGCTGAGGGAACTGGGGTTATTTAGTCTGCAGAAGAGAAGAGTGAGGGGGGGATTTGATAGCAGCCTTCAACTACCTGAAGGGAGGTTCCAAAGAGGATGGAGCTCGGATTTCTGTGGTGGCAGATGACAGGAAAAGGAGTAATGGTCTCAAGTTGCAGTCGGGGAGGTCTAGGTTGGCTATTATGAAAAACTAGTTCACTAGGAGCATGGTGAAGCACTGGAATGGGTTACCTAGGGAGGTGGTGGAATATACTTCCTCAGTGTTTTTTAAGGCCTGGTATATGAAAGCCCTGGGTAGGATGATTTAATTGGATTTGGTCCTGCTTTGCGCAAGGGGTTGGACTAGATGACCTCCTGAGATCTCTTCCAACTCTAATCTTCTATGATTCTATACAAATAGGATAATCATATTCAGAAATCATAACTTTTCAAATGACATCTTACATGAGCCATGTTGCATAACATGCAATAATTATGTTGTAATCATATCATAATAATATCACTATGAAGAATTTGGGTGGAGTGTTAGAAAAACAGTCAATGGTTGTTTCCACTGGTGAAATACCTGAAGTTAAACAACAACAACAGCAGCTGGAAACAAAACCGAGTAAAGGCTGTGACACCCAGGCTGCACTTCTATGGCTAGGCAGGACAAAGAGACCCTTTAACCCCTCCACAACGCAGTCTGGGCCAGTGAAGGTCCCAGTGCTGGCTTTTGATCAAAACTTACAAAGAAAAATTTAATTTCAGCAGCATTTCCTGCCTGTCCATCTACATGCCGCTCTGTGTCCCCACCATCCCCAGTGCTGCCCGCCTGCCCATGTACATGCCACTCCACATCCTCAAAATCCCCAGGGCTGCCTGCTGTCTCTGTACATCTCTTGCCTGCCCCCACAATTTTCAGTGCTGCTTGCTTCTCTGCATACACTTCCCTCTGTGGCCCCACAACACCCAACACTGCTCTCCTGTCCCTGTACACCCAGCCCCCATAATCTCACTTGTTCATGTTGGTTCCCCCACCCGACAACTTCTAGCCCCGCCACACAGTGATACCCCTCATCCAGGACCAAAACCCGATGCCAGACCCCACAGCGACAGCTCACAGAAATACCTCCTCAGACTAGGTTAAACTCAGTGTCTGCCTGCACCAGGGAAAAGGGGGAGATCAGCTAGAACTGCCTTTCTGGATGCAAAGGGAAGGAGAGAAGAGTAGGCTCAGTGGGATTGAGAGAAGACTTGGAGAATAAAAGGAGCCAGAGTGAGTAACTCTTCCTCAAAAAAACCCCCAAAGCTTTAACATATTGTAGTCCATTAGAAACCCAGACATACCTTCCTGGGGCTGCTTCTCTATGTTGGTGTGACGTTCCGATCTGGTGTTGTCTGGACCAGTGATCTGCTAGGACACTCCAATCCTTGACTCTGGGAGCCATCCTTACCCTGCTCTGCTGTGAGAACCCCCACTCCTGTGCTGTTCATGCACAGCCTCCGGCATGTAACTTGCTCCCAGCTACTTGCAAGTGAATGACACTAGCCAATATCTCCTGTCCCAGAAACAACCCTAGGAACCTCCATCTTGCAGTGTCCAGTTATGCCCACTGGACACTACATATAAGTTCATCAATTTAACAATGAAATTGATATGTACCAGGCTTGTTCTCCCAAGTGGAGTCTCTAACACACTGCAAACTAAATGCACTGCTTCAAGTAGAATAAACAAATACATTTATTAACTATGAAAGATCGATTTTAAGTGATTATAAGTCAAAAGGTAACAAGTTGGATTAAATCAAATGAAAAAAAAGGAAAACACATTCTAAGCTGATTTTAACACTTTCAATGTCCTTACAAACTTAGATGCTTCTCACCACAGGCTGGCTGCTCTTCAGCCTGGCTCTCCCCTTTGATCAGCGCTTCAGTCACTTGGTGGTGGTGTCTGTAGATGTAGGTGGAAGAGAAAGGAAGAGCCTGGAACACGTCTCTTCCTTTTATTATGTCCTTTCTTTCCTCTTAGCTTGGCCACGCCTCCCACCCCCTTCAGAGTCAGGTGAGCATTACCTCATATCAGTTTCAAACTACCCAAAGGAATGGGGAGACTCCTTCAGGATCTAACGGATTATTTTGTTGCTGCCTGAGCCAGTGTCCATTGTTCCCGTGAGGCTGGGCTGGGTTTGTCCCATCCATGCCTTGACGATGTGAGAACTGCCACTCTATTCTTGGAGACTTTTTCCATGGGCTTTCGTTAAGCCATGAGGATACATTTTCAACCTCATAACTATATACATGAAATTATAACCTATAAACTTACTATAACGTTACTGTAACAATTACTATAACATCACTATAATAACCATGCTCAGTGCACCATTAGCCTTCCTAACACACCCAACTTTAAAAACTTTGCTTTGGATACAACACAATCATTTTATAAAGATGAATATGGGGGTGTAGGGTGTTCCCCCGAGGAGCAGAGCGTCACATTTGGCAATTGCTGACATTGCCACAAGGCTGAAGTGGGATTGCTCACGGCAGGAAGGATGGTCTGGACGGAGGAAGGTGTTAGAGACAATGTGCCACACTGTGGTACATGTTGCATTACTGTCTGAGACACTCCCCTACCCCAGGGGGCCTCATTATGTCTCTTTGGTTTGTGCATTAGGCAGGATGTCCGTTCCCTATTACACCCAGTTTCAGGACTCCATGCCACTTTGGTCAGGACACTGCACATCCCAGCCCCCTCACACACATACTGTGCTTACCTCACCCAGTGAGATTTCCAACACCACCTGAATTCTTCTAAGCTAAAATCATACTTTTATTTTTACTGCCTTTTGTACTTCTCATCCTCTCCAGACCCAGAGATGCAGGGGCACAGAGAGAGGAGACCCTTCTTCCTCCCCCCAAAAAATTGTTATCCTGATTTTTCTTAACCTCTAAGCCTGTGAGTTTGTGATTTCAGCAACTCTCCTGTCAGTTTTTCTTTCATGTAAACAAACTCACCCATCCAGGAGGCTCATGTTCAGTGTAAATCAGGCCATTTATTTAAGTCCCTGCATATGGATTTAGGGTGAAATCCTGGCCGTGTTGAGAGATTTCCCATTGATTTCAATGGGACCAAAATGTCACCCATAGTGTTTAACGTTCGGCTCCAAGCTGTGAAAATCACAGCTTCGGATCCAGCTGCAAACAACACTATTCTGTTAAGGAACTCAAAGTGTCTGAAGGAAACACCCAGTTTATGTGGCATTTGGAGACCAGGCATGAACAATGGGAATTTCAAAACACATGGGCCCTGGTTTTGCTTTCAGGGAGGCCAGTGTCAATTTGGAATGACCCACTGAAGGCAGAATGTGAGAGCAGAATCTGGCCAGTGTGGGACCCACTGAAGGCAGAATGTGAGAGCAGAATCTGGCCAGTGTGGGTTCTTGTTGTGAACCCTCTGGTAACACAGATACCCGCAGTATACAGATACAGGCCAGTGAAGTTGCTGAAGTGGAAAAATTGAGCGAACCAGAGGAAAAACCACACTGCCCCCCCAAAACGAAGCCACTGAGACAGATGAAGAACACAGTAAGACAGAAGGAACAGATCTTAAAAACAAATATTTGTCGAAACTATTTCCAATACATTTGTAGTTCCAATTTTACCCAGGTAAATCTGCTCGTCTTTCTGACAATACTAAACAGAGAAGCAGCACAGGTTCCTTGGCATTTCCCAATTGTGTGTGAGATCTCTCCATGGTGTGTCACCCCTCCCAGCCAAGGGAGCAGGTTTCATGAGCGACACTGGAGAGAAAATAGACTCTGGAAAAGTTCAGGTTATGAGCCTCCCCCAGGAGTAATCCCAGCATAGGCACTGACTCCGTGGGTGCTCCGGGGCTGGAGCACCCACAGGGAAAAATTTGTGGAGCACCCACCGGAAGCTCTCCGCCAGCCCTGGGGCCCAAGCCCAGCTCCCCGCAAGCCCCAGGGCTCGCGACTAGCTCACCGCAGCACCGGGAGACGTTCCAGGGCCCCGCCCCCGACACCGGGCGACATTGTGTCGGCGTCGGGGGCGGGGCCCTGCAACGTCACCCTGCGTCGGGGGCAGGGCCCCGCAATGTCACCCGGCATTGGGGACGGGGCCCAGTGTCAGGGGCGGGGCCCCGCCACGTCGTCCGGCGTCGGGGGCGGAGCCCCGCCCCCGACGCCGGACGTCAGCCCCCACCGGCGCCGCCGGAAGTGGGCGCCTGTGGATCCCAGGAGCTCAGATTGTCAGAGCAAACTGAGTCTTGCAGACTGTACAGCCTAACAATTGACGATGGCTTTTTTTTTCTGTGTGTAATGTGCTTCCAGCTGCATTATGTTTGGGAATGCTGCCACATGAGAAGGGAGCAGAAATCATTTTTAAAGTCACTTCTACCCTATGGAGGTCAAATGCTAAGATCCTGAATTCATGCAAGCCAAGGTATGAGTTCTTCGTTCACACAATACGCATAATTCTAAATAGGGGGCGTTAGGTTCCAGGGAATTTTTTTCCACAGCCTTTGGCGAAGAACCCCAATTCCTAATATCCAAGCACAACCGTGTCTTTCCAATCTGGTGTTATAGTCCGGCCCTTTTACTTTGGGTTATCACCTGCATCATCCCTACTAGTGGCTTGAGTGTTTTGAAATACTGGGATAGGCATTTATACAGTGTGTTCCACAGTGCTACGTATATGAGAAGTGAAACAGAAATTGTGCGTAGTGACATTACAAATGAGGCCTTTACAGATAAATATCTTGTAATTAGTCACTGCACAGTACTGTCCATTCATGTTATTAGTTACCCTTACAGCTGGTTGACACCCTCTGGTAAACTTTACTGGGCAGGAAACAGGAATGTCTAGTTTTTTTGGTCAAGGGATTGCATTGCTCTGTGATACACCAGTAGCTGACGTAGATCCAGTTGTTTCTTATGGATTCTGTCTTCCAGATAGCCTACTGAATGGACAGTAACCAATTTTTCAAACGTTGCTTGTCAGGATGTAGTATTGGTACCCAGACACTGAGCAAGTTTGTTTTGAATAACATGGGCCTTAGTTATAAATTAAATTAAATTAATGGAGATATGCCAATCTCCTAGAACTGGAAGGACCTTGCAAGGTCATTGAGTCCAGTCCCCTGCCTTCACTAGCAGGACCAAGTACTGTCCCCTGACAGATTTTTGCCCCAGATCCCTAAGTGGCCCTGTGATCTGGGGGGGAGGGATAGCTCAGTGGTTTGAGCATTGGCCTGCTAAACCGAGGGTTGTGAGTTCAATCCTTGAGGGGGCCATTTGGGGATCTGGGGCAAAAATTGGGGATTGGTCCTGCTTTGAGCAGGGGGTTGGACTAGATGACCTCCTAAGGTCCCTTCCAACCCTGATATTCTATGATTCTATGACAGTGTATCCCATAAAACTTTATGAGGAGATGCTTATAAATGTATACATGATGTAACGGGACTAGGTTTTATGCTACGTGTGCCATGTAACATATCTCTGTGAAAGTTATGACCTACTGAATGTATTCCTCCCATTTATATGCATGTATCATTGTTGTAGCTGAAGTTATGAATATTGGTTGTATTTCTTGAGAAAGGAATGTGCAGGTTAAGTGCCCAATCAAGACGCACTTAACGGACAATAGAACTTGCAGACACCAATTCACATCTGAGCTTTGCCAGGAATGTGGCTGGTCTGAGAAGGAACTGAGTTGTGCATGGACAGGTGACTTGTCCATGTGACCCCAACTCCATTTGGTAACTGGATGCTACACAGGGAGAGGGAGGGGTGTCCACCCAGAGGAGAAAATCTATTTAAACCCCTAGGAAACCCCTCCATGGTGGTCTTCAGATGGCTAAAGAAAGGAGCTCTCCACCCCACAAGGACATACCTGAGAGAGACTGAACAAAGGACAGAGACAATAGGGGGTGTGAGCGACTGCTGGACCCAGGCTAGAAGCTTTACAGCCTGTGAAAGAAGGAAAGTTGGAGCTGGTGAGGTTTTGATATCTGTGTGAAGTTTGATTAGACATAGACCTGCATGTTTTATTTTATTTTACTTAGTAATTCAATTTGTTCTGTCTGTCACTACATGGAATCACCTAAATCCTACTTTCTGTACTTATTAAAATCACTTTTTACTCATTAAGTTTCCTGGTGTACGAGTTGGTACCCGGGAGAGGGGGGGGCAAACAGCTGTGCATATCTTTCTATCTTTGAAATAGAAGGCAAACTATTTATGAGTTTGCCCTGTATAAGCTTTATACAGGGTAAAACGGATTTATTAAGGGTTTGAACCTCTTGGGGAGTTGGGCACCTGGGTGTGAAAGGCAAGAGCGCTTCCAGGAGCCTTACAGTTGTGAGTGGACTTGGTTCGGACCTGGGTCTGTGCGCAGCAGATCAGTGGAATCTGGCTCAAAACAGACAGGATTCGGGAGTCCCAAGCTGGAAAAGGCCTGGAAGCAGGGGCAGAAGTAGCCTTGGCACACCAGGTGGCAGCACCAAGCAGGTCTCTGTGACCCCAACCCGTCACAGGCCCCCTCAAGGATTGAACTCACAACCCTGTGTTTAGAAGGCCAATGCTCAAATCACTGAGCTTTCCACGCCCCCCCCAGTTAAGATGCGTTGTCACTAATGCAAATTATGACTGGTACTAACAGGGAATTTGAATTACCCAATTTGTAGATACCATGTAAGATATTTTTGCCAGTTTATTTTTTCCTTCCCTTCATGTTATTTGCTTCTATTTGTTTGTTGATTTTTACTTGTGTGTTGGTTAAAGAGTTTCGCAATGTTATGCACATTGTAAATGATGTACAGCAATAATACGATACAGCAATAATACAGTAATACAGAACTAATAAAGTTCCTATTATATAGTAGCCAAGTTTAAATTAACTGTCAGTGATTTTTAGCTGATTGCCACCTTCATTCTCCATATATGATAGAATGAGGTTTATTTGACCAGTCTCTTTTTTATAAAGCACTTCATTTTCTTTTTCTTGATGCTTGGCAGGGCCGGCTCCAGGCACCTGCTTTCCAAGCTGGTGCTTGGGGCGGCATCGAGAATGGGGCGGCAGTCCGAGTCCCGCGGCGGCAATTTGGCGGCAGGTTTACCACTCTTCCCGCAGCCGAATTGCCGCCGCGGGACTCGGACTGCCGCCCCATTCTCGCCCGCTGCGGTGGCAATTCGGCGGCGACTGCTTGGGGCGGCAAAATTGTTAGAGCCGCCCCTGATGCTTGGGTAGTCCAATGAACAAATAAAGGGGATCAATCAAGGCCAGTATTCAGATGAGAGATGAATGCTTCCCTCTCAGGCTTTCCCTGCCCCAGGCCCTCCCTTCCCTCAAGGAGGGACATTTGGGCAATTGTTCAGGGAGAAATTCTGCCTTCCCTCAGCTCAACTTCCTTGGAACTGCTGGTAGCTGGTCTGCTCTGCTCCCTGGTCTGCCACAAAATGAGCTGCTCCCCTGCCTTTTTGCCTTTCTCAAGCACTTCTCTTCAGACTTGGTTTGTCTGATCCATTTTCCTGATAATTTACTTGCTGAATGTTTGGCTCCTTTGAACTCAACTTGAAACGTGGCTACAAGTTCAGTGGCTTTGGAAAGTAATCCTGCTTTTTACAGGTCTATGTCTTTGGATTGTGGCGGTTTTGAAACAGAATTTACCATTTCCACAATCTGTCTTTGAAGCACAATGAGATAAACTAAACTAAAATTTCCCACTAATTTATTTAAAGCTCAAGGTTTGTAAACATCATTGGCCTTTTTTGCTCAGGAGAATTATTTATGTGGGTGCCTTCATTGTGTCTAAATACTGAAATCTGAGAGGAAGTAGTGAGATCAAAGAAGGAGATTGAGGGAAGTGATTATTCCCCTCTATTCAGCACTGGTGAGGTCACATCTAGAGTACTGCTTCCTGTTTTGGGCCCCCTATTACAGAAAGGATGTGGAAAAATTAGAGAGAGTCCAGAGGAGGGGAACGGAAATGATCAAGGAGATGGGGCACATGACTTACGAGGAGAGGCTGAGGGAAATGGATTTGGTAGAAGTCTTCAACTACCTGAAAGGGGGTTCCAAAGAGGATGGAGCTTGGCTGTTCTCAGTGGTGACCGATGTCAGAACAAGGAGCAATGATCTCTAGTTGCATTGTGGGAGATCTAGGTTGGATATTAAGAAAAAAATATTTCCCTAGGAGGGTGGTGAAGCACTGGAATGGGTTCCCTAGGTAGGTGGTGGAATCTCCATCCTTAGAGGTTTTTAAAGATTGACAAAGCCCTGGCTGGGATGATTTGGTTGGGGTTGGTAATGTCTTGAGCAGCTGGTTGGACTAGATGACCTCCTGAGGTCTCTTCCAACTCTAATCTTCTATGATTCTATGATTCATTCTGGTTGTTGATCACCTGCCTAGTCAATTCCTTGAATAAGCTTTCATTTGTTCTAAAATCTGTTCAAGAGTCCAAACACAAAATATCTGTTTTACTGCTCTAACCCCAGAAAAAAAAATAGTATAGGTGGGAAAAAAGGTTTTTTATTATTCCAGTCTCTGGGAAGCAATCTCATGCAGTGATGTTATATTCCCCTTATGCAGAAAGTGTGCTCCCCAAAGTTACACATTTCAGATTTTAACACTTAAATGAAGATTTCACAAGTTACACATCTCTTTATACATCACTAAAATCCAACCCATCAGTTTGTCCCAGATCCCTAATGTAAGTGGGGAACTATTGTGGGGAACTTTCCTGGCTTCTGCACTACCTCAGTGGAATTGGCTAGCGAAAGGGTCGGAGACCCCACTCCTATTCCCTTTACCCCAAGGCCTGCCTGACCTCAAGGACACTGCTTCCACTCTCCTGTGTGGCAGAGTCCTCATAATGGTGACACGGCTGGGCCTAGGATTCCTGGGAGGATGAACCCCCAGTCTCATCGTGGTCACTTAGGACTGGGGCTAGGGTGTCCCCACTCTGGGGTACTCTCTTCACACTGGACTCTTCCCTGACTAGTTCATTAAATTCAAACCTAATATAATTTAGAAAATACCAACTCAAAGAAAAATAAGGACAAAAATGGGATAGATTCAAGGAAACAAAGGGATGGGGTTCAAGGAAACAAGGCAGCTTGTTGGGGATAGGGACATTACAAACCACCCTCTCTGGGATGTTAGGAAAGTTCACAGTCTGTTCCTCATACATCCCAGGTCTCCTGCCCAGGCACTGGTTGTGCTGCGGCGATACCCTGGATCAAACACTTGCTCTGGCAGTGGCCACACACGTCCAGACTCTAGGTGGAAGGACCCTTCTCCCCAGCAGCTACCCTCCCATCACATTCAGATTCAAGGCCCCCCTTCTGAGTCTAGCCTTCAAGGACCAGAACTCGGGTGACATCTCCCTGTGTTGGGCCCTCTGCCCATAGCCCCACCTTGTTCTCCCCAGCGGCTCATTGTGCTCGGTTGTTGGGTTACTTGTAGCATGGCTGGCATACACTACCCTGGCTCTGAACCCGACGCTCCCCACCGTAGCTCAGCCTTTGCTCCCTGTTGGCACAGCTGGTGTGTGCCGATAAAGCCCCCACTTCTGGTCTCCCCCAGCTGCAGCTCCCCAGCTCTGCTTCAGCCTCCAAACCAGCTCTGACGCCTCTGGCTCAGTGCTGCTTCTCTGGCTCCAGCACAGCTCTGGCTTGTGGGCTGCCTCTCTGGCCCTTGTGTTTCTGGCTGGTGCGTCTCTACCTCCAGCTTCAGGTGCTGCTCAGGATTGCCAGAATTCTAAAGCATTAAAATCCCTAAAGCACTTAACAAGTAATCCGAATGTAGCCGAAATCAACTGAAATGTATTTCTTGAAACAAAGGGTTTTTTTATTATCGCTGTGGCAAATTGCCGGCACTACTATGATGGGTCCCGCACTTTCTCTTCTTGTGGGGGGGTTTCAGGGTGCCATTTCTTGCCCCTGAAATGGGGTAACAGCTATTCTACTAGTATCCCAGGGAAGGGGAGTGGAGAGGGAGGGACCCAGGCCCTCCGGGTCCCAGCCCAGGGGCCCTATGATAGCAGGTGAACCACTTGTACCAGTGATTCTTTCCTCTGGGCTACTTCCCTCTCCTGACCTTCAGCTTGTGGGGCTTCCTGCCTTCCCTCTGCACAAGCCAGGTGTCCCTTTACCTAGGATCTTGGTCTTCTTAGCCCACCGCAGCACTTCTCAAAACTCTCCTCCGCTTTCCTCCGAACTGCTCTTTGTTCCGCCACCAATCCACTCTGCTTCACTCCTCCAAACTTCTCTCTGCTCCACCACCAAACCACTCTGATTCAGCTCCTCCAAACCACTCTGCTCCAACTCCTCCTCACTCTGCTCCAGCTCCTCCTCTGGCTGATTGAAGCAGGGGGATTTTATCAGGTGACTGGCTTCAGGTGCTCTAATTGGTTTCAGGTGCTTTTAATTAATCTACAGGGAATAAGGCTTCTCCTCATCCTAGATCACTCTCCTGCTGCCTTCTGGCCATGCTGTATCACACCGCATTGGTCTATACTTCAAGTAACAAAGGAAAGCTTTTGTTAGATACCTAGTACAGATTTGATTTAAAAAAAACACACACACACAATCCCCAGCAGACGTTTGTCCACATTATCAACAAAGCTTTGAGATGACAACCAAATTCAAAATTAAACCCCCAGTACTGGTCCTTGAATCCCGATTGACGACTTGTATACGGACTGAGGGTTGGCAGGTGTTTAAAAAATAAGGGCCAGTAATGGTGTAAAATAGCCAAAAGGAGCCCAAAACATATGCAGTGTAAAAATAACAAGACCATTATATTATTATTTTTTTCTAAATGCATTCAGTGATGATAGTCAATGTCCATATATTGAGTTGAATTACTTTGTTACTGTTAATCTCTAGAAGGCAACATTTCATCCTTGCTCGCTTTGCTGGAAGAAGAATGCCTCTGCTGCTTGTCATACATATCAGCAGTGACCAGTGCAATCATTTCTTTTGTTGGTGCAAACTCTTCACAGCAGATTTTGTTGTTGCATGCATGCCCTAACATTAAGAATCTTTTCTAAAATTTCCTCTAGCATCTTGTTGCACAGTTTTGTTTTTATCGAGTTAAGCTAAGAAAACAGTCTTTCAAATGCAGCATTACTAAAAGGTAGCAACTGCAATGAAAGAAAAAACAAGTCAAGTTCACTAAAGCCTTTGTCCCCAGTGGCATCCATGTGTTCGAGACCTTCAACCCAAAACTGTTCTACTTGGTTGTTCTGAGTAAGATGTCAGTGAACCACAGGAAAAACTCTCCAACGCTGCTCCAACTGTCCAAGGTCTCCACAAAACAATAGCAAAATGAAAAATCTAGATTCAAGGTTTACATTCATTTATCTACTTTCTTTCTCATTTATTTACTTGTCTGTCCACTCCTCCCATTCTATTAGCAGAAACTGTCAGCTAGATTTTAATTTTGCACCTAAAAGCCTGCTTTCCAATTAACCCTTACTATGTTTTGTTCTCTTTTATTAATTCATAGTGAGCGAGTGCACACCATATGGTTGAAATGAGCTTGATCCCATTCTGGGCTACACACCCCTCAAATCTAGGATAACACGGTTTGGTTCTCAAAAACACAAAGTTTCACAACTCTGACCAATAAGTTCTAGTATAATGGCCTCAATTCCTCCAGTAGCTTTCCTGTATTAGCACTTTCCAACTGAAACATTTGGTTTATCCTCCAGGCTTCCTGAATTATTGGTCGTAGAAAAATCAGGTAAATTTTACTCACCAGATCACTGTACTTATGATAAAGAAGTTCAGCATTATAATTGTTTTCTTTCTTTTTTTCCAGCTATCAGAAAACATAGCTTTATTTCACCAAACTGATCAAGAATGTTGTTCACACAGGATCTAATGGGAAGCCACCTTGCTTCAGAAAGCTGCGGTATCTTCTGGTGGTCTGGAGGTAAAAGAAAGGCCAAGTGACAGGGTGTGTGGAGTGGGGGCTGATGGGTGACACTGAAAGAGGTCAGGTGATGGTCAGAGAGAGGGAACTCAGCAACGGAGAGAGCAGTGCTTGGTTATGGAGTGATACGATGTTAGGTGTGAAGAGCTTTAAAGTCTGTGAACTTACACAATGATGAGCTCAGCCAAACTTGGATAGAATACCCTTGATTAATGAGGAGATATATTTTCCCCTCTTGTCACAGAGAATTGGAGTCAGTGGCCCCAGGTGATCTCATTCCGCAGATGTATTTGCGCATTTTGTCACGAAGCTCTTTGGTTTTGACACCATAAACAATAGGGTTGAGCATGGGAAGGAGGAGGTAATACAGGTTGGCCAAGATGATGTGTACATAGGGAGCAATGCCCTGACCGAATCGGTATGTCAGAGTGGAGAAAAGGAAGATAGGATAAGCCATCAGCAACACAACGATGTGGGCTGTGCAGGTGTTGAGGGCTTTCTGGTGGGCTTTATTGGAGGGGATTCTGAGGACGGCCCTGATTATTAGAACATAGGACAAGGCAATAAGCGTCAGGTCAAACCCGAGGACTATAAATACTATCACCAAGCCGTACATCCTGTTCACTGTGATGTCCCCACATGACATCTTTGCCACAGCCATGTGGTCGCAGTACGTATGGGGGATAATGCGGTTGGCACAGAATGGCTGCCTGCTCAGGAGCAGGGGTAGGGGCAGAACGAAGAGAACAGCTCTTGTCAAACACACTAGCCCTAGCTTAGCTATTCGTGCATTGGTGAGGATGGTGGCGTATCTCAGAGGGTTACATATGGCAACGTAGCGATCAAAGGCCATTGTCACAAGGACGGCTGAATGTGTCACTGAACCCGCATGAAGGAAGAACATCTGGCTTAGGCAGCCACCCACAGTAATGCCTTTCAAATTGAACCAAAATATACACAGTGCCTTCGGCACGATGGCAGTAGACGCGCCTATTTCTGTGAGTGCCAGCATGCAGAGCAACAGGTACATTGGTTCATGCAGGGTCTGCTCTTTACCTACAACAAACAGAATCATGAAATTTCCCAAAAGGCCAATAATGTAGAATGTAGAGAACGGGATGGAAATCCAGATGTGAGCAGCTTCCAGGCCGGGAATGCCCGTTAGGATGAATGATGAACGGTCAGTGCCACTGAGGTTGAAAGCTGCCATGAGGAGGCTTGTGCATCGATTGGGCACAGAAATGCCCAAGGTTTCTGTAAAAGGAAAGAAGAAGAGCGAGGAGGTTACATGTTTTATAAGCGACAAAGGGTCCTGTGGCACCTTATAGACTAACAGAGGTATTGAAGCATAAGCTTTCGTGGGTGAATACCCACTTCTTCGGATGCAAGCAGTGGAAATGTCCAGAGGCAGATTACATATTTTATAACAAATAGTACGATAAATGTTGTGGATCCGTGTCCTGAGTTCATACAATTAAATTAGAACCTTGTAAGGTGTTTGAGGCATTCAAGCTTTTCCCTCCAATGGGTATGCACATTAGAGTTATTGACATTGAAAGTCCATCTGCCATCATGCTGCCCATTCACCTTGCTTTGTTAGCTTCCTTTGAGGACTTCTCTGTACTTTACTATGACTAAAATAATCTGGTGCCATCTGCAAATATTGTCACCTATGAAACCCTGCTCACAGTGCAAGCACAGACAGAAACTAAGGAAAACATTGAGATCCAGGAGGAGTGGGATGGGAAATCATAAAGGAAATAAAATGCCATGAAATCAGTCAGTCAATGTTTCACACTCCTCTGGCCTCCTCTGTGAAGTATGGGGCACCCTTCTCACACAGGTTATTACAGAACTAGAGGGGTTCAGGAACAGTCAACAAGAATGATCAAGGGCACGGGGAAACTCTCATGTGGAAATAGGTTGTAAAGATGGGAATTGTTACCAAGGAGGTGCATTAGAGGGGCCATGAGAAAAGTCTATGAAATACAGATTGGTGGAGAGTAGATGGAGATTGTGTTCTCCCTGTCTCATAACACAAGATCAAGAGGACATTAAATTAAACTGAAATGTGGAAAATTCAAAACCAATTTAAAAAAATGCTTTCTTAGGTCAATGCCTAATTAGACTGAGGAACTCATTGCCACAAGAGGTATTTGAGGCCATGAGGTAAATCGGGAAGAGTTTGGAGATTTACATGGATAGTAAGACTATCGAGTTACAATAGTTATAGCTAAATAAATATTTTGAAATATCTATATACCGATGTGTTTCAGGGCACAAACCAAGAGCTAGCTGTTAGGCATTAGGGTGACACCCTCAGGGATGGTTAGGTAATCCCTGAATCCACCTACTGCTGGGTTTCTTTCTTCTTCTGCAGTATCTGGGCTGTCACTGTCAGAGAGAGGATATTGGGCTAGATGGACCATAGGTCTGATCCACAATGCAATTCGTATATTGAAAAGAGCCAAGTTTCCCCCATGGAAACAATCATTTTAATGCTGGGCTATGACTTTGTGCTCAACAGAATGGGCATAAAGGGCAAAGGTTTCTTGGTATTTAGGGCAACAGGCCTGCACCTTTGTTACTTATCTTGTTTCTTTTGGTGAAAGCCATGCAGCCAACCAGCTCTGTCTGAGACATAAATTACAGATGTTACCTGACACGTGTAAGCAGAGATATGTGACAGCAACTCAGCTAACCCTTCTCATGCCTGAATATCGATGAAGTTTGCAGATGACACAAAATTGGGGGATCATAAATAATGAAGAGGACAGGTCACTTATTCAGAGCAATCTGGATTGGTTGGTAAACTGGGTCGAAGCAAACAATATGTGTTCTACTATAGCTCTGTACATAACTATATCTAGGAACAAAGAATTCACGCAATGCTTACACAAAGGGGGACTATCGTGAGAAGCACAATGACTCTGAAGAAGATTTGAGTCCCTTCCAGTCTTGGAATCTACGGACATGTGCCCAGGAGTCAGATGAAGGCATTTTGCCTGAAAGCTCCTCCCTGAACGTACCAAAGGCATTTTTTCTATTCATGATTGTTTTGAATTTAACTCTATGGGGAGACATTCTCATGTGACTGCAGTGCCTTGGACATGTTACACTAGGTGTGTATTTTACGAGGCTGAGGGATCCCATGAGGCACTGGGTGGATTAATGTTTTAGGTGAGAAAAATAATGGTTCAACCCCATAAAATCTCTGCACTGAGGAATGAATGTACAACCCTTAGCCATTAGAGAAACAGAGCTGGCTAGCAAATGGTTCCAGAGCATCCTGGGTTTAACACCTGTGTCCCAGTGGCCCACTCCTTCTGGCAGCTACTAGTGGCTCATGCATGTGGCAGCTGTATTTATCTAGGTCCTGACATGTCCCAGAGTTGCCTGCTCTTATTACATAATGTGCATACTCCTCTGCTTGTGAGTTGTTCTTGTGTAGCAGTCCTTGAAGCACCACGCGGTGTGTATGGGTGTAACAAGAGAATCCACACAGTTCCCTGCTTTGCCATTTGTCACTCGTGTGTGAGATTTCTCCCTGGTGAGACAGGGACAGTGATTACCCCCCAGCCGAGGGAGCAGGTGTGATAGGAGGCACCTCTCCCTGTGCAAAGGAAGAGCTGTGGGGATCCTGGGGCGGCTCGGAGTTTGTGAGAGCCAGGGATGATTGGGGAGCATGCAGATGACACTGGCGACCAGTGTGCTGTTGGAATCAGGGCAGTCTCATATGGGGAAGGAGAGAACACACAAGTTGTCAGAGTATGATGGGAGATTGGAGCAGCTGAGGAGCAAAATGTGATGGGTTTGCCAGGGTGCCACCTGGTACTGGGGTACCACTGATTCCTCTGACTCACCAGAGTGGGCTCCCTTTCTCAGTGTGTTGCTCTGACAGGCTGTAGACCTGCTCCTGGTCCTACACCTCCACCAGCATTCACCCAGGAAGGGACATACACAGCTGCAGTTACAGTATATGCAGGCTCTGACCAGCTACCAACAATAGAGAGGCTACAACCAAAATAACCACCAGCTCCCTAGCCTAGAACCCCAGAGCTCTACCATTCTTCTCTGGTCCAAACACTGACCAGTGTGATTTTTTTACCCGGTTCACCCCTCCCTCATTGTGGGTTGGAAAATTCACACTGATTACCAAGCTGAGATTTTGCCTCCATACAGTTCACTTAAAATCATCCTGGGTTTAGATTAAAACATAAAACAAGTTTAGTAACTGCAAAAGATAAATGTTAAGTGATTATAAGGGATAGCAAACAAATCAAAGTTCATTACATAATGTATAAAGAAAAACGCAAACTAAGCTTAACACTGACTATTAATCAGCAGTTTCTCACCCTGATTGATGATACAAGCAGTCTGGCAGAATCTCATGGCACAAGCTGTATTTGCTTGGGTTTCCACACACAGCCTAGAAATCCCTTTAGACTGGGTCCAGCACTTCCCCCACTTCAGTCTTTTATCCTCAGGTGTTTCCAGGAGTCGTCTTGTGTGGGGAGTCAAGAACCAGTGAAGATGTCACTCCCTGCCTTAGTTTTAGTGTATGATGGGAACCCTTTGTTTCAAAACCTGGTTAGACTCATAGACTTTAAGGTCAGAAGGGACCATCCAGTCTGACCTCCTGCACAACGCAGACCACAGAATCTCACCCACCCACTCCTGGAACAATCCTCTCACCTATGTCTCAGCCATTGAAGTCCTCAAATCATGGTTTAAAGACTTCAAGATGCAGAGAATCCTCCAGCAAATGACCCGTGCCCCATGCTGCAGAGGAAGGCAAAAAACCTCCAGGGCCTCTGACAATCTACCCTGAAGGAAAATTCCTTCCCAACCCCAAATATGGTGATCAGCTGAACCCCGAGCATGTGGGCAAGACTCACCAGCCAGACACCCAGGAAAAAGTTCTCTGTAGTAACTTCTATCATCCCATCATTGACCATTGGTCCTATTTACCACTGATGGCAATTAACTGACCTATGACTAAGATCATGTTATCCCATCAAACCATCCCCTCCATAAATGTATCTAGCTTAATCTTGAAGCCAGTTAGGTCTTTTGCCCCCACTGCTTCCCTTGGAAGGCTGTTCCAGAACTTCACTCCTCTGATGGTTCCCAGACCGGTTTGCAGGAAATATATAGACTCACCAATGTGGAGTTCAGTGTTATGTGGCCTGGTCACATGGCCTCATAGAGTCACGGCACCCAGAATGTATAGGTAAGGCTGTGAATCTGTCACAGAGGTTCATGACTTCTGCATCCGGCAGGTGCAACTGACCCAGGGTCACCTGAGCAGCTCAGGTGGCCCTATGGCCAGCCGCGCTGCTGCCTGCTGCAACAATGGCAGTCCCAGGCAGCCCCCCACTAGCAGCAGTGCAACAGTTCTGGGTGTTGGGGCTGCCCCGTACCAGCACCAGCTGCTGCCGTCCAAGGACAGCCGGGTTATCCCCCACTAGCAGCCATGCGGTGGTCCTGGGTTGCTTTGCACCAGCAGCAGCTGCCCCGGTCCATGGCCGGTGGGGCCGCCCCTGCCAGGAGTGGCAGCAGTGTTCCTAGGCCATCCCCAATGCCAGATCACCAGTGGGCACCCCAGATACCCCCAGTAGCAGCGATCACTCTAGACTCCCCCGAGCACAAGCGGGTGCCCCAAAGCCCCCCCTCCAAGGCAGTACCTGCGCCCTCCAGAGTCTCCCAGAACACCAAAGATTTAGTCAGTGGTATCTAGTACAAGTCATGGACAGGTCACGGGGCCATGGATTTTTGTGTATTGCCCTTGACCTGTCCATGTCTAGTACTAAAAATGCCCATTACTAAATCTTAGCCTTACCTATAGGCTGTCTGGAGCGGTCTCGGGAAGGCTCACCATGTGATAGAGAATTTTCTCCTACAGGCTATTGTTTTCTTAATGGCTCATTGCCCTGAATAGTCCCTTCTCAAACATCTATCTAGACTGAAAGCAACCTGCCAAGTGGGTTTTACCCAGCTGTATCTACATGTGAAACATAGATACACAGTCAGTATTTATAATTTCAGATACAAAAATGATACGTGCATACAAACAGGATAATCATAGTCAGCAAATCATAACTTTTCCAATGACATCTTACATGACCCATCTTGCCTAAAATGTACCATAATTATGCTATAATCATATCGTAATAGTATCTCTATGAAGAATATGGGGTGCAGAGTCACGCAAAGGTCAATTTTCAGAGTGGGAGCCGTGTTAGTCTGTATCAGCAAAAACAATGAGGAGTCCTTGTGGCACCTTAGAGACTAACACATTTATTTGGGCATAAGCTTTCGTGGGCTAGAATCCTGGTTCTTTTTACCAGTCAAATGCCTGAACTTACATAACAACAAACAGGAGTACAGGACTGAGTAAAGGTTGTGACACCCAGGCTGCAGTTTTGTGTCTTGCCAGGGTAAAGAGACCCTGAGACTGGCCCAAACCAACAATCACAAAGAAAAAAATAATTTCAGCAGTGCTGCCTACCTGTCCCTGTATATGTCGCTCCACGCCCCCACAAACCCCAGTGCTCCTTCCCCGTCCCTCTACAACCCCTGCCTCTCCCTACCGCCTCCAGCGCTGCCCTCCTGACTGTGAACACCCCGCTCCCTACCGCACAACACACAGTGCTGACCACTTGTCCATGTAGGTCCCCCAACCCCACAAATTCCAGCCCTGCCACACAGTGATACCCTTCACCCAGGACCAAAACCAGGTGCCAGACCCCACAGCGACAGATCACAGAAATACCTCCTCAGACTAGGTTAAATTCAGTGTCTGCCTGCACCGGGGAAAAAGGGGAGATCGGCCTGAACTGCCTTTCCGGGGGCGAAGGGAACCCCAGCAGCAGCTCAGCCAGTGCAGGGAACAAGAGAGGGACAGACCCAGCAGCTAGTTAGGAACCCGGACAAACTTTCCTGAGGCTGTGTTTCTGTGTTGGCAATTGCTGACGTTACCATGAGGCTGTAGCGGGACTGCTAACAGGTGGACAGATGGTCCAGATAGTGGATGGTGTCAGAGACAATCTCCTACAGCGTGGTCCACGTTATGTTACAGTCTGAGACACCCCTCTTCCTCTGTAGGCTTCATTATTCCCCTTTGGTCTGTGCATTAGTCAGGATATCTAGTCCCTATTTCACCCAGTTTCAGGACTCCATGCCACTGTGATTTGTATACTGCATTTCCCGCCGTCCCTGCCCTGCAAAACACACACACACACACACACACACACACACACACACACACACACACACACACACACACACACACACACTCTGTGTGTGTTCCTGGATCTCTCCCAGTGAGCTTTCCAACAGCACCTGCTTTCCTCTAAGCCAGAAACATGCTTTATTTTTACTGCCTTTTGGTGCTTCTCGTCCACTCCAGAACCAGAGATGCGGGGGCACAGAGCGAGCAGACCCCTCTCCCACCCTGAAGAAAATTGGTATCCTAATTGTTTTAAACCTTTAAACCTCTGAGTTTGAAATTTCAGCAACTCTCATCTCCTGTCATTACTTCTTTGATCCAAACGAGCTCCCTCATCCTTAGATGCCACGAGACCACTCCAGTTTAAGTCATTGGAGGCTAATGGCCAGTGTAAATGAAGCCAATTATCTAAGTTCCTATATGTGGATTTAGGGTGAAATCCTGGCTGTGTTGGGAGATTTTCCATTGATCTCAAAGGGACCAAAATTTCATTCTTAGTGTTTAACTTTCAGCTCCTGGCTGCAAAAATCACAGCTTCGGGTCCTACTACAGAGAGCACTATTCTGCTAGAGTGCTGAAAGAGTCTGAAGGAAACCCCCAGTTTATGTGGCATTCTGAGACTGGGCATGAGAGATGGGGATTCTGAAACACAGGGGCCCTGATTTTGCTCTCAGGGCGGCCAGTGTCAATCTGGAGTGACCCACTGAAGTAAGAATGTGAGAGCAGAATCCAGCCATTGTGTGACCCATTCTTGTTGTGAACCCTCTGCTAACACAGCGGGATACCAACTGCAGAGGCTTTGGCTGCACTTCCTAAAAGGGCAATGAAGTTGCTGAATAGAAAAAAATGAGTAAACCAGAGGAAAAACCTCACAGCCCAAAAAAGGAAGTTACCGAGACAGATAGAAGGACCCAGGACAAGACAAGAAACTGATCTTAAAAACAAATATTTGTCTAAACTAGTTACAATACATTTGCAGTTCCAATCTTACCAGGTAAATGTCTTGGTGTTTCTGACAATACTAAACAGTTTGAGTCTCTGTCATGGTGAATTCCTGCCCAGATGGTTCTTCGCTTGAACCCTGGAACCCTTCCTGAGCCCTCAGCACTAACTTTAATGCAGAAACTGGCAACTCACCGAAATCCCACGCAGCAGAGAGAGGAAATCTCCTTACGGTGCCAGGGAGGCAGAGCCCTGAGAATCACTTTATGGATCTCACATGTGTGACACTCGGCGTGCTGCACAGCGACCTTTATGATTTCCCTCTACAGTCCCTGCGGATTCTCAGGTTGGCAGGACTCCCGGACAATTCCCTCAGATCCATGAGCAGCAGGAAGAGCAGAAAATAGACCCTGGAGAACTACAGCGCGAAAGCCTCCCCTGGGAGTGAAGAAATCATTAGCCAATAACAGGTGCTCAGATTGTCAACAGGTGCTCAGATTGTCAGGGCAAACTGAGTCTTGTAGACTGTTCAGCCTAGCATTTCACCATGGCTATTTTTTCAGTCTGTAATGTACTGTCATCTGCACCATGTCTGGGAATGCTGCCACAAGATAGAGGACCAAAAACCATTTTCAACCGATCGTAGCAGTGTACCGCTACATACTGCCCATGTGTGTGTAATATCCAGTCCATTAGCCTCTGAAAATCACTGACACCCTCTTGAGGCCAAATGACGTGATAGTGAATTGATGCAAGGAGCCATTAGGAAAGGGATAAATAAGAATAGAGAAAATAAAATAATGCCACTATACAAAGATCACACCATGGATAATGCATGGAATTCTGGCCACCTAATTTTTAAAAAAGATATATTAGAAATGGAAAAGGTACAGAGAAGGGCAACAAAAGTGATTAGGGGTACGGAACAGCTTCCATCTGAGGAGAGATTAAAAAGACTGGGACTTTTCAGCTTGCAAAAGAGACAAATAAGAGGGGATAAGATAGAGAGCTATCAAATCATGAATGATGTGGAGAAAGTGAATACAGAAATCTTGTTTACTCCTTCACATAACACAACAACTAAGGGTCACCAAGGAAATTACTAGGCATCAGGTTAAAACAAAAGAAAGGAAGTAGTATATACAGCACACAGTCAACCTGTGGGACTCATTCTTCTAACAAGGGGATATTGTGAAGGCCAACGTTATAATTGGGTTAAAAAAAGAACTAGATAAATTCATGGAGGCTAGGTCCATCAATGGATGTTAGCCAAAATGTTCAGGTACTCAACCCTATCTTCTGGGAGTCCCCAGCCTCTGATCGACCAGATGATGGGACTGGATGACAGGCGATGGATCCCTCAATAATAGTCCTGTTCTGTTCTTTCCCTCTGAAACAGCTGGCATTGGCCACTGTCAGAAGAGAGAACACTGGACTAGGTGGACCATTGGTCTGACCTACTATGGCCATTCTTATGTTCTTATCTGAGTCTCCTTTTTCTAATCTGAGTGCTGGACCTGAAAGTCGACGGGACCCACAAGCCTCACTGCCTCAAACGGTCCCTGACATTGAACCAGAGCGGGGAGCCGGGAGGGCCGTGCTGCCGTGGACCGCGGTGGGGAGGGGGGTGGGCTGCCACGGGGGGGTGGCGTTAGCTGGGTGGGGGGGGTGGCGCAGGGCTGGTGCAAGGAAGTTTCACCTAGGGCGCAAAACTTCCTTGCACTGGCCCTAAAGGGGACACCACAAACAGCTGTCTCTGGGATGTAAGAAAAGTTCACAGTCTGCTCCTCACACATCCCAGGCCTCCCTCCTAGGCCCTGGCTGCACTGCACTGGTACTTGGGGTCAGGAACCTGGTCTGGTGGTGGCCACACACCCTCAGGATCTCGTTGGCAGGACACTTCTCCCCAGCATCTGTCCTCCCATTGGGTTCACGTCCTGCCCTCTGAGTCCAGCCTTCCTGTATGTCTCCCTGCCCTGGGAACTCTGCCCATGGCCCCACCTTGCTCTCCCCAGCTGCTCATCACGTTCAGCTGCCATATAACTTGCGTCACAGCCGGCATCCATTATCCTAGCTCTAGCCTTGCAGCTCCTCGCTGTAGCTCAGCCTGGGCTCCCTCTTGGGGCAGATGGTTTGTGCTGCCCCATCTCCCAAGAGTGGTCTGCTCCAGCTGCAACTCCCCAGCTCTGGCTCATCACCGCTGCTCTGCCTTCAGCCCAGTTCTGCCTTCTGGGCTCCTTCCCTGGGCCCTCTGGTTTTGGCTGGGCTTCCCAGATTTCTACTGCATTATCGCCCAATGTCACTTAAAAACTAACCTAAAAGTGCCCCAATCTATTTCTTGAAACAATATTTTGTTTTTATTCACTCTTTGGTCGATACATCAGATAACAAAAGGAAGGTTTTGTTAGATACCTAATACAGATTTGATTAAAAAAAAAAACGGCTACAAGCCTCAACAGAACTTTGTCCACATTAGCAATGAAGCTATCAATGGATAATAAAATTCAAATCAAAATCCCAGTGCTGGTACTTGTTTCCTGATTGAGGGTTGGCAGGACTTTCAAACTATGGCAACTGTCGGTGTTAAAATAGCCCCAAAGTAGCCCAAAACATATGTAGTATAAAAACAACAAAAAACATTATTCTAGTATTTATTTCTAATTGCATTCAATGATGGTAGTCAATGTCCACATTTTGTGTTGAATTAGTTTGTTACTGTTAGTCTTTATATGGTTTATCCTCCAGGTTTCCTGAAGGATTGGACGTAAAAAAAAAATTGCTCACCGGATCACTGTACATATGATAAAGAACTTCAGCATTGTGGTTTCTTTCGTTTCTGTTTAGCTATCTGAAAGTATAGCTTCTGCTCGTCAAACTGATCAGGAATCCTGTTCACACAGGGACTAAGGGAAAGCCACCTTGCATCATAAACTGCAGTATCTTCTGGTAGTCTAGGAGTTACAGAAAGGCCGAGTAACATGGTGTGTGGGGTTGAGGGCTGATGGGTGACAATGAAAGAGGACGGGTGATGGTCAAAGAGTGGGAACTTAGCAACAGAGTGCGCAGTGTTTGGTGATGGAGTGATAAGACATTAGATGAGAGGAATTGCTCAGACTGTGAACTTCCAAAGTGCTGAGCTCAGGCAAACTGCGACAGAGCACCCTTGATTAATGAGGAGATATACTTTTACCCTCTTGTCGCACAGGTTGAAAGTCACTAGCCTCCGGCAATCACCTTTTGCAGGTGTATTTGACCACTTTATCATGAAGCTCTTGGGTTTTGACCCCATAAATGATAGGGTTGAGCAGGGGAGGAATGAGGAGATAGATGTCGGCCAAGATGATGTGAACGTGGGGAGCAATGCCCCGACTGAACTGGTGTGTCAGCGTGGTGAAGAGGATGGGAGTATAAAACATAAGCATCACACAGAGGTGGGCTGTGCAGGTATTGAGGGCTTTCTGGTGGGCTCTCTTGGAGGTGATTCTGAGGACGGCCCTCATGATCAGACCATAAGACAGGGCAATGAGCATCAGATCTGACCCCATGAGTATAAATGGTATCACCAAGCTGTACGTCCTGCTGAATGTGATGTCCCCACATGACATCTTTGCCACAAGCATGTGCTCACAGTGCGTGTGGGGGATAATGTAGCGGTCACAGAATGGCAGTCTGCTCAGGACCAGGGGTAGGGGCAGCATGAAGAGAACAGCTCTTACCAAACCTACAAGCCCTAGCTTAGCTATTCGTGCATTGGTGAGGATGGTGGCATATCTCAGAGGGTTACATATGGCAACGTAGCGATCAAAGGCCATTGTCATGAGAATAGCAGACTGCAGAAAAGCAACTGTGTGAAGGAAAAAAACCTGGGTGAGGCAGCCACCCAGAGTAATGCCTTTCAAATTGAACCAAAATATACACATTGCCTTTGGCATGACCATGCTAGTCTTGCTGATGTCTGTGAGCGCCAGCATGCAGATCAGCAGGTACATCGGCTTGTGCAGGGTCTTCTCTTTGCTTACAACAAACAGGACCATAAAATTTCCCAACAGGGTAATAATGTAGGAGGTAGAGAAAGGGATGGAAAGCCAGACGTGGGCATCTTCCATGCCAGGGATGCCCATTAGGATGAATGTTGATGGGTCAGAGTGGGTGAGGTTCAAATCTGCCATGAAGTCATCAATGTGTCAATCAGGTTTAGAAATGCTCAATGTACCTGTGAAGGGAGAGGAGCACAGTGAGATGGGTTACACACTTTACATAACAATTAGAAGGGTAAATATTTTATAGTTATTACCAATCTAGAAAGGGGGGGTCAGCAATGAAGTGACAACATTTGCAGATGGCACCAGGTTATTTAGGTCATAGTCAAGTCCAGAGAAGTTCTCAGAGGGAGCTAACCAAGCCAGGTGAAGGGGTAGCATCATGGTAGATGAACTATGATGGCAATAATTGGAGGGAAAAGCTTGAACTCCTCAAACACCTTACAAGGTTCTAATTTAAATGTATGCACTCAGTGTGATGGGTTGGGGTCACAGAGACTGCTTGGTGCTGCCACCTGGTGTGCCAAGGCTACTTCTGCCCCTGCTTCCAGGCCTTTTCCAGCTTGGGACTCCCGATTCCTGTCTGTTTTGAGCCAGATTCCACTGATCTGCTGCAAACACAGACCCAGATCCGAACCAAGTCCACTCACAACTGTAAGGCTCCTGGAAGCGCTCTTGCCTTTGACACCCCGGTGTCCAACTCCCAAGGAGGTTCAAACCCTTAATAAATCCGTTTTACTCTGTATAAAGCTTATACAGGGAAAACTCATAAATAGTTTGCCTTCTATTTCAAAGATAGAAAGATATGCACAACTGTTTGCCCCACCCCCCCACCCCCCGGGTACCAGCTCGTACACCAGGAAACTTAATGAGTAAAAGGTTATTTTAATAAGTACAGAAAGTAGGATTTAGGTAATTCCAAGTGGTGACAGACAGAACAAATTGAATTACTAAGTAAAATAAAATAAACCACACAGGTCTATGTCTAATCAAACTTCACACAGATATCAAAACCTCACCGGCTCCAACTTTCCTTCTTTCACAGGCTGTAAAGCTTCTAGCCTGGGTCCAGCAGTCGCTCACACCCCCTATTGTCTGTGTCCTTTGTTCAGTCTCTCTCAGGTATGTCCTTGGGGGGTGGAGGGCTTCTTTCTTTAGCCAGCTGAAGACCACCATGGAGGGGTTTCCTAGGGGTTTAAATAGATTTTCTCCTCTGGGTGGACACCCCTCCCTCTCCCTGTGTAGCATCCAGTTACCAAATGGAGTTGGGGTCACATGGACAAGTCACCTGTCCATGCACAACTCAGTTCCTTCTCAGACCAGCCACATTCCTGGCAAAGCTCAGATGTGAATTGGTGTCTGCAAGTTCTATTGTCTGTTAAGTGCTTCTTGATTGGGCACTTAACCTGCACATTCCTTTCTCAAGAAATACAACCAATATTCATAACTTCAACTACAACAATGATACATGCATATAAACGGGAGGAATAAATTCAGTAGGTCATAACTTTCACAGAGATATGTTACATGGCACATGTAGCATAAAACATAGTCCAGTTACATCATGTATACATTTATAAGCATCTCCTCATAAAGTTTTATGGGGTACACCGTCACACTCAGGACAGGGACCTAGGTGTCATGGTACACAGCTCTGTTAAGTCCTGCTCACAGTGCAAGCACAGACGAAAACAAAGCAAAACATTGGGATCCAGGAGGAGTGGGATGGGGAATCCTACAGAAAGTGCAATGCCATGAGATCAGTCAGTCAATGTTTCACCCTCCTCTGTATTCTTCTGCATAGTAATGGGCACCTTTCTCACACAGGATATTGCAGAACTAAAGGGGTTCATGCAAGGGGAACAAGAATGATCAAGGGCCTGGGGAAAAACTCATATGGAGAGAGGTTGAAAAGACTGGGATTATTACCTTACAAAGGAGATGAAGAAGAGGGGACATGAGAAAAGTCTACAAAATACTGATTAGTAGAGAGTAGATAGACAATGTGATCTCCCTGTCTCATTACACAACATTAAGAAGACACTGGATGAAACTGAAACGTGGCAAATTCAAAACAGTTAAAAAAGAATTCCTTCTTCGCTCAATGCCTAATTAGGCTGTGGAAGTCATTGCCACAAGAGGTAGATGAGGCCATTAGCTAAGCAAGAATCAGGAAGGGTTTGGAGATTCACATGGACTGTGAGACTATCCAGTTACAATTGTTACGGCTAAATGAATATTTTGGAAAGCCTATATGCCAATGTGTTTCAGGGCACAAGCCAGTCTCTATATTTTAGGAATTAGGGTGACAACCTCCTGATGGTCAAGTCACCTCCCCCATCCCTCTACAGCTGGGTTTTTCACACATTTTTCTGCAACACCTGAGGCTATCACTGTCACAGAGACCAACACCAATGAAATCATCCCAGCCAGGGCTTTGTCAAACCTGTCTTCAAAAAACTCGAAGGGCTTGTCTTCACTACCCGCTGGATCGGCGGGTAGCAATCGATCTATCGGGGATCGATTTATCGTGTCTCGTTTAGACGCGCTTAATCGATCCCCAAACGCGCTCCTCGTCGACTACGGAAATCCATCTCGGTGAAAGGCAGAAGCGGAGTCGACGGGGGAGCAGCTGCGATCGACTCGCCGCCATCCTCACGGCCAGGTAAGTCGATCTACGATACGCCGACTTCAGCTACGTTATTCACATAGCTGAAGTTGTGTATCGTAGATCGTCTCCTCCCCTCTAGTGTAGCCCAGGACTAAGAATGGAGATCCCATCACCTCCCTAGGTAACCCATTCCAGTACTTTACCACCCTCCTAATGAAATAGTGTTTCCTAATATCCAACCTAGACCTCCCCCACTGCAACCTGAGACCATTGCTTCTTATTCCGTCATCTGCCACCACTGAGAACAGCCAAACTCCATCCTCTTTGGAACCCCACTTTGGGTTTTCGAGGGCTGCTATCAAATCCCCCCTCACTATTCTCTTCTGAAGACTAAATAACCCCAGTTCCCCCAGCCTCTCCTCATAAGTCATGTGCCCCAGCCCTCTAATCATTTTTGCTTTCCTCCGCTGGACTCTTTCCAATTTGTCCACATCCCCCCCTTTGGGGGGAACCAAAACCAGATGCAATATTCCAGGTGTGTCCTCACCAGTGTTGAATAGATGGGAATAATCACTTCCCTCAATCTGCTGGCAATGCTCCTAATAATACAGCTCAATATGCCATTGTCCTTCCTGGTAACAAGGGCACGCTGCTGTCTCATATCCAGCTTCTCGGCCACTGTAAACCCCAGGTCCTTTTCTGCAGAACTGCTGCTTAGCCTGTCGGTCCCCAGCCTGTAGCGATGCATGGGATTCTTCCTTCCTAAGTGTAGGACTCTGCACTTGTCCTTGTTGAAACTCATCAGATTTATTTTGGCCCAATCCTCCAATTTGTCTAGGTCACTCTGGACAGCCTATCTCTACCTCCAGCATATCTACCTCTCCCTCCAGCTTAGTGTCATCTGTGAACTTGCTGAGGGTGCAATTAACACCATCATCCAGATCATTAATAAAGATGTTGAACAAAACTGGCCCTAAGACCGACCCTTGGGGCACTCCGCTTGACACCGGCTGCCAACTAGACCTCGAGCCGTTGATCACTACCCGTTGAGCCCGACAATATAGCCAGATTTTTATCCACCTTATAGTCCATTCACCCAATCCATACTTTTTTAACTTGCTGTCAAGATATATCACATTCACCGCTTTCCCCATATCCACAGTCCCAGTTATCTCATCGTAGAAGGCGATCAGTTTGGTCAGGCATGACTTGCCCTTGATGAATCCATGTTGACTGTTCCTGATCACCTTCCTCTCCTCCAAGTGCTTCAAAATGGATTCCTTGAGTACCTGCTCCATGATTGTGCCGGGGACTGAGGTGAGGCTGACCGGTCTGTAGTTCCCCGGGTTCTGGGCTATGACTTTGTGCTGGGCTATGACTTTGTGCTCAACAGAAAGGGCACGAAATGCACAAGGTAGTTAGTGCTACAGGCCTGCACGTCTGTTACTGCCCTTGTTTCTTTTAGTGAGACAATTTATTGCAGGCACCCAGCTTTGTCTGACACATAATTTACTGGAGTTAACTGACAAGTATAAGCAAAGACCCATGTCAGCAACTCAGCCACTTATCCTCCTCATGCCTGAAAATCAATGAAGTTTGCAGATGATACAAAAATTCAAGGATTTTAAATATTGAAGAGGACAGGTCACTGATTCAGAGCAATCTGTATTGGTTGATAAACTGGTTTGAAACAAACAATATGTGTTCTAATATAGCTGTGTAGATATCTGCATCTAGGAACAAAGAACATAGGTGATGCTAACATGATGGGGGACTCTCGTGGGAAGCACAATGACTCTGAACAAGATTTGGGGGCATGAAGGGGCAATTAGTTAACATGCGCTCCCATTTTGACCCCGCAGCCAAAAGAACCAATGTGATCCTTGGATGATAACCAGGGAAATCTTAAAGAGAAGTAGAGACATTATTTTACCTCTATTTGACATTGGTGTGACTGCCGCTGGAATCCTATGTGCAGTTCAGATGTCCACCATCAAAGATGGATGTAGATTCACTGAAGAGTGTTCAGAGAAGAGTCACAAATATTATTAAATGATTAGAAAACCTGGCTTATGATAGACTCAAAGATCTCAATCGATTTAGTTAAACAAAGATGTCTAGGGGTTTACTTCCTAACAGCGTGTAAGTACCTACATAGGGAACCAATATGTAGTAATAGGCTTCTCAGCATAACATGATCCAAAGGCTGGAAGTTGAACTTAAAGAAATTCTGACTGGAGATAAGGCATACATTTTTTAAATGGTGAGAGTAATTAACCATTGGAACAATTTACCAAGGGTCTTCACGCCTTCTCCATCACTGAAAATGTTAATAAAAAGGTTGGATGTTTCTCTAAAAGATCTGCTCTAGGAATAATTTTGCGGAAATTCTCAGGCCTGTTATAAAAACTAGATGATCACAATGGTCCCTTCTGGACTTTGAATGTACGAACATGTCCCCAGGAGTCAGCTAGAGGCATTTTGGCTGCGAGATCGTACCTGAACTTACTGAAGGCATTTTTTTCTATTCCTGACCCTGCTGAATTTCGCCCTGTGGGGAGAAATTCTCATGTGACTGTGGTGCCTGGGAAATGTTACGCTAGGTGTCTATTTCACGAGGCTGAGGGATCCCATGATGCACTGCATGGATGAATGTTTAAGGTGAGGAAAATAATGACGTGAGCCCATAAAGTCTCCGCACTGAGGAATGAATGTACAACACTTGCCATGAATGACTAACAGAGCTGGCTAGCAAATGGTTCAAGAGCATCCTGGGTTTCATGTCTGTGTCGCGGTGTCCCCCTGTTTCCGTCAGTGGCCAGTGGGTCCTGAACGTGGCAGCTGTATTTATCGAAGCCCTCACCTGTCCCACAGTTGCCCCCTCTTATTATATAATGTGCAAACATCTCATCTTGCGAGATGTTCCTCTGTTGCAATCCCTGAAGCACCATGTGGTGCGTATGAATGTGCCAAGAGAAGCCACACAGGTGCCTGCCTTGGCATTTGCCACTAGTGAGATTTATCACCAGTGAGACACAGTCAATGATTACCCCCCCACCCAGCCAAGGGAGCAGGTGAGATGGGAGGCACCTCACCCCCCACAGAGGAAGAGCTGTGGGGAGCGTGGGGCAGCTCGGAGGTTGTGGGAGTGAGGGATGACTGGGGAGCATGGAGGAGACACTGGTGACCAGCGTGCTGCTGGAACTGGGGCAGCCTCGGATGCGGTAGGAGAGTACGGACAGGGTTCAGAGTATGATGGGAGAGTGAAGCAACTGAGCAGCAATGGTCAATGGTTCTTACCACTAGTGTAATGCCTGGAGTTACGTAAATAACATTCAACAACAATTGGGAACACCCAGGCTGCAGTTCTGTGGCTTGCCAGGGCAAAGAGACCCTGAGACCCCCAAAAATGCTCTTGGGGCCAGGAAAGGTCCCATCACTGGCCTGGGACCAAGAATCACAATGAACTATTTAGTTTCAACAGCGCTGCCTGCCTGTCAGTGTACACCCCCTGCCTGCCCCCACAACCACTAACACTGCCCAGCTGTCCATGTATCCCCTGCCTCCCCGCAAACCCCAGCACTGCCTGTCCCTGTACACCACCTGCCTGTCCCTACAACCCTCAGCACTGCCTGCTGCTCTATGTACACCCCCTGCCTGAGCCACAACCTCCAGCACCACCCGCCTGCCCGTATATCCCCTGCTCCCCGCCTCAATAACCACCAGTGCATCCCACTCCCTGCCCCACAACCCACAGTGCTGGCCACTTGTCCATGTAGGACCCCCACCCTCACAACTTCCAGCCCTGCCACACAGTGATACACCTCAGCCAGGACCAAAACCGGGTGCCAGACCCCACCGCGACAGCTCACAGAAATATCTCCTCAGACGAGGTGAAACTCAGTGTCTGCCTGCACCTGGGAAAAGGGGAAGATCAGCCTGAACTGCCTCTCTGGGGCAGGAGAGATCAGCCTGAACTGTGCAGGGCAGGAGAGAGGGACAGACCCGGCGGGAGGGAGGGAGGACGTGGAGACTAAAAGGAGCCAGCATGAGTAACTCTTCCTCAGAATGACACAAAGCTTTAATGTATTGCAGCCCCTTAGTAACCCGGACACCCCTTCCTGAGGCTGCTTTTCTGTGTCGGCAATTTCTGACATTACCACAAGGCTGTAGTGGGGTTGCTCACAGGAGGAGGGATGGTCCAAATGGGGAAAGACAATCTGCTACAGTGTGGTCCACGTTAATTTACAGTCTGAGACACACACACACACACAGAGTCCTCATTATGCCTCTTCGGTCTGTGCATTAGGCAGGATGTCCATTCCTTATTTCATCCAGTTTCAGGACTCAGAGCCACTGTGATCTGCACACTGCATGTCACCCCCAAACACACTCATTTTGTGTTCCTGGACATCCCTCGGTGAGATTTCCAACATCGCCTGGTTTCCTCTAAGCCAGAAACATGCTTTTCTTTTTACTGTATTTTGTTGGTTCCACCCAGGGATGCAGGTGCATGGAGAGAGCAGACCCCTTTCTGTTTTTTTTTTTATCCGAGTTGTTCTGAACCTCTAAGCCTGTGGGTTTGAGATTTCAGCAACTCTCCTGTCAGTTCTTCCTTGCTCCAGATGACATCACCCACCCTCAGAGACCACAGGACGACTCCAGTTGAAGTCATTGGAAGCTCATGGCCGGTGTAAATCAGGCCATTAATTTAAGTCCCTACATGTGGATTTAGGGTGAGCTCCTGGCCTTGTTGGGAGTTTTGTCATTGAACTCAAGGGGACCAGATTCACCCTTAGTGTTTAACATTTGGCTTCAAGCTGAATAAATCACAGCTTCGGGTCCTGTTACAGAGAGCTATTCTGTTAGGGCGCCAAAAGAGTCTGAAGGAAGCCACCAGTGCATGTGGCGTTCTGAGACCTGGCATCAAAGATAGGAATTTCAAAACACAGGGGCCCTGATTTTGCTCTCAGGGAGACCAGTGTCAATCTACAGTGACCCACTGATGGGAAAGTGTGGGAGAAGAATCTGGCCAGTGTGCCGTCCATTCTGGTTGTGAACCCTCTGGTAACACAGATACCCACTGCAGAGGCTTTGGCTGCACTTACTAAAAGGGTGATTAAGTTCCTGAACTGGAAAACTTGAACGAACCAGAGGAAAAACCACACAGCCCAGAAAAAGGAAGCTAGTGAGACAGATAGAAGGACAACTCACCAAAATCCTGGTCAGCAGAGAGAGGAAATCTCCTTACTGCAACAGAAAGGCAGAGCCCTGAGAATCAGTGTATGAATCTCACATGTCTGACACTCGGCGTGCTGGACAGCGACCTTTATGATTTCCCTGTACGGTCCCTGTGGACTCTCATAATTGGCCAGGACGCCCGGACAATTCCCTCAGCTCCATGAGCAGCAGGAAGAGCAGAAATTAGACCCCGGAGAATGTCAGCTTGAGAGCTTCCCCTGGGAGTGAGGCAATGATTCGCCGATTGCAGGGACTCATATTGTCAGGGCAAACCGAGTCTTGCAGACTGTTCAGCCTAGCAATGGGTGACGGCTTTCTTTTCAGTTTGCAGTGTACTGCCATCTGCAGTATGTGTGGGAATGCTGCCATGAGAGACAGGACCAGCGTCCCGCTGCATACCACCCAGGCAGTTGTAATGTCCAGTCCATTAGCCTCCGAAGAGTTCCATTCTGTGCATTTGAGGAAGCGGACTGTAGCCCACGAAAGCTTATGCTGAAATAAATGTGTGCCCCAAGTACTCCTGTTCTTTTTGCTGACACAGACTAACATGGCTGCTACTCTGAAACCTGAAGAGTCACTGCTACCGTAGCCAAATGATGTGATTCTGAATTAATGTAGGCCAAAGGGCATGGGAAAGTCCCCCCGCCTCCCCCCGCCCCCGATGATACTGTCAGAATGGTTTTTGCCAATATCCCTTTGTGAGGTCTAAAGTGGGTATATATCTGGCAGCTCCCAACTGTTCTAATAGTTCATCTACTCTCTGCATCACATTTCAATCATGTTTTGATGTTTCTGAAATCGCTGCAGAAACGAGTTGTGTTATCCTGTGTCAGAACTGGTACAATGGGACCCCTCCACTCACTTTGGGATTCCTTCACCACTCCCAGGACCAAAATTACCTGGAGTTCATCTCACATGGTATCCCACATTTTATGAGGGAACAGCCACGGAGTTTGCCTGATCTGTTGCCCTGGGGCCATTTCAGTATGGTGGTGTTTTAGGTAGGTGTGCCCTGCTAGGGTGAAAACACAGTGGTATAGTCTGCAGTAAATCAGGAAGTGTTAGGGGGCGGGGAATGGGAACAGGGACACAGGTAAGGCTCTGTGTCGTCAGAGCTGGGAAGGGGGACACTGAGGAAGGAAATTGGAATCATTGTTTGCTGGAAGTTCACCCCAATAAACATTGAATTGTTTGCACCTTCGGACTTTGGGTATTGCTCTCTGTTCATCTGAGAAGGACCAGGGAAGTAAGCAGGTGAAAGAATCAAGGCAGACTATGCCAGGCTGGGGAAGACACGTAAGGAAATTGAGGCTCAGCTGATCTTCAGTGGGATTTTGCCTTTTCCTAGAGGAGGGCAACAAAAGTGTGACAGGATTATGATGATCATAGAATATCAGGGTTGGAAGGGACCTTAGGAGGTCATCTAATCCAACCCCCTGCTCAAAGCAGGATCAACCCCCAATTTTCTTTTTTTTTCCCCAGATCGCTAAATGGCCCTCTCAAAGATTGAACTCACAACCCTGGGTTTAGTAGGCCAATGCTCAAACCACTGAGCTATCCCTCCCCCCGATCAACAGATGGCTCAGGGATTGGTGCTATAAGGAGGGCTTTGGGATGTATGGCCACTGGGAGGCATTCATGGACAGAGGACTGTTCTCTCGGGATGGACTTCACCTGAGTAGGGAAGGAAATCGAATTCTAGGATAGAGGCTGGCACAACTGATTAAGAGAGCTTTAAACTAGGAATTTGGGGGAGATGGTTGGGAGATATCCAGGTAATCTCCATGCCAGATTTTAACATTGAGAGGGAAGAAAATGAAGTAAGAAGGGATATAGCCGGGGGTAGAAGAATGGATGTAAGGAGGAAGGGCAGAGTGGATACTAGTCTAATAGGTCATACTTGTGGTACAATGTCTGTACCAAATTGGGTAAAGAATTTGAGTGAGGCCAAACAGCAAAAATTAGATGTTTGTACACCAATGTGAGGAGCCTAGGTAACAAAATTGAGGAATTAGAGCTACTGGTCCAGGAAGTGAAACCAGATATTATAGGAATAACAGAAACATGGTGGAATAGTAGTCATGACTGGAGTACAGGTATTGAAGTTTATGTGCTGTTTAGGATAGACAGAAATAAAGGTAAAGGTGGTGGAGTAGCATTGTATATCAGTGATGAGGTAGACTGTAAAGAAATAAAAAGTGATGGAATGGATAAGACAGAGTCTGTCTGGGCAAAAATCACATTGGGGAAGAAAACTACTAGAGCCTCCCCTGGGATAGTGCTTGGGGTGTGCTATAGACCACTGGGATCTAATTTGGATATGGATAGAGACCTCCTTAATGTTTGTAAGGAAGTAAATACTAATGGGAACTGCGTGATCATAGGTGACTTCAACTTCCCAGATACGGACTGGAGAACAAGTGCTAGAAATAATAAGGGCTCAGATTTTCCTAGATGTGATAATTGATGAATTTCTTCATCAAGTAGTTGCTGAGCCAACAAGGGGGGGATGCCATTTTAGATTTCGTTTTGGTGAGTAGTGAGGAGCTCATTGAAGAAATGGTTGTAGGAGACAACCTTGGCTCGAGAGATCATGAGCTAATTTGGTTCAAACTAAACGGAAGGATAAACAAAAATAAATCTGAGACTAGGGTTTTTGATTTCAAAAGGGCTAACTTTAATAAATTAAGGAAATTAGTTAGGGAAGTGGATTGGACTGAAGAATTTATGGATCTAAAGGCAGAGGAGGCCTGGGATAATTTCAAGTTAAAGTTGCAGAAGGTATCAGAAGCCTGTATCCCCAATAAGGGGGAAACAATCATAGGCAGGAGTTTTAGACCAAGCTGGATGAGCAAGCATCTCAGAGAGGTGATTAAGAAAAAGCAGAAAGCCTACAAGGAGTGGAAGATGGGAGGGATTAGCAAAGAAAGCTACCTTATTGAGGTCAGAGCATGTAGGGATAAAGTGAAAGAGGCTAAAAGACATGTAGAGTTGGACCTTGCAAATGGAATTAAAACTAATACAGAAAACAAAGAAAGAAGAAGTGGGACCGCTAAACACTGAGGATGGAGTGGAGGTTAAGGATAATCTAGGCATGGCCCAAAATCTAAACAAATACTTTGCCTCAGTCTTTAATGAGTCTAATGAGGAGCTTAGGGATAATGGCAGCATGACAAATGGGAATAAGGATATGAAGGTCGATATTACCATATTCGAGGTAGAAGCCAAACTCGAAAAGCTTAATGGAACTAAATCGGGGAGCCCAGATTATCTTCATCAAAGAATATTAAAGGAACTGGCACATGAAATGGCAAGTCCGTTAGCAAAAAAATTTAACGAATCTCTAAACTCAGGGGTTGTACCATTTGACTGGAGAATTGCTAATATAGTTCCTATTTTTAAGAAAGGGAAAAAAAGTGACCTGGGTAACTATAGGCCTGTTAGTTTGACATCTGAAGTATGCAAGGTCTTGGAAAAATTTTTGAAGGAGAAAGTAGTTAAGGACATTGAGGTCAATGGCAATTGAGACAAATTAAAACATGGTTTTACAAAAGGTAGATCGTGCGAAACCAACATGATCTCCTTCTTTGAGAAGGTAATAGATTTTTTAGATGAAAGAAATGCAGTGGATCTAATTTACCTCAATTTCAGTAAGGCATTTGATACAGTACCACATCGGGAATTATTAGTTAAATTGGAAAAGATGGGGATCAATATGAAAATTGAGAGGTGGAAGAGGAACTGCTTAAAGGGGAGACTACAGCGGGTCATACTGAAAGGTGAACTGTCAGGTTGGAGGAAGGTTACTAGTGGAGTTCCTCAAGGATCAGTTTTGGGACCAATTTTATTTAATCTTTTTATTACTGACCTCGGCACCAAAAGTAGGAGTGTGATAATAAAGTTTGCAGATGACACAAAGTTGAGAGGTATTGCCAATTCAGAAAAGGATCGGGATATCCTACAGGAAGATCTGGATGACCTTGTAAACTGGAGTAATAGTATTAGGATGAAATTTAATAGTGAGAAGTGTAAGGTTATGCATTTAGAGATTAATAACAAGAATTTTAGTTATAAACTGGGGATGCATCAGTTGGAAGTAACAGAAGAGGAGAAGGACCTCGGAGTCCTGGCTGATCAGAGGATGACTATGAGTCGCCAAATGTGATGTGGCAGTGAAAAAAGCTAATGTGGTCTTGGGATACATTAGGCGAGGTATTTCTAGTAGAGATAAGGAGATGTTAGTACTGTTATACAAGGCATTGGTGAGACCTCATTTGGAATACTGTGTGCAGTTCTGGTCTCCCGTGTTTAAAAAGGATTAATTCAAACTGGAACAGGTACAAAGAAGGGCCACTAGGATGATCCGAGGAATGGAAAACCTGTCGTATGAAAGGAGACTCAAGGAGCTTGGTTTGTTTACCTTAACCAAAAGAAGGCTGAGGGGAGATATGATTGCTCTCTTTAAATATATCAGAAGGATAAATACCAGGGAGGGAGAAGAATTATTTAAGCTCAGTACCAATGTGGACACAAGAACAAATGAATATAAACTGACCATCAGGAAGTTTAGACTTGAAATTAGACGAAGGTTTCTATCAGAGGAGTGAAGTTCTGGAACAGCCTTCCAAGGGAAGCAGTGGGGGCAAAAGACCTATCTGGCTTCAAGATTAAGTTAGATAAGTTTATGAAGGGAATGGTTTGATGGGTGTGACGGTGTACCCCAAAAGGCTTTATGGGAAGATGCTTATAAATGTACATATGATATAACTGGAATATGTTTTATGCTACATGTGCCATGTAACATATCTCCGTAAATGTTATGATCTACTGAATCTATTCTGCCTGTTTGTATGCATGTATCATTTTTGTAGTTGAAATTATGAATATTGGTTTTATATTTGCTGGTTTTATACATAACCTCTGTAAGAGCATTGGATCAATGGCTGGAGAAAGGAATGTGCAGGTTAAGAGCCTAATCAAGAAATTCTTAAACAGACAAAAGAAGTTGCAGACACCAACCCACATCTGAGCTTGGCCAGGAATGTGGCTGGGCTGGTTGTGCATGGACATGTGATTTGCCCATGTGATCCCAAAACTCCATTTTGTAACTGAATGCTACACAGGGAAAGGGAGGGGTGTCCACCCAGAGGAGAAAGTCTATTTAAACCCACGAGAGACCGCTCCATGTTGTCTTCAGCTGGCTAAAGAGAGAGTCTCTCCCTCCCCCACCGAGACACCTGAGAGACTGGAACAAAGGACACGGACAAGAGGGGTGTGAGCAATTGCTGGACCCAGGCTAGGAGGACCATAGACTGTAAAAGGAAGTTTACTGGAACTGGTGAGGTTTTTATCTGTATTCAATGTGATTAAACATAGACTTGCGTGTTTTATTTTACGTAGTAATTCACTTTGTTCTGTCTGTTACTACTTGGAATCACTTAAATCCTACTTTCTGTACTTATTAAAATAACTTTTCACTTATTAAGTAACCTGGAGTATGTGTTAGTACCTGGAGGGGGGCAAACAGATGTGCATACCTCTCTATCTGTGAAACAGAGGGCGAACTATTTATGAGTTTACTCTGTATAAGGTTTGTACAGGGTAAAACGGATTTATTCAGGGTTTGAACCCCATTGGAAGTTGGGCACCTGGGTGTCAAAAGAATGCTTCCTAAGCTGCTTCCAGGCAGGCCTACATCTGTTAGGGGACGTGGTTCAGACCTGGGTCTGGATTTGCAGCATGCTAGCGGGTCTGGCTCAAAACAGACAGGATTCTGGAGTCCCAAGCTGGAAAAGGCAGGAAAGCAGGGGCAGAAGTAGTTTTGGCACACCAGGTGGCAGCTCCAAGGGGGTTTCTGTGATACCAACCCGTCACAATGGGATAACATGATCTTAGTCAAATGTCAATTAATTGCCATCAGTGGTAAATAGGACCAATGGTCAATGATGGGATGTTAGAAGTTACTACAGAGAACTTTTTCCTGGGTGTCTTGCTGGTGAGTCTTGCCCATGTGCTCAGGGTTCAGCTGATGCCATATTTGGGGTTGGGAAGGAATTTTCCTCCAGGGTAGATTGGCTGGAGGATTCTCTGCATCTTGAAGTCTTTAAACCATGGTTTGAGGACGTCAATAGCTGAGACATAGGTGAGAGGATTATTCCAGGAGTGGGTGGGTGAGATTCTGTGGCCTGCATTGTGCAGGAGGTCAGACTAGATGATCATAATGGTCCCTTCTGACCTTAAAGTCTATGAGTCTATGACAGTGGTTCCCAAACTGGGGTTGGTGAACCCCTGGGGGTTCACGAAATGTTACAGGGGGTTCTCGGGGAAAAATTCCCTAATGGCAGACAGAGCTGTCCCTATGGACCCCGGGCAGCATGGAGCCCCTGGACTTCCAAGAGCTAAGCAGATCAAAGCAAGCATATCTATCACACCGAGGAGATTTCAACTTCCAGACTCCTTATAAGAAATGGAAAGGGAGGTGCATATTTTTTGCTGTTTTTAAAATTAAATAGGCAGCTAGTATTATTTTTAAAATTATTGTGAAGAACAAGTTTAAGCTTTGTTGTAACATGCGTTGTTTGCCTGGACTGCTCAAGACCTGAATGCTTGTGTAGGAGGAACTCTGAGTTGGCTTCTTAAATACGTTCATGCTGTTTCACATCTGATACTCCTTGATGAAACATAGGAGCCTTGTCTTATAACAGGCTTATTCAAAGTGATGCAAGTTACAAAAGTGAGATCTTGGAAGAGTGTTGCCGTTTCCATAATGTAATAAAAATACTGTAATGATCAATAATAAATATTGTGTAATAAGCATGTCATAAAAACAAATTTTATATTTCCAAGATCATTGGTTTTATAATTTATACTCAGGTAAAGGAGAAAATCCCTGGAAATATTCATTTTTAGGAGGGGGTTTGAGAGACTTGACTTTTTAGTGCAAGGGGTTCACCGGTTATTAAAGTTTGGGAACCACTGGTCTATGAGTAAGCCCTCTAACACTAGGGGGCAGTAAGCAGTCTAACCAGTGAATAGCTGTGTCCATTGCCACGGGCATACATCTCTTAGTATCCTTATAGAGTTTGCCAGGTGCTATTACCTTGCTTTGTTGACAGTCAACTTGGCTGGGTGCCTTCGTACCTTAACGGATATAATGATCATTACGCAGTTCACTCGAGGTCTGCTGTGCGTAGTGTCTGCGCAGAGCTGGGACAGCACACAGGGAGAACACACACATGCAACCAAACATCCGAGCACAGCTGGCACCACTACTGTTTAACATATTCATAAATGATCAGGAGAAGAGGGTAAATGTAGCCTGCAAAGAGTTACAAAGGGATCCCACAAAACTAGGTGACTGAGCAATGACATGGCAGATGGAATTCAACGTTCAGAAATACAAAGTAATGCTCTTTCGAAAACATAATCCCAACTATACATAAAAAATGATGGGGTCTAAATTAGCTCTTACTACTTAAAAAGAGATCCTGGAGTCGTGTATAATTTTCTGAAATACATCCACTCAATCTGCAGCATGAGTCAAAAAAGCTTATTGAATGTTGGGAATCATTAGGAAAAGAATAGATAATAGGACAGAAAATATCATCTTGCCTGTATATAAATACATGGTATGCCCACATCTTCAATACGGCGTGAAGATCTGGTCACCCCATTTCAAAAAAGTTATATTGGAATTGGAAAAGATACAGAGAAGGGAAACAGAAATGATTAGGGCTATCAAACAGCTTCCGTATGAGGAGAGATTAACAAGACTGGGACTTTTCAGTTTGGAAAAAAAAAGTACTAAGGGGGGATACGACGGAGGTCTATAAAATCATGACTGGTGTGCAGAAGGTATGTAAGAAAGTGTTAATTACTCTCTCTTTTACTACAAGAACTAGGGGTTGCCAAATGAAATTAATAGGCAGTAGGTATAAAATGAACAAAACCAAGTATTTCTTCACGCAGCGCACAATGACCTTGTGGAAATCCTTGCCAGAGGATGTTGTGAACGCAAATACTATAACAGGATTGGAAAAAGAACTAGGTAAGTTCGTGGAGGATGGGTCCATCAGTAGCTATTAGCCAGGATGGGCAGGGATGCAAAACCATGCTCTGAAATTTCCCTAGCCTCTGTTTGCCAGAAGCTAGGCCTGGGGATGGATGGATCCCTTGATGACGGATCACTTGATGATTACTTATTCGGTTGATTCCCTCTGAAGCACCTGGCATTGGCCACCGTTGGAGGTCAGGATACTGGGCTAGATGGACCATTGCTCTGACCCAGGATTGCTGTTCTTATAAAGAGCAAATGTTTAGGACTTCCTTTGTCACAGGTTTTCCTTAGCCCTCTAGAATAAAGACTGAACGGGGGTGGGGGAGTGCCTGTCCCAGGCTAAAAAGATTTATAGTCTGTGTATGGAAACCTGATGGACTGTTTGTATCACAGGCCAGGTTGAGAAATTGCTATTTTGTATTTAATCTATGCAGTATCGAATCTCTCTAGTTTCCAATCTATCTAGTCTATGGTTTTGTTTATTTGCTAGGTAATTTACTAGGTAATCTGTTTGCTATCACTTATAATCACTTACAATCTACCTTTCTGTAATTAAAGTTGTTCTCTGCTTTATTGAAAACCAGGGTGACTTTGAGTGACATGTCTGGGGAAAATCCCATCTGCTGTTGTGCTGGGTGATAACAGGACCTGGAGAGGTTGATTCACCAGTAAAGCATTGTGGAAAATGGACAGCCAAGATGGGTGCTTAGAGGGGTGCAGCAATTCCCACAGCTTCTAGACTGAACTGCGGAGGCGACAAGCCATCACACTGATACCGTCCGGAGCCATCATTAGGCCTCTCGGCACCTGTGACACTAACATCGGGGAAGGACTGTAGCCCAGATGTAGCAGTTGTTTGATTCCTTTACCACGTTTCTCTCACCCCATCAGGGCACAAATACTTAAAATACCACCATACTGAATGGGCCCAAAGCCACAGATCAGGGGAACTCCGTGGCTGTTCCCTCGTGAAATGTGGGATACCATGTGAGATGTACTCCAGGTCATTTTGGCCATGGGAATGGTAAAGGAATCACAAAGTTAGAGGAGAATTCCCATGGTACTCGTGCTGATGCAGGATAGCACAACACATTTCTGCATCGATTTCTGAAAAATGAACACAGTATTGAACTTTGATGCCTTCCCGATGCAGAGAGTAAATGAACTATTAGAATATTTTGAGCTGCCCCATAAATATCCACTTTACACCTCACTGGCAAATACCTTTAATGCCAGAATCCTTGGAGAAGAAAGCCTTTTCCATGCATTTTCGTGCCAATGATTTTTAAGGTCCTGATGGACTGGATATTAAATGGGTTTTCATCCTGTATGTCATGGCAGCATTCCCAAACATAGAGCAGAGGGCAGTACATTACACACGGAAAAGAAAGCCATCGTCAACTGTTAAGCTGAACAGCCTGCAAGACTCAGTTGGCACTGACAATCTGAGTCCCTGCTATCGGTGAATCATTTCTTCACTCCCAGGGGAGGCTCTCAAGCTGAAGTTCTCCTGGGTCTATTTACTGCTTTTCCTGCTGATCACAGAGCCAAGGGAATTGTCCGGGAGTCCTGGCCAACCTGAGAGTCCGCAGGGACTGTTCAGGAAATCATAAAGGTCACTGTCCAGCACGCCGAGTGTCAGAAATGTGAGATTCATATGCTGCTTCTCAGGGCTCTGCCTTCCTGTCGCAGAAAGGTGATTTCCTCTCTGTGCTGAGCAGGATTTTGGTGAGTTGCCTGTTTCTGCACTGACTATAGTGCTAAGGGAACAGGGAGGGTTCCAGGGTTCATGTCAAGAACCATCTGGGCAGGAATTCAGCAGGACAGGGACTTGAACTGTTTAGTATTGTGAAAAAGACCAAGGGGATTACCTGGTAAAATTGGAACTTGAAATGTCCTGGAAATAGCATGGCAAGACATGGTCTGGGGAAGGGGTGTGTGTCAGACTGTAATGTTATGTGGACCACACTGTAGCTTTGTTTGAAGATTGTTAATAACTATAAAATATTTACCCTACTATTTCATATAAAGCGTGGTACCCTTTTGCTGTCCTTCTCTCCCTTCACAGACACCATGAGCATTTCTGAGCCTGATCGAAACATCCACCACCTCATGACAGCTTTCAACCTCACAGCCTCTGACCCTTCAACATTCATCCTAATGGGCATCCCTGGCCTGGAAGCTGCTCACATCTGGATTTCCATCCCTTTCTCTATTTTCTACATGATTAGCCTGTTGGGAAATTTCATGATTCTGTTTGTTGTAGGGAAAGAACAGACCCTGCACAAGCCGATGTACCTGCTGCTCTGCATGCTGGCGCTCACAGACATTGGCATGTCTACCTCCGTCATGCCGAAGGCACTGTGTATATTTTGGTTCAATTTGAAAGGCATTTCTGTGGGTGGCTGCCTCACACAATTATTCTTCCTTCATGCGGGTTCTATGACACACTCAGCCGTCCTCGTGACAATGGCCTTCGATCGCTACGTTGCCATTTGTAACCCTCTGAGATACACCACCGTCCTCACCAACGCACGAATAGCTAAGCTAGGGCTAGTGGGATTGATGAGAGCTGTTCTCCTTGTTCTGCCCATTCCCCTGCTCCTGAGCAGGCTGCCATTCTGTGCCAACCACATTATCCCCCACACGTACTGCGAGCACATGGCTGTGGCAAAGATGTCATGTGGGGACACCACAGTCAACAGGACACATGGCTTGGTGATAACGTTTGTAGTCATCGGGTTAGACCTGATGCTCATTGCCCTGTTCTACGGTCTCATCATCAGAGCCATCCTCAGAATCTCACAGAAGGAAGCCCACCAGAAAGCCCTCAACACCTGCACAGCGCACATCTGTGTGATGCTGATGACTTATACTCCCTTCCTCTTCACCACTCTGACACACCGGTTTGGTCAGGGCATCCCTCCCCATATTCACATCATCTTGGCCAACCTCTATTTCCTCCTCCCCCCCATGCTCAACCCTATCATTTATGGAGTCAAAACCAAAGAGCTTCGTGACAAAGTGGGCAGATATCCCTGCAGAATGTGATTGCCTGGGACCACTGACTTTAAACCTGTGTGACAAGAGGGGAAATAATTTCTCCTCGTTAATCATGGAGGTTGTGTCCCCGTTTGGCTGAGCTCAACATTGTGGAAGTTCAAGTATGAGAAGTTCCTCACACCTCGCGTCTTATCACTCCATCACCAAGCACTGCTCTCTCCATTGCTGAGATCCCTCTCTCTGACCATCGTCTGTTCTCATCCTACATCATCTGTCAGCCCCCAGCCCTGCATGCCATGCCACTCAGCCTTTCCGTGACTTCCAGGAAGCCACAAGATGCTGCAGCTTTCTGACGCAAGGTGGACTCTGCGTGAACAAGTTTCTTGAACTATCCAACGAACTAAAGCTACAATTTCAGATAACCAAAGACAAAGAAAGAAACTTCAATACTGAACTTCTTTGTCTTTTGTGCAGTGGTCCGGTGAACCAAATGTACCTGATTTTTCTACTTCCAATCCATCAGGGAACCTGGAGGATAAACCAAATGTGTCTGTAGGAAAGTGGTAATGCAGGAAATCTGCTGAGGGAATCGAGGAGATTCTACTAGTGCTTGTTGGTGAGAGGAATGGAACTGTGTATTTTCGTGAACTGGACTGCTGTCTTAAACTACCACATCAACTTTGAGTCAAATAACTTACTGATTTTCACAGTTGATATTAGAGTCGCTTTTCAGCTGGTATTTTCAAAATACACAATAACTTTTCCCGTCGTCGAAGAAGTCAAAAGTTGGTGTTGCGATTTTATGTTGGAGTTTGTGAAACAGGTGAAACAGGGATTACCACCAAACATCCAGGTGATTGAATTGCTTGTAGTGCTAAGTGATATTACTGAGCTCAGCCCTTTAAGACATAGATTGGCTGAGATCTCATTTTTGCCATTGTTTGGTAGAGTCCTTGGCGAAGCAGTGGAGAGTTTTGACTATGATTCTCTGATCTCATACTCAGGACAACCAAATTGAGCAGTTTTGAGTTGGGTCAAACACGCGGATGTCACCGAGGACAAAGATTTTACTGAACTTGGCTCATTTGCTTTTTCATTGCTGTCGCTACCTTTTAGCAACACTGCAGTTGAAAGATAGTTTTCTCAGATGAACTTGATAAAAAGAAAACTGCACAACAAGATGCAAGAGGAACTTTTTGAAAATGTTCTTCTACTTAGGGCATATATTCAATGACATAAAATCTATTGTGAACAGTTTACAGCAATGAAAGTAGTGATTACACTGGTCACTGCTGATGTATGACCCTCAGCAGAAGTATTATACATCTCATGTAGATAGCGAGGATGAAATATTGCCTTTTAGAGACTAACAGTAACTAATTAGTTCAAAACAAAATATAGGCATTAACTACTATCATTGAATACATTTAGGGCTGGTCTACACTAACCCCATAATTCGAACTAAGATACGCAACTTCAGCTACGTGAATAACGTAGCTGAAGTCGAACTATCTTAGTTCGAATGAAAAAGCACTTACCCGGGGTCCACACGCGGCGCGCAGGCTCCCCCGTCGACTCCGCCTACTCCGTTCGTCGAGCTGGATTACCAGCGTCGACGGCGGAGCACTTCCTGGTTCGATTTATCACGTCTAGACAAGACGCGATAAATCGAACCCAGAACATCGATCCCGCGCCTCCGACCGGACGCGTAAGTATAGACATACCCTTTGACATAAATAATATGATAATGTTATTTTTGTTTTTACACTACATATGTTTTGGGCTCCTTTTGGGTTATTTTTAACACCCTCATATGCCATTTTTTGATTGACACATATGCCAACCCTCAGTCGGGATACAAGAACCAGTATTGGTTTTTTGAATGTGAATTTGATTTTTATCTCATAGCTTTTTTTGCTAATGTGCACGAACTCCTGGTGGGGCCTCTAGCTCTCTTTAAATAAATCAAATCTGTACTAGATATCTAACAAAATCGTTTATTAGTTACTTGATGTATAGAACAATGGGTTAATAAAAAACCCTTTGTTTCAATAAATCGATTGGACTATTTTTTAAGTGATTTTCGGCTATTAATGCAGTAGACATCTGGCAACCAGCCTGGGCCAGAGAAGCAGCCGAGGAGAGTCAGAGGTGGGCTGTAGTCAGAGCAGCAGTGCTGAGGCAGAGATGGGGGACTGGAGGAGACAATTGCCAGGAGCTGGGGCAGCGGAGACCCGCTACTCCTACGGGGAGCCAGGGCAGAGCTTCAGCAGAGAGATTTGGGGACAGAGCCAGGATCGTGAACATCGGACGTGCCACAAATAACACGGCAACTGAGCTCAACAAGCAGCTGGGAACATCAAAGTGAGGCCATGGGCAGCACTGGGAGATGCTGCTAGACAGGAGGGCTTTGAAGGCTGGACTCAGAAGGGGGGAGGTGAACCCGATGGGAGAGCAGATGCTGACAGAAGGGTCCTTCAACCTAGACCCTGAGGGAGTGTGGCCACTGCCAGAGCAGGTGTCTTTCCCGTCGTATCACCACAGTGCAGCCAGGGCTGGGCGTGAGGCCTGGGACGTGTGAGGACCAGACTGTGAACTTTTCTCACATCCCAGAAACAGCCGTTTGCAGTGTTTCCCGTGCCCACAAATGGGTTCCTTGTTTCCCTTCACTTTTCCATGTGTTCCTTGTTTTTCCTACAGCTGCTGTTTCATACATTCTGTGTGGTTTGAACGCAGTGCAGTGATCAGTGGGTCAGGGAAGTGGCTGGTGCAGAAAGACCACCCAGAGTGGGGATTCCCTAGCCCCTGTCCTAAGTGATCACGATGAGACTGGGGGTGGAACCCGGGCCAGCCTTGGACACGGGTGGACCGGGCGATGGCCCAGGGTGACGCACTGAAGGGGGCGTGGTATGATACCTCCTGAGAGACCTGACCTGCTGACCGAGAGCCACTGGGCTTAGGGAGGCAGGCAGCCAGGTGAGAGACTTGCACCTGCAGACCCAAACAGCAGCTTGACTAGAGAGGCCCTCAGCTAGGTAACTCTTGCAGTGGGAGTAAGTGTGTCCAAGGCTCCCCACTCTCCAGGAAAAGAGGGCCCCCTTCCCTAGAGGCCATGCCTCGAATGGGGCTGGGCTGGAAGAGGCTCCTGATCTGATGTCTGGGATGGGCGGCTGAGGTTGGTGGAGGCTGAGGAGGAGGAGGGGTGCAAGTGGCAGAAGCTCTGTGTCCCGGCTGGGGGCTGGGCTCCTCCCTGCTCTCTAGGTTGTGGTGGGGCTGGGCCTGTACTATCATCCCCTAAAAACCCCACACTTGCCCAGGAACGGGCTTGCTCGTTCACCGGCACTCCAAGCAGGTAGGAGAGTGCACACTTGGCTACACACAGGTGAGAACCACACTAACCAGGGGTGCTGCAGACTGCTCCCCTCACTAACCTGTAGACAGGTAACAGATGGGGGCTCACACAAGGTCACATTACACCCCTCACAGTTTTCTGCCAGAGTTTGGGTGCTGGGCCCCCTCCCACCCTGCTAAGTACCTAAAGGATTTGTCTGTCGAGCCCCCCTTTTCCCTGCCCATGGCAATTACTGATGCTGGGAACTCCTTGCCGGAGGATGTTATGAAGGCTAATACTATAACAGGATTGGAAAAAGAACTAGATAAGTTAGTGGAGGATGGGTCCACCAGTAGCTATTAACCAGGATGGGCAGGGATGCATAACCATGCTATGAAGTTTCCCGAGCCTCTGTTTGCCAGAAGCTATGAAGAGGTGACAGGGGATGGATCACTTGATGAATACTTGTTCTGTTCATTCCCTCTGGGGCACCTGGCAATAGCCACGGTTGGAGGACAGGATACTGGGCTCCATGGACCATTGGTTTGACCCAGGATTGACGTTCTTATAAAGCGCAAACATTCATGGGTTCCTTTGTCAGAGGTTTTCCTTACCCCTCTATAATAAAGACTGAACTGGGGAAGTTCTGGTCCCAGGCTAAAAAGATTTCTAGCCTGTGTATGGAGACCTGGTGGACTGCTTGTATCACCAGCCAGGTTGAGAAATTGCCAAATCTATGTAGTATCTAATCTCTCTATTATCCAATCTATCTAGTCTGGCTTTGTTTATTTGCTAGGTAATTTGCTAGGTAATCTGTTTGCTATCACTTATAATCGCTTACAATCCACCTTTCTGTAATTAAAGATGTTTTCTGCTTTATCAAAACCAGGGTGCCTTTGAGTGACGCCTCTGGCAAAAATTCCGGCTTCGTTCATAGAGTGTTGTTGTACATCCTTTCCACACCGAGGGGAGAGAAAACTCTCTGAATGAGCTTTCATTGTACAGATCCTTGGGTTTATACACCAGTGGGCCTTGTGAACCTGGGGAGCTGGGAAATTGGCTGGTATCTCCTTTTTGTTCTTGGTTTGCTTAGGTAAGCCCTTGGGTAGCTCAGGTTGTTGTGTGGCACCATGTGCTGTTGTGTTCGGTGATAGCATGACCTGGCGAGGATGAATCACCAGTAAAGCATTGTGAAAAAGGGCCAGCCCAGATGGGTGGTTTGAGGGAAGAAGCAAGTTCTACGGCTTGTAGACTGCACTGCGGCGGTGACAAGCCATCGCACTGATACCCTCCGAAGCCAAGATTAGGCCCCTTGGCACCTGTGATACCAGCGTCGGGGAAGGACTGTATCCCAAACAAAAGATCCAGATGTAGCAATTGTTTGATTCCTTTACCACGGTGTTCTCACCCCAGTAGGACACATCTACTTAAAATACCACCATACTGAATGGGCCCAAGGCTACAGATCTGGGAAATTCCATGTCTGTTCCCTCGTGAAATGTGGGATACCATGTGAGATGTACTCCAGGTCATTTTGGCCATGGGAGTGGTGAAGGAATCACTCAGTTAGCGGAAACTTCCCATGGTACTAGTGCTGATGCAGGATAACACAACCCATTTCTGCATTGATTTCTGAAAAATGAACACCGTATTGAACGTTGATGCCTTCCCGATGCAGAGAGTAAATGAACAATTAGAAGATTTTGAGATGCCAGATAAATATCCACTTTACACCTCACTGGCAAATACCTTTAATGCCAGAATCCTTGGAGAAGCAAGCCTTTTCCAGGCCCTTCGGTGCCAGTGACTTTTAAAAGGGCGATGGACTAGATATTACCACTGCAAGGGAGGTATGCAGTGCTCTGCTGCTCCGGACAATTGAAAATGGGTTTTGGTGCTGTATCTCATGGCAGCGTTCCCACACATAGAGCAGAGGGCAGGACATTACACCCAGAAAAGAAAGCCATCGTCAACTGTTCAGCTGAACAGCCTGCAAGATTCAGTTGGCCCTGACAATCTGAGTCCCTGCTATCGGTGAATCATTTCTTCACTCCCAGGGGAGGCTCTCAAGCTGATGTTCTCCTGGGTCTATTTTTTGCTTTTCCTGCTGATCACGGAGCCAAGGGAATTGTCCAGGAGTCCTGGCCAACCTGAGAGTCCACAGGGAGTGTGCAGGAAATCATAAAGGTCACTGTTCAGCACGCCGAGTGTCAGACATGTGAGATTCATATGCTGCTTCTCAGGGCTCTGCCTTCCTGTCGCAGAAAGGAGATTTCCTCTCTTCTTCTGAGCGGGATTTCGGTGAGTTGCCTGTTTCTGCACCGAAGATAGTGCTAAGGGCTCAGGAAGGGTTCCAGGGTTCATGTCAAGAACCGTCTGGGCAGGAATTCACCAGGACAGCGACTTGAGCTGTTTAGTATTGTGAGATATACCAAGGGGTTTACCTAGTAAAATTGGAACTTGAAATGTCCTGGAAATAGCACGGCAAAGGATGGTCTGGGGAAGGGGTGTGTTTCAGACTGTAATGTTATACGGACCACACTGTATCAGATTGTCTCTGACACCATCCCCCATCCACACCCTCCCTCCTTCCGTGAGCAACCCCACTACAGCCTTCTGGTAACACCAGCAATTGTCAATACGGAAAAGGAGCCTCAGGAAAGTAAAGTGTGCTGCAATACATGGAGAGACGGGCAGCACTGTTGGTTGTGGGGTAGGCAGGTAGTTTTAGATGGACCAGCAGGCAGTGATGACGGTTGTGGAATATACACAGGCAGTGCTGGGGGTTGTGGGGGGCAGGCTGGGGGTTCACACAGAGAAACTGGCAGCTCTGAGGGTTGTCAGTGCAATCAGGGGGTATACAGGGACAGGCGAGCAGTGCTGGGGGTTGTGGATGCTGAAGTTAAATTTTACCTTGTGATTGTTGGTCCAGCACTGGGACTTTTCCTAGTCCCGAGTGCATTTGGGTGGGTCTCAGGGTATCTTTTCTCTGGCAAGCAGCAAAGCTGCAGCCTGGGTGTTTCCAATAGTTGTTGTTAAATGTTATTTATGTAACTTCCATCTATTGGATTCTGTTACACCTCTGTATGCTAGCCTGAAATACATATTATTAAATATTTGTTCCCTGCATACGTACTTACAGACTGGTACTATCAAAATACGGCAGGTTTTTCAGGGCTTGTCTTCACTACCCGCCGGATCGGCGGGTAGCAATCGATCTATCGGGGATCGATTTTTCGCGTCTCGTTAAGACGCGATTAATCGATCCCCGATCGCGCTCCCCGTCGGCTCCGGAAATCCATGTCATCGAGCGGCGGAAGCGGAGTCGACGGGGGAGCGGCAGCGATCGACTCGCCGCCGTCCTCATGGCCAGGTAAGCCGATTACGATACGCCGACTTCAGCTACGTTATTCACATAGCTGAAGCTGCGTATCGTAGATCGACCCCCCTCCTCTAGTGTAGCCCTGGGCTCAGTCTTTTACTAATTCTTCTGACTTCTGTCTGAACCCTCTTCAGTGTATCAACAGCCAACTTTAGTCCTAGACACCAGAACTGGACACAGGATTCCAGCAGCAGTCACGCCAGTGCCAAATACAGAGGTAAAATAACTACCCTACCTCTCCTTAAGATTCCCCTGGTTATCATCCCAGGATCACATTGGCTCTTTTGGCCACAGGGTCACACTGTGACCTCATGTTTAGCTCATTTCCCCTTCACAGTTCTTGTTCCGATTCATTGCACTTCCCACAATAGTCCCAATCCTGTTAGCATCGCCTACAGTCTTTGTTCCTAGATGTAGATAGCTACACAGCTTTATTAGAACACACATTGTCTGCTTCGACCCATGTTACCAGCAAATAAAGATTGCTGTGAATCAGCGACCTGTCCTCTTCATTATTTACGATCCCCCAATTTTCATGTCATCAGCAACTGTTATCAATATTCAGGCATGAGAAGGGGTAGCAGCTGAGTTGCTGACACGTCTCTGCTTACACTTGTCAGTTAACACCTGTAACTTATGTCTCAGAAAAAGCTGGGTGCCTGCAAGAAAGTGTCTCATCAAAAGTATCTCACCACAGCCCAGCAGGATAATGTCTGTTTCCATAAGGTAAATTCTGTCCTTTCCAATATAGCAATTTCATCATGGATCAGACCTATGGTCCAGCTAGTCCAGTGTCCGCTCTCTTACTGTGGCAGGCTCAGGTGCTCTAGAAAAAGGTGGAAGAAACCCAGCCATAGGAGGATGGGAGGAAATCCTGACATCCTGAGGGTGTCATCCTAATTCCTGACAACTAGAGTTTGGTTTTTCCCTGAAACATGTGGACATATAAGCTTTCCTAAATATTTATCTAAGTGTAACTATTTTTACTGGATAGTCTCACTATCCATGGAAATGTCCAAACCTTTCCTGATACTTGCTTACCTCATGGACTCAACTACCCCGTGTGGCAACGAGTTCCTCAGTCTAATTAGGCTGTGAGTGAAAAAAGCATTTTGTTTTTATCTGCTTTGAATTTGCCACATTTCAGCTTGAATTACTGTATACTGGATCTTGTGTTATGAGTCAGGTAGAACACATTCTCGATCTACTCTCCACCAGTCAGTAACGTATACACTTTTCTCATAGCCCCTCTTATTCCTTTCCTTTCTGAGGGTACGTCTATACTACCTGCCTGATTCGGCGGGTAGTAATCGATCTTCTGGGATCGATGTATCGCGTCCTGTCTAGACGCGATAGATCGATCCCGGAAGCGCTCGCCGTCGACTGCGGTACTCCTGCTCGCCGAGAGGAGGAAGCGCTGTCGACGGGGGAGCCTGCCTGCTGCGTGTGGACCCGCGGTAAGTGCTTTGAAGTTCAAACTAAGATACTTGGACTTCAGCTACGTTATTCACATAGCTGAAGTTGCGTATCTTAGTTCGACCCCCTCCCCCCAGTGTGGACCAGCCCTTAGGTATCAATAGCAGTCCCAGTCTATATGAGACCCCGGCCTTTGATCATTCTCACTGCCCTTCCCTGAACCCCTCTAGATCTGCAATATCCTTTGTGATGCTCATTACTTCACAGAGGAGCCCAGGGCAGGGTAAAACATTGACTGACTGATCTCATAACATTGTATTTTCTGTATGATTCACCATCCCACTCCTTATGGATCCCAAGGTTTTGCTTAGTTTCTGTTAAGAGTTCCACTCCGAGTAGGGTTCCACAGAGCTGTGTCCCATGACGCTCATGTCGCCTTCCTGTGTTCATACAGTTAAATTAGAACCTTGTAAGCTGTCTGAGGAATTCAAGTTTTCCCCTCCAATGGGTATACACATTGCAGTTATTGACATCAAAGTTCATCTGCCGTCATGGTGCCCATTCACCTGGCTTGGTGAGCTCCCTCTGAGGACTTCTCTGGACTTCGCTATCTGCTACATAATTTGGTGCCATCTGTAAATGTTGCCACTTCACTGCTTAATTCCCATGTCTAGATTGTTAATAACTATAACATATTTACTGTACCATTTGCTATAAAGCATGTAAGCCTGTCGCTGTGCTTCTATCCCTTCACAGACACCATGAGCATTTCTGAGCCTGATCGACACATTGACCACCTCATGGCACCTTTCAACCTCACCCTCTCTGACCCTTCAACATTCATCCTAATGGGCATCCCTGGCCTGGAAGCTGCTCACATCTGGATTTCCATCCCTTTCTCTATGTTCTACATTATTGGCTTGCTGGGAAATTCCATGGTTCTCTTTGTTGTTGGCAAAGAGCAGACCCTGCACAAGCCGATGTACCTGCTGCTCTGCATGCTGGCACTCACAGATATCACCATGTCTACCTCCGTCATGCCAAAGGCACTGTGTATATTTTGGTTCAATTTGAAAGGCATTACTCTGGGTGGCTGCCTCACTCAATTATTCTTCCTTCATGCAGGTTCTATGACACACTCAGCCGTCCTCGTGACAATGGCCTTTGATCGCTATGTTGCCATTTGTAACCCTCTGAGATATACCACCATCCTCACCAACGCACGAATAGCTAAGCTAGGGCTAGTGGGTTTGATAAGAGCTGTTCTCCTTGTTCTGCCCATTCCCCTGCTCCTGAGCAGGCTGCCATTCTGTGCCAACCACATTATCCCCCACACGTACTGCGAGCACATGGCTGTGGCAAAGATGTCGTGTGGGGACATTACAGTCAACAGGATGTATGGCTTGGTAGTAGTGCTTGTAATCATGGGGTTAGACCTGATGCTCATTGCCCTGTCCTACAGTCTGATCATCAGGGCCATCCTCAGAAACTCCCAGAAGGAAGCCCACCAGAAAGCCCTCAACACCTGCACAACCCACATCTGTGTGATGCTGACAACTTATACTCCCTTCCTCTTCACCACTCTGACACATCGGTTCGGTCAGGGCATCGCTACACATGTTCACATCATCTTTGCCAACCTCTATTTCCTCCTTTCCCCCATGCTCAACCCTATCATTTATGGGGTCAAAACCAAAGAGCTTCGTGACAAAGTGGGCAAATATCCCCGCAGAATGTGGTTGCCTCGGACCACAGACTTAAAACCTGTGTGACAAAAGGGGGAAAGAATATCTCCTCGTTAATCATGGATGTTGTGGCCCTGTTTGCCTGAGCTCAGCATTGTGAAAGTTCAAGTATGAGAAATTCCTCACATGTAGCGTCTTAACACTCCATCTCCAAGCACTGCTCTCTCCTTTGCTGAGATCCCTCTCTCTGACCATCATCTGTTCTCATCCTACATCATCTGTCAGCCCCCAGCCCTGCATGCCATGTCACTCAGCCTTTCCGTGACTTCCAGACCTCCAGAAGATGCTGCATCTTTCTGATGCAAGGTGGACTCTGCATGAACAAGTTTCTTGATCTGTCCGATGAACTGAAGCTACATTTTCAGATAACCAAAGACAAAGAAAGAAACTTCAATGCTGAACTTCTTTGTCTTTTGTGCAGTGGTCCGGTGAACCAAATTTACCTGATTTTTCTACTTACAATCCTTCAGGGAGCCTGGAGGATAAACCAAATGTTTCTGTAGGAAAGTGGTAATACAGGAAAGCTGCTGAAGAAATTGAAGAGATTCTACTAGTGCTTGTTGGTGAGAGTAATGGAACTGTGTATTTCCGAGAACCGGACTGCTGTGTTAAACTATGACATCAACGTTGAGTCAAATAACTTACTGATTTTCACAGTTGATATTAGAGTCACTTTTCAGCTGGAACTTTGAAAATACATACTAACTGTTTCCATCGTCGAAGAAGTCAAAAGTTGGTGCTGAGATTATTTTTTTTTGGAGTTTGTGAAACAGGTGAAACAGGGATTACGACCAAACATCCAGGTGACTGAATTGCTTGCAGTGCTAAGTGATTCTACTGTGCTCAGCCCTTCAAAACATAGAGGGCAGGGATCTCATTTTTGCCATTGTTTGGTAGAGTCCTTGGAGAGTTGGCGAAGCAGTGGAGAGTTTTGACTATGATTCTCTGACCTCATACTCAGGACGACCAAATTGAGCAGTATTGAGTTGGGTCAAACATGCGGATGTCACTGAAGACAAAGATTTTACTGAACTTGGCTCATTTGTTTTTTCATTGCTCTCGCTACCTTTTAGCAACACTGCAGTTGAAAGATAGTTTTCTCAGATGAACTTGATAAAAAGAAAACTGCACAACAAGATGCAAGAGGAACGTTTAGAAAATATTCTTCTTGTTAGGGCGTATATGCAATGTCATAACATCAGTTGTGAACAGCAATGAAAGAAATGATTACAGTGGTCACTGCTGATGTATGACCCTCAGCGGAAGCGTTCTACTTCTGATGTATATAGTGAGGATGAAATATTGACTTTTAGAGACTAACAGTAACAAATTAATTCAACACAAAATATGGAGATTGACTACCATCATTGAATACATTTAGACATAAATAATATGATAATATTATTTTTGTTTTTACATTACATATGTTTTGGGCTCCTTTTGGGCTGTTTTTAACACCCTCATACACCATTTTTTGTTTGACACATCTGCCAATCCTCAATCGGGATACAAGCACCAGTATTCGGCTTTTGAATGTGAATTTTATTTTCATCTCATAGGTTTTTTGCTAATATGGATGAACTCCTGGTGGGGCTTCTGCGCAATGTATCTAACAAAATTGTTCATTTGTTACTTGATGTATAGAACAATGTGTTAATAGAAAAACCCTTTGTTTCAATAAATCGACTGGACTATTTTGGGGTTCCTTTTTAAGTGACTTTGGGCTATTAATGCAGTAGACATCTGGCAACCAGCTCGGGCCAGAGAAGCAGCCGAGAAGAGTTAGAGCTGGGCCGGAGGCAGAGCAGCAGTACTGAGGCAGAGCTGGGGGCCTGGAGGAGACAAGAGCCAGGAACTGGGGCAGCGGAGACCCGCTGATCCTATGGGGAGTCAGGATTGAGCTGCGGGGACAGAGCCAGGATAGTGGACACCGGACGTGCCACAAATAACACGGCAGCTGAGCTCAATAAGCATCTGGGGAGATCAAAGTAGGGCCATGGGCAGAGGGCCCAGCGCTGGGACGTGTGAGGACCAGACTGTGAACTTTTCTCACATCCCAGAAACAGCTGTTTGTGGTGTTTCCCGTGCCCACAAATGGGTTCCTTGTTTCCCTTCACTTTTCCATTTGTTCCTTGTTTTTCCTACAGCTGCTGTTTCATAAATTCTGTGTGGTTTGAATGCAATGCAGTGATCAGTGGGTCAGGGAAGGGGATGGTGAAGAAAGACCACCCAGATTGGGGACTCCCTAGCCCCTGTCCTAAGTGATCACAATGAGACTGGGGGTGGAACCCAGGCCAGACTTTCACACGGGTGGTCCGGGCGATGGCCCAGGGTGATGCACTGAAGGGGGCATGGTTTGTTACCTCCTGCGAGACCTGACCTGCCGACCGAGAGCCACTGGGCTTACGGAGGCAGGCATCCAGGTGAGAGACTTGCACCGGCAGACCCAAGCAGCAGCTTGACTAGAGAGGCCCTCTGCCGGGTAACTCTTGCAGTGGGAGTAAGGGTGTCTAAGGCTCCCCACTCTCCAGGGACAGAGGGACACCTTCCTTAGAAGGCATGCCTAGAATGGGGCTGGGCTGGAAGAGGCTCCTGATCTGATGTCTGGGATGGGCGGCTGAGGTTGGTGGAGGGTGAGGAGGAGGAGGGGTGCACGTGGCAGAAGCTCTGTTTCCCGGCTGGGGGCTGGGCTCCTCCCTGCTCTCTAGGTTGTGGTGGGGGTGGGACTGCCCTATCATCCCCCACACTTGCCCAGGAAAGGGCTTGCTCGTTCCCCGGCACTCCCAGCAGGTAGGGAAGCGCACACTTGGCTCCACACAGGTGAGAACCACAGTAACCGGGGGTGCTGCAGAGTGCTCCTATCCCTAACCTGCAGACAGGTAACAGATGGGGGCTCACACAAGGTCACTTTACACCCCTCCCAGTTTTCTGCCAGGGTTTGGGTGCTGGACCCCCTCCCACTCTGCTTAGCACCTGAAGGATTTGTCTGTCGAGCCCCCCTTTCCCCTCGCCATTGCACTTAATGTTGCCTGGAACTCCTTGCCGGAGGATGTTATGAAGGCTAATACTATAACAGGATTGGAAAAAGAACTAGATAAGTTTGTGGAGGATGGGTCCATCTGTAGCCATTAGCCAGGATGGGCAGGAATGCATAACCATGCTATGAAGTTTCCCAAGCCTCTGTTTGCCAGGAGCTATGCGGAGGTGAGAGGGGATGGATCACTTGATGAATACTTGTTTTGTTCATTCCCTCTGGGGCACCTGGCATTGGCCACAGTTGGAGGACAGGATACTGGGCTAGATGAACCATTGGTTTGACTCACGACTGGCGTTCGTATAAAGAGCAAACATTCATGGGTTCCTTTGTCAGAGGTTTTCCTTACCTCTCTATAATAAAGACTGAACTGGGGAAGTTCTGGTCCCAGGCTAAAAAGATTTCTAGCCTGTGTATGGAGACCTGGTGGACTGCTTGTATCACCAGCCAGGTTGAGAAATTGCCAAATCTATGTAGAATTGAATCTCTCTAGTATCCAATCTATCTAGTCTGTGGCTTTGTTTATTTGCTAGATAATTTGCTAGGTAATCTGTTTGCTATCACTTATAATGGCTTACAATCCACCTTTCTGTAATTAAAGATGTTCTCTGCTTTATCAAAACCAGGGTGCCTTTGAGTGACGCCTCTGGCAAAAATTCCGGCTTCGTTCATAGAGTGTTTCCACACCAAGGGGAGAGAAAACTCTCTGAATGAGCTTTCATTGTACAGATCCTTGGGTTTATACACCAGTGGGACTTGTGAACCTGGGGAGCTGGGAAATTGGCTGGTATCTCCTTTTTGTTCTTGGTTTGCTTAGGTAAGCCCTTGGGTAGCTCAGGTTGTTGTGTGGCACCATGTGCTGTTGTGTTCGGTGATAGCATGACCTGGCGAGGATGAATCACCAGTAAAGCATTGTGAAAAAGGGCCAGCCCAGATGGGTGGTTTGAGGGAAGAAGCAAGTTCTACGGCTTGTAGACTGCACTGCGGCGGTGACAAGCCATCACACTGATACCCTCCGAAGCCAAGATTAGGCCCCTTGGTACCTGTGATACCAGCGTCGGGGAAGGACTGTATCCCAAACAAAAGATCCAGATGTAGCAATTGTTTGATTCCTTTACCACGGTGTTCTCACCCCAGTAGGACACACCTACTTAAAATACCACCGTACTGAATGGGCCCAAGGCTACAGATCTGGGAAATTCCATGTCTGTTCCCTCGTGAAATGTGGGATACCATGTGAGATGTACTCCAGGTCATTTTGGCCATGGGAGTGGTGAAGGAATCACTCAGTTAGCGGAAACTTCCCATGGTACTAGTGCTGATGCAGGATAACACAACCCATTTCTGCATTGATTTCTGAAAAATGAACACCGTATTGAACATTGATGCCTTCCCGATGCAGAGAGTAAATGAACTATTAGACGATTTTGAGCTGCCAGATAAATATCCACTTTACACCTCACTGGCAAATACCTTTAATGCCAGAATCCTTGGAGAAGCAAGCCTTTTCCAGGCCCTTCGGTGCCAGTGAGTTTTAAAAGGGCGATGGACTAGATATTACCACTGCAAGGGAGGTATGCAGTGCTCTGCTGCTCCGGACAATTGAAAATGGGTTTTGGTGCTGTATCTCATGGCAGCGTTCCCACACATAGAGCAGAGGGCAGTACATTACACACAGAAAAGAAAGCCATCGTCAACTGTTCAGCTGAACAGCCTGCAAGACTCAGTTGGCCCTGACAATCTGAGTCCCTGCTCTCGGTGAATCATTTCTTCACTCCCAGGGGAGGCTCTCAAGCTGACGTTCTCCTGGGTCTATTTTTTGCTTTTCCTGCTGATCACGGAGCCAAGGGAATTGTCCGGGAGTCCTGGCCAACCTGAGAGTCCACAGGGAGTGTGCAGGAAATCATAAAGGTCACTGTTCAGCACGCCGAGTGTCAGACATGTGAGATTCATATGCTGCTTCTCAGGGCTCTGCCTTCCTGTCGGAGAAAGGAGATTTCCTCTCTTCTTCTGAGCGGGATTTCGGTGAGTTGCCTGTTTCTGCACCGAAGATAGTGCTAAGGGCTCAGGAAGGGTTCCAGGGTTCATGTCAAGAACCGTCTGGGCAGGAATTCACCAGGACAGCGACTTGAGCTGTTTAGTATTGTGAGATATACCAAGGGGTTTACCTAGTAAAATTGGAACTTGAAATGTCCTGGAAATAGCACGGCAAAGGATGGTCTGGGGAAGGGGTGTGTTTCAGACTGTAATGTTATGTGGACCACACTGTAGCAGATTGTCTCTGACACCATCCCCCATCCACACCTTCCCTCCTCCCGTGAGCAACCCCACTACAGCCTTCTGGTAACACCAGCAATTGTCAACACGGAAAAGGAGCCTCAGGAAAGTAAAACGTGCTGCAATACATGGAGAGACGGGCAGCACTGTTGGTTGTGGGGTAGGCAGGTAGTTTTAGATGGACCAGCAGGCAGTGATGACGGTTGTGGAATATACACAGGCAGGAAGGCAGTGCTGGAGGTTGTGGGGGGCAGGCTGGGGGTTCACACAGAGAAACTGGCAGCTCTGAGGGTTGTCAGTGCAATCAGGGGGTATACAGGGACTGGCGAGCAGTGCTGGGGGTTGTGGGGGGCAGGCTGGGGGTTCACACAGAGAAACTGGCAGCTCTGAGGGTTGTCAGTGCAATCAGGGGGTATACAGGGACAGGCGAGCAGTGCTGGGGGTTGTGGATGCTGAAGTTAAATTTTACCTTGTGATTGTTGGTCCAGCACTGGGACTTTTCCTAGTCCCGAGTGCATTTGGGTGGGTCTCAGGGTATCTTTTCTCTGGCAAGCAGCAAAGCTGCAGCCTGGGTGTTTCCAATAGTTGTTGTTAAATGTTATTTATGTAACTTCCATCTATTGGATTCTGTTACACCTCTGTATGCTAGCCTGAAATACATATTATTAAATATTTGTTCCCTGCATACGTACTTACAGACTGGTACTATCAAAATACGGCAGGTTTTTCAGGGCTTGTCTTCACTACCCGCCGGATCGGCGGGTAGCAATCGATCTATCGGGGATCGATTTTTCACGTCTCGTTAAGACGCGATTAATCGATCCCCGATCGCGCTCCCCGTCGGCTCCGGAAATCCACGTCATCGAGCGGCGGAAGCGGAGTCGACGGGGGAGCGGCAGCGATCGACTCGCCGCCGTCCTCATGGCCAGGTAAGCCGATTACGATACGCCGACTTCAGCTACGTTATTCACGTAGCTGAAGCTGCGTATCGTAGATCGACCCCCCTCCTCTAGTGTAGCCCTGGGCTCAGTCTTTTACTAATTCTTCTGACTTCTGTCTGAACCCTCTTCAGTGTATCAACAGCCAACTTTAGTCCTAGACACCAGAACTGGACACAGGATTCCAGCAGCAGTCACGCCAGTGCCAAATACAGAGGTAAAATAACTACCCTACCTCTCCTTAAGATTCCCCTGGTTATCATCCCAGGATCACATTGGCTCTTTTGGCCACAGGGTCACACTGTGACCTCATGTTTAGCTCATTTCCCCTTCACAGTTCTTGTTCCGATTCATTGCACTTCCCACAATAGTCCCAATCCTGTTAGCATCTCCTACATTCTTTGTTCCTAGATGTAGATAGCTACACAGCTTTATTAGAACACACATTGTCTGCTTCGACCCATTTTACCAGCAAATAAAGATTGCTGTGAATCAGCGACCTGTCCTCTTCATTATTTACGATCCCCCAATTTTCATGTCATCAGCAACTGTTATCAATATTCAGGCATGAGAAGGGGTAGCAGCTGAGTTGCTGGCACGTCTCTGCTTACACTTGTCAGTTAACACCTGTAACTTATGTCTCAGAAAAAGCTGGGTGCCTGCAAGAAAGTGTCTCATCAAAAGTATCTCACCACAGCCCAGCAGGATAATGTCTGTTTCCATAAGGTAAATTCTGTCCTTTCCAATATAGCAATTTCATCATGGATCAGACCTATGGTCCAGCTAGTCCAGTGTCCGCTCTCTTACTGTGGCAGGCTCAGGTGCTCCAGTAAAAGGTGGAAGAAACCCAGCCATAGGAGGATGGGAGGAAAACCATCATGAGGGTGTCATCCTAATTCCTGACAACTAGAGTTTGGTTTTTCCCTGAAACATGTGGACATATAAGCTTTCCTAAATATTTATCTAAGTGTAACTATTTTTACTGGATAGTCTCACTATCCATGGAAATGTCCAAACCTTTCCTGATACTTGCTTACCTCATGGACTCAACTACCTCGTGTGGCAACGAGTTCCTCAGTCTAATTAGGCTGTGAGCGAAAAAAGCATTTTGTTTTTATCTGCTTTGAATTTGCCACATTTCAGCTTGAATTACTGTATACTGGATCTTGTGTTATGAGTCAGGTAGAACACATTCTCGATCTACTCTCCACCAGTCAGTAACGTATACACTTTTCTCATAGCCCCTCTTATTCCTTTCCTTTCTGAGGGTACGTCTATACTACCTGCCTGATTCGGCGGGTAGTAATCGATCTTCTGGGATCGATGTATCGCGTCCTGTCTAGACGCGATAGATCGATCCCGGAAGCGCTCGCCGTCGACTGCGGAACTCCTGCTCGCGGAGAGGAGGAAGCGCTGTCGACGGGGGAGCCTGCCTGCTGCGTGTGGACCCGCGGTAAGTGCTTTGAAGTTCAAACTAAGATACTTGGACTTCAGCTACGTTATTCACATAGCTGAAGTTGCGTATCTTAGTTCGACCCCCTCCCCCCAGTGTGGACCAGCCCTTAGGTATCAATAGCAGTCCCAGTCTATATGAGACCCCAGCCTTTGATCATTCTCACTGCCCTTCCCTGAACCCCTCTAGATCTGCAATATCCTTTGTGATGCTCAGTACTTCACAGAGGAGCCCAGGGCAGGGTAAAACATTGACTGACTGATCTCATAACATTGTATTTTCTGTATGATTCACCATCCCACTCCTTATGGATCCCAAGGTTTTGCTTAGTTTCTGTTAAGAGTTCCACTCCGAGTAGGGTTCCACAGAGCTGTGTCCCATGACGCTCATGTCGCCTTCCTGTGTTCATACAATTAAATTAGAACCTTGTAAGCTGTCTGAGGAATTCAAGTTTTCCCCTCCAATGGGTATACACATTGCAGTTATTGACATCAAAGTTCATCTGCCGTCATGGTGCCCATTCACCTGGCTTGGTGAGCTCCCGCTGAGGACTTCTCTGGACTTCGCTATCTGCTACATAATTTGGTGCCATCTGTAAATGTTGCCACTTCACTGCTTAATTCCCATGTCTAGATTGTTAATAACTATAACATATTTACTGTACCATTTGCTATAAAGCATGTAACCCTGTCGCTGTGCTTCTCTCCCTTCACAGACACCATGAGCATTTCTGAGCCTGATCGACACATCGACCACCTCATGGCACCTTTCAACCTCACCCTCTCTGACCCTTCAACATTCATCCTAATGGGCATCCCTGGCCTGGAAGCTGCTCACATCTGGATTTCCATCCCTTTCTCTATGTTCTACATTATTGGCTTGCTGGGAAATTCCATGGTTCTCTTTGTTGTTGGCAAAGAGCAGACCCTGCACAAGCCGATGTACCTGCTGCTCTGCATGCTGGCACTCACAGATATCGCCATGTCTACCTCCGTCATGCCGAAGGCACTGTGTATATTTTGGTTCAATTTGAAAGGCATTACTGTGGGTGGCTGCCTCACTCAATTATTCTTCCTTCATGCAGGTTCTATGACACACTCAGCCGTCCTCGTGACAATGGCCTTCGATCGCTATGTTGCCATTTGTAACCCTCTGAGATATACCACCATCCTCACCAACGCACGAATAGCTAAGCTAGGGCTAGTGGGATTGATAAGAGCTGTTCTCCTTGTTCTGCCCATTCCCCTGCTCCTGAGCAGGCTGCCATTCTGTGCCAACCACATTATCCCCCACACGTACTGCGAGCACATGGCTGTGGCAAAGATGTCGTGTGGGGACATTACAGTCAACAGGATGTACGGCTTGGTAGTAGTGCTTGTAATCATGGGGTTAGACCTGATGCTCATTGCCCTGTCCTACAGTCTGATCATCAGGGCCATCCTCAGAAACTCCCAGAAGGAAGCCCACCAGAAAGCCCTCAACACCTGCACAACCCACATCTGTGTGATGCTGACAACTTATACTCCCTTCCTCTTCACCACTCTGACACACCGGTTCGGTCAGGGCATCGCTACACATGTTCACATCATCTTTGCCAACCTCTATTTCCTCCTTTCCCCCATGCTCAACCCTATCATTTATGGGGTCAAAACCAAAGAGCTTCGTGACAAAGTGGGCAAATATCCCCGCAGAATGTGGTTGCCTCGGACCACAGACTTAAAACCTGTGTGACAAAAGGGGGAAAGAATATCTCCTCGTTAATCATGGATGTTGTGGCCCTGTTTGCCTGAGCTCAGCATTGTGAAAGTTCAAGTATGAGAAATTCCTCACATGTAGCGTCTTAACACTCCATCTCCAAGCACTGCTCTCTCCTTTGCTGAGATCCCTCTCTCTGACCATCATCTGTTCTCATCCTACATCATCTGTCAGCCCCCAGCCCTGCATGCCATGTCACTCAGCCTTTCCGTGACTTCCAGACCTCCAGAAGATGCTGCATCTTTCTGATGCAAGGTGGACTCTGCATGAACAAGTTTCTTGATCTGTCCGATGAACTGAAGCTACATTTTCAGATAACCAAAGACAAAGAAAGAAACTTCAATGCTGAACTTCTTTGTCTTTTGTGCAGTGGTCCGGTGAACCAAATTTACCTGATTTTTCTACTTACAATCCTTCAGGGAGCCTGGAGGATAAACCAAATGTTTCTGTAGGAAAGTGGTAATACAGGAAATCTGCTGAAGAAATTGAAGAGATTCTACTAGTGCTTGTTGGTGAGAGTAATGGAACTGTGTATTTCCGAGAACCGGACTGCTGTGTTAAACTATGACATCAACGTTGAGTCAAATAACTTACTGATTTTCACAGTTGATATTAGAGTCACTTTTCAGCTGGAACTTTGAAAATACATACTAACTGTTTCCATCGTCGAAGAAGTCAAAAGTTGGTGCTGAGATTTTTTTTTTTTGGAGTTTGTGAAACAGGTGAAACAGGGATTACGACCAAACATCCAGGTGACTGAATTGCTTGCAGTGCTAAGTGATTCTACTGTGCTCAGCCCTTCAAAACATAGAGGGCAGGGATCTCATTTTTGCCATTGTTTGGTAGAGTCCTTGGAGAGTTGGCGAAGCAGTGGAGAGTTTTGACTATGATTCTCTGACCTCATACTCAGGACGACCAAATTGAGCAGTTTTGAGTTGGGTCAAACATGCGGATGTCACTGAAGACAAAGATTTTACTGAACTTGGCTCATTTGTTTTTTCATTGCTCTCGCTACCTTTTAGCAACACTGCAGTTGAAAGATAGTTTTCTCAGATGAACTTGATAAAAAGAAAACTGCACAACAAGATGCAAGAGGAACGTTTAGAAAATATTCTTCTTGTTAGGGCGTATATGCAATGTCATAAAATCAGTTGTGAACAGCAATGAAAGAAATGATTACAGTGGTCACTGCTGATGTATGACCCTCAGCGGAAGCGTTCTACTTCTGATGTATATAGTGAGGATGAAATATTGACTTTTAGAGACTAACAGTAACAAATTAATTCAACACAAAATATGGAGATTGACTACCATCACTGAATACATTTAGACATAAATAATATGAAAATATTATTTTTGTTTTTACATTACATATGTTTTGGGCTCCTTTTGGGCTGTTTTTAACACCCTCATACACCATTTTTTGTTTGACACATCTGCCAATCCTCAATCGGGATACAAGCACCAGTATTCGGCTTTTGAATGTGAATTTTATTTTCATCTCATAGGTTTTTTGCTAATATGGATGAACTCCTGGTGGGGCTTCTGCGCAATGTATCTAACAAAATTGTTCATTTGTTACTTGATGTATAGAACAATGTGTTAATAGAAAAACCCTTTGTTTCAATAAATCGACTGGACTATTTTGGGGTTCCTTTTTAAGTGACTTTGGGCTATTAATGCAGTAGACATCTGGCAACCAGCTCGGGCCAGAGAAGCAGCCGAGAAGAGTTAGAGCTGGGCCGGAGGCAGAGCAGCAGTACTGAGGCAGAGCTGGGGGCCTGGAGGAGACAAGAGCCAGGAACTGGGGCAGCGGAGACCCGCTGATCCTATGGGGAGTCAGGATTGAGCTGCGGGGACAGAGCCAGGATAGTGGACACCGGACGTGCCACAAATAACACGGCAGCTGAGCTCAATAAGCATCTGGGGAGATCAAAGTAGGGCCATGGGCAGAGGGCCCAGCGCTGGGACGTGTGAGGACCAGACTGTGAACTTTCCTCACATCCCAGAAACAGCTGTTTGTGGTGTTTCCCGTGCCCACAAATGGGTTCCTTGTTTCCCTTCACTTTTCCATTTGTTCCTTGTTTTTCCTACAGCTGCTGTTTCATAAATTCTGTGTGGTTTGAATGCAATGCAGTGATCAGTGGGTCAGGGAAGGGGATGGTGAAGAAAGACCACCCAGATTGGGGACTCCCTAGCCCCTGTCCTAAGTGATCACAATGAGACTGGGGGTGGAACCCAGGCCAGACTTTCACACGGGTGGTCCGGGCGATGGCCCAGGGTGATGCACTGAAGGGGGCATGGTTTGTTACCTCCTGCGAGACCTGACCTGCCGACCGAGAGCCACTGGGCTTACGGAGGCAGGCAGCCAGGTGAGAGACTTGCACCGGCAGACCCAAGCAGCAGCTTGACTAGAGAGGCCCTCCGCCGGGTAACTCTTGCAGTGGGAGTAAGGGTGTCCAAGGCTCCCCACTCTCCAGGGACAGAGGGACACCTTCCTTAGAAGGCATGCCTAGAATGGGGCTGGGCTGGAAGAGGCTCCTGATCTGATGTCTGGGATGGGCGGCTGAGGTTGGTGGAGGGTGAGGAGGAGGAGGGGTGCACGTGGCAGAAGCTCTGTTTCCCGGCTGGGGGCTGGGCTCCTCCCTGCTCTCTAGGTTGTGGTGGGGGTGGGACTGCCCTATCATCCCCCACACTTGCCCAGGAAAGGGCTTGCTCATTCCCCGGCACTCCCAGCAGGTAGGGAAGCACACACTTGGGTCCACACAGGTGAGAACCACAGTAACCGGGGGTGCTGCAGAGTGCTCCTATCCCTAACCTGCAGACAGGTAACAGATGGGGGCTCACACAAGGTCACTTTACACCCCTCCCAGTTTTCTGCCAGGGTTTGGGTGCTGGACCCCCTCCCACTCTGCTTAGCACCTGAAGGATTTGTCTGTCGAGCCCCCCTTTCCCCTCGCCATTGCACTTAATGTTGCCTGGAACTCCTTGCCGGAGGATGTTATGAAGGCTAATACTATAACAGGATTGGAAAAAGAACTAGATAAGTTTGTGGAGGATGGGTCCATCTGTAGCCATTAGCCAGGATGGGCAGGAATGCATAACCATGCTATGAAGTTTCCCAAGCCTCTGTTTGCCAGGAGCTATGCGGAGGTGAGAGGGGATGGATCACTTGATGAATACTTGTTTTGTTCATTCCCTCTGGGGCACCTGGCATTGGCCACAGTTGGAGGACAGGATACTGGGCTAGATGAACCATTGGTTTGACCCACGACTGGCGTTCGTATAAAGAGCAAACATTCATGGGTTCCTTTGTCAGAGGTTTTCCTTACCCCTCTATAATAAAGACTGAACTGGGGAAGTTCTAGTCCCAGGCTAAAAAGATTTCTAGCCTGTGTATGGAGACCTGGTGGACTGCTTGTATCACCAGCCAGGTTGAGAAATTGCCAAATCTATGTAGAATTGAATCTCTCTAGTATCCAATCTATCTAGTCTGTGGCTTTGTTTATTTGCTAGATAATTTGCTAGGTAATCTGTTTGCTATCATTTATAATCCCTTAAAATCAACTTTCTGTAATTAAAGTTGTTTTCTGCTTTATCAAAACCAGGGTGCCTTTGAGTGACGTCTCTGGGGAAAATCTCAGCTTGTTTAGTACAGGGTTGTTGCACATCCTTCCCACACCAAGGGGAGGGAAAACTCTATTAATGAGCTTTCATTGTACTCATTCTTGGGTTTATACTCCAATGGGCCTTGTGAATCTGGGGAGATGGGAAATTGGCAGGTGTTTCATTTTTGTTCTTGGGTGGCTTAGGTAAGCCCTTGGGTAGCTCAGTTTGGGTGTGTGGCACCATCTGCTGTTGTGTTGGGTGATCACAGGACCTGGAGAGGTTGAATCACCAGTAAAGCATTGTGGAAAAGGGCCAGCCCAGATGGGTGGTTAGAGGGGTGCAGCAATTCCCACGGCTTGTAGACTGCACCCTGGAGGTGACAAGCCATCACACTGATACCCTTCGGAGCCAAGATTAGGCCTCTTGGCACCTATGACATCAGCACCAGGGTAGGACTGTAGCCCAGATGTAGCAGTTGTTTGATTCCTTTACCATGTTTCTCTCACCCCAGCAGAGCACACCTTCTTAAAATACCACCGTACTGAAAGGGCTCCAGGGCCACAGATCAGGGAAACTCTATGGCTGTTCCCGAGTGAAATGTGGGATACCATGTGAGCTGAACTCCAGGTCATTTTGGCTCTGAGAGTGGTGAAGGAATCACGCAGTTAGTGGAGAAGTTGCATGGTACTAGTGCTGATGCAGGATAACACAACCCATTTCTACATCGATTTCTGAAAAAAATGAACACAGTATTGAAGTTTGATGCCTTCCCAATGCAGAGAGTAAATGAACTATTAGAACATTTGGAGCTGCCAGATAAATATCAACTTTCCACCTCACAAAGGGATACTGGCAAATACCTTTCATGCCAGAATTCTGGGAGAAGCAAGCCTTTTCCAGGCCCTTCGGTGTCAGTGACTTTAAGAGGCTGATGGACTCGATATTACAACTACAAAGATCGTATGCAGTGCTATGCTGCTCCAATCAATTGAAGAAGGGATTTACCTGGTAAAATTGGAACTTGAAATGTCCTCGAAATAGCTTAGACAAATCTTTGTTTTTTGACAAGTTCGTTGTCTCTGACTGTGTCCTTCTATCTGTCTCAACAGCTTCCTTTTTTTGGGATGTGTGGTTTTTGATGTGTGTTTTTTCCTCTTGTTCGCTCAAGTTTTCCATTCAGTAACTTCACTGTGCTTTTAGGTAGAATAGCCAAAAGCCTCTGCAGTCAGTTTCTGTGTCCTGTAGCTCACGACAGCATTCCCACACATAGAGCAGAGGGCAGTACATTACACCCAGAAAAAAAGTGATCGTCAATTGCTAGGCTGAACAGTCTGCAAGACACAGTTTGCCCTGACAACCTGAGCACCTGGTATTGGCAAATCATTTCTTCACTCTCGGGGGATGCTCTCAAGCTGACTTTCTTCTGGGTCTATTTTCTGCTTTTTCTGCTGATCAAGGAACCAAGGGAATTGTCTGGGAGTCCTGCCAACCTGAGAGTCCACAGGGACTGTTCCGGGAAATCATAAAGGTCACTGTCCAGCACGCCGAGTGTCAGACAGGTGAGATTCATACGCTGATTCTCAGGGCTCTGCCTTCCTGTCGCAGTAAGGAGATTTCCTCTCTGTGCTGAGCGGGATTTCGGTGAGTTGTCTGTTTCTGCAGTGAAGATAGTGTTAAGGGCTCAGGAAGTTTTCTAGGGTTCATGTCAAGAATTGTCTGGGCAGGAATTCACCAGCATAGCAACTTGAACAGTTTAGTATTGTCAGAAACACGAAGGGATTTACCTGGTAAATTGGAACTTGAAATGTCCTCGAAATAGCTTAGACAAATCTTTGCTTTTTGACAAGTTCGTTGTCTCTGACTGTGTCCTTCTATCTGTCTCAACAGCTTCCTTTTGGGGGGATGTGTGATTTTTGATGTGTGTTTTTTCCTCTTGTTCGCTCAAGTTTTCCATTCAGTAACTTCACTGTGCTTTTAGGTAGAATAGCCAAAAGCCTCTGCAGTCAGTTTCTGTGTTACCAGAGCGTTCACTACAAGAACGGGTCGCACACTGGCCTTTTTCTGCTCTCACATCTGACATCACTGGGTCACTCCAGAGTGACACTGGCTTCCCAGAGAGAAAAAACAGGGCCCACATGTTTTGAAATCCCCTTCTTTTGTGCCCGGTCTCAGAACGCCACATAAACTGGGTTTTTCCTTCCGATTCATTCAGCACACTTACAGAATAGCACTTTGTGAAGAAGGACCCAAAGCCAAAAGTTAACTACTAAGGGTGAAACCTTGGCTCCATTGAGATCACCTTAAATCCATATGTAGGAACTTACATAACTGACAGCATGTACACCAACCATGAGCCTCCAGGGACTTCAACTGGAGTCGTCCTATGGCCTCTAAGTACGGGGAAGCTCGTTTGGACCAAAGAAGAACTGACAGGAGAGTTGCTGAAATCTCAAACGCACAGGCTTAAAGGTTCAGAATAATTAGGATAACAATTTTTTTTCATGGGGGAGAGGGGTCTGCTCTCTCTGAGTCCCTGCATCTCTGGGTCTGGAGAGGATGTGAAGCACCAACAAGCAGTAAAAATAAAAGCAAGTTTATGGTTTAGAGGAAACCAGGTGATTTGGAAAACTCACCAGGAGGTCCAGGAAGACACAGTGTGAGTGTGTGTGTGCGGGGGTGTTGGAGGCATGATGCGCAGTATCCAGATCACAATGGCATGGGGTCTTGAAACTGGGTGAAATAGGGAATAAACATCCTGCCTAATGCACAGACCAAAAAGGTGTAACGAGTCCTCCTGTGGCAGGAGGGTGTCTCAGACTGTAACGGCATGTGGACCACACTGTAACAGATTGTCTCTGACACCATCCCCCATCCAGACCGTCCCTCCACCTGTGAGCAACTCCACTACAGCCTTCTGGCAATTGCTAACACGGAAAAACAGCCTCAGGAAAGTATGTCCACGTTTTTAAGGGGCTGCAATACGTTAAAGCTGTGTGTCGTTTTGAGGAAGTGTTACTCACGTTGGCTACTTGTAGTCTCCCCTCCTGCCAGGTCTGCTCCGCTCTCCTTCTCTCTCACATGGTGAGCTGCTGCTGCTGCAACTGTGGGAGTTCCCTTTGCCCCCAGAAAGGCTGTTCAGGCCGATCCTCAACTTTTCCGCAGTGCAGGGAGACACTGAGTTTAACCTACTTTAGGGGGTATTTCTGTGAGCTGTCGCTGTGGGGTCTGGCACCTGGTTTTGGACCTGGGTGAGGGTATCACTGTGTGGCAGGGGTGGAAGTTGTGGGAGTTGGGGACCAACATGGACATGTGGGCAGCACTGTTAGTTCTGGGGTAGGCATGGGGGTGTACATGGACAGGCGGGCAGCGATAGGGGTTGCGGAGCAGGGAGTAGGATGTACATAGACAGGAAGGCCTGTTGCTGGAAGTTGTGGGGGAGTAAGGCAGTGTACACAGCCAGCACTGAGGCTTGTCAGTGCAATCGGGGGGTATGCAGAGACAGGCGAGCAGTGCTGTGGGTTGTGGATGCTGAAATTAAATTTTACCTTGTGATTGTTGGTCCAGCGCTGGGACTTTTTCTAGGCCCGAGTGCATTTGGGTGGGTCTCAGGGTATGTTTTTCCTGGGAAGGAACAAAACTGCAGCCTGGTTGTTTCCAATTGTTGTTGTTGAATGTTATTTACATAACTTCTAACCACTGGATTCTGTTACACCTCTGTATGCTAGTCTGAAATGCATATTATTAAATATTTCTTCCCTGTGTATGTACTTACAGACTGTTATCAAGTCATCCATTAGCCATCTTTGTTAAACTAAATTGGTTGAGCTCCTTGAGTCTATCAAAAGAAGGCAAGTTTTTCAGTCTTTTACTAATCCTTGTGACTCTTCTCTAAACCCTCTTCAGTGTATCAACATCCATCTTTAATCCCGGCACCAGAACTAGACACAGGATTCCAGCAACAGCCACGCCAGTGCCAAAGACGGAGGTAAAATAACTTATCCACCTCTCCTTGAGATTCCCCTGGTTGTCATTCCGGGATCAGATTGGCTCTTTTGGCCACAAGATAACACTGGGAGCACATGTATAGCTAATTTCCACTTCATGCCCCCAATTCTTGTTCAGATTTGTTGCACTTCCCACAGCAGTCCCCATCTTGTTAGCACCGCCTACATTCTTTGTTCCTAGGTGAAGATATCTACAGAGCAATAGTAGAACACACATTGTGTGCTTTGACCCATGTCTTAAACATACAGCTAAGGGTAGCTTAGGATTCCTCTTTACCTGTAAGGGGTTAAGAAGCTCAAATAACCTGGTTGACACCTAACCAAGAGGACCAATGAGGAAAGAAGATACTTTCAAATCTTGGGAGGGGGGAACTTTTTGTTTGTGTTCTTTGTTTTTTGTGTCTGTTCTCTCTTAGGACTGAGAGAGACTGGGCAGAAATCCATCTCCTCCAAATCATCCTCAACCAAGTCTCCAATATTGCAACAAGTAAGTTAGTCAGGCATTGCGATTAGGTTTTCTTTTGTTTTGCTTGTGAATTTTCCCTGTGCTAAGAGGGAAGTGTTATTCCTGTTTTCTGTAAGTTTAAGGTTTTGCCCAGAGGGGGGGATCCTCCGAGTTTTGATTTTGAGTACCCTGTAAAGTATTTTCCATCCTGATTTTACAGAGATGATTTTTACCTTTCTTTTTTTAATAAAATCCTTCTTTTAAAAACCTGATTGATTTTCCATTGTTCTAAGACCCAGGGGTTTGGGTCTTTGATCAGTTTGTAACCAATTGGTTAGGAGATTATTCTCGAGCCTCCCCAGGAAAGGGTGTGTAAGGGCTTGAGGGGATATTTTTGGGGGAAGGGGAACTCCAAGTGCTCCTTTTCCCTGGTTCTTGTTTAAATCATTTGGTGATGGCAGTAGTTACCTACTTCAGGGTACAAGTGAGAATTTTAACCTAAGCTGATAGAAATAAGCTTAGGGGGTCTTCATGCAGGTCTCCACGACTGTACCCTAGAGTTCAGAGTGGGGAGGGAACCCTGACAACCCAGTTTACCAACAAATCGAGATTGCTGTGAATCAGTGACCTGTCATCATTATTTACGATCTCCCAATTTTCATGTCATCTGCAAACTTTATCAATATTCAGGCATGAGAGGGGCTAGCAGCTGAGTTGCTGAGACGTGTCTCTGCTTACACTTGTCAGTTAAAACTTGTAATTTATGTCTCAGACAAAACTGGGTGCCAACAAGAAAGTGTCTCACCAAAAGAAACAGGGAAGTAACATATTTGCAGACCCGTAGCCCTACATACCAAGACCCATGTTCCCTTCATGACCATTCTGTTTAGCTCACAGTCATAGCCCAGCAGGATAATGTATGTGTCCATAAGTTAACTTGGGTCCTGTATAATATAGCAATTGCATCATGAATAAGACTTGGTCCATCTAGTCCCGTGTCCTCTCTCTATGACAGTGACAGCCTCAGGTGCTGCAGAGCAAGGTGGAAGAAACCCAGCGGTAGGTGTATGGGAGGGAAAACGCCATGAGGGTGTCACCCTAATGCCTGACAGCTAGAGATTGGATTTTCCCATGAAAAAAAAGTGGGTATGTAGGGTTTCCAAAATATTTATTTATCTGTAACAATTATTACTGGATAGTCTCACTATCCATGGACATATCCAAACCCTTCGTGATTCTTGATTACCTCACGGCCTCAACTACCTCTTATGGGAATGAGTTCCTCAGTCTAATTAGGCATTGAGTGAAGAAAGCATTTTGTTTTTATCTGTTTTGAATTTGCCACATTTCAGCTTGATTGAATGTCTTCTTGATCTTGTGTTATGAGACAGGGTGGACACATTCTTGATCTACTCTCTACCAGTCAGTAATTTATACACTTTTCTCATTTCCCCTCTTATTAATTTCCTTCCTAAGGTAGCATTACCAGTTCCAGTCTATATGAGACCCCAGCCTTTGAGCATTCTCGCTGCCCTTCCCTGAACCCCTCTAATTCTGCAATATCCTGTGTGAGAAGAGTGTTCAGTACTACACAGAGGAGCGTGAAACATTAACTGATTAATCTCATGGCATTGCTTTTTCCGTATTTTTTTAATGGTTTTCCATCCCATGTCACTGAGCTGTGAACCATGACACCCAAGTTCCTCACCTGCATTAATACAGTTAAATTAGAACCTTGTAAGCTGTTTGAGGAATTCAAGCTTTTTCCTCCAATGGGCATATACGTTGCAGTTATTGACATCAAAGTTCATCTACCATCATGCTGAAAATTCACCTGGCTTCTCTGGAGTTGACTATGACCTACATAATCTGGTGCCATCTGTAAATGTTGCCACCTCACTGCTCAACCCCATTTCCAGATTGGTGATAACTATAAAATATTTACCATAGTATTTTTTATAAAGCACACAACCCCCTCGCTGTGCTTCTCTCCCTTCACAGGCAACTTGAGCATTTCTGAGCCTGATTGACGCATCCACCACTTCATGGCAGCTTTCAACCTCACCCCCTCTGACCCTGCAACATTCATCCTAACGGGCATCCCTAGCCTGGAAGCTGCCCACATCTGGATTTCCATCCCTTTCTCTATGTTCTACATTATTGGCCTGCTGGGAAATTTCATGGTTCTGTGTGTTGTAGGGAAAGAGCAGACCCTGCACAAGCCGATGTACCTCCTGCTCTGCATGCTGGCGCTAACAGACATCACCATGTCTACCTCTGTCGTGCCTAAGGCACTGTGTATATTTTGGTTCAATTTGAAAGGCATTACTGTGGGTGGCTGCCTCACTCAATTGTTCTTCCTTCATGCAGGTTCTATGACACACTCAGCCATCCTTGTGACAATGGCCTTCGATCGCTATGTTGCCATTTGTAACCCTCTGAGATACGCCACCATCCTCACCAACACACGAATAGCTAAGCTAGGGCTTGTGGGTTTGACAAGAGCTGTTCTCATCATTCTGCCAATTCCCCTTCTCCTGAGCAGGCAGCCATTCTGTGACAACCACATTATCCCCCACACATACTGCGAGCACATGGCTGTGTCGAAAATGTCATGTGGGGACACCATAGTCAATAGGACCTATGGCTTGGTGATAACATTTGTAGTAATCGGATTAGACCTGACGCTCATTGCCCTGTCCTATGGTCTGATCACCAGGGCTGTCCTCAGAATCTCCTCCAGGAAAGCCCACCAGAAAGCACTCAACACCTGCACAGCCCACATCTGTGTCATGCTGACATCTTGTACTCCCTTCCTCTTCACCACTCTGACACACCGGTTTGGTCATGGCATCCCTCCCCACGTTCACATCATCTTGGCAAACCTCTATTTCCTCCTTCCCCCCATGCTCAACCCTATCATTTATGGGGTCAAAACCAAAGAGCTTCGTGACAAAGTGGGCAAATACCCCTGCAGAATGGGATCGTATGGGGAGACTGATTTTAAACCTGTATGACAAGAGGGAGAAAGAATATCTCCTCGTTAATCAAGGGTGCTGTGTCCCTGTTTTGCTGAACTCAGCATGGTGGAAGTTCACAGTATGAGAAGTTCTTCACACTTAGCGTCTTATCTCTCCATCACCAAGCACTGTTCTTTCCATTGCTCAGATCCCTCTCTCTGACCCATCATATGATCTCTTTCTACATCAGCTGTCAACCCCCATCCCTGCATGCCATGTCAAACAGCCTTTCCATAATTTCCAGCCCACCAGAAGATACTGCAGCTTTCTGATGCAAGGTGGACCCTGTGTGAACAAGTTTCTTGATCTGTTCGATGAACTGAAGCTACATTTTCAGACAACCAAAAATATAGAAAGAAACTACAATGCTGAACTTCTTTATCATATATGCAGTGGTCCGTTGAACCAAATTTACCTGATTTTTCTACTTCCAATCCTTCAGGGAGCCTGGAGTATAAACCAAATATTTCTCTCAGAAAGTGGTAATACGGGAAAGCTGCTAAAGTAATTCTGGAGATTCTACTAGTGCTTCTTGGTGAGAGCAATGGAACTGTGTATTTTTGAGAACTGGACTGCTGTGTTAAACTATGACATCAACTTTGAGTCAAATAACTTACCGCTTTACACAGTTGATTTTAGATTTGCTTTTCAGCTGCAACTTTCAAAATACACACTAACTGTTTCCATTGTCGAAGAAGTCGAAAGTAGTTGTTGAGATTTTTTGTTGGAGTTTGTGAAACAGGTGAAACAGGGATTACCTCCAAGTATCCAGGCGATTGAATTGCTTGCAGTGCTAAGTGATTCTACTGTGCTCAGCCCTTTAAGACATAGATTGGCAGAGATCTCATTTTTGAAGTAGCAGTCGAGAGTTTTGCCTATGGTTCTCTGGCCTCATACTCAGGACAACCAAATTGAGCAGTTTTGGGTTAAAGTTAGCGAATATATGGATGTCACTGAGGACAAAGATTTTAGTGAACTTGGCTCTTTTGCTCTTTCATTTGTGTCACTACCTTTTATCAATGCTGCAGTTGAAAGATACTTTTCTCAACTGAACTTGATAAAAACTAACCTGCACAACAAGATGCAAGAGGAACTTTTAGAAAATATTCTTCTTGTTAGGGCGTATATGCAACGACAGAAAATCTGTTATGAACAGTTTACAGCAATGAAAGAAATAATTGCACTGGTCACTGCTGATGTATGATCCTCAGCAGAAGCAGTCTACTTCAGATGAAGACAGCAACGATGAAATGTTGCTTTTTAGAGACTAACAGGGGGGAGAGATAGCTCAGTGGTTTGAGCATTGGCCTGCTAAACCCAGGGTTGTGAGTTCAATCCTTGAGGGGGCCATTTGGGGATATGGGGCAAAAATTGGGGATTGGTCCTGCTTTGAGCAGGGGGTTGGACTAGATGACCTCCTAAGGTCCCTTCTAACCCTGATATTCTATGATTCTATGAAATTAATTCAGCACAATATATGGGCATTGACTGCTATCATTTAATGCATTTAGACATAAATAATATAATAATTTTATTGTTATTTTTACACTACATATGTTTTGGGCTAGTTTTAACACCCTGATTTGCTATTTTTTGTTTGGAACATCTGCTATCCCTCAATCGGGATACAAGTACCAGTATTGGGGTTTTGAATGTGAATTTGATTTTCATCTCATATCTTTTTTTGCTAATGTGGATGAACTTTTGGTGGGGCTTCTAGCTTTTTTTTTAAATCAAATCTGTACTAGGTATCTAACCAAATCTTTGATTTGTTACTTGATGTATAATAAAATGTGTTAATAAAAAAGCCCTTTGTTTCAATAAAGAGATTGGACTATTTTGGGGTTCGTTTTAAAGTGACTTTGGGCTGTTAATGCAGTAGATATCTGGCAACCAGCCCAGGCCGGAGAAGCAGCCCTGAAGAGTCAGAGCTGGGCTGGAGGCAGAGCAGCAGTGCTGAGGCCGAGCTGGGGGGCTGGATCAGACAAGAGAGCTGGGGCAGAGGAGACCTGCTGCTTCTATGGGGAGTCAGAGTTGAGCTACAGCAGGGAGTTGCGGGGACAGAGCCAGGATAGTGGGCACTTAGCTGATGCATATCACTGTAGGTTTGCTTGGATGTAACACATAAGTGTGTATCTGTTTGTAAATGTATTTTGGATGTAATCCACACCAAGTTCCCTTAGAACTAATAAAGGATTTCTTGAGTGGAAACTTGTTTGTGCTAAACCTTAATAAACTTATTAACTTATTTCCATTATCTGGCCTTTCTTGTCAAATTGGGGAGTGACTGGAATCACTTTGGTGAAGTCCTGAAGAAGTGAGTGGGAATGGCTGACTGAGAAGCTGGAGGCTGGCACCCCAGTGAGTGTTTGTGTAGAACTGACAGAATTGTTAGGAATAGGGGAGGAAAAAGATGAGGTGTGGAGGACACTTCCAGCTAGGTCAGTGGGCCTGCATTGACCACAACCTTGGACAGTGAAGGACATAAATTCCACACCGTGTAGAGGTCAAGCATAGGAGTTTATTACATACAGTGCTGATGGAGTGTCACCTTGCTTATCAGGCGCAGACACTGTCAATCAATTGATTACAATGGAATATATGGATTTTCCATTGGCTGGGGAAAGTGACGGGTTGGGTAGTTCACACCCTGGGATAGGCTAGCAGCAAGACAAGATAAGCACAATAGCCCAATGGTCAAAAGGTTACATAATGTCTCCTCCCATGGTCTCAAGTTCACAAGTTAACGTTTCATTAGTACTTGAATGAAATGTACTAGTAACATATACATATATGTTGAATTCAGTTTGGGGTCCATAGGAATGAAGTAGCTCCTTTGATCATCTAACAGGTACATTCCTAGGGATTAAAGTAAAAACAGTGAAAAGTATATGATAATAAGAATTGTCTCCTTTGTGTGTTAAGGCAGGCTTGGTCCCTGGGAAAGACAGGTAGGAGGCAGCCTTATTTTATACTTTCATAAACTCAAGGTTGGTCTGTGGGTAGATCTTCTCCCTACAGAAAAAACTAACCCAACAGGGACAGGATGCCTTTGTCCCATATTTGCAACTTTAGAAAAGATACAATTATTTATTTATTACTTTAACATCTGGTATATTGCTGACTAGGCTTAACAAACAAAGCGAGATTATCTTTTGTTCATTCTGTTTTCTCTTAGCTAATCACTATTCACTAGGCCTCTGGCCTCTTAGCCAAACTCTGGCCTTTTGGGCCTCTAAAAGTTGACACAGGTCCATATGCCAAATTGTTATAGAAGCAGCACATGGATTTTAACCCTTCAGACAGCATCCAGAATGCATTCACCCAGGAAGTGGATATCCTGGCATGAGACACAATATCATTCAGGAACAAGGGGCAGACCAACAGATCAGTCACGCCTAAGGTTAAGATTTTGTCACAGTTATTTTTAGTAAAAGTCACAGAGCTACGGAGGCCCTTGCTGCCCGTGGTAGGTCAGAGCTCTGGGTTCCCCACCACCTATGCTGGCTGACAGCTCCTGGGTCCTTGGCCACCACTGGCACCTATAAGCTCACTTATATTCTCACACATAGAGCAGATGACAGTACATTACTCACAGAAAAGAAAGCCATTGTCAATTGCTAGGCTGAACAGTCTGCAAGACTCAATTAGCCCTAACAATCCGAGCCCCTGTTATCGGCAAATAATTTCTTCACTCCCGGGGGAGGCTCTCAGGCTGAAGTTCTCCAGGGTCTATTTTCTGCTCTTCCTGCTACTCACAGAGACGAGGGAATTGTCTGTGATTCCCAGCCAATCTGAGAGTCCCCAGGGACAGTACAGGGGAATCATAAATGTCCCTGTCCAGCACATCAAGTGTCAGACATGGGAGATTCATAGTGATTCTCAGAGCTCTGCCTTTCTGGCGCAGCAAGGAGATTTCCTCTCTCTGCCGAGCGGGATTATGGTGAGTTGCCTGTTTGCATTAAAGTTAGTGCTGAGGGCTCAGGAAAGGTTTGAGGGTGAAAGTCAAGAACCATCTGGGCAGAAATTCACCAGCACGGTGACTTGAACTGTTTAGTATTGTCAGAAGCACCAATAGATTTACCTGGTAAAATTGGAACTACAAATGTTTTGGAAATAGTTAAAACAATATTTGTTTTTAAGATCAGTTCTTTGTTGTCTCTTATTATGTCCTTCTATCTGTCTCAGTAACTTCCATTTTGTGGGCTCTGTGGTATTTACTATTCAGCGACTTCACTGCGCTGTTAGGAAGTGCAGCCAAAGCCTCTTCAGTGGGTATCTGTGTTACCGGACGGTTCAGAATAAGAATGAGCCGCACACTAGTCAGATTCTGTTCTCACATTCTGCCTTCACATTGACACTGGCTTCCCTGAGAGAAAAATCAGGACCCACATGTTTTGAAATCCCCATCTTTCATACCCGGTCTCTGAACGCCATGTAAACTGGGGGTTTCCTTCAGATTCTTTCAGCACCGTGACAGAATAGCGCTCTCTATAGCAGGACCCGAAGCTGTCATTTTAACAGCTGGGAGTCAAAAGTTAAAGACTAAACTAAATCTGGTCCCATTGCGATTAGTGGCAAAAAGGTTCAAAACAATTAGGATAACAATTTTATTTCAGGGGGGAGAGGGGTCTGCTCTCCCTGTACCCCTGCATCTGTGTGTCTGGAGAGACTGAGAAGCGCCAAAATGAAGTAAAAATAAAAGCATGTTTCTGGCTTAGACATATCCAGGCAGTGCTGGAAATGTCACCGAGGGAGGTCCAAGAACGCAAAGTCTGTGGCTGGGTGGCCGGAAGGAGGCGGGACAATGAGACGTGTAGTGTCCAGATTACAGTGGCACGGAGTCCTGAATTGGGCAAAATAGGAAACAGACATCCTGCCTACTGCACAGACCAAAGAGGCGTAACGAGGCCTCTGGGCGGAACCCACCTGGGAAGCGAGGGGTGTCTCAGACTGTAAGTTAACATGGACCGCACAATAGTACATTGTCTCTGACACCTTCCCCCATCCAGACTATCCCTCTTCCCGTGAGCAACCTCACTATTGCCTTGTGGGAACGTGAGCAATTGCCAATACAGAAAACTAGCGGCTGGAAGGTGTGTCCGGGTTTCTAATGGGCTGCAGTATGTTAAAGCTTTGTGTTGCTTTGAGGAAGAGTTACTCACGCTGGCTCCTTTTAGTTTCCACTTCTTCTCTTCCTCCTTCTGGAATTGTCTCTCTCTCCTTCCCTGCATGGGCTGAGCTGCTGCTGAGATTCCCCTCACCCCCAGAAAGGCAGTCCATGCTGATTCCCCCCTTTTCCCCGGTGCAGGTGGACACTGAGTTTAACCTAGTCTGAGGAGATATTTCTGTGAGCTGTCGCTGTGGGGTCTGGCAACAGGTTTTACTTCTGGGTGAGGGGTATCACTATGAGGCAGAGGTGGGGTTGTGTGAGAAGGGGACATACATGGACAGGTGAACGGTGCTGGGGATTGAGGGTGGAGGCAGGGGGTGTGCATGAACAAGCAGGCAGCAGTAGAAGTTGTGGGGGGCAGGCAGGGGGGTGTACACAAAAAAGCAGCAGGGCTGGGAGTTGTGGGGGCAGGCAGGAGGTGTACACAGAGAATCAGGTATGCAGGATTTGTGGGAGAGGCAGGGTTGTGTACACAGATAAGTGGGCAGTACTGGGGTTTGGGGGGGCAGGGAGCAGGGTGTAAACAGACAGGCGGGCAGAGCTGCTGAAATTCAATGTTTCGTTGTGATTGTTGGCATTTCACCGGTGAAAAGAACCATTCATCTTTGCTCCTCAGTTGGTTCAATCTCCCATCATATTCCGACACCCTGTCCACACTCTCCTTCCCCATCCCTGGCTGCCCTGATTCCAACAGCACGCTGGTCGCTAGTGTCTTCTCCATGCTCCCCATTAATCCCTGGCTCCCTCAATCTCCAAGCCACCCCGCACTCCCCACAGATCTTCCTCTGCAGGGGGTGAGGTCCCTCCTGTCCCACCTCCTCCATTGGCTGGTGGGTCATCAGTGCCTGGGTCTCACTTGTGAGAAATCTCACACAGAGTTGCAAATACCAAGGCACCTGTGCTACCTATCTTGGTGCACATATATAAACTGTGTGCAGCTTCAAGAACTGCTAAACATGAACAGCACACAAGCTGAGAAGTATGCACACTATGTAATCAGAGCGGGCAGGTGAGGGCCTAGATCAGTGGTTCTCTAACTTTTGTACTGGTGATCCCGTTCATATAGCAAGCCTCTGAGCGTGACCCCCTTCTAAATTAAAAACACCTTTTAATATAGTTAACAGCATTATAAATGCTGGAGCAAAGCGGGGATTGGGGTGGAGGCGGACAGCTCGGGACCCCCCGTGTAATAAGCTCGCAACCCCTCAGGGGTCCTGACCCACATGTGGAGAAGCCCTAGCCTAGATAAACCCAGCTGCCATTTGCAGGAACCACTGGCACCTAATTGAAAGAGTGGGCCACTGGGACACACCCGTTAAACCCAGGATGTTCTGGGAGAAGTTGCTAGCCAGCTCTGTTAGTCATTAATGGTGAGGGCTGTACATTAATTCCTCAATGCGGAGATTACATGGTCTCATGTCATTATTTTTCTCATGTAAAATGTTTATCCATGCAGTGTCTCACGAGATCTGCCAGTCTCGAGAAGTACACCCCTATAGTGACATGTTCAAGGTTCCATAGTCACATGAGAATTTCTCCCCATAGGGTTAAATTTAACACAGCCATGAATAGAAAAAATGCCTTCAGTAAACTCAGGCATGAGCGTACAGGCAAAATCCCTCCAGCTGACTCCTGGGGACATGTTTGTAGATTCCAAGGCCATTAGGAACCATTGTGATCATCTGGTTTGACTTCCTGTTGAGCGCAGGTCAGAGAATTTCCCAAACATTATTCCTAGAGCAGATCTTTTAGAGAAATAGCCAACCATAAATTAAAAATTCTCAGTGATGAAGAATCGACCAAGACCCTTGGTAAATTGTTCCAATGGTTAATTACTCTCACCGTTAAAAATTATAAGCCTTATTACCAGTCAGAATTTCTTTAACCTCAACTTCCAACCATGGTATTGTGTTACACCTCTGTATGCTAGTCTGAAAAACCTATTATTAAATATTTGCTCCCCGTGTAGGTACTTATAGACTGTTATCAAGTCATCCATTAATAACCATCTTTGTTAAACTAAATAGACTGAGATCTTTGTGTCTATAAGTATAAGGCATTTTTAAAATCTTTTAATAATACTTACGAGTCTTCTCTTCACCCTCTTCAGTGTATCAAAATCCATCTTTAATCGTGGACACCAGAACTGAACACAGGATTCCAGCAGCAGTTTCACCATTATCAAATAGAGAGGTAAAATAACTTCTTTATCTCTCCTTGAGACTCCCCTGGTTATCAACCAAGGATTACATTGTCTCTTTTGGCCATATGGTCATACTGGCAGCTCAATTTTGGCTAATTATCCCTTCACGCTCCCAAATTGCGCTTCCCATTGTGTAAGCATCTCCTACATTCTTTCTTCCGAAATGTAGATCTCTACATAGCTATATTAGAACACATATTGTTTGTTTCAACCCAGTGAACGAACAAATCCAGATTGCTCTGAATCAGTGACCTGTCCTCTTCGTTATGTACAATCCAGCAATTTTTTGTGTCCTTTGCAAACTTCATCGATATTCACCCACGAGAAGCGTTAGCAGCTGAGTTTCTGACACGTCTTTGCATACACTTGTCAGGTAACACCTGTAATTTATGTCTCAGACAAAGCTGGGTACGTGCAGGAAAGTATCTCCCCAAAAAGAAACAAGGGACATAACAGGGGTGCAGACCTGTAGCCCTAAATACCAAGAGTCCTGTGCCCTTTGTGCCTTTTGTGTCCATTCTGTTGAACACAAATTCATAGACCAGCATGATAATGTCTGTTTCCATGGAGGAAACTTTGGCTCCTTTCCAATATAGCGATTGCATCGTGGATCGAGAGCTATGGTCCATCCAGTCAGGTGTCCTCTCTCTGACAGTGACAGCCTCAGGTGCTGGAGAAGAAGATGTACGAAACACAGCAGTAGGGGGATGGTGGGGCGACTTGATCTCAAGAGGGTGTCTCCTTAATGTCCAAAAGCTAGAGATTGGCTTGTGCCCTGTAACACCCGGGTGTATAGGCTTTCCAAACTATTTATTTAGCTGTAACTATTATAACTGGATAGTCTCCTTATCCAGCTTAATCCTTCCTGATTCTTGCTTAGCTTGTGGCGTAACTGCCTCTTATGTCAATGAGTTCATCAGTATAATTAGACACTGAGTACAGAAAGTATTCTTTAGAATGTATTTTGAATTTGCCAAGTTTCAGTTTAATTGAATGTCCTTTTGGTCTTCTGTTATGAGACAGGGAGATCACATTCAAAATCTACTATCCAATATTTTAGAGGCTTTTCTCATGTCCCCTCTCTTATTCATAGAATATCAGGGATGGAAGGGACCTTAGGAGATCATCTACTCCAACCCCCTGCTCAAAGCAGGACCAATCCCCAATTTTTGCCCCAGATCCCTAAATGGCCCAAACAAGGATTGAACTCATAATCCTGGGTTTAGCAAGCCAATGCTCAAACCACTGAGCTATCCCTCCCTCTTACCTTCCCAAAGCAACAATCCCAGACTTCTCAATCTCTCCCATAGGAGAGTTTCCATGGGCCCTAGATCATTCTCACTGCCCTGGCCTCTCCAATTCTGCAATATCCTGGGTGAGAAGGGTGCCCAGTACTACACAGAGGAGTCCAGAGGAGGGTGAAACATTCACCGACTGATCTCATGGCATTGTATTTTCTCTATGATTCCCCATCCCCCTCTGTAGGGTACCACGGAAGATTGTGTTACGGCATAGCAAGGGTGCTTTCACTTTCTCACGTTTCAGCAGGCCGGTTATTGCAGCTCACGGCCTGCCAGCTGCAGTTTGTTATGAATTAGTTAGAATTGCTTTGCATGGCCTTGAGCCCGGAGGCGGCCCCTGCTTGCTTCTGTATGAGATGGCTGTATATAGCTGTATGAGTCCGCCCTGTTTTTGGCACTCCGTACCAGGCCCGAACTTCCGTGAGCTGGGTTCTCCGTCTCCGTGACAGCAACGCCAGGAGTCCCCGTTGCGGATGTGTCACTTTGCCTTCAATAAAGCCAATAACTCACAGAGTGTGTTTCTTGCAGAGCACCCTGGGTAGGCCCGCAGCCTCCCACGAACGTAACACCCTCCTACTGGAACCCAATGATTTGCTTAGCTTCTGTCCACGCTTTTACTTTGAATAGGGTTTCATAAACCCATAGAGGGTTTACCATGATGCCCAGGTCCCTGTCCTGAGTTCATACAGTTAAATTAGAACCTTATATGGTGTTTAAGGAGTTTAGGCTTTTCCCTGCAATGGACATACACATTGAAGTTATTGATATATAAGTTCATCTGCCATCATGCTGCCCATTCACCTGGCTTGGTTAGCTCCCTCTGAGGACTTTTATGGACTTGACTATGACCTAAATAATCTGGTCCCATCTGTAAATGTTGCCACCTCACTGATGACCCCTCTTTCTAGGTTGTTAACAAGTATAAAATATTTACTGTACTATTTATTGTATAAAGCGTGTAACCCCCCCACTGTGCTTGTCTCCCTTCACAGATACCTTGAACATTTCTGAGCCTGATCAACACATCAAGCACCTCATGGCAGTTTCCAACCTCACCGACTCTGACCCTTCAACATTCATTCTATTGGGGATCGTTGGCCTGGAAGGTGCCCATGTCTGGATTTCCGTTCTTTTCTCTATGTCCTACATTATCAGCCTGTGGGGAAATTTTATGCTTCTGTTTATTGTAGGCAAAGAGCAGACACTGCACAAGCCAATGTACCTGCTGATCAGCATGCTGGCACTCACAGACATTGCCACGTCTTCCTTGGTTGTGCCGAAGGCACTGTGTATATTTTGGTTCAATTTGAAAAGCATTACTGTGGGTGGATGTCTCGCCCAGATGTTCTTCCTTCACACGGTTTCTTTTACGCAGTCAGCCATCCTTGTGACAATGGCCTTCGATCGCTATGTCGCCATATGTAACCCTCTGAGATACGCCACCATCCTCACCAATGTACGAGTCACTAATTTAGCGCTTGTAGGTTTGATAAGATCTGCTCTCTTCATGTTGCCCCTGCCTCTGCTCTTGAGTAGGCTGCCATTCTGTGCCAACCGCATTATCCACCAAACGCACTGCGAGCACATGGCTGTGGCGAAGATGTCATGTGGGGACATCACAGTGAACAGGATGTACAGCTTGGTTATAACATTTGTAGTCAGCGGGTTAGACCTGATGCTCATTGCCCTGTCCTATGGTCTGATCATCAGGGACATCCTAAAAATGTCCTCCAAGACAGCCTACCAGAAAGCCCTCAACACCTGCACAGCCCACATCTGTGTGATGCTGACATCTTATACTCCTGGTTTCTTCACCAGCCTAACACATCGGTTCGGTCAGGGCATCCCTCCCCATGTTCACATCATCTTAGCCGACCTTACTTTCCTCATCCCCCCCATGCTCAACCCTATCATTTATGGAGTTAAAACCAAAGAGCTTCGTGACAAAGTGGGCAGATACATCTGCAGAATGTGGTCTTGGGGCCATTGACTTTAATCCTCTGTGACAAGAGCGGGAACAGATATCTCCACATTAATACCGAGTACTCTGTCCCAGTTTCGCTGATCTTAGCATTATGGAAGTTCAGACTCTGAGAACTTCCTCACACCTAATGTTTTATCACTCCATTGCCAAGCACTGCTCTCTCCATCGTGGAGTTAGAGTCATAGCATCATAGAATCTCAGGGTTGGAAGGGACCTCGGGAGGTCATCTAGTCCAACCCCCAGCTCAAAGCAGGACCAACCCCAACTAAATCATCCCAGCCAGGTTTTTGTCAAGCCTGACCTTAAAAACTTCTAAGGAAGGAGATTCCACCACCTCCCTAGGTAACCCATTCCAGTACTTCACCACCCTACTAGTGAAATGTTTTTCCTAATATCTAATCTATACCTCCCCCACTGCAACTTGAGACCATTACTCGTTATTCTGGCATCTGTTACCACTGGGAACAGTCTAGATTCATCCTCTTTGGAACCCCCTTTCAGATAGTTGAAAGTGGCTATCAACCCTCCCTCCCCCCTCATTCTTCTCTTCTACAGACAAAACAATCCCAGTTCCCTCAGCCTCTCCTCATAAGACATGTGCTCCAGCCCCCTAATCATTTTTGATGCCGTCCGCTGGACTCTGTCCAATTTTTCCACATCCTTCTTGTAATGTGGGGCCCAAAACTGGGTACAGTAGTCCAGATGAGGCCTCACCAATGCCAAATAGAGGGGTGTAGCGGGACAGAACCCCGCTCATGCCCTGAGGGGCTTGAAACAGCCCTAAGCGAGGGCATTGCTAAAAGCTGGGCTGAGTGGGAAGGCAGGCTCAGCTGGGGGCCACGCCCCAAACAGACAAGCCTGGCCTTATAAAGCCCAGGGCAGCCAGGAGAGAGACAGCCTTCCTCTGCCTTAGAGGAAGGAGGGCCTGGCTGTAAGGACCTAGAGTGGAGCAGGGCTGGGGGGAGGCTAGAGGAGCTGGGGAGCTTCAGCATAGGAAAACCCCAGGCTGCAGGCCTGGTTAAGGCCCAATAGGTACAGGGATTACAGGGGGTAACCCACGGGTAGGCCGAGGCAGCAGGTCCAACCCAACCTTGCCTGTGATGAGTGGCTTATACTGCAGTCTGCCCCAGGGCGCGGGGGCTAGCTGGTGACTGGCAGTAGCCTAAGACTGAGGCGAGGTGGGGGTAGTGGGTTGGGGGTTCCCCTGGGGAGGGGAGACCCAGATCTGTGGGGTACTGCCGGGAGGGGCAGCACCCTAGTTAAAGGGGTAACACCCTAGTTAAAGGAGCACCGGGTCCTGGGAGGGACTCGTGGGCCTTAGAGGAAAGTGGGCAAGCCGGATCCCCAGCCTGCAGAGGGCGCTCCAGGGCTGGATGAGCTAATTTCCAGGACAACCAGCAGGAGGCGCCGCCAGGTGAGTCCGAACTCCCCTTACAAGGGGAATGATGACGTCCCTCAATCTGCTGGCAATGCCCCTACTTATACAGCTCAAAATACCATTAGCCTTCTTGACAACAAGGGCACACTTTTGACTCATATCCAGCTTCTCATCCACTGTAACCACTAGGTCCTGTTCTGCAGAACTGCTGCCCAGCCACTCGGGCCTTAGTTTGTAGCAGTGCATGGGATTCTTCCGTCCTAAGTGCAGGACTCTGCACTTGTCCTTGTTGAACCTCATCAGATTTCTTTTGGCCCAATCCTCTAATTTGTCTACGTCCCTCTGTATCCTGTCCCTACCCTCCAGAGTATCAACCACTCCTCCCAGTTTAATGTCATCTGCAAACATGCTGATGACACTAAACTCTCTCTTATCATCACCTGACCTCTTTCATTGTCACCGGTCAGCCCCCAATGCCCCAACCCCTGTCACTCATCCTTTCCATGACTTCCAGACTACCAGATGCTACTACAGATTTTGAAGCAAGGGGGTTTGCATTACTCCCTTTATGAACAGGGTTCTTGATCAGTTTGATGAATGGAAGCTATGCTTTCAGATAGCCAGAGAGAAAAGTAAGAAACTACAATGCTGAACTTTTTTATCATATATACAGTGATCTGGTGAGCAAAATTTGCCTGGTTTTTTTTTACGTCCAATCCTTCAGGAAACTTGGAGGATAAACCAAATGAAGACTAACAGCAACACAATAATTCAACACAAAATGGGGACATTAACTACCATCATCGAATGCACTTAGGAATAAATAACAATGTTATTGTTGTTTTTACACTACATATGGTTTCAGCTATTTTAATGCTGCCATTTGCAACGGCAGCTGAGCATGATGAGCAGCTGTGAAGAGCAAGGTGGGGCCGTGGGCAATGCGAGGAGACACCATAGAGGAGGGCTTTGAAGGTTGGACTGAGTGGGCAGGACATGAACCCGATGCTGGGGAGAAGGGTCCTGCCATCAGATCCTGGGGGTGTGTGGCCACCACCATACCAGGATTTTGACTCCAGGTATCAGCACAGTGCAGCCAGGGCATAGGAGGGAGGCCTGGGACGTGTGAGGAGCACACTGTGAACTTTTCTTACATCCCAGAGACAGCTGTTTGAGGTGTCCCCATGCCCACAGAGTTTCCTACTTTCCCTTAACCTTTTCCATTTTTAATTTATTTTTCTTACTGTTGCTGTTTAATAAATTGTATGTGGTCTGAGTGTAATGAAGTCATTGGTGGGCCAGGGAGGTGGCTGGTGCAGAAAGAGCCCCCGGAGTGAGGCCACTCTAACCCAGTCCTAAGTGATCATGATGAGAGTGGGGGTCAAACCAGGGCTGGCCTTTGACGTGGGATGTCTGGGTGATGGCCAAGGGTGACATAATGAACCCTTCTGGTTTGACCCTTCCCACACAACCCGACCTGCCAATAGAGTGACTGCTGTGCTTACGGAGGCAGGCAACTAGTCAGCCAGGCGAGCGTCACGCACCACTGGAAAGGATAGACCTAATATGCAGCTTGACCACGCAAGCACTCAGCCAGGTAACTCCTCCAGTCAGAGCAGGGGTGCTGAATACAGAAAAACCAAGGGTTTACCTGATTATATTGGAACTGCAAATGTATAATTTGCTCAAGTTTTCCAGTTCAGCAATTTCACTCCCTTCACTCCAGATTGACACTGGCCTCCCTGAGAGCAAAATCAGTGCCCATGTGTTTTGAAATCCCTGTCTTTTATGCCCGGTCTTTGAATACCACATAAACTGGGGGTTTCCTTCAGACTCTTTCAGCACCAAAACAGAATAGGGATCTCTGTAGCAGGACCCGAAGCCATGATTTTCATAGCCAGGAGCAGAAAGTTAAACACTAAGGATGAATCTGGTCCCATTGAGATCAGTCAAAACTCCTAAAAAACACCAAAAGGAAGAATTTTTTCATACAATGCACAGTGGACCCGTGGAGCTCCTTGCTAGAGGATGTTGTGAAGGCCAAGACTATAAAAGGGTTCTAAAAAGAACTAGATAAATGAATGGAGGATAGGTCCATCAATGGCTATTAGCCAGGATGGGCAGGGATGCAACCCCATGCTCTGAAGTGTCCCTAGCCTCTGAATGCCAGAAACTGGAAAGGAGCGACAGGGGATAGATCACTTGGTGATTACCTGTTATGTTCATTCCCTCTGAAATACCTGCCATTGGCCACTGTCGGATGATAGGATACTGGGCTAGACGGACCTTTGGTCTGACCCAGAGTGGCCATTCTTATAAAGAGCAAATTTGTCAGAGGTTTTCCTTACCCCTCTGGCATCATGCCATGATGAGAAGTTATTTCCCGAGCCTGATCCTGTCGTGAATATTTAGCTAATGCATATCACTGTAGGGTTGCTTGGATGTAACACATAAGGGTGTATCTGTTTTAATTGTACTTTGGATGTAACCAACACCAAGTTCCCTTAGGGTTAATAAAGGATTTCTTGTGTGGAAATTTGTTTGTGGTAAACCTTAAAACACGTATTAGGGAAATTGTTACAAATATTTGGCCTTTCTTGTCATGTGGGGGAGGGACTGGAACCACTTTGGTGAAATCCTGAAGGAATGGGTGGGAACGGCTGACTGAGAAGATGGTTCAGTGCTGCCCCTGTGGCTCCAGCCCATCTCTGGCTTCTGGGCTGCTTCTCTGGCCTTTGTGTTTCTGGCATCTGCTGCTCTGCTTCCAGCAAATCTTGAGGTTTTGCTCAGGTTTTTACAGACAGATCATGGGATTCTGTGAATATTTGTATTTCCCACGACCTGTCTGTGACTTTTACCAAAAATAACTTAATCTTAACATTAGGCGTGACTGATCCATTGGTCTGCCCCTTGTTCCTGAATAATTTTGTGTCTCAGGCCAGGATGTCCACCCCCCGGGTGAACGCATTCTGGATGCGCTCCAGGGCCGTGGTCGTTGCAGGCCCACTGACCAGTCTGGAAGTGCCCTCCGCAACAATGTCTTTTTCCTCCCCTATTCCTACAAATTCTGTCAGTTCTATGCATAGCTCTTCTGACTGCTGCTGCACATTCAGCAGATGTCTTCAGAGAATGCTCTGTGATGACCTGATGATCTCTTTCTTGAGTGGCAACAACTAATTTAGACCCCATCTTTTGGTATGTATTCTTGGGATGACGTTTTCTAATGTGCTTTTACTGCTATCATTTGACTCTTAAAAGCCTGGGAGTGGATCATGGTCATAAACTCATTGTGACATTCCACACCTTATTCTTCATAGTTGTATGATTATGATATAATGATGACATATATGATGCATTTTGTACTAGAACTATTTGGGCCATTAGGGGAACAATAGGCCTTGGGAGAAGCTTATCCCCCACCTGGTGAGCTTTCCTGAGAAGGCACAGGACAGCCTATGGATAATGGCTGCTATGACTCAGCAGGGCATGCAAGGGCATGTGAGCAGATCACATGACACTGAACTCCATTTTAGGTACCTGTACTTTTCTGCAAACTGGTCTGGGAATTGCTTTTGGAAGAAAAGATTCCCGCCATATGTTAAAGCTACATAAGGTGGGGTGTGACAGCATCTAGGGGTCTCACGCCTCACACAAGGAAACACCCGAGGAATAAACACTGAACTGGGGGAAGTGGTAGTCCCAGACTAAAAAGATTTCTAGTAAGTGTAGAGAAACCTGGTGGACTGCTTCTATAACCAGCCCTAGTGAGAAATTGCTTATTCATATAGAATATATCTTGTATTTTAGGCTTAGTTTCTGGTTTTGTTTATTTGCTAGGTAATCGGCTTTGATTTGTTTGCTATCGCTTATAATCACTTTACAACTTTTTTTTGGTTGAACTTGTTTTTTGCTTTATCTAAACCAGCGTGCCTTGAGTGATGTGTCAGGGGAAAATTTCAGCTTCATTAATGCAGGCTTGTGGCATATCCTTCCCGCATCGAGGGGAGGATAAACCCTTTTAATCAGCTTACATTGTACAGATCCCTGTGCAGTGCAAGACAGTACAATTTTGGGTTTACACTCCAGTGGACAGTGTGAGCCTGGGGAGGTGGTAAATTGGCTGATCTCTGCCGTTTGTACTTGGTTGTCATAGGTACTCCCTCGGGTAGCTCTTTATGGGTGTGTGGTGCCATCGGCTTTCGTGTTTAGTGATAACAGGGCCTGGAGAGACTGAATCACCAGCGAAGCATTTTGAAAAAGGACCAGCCCAGCTGGGTGGTAAGAGGGGCACAGAAGTTCCCACAGCTCCAGACTGCACCCCAGTGGTGAGAACCCATCACACGCATACCCACTGGAGCCCAAATTAGGCCCAGAGGCTCCTATGATGCAAGCATGACGGAGGGACTGTAGCTCAAAGAAAAGATCCAGATGTAGCAGTTGTTTGATTCTATTCCAATGTGTTCTCACCCCAGCAGGGCACAGCTACTTAAAATACCACCATACTGAAATGGCCCCAGGGCAGCAGGCATGGGAAACTCTGTGGCTCTTCTCTCATAAATTGTGGGATACCATATGAGATGAACTCCAGGTCATTTTGGCCATGGGAGTGGTGAAGGAATCACACAGTGAGTGGAGAAGTCCCATGGTACGAGTTCTGACGCAGGATAGCACAACCCGTTTCTGCATCGATTTCTGTAAGATCAACACAGTATTGACATTTTATGCTTACCCGATGCAGAGAGTAGATGAACTATTAAATAGTTTGAGCTGCCACACATATACCCACTTTTGAACTCACAAAGGGATACTGGCAAGTAACTTTGATGCCATAATTGTAGGAGAATTTACAACTGCATGGGTGATATACAGCACTATGCTGCTACGGTCCATTGAAAATGGTTTTTGGTAGTGTATCTTGTGTCAGCGTTCCCACACATAGTACAGATGGCAGGACATTACACACTGAAAAGAAAGCCATCATCAATTGCTAGGCTGAACAGTCTGCAAGACTCAGTTTGCCCTGACAATCCGAGGCCCTATTATTGGCAATTCACTTCTTCACTCCCGGGGGAGGCTCTCCGGCTGGAGTTCTCCAGGGTCTATTTCCTGCTCTTCCCGCTACTCACGGAGCTGAGGGAATTGTCTGCGATTCCCAGCCAACCTGAGAGTCCCCAGGGACTGTACAGGGGAATCATAAAAGTCGCTGTCGAGCACAGCGTGTGTCAGACATGTGAGATTCATACAGTGATTCTCAGGGCTCTGCCTTCCTGGCGCAGTAAGGAGATTTCCTCTCTCTGCCGAGCGGGATTATGGTGAGTTGCCTGTTTCTGCATGAAAGTTAGTGCTAAGGGCTCATGAAGGGTTTGAGGTTGAAAGTCAAGAACCATCTGGGCTTGAATTCACCAGCATAGTGACTTGAACTGATAAGTATTTTCAGAAGCAGCAATGGATTTACGTGGTAAAATTGGAACGACAAAGGTACTGAAAATAGTTTAGACAAATATTTGTTTTTAAGATCAGTTCCTGGTCTCTTACTCTGTCCTTCTATCTGTCTCAGAAACTTCCTTTTTTGGGGCTCTGTGGCTTCATCTTCACTATGCTGTTAGTTAGTACAGCCAAAGCCTCTGCAGTGGATATCCGTGTTACCAGAGGGTTCACAACAAGAATGAGCCGCACACTGGCCAGATTCTGCTCTCACATTCTGCCTTCACATTGACACAGACATCCCTGAGAGAAAAATCAGGGCCCACATGTTTTGAAATCCCCATCTTTCATGCCCAGTCTCTGAACGCCACATAAACTGGGGGTTTCCTTCAGACTCTTTCAGCACCGTGACAGAATAGCGCTCTCTGTAGCAGGATCCAATGCCATAATTTTAACAGCTGGGAGTCGAAAGATAAACACTAAGCCTAAATCTGGTCTCATTGCTATTAGTGGGAAAAGGTTCAAAACAATTAGGATAACAATTTTATTTCAGGGCGGAGAGGGGTCTGCTCTCTCTGTACCCCTGCATCTGTGGGTCTGGAGAGAATGAGAAGTGCCAAAATAAAGTAAAAATAAAAGCATGTTTCTGGTTTAGACATATCCAGGCAGTGCTGGAAATGTCACTGTGGGAGGTCCAAGAACGCAAAGTCTGTGGCGGAGTGCGGGGGAGGCAGGATGATGAGAAGTGCAGTATCCACATCACAGTGTCATGGAGACCTGAAACTGGGCAAAATAGGAAACAAACACCCTGCCTAATACACAGACCAAAGTGGCGTAATGTGGCTCCTGGGTGGGAGGGGAGTGTGTCTCAGACTGTAAATTAACGTGGACCACACAGGAGTAGTTTGTCTCTGACACCTTCCCCCATCCAGACTATCCCTCTTCCCATGAGCACCCTCACTACTGCCTTGTGGGAACGTGAGCAATTGCCAGCACAGAAAAGTAGCACCTGGAAGGGGTGTCCGGGTTTCTAAAGGGCTGCAATACGTTAAAGATTTGTGTCGTTTTGAGGAAGAGTTACTCACGCTGGCTCCTTCTGATTTCCAAATCCTCTCTTCCTCCTGCCGGATCTGTCCCTCTCTCCTTTCCTGCACAGGCTGAGGTGCAGCTGGGGTTCCCCTCCCCCCCAGAAAGGCAGTCCATGCTGATTTCCCCCTTTTCCCCGGTGCGGGCAGACACTGAGTTTAACCTAGTCTGAGGAGCTATTTCTGTCAGCTGTCACTGTGGGGTCTGGCAACAGGTTTTGCTTCTTGGTGAGGGGTATCATTTTGAGGCAGGGTTGGGGATTGTATGAGAAGGGGACATACATGGGCAGGTGAACAGCACTGGAGATTGAGGGAGCAGGCAGGGGGTGTACATGAACAAGCAGTAGCAGTTGTGGGGGCAGAAAGGGGGGTGTACACAAAGAAGGAGACAGTAGTGGGGCTTTTAGGGGCAAGCAGAGGGTGTATACCCTCGTCCCCTTTGAGTCCTTTGTTCCATTCTGTTGGGCACAAAGTCATAGCCCAGTATGATAATGTCTGTTTCCCTGGGGAAATTACCTTTTGTGTCAATGCGTTCCTCAGTCTAGTTAGACATTGAGTGCAGAAAGTATTCTTAGTGATCTGTTTTGAATTTGCCAAGTTTCAGTTTAATTGAATGTCCTCTTGGTCTTGAGTTATGAGACAGGGAGAATACATTCTCGAGAACACATTAGTAGAAAATATTGATTCTCTACTAATCAATATCGTATAGGCTTTTCTCATGTCGCCTCTTATTCATCTCCTTTTTAAGGTAACAATCCCAGTCTTCTCAATCTCTCCCATAGGAGAGGTTCCAGGGGCCCTTCATCATTCTCACTGCCATGTCCTCTCTAGTTCTGCAATATCCTGGGTGAGAAGGGTGCCCAGTACTACACAGAAGAGTCCAGAGGAGAGTGAAACATTGACCAACTGATCTCATGGCATTGTATTTTCTCTATGATTCCCCATCCCCCTCCTACTGGAATCCAATGCTTTGCTTAGTTTCTGTCCATGCTTTTACTTTGAACAGGGTTTCATAGAGCTGTTTACCATGATGTCCGGGTCCCTGTCCTGAGTTCATACAGTTAAATTGGAGTCTTATATGGTGTTTAAGGAGTTTAGGCTTTTCCCTGCAATGGACATACACATTGAAGTTATTGACATATAAGTTCGTCTGCCATCATGCTGCCCATTCACCTGGCTTGGTTAGCTCCCTCTGAGGACTTTTATGGACTTGACTATGACCTAAATAATCTGGTCCCATCTGTAAATGTTGCCACCTCACTGATGACCCCTCTTTCTAGGTTGTTAACAAGTATAAAATATTTACTGTACTATTTATTGTATAAAGCGTGTAACCCCCCCACTGTGCTTGTCTCCCTTCACAGGCTCCTTGAACATTTCTGAGCCTGATAGACACATCTAGCACCTCATGGCAGTTTCCAACCTCACCGACTCTGACTCTTCAACTTTCATCCTATCGGGGATCATTGGACTGGAAAGTGCCCATGTCTGGATTTCCATTCCTCTCTCATTGTCCTACATTATCAGCCTGTTGGGAAATTCCATGCTTCTGTTTGTTGTAGGCAAAGAGCAGACACTGCACAAGCCAATGTACCTGCTGATCAGCATGCTGGCGTTCACAGACATTGCCACGTCTTCCTTGGTTGTGCCGAAGGCACTGTGTATATTTTGGTTCAATTTGAAAAGCATTACTGTGGGTGGATGTCTCGCCCAGCTGTTCTTCCTTCACACGGTTTCTTTTATGCAGTCAGCCATCCTCGTGACAATGGCCTTCGATCGCTACGTTGCCATATGTAACCCTCTGAGATACGCCACCATCGTCACCAATGTACGAGTCACTAATTTAGCGCTTGTAGGTTTGATAAGGTCTGCTGTTTTCATGCTGCCCCTGCCCCTGCTCTTGATTAGGCAGCCATTCTGTGCCAACCGCATTATCCACCAAACGCACTGCGAGCACATGGCTGTGGCGAAGATGTCATGTGGGGACATCACAGTCAGCAGAACGTACAGCTTGGTTATAACATTTGTGGTGAGCATGTTAGACCTGACGCTCATTGCCCTGTCCTACGCTCTTATCATCAGGGCTGTCTTCAGAATCTCCTCCAAGACAGCTCACCAGAAAGCCCTCAACACCTGCACAGCCCACATCTGTGTGATGCTGACATCTTATACTCCTGGTTTCTTCACCAGCCTAACACATCGGTTCAGTCAGGGCATCGCTCCCCATGTTCACATCATCTTGGCCAACCTCTATGTCATCCTCCCCCCCATGCTCAACCGTATCATTTATGGGGTGAAAACCAAACAGCTTCATGACAAAGTGGGCAAATACATGTGCAGAATGTGCTCTTTGGGCCACTGACTTTAATCTTCTCTGACAAGAGGGGGAAAGGATTTCTCCTCATTAATCCAGGGTGCTCTGTCCCAGTTTGGCTGTGCTCATCATTGTGGAAGTTCAGAGTCTGAGAACTTCCTCACACCTAATGTCTTATCACTCCATTACCAAGCACTGCTCTCTCCATTGAGGAGTTCCCTCGCTCTGATTTTCACCTGACCTCTTTCATTGTCACCGGTAAGCCCCCAAAACTACAGCCCCTGTCACTCAGCCTTTCCATGACTTCCAGACTACCAGATGCTGCTGCAGCTTTTTGGAGTAAGGAGGTTTGCATTTGTCCCTTTGTGAACAAGGTTCTTGATCAGTTTGAGGAACAGAAGCTATGCTTTCAGATAGCCAATGAGAAAAGTAAGAAACTACCATGCTGAACTATTTTTATCATCTGTACAGTGATCTGGTGAGCAAAAATTTTGTTGTTTTTTTTTACGTCCCATCCTTCAGGAAACCTGGAGGATAAACCAAATAAAGACTAACATCTTATCAGCCTGTAATTGCCAGTATCATCCCTTGAGCCCTTTTTAAAAATTTGTGTCACACTAGCTATCCTCTAGTCATTTGAGAAAGGTTACAAACCACAGTTAGTTGGCCTGCAATTTCATATTTGAGTGTCTACAGAACTCTTAGGTGAATGCCACCTGGTCCTGGTGAATACCATGGTCTATGTTCTTGTGACAGGAGAGTTGCTGAAATCTCAAACTCACAGGATTAAAGGTTCAAAATAATTAGGATAACAATTTTTTTCCGGGAGGGAGAGGGGGCTGTTCTCTCTGTGACACTCAATCTCTGGTTTTGGAGAGGATGAGAAGCTCCAAAGGCAGTACAAATAAAAGCATATTTCTGGATTAGAGGAAACCAGGCGGTGCTGGAAATCTCACCGGGGGAGGTCCAGGAATGCACAGAAAGTGTGTGTGTGTGTGTGTGTGTGTGTATGGGCGGGGTCGGGGGGGGCAGCACAGGATTAGATCACAGTGGAACGGAGTCCTGAAACCGGGCGAAACAGGGAATGGACATCCTGCCTAATGCACAGACCAAAGAGGCGTAATGAGCCCTCCTGGGTCCGGGGGCGTGTCTCCGACGCTAATGTAAGGTCTGTGACACTGTCCCCCATCTAGAACATCCCTCCTCCTGTGAGCAACCCCACTACAGCCTTTTGGCACAGTTAGAAATTGCCGACACAGAAAAGCAGCCTCAGGAAGGTGTGTCCGGGTTTCTAATGGGCTGCAATAGGTTAAAGATTTGTGTCATTTTGAGGAAGAGTTACTCACCCTGGCTCCCTTTAGTCTCCACGTCCTCTCTCCCTCCCGCCGGGTCTGTCCCTCTCTCCTTCCCTGCACAGGCTGAGCTGCTGCTGGGGTTCCCTTTGCCCCCCAGAAAGGCAGTTCAGTCTGATCTCCCCCTTTTCCCGGGTGCAGGTAGACACTGAGTTTAACCTCGTCTGAGGAGATTTTTCTGCGAGCTGTCGCTGTGGGGTCTGGCACCTCGTTTTCATCCTGGGTGAGGGTCTGACCCATGGCATCCCTGCAGCACAGCCTGAGGGAAGGGGCTGGGACTTGTGAGGGACAGACTGTGAGCTGCCCTGACATCCCAGAGACGGCTGTTTGTGGTGTCCCTGTTGTCACGGGGTGACATGTTTTCCATTAACTTTTCCCATGTTATCCTTATTTTTTTTTAATTTATTGCTGTTTAATAAATTGTATTTCATGAAATTTACGTAATGACCAGTGGGTCAGAGAAGTGTCCAGAGCAGAGAGAGCACCCCGGAGTGGGGACACCCATGTCTCTGTCCTAAATGACCATAGCAAGGTTGTGGGTCGAGCCCCCAGGAATCTTGGGCCCCGCCTTGTTCGGGTTACGAGGATTCTGCAGCACAGGAGAGTGGAAGGGGAGTCCTAGAGGTCAGGCAGGCCTCCGAGTAAAGGGAGTGGGAGCGAGGACTCCTATCCTTTCGCTAGCCAATTCCACTGGGGTGGTGTATAAGCCGGGAAAGTTCCCAACAACAGTGGGACCATTCCCCCAGTTACATCTGTTCGGAATTCTTCAAAGGACTCGCCTTACCTTTCTCTTCTAAGGTGAAACGTTTCCCCTTCGAATATTTTGCTCTTTTGTGCTACCCAAGGCTCTTCCAGTTTCTGGAAAATGTGTAACAACTTGCTCCCTCTGCCTGACTGAGGCTAGGTCTACGTCAGGGCCGGCACGCCCACTAGGCAATCCTAGGCGGTCGCCTAGGGCGCCAAGATTTGGGGGGCGGCAGGTGGCTGCCCGCTGCCTCCCCGCTCAGCAGCTCAGCTGCTGAGCGGAGAGACAAGGGGCGGCTCGCCGCAGCTGCCCCTTGTCTCCCCGCTCAGTGGCTGAGGGGGGGCGGCTGAGCGGGGAACTGGAGGGCAGCTGCGGCGAGCCGCCCCGCTACCCCCCCTCTCAGGTACTGAGCGGGGAACCGGGGGCAGTCACAGGGAGCTGCCCCGCTACCCACCCCATTCAGTGCCTGAGTGGGGGTTGCCACGGCGAGCCCCCCGCCTTGCCGCCCCCCCTCAGCGCCTGAGCGGCGAGCAGGGGGGCAGCCATGGTGAGCCACCCCCCCAGCTCCCTGCTCAGCGCCCGTGGCCCGCAGGTGGTGGGGGGTAGGGGCTGAGTGCCCGCAGCCGGAGGGGGGAAGGCTGAGCTCCAGCGTGCGGGAGAGCTGGCTGGAGGGGGGGGGGCGGCATTGGGGGGTGGGCGCATGGCTGGTGCAAGGAAGTTTCGCCTAGGGAGCAAAACTCCTTGCACCGGCCCTGGTCTATGCTACAGACCTTACAGAGGCACAGCTGTACCGCTGCAGCTATGCCGCTGTAAGGTCCCCCGTGTAGCTGCTCTATGTCGATGGGAGAGAGCTCTCCTGCCGGCACAATTATAGCACCCCCAACGAACCTCTCCCGCTGACATAGCTCTGTGCACAACGGCCCTTTGGTTGGTCAGGGGAGTGTTTTTTCATAGCCAGGACTGAATTATTGTTTTTTACCAACAAAAGTGCTAGTGTAGACAAATCCCGAGTTGTATGATAGTAAAGACGTCCACTTCACCAGCTACTTGTACATATTGTGACAAAGTTCCTCCTCTACCTCGGTGGGCCCTGCGCTTATTGGTGGATTCTGCTTGCCTCAGAGATCTTCCCCTCTGGTAGAACCCACAGTCCAGGTTAACTCCTCCTGTGTCTGATCAGGAGTTGGGAGGTTTGGGGGGAACCCGGGCCCACCCTCTACTCTGGGTTCCAGACCAGGACCCTGTGGACTGCAGCTGTTTAGAGTGCCTCCTGGAACAACTGCACAATAGCTACAACTCCCTGGGCTACTTCCCCATGGACTCCTCCCAACACCTTCTTTATCCTCACCACAGGATCTTCCAGCAGTACATCCTCTTACTCTCAGCTCCTAGTGCCTCTCAATCCCAGCTCCTCACACGCACGCCACAAACTGAAGTGAGCTCCTTTTTAAACCCAGGTGCCCTGATTAGCCTGCCTGTCCTAATTGATTCTATGAGGTTCTTCTTAATTGGCTCCAGGTCTTAATTAGTTCCAGCAGGTTCCTGATTGCTCTAGTGCAGCCCCTGCTCTGGTCAATCAGGGAACAGAAAACTATTCATGCAGTGGCCAGTATATTTACCTTCTACCAGACGTCTGTACCCCACTCGTCTGAATGTCGGCTGCATTATCCTAGAGTTTCAACATCTTGGGGGCTTTTAGTTGTTCCATTTCCAGGATGGCTCCTTCCTTCCTTCATCACATCCCTGTTACCTCTGCCCTCTCCTCTGGCCTCCCCTCCGGTACCAGGGGCTGTCTTGGGAATTCATAAGAACATGGGCGGCGAGTATAATAGGCTAGGGGAGGCTCTGTCTCCCCCAGCTCTGCCGTGGCCACCAGACCCCCGGTTGTGGGGTTTGGCAGCGACATTTTTGTTTTATTATACCCCATGTTGGATCCAGCGTGGCTGAGGAGGCACATACCACCTCCTCAGCTGCCACGGAACCTGCATGGGGCATATCAAAATCATCTTCTGAGTAACAGAAGCGTTTCCCCTGGGTGGGTTAGGTCCAGGGAGGCGCGGTTTTGGCCAGCCCTGGGGCTCCTTCGTGTGGGGGGTCTTCATCCAGCCTGGGGCATCTCCAGGTGAGAGTGGGGGTGCTCCGGGCTGCAGCCTCCCCATAAGGGGGCTCCACCCACCACGCATGCATAAGAAAGAGGCACAGTCTGCACTGTAAGAAGGAGGCGTGATTAGAACTAAAGCAGAGTTACAAAAGGAAACGTTCCCAGCTGTGTGGCTGGTGCAGCCGCCATTCAATGGCCCATTCAATCCTCAATCTAGTTCCCCCAAATATGTGCTCTGCTTTTAAAGACCCAGAACATACTTCTAACAGCCAGGGCAGGGCTGTGTATTTCATCTGTCTCACATCCATCCAGCAGCGTATGTAAGTGGACTCCCGGAGGTCACACCTCACAGGAGCGGGGAGCTCACAATCTCCAGCTAGGTCTGAAAACCTCAGATTCACCTTGAGAGGATGGTGAAGGCTCAGGATCCCTTTACCAGCCTTTCCTCTGCAACCCACCCAACGAACAGCCCCTGCCAGAGCAGGAGTCCATTTCCCTCTTGACATGACTGAGAGACCATGGTTATGGCAGGGAAGTCAGGACTCATGAGTTCTGTCTGTCATCCCGCCACCCAATCTCTGTGTGACTTGGCCAAGTCACATCTCCCCGTGCCTGAGTTTACCTATCTCTATAATGGGGATATATTCATAGTCACTGTGACGGTGTTCCCCATAAAACTTTATGGGGAGATGCTTATAAATGTATATATGTAACTAGAATATGTTTTATGCTACATGTGCCATGTTACATATCTCTGTGAAAGTTATGACCTACTGAATTTATTCCTCCTGTTTGTATGCATGTATCATTGTTGTAGTTGAAGTTATGAATATCGGTTGTATTTCTTAAGAAAGGAATGTGCAGGTTAAGTGCCCAATCAAGAAGCACTTAACAGACAATAGAACTTGCAGTCACCAATCCACATTTGAACTTTGCCAGGAATGTGGCTGGTCTGGAACTGAGTTGTGCAGGTGACTGGTCCATGTGACCCCAACTCCATTTGGTAACTGGATGCTACACAGGGAGAGGGAGGGGTGTCCACCCAGAGGAGAAAATCTATTTAAACCCCGAGGAAACCCCTCCATTTTGTCTTCAGCTGGCTAAAGGAAGAAGCTCTCCACCCCCCCAAGGACATTCCTGAGGGGAACTGAACAAAGGACAAAGCCATTAGGGGGGTGAGTGATTGCTGGGCCCAGGCTAGAAGGAAGATAGCCTGTTTACTGGACCTAGTGAGGGGTTTATCTGTACACAGGGTGATTAGACATAGAACTGCGTGTTCTTTTTTTATTTTATTCGGTAATTCACTTTATTCTGTCTGTTACTACTTGAAATCACTTAAATCCTATTTTCTGTACTTATTAAAATCACTTTTTACTTATTAAGTTTCCTGGAGTTGAGTTGTTACCTGGGGGAACGCAAACAGCTGTGCATATCTTTCTATCTTTGTAATAGAAAGCGAACTATTTATGAGTTTACCCTGTATAAGCTTTATACAGGGTAAAACGGATTTATTAAGGGTTTGAGCCTCCTTGGAGTTGAGCAGCTGGGTGTCAAAGGCAAGAGCGCTTCCAGGGGCCTTACAGTGGTGAGTGGACTTGGTTCGGACCTGGGTCTGTGTTTGCAGCAGATCAGTGGAATCTGGCTCAAAACAGACAGGATTCGGGAGTCCCAAGCTGGAAAAGGCCTGGAAGCAGGGGCACAAGCAGCCTTGGCACACCAGGTGGCAGCACCAAGCAGGTCTCTGTGGCCCCAACCCGTCACAGTCACTTTCCTTTGCTAGTGAAAGGTGCTGCACAGTATGATGATAGTTACTGGTGAGAATGACTGATCTCTGATCCGTTAGCGACAGCCCCATGTGACTGCAAACAGTGCTAGTGTCTCCCCTCAGTCATCTGTCTCCAGATTTGTCTATCTACTATCTACACACCCATCCTGGGCATTTACAGGGTATCAGACCCTATGGAAACGTAGGCATTATCCCTAGTTTTCTTCCTACTCAACTATAATTTTTAAATATACACAAATACACAGAACAGCCAATTACTCTCTGACTCAGCACAGAGCCCAAGAGTTCTCATCTCCCCCGGTAAGGTCCCTTAATTACTGTTTACTCATAAAGCTGGATAAAGAACACAGAAGCTCAGACATGGAAAGAGAGACACTGGCTACAGTGTCTCTGGTCTCCAGCCTGTTTACATTCAAATGCCGCTTCTTCGCTAGAGGCTGCGCGAACCCCACTGGGATTGCACAGAGCTATATTATAAACGGTGCACATCCCTGTGTCGGCTCTCGGCGTGGGACGTTGCTGCAGATGCTGGGGTGAGAGAGGTGTGGGACACGGCTACCTGAGGGGGATTCCCAGGGAAGACGCTTCCATTTCAGAATTCACAGGTACCATCTCTTGCTGAGGAGCTCACCTGCTTCACATACGCAGGGCAACGTGGGCGTGATGGGATAGTCAGTCTGGGGTCTTTTCCGCTCTGCACAGCCACTGAATATCCCAAGACCCTTGCCACAGGGGATGAGTTTGTTCCAATATCATGGGCAAATTATCCCTCTTTGCTCTGCCCCCAGCTGATGTCCTTCAGCCCCAAGGTGGCCACCGGTCAGTGGCACAGTGAATCCTTCAAGATGAAAGGGGTTAGTGGATGTACAATACAAGGCCAAATTCTGGGGCCGTAGCCCATACTTTGGACAGGCCTCACTGAGGCAAAACTCCCGTTGGAGTGAGAACTGAGTAAGGACCTCAGCAGCCAGCTGTGTGTTAATGCACAGACAGTGTCACCTCCTCCTCTTGCAGTTCAGGGCTCTGACAGTAAACAGAAATGTTACCTGCTGGAAAGCATGGAGGTGCTAGCATTCCCCAATGGAACAGTGAGAAGAATTTTTCAACCTGGGCAAGACATATTTTCTCCCAGCTCCATTTGAGAAGTCGGCTGAACTGTTATGCATTAAACTTTCAAAAAACAATTCAGCCGGCAGCAGACACCCAGCGTGGGCAATTGCAGTCCAAACGCTTAAAGTCTGGCAAACTTATAAGCAACTGAAAATGATTTTTTCTAACTCAAGGTATCAGGCAGCCTTAACAAACGGTGGTGCCCCTAGCACCATCTAGAATGGTCAATCTATTTGGGAAGCTCATTCAGCTAAGCTCTTTGCTCCAATAATGTCTGTGGCAAGGAGCTCCACAGGCCAAATACGTATTATGTAAACATTTTCCTTTTATCAGTATTATATGTTCAGACTTGAATTGTAATTGAATGTTCCCTTGTTTATGTGTTAGGAGACAGGGTAAATATAAATGCCTGATCTACTTCTTTGATAGATTCGTAGGGTTTAGAATCATAGAATCTCAGAGTTGGAAGGGACCTTAGAAGGTCATCTAGTCCAACCCCCTGCTCAAAGCAGGACCAAGCCCCAATTTTTGCCCCAGATCCCTAAATGGCCCCCTCAAGGATTGAACTCACAACCCTGGGTTTAGCAGGCCAACGCTCAAACCACTGAGCTATCCCTCCCCCCTTAAGACCAGTCTGAATTCCTGTATAACACAGGCCATCAAATTCCACCTAATTATCCCTGTATTGAGCTCCATAACTTGTGGTTGACTAAGACCTGATCTAAAGTAGGATTTTACATACTAGATTCATAGAGACATAGGGGGAGAAGGGACCGCAAGGGCCATCTTAACTAACCTCCTGCCAAGATGCAGGATTTGTTGCATGTAAACCATCCCAGACAGATGACTATCGTGCCTCATTTGGAAAACCTCAAGCGAAGGAGCTTCCAAGACCTCCCGAAGCATTTGTTCCATTGTCCTCCTGGTCTTACAGCTAGGAAGTTTTTCCTTATTTCATCTAAATCTGCTATGATGCAGTTTGAACCCATTGGATCTTATCCTGCCCTCTGTGGCAAGAGAGAACAACTTTTTTCCATCTTTTTATGGCAGCCTTTCAAGTATCTGAAGACCGCTCTCACATCCCCCCTCAGTCTCCTCTTTTCCAAACTCAGCATACCCAGTTCCTTCAGCCTTTGCTCATATGTCTTGTATTCCATCCCTTTCATCATCCTTGTCTCTTGCTCCTGATCCTTTCCAGTTTCTCTACATCCTTCCTATGTGTTGGTGACCCAAATTGGACACAATAATCCAGCTGTGACCTAGCCAGTGCCGAGTAGAGTAATACAATCACCTCCTGTGACTTACAGGCTAGGCCTCTGTTAATGAAAATCAAACTGCATTTTCTTTTTTTTTTTGCAATAACAAAAAAATCCACACCCTGAGAGATGTAGCTATAGCAACCTAAACCCAGTGTAAACAGCATGAGGTTGACAGAAAAAAATATTCCATTGACCTAGCTACCACCTCTCGGGGAGGTGGATTGCCTATGCTGATGGGAGAACCCGGGCCATCATTGTAAGTAGCTTCTACAATGAAGCACGAGGGCAGTGACACTGTAGCATTTTAGGTGTAGACAAGCCCTCAAGCAGATCTCTGAGACAAGCATCCATTCTGGATCTGCAGACATGAGGAGTTCGAGAATCCACCACTTCCCTTTGCAGTCTTTCCCAACGGTTAATCACCCTCAGTACTAAAAATTTGGTCCTTCGTTCCTGCTGGAATGTATCTGGCTTCAACTTCCAGCTATTGGGTCTTGCTCTGCCTTTCTCCACTAGATTAAAGAGCCAGGTATTACCGAAGGTTTTCTCCCCATGAACGTCTTGCTTGATCGTCTTTTTGATTAGATAAGTAGGTGAAGCTCTTTAAGTCTCTCTCTGTCATTCATTTTCTCCAGCCTCGAATCATTTTTGTGGCTCTTTTCTGCAGCCTCTCCAATTTTTCAACATCCTTTTTGAAATGTGGACCCTGGACTAGACACAGTTGATTTCATCAATGCCATGTGCAGAGGTAAAATCCTTCCTCTGCTCCAACTCACCACTCCCGTTTATGCATCCAAGGATCACATCAGCCCTTTTGGTCACAGCATCGCACTGGGGGCTCACAGTGAGCTGGGTCTCAACTATGACCCCTAAATCCTTTTCAGGATCCCCACGTTCCATAATACAGTGCCCTAGTCTATGGGTCGGGCCGGCAATGCCTATTCTGAAAGGATCACTTTGCATTTGACTGTATTAAAACGTATTGTTTGCATGGGCTCAGCTCACCAAACGCTCCAGATCAATCATTCATAGAATATCAGGATTGGAAGGGACTTTAGGAGGTCATCTAGTCCAACCCCCTACTCAAAGCAGGACCAATCCCTATTTTTTGCCCTAGATGGCCCCCTCAAGGACTGAGCTCACAACCCTGGGTTTAGCAGGCCACTGCTAAAACCACTGAGCTATCCCTCCCCATGTTATGCCTATCCTGGCTGCCTCATTGTAACCACTCTGCCAATCATTGCGTCATCCACAAATTTTATCTGCAGTGATTTTTTGTTTGCTTCCAGATCATTGATGAAAATATGTAATAGAATCGGGTCTGGAACTGATCCCTGGAGAACCCCACTAGAAAGACTCCCATTCCCTGAGAATGGCCCACTGAAAACTGGTTTCTGAGATCTCCAGTTAGCCAGTTTGTAGTCCGTTTAACGTGTGCTCTACTGATATTGGACAGTGTTCATTTTTTTGTCTTCATGTTTTCCCCTACTAAATCAAATGCCTCAGAGAAATCAAAGTTTATTGAATCTGCGCGGTTCCCTTGATCATCCAAATGTGTACTCGCATTAGAGGATGAAATCGGGTTTAGTTGACAAGGCCTGTTTCCATAAACCACATTGATGACTTGAATTAATTATATTCCTAGACTTATTTTTTAATTAAACCCCTACCAGCTTTTCCATTTTTTACTAACCTTCCCAAATATCCTTTTATAACTTTCTTTTTATTTGTAATAGTTTACATTTAACACAGAACTGTCATGTATTATTATTATTATTTTATTATTTTATTTGGCTCTGCTGCAGCCTGGTCACATACTTCTAGTTCCAAATGAGATGTGTGGTTGATTGGTCAGTTTGTAACTCTGGTGTTTGTAACTCTAAGGTTCTACTGGAGATGTTGTTTAACATCCTCCTTGACTGCTAATGGACTGGAAAGTATTTAATCACTTCATATGGTACGTGTACATCATACTGCTTCTTTCCAAATGCAGAACTAAACTGTTTCTTGAACACATCTACCTTTTCAGGTAGATTAACAAGTTTCCTTTCACTCTGTGGGAATCGGTCTAAACCTTTTCTAGGATTTCTTTTGGTCTTAACATATTTAATCACATCCTTTTTTGTGATCCTTAGTCCTGCCAAGCATGGATTTTCCCTGATGTCTTTAACATCATTTATCAATTTTCATAACTTCTAACTGTATTTTTTGCTATCTTGTTTCCCCTCCCTAATTGCTTCGTCCACTTTGCCACTGAACCGGGTTTTTAGCCAAAGTTCTCCACTTTCTTGACTGTTGAATTTTGGGTTTTTAGCTATCTAATCAACTCTTCTTAAAGAGCTCCCAAGTTTCATTCCCATTTTTCTGTCTACATTTTCCGTCCTAATCAGTTTTGCTAATAATTTTCCTCAGCTTTGGGGAATTAGTCCTTTTGATGCACTATGTATCTATAGATATTAATAATTGGGAACTGTTCTTTGTTTGTCCATTTGCATGTAGTCAGTTCCATTCTTTAATTTGCCCTCCTCTATCATATGCCCCCCTTATTTGTCTCTTCTCTAAACTAAACAGTCCCTGACCTCTCATAGCCTGTCTCTGAAACCCCCTTTCTATCTGCTATATCCAAAGCAGGTTATTCTTCATCCCATTCGTTAGGCATCTGAACCTTGTCTTTGTTTTGGCCACTACTGCAGATGAGCAGGTGTTTCCGGTGAGCTGCTATCAATGGCACTGAGGTCTTTTCCCTAAGGTTTGTTCTAATTGGGATGTTTCCCCTGGCACATGTCTTGTCAACAGTTTGGGATTTTTCCACTCTCAGAATACCCTATAATATTGACTCTCTAGCCTGGGTTTCATTGCATTAAGGAACAATGTTTTGCAAGGGACTTCTCCAGGTGAAGGCTAAGCGACTATGTGACCTCGGGGTAAGGTTGATGTCAGTTGTGTGTGTGCGTTTCCTGCTGGACTGAAATATACTGTGTGGTCTGTTTGTTTGGGGGACCGTGTGCTGATCTTGTGGGTGCTGAGCCTAGTGGCCTGCTAGGCAAGGCTGAGAGCTTCTTAATGAGGCTTTGATCCCTAAGGCCTTTAGCACTACCAACCCTTAACCCGGGGGTGGGGCTACCCAGGAAGACCAAGGCTTGAAAAAGCCCTCTCCTAAGCAACCAGAGAATGTAGCGAACAGGAGCGGCTAACAGGGGAGTATTGCAAGGGAGTTTACAGGGGGAGCATGAGAGGGGGCTAGATACACTTATCATTCCTTAAACTTCTTTAAACATAAGCCAAAAACACCCCCTGATTTTAAAAAAAGCACCAGAGAAGGAACTAACTTCGGGAGTAGCAGTATAGTGCAGGCAGAAGTCCAGCAACAGAGTGGGGGCTATCCAGTTCATTGCATCCAATGCAGATGTATGATTACCTGCCCTATGGGCAGGTGGTGTATGTGTGAATTCAGTGCAAGGAACGCCTGGCCCTCAGAGACCGCTTGGAGACCAGAGTGGCTGAGCTGGAGGAGCTAGGGGAGACAGAAAGATACATAGATGAGACTTTCCGGGACACAGCAGAATGGTCCCACCCTCGGTCTAACACCCTCTGTGCTGTTGAGGAGGATGAAAGTCTCAGGGAAGGAGAACATCGAACTGGAGCAGAGGAAATGATCCCGTAGTTGGGACCCTCCTTCCAGATGATGTCGTGGTATCCTCTCACACTGAGGATACCGCTCCAGGGGAGGGAAGTCCAATTATTAGGAAGAGACAGGTATCAGTAATGGGTGATTCAATCATTATAAACATAGCTAGCTAGCTTTGCAATGACCGGGAGAACCGCCTGGTGACTTGCCTCTCTGGTGCAAAGCCTGCGGATCTCTCAAGACATCTAGATAGACTTACATGTAGTGCTGGTGAGGAGCTGGTGGTCATGGTACATGTAGGTACCAATGACATAGGATTGGAGAGAGGTCCTGGAGGCCAAATTTAGGCTGCTAGGTAAGAGATTGAAGTCCATGGTAGCATTCTCTGAAATGTTTCCAGTTCCATGCACTGGGCTAGTTAGACAGGCAGAACTGCAGGGTCTCAATGCGTGGATGAGATGATGGTGTAGGGAGGAGGATTTATTAGGAACTGGGGAAACCTTTGGGAAACGGGGAGCCTATACGGGAAGGATGGGCTCCACCTAAACCAAAATGAAACCAGATTGCTGGCACTTAAAATTAAAAAGGTCACAGAGCAGTTTTTAAACTAAGAGCTGGTGGAAAGCCAAAAGTTGTGGAGGAACACGTGGTTTGGACAGAGATATCCCTTAGGGGAGGATCTGCTAATGGAAATTCTCTGTGTCCTAGTATGGGGGAGAGGATGGAAGATGAGAAAATACAGGTAAGATCTGATGAGAAACAGTCAAATGAAAGGTTTCAGAGTAGCAGCCATGTTAGTCTGTGTCAGCAAAAAGAACAGGATTACTTGTGATGATGTAATGTGAGACAGCTAAAAAGTGACAAGTTTTTAAAGTGCTTTTATACCAATGCTAGAAGTCTAAATAATAAAATGGGTGAGCTAGAGTGCCTCATATTAAATGAGGATATTGATAAAATAGGCATCACAGAAACTTGGTGGAATGAGGAAAATCAATGGGACACAGTAATATCAGGGTAAAAGAAATTATCCTGTAATAGAAATTCCATGCTCGAATAATAAAAAATACAGCAGTAGGGATATATTACTGACCACCTGATGAGGATGGTGGTAGTGACTATGAAATGCTTAGGGAGATTAGAAACGTTATTAAAATTTAAAAAACCTCAGTAATAATTGGGGATTTCATATATCCCCATATTGACTGGGCACATATCACCTCAGGACAGGATGCAGAGAGAAAGTTTCTTGACACCTTAAATGGCTGCTTCTTGGAGCTGCTAGTCCTGGAACCCACATGCGGAGAGGCAATTCTTGATTTAGTCTTAAGTGGAGCACAGGATCAAATCAAAGAGGTAAATATAGCTGGACCGCTTTGTAACAGGGATCATAATATAATTAAATTTAACACCCCTGTGGCAGGGAAAAAACCACAGGGGCCCAACACTGAAGCATTTAATTTCAGGTAGGGGAACTACAGAAAAAATGAGGGGGTTAGTTAAACAGAAATGAAAAGGTACAGCACCAAAAATAAAATCTCTGCAAGCTGCATGGAAACTTTTAAAAGACACCATAATAGAGGCTCAACTTAAATGTATACCCCAAATTTTAAAAAAAAACATAGTAAGAGAACCACAGGAGTGCCACTGTGGCTAAAGAAGAAAGTAAGAGAAGCAGTGAGAGGCTAAAAGGCATCCTTTTAAAACTTGAAGTTAAATCCTAGTGAGGAAAATAGAAAGGAGCATAAAATCTGGCAAATGAAGTGTAAAAAAAAAGAATTAGGCCAAAAAAGATTTTGAAGATCAACAAGCCAAAGACTCAAAAAGTATTAGCAATTATTTTTAAGTACATTAGAAGCAGGAAGCCTGCTAAACAACCAGTGGGGCCACTGAACGATCGAGATGCTAAAGTAGCATTCAAAGAGAATAAGATCATTGCAGAGACACGAAATGAATTCTTTGCATCAGTCTTCACGGTTGAGGATGTGAGGGAGATTCCCAAAGCTGAGACATTCTTTTTATGTGACAAATCAGAGGAAATGTCCCAGACTGAGGTGTCATTAAAGGAGGTTTTGGAACAAATTGATAAACTGAACAGTAATAAGTCACCAGGACCAGATGAGATTCACCCAAACGTTCTGAGGTAACTCAAATGCGAAATTGCAGGACTACTAACTGCAATCTGTAACCTATCACTTAAATCAGCTTCTGTACCAAATGACTGGAGGATAGCTAATATGATGCCAAAATTTAAGAAGGCTCCAAAGGTGACCCAGGCAATTACAGGCCTGTAAGCCTGACTTCAATACTGCACAAACTGGTTGAAACTATAATAAAGAACAAAACTGTCATACATATAAATGAACATAATTTGTTGGTGAAGAGTCAACATGGTTTTTGTAAAGGGAAATCATGCCTCACCAATCTACTAGAATTCTTTGTGGGGGTCAGCAAGTATGTGGACAAGGGAGATCCAGTGGATATAGTGTATTTAGATATTTTTAAAAGCCTTTGAAGGTTGGGGAAGTAGAAGTGGGTTGCAGCCTGGACAGCAGTGACCATGAGATGGTCAAGTTCAGGATCCTGACAAAAGGAAGAAAGGAGAGTGGCAGAATATGGACTCTGGAATTTAGAAAAGCAAACCTTGAATCCCTCATGGAACTGATGGGCAGGATCCCCTGTGAGGTTAATATGAGGGGTAAATGAGTCTGGGAGAGCTGGATGTATTTTAAAGAAGCCTTATTGAGGGTGCAGGGACAAACCATCCCTGTGATGAGATAACTGGCTCTCTGGATATGGAAAAAGTGGTGGACATGATATTCCTTGACTTTAGCAAAGGTTTTTATACGGCCTCCCACAGTATTCTTGCCAGTAAGTTAAAGAAGTATAAGCTGGATGAATAGACTATAATTTGGATAGAAAGGTGGCTAGATCGTCAGGCTCAGTGGGTAATGATCATCGGCTCAATGCCTATTTGGCAGACGATATGGAGGGGAGTGGCCCAGGGGCCAGTTCTGGGGCAAGTTTTGTTCAACATCTTCATTAATGATCTAGATGATGGGATGGATTGCACCCTCAGCAAGTTCGCAGATGACACTAAGCTGGGGAGAGATGTAGATACGCTGGAGGGTAGGGATAGGGTCCGAGTGACCTAGACAAATTGGAGGATTGGGCCAAAAGAAATCTGATCAGGTTCATCAAGGACAAGTGCAGAGTCCTGCACTTAGGACAGAAGAACCCCATGCACTGCGACAGACTAGGGACCGAATGGCTGGGCAGCAGTTCTGCAGAAAAGAACCTGGGGATTTCAGTGGACGAGAAGCTGGATATGAGTCAACAGTGTGCCCTTTTTGCCGAGAAGGCTAATGGCATATTGGGGTCCAATATTTTAAATTACCTGTTTAAAAGATCGGAAGCAAATGGCAGGAATAAATGGTCAGTTTTCAACCTATAGAGAGCTAAACAGTGGTGTCCCTCAGGGGTCAGTACTGGACACAGTCCTATTCAACGTATTCATAAATTATCTGGAAAAGGGGGTAAACAGTGAGGTGGCAACATTTGGAGATGATACGAAACTACTCAAGATAGTAAAGTCGCAGGCAGACTGCAAAGAGCTACAAAAGGATCTCTCAAAACTGGGTGACTGGGCAACAAAATGGCAGATGAAATTCAGTGTTGATAAATGCAAAGTAATGCACGTTGGAAAACATAATCCCAATTTAACGTATAAAATGATGGGGTCTAAATTAGCTCTTACCACTTGAGATATATTGGAATTGGAAAAGGTACAGAAAAGGGCAACAAATGATTGGGGTATGGAACAGCTGCCTTATGAGGAGAGATTAATAAGACTATGAATTTTCAGCTTGGAAAAGAGATGGCTAAAGGTGGATATGATAGAGGTCTATAAAATCTTGACTGGTATAGAGAAAGTAATTAAGGAAGTGTTATTTGCTCCTCATAACACAAGAACTAGGGGTCATCACATGAAATTAATAGGCAGGAGGTTTAAAACAAACAAAAATCAGTATTTTTAACCCAACAGACAGTCAACCTCTGGAACTCCTTGCCAGAGGATGTTCTGAAAGCCAAGACTATAACACAATTCAAAAATAACTAGATACATTTATGGAGGATAGGTCCAACAATGGCTATTAACCAGGACTAGCACTGATGATGTCCCTATCCTCTGTTTGCCAGAAGCTGGGAATGGGTGATGGGATGGATCACTTGATGATTACCTGTTCTGTTCATTCCCTCTGGGGCACCTGGGATTATGATGAATAGCCAGTATTCACACTCATGTTTCCTGATGGTGCATGTTAAGGTTTCCCACACACCGATGTGTAGGAATTATTGATGCATTAATAGGGTCAGTTGTTCATAATTCATTTCTCTGAACAATGAAAATGTCATTTTTCAGTGTGTGAAGATTGAACAATCTGCTTCACCCATGAGAACAGCCTCCAGTAGTGCATGTAGTGCCTCATATTAACATTGTCTCTCCATCCAGGCATTTGTACTGCAACCATCACCCTGGAACCTTGGGAACATATAAAAGTCAGGGGAATGTATGGTATATGCAGGAGACACCGTTCTGCCTAGGAGTTACACACCTTCTCCTCTACTTCATGTCAGATTCCAACACAACCGACTTCACCAACCCCTCCACCTTCATCCTGCTGGGCATTCCAGGCCTCGAGAGGGCCCATGTGTGGATCTCCATCCCCTTCTGCACCATGTATGCCATAGCCATCTTGGGAAACGTCACTATCCTGTTCGTCGTGAAGACGGAGCCGAGCCTCCATGGGCCCATGTACTATTTCCTCTGCATGCTGGCCGTCACTGACCTGGTCCTGTCTACGTCCATCCTGCCCAAAACACTGAGCATCTTCTGGTTTAATTCCAGGGAGATCAATTTCAGTGCCTGCCTCACGCAGATGTACTTCATTCACTGCTTCTTAGTGGTGGAGTCTGGGATCTTCATGGCCATGGCTTTTGATCGCTACGTGGCCATCTGTGATCCCCTAAGACATTCTAACACCCTTACAAACACTGTGGTGGCCAGGATCGGCCTGGCAGTGGTGTTGCGCGGTGGCATGGTCATATTGCCCTATCTCTTCCTGGCGAGGCAATGGCCATATTGCAGAACCAACATCATCCCCCACACACACTGTGAGCATATGGCCGTGGTGAAGCTGGCCTGTGCAGACACCAGCGTCAGTAGTTACTACGGCCTCTTTGTGCTCTTCTGTGTGAAAGGTCTGGATGTAATTTTTATCGTTGTGTCCTATACCCAGATCCTCAAGGTCATCTTTAGCCTCCCCACAAAGGACGCTCGGCTCAAGACTTTTGGGACCTGCGGCTCCCACCTCTGTGCTATTTTCACCTTTTACATCTCATCTCTCTTCTCCTCTCTCACACACCGGTATGGACAGAATGTGGCTCTGCATTTCCACGTTCTCATGGCCAACGTGTACCTCCTGGTCCCCCCCATGCTAAACCCCATCATCTACGGGGTGAGGACCAAACAGATCCGGGACAGGCTGCTCCATCTCATTACTCATAAAGAGACCTAAAGTTTTCTCCTGGTGCTCTGGCTCTCAGACCAAGCTCCGTGCAGAGCTGACTGGTGACATGGTGCTGGGCCCTCTTCCCCGAATCACTGACTGGACAGTCAAAGAGACATGAAAGCCTTTTCCTGACTTTACTGTGCTGTGTCCATGTGACAAACTGGGGAAGCGGTCTATGTCAGTGGTTCCCAAACTTTAATAACCGGTGAACCCCTTGCACTAAAAAGTCAAGTCTCTCAAACCCCCTCCTAAAAATGAATATTTCCAGGGATTTTCTCCTTTACCTGAGTATAAATTATAAAACCAATTATCTTGGAAATATAAAATTTGTTTTTATGACATTTTATGACAATATTATTACACAATATTTATTATTGATCATTACAGTATTTTTATTACATTATGAAAACGGCAACACTCTTCCAAGATCTCACTTTTGTAACTTGCATCACTTTGAATAAGCCTGTTATAAGACAAGGCTCCTATGTTTCATCAAGGAGTATCAGATGTGAAACAGCATGAACGTATTTAAGAAGCCAACTCAGAGTTCCTCCTACACAAGCATTCAGGTCTTGAGCAGTCCAGGCACACAACGCATGTTACAACAAAGCTTAAACTTGTTCTTCACAATAATTTTAAAAATAATACTAGCTGCCTATTTAATTTTAAAAACAGCAAAAAATATGCACCTCCCTTTCCATTTCTTATAAGGAGTCTGGAAGTTGAAATCTCCTCGGTGTGATAGATATGCTTGCTTTGATCTGCTTAGCTCTTGGAAGTCCAGGGGCTCCATGCTGCCCGGGGTCCTTAGGGACAGCTCTGTCTGCCATTAGGGAATTTTTCCCCGAGAACCCCCTGTAACATTTTGTGAACCCCCAGGGGTTCACCAACCCCAGTTTGGGAACCACTGGTCTATGTAGAACTCATTGGGTTCCAGTTTTTTAATTGCTGGTCACTGGACCTCTAAGAACAGAAGAATGGCCATCCTGGGTCAGACCACAGGTCCATCTAGCCCAGTATCCTGTCTTCCGACCGTGGCCAATTCCAAGTGCCCCAGAGGGAATGAACAGAACAGGGAATCATCAAGTGATCCATTCCCTGTCACCCATTCTCAGCTTTTGGCAAACAGAGAATAGGGACATCATCCCTCCCAACATGCTATTAGCATTTTTCACTGCCACTTTGCATCGAGTGGATGTTTCCATAGAATTATCCACAATGACCCTTGAGGCCGCACCCCCTACCCAGCCTCTTCCCCCAAGTCCCTCCCCCCTGCACCAACTCTTTCCCCAAAGACCGTCCCACTGCCCCACCTAATTCCCCCAGGCCCATTCCCTGCTCCACCTCTTACCGCTAGGCCCCGCTCCCTTCTACGCCTCTTCCTCCAAGTCCCTGTCCCTGCTTCTAGCTCCTCTCCTCTCCTCCCCCATTACTCGCTGGTCATCTCCACCTCCCTCCCCCGCCCCAGCTGGGCTCCTTTTGCTTCGGAGCTGAGTCGGGAGCTGCTGCAGCCTGACAAGGAGGCTGCAATAATTGTAGTGAGGACACAGCACTGAGGCAGACAGGCCAGTCAGGAGCAGAGAGGGAAGCCAGGAAACCATATAAAAGCAGCTGAGATTTGGGAGCAGGGCAGTATGGCAGGTGGGCAAGATTGTGCATCATACAACTTGTGGGCCCTAAAGCCAGAATCCTGAAGGAATAGACCATTGTGTGGCTTATTTCTTTAGCTTTAAGTTCCCTTTTCTTCCTCCTGGCTGGGGGCTGGAAAAATGAAGGGTCCCTGCTATGGATATAGGCTGGGAACCCTTTGGCCTGAGCCAGGACTCGGGGCCGGGCAAGGAATCAGCTTTGAAGATATGAGGACAACAGCTGAGAAACATGGAAGGATAAGCCCCTGTGTTAGTTGGGAAGGCAGGATGCTGGGCAGGGCTTGGGTGGCATTGGTATTTCACAGGAAGGAAGATAAATGGCACGCCTTCCATTGGCCGAGTATTTACATACGTACATGGCACCTTATCTGGAACTACAGGGCACCCATTGCCCTGCTCAGAGTCTTACCTCAGTCCTAAATTCTGGTGGGATTCTCCAGTGAGGTGTTCCCCCATCCCGTGCATCTCTCGTGCAGTTCCCATCTGTTAAGGGGGGCATTGCTGGGGGAAGGAGGGGTGGGGAGCGGCAGGTACATGGACAGGCGAGTAGCGCTGCTAAAATTAAAATTTTCGTTGTGATTATTGGTACAAGGAAAGAGCTGGGACCTTTCCTAGCGTTGAGCGCATGTGAGCGGGTCTCAGGGTCTCTCTGCCATGACAAGCCACAGAACTGCAACCTGGGTATCACAACCTTCACTCAGTTTTTTTTCCAACCATTCTTGGTTTTATTATGTAACTTCAGGCACTTCTCCGGTGCTCTTTGTGTGACACTGAACCACATATTCTACATAGAGATATTATCACCATACGATTACAGCATAATTATAATAGATATTATGCAAAAGAGGTCAGGTAAGATGACATTGGAAAAGTTATGATATTCTAAAAATGATTATCCTATTTGTGTGAATGTATCATTTTTGTATCTGAAGTTATGAAATTTGACTTCGTATCTGTATTTCAAATGTAGTTACACCTGTATTTCAAATGTAGTTACACCCACTAGGCAAGATACTTTCATTCTCGATAGCTGGTTGGGAAGGGCCTATTCAGAGCAATGAGCCATTAGGGAAAACAATAGGCTTAGGAGAAACTTATCTCCCACCTGGTGAGCCTTCCTGAGAACACTCCAGACACCTTATAAGGAATGGATGCTATGACTCTACAAGGGCATGTGTCCAGGCCACATAATTCTGGACTCCGTATTGGGGAATCTGTAATTTTCAAATGAACTGGTCTGGGAACCAAGTTTTGAAACAAAGGTCCCCACCATATATTAAAGTTACATAAGGCAGGGAGTGTCATCATCGGTGGTTCTTCATTCCCTACACAAGAGGAATCCTGCAAACACCCGAGGAACAAAGACTGAAGTGTGGGAAATGCAGATCTCAGGATGCTCTGGGACCATTTCCTCACCAGCTCTAGTATCCACTCATGGTGAGGGTTGTACATTCATTCCTCAGTGTGGAAACGTTATGGGCTCAAGTTATTATTTCTCTCACCTAAAACGTTCATCCATGCAGTGCGTCACGGGATCCCTAAGCCTTGTGAAATACACACCTATTGTAATGATTCCAAGACGCCTCAGTCACATGAGAATCCACATGGGGAAAATTAACCATGGTCATGAATGGAAAAAAATGCCTTCAGTAAGCTCAGGCACAAGCTTGCAGTCAAAATGCCTCCAGCTGACTCCTGGGGACATGTTCGTAGATTCCAAATCCAAAAGGGACCATTGTGATCATCTAGTCCGTATAGCACAGGCCTGTATAACACAGGCTTGAGAATTTCCCCCAAAATAGTAGATCTTTCAGAGAATCACCAACCTTGATTTAAACATTCTCAGTGATGAAGACTGTGCGAAGAACCTTGGTAAATTGTTCCACAGGTTGATTACTCTCACTGTTTTAAAAATGCATGCCTTATTTCCAGTCAGAATTTCTTTAACTTCAACTTCCAGCCATTAAGTCATGTTACACCTCTGTATGCTAGGCTGAAAAGCCTATTATTAAATATTTATTCCCCGTGTAGGTACTTACAGACTGTGATCGAGTCACCCCTTAAAATTTTTGGTTAAATTAAATAGATAGACTGAAATATGGCAATCAGTATAAGGCAGGTTTTTTAATCTTTTACTTATTCCTGTGATTCTTCTCTGAACCCACTTCACTGTATCAACATCCACCGTTAATCATGGACACCAGAACGGGACACAGGACTCCAGCAAAAGATTCACTGGTGTCAAAGACAGGAGTAAAATAACTTCTCTACCTCTCCTTGAGATTCACCTGGTTAGGATCAAATTTGGTCTTTTGGCCACATAGTCACATTAGGGGCTCATTCTTAGCTAATTATCCCTTCATGCCCCCAAATCTTGTTCAGAGCCATTACGCTTCCCACGATAGTCCCCCATCATGTAAGCATCACCTACATTCTTTGTTCCAAGATGTAGATAGCTACATGGCTATATTAGAACACATATTGCTTGCTTTGACCAAATTTACCAACCAATCCAGATTGCTCTGAGTCAGTGACCTGTCCTCTTTATTATTTTCCATCCCCTAATGTTTGGGTCATCTGCAAAATTCGTCAAAATTCAGATATGAAAATGATTAGCAGCTGAGTTGCTGACACATGTCTCTGCTTACACTTGTCTGTTAACACCTGTAACTTATGTCTCAGACAAAGCCGGGTGGCTGCAAGAAAGTGTCTCACCAAAAGAAACAAGGAAAGTAACAGATGTGCAGGCCTGTAGGCCTAAATATCAAGGCCCTTGTGCCCTTCTTGCCCATTCTGTTGAGCACAAAGTCATTGCCCAGCATGATAATCTCTGTTTCCATGGGGGAAACTTGGCTCCTTTCCAAAACAGGAATAGCATCGTGGATCAAACTTGTCCTCCAACTAGTCCAGTGTCCTCTCTATGAAAGTGACAGCCCCAGGTGCTGTGCTAGAAGATGTAAGAATCCCAGCAATAGGTGATGACATGACCGTCCTGAGGGTGTCACCCCCTATACATAATAGCTAGAGATTGGCATGTGCCCTGAAACACGTGAGCCTATAGGCTTTCTGAAATATTTATTTAGCTGTAACTATTGTAACTGGATATCTCACTGTCCATTTAAATGTCTAAACCCTTCCTGATTCTTCCTTAACTTATGGCCTCAATTACCTCTTGTGGAAACAAGTTCCTCTGTCTAATTAGGCATTGAGTAAAGAAAGCATTCTTTTTTTATCTGTTCTGAATTTTCCACATTTCAGTTTAATTGAATGTCATCCTGATGTTGTGTTATGGGACAAGGAGAACACACTATCGATCTACTCTCTACCAGTCAGCATTGTATTGACTTTTCTCATGTCCCCTCTAGTTCATCTCCTTTGTAAGGTAACAATCCCAGTCTGTGTGAGAGTTTTTCTGGGCCCTTGATCATTCTCGTTGCCCTTGCCTGAACTCCTCTAGTTCTGCAGTAGCCTATGTTAGATGGGTGCCCAGTACTACACAAAGGTGTCCATAGGAAGGTGAAACATGAACTAAGTTATCTAGTGGCATGGTATTTTCTGTATGATTCCCCATCTAAGTCCTCCTGGATTGCTTTGCTGAGTTTCTGTCCAATGCTTGCACTGTGAGCAGGGTTTCACAGAGCTTCTGAACCATGACACCAAGGTCCCTGTCCTGTGTACATACAGTTAAATTAGAACCTTGCTAGCTGTTTGAGGAGTTCAAGCTTTTCCCTCCAATGGGCAAACACGTTGCAGTGATTGACATCAAAGTTCATGTACCATCATGCTGTCCATTCACCTAGCTTGGTTAGCTCCCTGTGAGGACTTCTCTGGACTTGACTGTGACCTAAATAATCTGGTGCCCTCTGTAAATGTTGCCACCTCTCTAAGCACCCGCCTTTCTAGATTGTTAATAACTATAAAATATTTACCGTACTATTTGTTATACAGTGTGTAACCCCCTCGCTGTGCTTCTCTCCCTTCACAGGCAGCTTGAACATTTCGGAGCCCAATCGACAGATCGACAACATCATGGCATCTTTCAGCTTCACCCCCTCTGACACTTCAACTTTCACCCTCATGGGCATCCCTGGCCTGGAAGCTGCTCACATCTGGATTTCCATCCCTTTCTCTGCTTTCTATGTCACGGGCCAGTTGTGGAATTTCACTGTTCTGTTTGTGGAAGGCAAAGAGCAGAGTCTGAACAAATAGATCTACTTGCTGCTCAGCATGCTGGTGCTCACCGAAATCGGCACGTCTACCTCCGTCGTGCCAAAGGCACTGTGTATATTTTGATTCAGTTTGAATGTCATTAGTGTGGGTGGCTGCCTCACGCAGATTTTCTTCCTTTATGCAGGTTCTACGATGCACTCAGATGTCCTCATTGCAATGGCTTTTGAAGACTAAGTTGCCATATGTAACCCTCTGAGATACGCCACCATCCTCACCGATGTACGAATAGTTAAGCTAGGGGTCCTGGGTTTGGTAGGAGCCGTTCTCTTCATTCTGCCCAGGTTCCTGAGCAGGCAGAAATTCTGTGCCAACCACATTATTCCCCATACGTACTAATACCGCATGGCTGTGGCAAAGATGGCATGTGGGGACAGCAAAGTCAACAGGGCGTATGTCTTGGTGATAGTGTTTGTACACATCGGGTTAGACCTGACACTCATTGCCCTGTTCTATTGTCTGAACACCAGGGCCATCCTCAGAATCTCCTCCAAGAAAGCCCACCAGAAACCCCTCAACACCTTCACAGCTCACATCTGTGTGATTGTGAGGTCTGATCCTTCCGTCCTCTTCTCCACTCTAACACACCGGTTTTGTCAGGGCACCGCTCCCCACGTTCACATCATCTTGGCCACCCTCTCTTTCCTCATCCTTCCCATGCTCAACCCTATCATTTATGGTGTCAAAACCAAAGAGCTTCACTACAAAGTGGACAAATACACCTTCAGATGGTGATCACCTGGAGCCACTGACTTTAAACCTGTGTGACAAGAGGGGGGAAAGGATATCTCCTATTTTGTTACCCTGGATTTGCAGGGCGTGTACTCCAGAATGTGATCAAGACAATTGTAACCATATGATGTGCACTCAGGCACTATGAATTGAATATCCTCTTGATCTTGTGTTCTGAGACCGGGAGAACACATTCTCAATCTGCTCTCTACCTGGCGAACTCTATTAATGAGCGACAAAGAGTCCTGTGGCACCTTAAAGACTAACTGACATATTGGAGCATACGCTTTCGTGGGTTAATACCCACTTCGTCGGATTCACCCACAAAAACGTATGCTCCAATACGTCTGTTAGTCTATAAGGTGCCACAGGACTCTTTGTCGCTTCTACAGATCCAGATTAACACGGCTACCCCTCTGATCTATTAATGACCGTACATTGTACAGATCACTGTGAAGAGCAAGGGAGCTGGGAAATTGGCCGGTGTCTCCGTTTTGTACTTGGTTGGCTTAGGTAAGCCCTCAGGTTGCTCAGTTTGGGTGTGTGGCACCATCTGCTGCCGTGTCTAGAGAGGCTGAATCAACAGTAAAGCAGTGTGAAAAAGGGCCAGCCCAGCTGGGTGGTTAGAGAGGGTCTGCAGTTCCCACTGCTCCCTTACAGCACCCTGGGGGTGACAAACCATCACACTCACACCCTCCAGACCCTAAATTAGGCCCCCAGACACTTGTGATGCAAGCATGGATGAGGGACGGTAGCCCAAAGAAAAGATCCAGATGTAGCCGTTCTTTGATTGCCTTACAACCGTGTTCTCATCCCAGTAGGGTGACATTCCACCATAGTGAAATGGCCCCAGGGCAACAGATCAGGGCAGATCCATGGCTGGTCCCCTGTAAAATGTGGGGTACCATCTGAGATGAACTGTCCAGCCCTGGGAGTGGTGAAGGAATAACACAGTGAGTGGAGAAGTCCCTTGGTACAAGTTCTGAGGAAGGATAACTTCATCGATTTCTGAGGAAGGATTTCTTCATCGATTTCTGAAAGATCAACACAGAATTGAGATTTGATGCAAAGAGTAGAAGAACTATTAGAACAATTGAGAGCTGCCTGATATATATGCGTTTTAGACCTTGCAAAGGGTTACTCGCAAATACCTCTGATGCCAGAAGCCTGGGAGAAGAAAGCCTTTTCCACGCCCTTCAGCCTTCATTAATTAAGGATCACATCATTTGACCTCCACAGAGTGGCAGTGACTTTTCAGAGGCTAATGGACTGGATGTTACAACTGCATGGGTGGTACACAGTGATACGCTGCTACGATCAATTAAAAATAGTTTATGGTCCCGTACCTTGTGGCAGCATTCCCACCCAGAGTGCAGATGGCCGTACACTACACACAGAAAAGAAAGCAATATTCAATTGCTAGGCTGAACTGTCTGCAATACCCGGTTTGCCCTGATAATATGAGCCCTTGTTATCGGAGAATCATTTCTTCACTCCCTTGGGAGGCTCTCAAGCTGAAGTTCTTCAGGGTCTATTTTCTGCTCTTCCTGCTGCTCAAAAAGCCGAGGGAATTGTCTGGGAGTCCTGCCAACCTGACAGTCCACAGGGACTGCACAGAGGAATCATAAAGGTCGCTGTCCAGCATGCCGAGTGTCAGACATGTGAGATCAATACACTGATTATCAAGGCTTTGCCCTCCTGTTGCGATAAGGAAATTTCCGCGGCAGAATTGCGGTGAGTTGCCTCTTTCTGCATTAAAGTTAGTGCTGAGGGTTCACGAAGGGATCCCAGGTTCAAGTCAAGAACCACCTGGGCAGGAATTCACCAGGACAGCAACTTGAACTGTTTACTATTGTCAGAAACACAAAGGGATTTATCTGGTAAAATTGGAATGGCAAAAGTATTAGAAATAGTTTAGACAAATATTTGTTTTTTTCAGATCAGTTCCTTGTCTCTCAGTGTATCCCTCTATCTGTCTCAGTAGCTTCGTTTTTTGGGGCAGTGAGGTTTTTCCTCTGCTTCGTTCAAGTTTTCCAATTCAGTAACTTCAGTGCCCTGTTAGGAAGTGCAGACAAAGCTTCCACAGGTGTTAGCTTCTGTGTTACGAGATGGTACAAACCAAGAGCGGGTCACACACGGGCCAGATTCTGCTCTTCAGGGGGTTACTCCAATTTGACTCTGGCCTCCTTGACAGGAAAATCAGGGGCATGTGTTTTAGACTCCCTGTCCTTCATATCCAGTCTCATAGCACGTCATAAATTGGGGGTTTCCTTCCACCTGTTTCAGCACCCTAACAGAATAGCACTCTGTCATAAATATAAAGGGAAGAGGTTGATACAGTACTATAAAATTCTCTTACCTGTAAAGGGTTAAGACTCAGGTAACCTGGCTGGCATCTGACCAATAAGGGGCCCAGAGGGGGGAAGGTTTTGTGTGTGGTTCTTTACACACTCTCTGTAGCAGGACCCAAAGACATGATTTTTGCCGCTTGGAGCTGAAATTTAAAGACCAAGGGTGAAATCTTGGTCGCAACAAGATCAAAAGAAAAACTCCAAACACAGTCAGGAATTCACCCTAAATCCTCATGTCAGGAGTTAAATACATGGACTGATTTACATCCACCAGGAGCATCCAGTGACTTTAACTGGAGTCGTCCCATGGCGTCTAAGGACGGGTGAGTTCACGTAGACCAATGAAGAACTGAAAGGGAAGTTGCTGAAATCTCAAACTCAAAGGCTTAGAGATTTAAAAAAATTAGGATAACATTTCTTTTTTTTTATGGAGGGAGAGGGGTCTGATCTCTCTGTGCCGCTGCTTTTTTTGTGGAAGAGGAAGAGAAGCACCAAAAGGCAGTAAAGATAAAAGCATGTTTCTCACTTAAAGGAAATCAGGCAGTGTTGGAAATTTCACTGTGGGAGGTCCAGGAACACACAGTATGGGTGAACGGGGGAGACAGGGACGTTTAGTATCCATATCACAGTGGCACAGAGCCCTGTAACTGGGTGAAATAGGGAATGAATATTCTGCCTAATGGACAGACCAATGAGGGGTAATGAGTCTTCCTCAGTTGCGGGGCGTCTCAGACTGTAACATAACATAGACTACATTGTAGCAGACTGTCTCTGACACCTTCCTCCTTCCAGATCATCCCTCCTCCCACGAGCAACCCCACTACAGCTTCGTGGCAAGGTCAGAAATGACCAACATGGAAGAGCAGCCTCAGGAAGGGGTGTCTGGGTTTCTAGCGGGCTGCAATACATTAAAACTTTGTGTCATTTTGAGGCAGAGTTACTCACACTGGCTCCTATTAGTCTCCATGTCATCTTTCCCTCCCGCCAAGTCATCGCCCAGCATGATTATGTCTGTTTACATGCGGGAAACCAGGCTCCTTTCCAACATAGGAATTGCATCGTGGATCAGATCTATGGTCCATCTAGTCCAGTGTACTCTCTCTGACAGTGACAGCCCCAGGTGCTGCAGTAAGAGGTTTAACAAACCCAGTAGTGGGTGGATGGGTGTGTGTGACCAGACCATCATGAGGGTCTCACCCTTATGCTTAACAGCTAGAGATTGGCTTGTGCCCTGAAACAGGGGTGTGTGTGTGAATAATCTTTCCAGAATATTTATTTAGCTGTAACTATTGTAACTGGATTGTCTCACTATCCATGTTAATGTCCAGACCCTTGCCAATTGTAGTTTAACTCTTGTGGCAACAAGTTCCTCAGTCTAATTAGGCATTTAATGAAGGAAGCATTATTTTTTAACTGTTTTGATTTCTCCATGTTTCAGTTTAATTGAATATGCTCTTGAACTTGTGTTATGAGACACGGAGAAAACATTCTCCATCTACTCTCTACCAGTCAGTATTTTATAGAGGTTTCTCATGTCCCCTCTTATTCATCTCCTTTGTAAGGTAACAATCCCAGTGTTTTTAACCTTTCTCTTTAAGAGAGTTTCCCTAGGCCCTTGATCATTCTCATTGCCCTTCCCTGAACCCTTCTAGTTCTGCAATATCCTGTATGAGAACAGTGTCCATTACCACACAGATGAGTCCAGAGGATGATGAAACATTGACTAACTGATTTCATGGCATTGTATTTTCCATATTATTCCCTCTCCCACTCATCTTGGATGCCAATGTTTGGCTTAGTTTCTGTCAATGCTTCCACTGTGAGCAGGATTTCACAGATCTGTGTACCATTAAACCCATATCCCTGTTCTGTGTTCCTAAAGTTAAATTAGAACCTTATAAAGTGTTTGAGGAGTTCAAGCTTTTCCCTCCAATGGGCAGACACGTTGCAGTTATGGACTTTAAAGTACATCTGCCATCATGCTACCCATTCACCTGGCTTGGTTAGCTCCCTCCGGAGTCTTCTCTGGACTTGACTATGATGTAAATAATCTAGTGCAATCTGTAAATGTTTCCACCTCATTGCTCACCCCCCTTTCTAGAGTGTTAATAGCCATCAGATATTTACTGCACTATTTGTTATAAAGTGTGTAACTCCCTCGCTGTGCATCTCTCCCTCACAGGCACCTTGAGCATTTCTGACCCTGATCGACACTTTGACAACCTCATGGCATCATTCAACCTCACCCCCATTGACCCTTCAACATTCATCCTAACGGGCATCCCTGGCCTGGAACCTGCCCACATCTGGATTTCCATCCCTTTCTCTATGTTCTACATTATTGGCCTGTTGGGAAATTTCACGCTTCTGTTTGTTGTAGGGAAAGAGCAGACACTGCATAAGCCGATGTACCTGCTGCTCTGCATGCTGGCGCTCACAGACATTGGCACATCTACCTCGGTCGTGCCAAAGGCACTGTGTATATTTTGGTTCAATTTGAAAAGCATTACTGTGGGTGGCTGCCTCACCCAGATGTTCTTCCTTCATGCAGCTTCTGTTATGCACTCAGCCGTCCTCGTGGCAATGGCCTTCGATCGCTATGTCGCCATATGTAACCCTCTGAGTTATGCCACCATCCTCACCAATGCACGAATAGCTAAACTAGGGCTTATGGGTTTGATAAGAGCTGTTCTCTTCGTCCTGCCCATGCCCCTGCTCCTGAGCGTACAGCCATTCTGTGCCAATCATATTATCCCACACACACACTGTGACCACATGGCTGTGGCAAAGATGTCATGTGGGGACATCACAGTCAACAGGACTTATGGCTTGGTAATAGCACTTGTAGTCATTGGTTTTGACCTAATGCTCATTGCCCTGTCCTATGGTCTGATCATCAGGGCTGTCCTCAAAATCTCCTCCAAGACAGCCCACCAGAAAGCCCTCAACACCTGCACAGCCCACATCTGTGTCATACTGTCCTCTTATACTCCCTCGCTTTTCTCCTTTCTGACACACCGGTTTGGTGAGCGCATCGCTCCACATATTCACATCATCTTGGCCAACCTCTATTTCCTCCTCTCCCCCATGCTCAACCCTATAATTTATGGGGTCAAAACCAAAGAGCTTCGTGACAAAGTGGGGAAATACACCTGCAAAATGTGATTGCCTGGGACCATTGACTTTAAACCCGTATGACAAGAGGGAGAAACGACATCTCCTTGTTAATGAGGGGTGCTCTGTCCCAGTTTGGCTGAACTCAGCATTGTGAAAGTTCATTTTCTGAAAAGTTCCTCATACCTAACATCTTTTCACTCCATGACCAAGCACTGCTCAATTGCTCTGTTCCCTCTTTCTGTCCATCATCTGATCACTTTCAGCATCACCCATCAGCCCCAATCTCCATACACCCTGACACTCTGCCTTTCCATGACTTCCAGACCACCAGAAGCTGCTGCAGCTTTCTCATGCAAGGTGGCTTTCCCTTGAGACCCTGTGTGACAAGCATTCTTGATCAGTTTGACAGAGACTATGCTTTCAGACAACCAAAGGCAAAGTAGGCAACTACAATGGTGCACTTCTTTATCATATGGACAGTGATCTGGTGAACAAAACTTACCTGACTTTTCTAAGTCCAAACCTTCAGGAGGCCTGGAGGATAAACCAAAAGTTTCAGTGGGAAAGTGTGAATACAGGAAAATGGCTGCAGGAACTGAGGATACTCTACTAGAGCTTGTTGTTGAGACTTGTGAAACCCTGTGTTTTTTAGAACTGGATTGCTGTGTTAAACTACGACGTTGCCTTGGAGTCTAATTACTTGCTGCTTTGCCCAGTCGATTTTAGCATCGCTTTTCAGCTGGACCTTTCAAAATACACATCAACCCTTCCCGGTGTCAAAGATGTCAAAAGTTGGTGTTGAGATTTCTTGTTTGATTTTCTGAAAGAGAGATTGCCACCAAATGTCCTGGTGATTGAATGGCTTGCAGAACTAAGGCATTCTACTGTGCTCAGCCCTGCACCAACTGCATGGGCTGATATCTCATTTTTGCCATTTTTTTCTGGAGACCTTGGACAGTTGGAGCAAAAGTGGAGAGTTTTGCCACTGGTTCACTGGCCTCATACTCAGGACAACAATTTTGAGCAGTTTTGGGCTGAAGGTCTCAAATACATGGATGACGCTGGTGACAAATATTTTAATGAACTTGGCTCCTTTGCTCTGTTCTTGTTGTCACTTCCTTTTAGCAATGTGCAGTTGAAAAATTCCACTGCAGTTGAAAGATTGTAAATACTGAACTTAGACACCACTGCCTTTCTGAAAACCCAGGCTCATCTGCTGCCTGACCCTGTAGGACGCTAAATTTCCGCCAGTCGCCTGCACAAAGCAACGTGGGTGCTGATGCTGCTCCACAGCTAATATGCTGCTCAGAGTCTTACCTCAGTCCTAATTCTGGTGGGATTCTCCAATGAGGTGTCCCCCCATCCCGTCCCTCTCCCCTGCAGTCCCCATCTGTTAGGGGGGCATTTCTGGGGGTAGGAGGGGTGGGGAGTGGCAGGTACATGGACAGGCGAGTAGTGCTGCTGAAATTAAATTTTTCGTTGTGATTATTGGTACAAGGAGAGCACTGGGACCTTTCCTAGCGTCGAGCGCATGTGGGCGGGTCTCAGGTCTCTCTGCCATGGGAAGCCACAGAACTGCAACCTGGGTATCACAACCTTCACCCAGTTTTGTTTCCAACCGTTCTTGTTTTTGTTATGTAACTTCAGGCATTTCTCTGGTGGAAAGAACCATTGATCTTTGTGTGACACTGCACCACATATTCTACACAGAGATATTATCATCATACGATTATAGCATAATTATAATACATATTATGCAAAATAGTTCAGGTAAGATGTCATTGGAAAAGTTATGATATTCTAAAAACGATTAACCTATTTGTGTGAATGTATCATTTTTGTATCTGAAGTTATGAAATTTGACTATGTATCTGTATTTCAAATGTAGTTACACCTGGGTAACACCCACTAGACAAGATACTTTCAGTCTAGATAGCTGGTTGGGAAGGGTCTATTCAGAGCAATGAGCCATTAGGGAAAACAATAGGCTTAGGAGAAACTTATCTCCCACCTGGTGAGGCTTCCTGGGAACACTCCAGACAGTTTATAAGTAATGAATGCTATGACTCTTCAAGGGCATGTGTCCAGGCCACATAACTCTGGACTCCATATTGGGGAGTCTGTAATTTTCCAACAAACTGGACTGGGAACCAAGATTTGAAACAAAGGTTACCACCATATATTAAAGGTACATAAGGCAGGGAGTGTCATCATGGGTGATTCTTCATTCCCGACACAAGAGGAATCCTGCAAACACCCGAGAAACAAAGACTGAAGAGGGGGAAATGCTGGACTTAGGCTAAAGGTATTTCTAGCCTGTGTTTGGAAACCTGAGAAACCCAAGCTGCAAGGAAAATGCAGCTTGTGCCTTGAGACTCTGCCAGATGACTTGTAGCATCAGTGACTGTGAGAAACTGCTAATTCATAGTCAATCTAACTAGCGTGTTAAGCTTAGTTTGTGATTTTGTTTATTTGCTAGGTAATCTACTTTGATCTGTTTGCTAGCCCTTATAATCCCTTAAAATCTATCTGTTGTAGTTAATAAACTTGTTTTATCTTTTAATCTAAACCCAGGATGCCTTTAAGTGAAGTGTCTGAGGGAGAAATCTCAGCTTGGTTACCACACGTGTGTATTATCCTCCCCATATTCGGGGAGGGGAGGTGAACTGGATAACAAATTCTTACTGGTCAGAGTTTAAGACAGAGTAGGACGGTACAGCTCTGGGATCCTAGGCTAGGGAGGTGGTGGTTATTTTGGCTGTAGCCTCTCTATTGTTAGGTCATGCAGTGGCTGGTCAGAGCCTGCATATAACTGCAGCTGGGTGTGTCCCTGCCTGTGTGAATGCTGGTGGAAGTGTAGGACTGGGAGAGGGTCTGCAGCTTGTCACAGCAGCACAATGAGAGAGGGAGCCCAGGCTGGTGAGTCAGAGGGCTCAGGGGTAACGCAGTTCCAGGTGTCACACTGGGGGGAACATGTCACACGTTGCTCCTCAGATGTTTCAATATCCCATCACACTGTGACACCCCACCCCCGGCCCGTCCGTACTCTCCTTCCCCTCCAAGGCTGCCCCAATTATAATGGCACTCTGGTTATCAGTGTCTTCTCCATGCTCCCCAGTCACCCCTGGCTCCCTCAATCTCCGAGCTGCCCCTGGACCCCAAAAGTCTTCCCCTCCATGGGGTGAGGTGCCTTCCATCACAACTGCTCCCTCAGCTGAGGTATAATCAGTGACTGTGTCTCACCAGTGAGAAATCTCACGAGTGCCAAATGCCAAGGCAGGCACTTGTGCAGCTTCTCTCCGTACACCCATAAACACCGCGTGGTACTTCAAGGCCTGCTACAGAGGAACAACTCGCAAGCAGAGAAGTTTGCACATTATATAATGAGAGCGGGCAACTCTGTGACATGTGAGGGCCTAGATAAATACAGCTGCCACGTGCAGGAACCATCGGTAACTGACTGAAACAGTGGGCCTCTGGGACGCAGACGTTAAACCCAGGATGCATTTCCTCACCAGCTCTAGTGTCCACTCATGGTGAGGGTTGTACATTCATTCCTCAGTGTGGAAAATTTATGGGCTCACGTTATTATTTCTCTCACCTAAAACGTTCATCCATGCAGTGCCTCACGGGATCCCTGAGCCTTGTGAAATACACACCTAGTGAAACGTTTCCGAGGCGCCTCACTCACATGAGAATTTTTCCACGTAGGGCAAAATTCACCATGGTCATGAATGGAAAAAAATGCCTTCAGTAAGCTCAGGCAATAGCTTGCAGTCAAAATGCCTCCAGCTGACTCCTGGGGACATGTTAGAAGATTCCAAAGCCTGAAGGGACCATTGTAATCATCTAGTCTGTATAGCACAGGCCTCTGTAACACAGGCCTGAGAATTTTCCCCAAAATAGCAGATCTTTTAGAGAATCACCAACCTTGATTTAAACATTCTCAGTGATGAAGACTGTGCGAAGAACCTTCAGCCATTAAGTCATGTTACACCTCTGTATGCCATGCTGAAAAGCCTATTATTAAATATTTGTTTCCCATGTATGTACTTACAGACTGTGATCGAGTCACCCCTTAACAATTTTTGTTAAATTAAATAGATTGACTATTTCAGTCAATATCTCAGTCTATCAGTATAGGCAGTTTTTAAAATTTTTTACTTATTCCTGTGATTCTTCTCTGAACCCACTTCACTGTATCAACATCCATCTTTAATCATGGACACCAGAAGTGGACACAGGACTCCAGCAAAAGTTTCACTGGTGTCAAAGACAGGAGTAAAATAACTTCTCTACCTCTCCTTGAGATTCACCTGGTTAGGATCAAATTTGGTCTTTTGGCCACATAGTCACATTAGGGGCTCATTCTTAGCTAATTATCCCTTCATGCCCCCAAAGCTTGTTCAGCGCCATTACGCTTCTCACGATAGTCCCCCATAATGTAAGCATCACCAACATTCTTTGTTCCAAGATGTAGATATCTACATGGCTATATTAGGACACACATTGTTTACTTTGACCCAGTTTACCAACCAATCCAGATTGCTCTGAGTCAGTGGCCTGTCCTCTTTATTATTTTCCATCCCCTAATGTTTGGGTCATCTGCAAAATTCGTCGAAATTCAGATATGAAAATGATTAGCAGCTGAGTTGCTGACACATGTCTCTGCTTACACTTGTCTGTTAACACCCGTAACTTATGTCTCAGACAAAGCCGGGTAGCTGCAAGAAAGTGTCTCACCAAAAGAAACAAGGAAAGTAACAGATGTGCAGGCCTGTAGGCCTAAATATCAAGGCCCTTGTGCCCTTCTTGCCCATTCTGTTGAGCACAAAGTCATTGCCCAGCATGATAATCTCTGTTTCCATGGGGGAAACTTGGCTCCTTTCCAAAACAGGAATAGCATCGTGGATCAAACTTGTCCTCCAACTAGTCCAGTGTCCTCTCTATGAAAGTGACAGCCCCAGGTGCTGTGCTAGAAGGTGTAAGAATCCCAGCAATAGGTGATGACATGACCGTCCTGAGGGTGTCACCCCCTATACATAATAATTGGCATGTGCCCTGAAACACGTGAGCCTATAGGCTTTCCGAAATATTTATTTAGCTGTAACTATTGTAACTGGATATCTCACTGTCCATTTAAATGTCTAAACCCTTCCTGATTCTTCCTTAACTTATGGCCTCAATTACCTCTTGTGGAAACAAGTTCCTCAGTCTAATTAGGCATTGAGTAAAGAAAGCATTCTTTTTGTATCTGTTCTGAATTTTCCACATTTCAGTTTAATTGAATGTCATCCTGATGTTGTGTTATGGGACAAGGAGAACACACTATCGATCTACTCTCTACCAGTCAGCATTGTATTGACTTTTCTCATGTCCCCTCTAGTTCATCTCCTTTGTAAGGTAACAATCCCAGTCTGTGTGAGAGTTTTTCTGGGCCCTTGATCATTCTCGTTGCCCATGCCTGAACTCCTCTAGTTCTGCAGTAGCCTATGTTAGATGGGTGCCCAGTACTACACAGAGGTGTCCATAGGAAGGTGAAACATGAACTAAGTTATCTAGTGGCATGGTATTTTCTGTATGATTCCCCATCTCAGTCCTCCTGGATTGCTTTGCTGAGTTTCTGTCCAATGCTTGCACTGTGAGCAGGGTTTCACAGAGCTTCTGAACCATGACACCAAGGTCCCTGTCCTGTGTACATACAGTTAAATTAGAACCTTGCTAGCTGTTTGAGGAGTTCAAGCTTTTCCCTCCAATGGGCAAACACGTTGCAGTGATTGACATCAAAGTTCATGTACCATCATGCTGTCCATTCACCTAGCTTGGTTAGCTCCCTGTGAGGACTTCTCTGGACTTGACTGTGACCTAAATAATCTGATGCCATCTGTAAATGTTGCCACCTCTCTACTCACCCGCCTTTCTAGATTGTTAATAACTATAAAATATTTACCGTACTATTTGTTATACAGTGTGTAACCCCCTCGCTGTGCTTCTCTCCCTTCACAGGCAGCTTGAAAATTTTGGAGCCCAATCGACACATCGACAACATCATGGCATCTTTCAGCTTCACCCCCTCTGACCCTTCAACTTTCACCCTCATGGGCATCCCTGGCCTGGAAGCTGCTCACATCTGGATTTCCATCCCTTTCTCTGCTTTCTATGTCACAGGCCAGTTGTGGAATTTCACTGTTCTGTTTGTGGAAGGCAAAGAGCAGAGTCTGAACAAATAGATCTACTTGCTGCAAAGCATTATGGTGCTCACAGAAATCGGCATGTCTACCTCCGTCGTGCCAAAGGCACTGTGTATATTTTGATTCAGTTTGAACAGCCTTACTGAGGGTGGCTGCCTCACCCAGATGTTCTTCCTTCATGCAGGTTCTACGATGCACTCTGATGTCCTTGTTACAATAGCTTTTGATCACTAAGTTGCCATATGTAACCCTCTGAGATACACCACCATCCTCACCGATGTACAAAAAGTTAAGCTAGGAGTCCTAGGTTTGGTAGGAGCCGTTCTCTTCATTCTGCCCAGGTTCCTGAGCAGGCAGCCATTCGGTACCAACTGCATTATCCCCCATACGTACTGCGACCACATGGCTGTGGCAAAGATGTCATGTGGGGACATCAAACTCCACAGGACCTATGTCTTGGTGACAGTATTTGTAGTAATTGGGTTAGACCTGATGCTCATTGTCCTGTCCTAGATTTTGATCATCAAGGCCGTCCTCAGAATCTCTTGGAAGAAAGCCCACTGGAAAGCTGTTAACACCTGCACAGATCACATCAGTGTGATGATGATGTCTCATCCTTCTGTCCTCTTCTCCTCTCTTAAACAACGGTTTTGTCAGGGCACCGCTCCCCAGGTTCACATCCTGTTGGACACCCTATATTTCCTCATCCTTCCCATGCTCAACCATATCATTTATGGGGTCAAAACCAAAGAGCTTTGTGACAATACAACTGCAGAGTGTGATCATGTGGTGCCTCTGACTTTAAACCTGTGACACAAGATGGGGAAAGGATATCTCCACTTTAATCAAGGGTGCTCTGTCCCAGTTTGACTGAGCTCAGCACTGTGGAAATTCAAAGTCTGAGAAGCTCCTCACACCTGAAATCTTATCACCCAATCACCAGGCACTGCTGTCTCCTTTGCTGAGTTGTCTCTCTCTTTCCATCGTCTGATCTCTTTCAGATCACCCATCAACCCCCACTTCCACACACTCTGACCCTCGGCCTTTCTGTGCCTTCCAGACCACCCGAAGATACTGCAGCTTTTGGAAGCCAGGTGGGTTTCCATTAGACCCTGTGTCAACAGGATTCTTGATCAGTTTGATGAGCTGAAGCTACACTTTCTGATTGACAAAGACAATTAAACAACTACAATGTTGAACTTCTTTATCATATGTGCAGTGATCTGGTGAGGAAAATGTACCTGATTTTTCTACTTCCAATCCTTCAGAAAGCATGGAGGGTAAACCAAATGTTTCCATTGGAAAGTGCTAATACAGGACAGCTGGTGCAGGAACTGAGGACATTCTACTAGAGCTTATAGGTGAGAGTTGTATAACTTTGTTTTTGAGAACTGGACTTTGTTACCCTGGATTTGCAGGGCGTGTACTCCAGAATGTGATCAAGACAATTGTAACCATATGATGTGCACTCAGGCACTAAGAATTGAATATCCTCTTGATCTTGTGTTCTGAGACTGGGAGAACACATTCTCAATCTGCTCTCTACCTGGCAAACTCTATTCATGAGCGACAAAGAGTCCTGTGGCACCTTATAGACTAACTGACGTATTGGAGCATAAGCTTTAGTGGGTTAATACCCACTTCATCGTATTCACCCACAAAAGCTTATGCTCCAATACGTCTGTTAGTCTATAAGGTGCCACAGGACTCTTTGTCGCTTCTACAGACCCAGTCTAACACGGCTTCCCCTCTGATCTATTAATGTGCGTACATTGTGCAGATCACTGTGAAGAACGAAGGAGCTGGGAAATTTGCTGGTGTCTCCTATTTGTACTTGGTTGGCTTAGGTAAGCCCTAAGGTAGCTCAGTTTGCGTGTGTGGCGCCATCTGCTGTCATGTCTGGAGAGGATGACTCAACAGCAAAGCAGTGTGAAAAAGGGCCAGCCCAGCTGGGGGGTTAGAGAGGGACCACAGTTCCCACTGCTCCCTTACAGCACCCTGGGGGTGACAAACCATCACACTCACACCCTCCAGAGCCCAAATTAGGACCCCAGCCACTTGTGACGCAAGCATGGGGGAGTGACGGTAGCCCAAAGAAAAGATCCAGATGTAGCCGTTCTTTGATTCCCTTACAACCGTGTTCTCATCCCAGTAGGGTGACATTCCACCATAGTGAAATGGCCCCAGAGCAACAGATCAGGGAAGATCCATGGCTGGTCCTCTGTAAAATGTGGGATACCATCTAAGATGAACTCCAGGTCCAGGCCCTGGGAGTGGTGAAGGAATAACACAGTGAGTGGAGAAGTCCTTTGGTACAAGTTCTGAGGCAGGATAACACAACCCATCTCTTCATTGATTTCTGAAAGATCAACAAAAAATTGAAATTTGATGCTTATCGGATGCAAAGAGTAGAAGAACTATTACAACAATTGAGAGCTGCCAGATATATATGCGCTTTAGACCTTGCAAAGGGTTACTGGCAAATACCTTTGATGCCAGAATCCTGGGCGAAGAAAGCCTTTTCCGTGCCCTTTGGCCTTCATTAATTAAGGATCACATCATTTGACCGCCACAGGGTGACAGTGACTTTTCAGAGGCTGACGGACTGGATAATACATCTTTATGGGCAGTACACAGTAATACACTGCTACGATCAATTGAAAATAGTTTTTGGTCCCGTATCTTGTGGCAGCATTCCCAGACAGAGTGCAGATGGCCGTACATTACACACAGAAAAGAAAGCAATATTCAATTGCTAGGCTGAACTGTCTGCAATACTCACTTTGCCCTGGGAATCTGAGTCCCTGGTATCGAGGAATCATTTCTTCACTCCTGGGGGAGGCCCTCAAGATGAAGTTCTTCAGGGCCTATTTTCTGCTCTTCCTGCTGCTCAAAGAGTAAAGGGAATTGTCTGAGAGTCAGCAGGGACTGCACAGAGGAATCATAAAGGTCGCTGTCCAGCACACCGAGAGTCAGACATGTGAGATCAATACACTGATTATCAAGGCTTTGCTTTCCTGTTGCGGTAAGGAGATTTCCTTGGCAGAATTGTGGTGAGTTGCCTCTTTCTGCATTAAAGTTAGAGCTGAGGGCTCACGATGGGATCCAGGGTTCAAGTCAAATCTCAAACTCAAAGGCTTAGAGATTTAAAACAATTAGGATAACAATTTTTTTTAAGCATCAAAAGGGGTCTGCTCCCTCTCTGCCCCCTCATCTTTGATTGGCGAGGAAGAGGAAGAGAAGCACCAAAAGGCAGTAAAGATAAAAGCATGTTTCTCACTTAAAGGAAATCAGGCGGTGTTGGAAATCTCACTGGGGGAGGTCCAGGAACGCACAGTATGTGTGAACGGGGGAGACAGGGACGTTTAGTATCCAGATCACAGTGGCACAGAGTCCTGTAACTGGGTGAAATAGGGAATGGACATTCTGCCTAATGCACAGATAAAAGATGTGTAATGAGTCGTCCTCAGTTGTGGGGCATGTCACACTGTAATGTAACATGGACTACATTGTATCAGACTGTCTCTGACACCTTCCTCCTTCCAGGTCATCCCTCCTCCCATGAGCAACCCCACTACAGCCTCGTGTCAAGGTCAGAAATTACCAACACAGAAAAGCAGCCTCAGGAAGGGGTGTCCGGGTTTCTACTGGGCTGCAATACATTAAAACTTTGTGTCATTTTGAGGCAGAGTTACTCACACTGGCTCCTTTTAGTTTCCACGTCCTCTCTCCCTCCCGCCGGGTCTGTCCCTCTCTCCTTCCCTGCAAATTCTGAGCTGCTGCCGGGATTCCCTTTGCCCCTGGAGAGGCAGTTAACACTGATCTCCTTCTTTTCCCCAGTGCAGGCAAACACTGAGTTTAAATTAGTCTGAGGGGATATTTCTGTGAGCTGTCGCTGTGGGGTCTGGCACCTGGTTTTGGTCCTGGGTGAGGCGTATCACTGTGTGACAGGGCTCGAAGTTATGGGGGTGGGGGCCCTGCATGGACAAGTGGTTCTGGGGCAGGGAGTGGGATGTATGTGGGCAGGTGGGCAGCACTGAGGCGTATAGGGGCGGGGAGCAGCATGTACACAGACAGGCAGCTTAAAAGAAATGTTTCTTTGTGATTATTGGTCAATGGCCAGCGCTGGGACCTTTCCTGGTCCCAAGTGCATGTTGGCAGGACTCAGGATCTCTATCCCTCAGCAATCCACAGGACTGCAGCCTGGGTGTCTCAACTACCACTCTGTTTTGTTTCAAACTGTTGTTGTTGTTCTGTAACTTCAGGCATTTCACCGGAGAAAAAAAAACATTGATCTTTGTGTGACACTGCACCCCACATTCTTCATAGCTATATCATTATGATATGACTATAGCATAATTATGATACATTTTATGCAAGATGGGTCATGTAAGATGTCATTGGAAAAGTTAAGATTTTCTGAATATGATTATCCTATTTGTAGTTATGTATCATTTCATGTCTGAAGTTATGAATATTGAATATGTATCTGTATTTACACCAGGGTAATCCCCACTAGGAAAGATGCTTTCAGCCTAGATAGGCCGGTTGGGAAGGGCTTATTCAGGGCAATGAGCCATTAGAAAAAAACAATAGGCTGTAGGAGAAACTTACCTCCGACCTGGTGAGGCTTCCTGAAAATGTTCCAGACAGCCTGTGAATGATGGATGCTATGACTCTACAAGGGTATGTGACCGGGCCACATAACTCTGCACTCCGTATAGGGAAGTCTGCACTTTTCCCACGAACTGGTCTGGGAACCAAGTTTTGAAACAAAGGGTTCCCGCCATATGTTAAGCTATATAAAGCAGGGAGTAATATCACGGGTGGTTCCTCACTCCGCACACAACGAGAATCCTGGAAACACCTGAGGAAAAAAGAATGAACTGGGGGAGGTACTGGACCCAAGCTAAGGGGACTTCTAGGCTGTGGATGGGAACCTGAGAAACCCAAGCTTGTGCCTTGAGAATCTGCCAGACGGCTTGTATCATCAATCATGTCGAGAAACTGCTAATTCATAGTCAATGTATCAGTGTGTTAAGCTTAAATTTGCGTTTTTTCCTTTATTTGCTAGGTAATCTGCATTGATCTGTTTTCTATCCCTTATCATCACTTAAAATGTATCTGTTGTAGTTAATAAACTTGTTTTATCTTTTAATCTAAACCCAGTATGCCTTTAAGTGAAGTGTGCAGGAGAAAAATCTCAGCTTGGATACCACAAGTGTGCATTCTCCTTTCCACAACAAGGGAGGGGCAAAACGGTTAACAAATTCATACTGGTCAGAGATTGCTCCAGGGCAGGACGGTACAACTCCGAGGTCCTAGACCATGGAGCTGGTGGTTATTTTGGCTGCAGCCTCTCTCTTGTTGGTTCATGCAGTGGCTGGTCAGAGCCTGCACATAACTGCAGCTGGGAGCGTCCCTGCCTGTGTGAATGCTGGTAGAGGTGTAGCACAAGCATGAGAAGGGGTAGCAGCTGAGTTGCTGACACGTATCTCTACTTACACTTGTTAGATAAAACCTGTAACTCATTGTGACGGTGTTCCCCATAAAGCTTTATGGGGAGATGCTTATGAATGTCTATGTGTAACTAGAATATGTTTTATGCTACATGTGCCATGTAACATATCTCTGGGAAAGTTATGACCTACTGAATTTATTCCTCCTGTTTGTATGCATGTATCATTGTTGTGGTTGGAGTTATGAAGATTGGTTTTATATTTGCTGGTTTTGTACATAGCCTTTGTAAGTGCATGGGATCATGTTTGGAGAAAAGAATGTGCAAGTTAAGTACAAGCACTTAACAGACAAAAGAAGTTGCAGACCCCAATCCACATTGGGGCCTGGCCAGGAATGCAACTGGTTGGACTGGTTAGGGTGCATGGACAGGTGACTATACCATATGATCCCAAAACTCCAGGGCAAGAGGATTGTACAAAGGGAGTGGGGGAGAGGCTATAAAAGGTTGGGAGACCTTTCCATTTGGTCTTCAGCTGGCTAAAGAGAGAGGCTCTCCACCCCCCAAGGACACACATGAAAGAGACCGAACAAAGGACAAAGACAATAGGGGGGTGAGTGATTGCTGGACCCAGACTAAGAGGAAGATAAACTGTTTACTGGACCTGGTGAGGTTTTTATCTGTACACAGGGTGATTAGACATAGAACTGCGTGTTCTATTTTATTTTAGTTAGTAATTCACTTTGTTCTGTCTCTCACTACTTGGAATCACTTAAATCCTATTTTCAGTACTTGTTAAAATCACTTTTTACTTACTAAGTTACCTGGAGTGAGAGTTGTTACCTGGTGAGGGCAAACAGCTGTGCATATCTTTCTATCTTTGAAATAGAAGGCGAACTATTTATGAGTTTGCCCTGTATAAGCTTTATACAGGGTAAAATGGATTTATTAAGGATTTGAACCTCCTTGGGAGTTGGGCACCTGGGTGTCAAAGGCAAGAGCGCTTCCAGGAGCCTTACAGTTGTTAGTGGACTTGGTTCGGACATGGGTCTGTGGTTGCAGCAGATTAGTGGAATCTGGCTCAAAACAGACAGGATTTGGGAGTCCCAAGCTGGAAAAGGCCTGGAAGCAGGGGCAGAAGTAGCCTTGGCACACCAGGTGGCAACACCAAGCAGGTCTCTGTGGCCCCAACGCGTCACACTCATGCCTCACGCAAAGCTGGGTGCCTGCAAGAAAGTGTCTCACCAAAAGAAACAAGGGAAGTAACAGAGGTGCTGGCCTGTAGCCCTAAATACCAACAGTCTTGTGCCCTTCATGCCCATTTGTTGAGCACAAAGTCATCACCCAGCATGATTATATCTGTTTACATGGGGGAAACCAGGCTCCTTTCCAACATAGGAATTGCATCGTGGATCAGATCTATGGTCCATCTAGTCCAGTGTCCTCTCTCTGACAGTGACAGCCCCAGGTGCTGCAGTAGAAGGTGTAACAAACCCAGAAGTGGGTGGATGGGGGTGTGTGACCAGACCACCATGACGGTCTCTCTCTTATGCCTAACAGCTAGAGATTGGCTTGTGCCCTGAAACGGGGGGGTGAATAACCTTTCCAGGATATTTATTTAGCTGTAACTATTGTAACTGGATAGTCTCACTATCCATGCAAATGTCCAAACCCTTGCCAATTGTAGCTTAACTCTTGTGGCAATAACTTCCTCAGTCTAATTAGGCATTTAATGAAGGAAGCATTCTTTTTTAACTGTTTTGATTTCTCCATGTTTCAGTTTAATTGAATATGCTCTTGAACTAGTGTTATGAGACACGGAGAAAACATTCTCCATCTACTCTCTACCAGTCAGTATTTTGTAGACTTTTCTCATGTGCCTCTCTTATTCGTCTCCTTTGTAAGGTAGCAATCCCAGTGTTTGTAACCTTTCTCTGTAAGAGTTTCCCTAGGCCCTTGATCATTCTCATTGCCCTTCCCTGAACCCTTCTAGTTCCGCAATATCCTTTGTGAGAAAGGTGCCCAGTACCACACAGATGAGTCCAGAGGATGATGAAACATTGACTAACTGATTTCATGGCATTGTCTTTTCCATATTATTCCCTCTCCTACTCCTCAAGGATGCCAATGTTTTGCTTAGTTTCTGTCCATGCTTGCACTGTGAGCAGGATTTCACAGAGCTCTGTACCATGATGCCCAAGTACCTGTCCTGAGTTCCTAAAATTAAATAAGAACCTTATAAGATGTTTGAGGAGTTCAAGCTTTTCCCTCCAATGGGCAGACACATTTCAGTTATGGACTTTAAACCACATCTGCCATCATGCTACCCATTCACCTGGCTTGGTTAGCTCCCTCCGGAGTCTTCTCTGGACTTGACTATGATGTAAATAATCTAGTGCAATCTGTAAATGTTGCCACCTCATTGCTCACCCCCTTTTTTAGAGTGTTAATAGCCATCAGATATTTACAGCACTATTTGTTATAAGGTGTGTAACTCCCTCGCTGTGCATCTCTCCCTCACAGGCACCTTGAGCATTTCTGACCTCGATCAACACTTTGACAACCTCATGGCATCTTTCAACCTCACCCCCATTGACCCTTCAACATTCATCCTAACCGGCATCCCTGGCCTGGAATCTGCCCACATCTGGATTTCCATCCCTTTCTCTACGTTCTACATTATTGGCCTGTTGGGAAATTTCACGCTTCTGTTTGTTGTAGGCAAAGAGGAGACCCTGCACAAGCCAATGTACATCCTGCTCTGCATGCTGGCCCTCACAGATATTGGCACGTCTACCTCGGTCGTGCCGAAGGCGCTGTGTATATTTTGGTTCAATTTGAAAAGCATTACTGTGGGTGGGTGTCTCACCCAGACCTTCTTCCTTCACGCAGTTTCTACTATTCACTCAGCCGTCCTCGTGACAATGGCCTTCGATCGCTATGTCGCCATATGTAACCCTCTGAGATACACCACCATCCTCACCAATGCACGAATAGCTAAGCTAGGGCTTGTGGGTTTGATAAGAGCTGTTCTCTTCATTCTGCCCATGCCCCTGCTCCTGAGCGTACAGCCATTCTGTGCCAATCATATTATCCCACACACACACTGTGACCACATGGCTGTGGCAAAGATGTCGTGTGGGGACATCACAGTCAACAGGCTGTACGGCTTGGTAATAGCACTAGTAGTCATTGGGTTTGACCTGATGCTCATTGCCCTGTCCTATGGTCTGATCATCAGGGCCGTCTTCAGAATCTCCTCCAAGACAGCCCACCAGAAAGCCCTCAACACCTGCACAGCCCACATCTGTGTCATACTGTCCTCTTATACTCCCTCGCTTTTCTCCTTCGTGTCACAGCGGTTTGGTCAGCACGTCGCTCCGCATATTCACATCATCTTGGCCAACCTCTATTTCCTCCTTCCCCCCATGCTCAACCCTATCATTTATGGTGTCAAAACCAAAGAGCTTCGTGACAAAGTGGGCAAATACACCTGGAAAATGTGATTGCCTGTGGCCATTGACTTTAAACCTGTATGACAAGAGGGAGAAATGATATCTCCTCGTTAATCAGGGGTGCTCTGTCCCAGTTTGGCTGAACTCAGCATTGTGGAAGTTCACATTCTGAAAAGTTCCTCACACCTAACATCTTTTCACTTAATGACCAAGCACAGCACTGCTCTTTCCATAGCTCTCTTCCCTCTCTCTGTTCATCACCTAATCACTTTCAGCATCACCCATCAGCCCCGACCTCCATACACCCTGACACTCTGCCTTTCCATGACTTCCAGACCACCAGAAGATGCTTTAGTTTTCTGATGCAAGGTGGCTTTCCCTGAGACCCTGTGTGAACAGCATTCTTGATTCGTTTGACAAACAGAAACTATGCTTTCAGATAACCAAAGACAAAGAAATCAACTACAATGCTGCACTTCTTTATCATATGGACAGTGATCTGGTGAACAAAATTAACCTGACATTTCTAAGTCCAATCCTTCAGGAGGCCTGGAGGATAAACCAAAAGTTTCAGTGGGAAAGTGTGAATACAGGAAAACGGCTGCATGAAATGAGGATATGCTACTAGTGCTTGTTGGTGAGACTTGTGAAACCCTGTGTTTTTTAGATCTGGATTGCTGTGTTAAACTACGACGTTGCCCTGTGTTGCTTAGCGCAGTCGATTTTAGCATCGCTTTTCAGCTGGACCTTTCAAAATACATGTGACGGTGTACCCCATAAATCTTTATGGGGAGAGGCTTATAAATGTATACATGATGTAACTGGAATATGTTTTATGCTTCATAGGCCATGTAAAATATCTCTGTGAAGTTATGACCTACTGAATCTATTCCTCCTGTTTGTATGCATGTATCATTGTTTTAGTTGAAGTTATGAATATTGGTTTTATATTTGCTGGTTTTATGCATAGCCTTTTTAAGAGCATGGGACCAGGTCTGGATAAAAGAATGTGCAAGTTAAGTGCAAGCACTTAACAGACAAAAGAAGGTGCAGACCCGAATCCACATTGGGGCCTTGTCAGGAATGCAACTGGCTGGACTGGTTAAGGTGCATGGACAGGTGCCTTGCCCATATGATCCCAAAACTCCAGGGCAACACGATGCTACACAGGTAGTGGGGGAAAAGCTATCAAAGCCCTTGGAAGACCCCACCATTTTGTCTTCAGCTGGCTAAAGAGAGAGGCTCTCCACCCCACCAGGACATACCTGAGAGAGACTGAACAAAGGACAAAGACAATAGGGGGTGTGAGCAATTGCTGACCCAGGCTATGAGTTTTACTGCCTGTGAAAGGAAGAATTTAGAGCTGGTGAGGTTTTTATGTCTGTGTGAAGTTTGATTAGACATAGACCTGCGTGTTTTATTTTATTTTACTTAGTGATTCAATTTGTTCTGTCTGTCACTACTTGGAATCACTTAAATCCTACTTTCTGTACTTATTAAAATCACTTTTTACTCATTAAGTTACCTGGAGTGTGAGTTGGTAGCTACGGGGGCAAACAGCTGTGCATATCTTTCTATCTTTGAAATAGAAGGCGAACTATTTATGAGTTTGCCCTGTATAAGCTTTATACAGGGTAAAACGGATTTATTAAGGGTTTGAAGCTCCTTGGGAGTTGGGCACCTGGGTGTCAAAGGCAAGAGCTCTTCCAGGAGCCTTACAGTTGTTAGTGGACTTGATTCGGACCTGGGTCTGTGTTTGCAGCAGATCAGTGGAATCTGGCTCAAAACAGACAGGATTCGGGAGTCCCAAGCTGGAAAAGGCCTGGAAGCAGGGGCAGAAGTAGCCTTGGCACACCAGGTGGCAGCACCAAGCAGGTCTCTGTGACCCCCAACCCGTCACAATACACACCAACCTTTCCCAGTGTTGAAGATGTCAAAAGTTGGTGTTGAGATTTCTTGTTGGATTTTCTCAAGGAGATATTGCCACCAAATGTCCTGGTGATTGAATTGCTTGCAAAACTAAGTCCTTCTACTGCGCTCAGCCCTGCACCAACTCTGCAGGCTGATATCTCATTTTTGCCATGACGCTGGTGACAAAGACTTTAATGAACTTGGCTTATTTGCTCAGTTGTTGCTGTCACTACCTTTTAGCAATGCTGCATTTGAAAGATGGTTTTCCCAGATGCACTTAATAAAACTATTGTGAGACAAGATGCAAGAGGAGCTTTTAGAAAACATTCTTCGTGTAAGGCATATATGCAATGACATAAAACATTGTGTGAACATTTTGCAACAGAGAAAGAAATGATTGCACTGGTCACTGGTGTTTTGTATGAAAAGCAGCAGAAGCATTCTACTTTCGATGAAGACAGGGATGATGTAATGTTGCCTTTTACACACTAAGGCCTTGGCTACACTTGCAGATGTACAGCGCTGTTAGTTAAACCCGTGTTCGTACAGCTGAGTAGGGAAAGTGCTGCAGCCTGTCCACACTGGCAGCTGCCAGCGCAGTAAGGTGGCTACATTTGAGGCATTTGCAGCTGTATTGGGAGCGGTGCATTATGGGCATTCAAGTGGCTGCAACGTGCTTTACAAATAGGGGGGGGGTGAGGGGGACTTTGACAGGGAGCGTTTTTGGAGACAGAGTGGGTTTTTGGAATCTCCACAGAGTGTCAGCTCATTTCCACACCTCCACATCCCCTGCCTCTCTCTCAATCACTGAAAGCAAACAGCAGGGGCTTTGTTTGTTTTTAAAGAGCAGATAAAAGAGAACTTGGGGAAACGGAGCCTTCCCCTCCCCTCCCCCCACCGTTCTTCTCGCCCCCCCCCCCCCCCCCGCCATCTCTGTCCAAGGCAACTTTGCTGCCGGCATTCCTAACGGAGCCCCCACCCCCACCCCCTGCAAACAGTAGCTGTGTTTGTAAAGCTGTGTTTGTAGCAGCTCCAGGGAGCTCTGAACTCCAACCCGGAAGTGCCGTTTCAAAACAAAGGCAGCTTCCAAAGGTCAGTAACTGCGGAGTTCCTGGGCTACACTGAAAGACCAACGTTCCACCCACTTCGCAACAGCTGCTATTTCTCTCGGGGAGGTGGAGTACATGCAGCGCTGTATCTGAGGAGATACACCGTTGCACGTGCCTTGCAAGTGTAGCCAGTTAGTGAGTTACAGCGCTGCAGGCAGTTTTATTGCGCTGTAACTCGTAGCCATGGTCTAACAGTAACAAACTAATGCAACTCAAAGTATAGACACTGACTGCAGTCCTTGAATGCAATTCGAAATAAATAATATAGTAATGATATTGTTGTTTTTACACTCCATTTGTCTTGGACTCTTTTGGGGCTATTTTTAACTTTGTCATTGGCTGTTTTTCATTTCAAACACCTCCCAACCCTCAATCGGGATACAAGTACCGGTATTGGGGTTTTGATTTTGAATTTGATTGTCATCTCATAGCTTTGTTGCTAATGTGGACAAACTCCTGCTTAGGTTTGTAGCTCTTTTTTCACAATCAAATCTGTACTCGGTATCTAAAAAAATATTTCATTTGTTACTTGAGGTATAGACCAATGTGCTAATAAAAAAACCCAACATCTTTGTTTCAGTAAATAGACTGAGCAATTTTAGCTTAGTTTTTTAGTGATTTGAGGCTTTTAATGCAGTAGAAATTTGGCAAAGTACCCCAAGCTCAGCTGGAGGGAGAGCAGCAACAGCCAGAAACACAAGGGCCAGAGAAGCAGCCCAGAAGGTAGAATCATAGAATCATAGAATCATAGAATCTCAGGGTTGGAAGGGACCTCAGGAGGTCATCTAGTCCAACCCCCTGCTCAAAGCAGGACCAACCCCAACTAGATCATCCCAGCCAGGGCTTTGTCAAGCCTGACCTTAAAAACCTCTAAGGAAGGAGATTCCACCACCTCCCTAGGTAACCCATTCCAGTGCTTCACCACCCTACTAGTGAAAAAGTTTTTCCTAATATCCAACCTAAACCTCCCCCTCTGCAACTTGAGACCATTACTCCTTGTTCTGTCATCTTCTACCACTGAGAACAGTCTAGATCCATCCTCTTTGGAACCCCCTTTTAGGTAGTTGAAAGCAGCTATCAAATCCCCCCTCACTCTTCTCTTCTGCAGGCTAAACAATCCCAGTTCCCTCAGCCTCTCCTCATAAGTCATGTGCTCCAGCCCCCTAATCATTTTTGTGGCCCTCCGTTGGACTCTTTCCAATTTATCCACATCCTTCTTGTAGTGTGGGACCCAAAACTGGACACAGTACTCCAGTACTCTAGAGCTGGGCTGGAGCCAGAGAAGGCTGAGCAGTAGTGCTAAGGCAGAGCTAGGGAACTTCAGTTGGAGCAGACCAGAACTGGGAGCTGGGTCGGCACAGACCAGTGGTGAGAAAAAGGGTGCCTGGCTGAGCTACAGCGGGGAGCTGAGGGGCCAGAGCCAGGATAGTGGATGCCGGCTGTGCCACAAGTAACACGGCACAATAAGCAGCTGGGAAGAGCAAGGCGAGGCCATGGGCAGAGGGTTCAGCACAGGGAGACGTCACCAGACAAGGAGGCCTGGAAGGCTGGACTCATACGGGGGGATATGAGTCTGATGGAAGGTCATATGGTGGGCAGAAGGCTTCTGCCACCTTAAGTCTGAGGGCATGTGGCCACTGCCAGAGTAGGTGTTTTGCCCGCAGTATGACCGGCAGTGCTGAGCAAGTGGCCTGGGACGTATGAGGAATAGACTGTGAACTTTCCTTATGTCCAGAGACAGCTGTTTGTGATGTCCCTGTACCCATACAACGGGTTTCTGGTTTACTTGAACCTTTCCCATTTTTTCCTTGTCTTTCTTACAGTTGCTGATTAACACATTCTATTCGGTTTTAACTTAATGTAGTGATCAGTGGGTCAGGGAATTGTCCGGTGTGAACTGCGGGGAGCTGCGAATTGAGGAGAATCAAACAGAGGGAATTTGCCTGGGAGTTCACCTGTGGGGGGAGTTTCCACAGAGTTTTTTGCCTGTCAGGCTTCTGTGAGCAGTAAATACAACATCTAAAGAGGCTCTGAGAAGGAAGACAATATGGACAGTGAGTGATCAGCTGCTGTGATCTGTATAAGATGTGCCATGTTTGTCTTTCTCCCAGAGGATAGAAGCGACTTTGTCTGTATGAAGTGCAAGCTGGTCTCCCTATCATAAGAGAAGCTTAACGGACTAGTGGCACAAGTATCAATCCTGCATTGTGTCAGGAAAGAGTTAAAAGTTAGCTAACAGATAAGACAAAAACCACAGATCAAGCAGGAATGCTTCAGTAGCCCAAGGACACTGACAACTGTAAACAATTGATAAACTTATATGGTCAAATGCCTGCCCAGTAACTCAGCTCTTAGAACAGAACAAACCTCCCTTCACAGCCCACCAGATATCTTTAAGCACTGATCCCTATCCCCACCCCCACCTCAGTCCACCTCTTTCCCCGGCAGGGTAGCCATAAATACTTGATGCAATCAGGATGACCTTTATATGTACGTACTGTTCCTCTTTTTATCTTTGTTCAGAGTTCTCTCTTGAGTTGTAACAATGCCTGTCTCTGAACGTACAGATAAATGTAAATACATTGATAAGAGAATGTACATGACTGGCCACGATGGCACCATATTTTTGAAGCTCTTTATCAGTCTTCTCGGTACCGTGAATAAACCCCCTTCAGTATTGTTTGTGCCTGCCTGATTCTTGGGGAAAAGAATCTTTTTGCCTAACAGTTGCATCTGAGAAAATTAAGACTTTCTGGATAGAAGTCAGTGTTTGTTACTGCAGGCCCAGCATGCTGAAGAATCAGAGAAGGTGTTAGAGGGCTTTCCCTCAGCCCTCCTACTTCCCTGGTTCTTGTCGTGCAGACAGCAAGCAGCAAAAGACCAGAAGTCTGAAGTGCAGACAATGCGATGTTTAATGGGGTTAGTATCCAAGCAAGGATAACCTGAAGCCCTTCACACCAGTCGGTCTTATTTCTATACGCTGATAGAGTCTGTTCCCCAATGTTCTATTCCCATCTCTGACGCCGCAGATCCTTGTCTTTGTCCCTGTTCCCTATTCCTGTTCCCCACTCCCTTAGCAAGCATGATTCCAATTTCCCCTCCACTTCCTGTTTGACCCCAGTTTATATAGTAATATTCTCAGCTATACCTTAACCAATCATTTTCTGAAATTTAACTAACCAATCTTAACATATTATAACATAATTCTCTAACCAATTATATCCCACTACCCGAATTAACTTACACCTAGTAAAATTAATTATACAGCAGACAGAAACAATTAGAGAGCCAGGCAGATTAAGAATAGAAAAGTGGGGGGCATAAAGAAAAAACAATTCAGAAAGAAGGGTTTCACCACCACAACCATTGATAAGTGATTTCTTGCCGGACAGGATGCTATCAAACAAAGTTTTCTTTAATCATCGTAAATTCTGTTTTTTTATCTGGTGGTTATGGGAACTATCAGGACAGGATCATCTTCCTAACAGCCCAGTACCACCTTATTTCAATGTGACCGGTTTGGAATGTGAGGCTGTGACCGTTCACTTCCCAGCTTATGGCTGCCCCAGCAGCTTAGCCAAAGGCCTTAGCCTAAGAACAAGGCCTCAGACTGTCACGGAGAGAGAAAGCCCATACAGAGGCGGACTGTGATTTTGATTCTTTGTTTTTATACTCCTGTAACTAGCTAAGTGATAAAAATACATTGACGTTCTTAAAGTATAGGCATTTACAGGCAGGCCTGAATATCTATATTCTAACAGAGGGAAGTTCAGAATGGGAAAGAAAATTGGCAGCATGTGACCTCCATAATAAGAAAGAGCAGAACCCATGTACCCCCAATGCAGATAGAAGTAACAAACCGTTTTCAGGCTCTCTGCACAATTACTACAGTGGAGAAAGGTTTGGAAGAGTCATCTGAGGGAAGGGATCAGAAGGAGAGCCCATCAACTGGAAGGCATGGGATGAATTGTCGTAGGGACGGGGGTTCCATGACCACCACTCCCAAGAGGAGAATACTGGTGATAGTGGTGGGGGACTCCATCCGAAGGGCTAAGGAGTCATCCATCTTCTGTCCAGACTGGGAAACTCGAGAAGTGTGCTGTTTGCCTACAGCTAGAATTCAGGATGTGATGGAGTGTCTGCTGAGACTGATCAAGCCCTCAGACCACTACCAGTTCCTACTTCTCTGCGTGGGCACCAATGATACGAAATATACAAACCCTCTCTCTGATACCACCAGCGTAACCACATATTTACTTCCACAATTCGATGTTCCCTATCTGGGCCTTTTCCTTCAACAGGTAGAACGGATGAGAACATGACTTGTGCCTCAAACTCCTTTATCCTTCTTCCCAGAGCCACATAGTCTGCAGTGAACCACTCAAAGTCATGCTTGACTGTTTCGACCATGGGATATTGTTCCATGAAGAAAGATTGTTGGCAGAGATGGGATCCACCTAACAAAGAGAGGGAAGAGCATCTTTGTAGGGAGTCTTGCTAATCTAGTGAGGAGGGCTTTAAACTAGATTTGCCGGGGGATGGAGACCTAAGCCCTGAGGTAAGTGGGGAAGTCGGATCCTGAGAGGAAACATAAGGAGGCGGGTGCAACAGGGAAGGCCTCTAGATTCATGATGAGAAAGTAGGGAAATCGGCTAATTATCTTAGGTGCCAGTTGCGATGGGTTGGTGTCACAGAAACCACCTTGGAGCTGCCACCTGGTGTGCCAAGGCTAATTCTGCCCCTGCTTTCCTGCCTTTTCCAGCTTGGGACTCCAGAATTCTCTCTGTTTTTGAGCCAGATTCCGCTGATCTGCTGCAAACCCAGACCCAGATCTGAACCACGTCCACTAACAGGTGTAGACCTGCCTGGAAGCAGCTCAGGAAGTGCCCTTGCCTTTGACACCCAGGTGCCCAACTCCCAAGGGGGTTCAAACCCTGAATAAATCCGTTTTACCCTGTATAAAGCTTAAACAGGGTAAACTCATAAATAGTTCGCCCTCTATTTCAAAGATAGAAAGATATGCACAGCTGTTTGCCCCCCCTCCGAGGTACCAACTCATACTCCAGGTAATTTAATAAGTAAGAAGTGATTTTAATAAGTACAGAAAGTAGGATTTAAGTGATTCCAAGTAGTAACAGGCAGAACAAAGTGAATTATCACATAAAATAAAATAAAACACGCAAGTCTATATCTAATCAATCTCAACACAGATAAAAACCTCACCAGTTCCAGTCTCTTTCTTTTACAGGCTGTAGAACTCCTAGCCTGGGTCCAGAAATCACTCACACCCCCTATTGTCTTTGTCCTTTGTTCAGTCTCTTTCAGGTGTGTCCTTGGGGGGTGGAGAGCCTTTCTCTTTAGCCAGCTGAAGACGACATGGAGGGGCCTCCCCGGGGTTTAAATAGACTTTCTCCCCTGGATGGATGCTCCTCCCCACTCCCTGTGTAGCATCATGTTACCCTGGACTTTTGGGATCACATGGGCAAGTCACATGTCCATGCACAATTCAGAAACTAGCCCAGTGACATTCTTGGCCAAGCTCAGATGTGGATTGGTGTCTGGGACTCCTTTTGTCTGTTTAAGAGTTTCTTGATTGGGCTCTTTACCTGCCCATTCCGTTATCAAGACATGATCCCATGCTCTTACAAAGACTATGTGTAAAACCAGCAAATATACAACTAATATTTATAACTTCAACTTCAACTACAACAATGATACATGCATACAAACAGGAGGAATAGATTCAGTAGATCATAACTTTTACAGAGATATGTTACATGGCACATGTAGCATAAAACATATTCCAGTTACATCAAATATACATTTATAAGCATCTCCCCGTAAAGTTTTATGGGGACACCGTCACACCGGTAAACAAACACAAGAAGCCTAGGAAACAATCAGGAGGAATTAGAAATCCTGGCACAATCAAGGAACTATGACATGACTGGAATAACAGAGACTTGGTGGGGTAACTCACATGATGGAAGCACTGTCACGGATGGGTATAAACAGTTCAGTTTCACTAGTTACACATCTCTTTACCCATCACTAAAAGCCAACCCATCAGGTTCTCCTAGTTCCCTAATGTAAGTGTGGGGATGGTCCTGCTATTGCGGGGAACTTTTGTGGTTTTTGAATTACCCCAGGAGAATTGGCTAGTGAAAGGGTCTGAGTCCCCACTCCCTTTACCCAGCTGCCTCCCTGACCTCAGGGACTCTCCTTCCCCTCTCCTGTGTGGCAGAGTCCTCGGAATGGTGACATCTCTGGGCCCAGGATTCCTGGGAGACTGAACCCCCAGTCTCATTCTGGTCACTTAGAACAGGAACTAGGGTGTCCCCACTACGGGGTACTCTCTTCTCACATTGAATGCCTCCCTGACCTACTAATCACTACATTAAGTTCAAATCAAAACATAATTTATTAAACAACAACTGTAAGGGAAAAAAAGGAAAAATGAGAAAAGCTCAAGGAAACAAGGGACCCTGCTCTGTGGGCACAGGGCTAAACCAAACAGCTGTCTCTGGGACATAAGGAAAGTTTGCTGTCTGTTCCTCACATGTCCCAAGCTTCCTACCCAGGCCCTGGCTATGCTATGGTAAAACGGTGTGTAAGACACTTGCTCTGGCAGTGGCTACACGCCCTCAGGCTCTACGTAACAGGACATTTCCCCCCAGCATCTGCCCTCCCTTCAGAATCATGTCCCCCCATTCTGAGTCCAGCCTTCAAGGCTCTCTTGCCTGGTGATGTCTCCCTGTGCTGGCTCCTCTCCCCACGGCCCCACCTTTCTTTCCCCAGCTGCTCATTACGCTGCCATGTTACTTGAACCATGGCTGACATTCACTATCTTGCCTCTAGCCACTCAGGTCCCTGCCATAGATGAGTCCTGGCTCTCTGTTGGTTCAGCCGGCTGGTGCTGACCCAGCTCCAGGTCCTACTCTGCTCCAGCTGCCGCTCTCGAGCTCTGCTTCCAGTCCAGCTCCGGTTCCTCAGGCTCAGTGCTGCTTCTCTGGCTCCAGCCCAGCTCTCCCTTCTGGGATGCTTCTCTGGTCCCTGTGATTCTGGTTGCTCCTGCTCTGCCTGCAGCTCAACTAGAGGTTGTTTTCCATATTACTGCTGCATTAGTAGCCCAAATTCACCCAGAAGCTAACCCAACATTAGCCCAAACTATATCTGAAAAGATTTCATTAGATATCTGGCACAGATTTCATATCTTCAAAAAGTGCCACAAGCCCCAGCAGGAGTTTGTTCACATCAACAGCAAAGCTAAGAGCTGACAATCAAATTCAAAATTAAAACCCCAAGACTGGTACTTGGATCCTGATTGAGGGCCGGGAGACGTTTCAAACAATATAGGTCGAATGACGGATTTTAAAATAGCCAAAAAGTCACCCAAAATATATACAGTGTAAAAAAACCCAATACAATTATTATAATAATTATTTCTAATTCATTCAATGATGGTAGTCAAAGTCCATATTTTGAGTTGAATTAGTTTGTTATTGTTTGTCTTCTAAATGGCAACATTTCATCCTAACAGTCTCATTGGCAGTAGAATGCTTCTGCTGTTAATCAAACATATCAGCAGTGACCAGTGCAATCATTTCTCAAAAACACACTCTTTCACAACTCTCATCTACAAACTCTAGTAGAATGTCCTCAATTCCTGCAGCAGCTTTCCTCTATTAGTGCCCTCCGAAATTATCCAGAACCCTATTCACACAGGGACTAATGGATCGCCACCTTGCATCAGAAAGCTGCAGTATCTTCTAGTTGTCTCGAAGTCATGGAAAGGCTAATTTACAGGGTGTGTGGCGGGTGGGGGCTGAAGGAGGTCAGGTTATGGCCAGAGAGAGGGAATTCAGCAACAGAGAGAGTAGTGATTGGTCATGGAGTGATAAGATGTTAGGTGTGAAGAACTTCTCACAGTGCTGAGCTCTGCAAAACTGGCACACAATACGCTGGATTAATGAGAAGATATACTTTCCCCCTCCTGTCACACAGGTTTCAACTCAGTAGCCCCAGGTGATCACCTTCTGCAGGTGTATTTGCCCACTATATCACGAAGCACTTTGGTTTTGACCCCATAAATGATAGGGTTGAGCATGGGGGGAATGAGGAGATAGAGGTTGGCCAAGATAATGTGAATGTGGGGAGCAATGCCCTGACCAAATCGGTGGGTCAGGTTCGAGAAGGAGCTGGAACCGTAAGATGTCAGCATCACACAGATGTGGGCTGTGCAGGTGTTGAGGGCTTTCTGGTGGGCTTTCTTGGAGGAGATTTTGAGGACGTCCCTGATGATCAGACCATAGGACAGGGCAATGAGCGTCAGGTCTAATCCGTTAACTACAAACACTATCACCAAGCCGTACATCCTGCTGACTGTGATGTCCCCACATGACATCTTTGCCACAGCCATGTGGTCGCAGTATGTATGGGGGATAATGCGGTTGTCACAGAATGGCTGCCTGCTCAGGAGCAGGGGCGCAGGCAGAGTGAAGACAACAGCTCTTATCAAACCCAAGAGCCCTAGCTTAGCTATTCGTGCGTTGGTGAGGATGGTTGCGTATCTCAGGGGGTTACATATGGCGATGTAGCGATCGAAGGCCATTATCACGAGGACGGCTGACTGCATACCAGTAATTGCATGAAGGAAGAACATCTGGGTGAGGCATCCACCCACAGTAATGCTTTTCAAATTGAACCAAAATATGCACAGTGCCTTTGGCATGATGGAGGTAGACATGCCGATGTCTGTGAGTCCCAGCATGCAGAGCAGCAGGAACATCGGCTTCTGCAGGGTCTGCTCTTTGCATACAACAAACAGAACTGTGAAATTTCCCAACAGGCTGATAATGTAGAACATAGAGAAAGGGATGGAAATCCAGATGTGAGCAGCCTCCAGACCAGGGATGCCTATTAGGATGAATGTTGAAGGGTCAGAGGGGGTGAGGTTTAAAGCTGCCATGAGGTGGTGGAAGTGTCGATGGGGCTCAGAAATGCTCAAAGTGCCTGTGAAGGGAGAGAAGCACAGCAAGGCGGGTTACACACTTTATGAAAAATATTACCGTAAATATTTTAAAGTTATTACCATTCTAGAAAGGGGGGGGGGTAAGCAATGAGGTGGCAACATTTGCAGATGTCACCAGATTATTTAGGTCATAGTCAAGTCCAGAAAAGTCCTGAGAGGGAGCTAACCACGCCAGGTGAGTGGGCAGCATGATGGCAGATGAACGTCAATGTCAATAACTGCAAGGAGTAAGCCCTTTGGAGGGAAAAACGTGAACTACTCAAACACCTTACAAGGTTCTAATTTAACTGAATGAACTCAGCACAGGGACCTGGGCATCATGGTACACAGCTCTGGGAAACCCTGCTCACAGAGCGAGCACAGACAGATATTAAGCAAAAGATTGGGATCCAGGAGGCGTGAGATAAGGAATCCTACAGAAAATACAATGCCATGACATCAGTCAGTTAATGTTTTACCCTCCTCTGGTCTTCTCTGTGTGGTACTGGCCACCTGTTTCACATAAGAGAGATATTACAAAAAACTGGGATTGTTACATTCCAAAAGAGATCAGAAGAAACATGAGAGAAATCTATAAAATACTGTGTGGTTGATCAAAAATAATACAAGATCAAGAGAACATTCAATTAAACTGAAATGTGGCATATTCAAAATAGATAAAAAAGAATTCTTTTTTCACTCAATGCCTAATTAGATTAAGGAACTCATTGCCACAAGAGGTAGTTGAGGCCATTAGCTAAGCAAGAATAAGGAAGGGTTTGGACATTTACATTGCTGTTGAGACTATCCAGTTACAATAATTACAGCTTAATAAATATTTTGGAAAGCCAATAGGCCCACATGTTTCAGGGCACAAGACAATCTCCCACTGTTTGGTATTATAGGTGACACTCTCATGACGGTCAAGGCACCACCACCCCCGTCCACCTATTGATGGGTTTCTTCCACCATCTACTGCAGCACCTGGGGCTGTTATTGTCAGAGAGAAGACACTGGTCTAGATGGACCATAGGTCTGATCCACGATGAAATTCCTATGTTGGAAAGTAGCCAATTTTCCCCAATGAAAACATACATTACCATAGAATATCCGGGTTGGAAGGGACCTTAGGAGGTCATCTAGTCCAACCCCCTGCTCAAAGCAGGACCAATCCCCAATTTTTGCCCCAGATCCCTAAATGGCCCCCTCAAGGATTGAACTCACAACCCTGGGTTTAGCAGGCCAATGCTCAAACCACTGAGCTATCCCTCCCCCCAATATCATGCTGGGCTATATCATGCTGGGCTATAACTTTCTGCTCAATAGAATGGGCAGGAAGGGAACAAGAGTCTTGGTATTTAGGGCTACAAGCCAGCACCTCTGTTACTTCCCTTGTTTCTTTTGGTGAGACACTTTCTTGCAGGCACCCAGCTTTGTCTGAGACATAAATTACAAGTTTTATCTGACAAGTGTAAGCTGAGACACGTGTCAGCAACTCAGCTGCTAGCCCTTCTCATACCTGAATATTGATGAAGTGGCAGCTGACACAAAAAATGTGAGATGATGAATAATGATCAGTACAGGTCTGTCATAACTATAAAGGGAAGGGGGAGAGGGTCGGATGCAGTGCTATAAAATCCTCTTACCAGTAAAGGGTTAAGAAATGCAGGTAGCCAGACTGACACCTGACCTGGCTGGCATCTGACCAATGAGGGGACAAGATACTTTCAAATCTTGGGAGGGGGGAAGGCTTTGTGTGTGGCACTTTGTCTGAGTCAAAGTGATCTTGGGAAACAAGAAGGACCTGCAGAAAATCAATCTCCTCAACCAGTCATCTTCTCACCAAACCTCACTTTTCTAAAGTAAGTTTAGTCAGCATTGCGAGTAGGTTTCTGTTTGTTTTGCTTGGTGAGCTTTCCCTGTGTTAGAGAGAGGGGTTATTCCTGTTTTTTCTGTAACTTTAAGGTTTTGTCCAGAGGGGGAATCCCTCTGAGTTTGGAAATTGAGTACCCTGTAAAATAGTTACCATCCTGATTTTACAGAGATGATTTTACCTTCTTTGTTTTAATAAAATCCTTCTTTTAAGAAGCTGACTGTTTTCTATGGTTTTAAAACCCAGGGGGTGGGTTTTTAGATCACTGTGCAACCAATTGTTTAGGAGATTGTTCTCAAGCTTCCCAGGAAAGGGGGTGTACGGGCTTGAGAGGGTATTTTGGAGGGGAGGGGAGCTTCAAGTGGTTCCTTTCCGGATTCCTGTTTAAAACACTTGATGGTGGCAGTGAGAGAAGCATTTCTCAGGGTGCAGGGAATTTTGTACCTTAGGGGTTTTAACCTAAGCTGGTAGAAATAAGCTTAGGAGCTCTTCATGCGGGTCCCCACCTCTTTACCCTAGAGTTTAGAGTGGAGAGGGAGCCCTGACAAGGTCACTGATTCAGAGCAATCTGGATTAGTTTGAAAACTGGGTCAAAGTAAACAATATGTGTTCTAATTTGGGCTCTCAAGCAATTAAAAAATGAATCATGAATAATCACATGATTAAAAAAATAATTTGGATTAATTATGCGATTAATCACTCTGTTAAGCAATAATAGAACTACTCTTTCTTTTGTTTATCATTTTTACAGTGCAAATGTTTATAATGAAAATAAAATACACTTTGATTTCAATTACGACATGGAATACAATATGTATGAAAGAGTAGAAAAACATCCAAATGATTAAAAAATTTAAATTGGTATTCTATTGTTTAACAATGAGATTAAAACTGTGATTAATTGTGATTAATTTTTGAGTTAATCGTGAGAATTAACTGTGATCAATTGCCAGCCCTAGTTCTAATATAGCTATGTAGATATCTTTATCTAGGAAGAAAGAATGTTGGTGATGCTCACACGATGTGGAACTATCATGGGAACAAGATTTGGGGGGTGGTGGTGAAGGGATAATTTAGCTAAACATGAGGTCCCAATGTGACCCGATGGCTAAAAGAGCCAATCAGATCCTTGGATGATAACAAGGGCAGTCTCAAGGAGAGGCAGAGAAGTTATTGTACCTCCGAATTTGGAACTGGTGTGACTGGTGCTGGAATCTTGTGTCCAGTTCTGGTGTCCACGATTAAGGATGGATGCTGATACACTGAAAAGGGTTCAGAGAAGAGTCTTAACCATAGTGGTTATACTGCGCTTTTGTGATGCAAAAGTCACTTCACCACAAACATTGCAGACGTTATCTGCACTGTTCACACAAGTACAAGGCATCTCTGCTCACTTTGGCTAAACATAAATGTGTCCCTTTGCAAAATCAAACACTGACAAATAAGAGAGCATGACACTGTATGATATCTAGAGCTGATATAGGGCAATTTGTTCAGCAGAGTGATGTAAGCTTCGTTATGATTGCATCATCCATGACTTCTAGGAATAACATGATGCAATTCATATCATGTATGACGCAATACCAGCTTCAGATTGCATCATTCATTGTTTTGCCTAAAAAGCAAGTACTGTCCAAACCCAGTCATAGATTTATTCATAGATCCAGTCAAAGATGTATTTTAGTCATTTCTGGTTTAAATTGAGATCCCTTCCCTTTATAACTCACTTATCCTCCGCCATTCCCAAGTCAAGGGTCGTATATACTGACCCAATAGCATGTCTTGAAAACTAGAGCCAATCAACAATTTTAAGCCTCATTTTCGTTCTCAGTGACCCAGAATTAGTAAAGTTTGACTACATTTATTTCAGAAGCATTTTGGCTGTAGAGCAGTGTTATCATATGATTGCGGTGACTCAGAAATGTTACACTAGGTGTGTATTTCACGAGGTTGAGGGATCCTGTGACCCACTGCATAGATGATCATTTTAGGTGAGAAAAATAATGACTTCAGCCCATGAACTCTAATACAACCCTTCTCACGAATGGCTTACAGAGCTCGCTAGTAAATTGTCCCGGAGCATCCTGGGTTTAACGTCTGTGTTCCCGTGGCCCATTGCTTCAGGCAGTTACCAGTGGTTCCTGCACGTGGCAGCTGTATTTACCTAGGCCCTCACATGTCCCTGAGTTGCCCGCTCTCATTCTATAATGTGCATGCTTCTCAGCTAGTGAGTTGTTCCTGTGTAGCCGTCCCTGTAGCACCATATGATGTGGGTGGGTGTTATAAGAGAAATAACACAAATGCCATGGCATATGCCACATATCTGGGAGATTTCTCACAGGTGAGACACAGTCACTGATTACCCCCCAGCCAAGGGGACAGGTGTGATGGGAGGCAACTCACCCTCTGCAGAGGAGGAATTGTGGGGAGAGTGGGGCATCTCAGAGGTTTTGGGAGCCAGGGATGAAAGGAGTATGGAGAAGACACTGACGACAATGTCTTGTTGGAATCGGGGAAGCCTGGGATGAGGACAGAGAGTATGGGCAGGGGTCAAAGTATAATGGGAGATGAAAGCAGCTGAGGAGCAAAGTGTGACAAGTTCCCCCACAGAGTGTCACCTAGAACTGGGGTAACACTGAGCCCTCTGACTCACCAGCCTGATCTCTCTCTGTCAATGTGCTGCTGTGATAAGCTGCAGACTCGCTCCTGATCCTTTACCTCAACCAGCATTCACATAGGCAGGGTCAGTCCCAGCTGCAGTTACATGCAGACTCTCTGACTAGCCACTGAATGAAACAACAATAGAGAGGACAATTTTGGCAAAAGAACACTATTGGCTGAAGCCAAAATAACCACCAGCTTCCTAGCCTAGGACATCAGAGCTGTACCATCCTACCCTGGTCCAAACTCCAACCAGTAAAAAATTGTTACCCAGTTCACCCCCTCCCTCAATGTGGGGAGGATTCTGCACACTTGTGGTAACCAAGATGAATTTTTTTCCCCTCAGACACATCAGTTAAAGGCACCCTGCATTTAGATTAAAACATAAAACAAGTTTAACAGCTGCAACAGAGAGATGTTAAGTGGTTATAAAGGAAAGCAAACAGAACAAAGCAGATTACCTTTCTAGTTACAGAAAAATGTAAACGAAGCTTAACACACCAGTCAGATTGACTATGAATTAGGAGTTTCTCACCCGGATTGATGCTACAAGCAGTCTGGGAGATTCCCAAGTCATAGTCTGCATTTTCTTTTTAGTTTTAGTTTCTCAGGTTTCCTTAAACAGGCTAGAAATCCCTTTATCCTAGGTCCAGCACATTTTTTTCCCTCTGCTGTTTCCAGGAGTCCTCTTGTGTGGGGAGTGGAGAACCACTGATGATGTCACTCCGTGCCTTATATAGATTTACCATATGGCGGAAACCCTTTGTTTCAAAACTTGGTTCCCAGACTAGTTTGTGGGGAAAGTACAGAATCTCCAAGATGGTGTCCAGAGTTCTGTGGCCTGATCGCATGCCCTACTAGAGTCATATCATCCATTACTTACAGGCTGTCTGGAACATTCTCAGGAAGCCTCACCAGGTAGGAGATAAGTTTCTCCTCAGGCCTATTGTTTTCCTTAATGACTCATTGCCCTGAATAGGCCCTTCCCAATCAGCTATCTTGAGTGAAAGCATCTTGCCTAGTTGGCATTACCCAGGGGAAACTACTTTTTAAAACCAGTTACCTAGTCATTATTCATAATTTCAGATACAGAAATGATACATTCATACAAATAGCATATTCATTTCCAGACAATCAAAACTTTTCCAATGACATCTTACATGACGCAACTTCCATAAATGTATCATAATTATGCTATAATCATATCATACTAGTATCAATATGAAGAATACGCGTTGCAGTGTCACAGAAAGATCAACGGTTCTTTCCACCAGTGAAAAGCCTGAATTTACATAACAATAACAATTGGGAACAAAATTGAGGAAAGGTTTTGACACACAGGTTGAAGTTCTGTGGCTTGCGAGGGCAAAGAAACCCTGAGACCCGCCCAAATTCTCTCAGGGCAAGGAAAGGTCGCAGTGCTGGACTTGGACCCACAATCAAAAGAAAAAATTAATTTCAGCAGCGCTGCCCACCTGTCAGTGTGAGCTTCCTGCCCACAACAAGCTCCTGTCCTGCCTGCCTGTCCATGTACATCCCCTGCCTGTTCCCACAACCCTCAGCTCTGCTTGATTCTCTGTGTACAGATCCCTCCTTGCCCCCACACCACCCAACACTGCTCGTCTGTACATGTACAGCCTGCTCCCTGCACCCATACCCATCACTGTTGACAGCCTGCCCATGTTGACATCCAGCTACCTGCCCCACAACCTTCTATGCTGCCCACCTGCCCATGTGCACTCCACTGCCTGCCCCACAACCCCCAGTACTATCCACCTGTCCATGTAGGTCCCCTATCCCCACAACGTCCAGCCCTGCCACACAAAGATACTCCTCACCAAGTACCAAAATCAGGAGCCAGATCTCACAGCGACAGCTCGCAGAAATATCTCCTGAGACTAGGTTGAACTCAGTGTCTTCCTGCACCCGGAAAAAGGGGAAGATCAGCCTGAACTGCCTTTCTAGGGGCAAAGGAAACCCCAGCAGCAGCTCAGCCTGTGAAGGGAAGGACAGAGGGACAGGCACAGTTTGAGGGAGAGAGGAAGTGGAGACTAAAAGGAGCCTCTTCCTCAAAGCTACACAAACCTTTAACATTTTGCATCCTGTTAGGAACCTGGACACCGCTTCCTGATGCTGATTTTCTGTGTAGGCAATTTCTGGAATTGCCATGAGACTTTAGTATATTTTTTTCACAGGAGGAGAGATGGTCTGGATGGGGGAAGGTGTCAGAGACAATCTGCTACAGTGTGGGCTACGTTACATTACAGTCTGAGACACCCACCACCCCAAGAGGCCTTGTTATGCCTCCTCAGTCTTCGCATTACGCAGGATCTACATTCCCGAGTTCATCCAGTTTTAGGAATTCATGCCAATGTGATCTGGATAAGGCACATCCCTCTATACGCACGCGCACACACACACACACACACACACAGTGTGTGTTCTTGTACCTCCCCCGGTGAGATTTCTAGCACCACCTGGTGTCCTCTACACCAGAAACAGGCTTTTATTTTTACTGCCTTTTGGTGCTTCTCATCCTCTACAGAACCAGAGATGCAGGGGCACAGAGAAAGTAGACCCCAACCTCTACCTTATAAAATTGTTAACCCAATTGTTCTGAATTTTTAAGCCTATAAGTTTGAGATTTCAGCAGCTCTCCTGTCATTTCCTCTTTGATCCAAAGAAGCTCACCCTTCCTTAGTGGCCACGGGATGACTCCAGTTGAACTCACTTCAGGCTTATGGCTGGAGTGAATCAGGACATTTATGTAAGTCCCTACATGTGGATTTAGGGTGAAATCCTGGCCATGCTGGCAGTTCTTCCATTGAACTCAAAGTGAGCAAGATTTCACCCCTAGTGTTTACCTTTCAGTTCACAGCTGTGAAAATCACAGCTTTACATCCTACTAGAGCATGTGCTATTCTCTTAGGGTGCTGGAAGAGTCTGAAGGAAAACCCCAGTTTATGTGGCATTCTGTGACAGAGATTTGAAAGATGAGGACTCAAAAATACAGGGATCATGATTTTGCTCTCTGGGAGGCCAGTGCCAATTGAAGTGACCCACTGAAGGCAGAATTTGAGAGCAGTGTGCAACTCATTCTTGTTGTGATCCCTCTGTAACACAGATACCCACTGCAGAGCCTCTGGCTGCACTTCTTAACAGGGCAGTGAAGTTCCTGAATTGGAAAAATTGAGCGAACCAGAGGAAAAACAACATAGACCAAGAAAAAGGAAGCTACTCGATACAGATAGAAGGAAACAGGCAACTCACCAAAATCCCGCTCAGCAGAGAAAGGAAATCTCCTTACTTTGACAGAAAGGCAGAGCCGTGAGCATCAGGGTATGAATCTCACATGTCTAACATTCAGTTTGCTGGACAACGACCTTTATAATCCCCCGTCCAGTCCCTGAGGACTCTCATGTTGGCCTGGACTCCTAGACAATTCCCGCAGCTTCATGAGCAGCAGGAAGAGCAGAAAATAGACCCTGGGGAAATTCAGCCAAAGAGCCTCCCCTGGGAGTGAAGAAATAATTCTCTGATACCAGGTACTCAGATTGTCAGGGCAAAATGAGTCTTGCAGACTTGTTAGAGTCTTATTTCCACTTTTAGAGATTAAATTAATGTAATACTCACACTACATTTACCCACAGTGACTATGCAGATATGATATAACTTAGTTTTGTGGCGCTACCCGTGCGTTGGGGCCCCAGGCAATTACTGTGCTTGTTACCCCCTAATGCCGGAACTGGGGTAATCCTGAGCAGCTACCAGGTTGAGCCCCCAGTTGGTGGCCTGGGATGGTCTAGTCAGGTGGGAGCTAACAAGACACCCCAATGTTGGGGGTCACTGCACTGCTACCACCACCTGCTCAAAGGTGCCAAGGAATGCATCAGGGTCATCACGAGGGCCCATCTTAATGAATTTACCAGGATCAAAGTGGGGTTAGATGTCCCTTGGAGACTGGAGAAAGGAAAGCGTTTCTTGCACCAGGCATTACTGCTGATCCGTGTCCTATTTCTGTGAGGGAAGAAGCACTCCTGGCTTCCTGGTCTCTCTCTGAACAATCGAGATGCTAAAGGAGCACTCAAGGATGATAAAGCCATTGAAGAGAAGCTATATTAATTTTTTGCATCGGTCTTCATAGAGAAGGATGTGAGGGAGATTCCCAAATCTGTGCCACTCTTTTTAGGTGATAAATCTGAGGAAATGTCCTGGACTTAGGTGTCATTAGAAGACGATTTGGAACAAATGGATACATTAAACAGTAATGTGTCACCAGGACCAGATGGTATACTGGGACCACTACTGTTCAACATATTCCTAAATGATCTAGAGAAAGGGGTAAATTGTGAGGTGGCAAAGTTTGCAGATGATACAAAACTATTCAAGCTAGTTAAGTTCAAAGTAGAAGAGTTATAAAGGGATACAACGAAACTGGGTGACTGGGCAATAAAATGGCAGATGAAATTCAATGTTGAGAAATGCAAATTAATGCACATTGGAAAACATAGTCTCAGCTATACATATGTAATGATGAGTTCTAAATTAACTGTTAGCACTCAAGAAAGAGATCTTGGAGTCACTGTGGAGAGTTTTCTGAAAACATCCACTCAATGTGCAGCAGCAGTCAAAAAAGCGAACAGAATGTTGGGAATCATTAGGAGAAGAATAGATAATGAGACAGAAAAACATCATATTGCTGCTATATAAATCCATGGTACCCTCACATCTTGAATACTGCATACAGATCTGGTTGCCCCACCTGAAAAAAAGACATATTGCAATTGGAAATGGTACAGAGAAGGGCAACAGAAATTATTAGCGGTGTGGAACACCTTCCGTATGAGGAGAGATGAATAAGACTGGGATTTTTCAGCTTGGAAAAGAGACGACTAAGGGAGGATATGATAGATGTATATAAAATCATGACTGGTGTTGAGAAGGTAAATAAGGAAGTGTTAATTATTCTTTCTCATCACACAAGAACAAAGGGTCACCAAATGAATTAAAATAAAACGAACAAAAGCAAGTATTTCTTTGCACAATGCACAGTCAATCTGTGGAACTCTTTGTCCAAGGATGTTTTGAAGGCTAATACTACAACAGGATTTTAAAAAAATACCTGGATAGGTTCATGGCATATAGGTCCATAAGTGGCTATTAGCCAGGATGGTTTGAGATGCAAAGCAATGCCCTGAAGTGTTTCTAGCCTCTGTTTGCCAGAAGCTGGGAAGGAGAGACGGGGGATGGATAACTTGATTACCTCTTCTGTTCATTGCCTCTGAAGCACCTGACATTGGCCACCATCAGAGGACAGGATACTGGGCTATGTGGACCATTGATCTGACCCAGGATGGCCATCTTTATAGGCCTATAAAGAGCAAATTTTGGGGGGGGTGTCAAATGTCAAATGCGGGGGAAAGAGGCGGGCTGGGAGGAGGGGAGGGATGAGTGCTTAAAGATATCCAGTGGGCTGTGAAGGGAGGTTTGTTTTATTCTAAGAGCTGAGTTACTGGGAGGGCATTTGACCATATAAGTTTATCAATTGTTTTCAGTTGTCAGTGCCCTTGGGCTACTGAAGCATTCCTGCTTGATCTGTGGTTTTTGTCTTAGCTGTTAGCTAAATTTTAACTCTTGCCTGACACAATGCAGGGTTGATACTTGGGCCACTAGTCCTTTAAGCTTCTCCTCCGATATGGAGACCAGCTTGCACTTCATACAGGCAAAGTCGCTTCTATCCTCTGGGAGAAAGACAAACATGGCACATCTTGTACAGGTCACAGCAGCTGATCGCTCACTGTCCATATTGTCTTCCTTCTCAGAGCCTCTTCAGATGTTGAGGCTCTGAGAAGAGGTTGCATCCGACGAAGTGGGGATTCACCCACGAAGGCTTATGCTTCAATACGTCTGTTAGCCTATAAGGTGCCACAGGACTCTTTGTCGCGTCTACAGATCCAGATTAACACGGCTACCCCTCTGATACTCTTCAGATGTTGTATTTACGGCTCACAGAAGCCTGAAAGGCAAAATACTCTGTTGGAACTCCCCCCAGGTGAACTCCCAGGCAAATTCCCTCTGATTCTCCTCAATTCGCAGCTCCCCGCAGTTCACACCGGACAATTCCCTGACCCACTTATCACTACATTAAGTTAAAACCGAATAGAATGTGTTAATCAGCAACTGTAAGAAAGATAAGGAAAAAATGGGAAAGGTTCAAGGAAACAAGAAACCTGTTATATGGGCACTGGGACATCGCAAACAGCTGTCTGTGGACATAAGGAAAGTTCACAGTCTATTCCTCATACGTCCCAGGCCTCTTGCCCAGCACTGCCAGTCATACTGCGGGCAAAACACGTTCTCTGGCAGTGGCCACACACCCTCAGACTTAAGGTGGCAGAAACCTTCTGCCCACCATATGCCCTCCCATCTCAAAGGGATGAAGTACCAGATACTTAAGGGCTCTTTAATTAGCAGGGAAAGTTATAACAAGAACCAATGGCTGGAAACTGAAGCCAGACTAACTAAATTTGGAAATGAGGCACACATTTTTTAACAGCAAGGGTGATTAACAAATGGATAAAACTCCTAAGGGACGTGGTGGAGTCTCCTGATATCTCCAAATCAAGAATGGATGCCTTCCTGGAAGATACACTTTAGATGAATATAACTTATGCTTTAGTCAAACAAAAGTCAGTGGGCTCAATACAGGGATAAATGGATGAAATTCTGCACCCTGTGATATACAGGGGTTCATAATAGAGCAATGGTTCTCAAAATTATTTGATCACTCCCTCCATTTCTTTGTGTCTGTAGTTGTTTATGTGTATATATATAGCGGCAGGTGGGGTTAGTGATCTTGCAGTATTCTTGGAGGTACTCCAGTTACATGACGTGCCATGACAGTGGCCCCATCATAACACTGGGCAAGTTTGCAGTACCCGCTGCTTGTAAAAAATGTTTAATGCTGTTATAGATGGCGCCAGCATCCCCACATTCAAAGTCATCCATAAATCCTAGAAATCGTTCCTCTATTTACAGATTTTCTGTGTCTCTCTCATAGAAACTGTCATTTCTCCTTGTTTAAAACTGAGCACTGCATCAATAAGAACAGTACAAAACCCATTCTCCTGAACTTTCTGAATGATTGCGCTTTTCACAATATCAGGAGCAAATTGCTAAAGCTCGTTTGGAGTTGTGTGGCTTGTGAGATTGAAAGTACCACTCCATTTTTCTTCCTTTTTTTTAATTGTTCCTGGGTTTTTTTGTGAATGGTTCATCATACTGTGAAAATAATTACAGAAAGTTTCCAGTTTGCTGATTCTTCTCCCTCTTCCTGCCCCCTCAGTGCAGTTCCTTGGTTACCCAAGTAAAGCAGTACATTGGGGATTCTTACAGCATAGTTTGTTTTCCCGTAATGCCATCTTGTGAGAATTTGACAACTGTACCACTACAGAGCCTGCTTCTTTTGACTGTTTGAATAAATTCCCCATTTCAGGACACTGCGTGTGGGAGATTGAATGTGCGACGGGTTGGTATCACAGAAACCGCCTTGGAGCTGCCACCTGATGTGCCAAGACTATTTCTGCCCCTGCTTTCCTGCCTTTTCCAGCTTGGGACTCCAGAATCCTGTCTGGTTTGAGCCAGACCCCTTAGCCTGCTGCAAACCCAGATCCAGGTCTGAACCGCGTACCCTAACAGCAGTAGGTCTGCCTGGAAGCAGCTTAGGAAGTGTTCTTGCCTTTGACACCCAGGTGCCCAACTCCCAATGGGGTTCAAACCCTGAATAAATCCGTTTTACCTCATAAATACCGTTTAACTCATAAATAGTTCACACTCTATTTCATAGATAGAGAGATATGCACCGCTGTTTGCCCCCCTCCAGGTACTAACACGTACTCCAGGTAACTTAATAAGTACAAGTGATTTTAATCAGCACAGAAAGTAGTATTTCAGCGGTTCCAAGTAGTAACAGACAGAACAAAGTGAATTACTAAGTAAAATAAAATAAAACACGCAAGTCTATGTCTAATCACCCTGAATACAGATAAAAACCTCACCAGTTTCAGTAAACTTCCTTTTACAGGCTATGGTTCTCCTAGCCTGGGTCCAGCAATCACTCACACCCCGTATTGTTCTTGTCTCTTTCAGGTGTGTCGGTTGGGAGTGGAGAGGCTCTCTCTTTAGCCAGCTGAAGACAAAATGGAGGGGCCTCCCCGGGGCTTAAATAGACTTTCTTCCCTAGATGGATACTCCTTCCCCTCCCTGTGTACCATCATGTTACCCTCAAGTTTTGGGATCACATGGGCAAGTCACATGTCCATGCACACCTCAGTAACCAGTCCAGTGACATTCCTGGCCAACCTCAGATGTGGATTGTTGTCTGCAACTCCTTTTTGTCTGTTAAGCACTTCTTGACTGGGCTCTTTACCTGCACATGCCTTTCTCAAGAAATACAACCAATATACAAAACTTCAACTACAAAAGTGATACATGCATACAAACAGGACAAATAGATTCAGTAGATCATAACTTTTACAGAGATATGTTACATGGCACATGTAGCATAAAACATATTCCAGTTATATCCTATATATATATATTTATAAGCATCCCCCCATAAACTCTTATGGGACACCATCACAGAATATTTCTGAAGCTTTTCTCCTATATTTTTCCAGTCTCTTATTCCTTTTTGGTGAATGCAGGATCTCTCAAACCCCTGGAAAACTGTTTTGAAGGAAAGCAGAAAACTGCATGTGCCTGCTCACTCTACTCTACAAATGAAAATGTCTTGTTATATTCCGATGTGAATGAGAAAGACCAAGACACAACTTTGCTTATTCTAGTTTCCCTTCTTTCTTTCTTAGGACTTTGCACCAATTAATCACCTACGGCATTGGCATGCCTCTGCTCTTTGGTTGATGTCCGGCTCCAATACCTGGCCCAGCTTTGGGACTCCTCCTGCTTCTCTGCATGCTGATATTGGAGCATCTCAGCTAAGGGGGCTGGAACACTGGGGACCAGGAGGCCACTTTTAAATGTGGTGCTGGTTTTCACTGGCGAGCGGCAGGTGATGGGGCCTCAGGGGTGGGGGGGTCTGGGTGGAGTAGAGGAAGGACTCAGCAAGCTGCGAGTGGAGGGGACACGGAGGAGTGGGGTGCGGGAGAGGAGGGAGTAATGACAGAGCGAATGCCGCGGCATCCGTGGGGTCCACCTGGGGGATGGAGAGGGGAGAGATTTGATGAGTGTTGGGCTGTGGGGGCCTCTCAGGAGAGGAGAGAAAGGATTCAGTGAGATGCAGCAGGGGCCTCAGCAGAGGGGCGGAGCAGGGATAGGAAGAGGTAGAACGTGGGTGGTGCCACGGGAATAAAGCGAGAAGGGGTATCAGGGGCAGAGCGCAGTGGGGCCACCACATCCCAGGTGTCCACACTCTCAAAGTTGGCCGGGCAGCGGCTGTGCCAAAGGGGAGGTTTAGCCTCCCAAGGCCCATTATGCCCACTGCCCATGTAAGGCAGCCCTCCCTGGGTCACTTCCTACCACCTCCCTGAGAATGTCCCAAAGTCTCTGTCTGGGGTCAGGCAGCGTGAAGGGTGTCTGGTCACCCCAAGGCACCTTCTGGTGGCTGCATGTAGCGAGGTCGTTCGCTATTCCTCTCAGACAGTATCAGAACCCTATTCACACAGGGACTAATGGATCGCCACCTTGCATCAGAAAGCTGCAGTATCTTCTAGTTGTCTCGAAGTCATGGAAAGGCTAATTTACAGGGTGTGTGGCGGGTGGGGGCTGAAGGAGGTCAGGTTATGGCCAGAGAGAGGGAATTCAGCAACAGAGAGAGTAGTGATTGGTCATGGAGTGATAAGATGTTAGGTGTGAAGAACTTCTCACAGTGCTGAGCTCTGCAAAACTGGCACACAATACGCTGGATTAATGAGGAGATATACTCTCCCCCTCCTGTCACACAGGTTTCAACTCAGTAGCCCCAGGTGATCACCTTCTGCAGGTGTATTTGCCCACTATATCACGAAGCACTTTGGTTTTGACCCCATAAATGATTGGGTTGAGCATGGGGGGGATGAGGAGATAGAGGTTGGCCAAGATGATGTGAATGTGGGGAGCAATGCCCTGACCAAATCGATGGGTCAGATTCGAGAAGAAGCTGGAACCGTAAGATGTCAGCATCACACAGATGTGGGCTGTGCAGGTGCTGAGGGCTTTCTGGTGGGCTTTCTTGGAGGAGATTTTGAGGACGTCCCTGATGATTAGACCATAGGACAGGGCAATGAGCGTCAGATCTAACCCATTAACTAGAAGCACTATCACCAAGCCATACGTCCTGTTGACTGTGATGTCCCCACATGACATCTTTGCCACAGCCATGTGGTCGCAGTACGTATGGCGGATAATGCGGTTGTCACAGAATGGCTGTCTACTCAGGAGCAGGGGCGCAGGCAGAGTGAAGACAACAGCTCTTATCAAACCCAAGAGCCCTAGCTTAGCTATTCGTGTGTTGTTGAGGATGGTGGAGTATCTCAGGGGTTTACATATGGCAACGTAGCGATCGAAGGCCATTGTCACGAGGACGGTTGACTGCATACCAGTAATTGCATGAAGGAAGAACATCTGGATGAGGCATCCACTCACAGTAATGCTTTTCAAATTGAACCAAAATATACACAGTGCATTCGGCATGACGGAAGTAGACATGCCGATGTCTGTGAGTGCGAGCATGCAGAGTAGCAGGAACATCGGCTTCTGCAGGGTCTGCTCTTTGCATACAACAAACAGAACTGTGAAATTCCCCAACAGGCCGATAAAGTAGAACATAGAGAAAGGGATGGAAATCCAGATGTGAGCAGCCTCCAGACCAGGGATGCCCATTAGGATGAATGCTGAAGGGTCAGAGGGGGTGAGGTTTAAAGCTGCCATGAGGTGGTGGAAGTGTCGATGGGGCTCAGAAATGCTCAAAGTGCCTGTGAAGGGAGAGAAGCACAGGGAGGGGGTTACACACTTTATGACAAATATTATAGTAAATATGTTATAGTTATTACCAATCTAGAAGGGGGGTGAGCAGTGAGGTGGCAACATTTGCAAATGGCACCAGATTATTTAGGTCAGAGTCAAATACAGAAAAGTCCTGAGAGGGAGCTAACCAAGCCAGTTTTAATGGGCAGGATAATAGCAGATGGACTTCAATGTCAATAACTGCAATGAGTATGCCCATTGGACAGAAAAAACTTTAAATACTCAAACATGTTACAAGGTTCTAATTTAACTGTATGAACTCAGGACAGGAACCTGGGCATCATGGTACACAGCTCTGGGAAACCCTGCTCACAGTGCAAGCACAGACAGAAATTAAGCAAAATATTGGGATCCAGGAGGAGTGAGATAAGGAATCCTAAAGAAAATACAATGCCATGACAGCAGTCAGTTAATGTTTCGCCCTCCTCTAGTCTTTTTTGTGTGGTGCTGGCCACCTGTCTCACACAGGATATTGCAGAACTTGAGGGGCTCAGGCAAGGGCATCGAGAATGATGAAGGACCCAGGGAAACTCTCAGAAGAGAGAACATAAGAACATCATAATGGTCGTACTGAGTCAGACCAAAGGTACATCCAGCCCAGTATCCTGTCCACTGACAGTGGCCAATACCAGGTGCCCCAGAGTGAATGGACCTAACAGGTAATGATTAAGTGATCTCTTTCCTGCCATCCATCACCACCCTCTGACAAACAGAGGCTAAGTACACCATTCCTTACCCATTGTGGTTAATAGTCATTAATGGACTTCATCTCCATGAATTTATCCAGTTCTCGTTTAAACCCTGTTATAGTCCTAGCCTTCACAGTATGATTGTTCAGAGCTCCAGTATGAAACTGCAGAAAAACCTGAGAGTCTCTGGATTAAAATTAGAAGTATGAGCAACAAGGGTAATGTCGTGTTGAGAGTCTGCTACAGACCACCAGACCAGGGGGATGAGGTGGACGAGGCTTTCTTCCAGCAACTAACAGAAGTTACTAGATCACAGGCCCTGGTTCTCATGGGTGACTTTAATCACCCTGATATCTGCTGGGAGAGCAATACAGCGGTCCACAGACAATCCAGGAAGTTTTTGGAAAGTGTAGGGGACAATTTCCTGGTGCAAGTGCTGGAGGAACCAACTAGGGGAAAAGCTCTTCTTGACCTGCTTCTCACAAACAGGGAGGAAATAGTAAAGGAAGCAATAGTGGATGGTAACTAGAGAGGCAGTGACCATGAGATGGTCGAGTTCAGGATCCTGACACAAGGAAGAAAGGAGAGCAGGAGAATACAGAGCCTGGACTTCAGAAAAGCAGACTTCGACTCCCTCAGGGAACTGATGGGCAAGGTCCCCTGGGAGAATAACATGAGGGGGAAAGGAGTTGAGGAAAGCTGGCTGTATTTTAAAGAATCCTTACTGAGGTTGCAGGAACAAACCATCCCGATGTGTAGACAGAAAAGTAAATATGGCAGGTGACCAGCTTGCCTTAACAATGAAATCCTTGCTCGTCTTAAACACAAAATAGCATCTTACAGAAGTGGAAGATTGGACAAATGACCAGGGAGGAGTATAAAAATATTGCTCAGGCATGCAGGAGTGAAATTAGGAAGGCCAAATCACACTTGGAGTTGCAGCTAGCCGGAGTTTATTACCTACAAGAGATAGATTTTAAGTGGTTATAAAGGATAGCAAACAGAACAAAGCAGATTACCTTTCTAAATAAAGAAAAACGCAAACAAAGCTTAACACACCAGTCAGATTGACTATGAATTACGAGTTTCTCACCCGGATTGATGCTACAAGCAGTCTGGGAGATTCCCAAGGCACAGTCTGCATTTTCTTTTCAGTTTTGGTTGCTCAGGTTTCCTTAAACAGGCTGGAAAATCCCTTTAGCCTGGGTCCAGCACTTCCCCCAGTTCAGTCTTTTTTTCCTCTGCTCTTTCCAGGAGTCCTCTTGTGTGGGGAGTGGAGAATCAGAGATGATGTCACTCCCTGCCTTATATAGCTTTACCATATGGCGGAAACCCTTTGTTTCAAAACTTGGTTTCCAGACTTGTTTGTGGGGAAAGTACAGAATCCCCAAGATGGTGTCCAGAGAAATGTGGCCTGGTCGCATGCCCTTGTAGAGTCATATCATCCATTTCTTACAGGCTGTCTGGAACATTCTCAGGAAGCCTCAACAGGTAGACGATAAGTTTCCCCTAAGGCCTATTGAATTCCCTAATGACTCATTGCCCTGAATAGGCACTTCCAAACTAGCTATCTAGAGTGAAAGCATCTTGCCTAGTTGGCATTACCCAGGGGAAACTACATTTATAAAAAAGATACCTAGTCATTATTCATAATTTCAGATACAGAAATGATACAAGCATACAAATAGGATAATCATTTTCAGAAAATCAAAACTTTTCCAATGACATCTTACACGACCCGTCTTCCATAAAATGTATCATAATTATGCTATAATCATATCATATTAGTATCAGTATGAAGAATATGTGTTGCAGTGTCACAGAAAGATCAATGGTTCTTTCCAGCAGTGAAAAGCCTGAATTTACATAACAACAACAACTGGAAACAACATTGAGTAAAGGTTGTGACACTGAGGCTGTAGTTCTGTGGCTTGCAAAGGCAAAGAGACCCTGAGACCCACCCAAATTCACTCGGGGACAGGAAAGGTCCCAGTGCTGGCCGTGGACCCACAATCAAAAGAAAAAAATATTTCAACAGCACTGCCCACCTGTCAGGGTGGGCTTCCTGCCCCCAACACCTCCAGTCCTGCCTCCCTGTCCATGTACATCCCCTGCCTGTTCCCACAACCCTCAGCTCTGCCTGATTCTCTGTGTACAGCTCCCTCCTTGCCCCCACACCACCCAGCACTGCTCGTCTGTCCATGTACACCCTGCTTCCCGCACCCATACCCATCGCTGCTGCCACCCTCCCCATGTACATCCAGCTACATGCCCCACAACTCTCTATGCTACCCCCTGCCTATGTACATTCCACTGCCTGCCCCACAACCCCCAGTACTGTCCACCTGTCCATGTTGGTCCCCCATCCCAACTTCCAGCCTTGCCACACAATGATACCCCTCACCAAGTACCAGTATCAGGAGCCAGATCTCACAGCGACAGCTCACAGAAATATCTCCTGAGACTAGGTTGAACTCAGTGTCTTCCTGCACGAGGAAAAAGGGGAAGATCAACCTGAACAGCCTCTCCAGGGGTAAAGGGAACCCCAGTAGCAGTTCAGCCTGTGGAGGGAAGGACAGAGGGACAGGCACGGTTTGAGGGAGAGAGGATGTGGAGACTAAAAGGAGCCTCTTCCTCAAAGCTACACAAACCTTTAACATTTTGCATCCTGTTAGGAACCTGGACACCCCTTCCTGATGCTGATTTTCTGTGTAGGCAATTTCTGGAATTGCCATGAGAATTTAGTATGTTTGTTCACAGGAGGAGAGATGGCCCGGATGGGGGAAGATGTCAGAGACAATCTGCTACAGTGTGGGCTACGTTACATTACAGTCTGAGACACCCACCACCCCAAGAGGCCTTGTTATGCCTCTTCAGTCTTTGCATTACGCAGGATGTACATTCCCTAGTTCATCCAGTTTTAGGGAACTGTGCCACTGTGATCTGGATAAGGCACAACCCTACACACACACACACACACACACACACACACACACACACACACACACACACACACACAGTGTGTTCTTGTACCTCCACGGTGAGATTTCTAGAACCACCTAGTGTCCTCTACACCAGAAACAGGCTTTTATTTTTACTGCCTTTTGGTGCTTCTCATCCTCTACAGAAGCAGACATACAGAGGCACAGAGAAAGTAGACCCCACCCTCTACCTTAAAAAAATTGCTATCACCATTGTTCTGAACTTTCAAGCCTGTAAGTTTGAGATTTCATCAGCTCTCCTGTCATTTCCTCTTTGGTCGAAAGAAGCTCACACATCATTAGAGACCTTGGGATGACTCCAGGTGAACTCACTTCAGGCTCATGGCTGGAGTGAATCAGAACATTTATGTAAGTCCCTACATGTGGATTAGGGTGAAATCCTGGCCATGCTGAGAGTTCTTCCACTGAACTCAATGTGAGCAAGATTTCACCCTTAGTGTTTAACTTTCAGTTCACAGCTGTGAAAATCACGGCTTTACGTCCTACTAGAGAGAGCGCTATTCTCTTAGGGTGCTGGAAGAGTCTGAAGGAAACCCCCAGTCTATGTGGCATTCTGTGACAGAGATTTGAAAGATGAGGACTCAAAAATACTGGGATCCTGATTTTGCTCTCTGGGAGAGGGTACCAATTGAAGTGACTCACTGAAGGCAGAATTTGGGAGCAGTGTGCAACTCATTCTTGTTGTGATCCCTCTGTAACACAGATACCCACTGCAGAGGTTTTGGTTGCACTTCTTAACAGAGCGGTGAAGTTGCTGAATTGAAAAACTTGAGCAAACCAGAGGGAAAGCCACATAGACTAAGAAAAAGGAAGCTACTGATACAGATAGAAGGAAACAGTACGAGACAAGGAACTGATCTGGAAAAAAAAATATTTATCTATACTTTTTCCAATACATTTGTCGTTACAATTTTACCAGGTAAATCCCTTTGTGTTTATGATAATACTAAACAGTTCAAGTCACCGTGCTGGTGAATTCCACACCAGAAGGTTCTTGACTTGACCCCTAGAACCCTTCCTGAGTCCTTACAACTAATTTTATTGCAGAAACAGGCAACTCACCAAAATCCCGCTCAGCAGAGAAAGGAAATCTCCTTACTTTGAAAGAAAGGCAGAGCCGTGAGCATCAGGGTATGAATCTCACATGTCTAACATTCAGTTTGCTGGACAACGACCTTTATAATCCCCCGTCCAGTCCCAGAGGACTCTCATCTTGGCCTGGACTCCTAGACAATTCCCGCGGCTTCATGAGCAGCAGGAAGAGCAGAAAATAGACCCTGGAGAAATTCAGCCAAAGAGCCTCCCCTGGGAGTGAAGAAATGATTCTCTGATACCAGGTACTCAGATTGTCAGGGCAAAATGAGTCTTGCAGACTTGTTAGAGTCTTATTTCCACTTTTAGAGATTAAATTAATGTAATACTCACACTACATTTACCCACAGTGACTATGCAGATATGATATAACTTAGTTTTGTGGCGCTTCCTGTGCGTTGGGGCCCCAGGCAATTGCTATGCTTGTTACCCCCTAATGCCAGAACTGGGGTAATCCTGAGCAGCTATCAGGTTGAGCCCCCAGTTGGTGGTCTGGGATGGTCTAGTCAGGTGGGAGCTAACAAGACAGCCCAATGTTGGGGGCCACTTCACTGCTACCACCACCTACTCAAAGGTGCCAAGGAACGCATCAGGGTCATCACCAGGGCCCATCTTAATGAATTTACCAGGATCAAAGTGGGGTTCGATGTCCCCTGGAGACTGGAGAAAGGAAAGCATTTCTTTCACCAGGCATTGCTGCTGATCCGTGTCCTATTTCTGTGAGGAAAGAATCACTCCTGGCTTCTCTCTGAACAACCAAGATGCTAAAGGAGCATTCAAGGAAGATAAGGCCATTGCAGAGAAACTAAATTAATTATTTGCATTGGTGTTCATGGTTGAGGATGTGAGGGAGATTCCCAAACCTGAATTATTATTTTTAGGTGACAAATCTAAGGAAATATCCCGGATTGAGGTGTCATTGGAAGAGGATTTGGAACAAATGGATACATTAAACAGTAATGTGTCACCAGGACCAGATGGTATACTGGGACCACTACTGTTCAACATATTCCTAAATGATCTAGAGAAAGGGGTAAATTGTGAGGTGGCAAAGTTTGCAGATGATACAAAACTACTCAAGCTAATTAATCATGGGGTAAAGGTCCATAAGTGGCTCTTAGCCAGGATGGGTTGAGATGCAAAACAATGCCCTGAATTGTCCTTAGGCTTTGTTTGCCAGAAGTTGGGAAGGGGAGACGGGGGTTGGATAACTTGATTACCTCTTCTGTTCATTTCCTCTGAAGCACCTGGCATTGGCCACCGTCGGAGGACAGGATACTGGGCTATATGGACCATTGGTCTGACCCAGGATGGCCATTTTTATAGTCTTATAAAGAGCAAATTTTGGGGGGGTTCCTTTGTCAGAGGTTTTCCTTACCCCTCTGGAGTCATGCCTTGATGGGAAGGTATTTCCGGAACCTAACACTGTTGTGAATATTTAGCTAATGTGGTTTAGCAACTGAATGGTTGCTAGTATATAACACGTAAGGGTGTAGCTGCTTGTAATTGTATTTCAGATGTTATTGACACCAAGTTCCATTTGGACTAATTAAGGAATTCTTGTGTGGAAACTTAGTGGTGCTAAACCTTAATAAACTTATGAGGGAAATTATTTTGAATAACTGGCCTTTCTGGTCCTATTGGGGAGGGTCTGGAACCACTTTGGAGAAGATCCTGAAGGAATGGGGGGCATGGCTGACTGAAAAGATGGAGGCTGACACCCTGGTGAGTGGATATGTAGAACTGACAGAGTTGATCGGAATAGGGGAGGAAAAACATGATGCTGTGGAGGACACTTCCAGCCAGGTCAGTGGGCCTGTAACGACCACAGCGCTCTTGCTTGACCTTTGAAACTGCTGGCTTAACAAGTTTTCTTTAAGTGACATGTCATTGTATTACTAATGTATAAATAAGGGGGAAAGTTTGAGGTAGGGGAACTCTCCCACTGGATGCATCTCGTGTTCCCCACGGGCAGACTGGCTATCGCTGTGCTACTCGAGAGCCACACTCAGCTTCAGTAATTATCGAGGGTTGGGGGTGGTTTACTAACCTGTTGTGGACGCGTATAAGTGCTTGAGATTAAGGGTTTGTCTTCACTACCCGCCGGATTGGCGGGTAGCAATCGATCTATCGGGGATCGATTTATCATGTCTCGTTTAGACGTGATTAATCGATCCCCGAACACGCTCCCCGTTGACTCTGGAAATCCACCTCGGTGAAAGGCAGAAGCGGAGTCGACGGGGTAGCGGCAGCGATCGACTCGTTGCCATCCTCACGGCCAGGTAAGTCGATCTACGATACGCCGACTTCAGCTACGCTATTCACGTAGCTGAAGTTGCGTATCATAGATCGACCACCCCGCTCTAGTGTAGCCCAGGGCTTAGTAAAGTTTAGCTTTAAGTGAAAGCACTCTTATGTTGACCTCTTTGTGTCAGCCATCTATTGGTCGAACGGCCATGTTTTATCTGATTTATTTCCTGACACCACCTCGCACAGAGTAAAAGTTACCAAGAGCTTTGGGTTGAAGAACCCTGGGTAACACATTCACCCGGGGAGTGACTTTCCTGGTCCGCCACACAATTTTGTTCAGGAACGAGGACAGAGCAGTCGATCAGTCATGCCTAAGGTTCAGATTTTGTCATACTTATTTTTAGTAAAGCTCACGAACAGGTCAAGGGTAATAAACAATAATTCATGGAAGGCCCGTGACCTTTCTGTGACTTTTACTAAAAATAAGGGGTGAACTGAGGGGGATGATTAAGGGGTGAACTAAGGGGGATGATTAGAGACCGATCGGGAGGATGAGAGCCCGATCCCCACATTGGGAGAGGGAAAGGTCCAGCACCTGCTGCCGCCATGGCTAATAGCTCTGTGGCCTCCACCACAGCCCCAGCAACTCAGAGCTCCAGAGCCCATGCCGCAGCTCCAGTGTCACAGAGCTCTCTGGCCCTGGCCACCCGCGGCAGCTCAGATCTGTCCCCCTGTCACCCACAGTGTCTGAGAGCTGTTGGGTCCTTGGCCACCGATGGCAGCTGAGAGCTCGGCGGCCCCCGCTGGCTGAGAGCTTTGGCGCCACATCCCTGAACCTGAAGTGGAAAATGTCTCTGAAAGGCATGGAATCCATGATTTCCATTACATAATTTTATCCTTGGCCATGCCTATGAGCAACTTGCTGTGGTGAATGGGGAAGTCATGGAACCCCAGAGACAGAGGGCAGGAGGCAGAACAGTTACTGACTTGCTCCAGACAGTAGCGTTCTTCACCTCTGGGCTCAGAAGTGTCAGCTGGCCATTGTTAAGTGCTGAAGGCTGGAATGTTGTTGCCTCGGTAATGCTGTTCAGGCTGCTCTTTGCTTCTGTCCTTGGAGCTCCAGTGTTAGTCGTAAGGCAGCCTGCTAATTCAGCAAACCTTGATGTTACTCATAAAGATAGACCACAGGGCACGGTTCAGTGACAAATGAACTCAGCCAGGTTTACTGGCCTCTAGGCACAGTACTAGCACCCTGGTTTTGAGCCAAATGAGCAAATAACGGTATGAAATTCCTTTCCCAGGTGGCAATACCCACAGAAATCCTTACTAATCAAGGACCTAACTTCACTTTACTACTAATGAAAGAACTGTGTGATCTACTGAGCGTAAGGACATTAAGAATGTCGATCTATCATGTCTAAAATGATGGGTTGTAGAGTGATATCACAGAAGTTTCATGGTGATATTAAAGAAGTTTGTAGCCTGGGATAGCAAACACTGGGACCAACTCTTCCCTCACCTCTTTTTTGCTATCAGGAAGGTACCTCAAGCCTCCAAGTTTTTTCCCTTTGAATACTGTATGGGAAGCAGCCTCAAGGCTCTCCAGATGAGTTTGGAGAAACATGGAATAGCAAAGACACCAGGCAATGAACATAGTCCAATATGTTCTTAAATTAAGAAATTGACTCAAGACTTTGCGGGTGTTTGCTAGAATAATTTTGCTAAATGTACAACAAGTACAAGGGAAGGCCTATAACAAAGGGGTCCGTCCACCTGTGAGTGTTCAGACTGGGTGACTGAGTGTTACTGTTACTCCCAAGTTTGCTGTTCAAATTACTGGTTCGATGGCAGGGACCGTTTGAGATAGTGAGGTATGTGGGCCTCATCGACTATGAGGAGCAGCACACAGAGAAGAAAAAAGGAGACTCAGATAAGAACATAAGAATGGCCATATTGGGTGAGACCAATGATCTAATCCAGTATCCTGACACAGGCCAATGCCAAGTTCTTCAGAGGGAAAGAACAGAACAGGGCTATTATCAAGGGATCCATCTCCGGTTGTCTAGTCCCATCACCTGGCATTCAGAGCCTGGAGAAACCCAGAACATGGGGTTGTGTCCCTAAACATCTTGGTTAACAGCTATTGATGACCTATCCTCCATGAGCGTATCTAGTTCTTTTTGAACTCCATTATACTAACATTCTCTTAGCTTTTTTGATTGCTCCTGCACATTGAACAGATGTTTTCAGAGAATTGTCTACAATAACCCCAAGATCTCTTTCTTGAGTGGTAACAGCTAATGTATACCCCGTCATTTTATATGTATAGTTGGGATTATGTTTTCTAATGTGTTTTACTGCTATCATTTGAATCTTTTAAAAGACTAGGAGGGGATTTTCCTCATAACCTCATCGTGACACTGCATCCCACGCTCTTCAAAGTTGTATGATTATGATACAATTTTGACATAATTGTGATACATTTTGTACAAGATACGTCTTGACAGATGTCATTGGAAAAGTGGTGATTTGGTGAAAAGGATTATCCTATTTGTGTGTATGTATCATTTTTGTATCTGAAGTTATGAATATTGACTACTTATCTGTATTTCAAATGTAGTAACACCCACTAGGCAAAGTCCTTCCAATCTAGACAGCTGGCTGTGAAAGGCGTATTCGGGGTAATGGGCCATTAGGGGAAACAATAGGCCATAGGAGAAGCTTATCCCCCATCTGGTGAGCCTTCCTGATAACGCTCCAGACAGCCTATAGATAATGGCTACTATGACTGAGCAGTGCAGGCAAGGGCATTTTAACAGACCACATGACACTGAACTCCATTTTGGGTATACCCTCCAGAGCCCAATTTAGGCCCTCAGGCATCTGTGAGGCAAGCATGGAGGAGGGACTGTAGCCTGAACAAAAGATGCAGTTGTTTGATTCCTTTACCAGCATGTTCTCATCCCAGCAGGGCACAGCTACCTAAAATACCACCATAGTGAAATGGTCCCAGGGCAACAGATCAGGCAAAAGCCATGGCTGTTCCCTCATACAATGTGGGATACCATGTGAGATGAACTCCAGGTCATTTTGGCCCTGGGAGAGGTGAAGGAATCACACAGTGAGTGGAGAAGTCCCATTTTACTAGTTCTGATGCACGATAACACAACCCATTTCTGCACTGATTTCTGAAAGATCAACGCAGTGTTGAAATTTGATGCTTTACCGATGCAGAGAGTAGACGAACTATTAGAACAGTTTAACTTGCCAGACATAGATCCACTTTAGAACTCCAAAAGGGATACTGGCAAATACCTTTGATGCCAGAATCCTGGGAGAAGAAAGACTTTTCCATGCCCTTTGGCCTGCATTAATTCAGGATCAAGTCATTTGGCCTTCACAGAGTGGCAATGACTTTTCAGAGGCTAATTTATGGGATATTACAACTGCATGGGCGGGATGAATCGGTGTGCTGTTACAATACATTGAAACTGGTTTTTGGTCCTGTATCTTGTGGCAGCATTCCCACACATAGTGCCGATGGCAGTACACTACACACAGAAAAGAAAGCCACCATCAGTTGCTAGGCTGAACTGTCTGGAAGACTCAGTTTGCCATGACAATCTGAGCCCCTGGGATCAGCAAATCGTTTCTTCACTTCCAGGGGAGGTTCTCAAGCTGGAGTTCTCTAGAGGCTATTTTGTGCTATTCCTGTCATGGTGCTGAGGGAATTGTCTGGGAGTCCAGCCAACCAGAGAGTCTGCAGGGACTGTACAAGGGAATCATAAAGGTCGCTGACCAGCACGCTGAATGTCAGACATGTGAGATTCATACACAGGGCTCTGTCTTCCTGTCACAGTAAGGAGATTTCCTCTCTCTGCTGAGCAGGATTTCGGTGAGTTGCCTGTTTCTGCATTAAAGTTAGTGCTGAGGGCTCAGGAAGGGTTCCAGGGTTCAAGTCAAAAACCATCTGGGCAGGAATTCACCAGCACAGAGACTTGAACTGTTTAGTACTGTTAGGAAGACCAAGGGATTTACCTGGTAAAATTGGAGCTACAAATGCTTTGGAAATAGTTTAGAAAAATATTTGCTTTTAAGATCAGTTCCCTTTCTCTTACAGTGTCCTTCAATCTGCCTTAGTACCTTCCTTTTGGGGGGTTATGTGGATTTTCCTCTGGTTCGCTCAATTTTTCCAATTCAGGAACTTCACTGTCCTTTTAAGAAGTGCAGCCAAAGCCTCTGCAGTGGGTATCTGTGTGACCAGAGGGTTCACAAGAAGCATGGGCCCCAACAGGCCCCAGAAAGGCAGTTCAGGCTGATCTCCCCCTTTTCCCTGGTGCAGGCAGACGCTGAGTTTAACCTAGTCTGAGGAGATATTTCTGTGAGCTGTTGCTGTGGGGTCTGGAACACGGTTTTGGTCCTGGGTGAGGGGTATCAGTGTGTGGCAGGGCTGGAAGTTGTGGGGGTGGGAGGGCCATATGGACAGGTAGGCAGGGTTATTGGGGTAGGGAGAGGAGTGTACATGGACAGGCAGACAGCTTGGAGGAATGGGGGGCAACCAGAGAGGTGTACACAGAGAAGCAGTTAGCACTGAGGGTGTGGGGCAGGCAGGGGATGTACACGGAGAGGGAGGTACTGCCTGGGGTTTGGGCAGAGGCAGGGCATACATATACAGGCTGGCATGGCTGGGGGTTGTGGGGGCAGGTAGGGGATGTACAGGTACAGGCGAGCAGTACTGGCAGTTCTGGGTGTGCCGAGTGGCATGTAGATGGACAGGCAGGCAGTGCTGGGGGTTGTGGGGCAAGCAGAGGGGTGTACATGGACAGGCAGGCAGAGCTGGGAGTTGTGTGAGCAGGCAGGGGGGTGTACATGGACAGGTGGACAGAGCTGGGAGTTGTGTGAGCAGGCAGGGGGGTGTACATGGACAGGCGGGCAGAGCTGGGAGTTGTGTGAGCAGGCAGGGGGTGTACATGGACAGGCGGGCAGAGCTGGGAGTTGTGTGAGCAGGCAGGGGGTGTACATGGACAGGCGGGGAGAGCTGGGAGTTGTGTGAGCAGGCAGGGGGGTGTACATGGACAGGTGGACAGAGCTGGGAGTTGTGTGAGCAGGCAGGGGGGTGTACATGGACAGGCGGGCAGAGCTGGGAGTTGTGTGAGCAGGCAGGGGGTGTACATGGACAGGCGGGCAGAGTTGGGGGTTGTGGGGCAAGCAGGGGGTACATGGGTAGGTGGGAAGTGCTGGAGGTTGCAGGGGTTGGGAGCAGCATGTATACGGAAAGGGGGCAGTGATGCTGAAATTAAATTTTTCGTCGTGATTGTTGGTCCAAGGCAAACACTGGGACATTTACTGGCCCCAAGTGTGTTGGGGTGTGTGTGTGTCTGGGTATCTTTGCCCTGCCAAGCCACAGAACTGCAGCCTGGGTGTCGCAACCTTTACTTAATTTTGTTTCCAATTGTAGTTCTTGAATGTTAATTAAGTATCTTCCCACATTTCACTGGTGGAAAGAACCATTGATCTTTCTCTTTAATCTGTTTTGAATGTGCATGTTTTACTGTAATTGAATGTCCTCTTGATCTTGTGTTATGAGACAGGAGGAACACATTCTTGATTTAGTCTCTACCAGTCAGTATTTTGTAGACTTTTCTCATATCCACTCTTATTCATCTCCTTTGTAAGGTAACTATACCAGTCTCTTCAAGCTCTCTCTTATGAGAGTTTCCCCGGGTCGTTCATCATTCTTGTTGCTCTTGTCTGAACCCCTCTAGTTCTGCAATATCCTGTGTGAGAAGGGTGCCCAATACTACAGAGAAGAGCCAAGAGGAGGGTGAAATATTAACTGGCTGATCTCATGACATTGTATTTTCTATATGATTCCCCATCCCCCTCCTCCTGGATCCCAATGTTTTGCTTAGTTTCTATCCATGCTTTCACTTTGAACAGGGTTTCACAGAGCTGTGTACTATGATGCCCAGGTCCCTGTCCTGAGTTCATACTGTTAAATTAGAACCTTTTATGGTGTTTGAGGAGTTCAAGCTTTTCCCTACAATGGGCAGACACATTGCAGTTTTTGACATTGAAGTTCATCTACCATCATGCTGCCCATTCACCTGGCTTGGTTAGCTCCCTCTGAGGACTTCTCTGGACTTGATTATGACCAAAATAAACTGGTGACATTTGAAAATGTTGCCACCTTACTTTTCACCCCCATTTCTAGATTGTTAATAAGTATAAAATGTTTACCCTACTATTTGTTATAAAGTAAGTAACCCCCCTCACTCTGCTTATCTCCCTTCACAGGCACCATAAGCTTTTCTGAGCCTGATCGACACATCGACCACCTTATGGCAGCTTTCAACCACACCTCCTTTGACTCTTCAACATTCATCCTAATGGGCATCCCTGGCCTGGAAGCTGCTCACGTCTGGATTTCCATCCCTTTCTCTACGTTCTACATTATCGGTCTGTTGGGAAATTTCACGGTTCTGTTTGTTATAGCCAAAGATCAGACCCTGCACAAGCCGATGTACCTCCTACTCTGCATGCTGGGGCTCACAGAAATCAGCATATCTACCTCTGTTGTGCCGAAGACACTGTTTATATTTTGCTTCAATTTGAAGGGCATTACTGTGGGTGGCTGCCTCGCCCAGATGTTTTTCCTTCACGCGGGTTCTATGATGCACTCAGCCGTCCTCGTGACAATGGCCTTTGATCGCTATGTTGCCATATGTAACCCTCTGAGATACACCACCATCCTCACCAATGCACGAATAGCTAAGCTAGGGCTTGTGGGTTTCATAAGAGCTGTTCTGTTCATTCTACCCATGCCCCTGCTCCTGATCAGGCAGCCATTCTGCGCCAACCGCATTATCCGCCATACGTACTGCGACCACATGGCTATAGCAAAGATGTCATGTGGGGACATCACAGTCAATAGGATGTATGGCGTGGTGGTAGCCTTTTTATTCATCGGGTCAGACCTGATGCTCATTGCCCTGTCCTATGGTCTGATCATCAGGGCTGTCCTCAGGATATCCTCCAAGACAGCCCACCAGAAAGCCCTCAACACCTGCACAGCCCACATCTGTGTGATGCTGTTGTCTTATCCTTTCTTCTTCTTCTCCACTCTGACACATCGGTTCGGTCAGGGCATCGCTCCCTACGTTCACATCATATTGGCCAACCTGTATTGCCTAATCCCCCCCATGCTCAATCCTATCATTTATGGGGCCAAAACCAAAGAGCTTCGTGACAAAATGGGTAAATACACCTGCAGAGTGTGATCGCCTGGGGCCACTGACTTTAAACCTGTGTGACAAGAGCGGGAAAGGATATCTCCTCGTTAATCAAGGATTCTCTGTCCCAGTTTGGCTGAGCTCAGCATTGTGGAAGTTCAGAGTTTCAGAAGTTCCTCACACCTAGGATCTTATTACTCCATCACCAAGCACTTCTCACTCCGTTGCTGAGTTTTCCCCCTTCCATCACCCCATCACCTGATCTCTTTCAGTGTCACCCATCATCCACCACCTCCACCCACCCTGTCATTTCACCTTTCCCTGACTTCCAGACCACGAGAAGATAGTACTGCTTTGTGAAGCAAGGTGGCTTTCCATTTGACCCTGTGTGAACATGGTTCTAGATCAGTCCAATGAACTGGAGCTATGCTTTCTGATAGCCAAAGACAAAGAAAGCAACTACAGTGCTGAACTTCTTTTTCATATGATGATCCTGTGAGCAAAATGTACCTGATTTTTCTATATCTAATCCTTTAGGAAGCCTGGAGAATAAACCAAATGTTTCCACTGGAAAGTTCTAATTCATGAAAGCTGCTGCAGGAATTGAGGACATTGTACTAGACTTATTGGTGAGAGATGTGAAACGGTGTGTTTTTGAGAACTAGACTCTGTTACCCTGGATATGGGGGCATGTACCGCAGAATGTGATCAAGCTAATTGCAACCATATGTTGTGCACTCAGCCACTATGAATTAATAAAATAGAACACAACATAGCTTAGGGTTAATTGGAAAGCAGGCTTTTAGAGGCAAAGTCAAAATCTAGGTGGCAGGTTCTGCTAATCAGAAAAGGGAGGAGGGGAAAGAGAAGTAAATAAGTGCAAATGAAAAATGGTAAATGGATGAAAACCCTGAGTGTAGTTGCCTCTGATTTTAGAAGTTTATTGCAAGTTAGGAAAAGTGATGATCCAGTAGGGGACACTATGACCTATTCTTTTTTAAGAAGTTGTAAAAGATTAGCTATTACATCATACTTTGGAGCAGTCCTCTGAAACCATCCTGAGAGATGTTTTTCCTGACATCCTTTCTCCCTGATTGGTGAGCAACTGGCCACTGTGAATCTGCTGTTAATTACTCAACACCGTTCCAGATGTTAGGTTACTATCTGGGAAGTTCAACTCCTATTGTTTATGTCTGTGTGTGCTTAAATAAAATAAACTGAAGTGCTGGCCAACAGCATGCTTACTTGCATTTAATCCTTTATCAGGCAGTGTTCCCGTTGATTTAATCCTGACACCGCCCAGAGTGAAATACTTATGTTGCCCCTGCTGTGGGTTCTTAAAACCCAGCTAACAGACTGCTGTGTAAAATTACTGCATCACCTTAGAATCAAATAACTTACTGCTTTGCACAGTTGATTTTGGAGTTGCTTACAGCTGAAACTTTCAAAATACACAATAACTATTCCCGTTGTCGAAGACATCAAAAGTAAGTGTCGAGATATCATTTTGGAGTTTGTAAAACAGATGAAACAGAGATTGCCATCAAATGTGCAGGCTATAGGATCACTTGCAGTACTCAGTCCTTCACGACCTAGATTGGCTTGATATCTCATTTTTGCCATCATTTTGTGGAGACCTTGAATAGTTGGAGCAGCAGTGGAGAGTTTTTTTTCCTATGGTTCACTGGCCTCATCCTAAGAACAGCCAAGAAGAGCAGATTTGCGTTGAAGGTCTCGAACACATGGATGCCACTGGGGACAAAGTCTTTAGCGAATTTGCCTTATTTGCTTTTTCATTGTTGTTCCTATCTTTTAGCAATGCTGAAGTTGAAAGACTGTTTTCTCAGATGAACTTGATAAAAACAAACCTGTGCTACCACATGCTAGAGAAACTTTTAGAAAACATTCTTCATGTTTGGGCGTACAGGCAACAACACAAAAATCTGTTGTGAACAGTTTCCACCAATATAAGAACTGTGTGATCCACGATATCATCTCAGCACAGCCAGGGCCCGGGCAGGAGGCCTGGGAGGTGTGAGGAATAGACTGCAAACTTTCCTTTCATCTCACAGATAGCTGTCTCTCATGTCTCCATGCCCACAGAGTTCCTCATTCCTTGTTTCCTTGAACCGTTCCCATTTTTTCTTATTTTTACAGTAAATTATATTTGTTTTGAACTTAATGTAGTGATCAGTGGGTCAGGGAAGCATCTGGTGTGAAGAGAACACCCCAGAGTGGGGACACCCTAGCGCCTGTTCTAGGTGACCATGATGAGAATGGGGGTTCAGCTTCCCAGGAATCTTGGGCCCACCCGTGTGGCCCTTATGAGGTCTCTTCCACACAGGACAATGGAAGGGGAGTCCTTGAGGTCAGGAAGGCCTCTGGGTAAATGGAGTGGGTACTCAGACCCTTTCACTCGCCAATACCCCTGAGGTACTGAAGAAGCCAGGAAAGTTCCCCAAAATAGTTCCCCACTTACATTAGGGAACTGAAACAACCTGATGAGTTGGATTTTAGTGATGGGTAAAGAGATGTGTAACTTGTGAAATGTGAGTAAAAGCCGAAATGTGTAACTTGAAGGAGCACACTTTCTGCATGTAAAAGTCATAAGCTATGGTGAACCCCCTTAACAGCCAGCAGCTACGGCAACCAAAGGCCACTAGGTAAAAGTAAATGCCTCGCCTACGCAAAACCTTGCATTTTTACAGTTGTCCTTTGCTTACACAAAAGTAGTGTTTTTCAGCTAAAATAGTTATTTCTGTACCAGTTTTTATTGACCAAATAGCAGACATCCGAGGTCTAGCATGCACCAATCAAATGTTAACACACCAGGGCTTTGTCTAAGTGTGTATAAAAGACCTGTAATTTCTGTGTTAATTGAAGTCCTGTCACTTGGCACAGACTTCCCTTATTCTGCAGAATAAAGTAACTTTCTTTCCTTATCCCTGTCTGGCTGTTATTGGCTCTCAGCTAGGCGGACCCGATATTTCGGTAACAGTTTTTGGCGACCCAGATGGGACCTCCTAGCTCGGACATTGGACTCTGGACGGCTGCGGCGAACTAGGAACGGCGCCAACGGGGTGCTTAGCCCCTCTTTCTGACTTCACCGCAGCCCCTGGGGTTCGTGCTCCGATAAGGTAAGTCCTAATAAAATAAGGAAACACTATCTGTTCTGGTTCTGGTTCTGTTTCTGGTTAACTGGTTAATATTTTCTGTCTCATTCATTTGGGTGTTGGGTGTGTGGGTGGGACTGAGCCTCTCGTTCATAAAGTGCTAAGGTTAAATTAAAATCCTTCTGTCCCGTCCCCTGTAGCAGTCAATATAAGTAAAAAAATCTGTACTAGTTTTTGTTGTTGTTGTTAAATCGTAATTCCCTCTGTTTTCTGTTTAATTCTCTGTTCAAGTATTAAAAAAAGAGGGTAAATCTCAAAGCAAACCCTCTAAAAACAGTCCTTTAAATTATATGTTAAATAAATGGCCATTGCCAGGTGTTCAAAGAGGAATGTCAAAAAAACGCCTTTTACAACTTTGCACTCAGGGTTGGCCAGCCCTGAAAACTAATTGGCCAAGTACGGCTCCTTTAACATTCCAACTTACTAAACTCCATTGCGCCTGGTATATTAAATAATAAAACTAAAGTATTATATAATGCTATAATATATATATGTTTATTATTATTTTTTTGGACAACAATATAAGTAAAAAGTAAAAATTTCCTTTATAAATTAAACCACCCCCCCAAAAAAAAAATTAATTGTAACTAAAAAGCTCAGTCCAAAAAAAATAAAAAAATAAAACACTGCTCACCGCTAAAACCTGGCTGGCGGCCTAAAAAAAAGGGGGGCTTAAATGCCCCCCCAAAAACTGTAAAATCTACAAATCACTGCAAAGCATTAATAAAACGTGCCTTTATAACTCTCATCAATCCAACCCAATAAAATCCAAACAATCCAACCAACATAAAAAAGCTAAAAAAAATGTTAAACTATATTCTAACAGGTATAAAACAAGCAGGGGAACAAACTCTAAACTGGTCAAAGGTCCATAATACTATGCAGGGGGAAAAAAAGCACCCTTCCAACTTTTATAAAAAACTTTGTAAAGCATTTTGTATTTATACTAACATAAACCCCAAGGCCGCGGACACACAGTCCACGGTCCGGCTTATTTTTATCTCTCAGTCAGCCCCGGACAACAAAAAGCAATTGCAGCATCTCAAAAAAGCAAAAAAAAAAAAGTCCCTGGAAGAGCTGGTAAGCGTGGCTACCCGTATATATCACACACAAAAAAATATCCAAAAGACCAAGCAGCGACCCTCAGGTTCATCTAACTTTAAAAAAAAACTGTTTATTCTTGCCTTTTAAATTCGAAAGCTGCACTTTCTACTGTTACTACCAAACCAAAAGAAAAAAGCCTCACAAACAAAAACATTCCGGTAATGGGTATAGGCAAAAAGCCATTTTACTGTTCTATATTACAAAAATCTACTGTAAAAATCTCTAATATCTCTGTCTCCCATGCATTTTTGCTAGCACCAAACTCTCCGGTTAATCTCTTGGGCAAAAATCTGTTGTATAAACTACGTGCTCAAATTTTCTTTTCAAATAATAAAATCATTGTCTGGTTACCTCAACGCCAACTTCCCCAACTATGTGCTGCGTTGACCCACGCTTCGAAGGACCAGATCCTGCCTATGGGCCCAATAAACATACCCAAGCAACTCAAACAAAAAATAAAAGCCTCCCTATGGGGCACTTCAAAAGCAAATTTAAAAATTCTACAAACAAATCCAGTAAAAATAACCCTAAAAGCAGGCATTAAAATTCCTCAAATTCGTCAGTATCCCAACTCCTGAAAAGCCTTGTTTGGCCTTCAAAAACTTATCAGCACATTCCTACGAATGGGGGTACTAGTTCGCACCAAATCTCCTTTCAATACTCCCACAGGAAGAGGCAGTTGCTGTCTGAGGGTACGTCTATACTTACGCGTCCTGTCGGAGGCGCGGGATCAATGTTCTGGGTTCGATTTATCGCGTCTTGTCTAGACGCGATAAATCGAACCAGGAAGTGCTCTGCCGTCGACGCTGGTAATCCAGCTTGACGAACGGAGTAGGCGGAGTCGACGGGGGAGCCTGCGCGCCGCGTGTGGACCCCGGGTAAGTGCTTTTTCATTCGAACTAAGATAGTTCGACTTCAGCTACGTTATTCACGTAGCTGAAGTCGCGTATCTTAGTTCGAATTCTGGAGTTAGTGTAGACCAGCCCTGAGAGGAAAAGTGAACGACTTCGCTGCATGCAGCCACCAGAAGGTGCCTTGGGGTGAGCAGACACCCTTCACGCTGCCTGACCCCAGACAGAGACTTTGGGACATTCTCAGGGAGGTGGTAGGAAGTGACCCAGGGAGGGCTGCCTTACTTAGGAGGTGGGCATAATGGGCCATGGGAGGCTAAACCGCCCCTTTGGCACAGCCGCTGCCCGGCCAACTTTGAGAGTGTGGACACCTGGGATGTGGTGGCCCCACTGCGCTCTGCCCCCGATACCCCTTCTCGCTTTATTCCTGTGGCACCACCCGCGTTCCACCTCTTCCTATCCCTGCTCCGCCCCTCTGCTGAGGCCCCTGCTGCTTCTCACTGAATCCTTTCTCTCCTCTCCCGAGAGGCTCCCACAGCCCAAAACTCATCAAATCTCTCCCCCCTCCATTCCCCTGGTGGGACCCCACGGATGCCGCAGCATTCGCTGTGTCATTACTCCCTCCTCTCCCGCACCCCACTCCTCCGTGTTCCCTCCAGTCGCAGCTTGCGAGAACCTTCCTCTAAGGTTCAGAGGATATTTTGAAGGCCATGACTATAATAGATTTTCAAAGCCATAAGTGCAGTAGGCAACAGAATCCCACTAAATGCAGATGGATATTGGGCACCTAACTCACATTTTTCCCTCTGAATCTCTCCCTCAACCCTCCCTATCCTAATTACAGCCTGTTCTGTTACTCTAGCAGCCCACAGGCTTCAGGGCACATGGTGATTACTGAAGGGACTCAGGAAGCTGCTCCTGCCCATGGCATGTTACTGCAGTATGGGGGGTTTATGACTAAGTAGGGGCAATCTGTGTACTCCTCGGTCAGACAGAGGCTATCAGATGGGAGGGGCTCTTACTCTGTGTTTGAAACAAGGATTTGCCAGAACCTTTCAACGTGCATGCTGCGTTCTCAGGGATTCAGTGCAGGGCTTGTCCGCTGGGAGGAGAGGAGGAGATGCTCATATCCTGTGACAATGGGCAGAAGCAAGGAAATGCAGATAGACAAGTGAGTACATCAATTCCGTGGCTCTTCCTTTTCTCTCCAGGGTTTCAGTAGTGCTGGGCCACTCTAACAAGTCTGCAAGACTCAGTGTGCCCTTTGAGCCCCTGGTATCAGAGAAACATTTCTTAACTGCCCTGGGAGGCTCTTAGGCTGAAGGTCTCCAGCGTCTAGTTCTCCAGGGTCAAGTTCTCTAGGGTCTACTTTTCCTGCTGTTCACATAGCTGAGGGAATTGCCAGGGAATCCAGGCCAACCTGAGAGTCCACAGGGACTGTACAGGGAATCATAAAGGCTGCTGTCCAACACAGTGAATGTCAGACATGTGGAATTCATGCACTGATTCTCAGGACTCTGCCTTTCTGTCGCAGTAAGGAGATTTCTCTTTTCTGGTGAGCGGGATTTGGGTGAGTTGCCTGTTTCTACAATAAAATAAATGCTAAGGACTCAGGAAGGGTTCCAGAATTCAAGTCAAGAACTACCTGGGCTGGAATTCACCGGCACAGTGACTTGAATGGTTTAGTATTATCAGAAACACGAAGGGATTTACCTGGTAAAATTGGAACTACAAATGTATGGGAAAGAGTTTAGACAAATATTTGTTTTTCTGATCAGTTCCTTGTCTTGTACTGTGTCCTTCTACCTGCACCAGTAGCTTTGTTTTTCTTGGTCTATGTTGTTTTTCCTCTGGTTTGCTCAAGTTTTCTAATTCAGCAACTTCACTGCCCTGTTAAGAAGTGCAGCCAGAGCCTCTGCAGTGGGTATCTGTGTTACAGAGGAATCACAACAAGAAAGGGTCACACACTGCTCACAAATTCTGCCTTCAGTGGGTCACTTCAATTGACACTGGCCTTCAGGAGAACAAACTCGGGACCCCTGTGTTTTGGGATCCCCACCTTTCATACCTCGGTCTCAGACTGCCACATAAACTGGGGGTTCCCTTCAGACTCTTTCAGCATCCTAACAGAATAGCGCTCTCTGTAGCAGGACGTAAAGCCATGATTCTCACAGCTGTGAACTGAAGGTTAAACACTAAAGGTGAAATCTTGATCACATTGAGTTCAATGGCAGAACTCCCAACATAGCCAGGATTTCACCCTAATCCACATGTAGGGGAAAAAAATAAATGTCCTGATTGAGACTAGCCATGAGCCTGAAGTGAGTTCAACTGGAGTAGTCCCATGGTCGCAAGGGAAGGGTGAGCTCCTTTAACCCAAGGAGCTGACAGGAGAGGAGAGTTGCTGAAATCTCAAACTCACACTTTTAAAGGTTCAGAACAATTTGGATCACAATTTTTTTTCAGGGAGAGGGAGGGGTTTGCTCTCTCTGTGCCCCTGCATCTCTGGGTCTGGAGGGGATCAGACATAGAGAACACCAACTGGTGCTGGAAACCTCTACAGGGATAAAACAATATGTGTGTGTGTGTGTGTCTCCGCACGTGCAGTTTCCAGATCACAATGGCAAGGAGTCCAAAAAACAGGTTATCTAGGGAATGTACATCCTGTGTAATACACAGACTGAAGAGGCGTAACAAGGACTCCTGAAGCAGGGGGTGTCTCAGACTGTAATATAACATGGACCACACTGTAGCAGATTGTCTCTGATGCCTTCTCCCTTCCGGACTATCCCTCCTCCTGTGAGCAACCCCACTACAGCCTCATGGCAACGTCAGCAATTGCCAACACGGAAAAGCAGCCTTAGGAAAGTGTGTCCAGGTTTCTAATGGGCAGCAATATGTTAACGTTTGTATCATTCTGAGGAAGAGTTACTGGCTCTGGCTACTTTTAGTCTCCATGTCCTCTCTCCCTCATGCCTGGCCTGGCCCTCTCTTGTTCGCAGCAGAGGATGAACTGCTACCCATGTTCCCTTTTCCCCCAGAGAGGCAGTTCAGGCTGATCTCCCGCTTTTCCCCGGTGCAGCCAGACACTGAGTTACACCTAGTCTGAGGAGATATTTCTATGCTCTGTCACTGTGGGGTCTGAGACCTGGTTTTGGTCCTGGGTGAGGGGTATCACTGTGTGGCAGGGCTGGAAGTTGTGGGGGTGGGAGACCTACACGGACAGGCAGGCAGTGCTGGTGGCTATGGGGCAGGCAGGGAGGTGTACATGGGCAGAAGGGCAGCACCTGGGGTTGCAGAGCAGGTAGCAGGATGTACATAGGCAGGCTGGCAGCACTGGGGGTTATAGGGGCGAGGAGCATGGTGTACACAGATGGGCGGGCAGTGCTGGTACTAGTGGGGGCAAGGGGGGAGGTGTTCACAGAGAAGCAGGCAGTGGTGATGGTTCTGGGAACAGGCAGCGGGGTGTACATTGACAGCCGGGCAGCACGGGTGGTGGTGGGAACAGGGAAGCAGGTGTACACTGATAGGTGGGCAGCATTGCTGACATTATTTTTTTCTTTTGGTTGTTAGTCCAAGACCAGCACTGGGGCCTTTTCTGGCACCTAGTGCAGCATTTCACCGGTGGAAAGACCCTTGTATGACACTGCACCCCATAGTCTTCAAAGTGATATTAGTGTGATATAATTGTAGCATAATTATGACATGTTTTATGCAAGATGTGTCATGCAAGATGTCATTGGAAAAGTTATGATTGTCTGAACATGATTAATGAAAATGAAGTTATGAATATTGACTACATATCTGTATTTCAAATGTAGTTACTTGGGTAACACCCACAAGGCAAGATGCTTTCATTCTAAATAGGACTGGAAAATGCTTATTGAGGGCAATGAGCAATTAGGGAAAACAATAGGCCTTAGAATAAACTTATCTCCTACCTGGTGCAGCTTCCTGAGAATGCTCCAGACAGCCTGTAAGTAATGGATGATATGACTCTACAAGGGCGTGTGACCAGGCCACATAACTCTTGACTCCATTTTGGGGAGTCTGTACTTTTCCCACAAACTAGACTGGGAACCCAGTTTTGAAACAAAGGGTTCCCACCATAGGCTAAAGTTATATAAGTCCAGGAGGGACATTATCTGTGGTTCTTCACTCCCCAAACAAGACGACTCCTGGAAACATCTGATGAAAAAAAGTGTGAACTGGGGGAAGTGCTGGACCCAGGCTAAAGGGATTTCTTGCCTGTGTATGGGAACCTGAGAAACCCAAGCTCCAAAGCAAATGCAGATTGTGTCTTCAGAATCTCCCAGACCGCTTGTAGCATCAATCAGGGTGAGAAAGTGCTAATTCATAGTCAATCTAAATAATAAAGCTTAGTTTGTGTTTTGTTTATTTGCTAGGTAATTTGTTTTGATCTGTTTGCTATCCTTTATAATCACTTAAAATCCGCCTGTTGTAGTTAATAAACTTGTTTTATGTTTTATTCTAAATGCAGGGTGCCTTTAAGTCAGAGGTGGGCGAACTATGGCCCGTGGGCCACATCCAGCCTGCGGAACCGTCCTGCCCGGCCCCTGAGCTCCTGGCTAGGGAGGCTAGCCCCCAGCCCCTCCCCTGCTGTCCCCCCACAGCTACGCCACCGCATGGGCAGTGCTCTGGGAGGCGGGGCTGTGCGCTCCTTAGAATAAACTCCGGCCAGGTGGCGTGGCTGCCAGAAATGCTGCTCTGAGCAGCATGGTAAAGGGGCAGGGAGCAGGGGGATTGGATAAGGGGCAGGGAGTCCCAGGGTGGTCAGGGAACAGGGAAAAGTGGGAGGTTGGATGGGGCAGAGGTTCTGGGGGGAGTGGGTGAACAGGGGAAGTTGGATAAGCATGGTAGTCCGGGGTTGGGGCTGTCAGGGGGTGGGGGTGTGGATAGGGGTTGGGGCAGTCAGGGGACAGAGATCAGGGGGATTGGATAGGGGGTGAAGTCCCGGGGGGGAGGTTAGGGTGGGGGGTCTTGAGAGAGGCAGTCAGGAAACAAGGAGTGGGGGGGTTGGATGGGTTGGGGGTTCTAAGGGGGGCAGTCAGGGGGCGGGAAGTGGGAGGGGGTCAGATAGAGGGCGGGGCCAGGCTGTTTCGGGAGGCAAAGCCTTCCCTACCCAGCCCTCTATATAGTTTTGCAACCCTGATGTGGCCCTTGGGCCAAAAAGTTTGCCCACCCCTGCTCTAAGTGATGTGTCCGAGGGAAAATTCTCAGCTTGGTTACCACAAGTGTGCTTTGTCCTCACCACATTGAGGGAGAGGCAAACCAGGTAACACATTCATATTGGTCAGAGTTTGGACCAGGGTAGGACAGTACAGCTCTGAATTCCTAGGCTCAGGAGCTGGTGGTTAGTTTGGTTGTAGCCTCTCTATTGTGGGTTCATGCAGTGGCTGGTCAGAGAGCCTTCATGTAACTGCAGCTGGGAGTGACCCAGCGTGTGTGAATGCTGGTGAAGGTGTAGGATCAGTCGTGGGTCTGCAGCTTGTAATGGCAGCACATTGAGAGAGGGAGCTCAGTCTGGTGGGTCAGAGGGCTCAGTGGTACCCCAGTTCCACGTGTCACCCTGGGGGGAACCCGTCACACTTTGCTCCTCAGCTGCTTCACTCTCCCAAAACACTCTGACCCCCGTCCATACTCTCCGTCCCCATCCCAGGCTGCTCCGATTCAACAGCACCCTGGTTGCCAGTCTCTTCTGCAGGCTCCCCAGTCATCCCTGGCTCCCACAACCTGCGAGACGCCCCACGCTCCCCATAATTCTTCCTCTGCAGAAGGTCAAGTGCCTCGCATTACACGTGCTCCCTTGGCTGGGAGGTGATCAGTGACTGTGTCTCACTGGTGATAAATCTCACCCAGAAGTGGCATATGCCAAGGCACCAATGTGACTTCTCTTGTTACACCCATACAAACCATGTGGTTCTTCAGGGACTGCTACACAGGAACAACTCACAAGCTGAGAAGTTTGTACATTATATAATAAGAGTGGGCAACTCTGAGACATGTGAGGGCCTAGATAAATACAGCTGCCACACGCAAGAACCACTGGTAGATGCCTGAAACAGTGGGCCACTGTGACACAGATGTTAAACCCAGCATGCTCTGGGACCATTTGCAAGCCAGCTTTGTTACTCATTAATGGCAAGGGTTGTACTAGATTTCATGGGCTGAAGTTATTATTTTTCTCACGTAAAACGTTCATCCAGCCTCGTGAAATACACACCTAGTGTAACATTTTGAAGGGGCAGCACTCACATGAGAATTTCTCTCCATAGGGCTAAATTCTACAGTCATGAATTGAAAAAATGCCTTCTGCAGGCTCAGGTAAGAGCTTGCAGGCAAAAATGCCTCCAGCTGACTCCTGGGGAGATGTTCGTAGATTCCAAAGCCAGAAGGGACCATTGTGATCATCTAGTCTGTATAACACAGGCTGGATAATTTCTGCAATGTTTTTCCTAGAGCAGATCTTTTAGAGAAACATTCAACTTTGATTTAAACATTCTCAGTGATGAAAAATCTACCAAGACCCTTGGTAAATTGTTCCAATGGTTAATTACTCTCACCTTTTAAAAAATGTACACATTATTTCCAGTAAGAATTTCTTTAACTTCAACTTCCAGACACTGGATCCTGTTACACCCCTGTGCCGTAGGCCGAAGAGCCTATTCTTAAATATTAGTTCCTCATTCAGGTACTTACAGATTGTTATCAAGTCAACTTAACCATTTTTGTTAAACTAAATAGATTGAGGGTGAAACTTTAACTGACTGATCTCATGGCATTCTATTTTCTGTATGATTCCCCATCCCTCTTCTCCAGGATCCCAATGTTTTGCTTAGTTTTTGTCCATGCTTGCACTGTGAGCAGAGTTGTGTACCATGACACCCAGATACCCGTCCTAAGTTTATAGAGTTAATTTAGAACCTTGTAAGATGTTTGATGAGTTCACGTTTTTCCCTCCAATGGACATACACGTTGCAGTTATTGATATTCAGTTTCATTTGCCATCATAGTGCCATTCATATGGCTTGGTTAGCCCCCTCTCAGGACACTTCTGGACTTGACTCTGACCTAAATAATCTGGAGCCATCTGCAAATATTGCCACCTCACTGCTCACCTCCCCTTTCCAGATTGGTAATAATGCTAAAATATTTACCATAGTATTTTTTATAAAGCGTGTTACCCCCCCTCATTGTGCTTCTCTCCCTTCACAGGCACCTTGAGCATTTCTGAGCCTGATCGACACATCGACCACGTCATGGGAGCTTTCAACCTCACCCCCCCTGTCCCTTCAACATTCATCCTAATGGGAATCCCTGGCCTGGAAGCTGCTCAGCTCTGGATTTCTATCCCTTTCACTATGTCCTACTTTATCGGCCTGTTGGGAAATTTCATGGTTCTGTTTGTTGTAGCCAAAGAGCAGACTCTGCAGAAGCCGATGTACCTGCTGCTCTGCATGCTGGCGCTCACAGACTTCGGAATATCTACCTCTGTCATACCAAAGGCACTGTGTATATTTTGGTTCAATTTGAAAGGCATTACTGTGAATGGCTGCCTCACCCAGACTTTCTTCCTTCACACATTTTTTGCTACGCAGTCAGCCATTCTCGTGACAATGGCTTTCGATCGCTATGTCGCCATATGTAACCCCCTGAGATATGCCACCATCCTCACCAACACGCGGATAGCTAAGCTAGGGTTCCTGGGTTTGACAAGAGCTGTTCTTTTCATGCTGCCCGGGCCCCTGCTCCTGAGGAGGCTGCCCTTCTGTGGCAACCGCATTATCCCCCACACGTATTGCGAGCACATGGCTGTGGCAAAGATATCATGTGGGGACATCACATTTAACAAAACATATGGCTTGGTGATCACATTTGTAGTCATTGGGTTAGACATGATGCTAATTGTCCTGTCCTATGGTCTAATCACCAGGGCCGTCCTCAGAATCTCCTCCAAGAAAGCCCACCAGAAAGCCCTCAACACCTGCACAGCCCACATCTGTGTGATGCTGACTTTTTATGTTTCCTGCCTTTTTTCAAGCCTTACCCACCGGTTCGGTCAGGGAATTGCTCCCCATGTTCACGTCATCTTGGCCAACCTCTATTCCCTTGCCCCCCCCATGCTCAACCCTATCATTTATGGGGTCAAAAACAAAGAGCTTCGTGAGAAATTGGGCAAATACACCTGCAAATTGGGCAAATATATCTGGGGCCACTGATTTTAAACCATTGTGACAAGAGGGGGAAAGTACATCTCCTTATTAATCAAAGGTGCTCTCTCCCAGTTTGGCTGAGCTCAGCATTGTGGAAGTTCACAGCCTGAAAAGCTCCTCACAGCTAATGTCTTATCACTCCATGATCAAGCACTTCTATCTCGGTTCCTGAGTTGCCTCTCTGACCATCACCTGACCTCTTTCAGTGTCACCCGTCAGCCCCCTCGCCCACACACCCTGTCGCTTGGCCTTTCCCTGACTTTCAGACCACCAAAAGTTACTGCCCCTTTGTGACACACGTTGGTTTTCCATTAATCCCTGTGTGATTAGGGTTCTGGATCACTTTGGACGAACGGAAGCGATGTTTTCAGAGAGCCAAAGACAAAGAAAGAAACTACAATGCTGAACTTCTTTATCATATGTCCATTAATGCACTTAACAAAAAGTACCTGATTTTTCTACTTCCAATCCTTCAGGAAGCCTGGAGGATAAACCGAATGTGTCAGTTGGAAAGTGCAATTACAGGAAAGCTGCTGCAGGAATTAAGTACTTTCTATTAAAGCTTGTTGGTGTTTTTCTGAGAACTGGACTTCTGTGTTAAACTGTGACATCAACTTTGAGTCAAATAACTTACCACTTTGCACAGCTGATTTTGGAGTTGCTTTTCAGTTGGAACTTTGCAAATACACACTAACTGGTCTCGGTGTTGAGAATTCATTTTGTAGTTTGTGAAACAGGTGAAACAGGGATTTCCACCAAACATCTATGTGTTTGAATTGCTTGCAGTGCTAAGTCCTTCTGTGATCAGCCCTGCACAACGGAGATTGGTTGATATCTCATTTTTGTCATTCTTTTGTGGAGACTTTGGACAGTTTGGGGGAGGGATAACTCAGTGGTTTGAGCATTGGCCTGCTAAACCCAGAGTTGTGAGTTCAATCTTTGAGGGGGCTATTTAGGGATCTGGGGCAAAAATCTGTCAGAGGATAGTAGACATGGTCCTACTAGTGAAGGCAGGGGACTGGACTCAATGACCTTTCAAGGTCCTTCCAGTTCTATGAGATAGGCATATCTCAATTATTTATGGGGGGAGGGATAGCTCAGTGGTTTGAGCATTGGCCTGCTAAACCCACAGTTGTAAGTTCAATCCTTGAAGGCGCCATTTAGAGATCTAGGGCAAAAGAAAAATCTGTCAGGGGACAGTACTTGGTCCTGCTAGTGTAGGCGGGGGACTGGACTAAATGACCTTTCCAGTTCTAGGAGATTGGCATATCTCCATTTATATTTATTTATTTAGTTGGAGCAGCAGTGGAGAGTTTTGTGGCTGGCCTCATACTGAGGAAAACCAAGTTGAGCAGTTTCGGGTTGACATTTTCAAACACGCTGATGCCGCGGAGGAGAAAACCAGCAATGCTGCAGTTGAAAGATTGTTTTCTCAGATGGACTTGATAAAAACAAAACTGCACAGCTAGATGGAGGAGGAAATTCTAGAAAATATTCTTCATGTTAGGGCGTATATGCAACAGCACAAAATCTGTTGTGAACAATATACAGCAATGAAAGAAATGATTGCACTGGTCACGGCTGATGTATGACCAGCAGTAGAAGCATTCTACTTCTGACGAAGACAGCGATGAAATGTTGCCTTTTAGAGACTAACAGTAACAAACTAATTCAACAGAAAATATGAACACTGACTACCATCATTGAATGGATTAGAAATAAATAATATAATAATGTTATTTTTGTGCTTGCACTACATACATTTTGGGCTACTCTTGGGCTATTTTTAACATCGCCAATTGCCATTTTTTGTTTGAAATAGCTGCCAACCCTCGATCGGGATACACGTACCAGTATTGGGGTTTTGAATGTGAATTTGATTTTCATCTCACTTTGTTGCTAATGTGGACGAACTGCTGCTGGGGCTTGTACCTTTTAAAAAAAAATCTGCACTATGCATCTCACAAAAGCGTTCATTTCTGACTTGAAATATAGGTCAATGTGTTAAAAACTAACCCCAAAGTAGTCCCATGTATTTATTGAAACAAAGGTTTTTTTTTTTATTATTAAGTGGCTTTGGGCTATTAAGGCAGTAGAAATCTGGCAAATTTGTTGGGAGGGATAACTGGGACAATTTGTCAGTAGCTTGAGCATTGGCCTGCTAAACCCATGGTTGTGAGTTCAATCCTTGAGGGGGCCATTTAGCGATCTGGGGCAAATATCTGCCAGGAGATAGTACTTGGTCCTGCTAGTGAAGGCCGGGGACTGGACTTGACCTTTCAAGGTCCTTCCAGTTCTAGAAGATTGGCACATCTCCATTTATTTATTTATTTATTTAACCGCAGGTCCCAGAGAGGCAGCCCAGAAGAGCTGGAGCTGAGCCGGAGACAGAGCAATGGCACTCCAGCAGAGCTGGGGGGGGCTGGAGTAGACCAGAGCCAAGAGCTGGGGCAGCACAGAGCAGCGGCACCTATGGGGAGCCTGGGCTGAGCTACAACAGGGATCTGCCGGAACAGGGCCAGGATAGCGGACGCCAACCGTGCGAATCACGCAGGGCAATCATCTATCCCTTTCTTGATATATTTGCTATTATTTATAATCACTTAAAATCTTATTTTTGTCGTTAAATTTATTTTTTGTTTTATCTAAACCTGCATGCCTTTGAGTGAAGTGTCTGTGGAAAATCTTGGCTTGGTTAAGACAGGTAATACGATATGTTCTCTCGTATTATCTATCCCTTTCTTGATGATTCCCAACATTATGTTTGCTTTTTTGACTGCTGCTGCATACTGAGTGGATGTTTTCAGAGAACTCTCCACAATGACTCCAAGATCTCTTTCCTGAGTGGCAACAGCTAATTTAGACCCCATCATTGTATATGTATAGTTAGGATGCTGTTTTCCAATGTGCATTACTTTGCATTTATCAACATTGAATTTCATCTGCCATTTTGTTGCCCCATCACCCAGTTTTGAGAGATCCTTTTGTAGCTTTTTGAAGTCTGCCTGGGACTTAGCTATCTTGAGTAGTTTTGTATCATCTGCATATTTTGCCACCTCATTGTTTACCTCTTTTTTCAGATCATTTATGAATATGTTAAATAGCACTGGGCCCAGTACAGATCCCTGGGGGACACCACTATTTATGTCTCTCCATTCTGAAAATTGACCATTTATTCCTACCCTTTGTTTCCTGTCTTTTAACCAGTTACCAATCCATGAGAGAACCTTCCCTCTGATCCCATGACTGAGATGAACATCCCATGAGATGAACTTCAGGTCATTTTGGTCCTCGGAGTGGTGAGGGAATCGAAAAGTGAGTGGAAAAATCCAATAGTAACAGTTCTGATGCAGGACAATACAACCCGTTTCTGCATCAGTTTCTGAAAGATCAGTACTGTATTGAAATTGGATGCTTACCCGATGCAGAGAGTAGATTAACTATCATAACAATTGGGAGCTGCCAGATATATATCCACTTTAGACCTCACAAAGGGATACTGGCAAATCTTTGATGCCAGAATCCTGGGAGAAAAAAAGACTTTTCCACGCCCTTTTGCCTGCATTAATAGAGGATCACGTCATTTGGCCTCCACACGATGGCAGTGACTTTTCAGACCCTAATGGTCTGCACATTACAACTGCATGGGTGGTATGCAGCACTAAGCTTCTACGATCTATTGAAAATCGTTTCGGGTCCCATATCTTGTGGCAGCATTCCCACACTTAGTGCAGATGGCAGTAGATTACACACAAAAAAGAAAGCCATCACCAATTGCTAGGCTGCACAGACGCCAAGACTGAGTTTGCCCTGATAATCTGAACCCCTGGGATCAGCAAATAATTTCTTCACTCCTGGAGGAGGCTCTCAGGCGGAAGTTCTCCAGGGTCTGTTTCCTTCTCTTCCCTCTGCTCATGGAGCCGAGGGAATTGTCTGGCAGCCCCTGAACAATCTGCGAGTCCACAGGGACTGTACAAGGGAATCATAAAGGTCGCTGTCCAGCACAACGAGTCTCTGACCCGTGAGATTCATACGCTGATTCTCAGAGCTCTGCCTTCCTGTCGCTGTAAGGAGATTTCCTCTCTCCGCCGAACAGGATTTCGGTGAGTTGCCTGTTTCTGCGTAAATTTAGTGCTAAGGGCTCAGGAAGGGTTCCAGGGTTCAAGACCACAACAATCTGGGCAGGAATTGACCAGCACGGAGACGTGAATTGTTCAGTATTGTCAAAAATATCAAGGGATTTACCTGGTAAAATAGGAATTACAAATGTATTGTAACTAGTTTAGACAAATATTTGTTTTTAAGATCAGTTCCTTGTCTCTTACTGTGTTTGTCTGTCTGTCTCAGTAGCTTCCTTTTTTGGGCTGTGTGGTTTTTCCTCTGGTTCATTCAATTTTTCCAATTCAGCAACTTCACTGTGCTGTTATCTGGTAGAGCTAAAGCCTCTGCCGTTGGTATCTGTGTTACCAGAGGAATCACAACAAGAATGGGTCACACACTGGCCAGATTCTGCTCTCACATTCTGCCTTCACTGGGTCACTCCAGATTGACACTAGCTTCCATGAGAGCAAAATCAGCCCCCCTGTGTTTTTTGGAATTCCCATCTTTCATGCCCAGTCTCAGAATGCCACACAAACAGGGGGTTTCTATCAGAGTCTCTCAGCACCCTAGTAGAAGTGCGCTCTCTGTAGCAGGACCTGGAGCTGAGATTTTTGCAGCTCGGAGCTGAAATTTAAACAATAAGGGGGAATCTGGTCCCATTGAGATCGGTGGTAAAATTCCCAACACGGCCAGGAGTTCAGCCTAAATCTACCTGTAGGGACTTAAATAAATGGCCTGATTTATATCGACCATGAACCTCCAGTGACTTCAACCGTAGTCATCCTATTGCCTATAATGATGGGTGAGCTAGTTTGGACCAATGGTGAACTGAGAGGAGAGTTACTGAAATCTCAAACTCACAGGCTTAGAGGTTCAGAACAATTAGGATACAAAAATGTTCAGGGAGGGCTCCTTTTAGTTTCCACATCGTCTCTCCCTTCTTCCAGGCCTGTCCCTCACTCCTTACCTGGGCATGCTGAGCTGCTGCTGGGGTTCCCTTCACCCCCAGAAAGGCAGTTCAGGCTGATCTCCCCCTTTTCCCCAGTGCAGGGAGACACTGAGTTTAACCTACTCTGAGGAGATATTTCTGTGGGGTTTGGCACTTGGTTTTGGTCCTGGGTGAGGGGTATCAGTGTGTTGCAAGACGGTAAATTGTGGTGGTGAAGGGGTGTCCATGGAGAAGTAGCCAGTACTGGGCATTGTGGGGTAGTGTGCGGGATGAGCACAGGCAGGTAAGCAACCCTGAGTGTTATATGGGTGGGGAACCGGGTGTATATGGACAGGAGACCAGTGCTGGGAGTTGTGGGGGCAGGCAAAGGGTGTACAAAGAGGAGCAGGTAACACTGAGGTTTGTGGGGTATGCAGGGATACATGGACAGTTGAGCAGTGCTGGTGGTTATGGGGGCAGGCAGGGGGTGTACAAGGAGAGGCGGGCGGTATGGGGGGTTGTGGGGATGGTACTGGAGTGTTCACAGACAGGAGGGAAGCCCGGAGGGTTGTAGGGGCTGGGAGTGGGGTATAAAGGGACAGGCGGGCAGCACTGATGGTAGTGGGGCAGGCAGGGGTGTACAGGGACAGCTGAGCACTGCTGGGTGTTTTAGAGGGACCGGGTGGCGTGTACACAGGAAGTTGGGCAGCGCTGTTTAAATTAATTTTTTGTTTGTGATTGTTGGTCCTAGGCCAGCGCTGAGACCTTTCCTGGCCCCGAGTGTGTTAGGGTGGGAAGTCTTTGGGGTGGGGAGGAGGGTGTCACAGGGTCTGTTTAGCCCCAGTGGAAGTTGTGCGGGGTGGGGACCTCCCCTGGCAAGCCACTGAATGGCAGCCTGGGTGTCACAACCTTTACTCAGTTCTCTTGTTGTTGAATGTTCATTACGTAACTTCAATGGTTCTTTCCACAAGTAAAATGCCTGATCTTTCCTCCTCAGTTGGTTCAATCTCCCATCATACTCTGACCCCCTGGCTGTACTCTCCTTCCCCATCCCAGGGTGCCCCAATTCCAAAAGCACGCTTGTTCCCAGTAATTTGTCCATGCTCCCCAGTCATCCCTGGCTCCCATGACCCCCTGATGAAGTGGGTTCTAGTCCATGAAGGTTTATGCCCAAATAAATTTGTTAGTCTCTAAGGTGCCACAAGGACTCCTCATTGTTTTTGCTCATACAGGCTAACATGGCTACCACTCTGAAACATTTCTAGATTAGTGATAACTAAAATATATACCATACTATTGTGTAAATGTGTGACCCCCTTCTCTGTGCTTCTCTCCCATTACAGGTACATTGAGCATTTCTGAACTCGATTGATGCATAAACCACCTCATGGCAGCTTTCAATCTCACCCCCTTTGACTCCTCAACATTCATCCTAACTGGCATCCCTGGCCTGGAAACTGCCCATAACTGGATTTCCATCCCATTCTCTACATTCTACATTTTTGGTCTTTTGGGAAATGTCACGGTTCTGTTTGTTGTAGGGAACGAGCAAACTCTGCATAAGCCGATGTACCTGCTGCTCTGCATGCTGGCGCTCACAGACATTGGCACATCTACTTCCATCATGCCAAAGGCACTGTGTATATTTTGGTTCAATTTGAAAAGCATTACTTTGGGTGGCTGCCTCACCCAGATGTTCTTCCTTCACGTGGGTTCTATGATGCACTCAGCTGTACTTATGACAATGGCTTTTGATCGCTACGTTGCCATATGTAACCCTCTGAGATACGCCACCATCCTCACCAACGCACGAATAGCTAAGCTCGGGCTTGTGGGTTTAATAAGAGCTTTTCTCTTTGTTCTGCCCCTGCCCCTGCTCCTGAGAAGGCAGCCATTCTGTGCTAACCACATTATCCCCCACACGTACTGCGACCACATGGCTGTGGCAAAGATGTCATGTGGGGACATTACAGTCAACAGGATGTATGGCTTGGTGCTAGTGTTTGTAATCATTGGGTTAGACCTCACTCTCATTGCCCTATCCTACGGACTAATAATTAGGGCTGTCCTAAGAATCCCCTCCAAGAAAGCCCACCAGAAAGCCCTCAACACCTGCACAGCCCACATCTGTGTCATGCTGATGTCTTATCCTACCTTCCTCTTCTCCACTCTGACACATCGGTTCGGTCAGGGCATCGCTCCGCACGTTCACATCATCTTGGCCAACCTCTATTTCCTCCTTCTCCCCACGCTCAATCCTATAATTTATGGGGTCAAAACCAAAGAGCTTCGTGAGAAAGTGGGCAAATACACCTGCAGAAGGTGATTACCTGGGGCCTCTGACTTTAACTTGTATGACAGGAGCGTGAACGACTATCTCCTCATTAATCAAGGATGCTCTGTCTCCGTTTGTCTGAGCTCAACATTCGGGTACTCCCATTGAAAATCAGGAGCATTATTTGGAAAAATTCCCTCCAGAAAAGAGATTGGCAATCATGGTAGGAAATGGTAAATTTCACCTATGAAAAATGATTTGAAGAAATCACTATATTTATTTAACTAATCCTAAAAGCGGAAATAAGTTGGGTTTTTCCAGTAATAGCCTTTGGCCTTAACATTACATAAACAGTGATGGAGCCCATGGATTACAGGGTATGGGTAATAAAAGAGTCCCAGAGGTGGAAGACAGTAGAAATGGGAGCCTACCTAGAAGAATTTAGGATTGGATATGAATACACCACAAATACCTTGCAGCCACAAGATGTATGTTTAGAAGTGTTAGGGGGCTTCACACCCTCGCCTGGTTCTTGTCATGCAGACAGAAAGCAAAAAACTAGAAGTCCAAAGTGCAGGCAATATGATGTTTATTGAGGGTAGTTTCCAACAAGCATATCCATAGCTCTGATGCCCCAAAGCCGTGTTTCCCAGTGTCCTGTTCACCTCACTCCTTATCAGGCATAAATATACCTGAAATACATGTCCCTGATCTCACCTCTTTTGTATCCCATGGAAGGGGTAAAGAGTGAGGTTGTGCCCCTTGTGAGGGACAGACATTTATTTGGCCTTAGTGTTGCTTATATCTTCCCTTCAACCCTCTTGCCCCTCCCAACTGGTTTCTTGTCCTTGCCTTGAGGAAGGAATTGAGGCAGTTTTCAAGTGTGCACTTGTATATTATACTCCCACCATGCCCAGTAACACTTTGATTGTTTTTTATCTGTTCCCATTATACTAACAAACCCATCTAGTTATGCAGAAACAACAGTGTCTTTGTTTTTTGTTCGCACATATTAGTAAAGAATATAAGTGTATTAAAATGAAATGGGCAAACAAGACCCAAAATTCTATCTCAGATGAATATACAGGCCTGAATTCTGCATTGTCATAACTAACACTGCTAACAAGAAGTAACAGAGAGAAAATGCCTGTATTTATTGAAATGAATGTGATTGCTGTAACAATGTTATTGGAGCATTCCTATTTAATGAATTATTTGTAAATTGTTAGGCACAAGGCATGCAGAGTCATAGTTGCCATCCACCATGCTTCTAATGAGATTAAATAGTGATTGAGAGGGCTAGCAGTGATTCAGAACACAATTGTTGGGGGACATCGGTGGGATTTTCAATTTGACCTTACATTCCATTGTGTTGATTACTATGTTTCCGGTGGCATTGGTTGTTATGTTCTTAGCACTGACATGATGGATAAGAAGAAAGATCAATCCCTTCAAGTGCCACAGTTCTATAGACCATAGGTACTTCCGAAGATAGGCAAAGTCGGGGTGAAACCGGAGAGTGCCAGTGAGAAGATTCTTGCTCAGTTGAGCAGCCTTAAGCTTAAAGTAACTCACTGAACTTATGATATATCTGTAAAGGCCTTAAAATTAAAGATATATGGCCTCTAAAGAGGGGAATATTAGCCTGGATTGGAGGGCTGTGTACCCCACAATGTTATCAAGCCAACTGCAACCATATGATGTGCTCTCTGCCACTATGAATTAATAAAATAAAACACCAAGTAGTTTAGGGTTAATTGGAAAGCAGGGCTCTTGCTAATCAGAATGAGAGGACTATTTCACACAGGCGGTGTCAGAAATAACTCAAGTAAATAAGTGAGAATGAAAGAAGATAAGTGGATGAGAACTTTGAGTCTAGCCACCTCTGATATTAGAAATGTATTGAAAGTTAGGAAAAGCGATGATCCAGTAGGGGTCACTATGACCTATGTGCTTTGTAGAAGTTATAGAAAATTAGCTAATACAATGAACTCTGGAGCAGCCATCTTGAGAAACGTTTTTTTCCTGAGACACCTCATCCCCAGCTGGTGAGCAAGTGGCCACTGCAAACCTGCTGTTCATTACTCAATGCCATTCCAGATGTTAGGTAAATATGGTAGATGTTCCAAACCTATTGCTTATGTCTGTGTGTGCTTCAATCTAATATGCATTAGATAAGAGCACGCTTACTTGTATTTAATCTTTGATCAGACAGAATTGCTGTATTCCCATTGATTTATTCCTGACGCTGACTGAGTGAAATCATTAAGTTACCCCTCATGTGGGTCCCTCCCACATTTCCCTTGTGATCCCACCCGTTCTCCACGTCTTCCTGCCCCTGCTCCTCTCCTCTGATGAGGCTGCTCTTGCTTCTTGCTGAATCCTTCCTCCTTCACCCCCATGTAACACAAGTCACCACGGCGTTCAATGACAGCCGACTCTCTCCTCTCCTCTCCTCTCCTCTCCTCCACCTTTCTTTTCCATGTCACCCTGCCTACTGCTTGCTGAATCCCTGCACTGCTCAGGACAGGGGTTTGGGGTGCAGGAGGGGGTGCAAAATGTGAGAGGGGGCTCAGGGCAGGGGGTTGAGGTGCAGGAGGGATGCGGCAGGGGGCTCGGGGCAGGGGGTTGAGGTGCGGGGTACAGGAGGGGTTCGGGCTCCAGCCTGGTGCTGCTTACCTCCAGCGGCTCTGGGTGTCAGCGATGCACAGTGGGGCAAAGGCAGGCTCCCTGTCTGCCCTGGCCCCGCGCCACTCCTGGAAGCAGACGGAAACATGTCCCTGCAGCCCCTGGGGGAGGTGGGTGGCAGAGGGCTCCGTGCACTGCCCTCGCCTGCGGGTACCTCCCCCGAAGCTCCCATTGGCCATGGTTCCCCATTTCCAACCAATGGGAGAGGCTGGTGGGTGGCATTGTCCAGTTTAAGTGACAGAAGATGGGAATGTAGATGGAAAAATGCATCTGCTGTAAAAAAAAGACTCCATGAGAGCACTTAGCAGTTTGTTAGGACTGTCAGAGCCTCCCTACCAAAGATTTATTAAAGTATTTGGTTTGTTGAAGAATGGGCAGAAAATAGATTTTTATGTGTGCTTGATGGTTCTTTACCATATTCTCAGTATGACTCACGTAGCACACAAAGCTATGCAGACATGAGACACAACACTTTCTTAGGCCTGACGTGTATAGCAGGGAACTGTCCAAGTGTTAGAGAGTATGCAAATCATCGCTATGCAGAAACAACAAGGAGTCCTGTGGCACCTTAGAGACTAACACATTTATTTGGGCATAAGCTTTCGTGGGCTATAACCCACTTTGTCAGATGCATGGAGTGGAACATACAGTAGGGAGGTATAAATATACAGCACATGAAAAGATGACAGTTACCTTACCAAGTGTGTGTGTGGGGGTGTCAGCGTTAACGAGGCCAAGTTGGAAGCTCTTTGGGTGGAAGCCCAGAAGTACTGTAAGCTGCATGATGTCCTTCTTATCCCAGCACAGAGGAAGGCTATGCTCACAAATGACCTGTGAAAAAAACAGCCTTCCTTGGCTGTTCAGTCATTACAAGCACACTCAGACAATGAGAATATCAGCGAGATAAAAATGAGAGCACTAAAGGAAAACAGGGCAGACAGCTGTATTTTCCTGTGTTGAATGCACTGTTAGGTGAATGTAATTACAGGTTTTCATCCCAGTCAATGGACATCGCTAAAAGTGTAGATGCAGAGCTAAAATGTAATCCAGAGGGCACTGATGGACTGCTCTGTAAATATGCAAGTACCTTTTCAATCAATTTAACACTTGCTCACTCAGAGATGGAGCGACTCGGCAAACGATGGGGGTCCCGGGAGAGGGTGGATGGACTCAGTGAACAGCAGGTGTGGGGACACGGAGGAGAGGTGGTGGAGGACAGGAGAGACTCCACGAGTGGTGGGCTGGGGGAGGAACGTAGGGGAAGAGGGATGGTATAGGGGTCCTTGATCTGCATGCCGGGGGAGATTCTGGCACTCGGCCCAGTCTCCCCATATTCCAGATCCACACACCCATCCATTCTGCCTTCTCATCCCCATCTGTCAGAGCACTGATAGACCCCAAAGGGCCTTGTGTCAAAGCCCAGTGGAGTCGAAAGACTGGTGCTCCTCTACCAATAATCCCCCTGCACATCACAGGATTATGTTCTGACCACAAGGTGGCACTCCCCTGCCAACCAATCCTGAGCGATGGCTATCACAAGGGGAAAGACTTGCCGACTCAACTTTTTTTTCAAAGTTAACATGTTTTACAGGTGTCTCAGTATAATAAATGCAGAACTTTCCAATCGTTTTCAAAGCTCGCAGGTGGGAGCGCCTCAATTCAGCGCCACTCAGCGAAATACACTTAATTCAGCAAGTGCCAAGGATCGGTATGAAGGAGCTGAGAAACTGGCCAGTGATTCCAAACAGATATTTCTCATGCTTTTTTTCTGGAGAGTTGCTTTCATTCAGATCTGTCTACAGCAGCAGTTCTCAAACTATGGGATGTGCGGGAACGTGTAAAGGGAGGCCCAAGCCGTGTGGTTTGGTTTTGATTTATTTTAGGAGCCCTGGCTGTCAGCTGAAGGCTGCATCTCATGCTGAAGGGTCGTGTACACCCTGGGGAGGGGATAAAGGGGACACCTGGAGCCGAGCAATCATGGTGACCATGGGAGCCCAGGCTGACAGCGGGAGCTGCAACCACGCAGGGAGCGTACTGTAAGCTCTTCTCTAGCTCTGCACAGGCCTCTTTTAGCAACTGAGACACATCAGCCGTCTGTTGTGTGATTTCCCCCCAAATATTTTTAAAAAAACGTAACAGCTTACCAGCAGCGCACTTACAGTGAGAAGCAGCTTACATTAGAAATGGATCGTTTCGTGCCAAAGGGAGAAAAGCCTACGGCATAAAATTTAGCGAGGGTGGCAACGGAGGTTCCGGCAGAAGCTGAAAATATAATTAAGCTTATTTCAAACCGGTTGTGTTCTTTTCAGAGGAAGCTCTATGAGTTAACAGGACCGGAAAAAAAAAGTTTTTGAAGTTAACATGTTAACAAGCACTGTTAACATGAAGGTAATGAGGCTTCTTACTGTGTGGATTTGTGCCTTTCCAAAGCTGGCAAGCTGCACAACATAGGTGAGAAACTACTACTGTAAGCAGGGGATTGGTTGTGGGGAACACCTAACCTAGACTCTCAGCAGAGACTTAAGCCAATGAGACAGATCCCACATTGTTAGAACAGAGCTTGGTGATTTTTCATAGCACTTGGACCATCCACTTCCAATCTCAGGAGAATGCTGTACTTCGTGACGGTACCAGACGGGGTATTGTGAGGTAATATTATGGATAACTCTCTTACGCTCCCCCATTGTCCTGCACCTCAGCTTTACTCTCTGCTGGAGCTCAGGTCAGAGCTCTGTCTTTTCTGGACTTTTCAGAAAGCGTTTCACAGGGTGAAATCTTGGGGATATTGTATAAAATCTCGACAAAGAGATGTTAATAGTTCCCAGTCAGTTTCAAGGAGAGGGAACCATACATCTGTTAATGGAGATTCTATGACAAAATAGAAGTATCTGATGAGAAACAGTGAAATGAAGATGAGTCCTATTCAACTACATCGCATAATGGCAGACAGCAAAAGAGCGACCTTTTTTTAAGTGCTTATATGCAAATGCTAGAAGTCTAAACAATAAGATTGGTGAACTTAAGCACCTTGTATTAAATGAGGATATTGATACAATAGGCATCACAGAAACTTGGTGGAATGAGGATAACCAATGGGACACAATAAGACCAAGACAGAAAATATATCAGAAGGACAGAACAGGTCTTGCTGGCAGAGGAGTGACACTATATGTGAAAGAATGCATAGAATCAAATGAAGTAATAATCTTCAATGAATGAAATGGTGCCATAGATTCTCTAAGGGTAGTAATTCTATGCCTGAAAAATAAGAGTGTAGAAGTAGTGATATAACCTGGTGATGGTAACTGAATTGCTCAGGCAGATTAGGGATGCTATAAAAATAAAAAACTCAATAATACTGAGTTTCCACTGCTTGCATCCGAAGAAGTGGGTATTCACCCACGAAAGCTTATGCTCCAATACCTCTGTTAGTCTATAAGGTGCCACAGGACCCTTTGTCGCTTCTACAAATCCAGACTAACACGGCTACCCCTCTGATACTCAATAATACTGGGGGATTTCAACCATCCCCATACTGACTGGGTACATCCCCTCAGGATGGGATGCAGAGAGAAAGTTTCTTGAAACCTTAAACAACTGCTTCCTGAAGCAGCTACTCCTGGAACCACAAAAGGAGAGGCAATTCTTGCTTTAGTCCTAAGTGGAGCACAGGATCTGGTCCAAAAAGTGGATATAGCAGAATCGCTATAGTTCTGGTGATAGTGACCATAATATAATAAAGTTTATCAACCCTGTTGGGGGTGGGAAACACCGCAGGTGCCCACCACTGTAGCATTTTGTGTGCATTTTTTTTTTTTTTTTTTTTTTGGTTAGGTGCTTTGAGGTCATCAGATGGAAAGTACTTAGAAGGGACATTTTGCAAAGCATTTTTGTCAATTGCAAAGCCTTTATTCTTCATTCATGCAGTAGACGCTCTTCCTGGATCACAGGAGAATTGCAATTTGGGCGTGGAATGATCCCTTCTCCCACTCTGTGATGCTGAAGCAACTTGCCAGAAGGAGGGGGGAACAGGGCCTGCCCTCATCATCACTTGTGGGAGGGCTAGACAAAGACACGGGTAGGCCAGCCAGCCTTCTGCTCTGTGTGCAGTCAGTCAGTGTGCTGCAGGGAGTGCCGGATCGCTTGTGGTAGCAGGCACCCTATGCTGAGGCCGAACAACAAATGGCCTGGAGGAATGGAGCTCCCTCCACCAGGGCCAGAGCCCTTCAGAGCCTTCACACGTGTAAGCAGAGGGCCAGGGGCAATTAGGTTTTTTTACTTGTTCACATTTTGCAATGGGCGGGAAGGGGGAGCCCTTGGCGAGTGGAGGGCAGAGAGCTTGTGCAGTGGGAGCTTGCGGGGGCGGGGGAGGGAGAGGGGCATGGAGGGAACAAATGGGGTCAGATGGAGGAGGGACGTGGTGGCAGTGATAGGGAGGGAAGGAGGCATTGGTAGGACAAGACTCAATTCTTTTCAGTGGCTGGGAGATTCCATTTGCCTGATGGCCAGTTTCTCATGAAAATGGGGCTGGGGATTTGGTTCCTTCACCTCTGGGGATATAGGGTCTGCCGGGGGATCTGGCAGTGGCACCAGCATGCTGCCTCACTAGTGGGGCTTTTTGCCTTCTTGGTTCTGTGAGCTGAGTGGGCATTATTGTTGTTAAAGTAGGACTCAGCCTTTATTTTACTGTCAGATTTCATGTCCCTGGGCAGGTCTTCTTCATTGCCTCAGGTGCTTACTGCTCTTGAAACAAAAAAACAAAACAAAACAACAACAACACAGGAAACGCTCAAGCTTAGGTTGTGTGAAGAAATGAAAATGAGGTCGCAGCTTTTGCAGTCTGATTCCACCCATTTTCTTCCTGTCAGGGTGCAAATGCCAATGGAGGGTGAGGCCTGACACCTTGTTTTACTGTGTGACGAAAGGACAAAGATTTCTCAGTTAACTGTAACTGCTACCTGCCATTCGATGTACCCCAGGATCAATGAGAAGGGGTCTCGGGGCACTTTTAAAGGCCTATTTGGAGGCTGACTGCATGTCAGCTATCAGGGTATTTCAAAAACCCTGACTGACATTTTCTATTCCCAAGTTTAGTGCTTTGAATAAGGTGCCTTCTGCATGTCCAGTCTTCACAAACAACCTCACAACAGCTTGCACACAGTGGGAATCATGCTCCATTTTCTTTAGACAGAAATTGCAGAAAAGCAGAGGGTTTTTTTCAAATATAATTTGATTGGGTTCAGGGATTTGGCTGGAAAAGGATTCACACTTGGTGAGCCGGGGGGAGCAGGGATGGGGAGGGAAGAGAAGAGGGAAACAGTGGGAAGGGGGCAGGACCTGGGTGGAGCCGGGGGTGGGACCTTGGGCGCGTTTGTCACCCAACCATTCCTGTGGTCTTTCTTTATGAGTAACATCGAGGCCTGCTGAATTAGCAGGTTGGCTTATCCGTTAATACTGATAACACTGGAGATCCAAGGATGGAAGCACTGATCAGCCAGAACAGCGTTACCGAGGCCACTCGGAGCCCAAGGGTGAACAACTCTACCGTCTAGATCAGGCCTGCACAACATGCGGCCCGCATGGGCTCACTGTGCGGCCCGTGGGGGGGTGAGTAGTGGGCTCATGTGCGGCCCGCGGGGGGGGGGGGGGGGTGAGTAGGCAAGGGTTGCAGCTGTCTGGAGGTGCCTGCCTTCCACACCTTCCTCATTCACACCTCATTCATTCAACAGGGCAAGTGAATACAAAGTGGGGGGAAGATCTTATTCTACTTCTAGCAAAAAGACATTTTTCTTTTACCTTAATTATACTACCTTAGGGGCCCGCTATAACATATTACCAAGGTTCAATACAAAGTCATATAAAAGTTATACAAAAATGCATAAAGCAGAGATTTATCTACAACTGCATTGACTGACTGTTGTGTGCAGTAATATAGTGACCCCTGGGGCGGTGAAGAGGGGTGCGATGGTGGGGCCGAGCGGGGAGGGGGCGGGTCCTATTTTACTGCTGTGATCTAGTCACCCTATGCGCACTGTTTCTTTCCCCCTCTACAGGCTTCCACACCCAGCGCTGAGGAAGGAGGGGTTGTTTCCGCGGGGCGGGCAGCGCTGGTGGGGGGATGTTTCCACGGGGCCGAGGGTTTCGGCCCTCAGCTGTTTTCTTTGGAGTAATATGGCCCTCGCCACTTTACGAGTTGTGCAGGCCTGGTCTAGAGCAAGTCGATGATTGTTGTGCCTTCTGCTCAAAATGTTGCCACTGCCTTAGTCGCTGGGGTTCCACCACTTCCTCATTCACCACAGCGAGTCGTTCAAAGGCATGAGTAAGGATAAGATTATATCAGGGGAGTCACTGATTCCATGACTTTCAGAGACCTCCCTCACATTTGCCACATTAGCCGCAGCAGATGGTGGGCCTTCCCCCGTCCCGAAGAGGAACTTGGGCTCCCATCCTCCCGATCAGGCTTTAATCACTCACCTCTCAGTCTCCCCTCCACACACATTATTTTTAATAAAAGTCACAGACAGGTCATGGGCTTTCTGTTCATTTTTCTTTAATGCCCATCAGCTATTATGATGTGTTGAAAAAAATTCCATGTTGCAGTGTGCAGCCCCCACTCCTGTTCAGTGGCCAAGTAGGAGGTTGTTCGAGAAAGGAACAGGCTAGGGAAGCCTGCTTGTGACTTTTTAAACAACTTTAGGGAACTGGGCCTGAGGCTTCTTTGTGTGCTCTTCGTTGTGTGTCAGGGTGTGTTCACCTCAGACCAGACCCACTCAGATAAACCACCAGGAACAGGCTTTATTCTGTAAAGAACATAGAACAGGATCACAGTCCAGCAGCCTTCTCTCTGCTTCCCTGCTATGGGCTCCCAGCCCAGTCAGTGCCGAGACCCCGGGCTTGGGGGGCAGAGGGAACATACTGGCAGGAACCAGGAAGTTCTCCCAGCATGCTGCAGTTAGAGTCCACAACATGTAGCTCCCAGGGCTGCTGTTGAAGCACACTGGACTTTGGACTACAAATGCAAGACAGGATAATTCTGGGTTTATACTTCAGTCAGGGGTGTGAGCCTGGGGAGCTGGAAATTGGCTGGTGTCGGCTTTTTGTATTTGGGTGGCTTAGGTAAGCCCTGAGATAGCTCAGTTGGGTGTGTGGTGCCATCTGCTGTTGTGTTGGATGATAACAGGGCCGGGAGAGGATGAATCACCAGCAAAGCAGTGTGAAAGAGAGCCAGCCCTGCTGGGTGGTTAGAGGGGCAGAGTAGCGGGTGGAGGGATAGCTCAGTGGTTTGAGCATTGGCCTGCTAAACCCAGGGTTGTGAATTCAATCCTTGAGGGGGCCATTTAGGGATCTGGGGCAAAAATTGGGGATTGGTCCTGCTGGGGGTTGGACTAGATGACCTCCTAAGGTCCCTTCCGACCCTGATATTCTATGATTATAGCATCATTATGATATATTTTATGCACAATGGGTCATGTAAGATGTCATTGGAAAAGTTATCATTTGTTGAACATTATTATCCTATTTGTACGTATGTATCATTTTTGCCTCTGAAGTTATGAATATTGATTACATATGTGCATTTCTAATGTGGTTATACCTGAGTTACTCCGAAGAGCAAAGATTATTTCTGTCTAGATAGCTGGGTGGATAGGGCCTATTCCAGGCAATGAGCCATTAGAGAAAAATTAGGCCTTAGGATAAATTTATCTCCCACCTGGTGAGGCTTTCTGAGAATGCATCAGACAGTCAATAAGTAATGAACACTATGAATCTATAAGGGCCACATAACTCTGGACTCCATCTTGGGATGTCTGTACTTTTACCACAAATGGGTGTATGAACCAAGTGCTGGCTCAGAGGCACTGGTGCCAATACCCCTGTATTGGAGTGCAGGGACCTCTCTCTTCCCCCACCAAGGGGAGGTGTATGGTGGGAATATGGATGTTGAATATTCGGGGTTTATACTAGAACGTCCGAAGACAAGCAGGGTCCTTGCCCTGGACAGTGTGCAGTGAGGGGAATTGTGATACACAGAGTCCTGGCTGGCTTTATACCGAGCAGTTCCAGGGCATTGGAACTGTCCCTCTGTCACAGAGGGCCTCGATAAATACAGTTGCCATGTGTAGGAGCTGCTGGCAGCTGCCTGAAACAATGGGCCATCAGGACACAGATGTTAATCCCAGGATAGAATCACAGAATCATAGAAGATTGGGGTTGGAAGAGACCTCAGGAGGTCATCTGGTCCAACCCCCTGCTCAAAGCAGGACCAACACCAACTAAATCATCCCAGGCAGGGCTTTGTCAAGCCGAGTGTTTAAAACCTCTAAGAATGGAGATTCAATCACTTCCCTAGGTAACCCATTCCAGTGCTTCACCACCCTCCCAGTGAAATAATGTTTCCTAATATCCAACCTAGACCTCCCCCACTGCAACTTGACACCATTGTTTCTTGTTCTGTCATCTGCCACCACTGAGAACAGCCTAACTACATCCTCTTTGAAACCTCACCTAAGGTAGCTGAAGTCTGCTATCAAATCCCCCCTTAGATTTCTCTTCTGCAGACTAAATAAAGCCAGTTCCCTCAGCCTCGCCTTGTAAGTCATGTGCCCCAGTCCCTAATCATTTTTGTTGCTTTCTGCTAAACACTCTCCAATTTCTCCACATCCCTTCTGTAGTGTGGAGCCCAAAATTGGATGCAGTACTCCAGGTGTGGCCTCACCAGGGCTGAACAGAGGGGAATAATCACTTCCCTCGATCTGCTGGCAATGCTCAAATTGAGTTCATGGAAGCCAAACATTCAGCAAGTAAATTACCAGAATAACGGGGCAGACAAATCAAATCTGAAAGGAAGTGCTCGAGAAAGGCAAAAAGGCAGGGGAGCAGCTCGTTTTGTGGTAGACCAGGGAGGAGAGCCGACTTGTCACTGGCAGCTCCAGGGCAGATGAGTTGAAGGAAGGTAGAATCTCCCCCTGAACAACTGCCCAAAGGTCCCTTACTGAGGGAAGGGAGGGCTTGCAGCAAGGACAGCCTGGGAGGGAAGCGTTCATGTCTCACATGAACCCTGGGCTTGATTGACCCCTTTTATTTGATGTTTGGACTATCCCAGCAGGGGAAAGCCTTTGGACTGAGCTGGCCCTGGGAGGTTGGATGAGATAGTATCCACACTTTGAGGACAGGGATCAACAAATGCACTGTCTGGAGCAAGTCAGTGACTATTGTGCCTCCTGCCCAGAGTGTCGGCTGGCCGTTGTGAAGTGCTGAAGGCTGGAAAGCTGTTGCCTCGGTAACACTGTTCAGTCTGCTCTTTGCTTCGTCCTCGGAGCTCCAGTGTTATCAGCATTAGCAGACAAGGCAGCCTGCTCAATCAGCACACCTCATAAAGAAAGACCACAGGCATGGTTTGGTGAAAAGGGCTCCTGGCCAGGTTTATTACCCACAAGGCATAGCTCTAGTGCCCTCCCTACATGGTTACAGGCACACTAACACATGAGTGCTGATTGAGTCAGCCAGCAGCAGGACTCTCTGCTGTCCCCTAGGCCACACAAAGGGTTAAGGTGAGGTACCCCCAAATGTATAGCCTGAGACAAACAACTGGGGGATAAACAATTCATAGATTCATAGATTCTAGGGCTGGAAGGGACCTCGAGAGGTCATCGAGTCCAGCCCCCTGCCCTCATGGCAGGACCAATTACTGTCTAGACCATCCCTGAGAGACATTTATCTAATGTACGTACCATCTTTCGTGCTTCATAACTTCTGTTTGTTACCTCCCCTTGTTCCTGATATCTTAGACAAAACACTCCTATTCATTATTTTGTCTGAGCAGCTTATCTTGTACTAGACTGGGATGGATCTGCACTAGCCTTGAACATCTCCCTCCACCCTCCCTCTCCTAATTATAGCCGGTGCAGTTATTCTAGCAGTCCCCAGGCTTCAGGGCACATGCTGATCACTGAAGGGGATCAGGAAGCTGCTCCTGCCCATGGCACGACACTGCACTATGGGGGGGTTTATGACTAATCAGGGGCGATCAGACAGAGGCTATCAGATGGGAGGGGCTCTTATTCTGTATCTGAAACAAGGATGTGCGAGAGCCTTTCCATTGCGTGTTGCGTTATCAGGGATTCGGAGCAGGGCTCGTCAGCCGGAAGGGGAGGAGGAGATGCTCAGATTCGACGATGACGAGCAGCAGCAGGAAAATGCTGATAGATAAATGAGTACGTCTAAAGCTTGTCTTTTCCTTTTCTTTCTGGTGTTTTAGTAATGCCGGACCACTCTATCAAGTCTGCAAAAGTCAGTTTCCCCTGACAATCTGAGCCTCCCTTATCGGCAAATCACTTTTTCACTCCCAGGAGAGGCTCTCAGGCTGAAGTTCTCCAAGGTCAATTTTCTGCTCTTCCAGCTGCTCCTGGGAATTGTCTGGGAGTCCAGGCTAACCTGGGAGTCTGCAGGGACTTTACAGGGGAATCATAAAGGTCTCTGTCAACTACGTTGAATGTCAGATGTGAAATTCATACATCTGCCTTCCTGTCACTGTAAGGTGATTTCCTCTCTCTGCTGAGCAGGATTTCGGTGAGTTGCCTGTTTCTGCATTAATGTTAGTGCTGAGGGCCCAGGAAGGGTTCCAGGGTTCAAATCCAGAACCACCTGGGCAGCAATTTACCAACACGATGACTTGAACTGCTTAGTATTGTCAGAAATACCAAGCGATTTACCTGGTAAAATTGGAAATACAAATGTATTGAAAATAGGGGGGAGGGATAGCTCAGTGGTTTGAGCATTGGCCTGCTAAACCCAGGGTTGTGAATTCAATCCTTGAGGGGGCCATCTGGGGCAAAAATTGGGGTTTGGTCCTGCTTTGAGCAGGGGGTTGGACTAGATGACCTACTAAGGTCCCTTCCAACCCTGATATTCTATGAAATATTTGTTTTTCAGATTAGTTCCTTGTCTCTTACTGTGTCCTTCTATCCGCCTCAATAGCTTCCTTTTTTTGTGGCTGGGTGGTTTTCTCTCTGGTTCACTTGCTAGTCAATGCAGCCAAAACCTCTGCAGTGGGTATTTGTGTTACCAGGAGGATAAACAGGTTTCACACAAAGGTCAAATTGTGCTCTCATATTTTGCTGGCAGTGGATCACTCCAGATTGACACCAGTCTCCCTGAGAGGAAAATCAGGGCCTGAGTGTTTGAAATTACCATCTTTCGTGCCCTAGTCTCAGAACAAAGTGAGGGTTTCCTTCGGACTCTTTGAGCGCTCTGTGTAGCAGAACCGGAAGCCATGGTTTTCACAGCTCGGAGCCGAAAGTTAAACACTACGGGTGAAATCTTGGTGCTATTGAGTTCAATGGCACAACTTCCAAATGGCCAGAAGTTCACCCTAAATCCATATTTAGAGACATTTGGAGCCCGGCATTGAGGCTTCAGAGACTTCTACTGGAGTTGTCTGTGGCCTCTAAGGCCCAGGGAGCTCATTTGGAACAAAGAACTGACAGGAGAGGAGATTTGAAGGAATCGGAAACTCACAGACTTAGAAGTTCAGAACAATCAGTATAACGGGATTTTTCTGAGTGGGGAACAGGGCCGGCTCTACGCAGCAGCAAAGCAAGCATGTGCTTGGGGCAGCACATTTTCAGGGGCGGCATTCTGGCCATCCTTTTTTTTTTTCTTGGAGTGGCAAAAGCCCAGAGCCGGCCCTGGCAGCAGCAGCGCGCCGTGCACGGGGAGCACCCTGGGGCCGCTGCGGTTTGCGCCGCCGGCCGCAGGCCGAACAGTCAGGGAGCAGCACCCGCACCTTGTGGCTGGGCCAAGCGGACTCTGAGCACGGGACACTCGGGCTGGGGGCTGACCCCCAGCACCACAGCCAGGGCTAGGAGAAGCGGCCCAAGCCACCCAGGGGCTGCGGCAGGATGCCCAGGAGCAGCAGCGGAGCAAGAGAGGGGACTGGTGCCCGGGGTGCTGCCGTGCGGGGCCGCCATCCCGCTCTCTGGGGCTCCGCTCCCTCTGGGGCTGTCCTGCCCCGGCTCCTCAGCCCCCTGCCAGGGTGGCCCCCCGCCCAGCTCTGCCCTCCCGGGTCCCGTCTGGTCCTGGAGGTGGGAGCCCCGGTTGGAGAGACCCTGTGCTGAGGCACGGCCCGGGAGCCCCGCTGCTTACCCCAACCCTGCCAGCGCCAGACCGGCTGGAGGCGAGGGGGGAGCGGGCGCAGTCAGCACTGGTAGGGAGGTTCCCAGGGATGGGGCAGCAGGGGTGCGGGTGTGGGGGGGAGAGCCCAGCGCTGGGGCGGCAGGGGGGTGCCCAGGGCTGGGGTGGGGGACAGCCAAACATTTTTTTGCTTGGGGCAGCAAAAAACCTAGAGCCAGCCCTGGTGGGGAGAAGCGTCTGCTCTCTCTGTGCCCCTGCATCTCTGCTTCTGTAAAGAGCGAGAAGCACCAAAATATAGTAAAAGTAAAAACATGTTTCTGGCTTAAAAGAATCCAGGGGGGCATTGGAAATATCGGGGGGCGGGGTGATGTCCAGGAATGAAGTATCTGTGTGATTGTGGGCGGAAGGGAGGACGTCCAGTATCTAGCTCACAGTGGCGTGGAGTCCTGAAAAGGGGTGAAATAGGGAATGCAAATCCTTCCTAATTCACAGACTGAAGAAGTGTGATGAGGCCTCCTGGCGCAGTGGGCTGTCTCAAACTGTAACAGAAGGTGGACCACACTATAGCAGATTGTCTCTGACACTGTCCCCCATCTGGACCATCCCTCCTCTCATGAGCAGCTCCACTACAGCCTCGTGGTAACCTCAGCAATTGCCAGCACGGAAAAGCAGCCTCAGGAAGGGGTGTCTGGGTTTCTAGGGGGCTGCCATACGTTAAAGCTTCGTGTCGTTTTGAGGAAGAGTTACTAACACTGGCTCCTTTTAGTCTCCACGTCCTCTCTCCCTCCCACCGGGTCTGTCCCTCTCTTGTTCCCTGCACAGGCTGAGCTGCTGCTGGGGTTCCCTTCGCCCCCGGAAAGGCAGTTCAGTCTGATCTCCCCCTTTTCCCTGGTGCAGGCAGGCACTGAGTTTCACCTCATCTGTGGCGGTATTTCTGTGAGCTGTCGCTGTGGGGTCTGGCACCTCAGTGTGGGGTATCACTGTGTTGCGGGGCTGGAAGTTGTGGGGCAGGGGGAAAGAGATGGACAAGCAGGCAGCACTGGGGTTTGTGGGGGCAGGTAGGGGGTGTACACAGGCAGGTGGACAGCACTAAATGTTATGGGGATGGGGACTGGGTTGTACACGGACAGGTGGGCAGTGCTGTAGGTTGTGGGTGCAGGGAGAGAGGTGTACAGGGGGAGGCAAACAGTGCTGCTGACAATACATTTTTCTATGGGATTGCTGGGCCAGCGCTGGGAGGTTTCTTGGCCCCAGGTGTGTTTGGGTGGGTTTCAGGGTCTCTTTGCCCTGGCAAGCCACAGAGCTGCAACCTGGGTGTCACAACCTTCACTCGGTTTTGTTTCCATTTGTTGTTGTTACGTAACTTCAGGTATTTCACCAGTGGAAAGAACCATTGATCTTTGCTGCTCAGATGGTTCAGTCTCCCATCATACTGTGACCCCACTGTCCATACTCTCCTTCTCCATCCCAGGCTGCCCTGATTCCAACAGCACCCTGGTCACGAGTGTCTTCTTCATACTCCCCAGCCATCCCTGGCTCCAACAACCTTCAAGTCGCCCAACTCTCCTGTGATAAATGAGGACAGGTAGCTCTCTTTCATGGACACCCAGCCAGTCAGTTATCAATAGAATCATCCTTAGCAGTTGTACCCTAATTGTCTTACCTGTAAAAGGTTAAGAGCAGCTTAAATTGAGTTAAAAAAATAAGAAAGGAATACTTGTGGCTCCTTAGAGACTAACAAATTTATTTCAGCATAAGCTTTCGTGGACTACAGTCCGCTTCGTCGGATGCATGGAATGGAACATACAGTGGGACGGTATTGATACATTCAGAGAAACATGAAACTGTAAATGGCTAATTAATTGAAAGGAACTGTTATCAGTAGGAAAGATAAAAATTGAGTGGGCACCTTACCAGGGGAACCAATAGGGAAGTTGTACCCTTTCAAATTGGGAAAACCTGCTGCGTGTAGGGGTCATTTGTTCTGCTGGGCAGACAGGGCAGCAATTAGTCAGTAAAAAGTTTCGAGCCAGGTATGGAAAATCATCAGAATCATACCTAGAAACTACTCCTTTGGAAGCCCAGATATGCAATTAGATCAGGAAATGTTAGATAGACGCGATTAGAGATCTTTTTAGTTTTGGCTTGTGGATTCCTCTGTGCTAACCACAGGTGCTTTTTAAGATGGACCTCAAGAAGCTATTCTTGGTGCTTAATTCCTGCAGTTGCTCTTTAAAAGCTAGCAACAACCTGAGTTTCCAGATGTATTTTCTTCTTTTTAAAATAAATTTTATGTTTTTTAAGAGGTTTGTCCACATGTTCTTTAGTTAGCTGGTGGCAACAGCTGATTTTTTTTCTTTTCCTTTCTCAGCTCTTCCCTGGAGGTGGGTGAAAGGGCTTGAGGGTACCCCACAGGAAGGAACTCCCAAGTGCTCCTTCATGGGCTCTCAAAGGGGTTCTGCACTTGCGTGCTGGCAGCATCTACCTATCCAAGCTCAGAGAAAAGCTGTAACCTTGGGAGTTTAACACAAGCCTGGAGCAGCCAGCAGGGCCGGCTCTAGGCACCAGCAAAACAAGCATTTGCTTGGGGCGGCCGGGAGCCCTGGGAGCTGTAGTTCCTTGGTTAGCTCCCTGCCTATAGAGTCAGCCCTGGAGCAGGGAAAGAACTACATTTCCCAGCATTCCCTTGGCCGCTATCAACAGGAAAGGGAGCGGGGGGGAGTGAGATAGCTGAGACATGCTCTGGCTTGCTGTGTTTGCAACTGGCTGCTGAACGGTAGGAATATCATATTTTAACATTTTTAAAAAAAAGAGAGAGAGAGAGGACACTCCACTGGTGTGACCTCCCCTTACAGCCCCCAAAGAAAGAATTGGGTGGACGAAATAGACAGTGCACCTCTCTATCTGAAGCCTAGCAAGGGAGGTAGGTGGATCCCACTAGAATTTAAAATGAAAAGTAATGGAGGGGAGGCTCTACTAGAGGACCTGGGCAGCTTTGGGTACAGTACCAGGCACGTAGGAGGATTTCCACCTCTGAGCCATGGAAGCAGAAATTGACTTTTCCTTTCCAGATTTAGCAAATATTCAGAGAGGGAATCTAGCACCTGCCTTCCAGATTTGAACACCCTCAAAATTCAGGAACGCTCAAGCTCAATTTGGGCAGCTGTTACTTCATTTCTCCCAAATCAAATATACTGATCCACTGTAACTTGCTGTAGAAAAAGTAGGATACAATTGAGCAAGAAATGCTTCCTGGTGGTTATTAGGACTGGAATTGCTATTTTCAACAGCCATTGTCTTTTTGTTTTGTTTTGATTTGTTAAAAAGGAAGATGGTGATATTGCATTGTCAAATTCCCCGTAGAAACAAAGAATGGAACAAAAGAATAATAAAGGCGCCTCAACTTTTCTTCATTAATGTTGGACAGTCTTATAACATGCATCCAGCTATCCTTCAATCACACAAAGCAGAAAATTGTTCCACTTTACTGCAGTTCTGTAGCCATATGGGAACCAATCCTGTCTGTGTTCTGTGCACATCCAAAATTCCTACTGAATGACCTGCCCTGGGACCGAGTTACCAGTGACCCAGGGCTAGGGCGGCAGGAGGGTGCAGTTGCAGTGGGAGAGTCCAGGGCTGGGGCAGTAGGGGGTGCGGGTGTTGGGGTGAGAGCCCAGGGCTGGGGCAGCAGGAGGGGGGGGGGAGCCCAGGGCTGGGGTGGGGGGCAGCCAACATTTTTTTTGCTTAGGGTGGCAAAAAATCTAGAGCTGCCCCTGGCGGCCAGTATTAATTTTTAGAGTCCTTGCAGGCCCGCACCTTCTGCACTTGAAGTGCCAGAGTGGGGAATGAGCCTTGACATCTCCCCACAACTCTTCCTCGTCTGGGGAGTAATCAGTGACTGTGTCTCACCGGTGAGAAATCTCACACATGGGAAGCTGTGCTGCTGATCTTGGTGCACCCATAGACACTGCACACAGCTTCAGGGGCTGCTCTACAGGAACAAATTGCAAGCTGAGAATTGTACACATTATATAATGAGAATGGGCAACTCTGGGACATGTGCCACCTACAGGAACCACTGGCAGCTGCCTGAAACTGGGCCACTGGGACACAGATGTTAAACTGTGGATGTTCTGGGACCATTTTTTAGCTAGCTCTGTTAGCCATGCTCTGTGATGGTTGTACATTCATTCCTCAGAGTGGGGATTTTATGGGCTCAGGTCATTTTTTTTCTCACCTAAAATGTTCATCCATGCAGTGCCTCATGGGATCCCTCAGCCTCATGAAATACACACCTACTGTAACAAAGTTATCAAAGTGCACAGTCATGCTGAAAGGGCATAAGGAGTGGGGCTCGGCAGGGATCAGTTCTGGGTCCGGTTCTGTTCATAGAATATCAGGGTTGGAAGGGACCTTAGGAGGTCATCTAGTCCAACCCCCTGCTCAAAGCAGGACCAATCCCCAATTTTTGCCCCAGATCCCCAAATGGCCCCCTCAAGGATTGAACTCACAACCCTGGGTTTAGCAGGCCAATGCTCAAACCACTGAGCTATCCCTCCTCCCTTTATTATTCTTTTGTTCCATTCAATGTCTTCATCAACGATTTACATAACGGCATAGACTGTACACTTATAAAGTTTGCAGATGATACCAAGCTGGGATGGGTTGCAAGTGATTTGGAGGATAGGATTATAATTCAAAACGATCTGGACAAACGGAAGAAATGGTCTGAGGTAAATAGGATGGACTTCAATAAGGAAAAATGCAAAGAAGGATCAATCAGTTGCACACATACACAATGGGAAATGACTGCCTAAGAAACAGTATGGCAGAAAGGGATCTAGGGGTCATAGTGGACCAAAAGCGAAATATGAGTCTACGGTGTAAAACTCTTGCCAAAAAAGCAAACCTCATTCTTGGATGTATTAACAGGAGTGTTGAAAGCAAGACACAAGAAGTAATTCATCCTCTCTACTTTGCGCTGATTGGGCCTCAATGGGAGTATTGTGTCCAGTTTGGGTGCCTCTGAGCTTGACTATGACCTAAATAATCGGATGCCATATGGAAATGTTTCCATCTCACTGCTCACCCATTTCTAGATTGTTAATACCTATAAAATATTTACCATGTTGTTTTTTAAAGCGTGTAACCCTCCTCTCTCTGCATCTCTCCCTTCACAGGAACCTTGAGCATTTCTGAGCCCAGTTGAAGCATTCAACATCTCATGTCAGTTTTCAACCTCACCCCCTTTGAACCTTCAACATTCAACCTAATGGGCATCCCTGGCCTAGAAGCGGCCCACCTCTGGATCTCCATCCCATTCTCTCTGTTCTACATTATTGGCCTATTGGGAAATTTCACAGTTCTGTTTGTTGTAGGCAAAGAGCAGACCCTGCACAAGCCGATGTACCTGCTACTCTGCATGCTGGCATTCACAGACATTGGCACGTCTACCTCTGTTGTGCCAAAGGCGCTGTGTATATTTTGGTTAAATTTGAAAGGCATTACTGTGGGTGGCTGCCTCACCCAGATGTTCTTCCTTCATGGGGTTTCTATGATGCACTCAGCCGTCCTCGTGACAATGGCCTTAGATCGCTACGTTGCCATATGTAACCCTCTGAGATATGCCACCATCCTCACCAACGCACGAATAGCTAAACTAGGGCTAGTGGGCTTGATAAGAGCTATTCTCCTAATTCTACCCCTGCCCCTGCTCCTGAGCAGGCAGCCATTCTGTGCCAACCGCATTATTACCAACACGTACTGCGACCACATGGCTGTGGAAAAGATGTCATGTGGGGACATCATAGTCAACAGGACGTATGGTTTGGTAATAGCATTTGTAGTCATCATGTTAGACCTGACTCTCATTGTCCTATCGTACTGTCTGATTGTCAGGGCCATCCTCAGAATCAACTCCAAGGAAGCTCACCAGAAAGCCCTCAACACCTGCACAGCCCATATATGTGTGATGCTGATGTCTTATCCTCCCTTCCTCTTCTCCACTCTGACACACCGGTTCGGTCAGGGCATCGCTCCGCAGGTTCACATCATCTTGGCCAACCTCTATTTCCTCCTCCCCCCCATGCTCAACCCTATCATTTATGGGGCCAAAACCAAAGAACTTCGTGAGAAAATGGGCAAATACATCTGCAGAAGGTGATCTCCCAGGGCCACTGACTTTAAACCAGCATGTCCCAAAGGGGAAACAATATCTCCTTGATAATCAATGGTGTTTTGTTCCAGTTTGGCTGAGCTCAGGATTGTGGAGTGAGTGGGGGGACTCAGACCCTTTTTCTCCAGGACTCCCCTTCCACTCTCATGTGTAGCAGTCCTCTTAATGGTGAAAAATGTTGAGGAGAATGGGTTTTGTACTGGTCTTGTTGACGGAGGACACCTTTTTAAAAAAGAAGTCTGAGAGAGACAGAAAATCTGGAAATACAGCAGTGATTTCTAGGATTTGTTGATTGCTCTCAGTGAGGGGATACTGGTGCCATCTATCAAAACATTGAGCAGTTCCTACAAGCATCAGGGACTGCAAACTTGCTGTTTGTAGCACAGTGTTATGATGGGGCACTGTCATGGCAGGTTATGCAAAGGGAGTACAGCAAAAAATGCTGAAGGTCACTCCATTTGAATATATATATAGTCACACTGCGTAGCTCATAACTTGAATTTGGTTCAATTTGAAGGCTGCAAAGTAAACTGGAGAGCACAACAGGATTTTTTTCCACTCTAGAGGACTTCTTTACCTTCTTTCCCCAGTCTGACACACATCATGCTTACGTGAAGGGCCAGAAAACGCTTATAGTAAAACTGGAATTCTCTCATGTCATTTAAATAAGATGAGATGGGCATACAGATGTAAAAATGCATCTTCTGAACCAAAAAAACCAAAAAAAAACTCGATGAGAGCACTTCTCAGCAGTTTGAGGGGCCTGTTAGAGCCTCCCTGCTGAAGATTTATTGAAGCATTTGATTTGTTGAAGAATGTGCATAAAATAGATTTTTGTGTGTCATAGAATCATAGAATATCAGGGTTGGAAAGGACCTTAGTGGGTCAACTAGTGCAACCCCTTGCTCAAAGCAGGACCAGTCTCCAATTTTTGGCCCAGATCCCCAAATGGCCCCCTCAAGGATTGAACTCACAACCCTGGGTTAAGCAGGCCAATGCTCAAACCACTGAGCTATTCCTCCCCCCCATGGAGCTTATGGAGCCTCCTAGGTCACCCAGGTGATATGGGGATGAAAGGATCTGTTGGACACTTCTCAGAGCTGTGCAGAGATAGGGTAGGCCAGGAGTCTGCCTTAACCCCTGGCCTCAACTGTACCGTTGACCGGACTTTTAATGTCCCACTTGGCAGTGTTGACCAGAGCCATCATGGTCCCTTTTCAACCGGGTGTTCCGGTCAAAAAACAGATGTTTGGCAACCTAATCAAGTAGCCAAGTTTTCTCCCTTTGAACTGCTATCTGGGAAAAAAACCTCGAGGCTTTCCAGACCTGTCTGGAGAAATATGGAAGAGCAAAGAACAGAGTCCAATACATTCTTCAACTAAAGAAATCACGCTAAGGGTAGCCTAGAATTCCTCCTTACCTGTAAGGGGTTAAGAAGCTCAAATAACCTGGCTGGCACCTAACCAAAAGACCAATAAGGAAAGAAGATACTTTCAAATCTGGGGGCGGGGAGGCTTTGTTTGGGCTCTTTGTTTGTGTAGGTGTTCTCTCTTGGGACTGAGAGGGGCCAGACAGAAATCCATCTCCTCCAAACCATCCTAAACCAAGTCTCCAATGTTGCAAAAAGTGTACATAAGCCAGGCAAGGCGTATTAGGTTATCTTTTGTTTTGCTTGTGAATTTTCCCTGTGCTAAGAGAGAGGTTTATTCCTGTTTTCTGTAACTTTAAAGTTTTATCTAGAGGGGAATCCTCTGTGTTTTGAATCTGATTACCCTGTAAAGTTATTTTCCATCCTGATTTATAGAGATGATTTTTACCTTTTAAAAAAAAATAAAATCCTTCTTTTAAGAACCTGACTGATTTTTCCATTGTTCTAAGACCCAGGGGTTTGGGTCTTTGATCACTTTGTAACCAATTGGTTAGGATATTATTCTCAAGCCTCCCTAGGAAAGGGGGCATAAGGGCTTGGGGATATTTTGAGAGAAGAGGAACTCCAAGTGGTCCTTTTCCCTGGTCTTTTGTTAAATCACTTGGTGGTGGCAGCGTACCATCCAAGGACAAAGGATTTGTGCCTTGTGGAAGTTTTTAACCTAAGCTGGTAAAAATAAGCTTAGGGGCTTTCATGCGGGTCCCCACATCTGTACCCTAGAGTTCAGAGTGGGGAGGGAACCCTGACGTTGTGTGTGCTTGATGGCTTTTGACTATGTTCTTAGTATGACTCATGTAGTATGCAAAGCTCTGCAGACACAGAAACGACACTTTCTCAGGTCTGCAGTGTATGGCAAGGAACTGTCAAAGCATTAGAGAGCATGCAAACCAGCGCTAAATGTGATTCTCTTTGGGAGGAAGCCCAAAAGTTCTGGGAGCTGCACGATGCCCCTGTTACCCCTGCCACAGAGGAAGACTATGCTCACAGATGACCTGTGAAAAAAACAGCCTTTCTTTGCTGTTCAGCTATTAAATGCACACTCAGACAATGAGAATATTAGCCGGCTAAAAATGAGAGTGCTAAAGGAAAATGGGTCAGACAGCTGTATTTTTGTGTGTTGGACGCACTGATAGGGGAATGAAATTGCAGGTTTTCAACCCAGTCAAGGAATATTGCTAAAAGTATAGATGCAGGGCTAAAATGTGATCCAGAGGGTACTGATGGACTGCTCGGGAAATATCAAAGAATCATAGAATATTAGGTCATCTAGTCCAACCTCCTGCTCAAAGCAGGACCAATCCCAACTAAATCATCCCAGCCAAGGCTTTGTCAAGCGATCCTTAAAAACCTCTAAGGATGGAAATCCCACCACCTCCTTAGGGAACCCATTCCAGTGATTCAGCACCCTCCTAGTAAAATAGATTTTCCTAATATCCAACCTAGAACTCCTCCACTTCAACTTGAGACCTTTGTTCCTTGTTCTAGCATGTGCTTCCATTGAGAACAACCTAGCTCCATCCTCTTTGGAACCCCCCTTCAGGTAGTTGAAGGCTGCTATCAAATCTCCCCTCACTCTTCTCTTTTGCAGACTAAATAAACCCAGTTCTCTCAGCCTCTCCTCGTTAGTCATATGTCCCAGCTCCCTAATAATTTTTGTTGCCCTCTGCTGGACTCTCTCCAACTTGTTCACATCCTTTCTGTAGTGGGGCCCCCAAAACTGGATGTAATACTCCAGATGTGGCCTGACCTGTGCTGAAAAGAAGGGAATGTGAGTGCAGAGCCATTGGCCATTATCTTTGACAAATCATGGCAATCGGGGGAGGTCCCAGATGACTGGAAAAAAGCTAATGTAGTGCTCATCTTTAAAAAAGGGAAGAAGGAAGATCTGGGGAACTACAGGCCAGTTAGTCTCACCTCAGTCCCTGGAAAAATCATGGAACAGGTCCTCAAGGAATCAATTCTGAACCACTTAAAGGAGGGGAAAGTGATCAGGAACAGTCAGCATGGATTCACCAAGGGCAAGTCATGCCTGACTAACCTAATTGCCTTCTACGATGAGATAACTGGCTCTGTGGATGAGGGGAAAGCAGTGGATGTGCTATTTCTTGACTTTAGCAAAGCTTTTGATACAGTCTCCCACAGTGTTCTTGCCAGCAAGTTAAAGAAGTATGGGCTGGATGAATGGACGGTAAGGTGGATAGAAAACTGGCTGGATGGTCGTGCTCAACGGGTAGTGATCAATGGCTCCATGTCTAGTTGGCAGCCGGTATCAAGTGGAGTGCCCCAAGGGTCGGTGCTGGGGCTGGTTTTGTTCAATATCTTCATCAACGACCTGGAGGATGGTGTGGACTGCACCCTTAGCAAGTTTGCAGATGACACTAAACTGGGAGGAGTGGTTGATACGCTGGAGGGTAGGGACAGGATACAGAGGGACCTAGACAAATTAGAGGATTGGGCCAAAAGAAATCTGATGAGGTTCAACAAGGACAAGTGCAGAGTCCTTCACTTAGGATGGAAGAATCCCATGCACTGCTACAGACTAGGGACCGAATGGCTGGGCAGCAGTTCTGCAGAAAAGGACCTAGGGGTACAGTGGACGAAAAGCTGAATATGAGTCAACAGTGTGCCCTTGTTGCCAAGAAGGCTAACGGCATTTTGGGCTGTATAAGTAGGGGCATTTCCAGCAGATCGAGGGACGTGATTATTCCCCTCTATTCGGCACTGGTGAGGCCTCATTTGGAGTACTGTGTCCAGTTTTGGGCCCCACACTACAAGAAGGATGTGGATAAATTGGAAAGAGTCCAACGGAGGGCAACAAAAATGATTAGGGGGCTGGAGCACATGACGTATGAGGAGAGGCTGAGGGAACTGGGATTGTTTAGCCTGCAGAAGAGAAGAGTAAGGGGGGATTTGATAGCTGCTTTCAACTACCTAAAAGGGGGTTCCAAAGAGGATGGATCTAGACTGTTCTCAGTGGTAGAAGATGACAGAACAAGGAGTAATGGTCTCAAGTTGCAGAGGGGGAGGTTTAGGTTGGATATTAGGAAAAACTTTTTCACTAGTAGGGTGGTGAAGCACTGGAATGGGTTACCTAGGGAGGTGGTGGAATCTCCTTCCTTAGAGGTTTTTAAGGTCAGGCTTGACAAAGCCCTGGCTGAGATGATCTAGTTGGGGTTGGTCCTGCTTTGAGCAGGGGGTTGGACTAGATGACCTACTAAGGTCCCTTCCAACCCTGATATTCTATGATTCTATGATCGTGATTATCACTACTAAAGTTTTTTTTTCTACTGCTGCTAAGAGCTCACCTTAAGTAATTAGCCTCTAAGAGTTGGTATGGCAACGCCCATCTTTTCATGTTCTCTGTGTATATACTGTATGTATATATATATATTTTTAGCCCATGAAAGCTTATGCCCAAATCAATTTTTTTAGTCTCTAAGGTGCCACAAGAATCCCTTCTTCTTTTTGCTGTGTCATAGTTATGGTACACACATGCTTGCTGGAAACTAACCCCAATAAACATCACATTTCCTATACTTGAAACCTGGGATCTTCTCCTTTCTGTCTGCATGACAAGAACCAGGGGAGAGGGGGAAGGGAAAACCTGATGTCAGCTGTTTGCACTTGGGTGGCTGAGCTAAGCCTTTAGGTAGCTCAGTTTGGGTGTGTGGTGCCATCTGCTCTCATGCTGGGTGATAACTAGGCCTGGAGAGGCTGAATCACCAGCAAAGCAGTATGGAAAAGGGCCAGCACTGCAGGGTGGTTAAAGGGGCGCAGCAGTTCACAGCCCATGACACTCAGAATCCCCAGAGCCCAAATTAGGTCCCCAGGCACCTGTGACACAAGCGTAGGGGAGGGTCTGTAGCCCTGACAAAATATCCAGATGTAGCAGTCATTTGATCTCTGTATTGCTGTGTCCTCATCCCAACAGGGCACACCTACATCAAATACCACCACACTGAAATGGCACCAGGGCAACACATCAGGCAAACGTTGTGGCTGTTCCCCGTAAAAAGTGGGATACCATGTGAGAAGAACTTCAGGTCGTTTTGGTCCTGGGAGTGGTGAAGCAATCACACAGCGAGTGGAGAAGTCCCATTGTACTAGTTCTGATGCAGGATGGCACAACCCATTTCGGCATCAATTTTTGAAAGATTGAAATGTGATGTTTACCCAATGCAGGGAGTAAATGAACTATTAGAACATTTGGAAGCTGCTAGATAGATATCCACTTCAGAGCTCACAAAGGGATACTGGCAAGGACCTTCAATGCCAGAATCCTGGGAGAACAAAAGCCTTTGCCATGTCCTTATAGAATCATAGAAGATTAGGATAGGAAGAGACCTCAAGAGGACATCTAGTCCAACCCCCTGATCAAAGCAGGACCAACCCCAACTACATCATCCCAGCCAGGGCTTTGTCAAGCTTTTATTGATTCATCATCAAGTCATTTGGTCTCAAGAGGGTGGCAGTGATTTTCAGAAGCTACCGGACTGGATATTACAATTCCATGGGCGGTATGCAATGGTACACTACTAGGATCAATTGAAAATGTTTTTTGGTCCCATATCTTGTGGCAGCATTCCCACACATAGTGCAGATGGCAGTGTATTACACAGAGAGAAAAAAGCCATTGTGAATTGCTACGCTGAACAAGAGTCTGGAAGACTCAGTTTTCCGTGACAATCTGAGCCCCTGTTATCTGATAATCATTTCTTCACTCCCAGGAGACGGTCTCAGGCTGAAGTTCTCCAGCGTCTATTTTCTGCTCATCCAACTGCTCATGGAGTCGAGGGAATTGTCCTGGAGTCCTGGCCAATCTGAGAGTCTGCAGGGACTGTACAGGGGAAGCATAAAGGTCTTTGCCCAGCATGGAGTGAGTCAGAAATGTGAGATTCATACACTGATTCTCAGGGCTCTGCCTTCCTCTGTCCATCAGGAGATTTCCTCTCTCTGCTGAGCGGGATTTCAGTGAGTTACCTGTTCCTCCATTAAAGTTAGTGCTAGGGGCTCAGGAAGAGTTCCAGGGTTCAAGTCAACAACCATCTGGGCAGGAATTCACTAGCATGGTGACTTAAACTGTTTAGTAGTGTCAAAAAGACTAAGGGATAGCTCAGTGGTTTGAGCATTGCTCTCCTAAACGCAGAGTTGTGAGTTCAATCCTTGAGGGGCCTTTTAGGACTTTGGGGCAAAAATTGGGGATTGGTCCTGTTTTGAGAAGGGGGTTAGATTAAATGATCTCCTAAGGTCCCTTTCAACCCTGATATTCTATGAATTTATTACAAATAGATTAGACAAATTGTTTTTAAGATCAGTCCCTCTGTCCTACTGTCTGTTTCAGTAGGTTCCTTTTTTTGGGCCGTGAGGTTTTTCCTCTGGTTCGTTCTGTTTTTCCAATTCAGCAACTTCAGTGTCCTTTTAGGAAGTGCAGCCGAAGGCTCTGCAGCAGGTATTTGTGTTACAAGAGGGTTCACAACAAAAAGGGTCCTACACTGGCCAGATTCTGCTCTCACATTCTGGCTTCACTGAGTCACTGCAGATTAACACTAGCCTTCCTGAGAGCAAAATCAGGGTTGATGTGTTCTGGAGTCCCCGTCTTTCATACCTGGTCTCAGAATGCCAAATGAACAAGGGGTTTCCTTCAGCCTCTTTCAGCACCCTAACAGAATAGTGCTGTCTGTAGCAGGACCTGAAACAATGATTTTCGCAGCTCATGGCCAAAAGTTAAACACTGAAGGTGAATCTGGTCCCATTCAGATCAATGGCAAAACTCCCAAAACAGCCAGGAGTTCACCATAAATCAACATTTAGAGTCTTAAATAAATGGTCAGATTTACCGCGGTCATGAACCTCCAGTGATGTCAACTGGAATTGTCCTGTGGCCTCTAAGGGGGGTGAGCTCGTTTGGACCAAAGAAGAACTGACAGGAGAGTTGCTGAAATCTCAAACTCATATGTTTAAAGGTTCAGAACAATGAGGATAATAATTCTTTTTGTGAGGGAGACGGGCCTGCTCTCTCTGTGCCCCTGCATCTCTGGTTCTGGAGAGGACAAAAAGCACCAAAAGGCAGTAAAAATAAAACCATGTTTTTGGTTTACAGGAAACCAGGCGGTGTTGGAAATCTCACTGGGGGAGATCCAGGAACACACAGTTTGTGTATGTTTGTGTGTGTGTGTCTGTAGGAGACACTGGTGTGGAGTCCTGAAACTAGGTGAAATAGGGAATAAACATCCTGCCTAATGCACAGACCAAAGAGGCGTACTGAGGTCTAATGGGGCAGGAGGGTGTCTCAGACCGTAACATACTGTGGACCACACTGTAGCAGATTTTCTCTGACACCATCCCCCATTCGAACCATCCCTCCTCCCATGACCAATCCCACTACAGTCTTGTGGTAATGTCGGCAATTGCCAGCACAGAAACGCAGCCTCTGGAAGGTGTGTGTGGGTTTCTAATGGGCTCCCATATGTGAAAGATTTGTGTCATTTTCATAGAATCATAAAATCATAAAACTGGCAAGGCCAGGCACCATCTAGACCATCCCTGACAGGTGTTTGTCTAACCTGCTCTTAAAAATCTCCAATGACGGAGATTCCACAACCTCACTTGGCAATTTATTCCAGTCCCTAACCACCTTGACAGTTAGGAAGTTTTTCCTAATGTCCAACCTAAACCTCCCTTGCTGCAGTTTAAGCCCATTGCTTCTTGTCCTATCCTCAGATGTTAAGGAGAATAATTTTTCTCCCTCCTCCTTGTTACAACCTTTTAGGTACTTGTAATCAGTTAGCATGTCCCCTCTCAGTCTTCTCTTTTCCACACTAAACAAACCCAGTTCTTTCAATCTTCCCTCATAGGTCATGTTTTCCGGATCCCTAATCATCCTTGTTTTGAGGAAGAGTTACTCACGCTGGCTCCTTTTAGTCTCCACGTCCTCTCTCCCTCCTGCCGGGTGTGTCCCTCTCTCCTTCCCTGCACAGGCTGAGCTGCTGCTGGGGTTCCCTTTGCCCCCAGAGAGGCAGTTCAGGCTGATCTCCCCCCTTTCCCCCGGTGCAGCCAGACACTGAGTTCAACCTCGTCTGAGGAGGTATTTCCGTGAGCTGTCACTGTGGGGTCTGGCTCCTGGTTTTGGTCCTGCGTGAGAGGTGTCACTGTGTGGCAGAGCTGGAAGTTGTGATGAGGGGGGATCTGCATGGACAAGAGGCCAGCACTGGGCATTGTGGGGCAGGGAGCAGGATGTACACAGGCAGGTGGGCAGCAATCGGGGCTATGGGGGTGGGGAGCAATGTCTACCTGGACATTCAGGCTGTGTGGGGGTTCTGGAGGTAGGGAGGGTAGTGCACACTGAGAAGCAGGCCTCACTGAGAGGTGTACAGGGACAGGTGAGCAGCGCTACAGGTGGTGAGGGTGGGGAGTGGCATATACATGGACAAATGGGCAACGCTGCTGAAATTAAATTGTTCTTTGTGATTGCTGGTCCAAGACCAGCACTGTGTTCTTTTCTGGCCCTGGTTGCATTTAGGCCTATCTCAGGGTGTCTTCACCTTTATTCAGGTTTTTTTCCAACTGTTGTTGTTATGTAATTTCAGGCATTTCCCTGGCGAAAAGAACCATTTATCTTTGTGAGGGACTGTACCCCATATTCTTCATAGTGATATTATTACGACATGATTATAGCATAATTAGGATACATTTTATGCAAGACTGGTCATAGAACATGATATTGGAAAAGATATGATTTTCTGGATATGATTATCCTATTTCTATGCATCTATCATTTTAGTATCTGAAGTTATGAATATTGATGACATATCTGTGTTTCAAATGTAGTTACACCTGAGTAACACCCACTAGGCAAGATGCTTCCAGTCTAGATAGCTGTTTTGGAAGGGCCTATTCAGGGCAATGAGCCATAAGGGAAAACAATAGGCCTGAGGAGAAACTTATCTCCCACCTGGTGAGTCTTCCTGAGAACTCTGCTGTCATTTAGTTATGGGCATTTTCAGTAAAACACATGGACAGGTCACGGGCAATAAACTGAAATTCACAGCTCCATGACCTGTGCTCACAAGCAGCGGAGTATCCACATTATAACGAGAGCTGGGAACTCTGGAACATGTGAGGGCCTAGATAAGTACAGCTGTTACAAGCAGAAGCCACTGGCAGCTGCCTGAAAAGCGGCATATAACCCAGGATGCCGTGGGTCTCTTTGCTTGCCAGCTCTGTTAGCCGTTCATGGTGATAGTTGTATATTCATTCCTCAATACAACAATTTTATGTTCTCAAGCCATTAATTTTACCACCTACAGTGTTCATCCATGGGAGCCCTCAGTCTCGTGACACCGAGTGTAACATTTGAAGTTGAACACCGGGTGTAACATTTCCTAGGTGCCGCAGTCACATGAGAATTTCTCCCCACTGGGCTATAGTCAACAGGGTCATAAACGGAAAGAATTCCTTCACTAAGCTGAGGCACAATCTTGTAGGCAAAATGCCTCCAGCTAACTGCTGGGGAGATGTTTGTAGATTCCAAGGTCAGAAGGGATCATTGTGATCACCTGGTCAGACGTCCGATAGAGCAGTGATGAAGAATGTGCCACGACTCTTGGTAAATTGTTCCAAAGGTTACTTTCAGGGTTTAAAATATACATGCTTTATTTCCAGTCAGAATTTCTTTAACTCTAACTTTCGCCCATTAGATCCTGTTACACCTCTGTATGCTAGGCTGAAAAACCTATTGATAAATATTGGTTCCCCATGGAGGTACTTACAGACTGTTATCAAGTCACCTCTTAACCATCTTTGTCAAATTAAAATTACTGAGATCATTGGGTGTATTACAATAAGGCAGGTTTTCTAATTTTTTATTAATGATTGACTCCAGACATCTGACGAAGGGGACTTATGCCCAAATATATCTGAAGAAGTGGGTTTTTCACCCATGAAAGCTTATGCCCAAATAAATCTGTTAGTCTTTAAGTTACCACCGGACTCCTCGTTGTTTTTGTGGATACAGACTAACATGGCTACCCCACTGATACATGTTACTAATTCTTGTGACTTTGCTCTAATTGTAGACACCGGATCTGGACACAAGGTTCTAGAAGCAGTCGTAAAAGTGCCAAATATAGAGGTAAAATAAGTTTCTCTCTTTGAGATTCCCCATGCTTATCATCCACAGATCACATTGGCACTTTTGGCCACAGGGTCACACTGGGAGATCATGTTTAGCTAATTATCCTTTCAAATCTTTTTCAGAGTTATTGTGCTACCCACGAGAGTCCCCCATAATGGAAGCATCACCTACATTCTTTGTTCCTAGATGTAGATATGTACATAGCTATATTAGAACATGTATTGCTTCAACCCAGTTTGCCAATCAATCCAGATTGCTCTGAATCACTAAACTGTCCTCTTCATTATTTATGATCCCCCATTTTTTGTGTCATCTGCAAACTTCAATATTTAGTTATGAGAAGGATAATCAGCTAAGTTGCTGACACATGTCTCTCCTCACACTTGTCAGTTAACAACTGTAGCTTATTATGTCTCAGACAAAGCTAGGTTCCTGCAAAAAAGTGTCTCACCAAAAGAAACACAGAAAGTAACAGAGGTGCAGGCCTGTAGCCCTAAATACCAGGACCCGAGTGCCCTTCATGCCCGTTCTGTTGAGACTAAGGGCTAGTCTACACTTACCCGCTATGTTGGAGGCGTCAGATCGATCTTCTGGGTTCGATTTATCGCGTCTTATCTAGACGCGAGAAATCGAACCAGGAAGTGCTCCCCCCGTCGAAGCTGGTAATCCTGCTCACAGCGAGGAGTAAGCGCTGTCGAGGGGGGAGCCTGCGCGCCACCGTGTGGACCAGCGGTAAGTACTTTGAAGTTCGAAATAAGATACTTCGATTCAGCTACGTTATTCACGTAGCTGAAGTTGCATATCTTACTTCGAACTTGGGGGGTAGTGTAGACCAGCCTAAAGTCATAGCCCAACATGATAACATCTGTTTCCATGGGGGAAAACTTGGCTCCTTTCCAGTGTAAGCATCACATCCTGGATCAGACCTATGGTCTATCTATTCCAGCCTCTGTTATTGCAGGAGAATGTGTAAAAATCTGAGCAGTAGATGGATGGGTGAGGTGACTGGAGCATCAAGAGAGTGTCAGGCTAATGCCTAAAACCCAGAGACTGACTTATGCCCTGACACACATTCGTGTATAAGTTTTCCTAAATATGTATTTAGCTGTAACTATTATAATGTTCATGTGAAAGACCAAACCCTTCCTGATCCTTGCTTAGCTGGTGGCCTCAACTACTTCTTGTGACAATGAGTTCATTGGTCTAATTAGCCATTGAGTGAAAAAAAGCATTTCTAATCTTTTTGAATTTGCCACCCTTTCAGTTTAATTGACTGTCCACTTGATCTTGAATTAGGAGACAGAGATAACACTTTCTCAATCTACCCACTATCAGTCAGTATTTTATAGACTTTTCTCATGTCCTCTCTTCTTGGTATCCTTTGTAAGGCAACAATCTCAGTCTTTTCAACCTCTCTCTCAGTATGAGAGTTTTCCAAGGACCTTGATCATTCTTGTTGCTCTTGCCTGAACCTTTCTAATTCTGTTATATCCTGTGTGAGAAGGGTGCCCATTACTACACAGAGGAGTCCAAAGGAGGGTGAAACATTGACTGACATCTTGGCATTATATTTTCTGTATGATTCCCTACCCCACTCCTCCTGGATCCCAATTTGTTGCCTAATTTCTGTCTGTGTACCATGATGCCCAGATCCCTGTCCTGAGTTCATATAGGTAAATTACAACCTTGTTAGGTGTTTAAGGAGTTCAAGCTTTTCCCTCCCATGGCCATACACATTGCAGTTAATTCATCTGCCAACATGCTCCCCAATAACCTGGCTTGGTTAGCTTCCCCTGAGAAGTTCTCTGTACTTGAATATGACCTAAATAATCTGTTGCCATCTGCAAATATTGTCACCTCACCGCTCACCACCCATTCTACGTTGGTAATAACTATAAACTATTTACTCTACTAATTGTTGTATAAAGGGTGTAACCCCCACCCCCCTCACTGAGCTTCTCTCCCTTCAAAGGTACGTTAGCATTTCTAAGACTGATCAGCGCATTGACGACTTCATGGCAGCTTTGAACCTCACCCACTCTGACCCGTCAACATTCATCCTAATGGGCATCCCTGGCATGGAAGCTGCCCACGTCTGGATTTCCATCCCTTTCTCTACCTCCTACATTATCAGCCTGTTGGGAAATTTCATGGTTCTCTTTGTTGTAGGCAAAGAGCAGACCCTGCACAAGCCGATGTACCTGCTGCTCTGCATGCTGGCACTCACAGACATCACCAAGAGTACCCTCTTCATACCAAAGGCACTGTGTATATTTTGGTTCAATTGGAAAGTCATTACTGTGAGTGGCTGTTTCACCCAGATTTTCTTTCTTTACACAGTTTCTTTTCTGCAGTCTACTGTTCTCGTAACAATGGCCTTTGATCGCTATGTTGCCATATGTAACCCTCTGAGATACACCACCATCCTCACCAACGCACGAATAGCTAAGCTAGGGCTTGCGGGTTTGGTAAGAGCTGTTCTCTTCCCTCTGCCCCTGCCCCTGCTCCTGAGCAGGCAGCCATTCTGTGCCAGCCACATTATCCCCCACACACATTGTGAGCACCTGCTTGTGGCGAGGATGTCATGTGGGGACATCACAGTCAACAAGACATATGGCTTGCTGATGGCCTTTGTACTCATTGGGTCAGATCTGACACTCATTGCCCTGTCCTATGGTTTTATCATCAGGACCGTCCTCAGAATCTCCTCCAAGAAAGTCCCTGCAAAAGCCCTCCAAACCTGCACAGCCCACATCTGTGTGATGTTGATGTTTTATAGTCCCATCTTCTTCGCCAGCCTGACACAGCAATTCGGTCAGAGCATTGCTCCTCACATCCACATTATTTTGCCTGACCTCTATGTCCTCATCCCTGCCATGTTCAACCCTATCATTTATGGGGTCAAAACCAAAGAGCTTCGCGACAAAGTGAGTAAATACACCTGCAGAAGTTGATCACTGGGGACCACTGACTTTAAACCTGTGTGACATCTGGGGGAAAGTTAGCTCCTTGTTAATCAAGGTTCTCTGTCCCAGTTTGGCCGAGTTCAGCATTGTGGAAGTTTACAATCTGAGAAGTTCCTTTCATGTAATGTCTTGTCACTCCATCACCAAGCACTGCTCTCTCTGTTGCTGAGTTCTTTCTCTTTCACCATCATCAGTCCTCTATCATTGTCACGCATCTTCCCCCAGCTCCACATATTCTGTCACTCAGCCTTTCTGTAACTCTTAGACTGCCAGAAGATACTGGAACTTTCTGATGCAAGGTGGCTTTCCATTAGTGCCTGTGTGACTATGTTCTTGATCAGATTGAGGAACAGAACCTACACTTTCAAATAGCCAAAGAGAAAAGGAAGATCCTGCAGTGCTGAACTTCTTTGTCATATGTACATTCATCCAGTGAGCAATTTTTTTTACCTCCAATTCTTGAGACAACCTGGAGGATAAAGCAAATAAAGACTAACAGTCAGAAATTAATTCAACACAAAATGTGGACTTTGACTACCATCACTGAATGTAATTAGAAATAAATAATATAATAATGGTATTTTTGTTTTTACAGAACACATGTTTTGGGCTCCTTTGGGGCTCTTTTTAACGCCATCATTTGCCGTTTTTTCTTTGAAACACCTGCCAACCCTCAGTTGGGATACAAATACCAGTACAGGGGTTTTGATTTTGAAATTGTTTGTCATCTCTTAGATTTGATGCTAATGTGCACCAACGGCTGCTGGGGCTGGTAACTTTTTTTTTTTGTCATCAAATCTGTACTAAGTATCTCTGAAAGCTTTCATTTCTTATTTGATGTACAGACCAATGTGTGAATAAAACAAGAAATTAATTGGGCTGTGTTTAAGTTAGTTTGTAAATGACTTTGGGCTAATAATGCAGTGGAAATCTGTCAGCCCGAGCCAGAGTCAGAGGGGCCAGAGAAGCGGCCCAGAAGGCAGAGCAGGGCTGGAAACAGAGCAGCAGCACTGAGTCATAAAAGCCAGAACGCTCTAGCCAGGGCCTGGGAGGGAGGCCTGGGACATGTGAGGAACAGACTGTGACCTTTTCTTACATGCCAGGGACAGCGGTTTGTGGTGTCCCCGAGCCCACGGAGCGGGGTTCCTTGTTTCCCTTAACCTTTTCCCTTTATTTTTTATTTTGTTTAATAAATGATATGTGGTTTTAACGTCATGCAGTGATCAGTGGGTCAGGGAAGAGGCTGGTGCAGAAAAAGCACCCGAAGTGGGGTCACCCTGTCCTAAGTGATCAAAATAAGAGAGGGGGTAAAACCCAGGCCTGGCCTTCTATGTGGGTGATGTCTCATAGTGAATTACTGTAGGAGGCATGGTTTGGTACCTCCCACGTGATGTCATTTGCCGACCAAGAGTCAGCCAGGCATATGGAGGCAGGCAACCAATCAGCCAGGTGAGAGACACACAATGCTGGAGAGGGTGGTCCCAAGCTGTAGCTTGACCAGACAGGCACTCAGCAAGGTAACTCCTCCAGTGGGAGCAGGGGTGCGCAGGGTTCCCCACTCTCCCAGGACAGAGGGCCCCCTGTATGAGAAACCATGACTAGAGTGGGGCTGGGCTGGAAGAGGCTCCCGATCTGATCTCGGGGATGGGCGGCGGAGGTTGGTGGGGCAGAGGAGGAGGAGGAGAGGGGGGGAAGCATATGCCAGCAGCTCTGTGTCCCATGTTGGGGACTGGCTCTATCTTGCATTGAATCTCTCTGGTAGAGCTGCCGACGGGAGCCCCGAACCCGCACGCTTGCAGCTGTTCAACAGCCAAATGCTCAAATCGGTCTCGTAAGAGCTGACGGTCACAAATACGGAAAGTTCCGCGATGCAAGCGCACAGAAACCTGCAAAAGCTACCGGACTCAAGTGCTCAAAAACAACCCGTGTAAGGCAGCAAAAGGTCCTGGCGGTGACAAACAGTAAACGAGGGCAGAGACTTTAGCAGGGTAATTAGAGGATAATTACTGGGCCAATACCAAGACCGGAACCGCCCACCTGGGTAGGGGGAGGGCTAAGGCTTACCAAAAAGGGGAAACGCAAAGAAAGCTCGGGGCTCACTCCTCAGGCTTAGGGAGGAGGGGAACAGGCAACGCAGCCTGCAAGCTTGTAACAACTCTGACGCAATAAAAGGCGATCTAGACTGAATCTCATTTGCTGTCCACTATCAACACTAGCAACTAGTGACGAGGTTTTTTTAAACAATTAAATAAATTTTCCCCTCAACTGGGGGCATTGTTTTGGAATTTGTAGCGGTGGCGCACCATGTATAATATGATGGCATGGCAGGCTTGTGACCAGGGAACAAGAAATGACTCCCTCAGTAAACTGGAATTATCGTATGATCCACAGACAGGCATTAGCTGCTGAAAATGGCAGAGGAACTTAGTAATGTTCTTTCAGGTGCAGTCAATATTATAAATTTCATAAAATTGCACCCAGTTAATTCAGGGGGGTTTGCCAAAAAGAGGGTAAACTTTATGCAGTGGTTGTTAAGTGCAGAAGTCCAAGGGCTGTCCAGGGGCAAGATGCTGACAAGTCTCGGTGAACTGCTGGAGGAAGTCCATATATTTCTCGCCAATAATATTACTATAACAGCCAGATATGCCAACAAGGATATCCAACGAGTGTCACAGAAATTCTGTACAAGTGCAGAGCGACTGACTTCTCTGAATGTCACATATGTGAATATTAAGATATACTTGAAAGTTACTCTGGATTTATACTGGGGTAACTGAGGACCAAATCAGGTGCCAGAAGTTTGAATCATACGTAACACAGTTAAATTAGAACCTTGTAATGTGTTCAAGGAGTTCAAGCTTTTCCCTTCAATAGGCATGCGCGTTACAGTTATTGACATCAAAGTTCATGTGCTATCATGTTGATCATTCACTTGGCTTGCCTAGCTCCCTCTGAGGAATTCTCTGGATTTGACTATAACTGAAATAATCTTGTGCAATCTGCAAACGTACCCACCTCACTGCTCCCCCCCCCATTTCTAGGTTGTTAATACATATAAAATATTTACTGTATTATTTGTTATAAATGTGTAACTCCCCTTTCTGTGCTTTTCTCCCTTCATACGCACCTTGAACATTTATGAACTAGATCAACACATTGACAACTTGATGGCAGGTTTCAACCTCACCCCCTCTGACTCTTCAACATTAATCCTCATTGACACCCCTGGCCTAGAAACTGCCCATGATTGAATTTCAATCCCTTTCTCTATGTCCTACTTTATCAGCCTGTTGGGAAATTTCATACTTCTGTTTGCTGTAGGCAAGGAGCAGACCCTGCAAAGCTGATGTACCTGCTACTCTGCATGCTGGTGCTCTTAGACATCACCACATCTCTCTTCTATGTGCTGAAGGCACTGTGTATATTTTGGTTCAATTTGAAAAGCATTACTGTGGGTGGCTGCCTCACCCAGATGTTCTTCCTTCAAATGGTTGTTTTTATGCATTCAGCCATCCTCATGTCAATGGCCTTCGATCGCTACATTGCCATATGAAATCCAGCTCCCGGTTCTGGTCTGCTCCGGTCGCAGCTCCCCAGCTCTACCTCATCACTGCTGCTCTGACTCCAGCCCAGCTCTGACTCTTCTGGCTCAGTTCTGCTTCTCTGGCTCTGCCTCCAGCACTGTTTTTCTGGCCCTTGTGTGTCTTACTGCTGCTGTTCTGCCTCCAGCTCCCATTGAGGTGCTGCTCAGGTTTGCCAGACTTCGACTGCATTAATCATATCAAATCACATAAAAACTAACCCCAAAGTAGCACAGTCTATTTCTTCAAACAAAGGGTGTTTTTTTTTAATTTAACACATTGGTCTATACATCAAATAACAAATGTGTGACGATGTACCCCATAAGGCTTTATGGGGAGATGCTTATAAATGTATATATGATGTAACTGGAATATGTTTTATGCTACATGTGCCATGTAACATATCTCTGTAAAAGTTATGGTCTCCTGACTCTATTCCTCCTGGTTGTATGCGTGTATCATTTCTGTAGTTGAAGTTATGAATATTGGTTGTATATTTGCTAATTTTATACATAACCTTTGTAAGAGCATTGAATCAATGTCTGGAGAAAGGAATATGCAAGTGAAGAGCCCAATCAAGAAACACTTGACAGACAAAAGATGTTGCAGTCACCAATCCACATCTGAGCTCGGACAGGAATGTGGCTGGGCTGGAAACTGAGTTGTGCATGGACATGTGACTTGCCATGTGACCCCCAAACTCCATTTTGTAACTGGATCCTACACAGGGAGAGGGAGGGGTGTCTACCCAGAGGAGAAAGTCTATTTAACCCCCTGGGAGACCCCTCCATCTTCTCTTCAGCTGGCTAAAGAGAGAGACTCTCCACCCCCCAAAGACACACCTTTCAGTTCTTTCAGAGACTGGAACAAAGGATAAGGACAATATGGGGTGTGAGTGACTGCTGGATCCAGGCTAGGAGGACCATAGCCTGTAAAAGGAAGTTTACTGGAACTGGTGAGGTTTTTATATGTATTCAGTGTGATTAGACATAGACTTGCGTGTTTTATTTTATTTTACTTAGTCATTCACTTTCTTCTGTTTGTTATTACTTGGAACCACTTAAATCCTACTTTCTGTACTTATTAAAATAACTTTTTACATATTAAGTAACCTGGAGTACGTGTTAGTACCTGGAGGGGGCAAACAGATGTGCATACCTCTCTATCTGTGAAATAGAGGGTGAACTATTTATGAGTTTACCCTGTATAAGCTTTATACAGGGTGAAACGAATTTATTCAGGGTTTGAACCCCATTAGGTGTTGGGCACCTAGGTGTCAAAGGCAAGAGCACTTCCTCAGCTGCTTCCAGGCAGGCCTACAGCTGTTAGGGGACGTGGTTCAGACCAGGGTCTGGGTTTGCAGCAGGCTAGTGGGACTGGTTCAACCCAGATAGGATTCTGGAGTCCCAAGCTGGAAAAGGCAGGAAAGCCGAGGCAGGAGTAGTCTTGGCACACCAGGTGGCAGCTCCAAGGGGGTTTCTGTGATACCAACCCGTCACAGTGGCGTAGTCGAGCAGGATCTGTGCACAGCTGATTGCTTTGAGATACTGGTGGTGATTTTAAGTGAGTTTTAAGTGTGGTGGCTGGAAAACAGACAATGTGGTTACCAGTTTGTTATTTTCTGTTTGCTTATTTCGGGTAAGGGAAGTAGGGGCAGAAAAGGAAGCAAAATAAGTTAGAGTGAAGATCAGAAGAGCTGGGAAATTCTCTTAACTAAAAAGCCCCTGAGCTGCGTGCATTCCAGTTTCAGTGAACTGCAGAGGGGCGTGGCCCAGCACTAGACAGCAAGAAAATGACTGCCAGTGAAGCAACTACTAAACTAGAGCTGACTAGACTGGAAGCAACAGAGAAAGAAAATGAACATAAGAGATGGATGGAATTACATCAATTGGAAATCAATGTGGAGGAGATGGCCCACAAGAGATCTATGGAGGCCCAGAGGGAGGCCCAGAAGCATGAACTGGCTGTCGCAGAGTTGAAGAGACAAAACCCTTCAGCTGCTGCTGGCTCCACCTCCCCAAAAATCCACAAATGGGAGCGACTAAGCCCACAGTATGATGAATCCAGCGATACAGCCGAATATTTCATCACCTTTGAGAGACTGGGCACCCTCCATGCGATCCTTGAAGCTCAAAAGATGACCACACTGATAGCAAAATTAACTGGCAGAGCTCTGGACATATTCAATAAGATGCCCATTAGTGATGCCTCCAGTTGTGGTAAATTTAAGAAACTGGTTTTGAAACAGTTGCTTCCTTTTCTGTCCCTACACCTGAAACCTACAGGGTTAAATTCAGGAGTCTTAAGATGAGATCTGGATTAAGTAATGTGGCTTATGCAAATGAAATGAGAGATTTGGTAGATAAGTGGGTGAGGGGAAAAGACATTACAAGCCTTGAAGGAATGTGTGATTTGGTTGCTCAGGAACAATTCCTGAATATGTGCAGTGATGATGTAAAACAGTACTTGTGGGACAATAAAGGTAAATGCAGTGGATGAACTAGCTGGGTATGCAGACTCTTTTGAACAGGCACAAGCTGCAATTAAACATAAACCACTGGCAGAGGAGCCCAAGAGGCACTATCATTGTAAGTCCACTGAGCACCTGAGGAATAAGTGTCCCATGCTGAGTGAAAGCAGGCAACAAGTGACCCATGAAACTGCTGCCTCTTTCCACACAGGATTTGTGAAGGTGGTTTCTACACAACCAAGCAGTGAACATGTGCATGCTGTTAAACTGAATGGGAAATTAATCACTGGATTGAGAGATACAGGTGCTGACATTTCTGTAGTCAGGAGGGACCTGATCCAGGAGCTTTATACAGGGTGAAATGGATTATTTCAGGGTTTTAACCCCATTGGGAGTTGGGCACCTGGGTGTCAAAGGAAAGAGCACTTCTTGAGCTGCTTCCAGGCAAACCTACAGCTGTTAAGGGACATGTTTCAGACCTGGGTCTGGGTTTGCAGCAGGCTAGCGGGACTGGCTCAAACAAGACAGGATTCTGGAGTCCCAAGCTGGAAAAGGCAGGAATGCAGGGGCAGGAGTAGTCTTGGCACACAAGGTGGCAGCTCCAAGGGGGTTACCAACCCGTCACAGAGGTGCTGCTCAGGTTGCCAGATTTCGACTGCATTAATAATCCCAAATCACATAAAAACTAAACCAAAAGTAGCACGGTCTATTTAATCAAACAAACGGTTTTTTTTATTTAACACGTTGGTCTATACAGCAAATAACAAATGAAAGCTTTTCTTAAATACCTAGTACAGATTTCATCTAAAAAAAAAATGTGCAAGCCCCAGCAGGAGTTTATCCACATTAATGGAAAAGCCACCTTGCATCCAAAAGTTGCGGTATCTTCTGATATTCTAGGAGCTATGGAAAGGCCGTGTGATAGGGTGTGTGAGGTTGGAGTCTGATGGGTGACAAAGAAAAAGGTCAAATGATGGTCAGGGAGAGGGAACTCAGCAATGGACAGAGCAGTGGTTGGCGATAGAGTGATAAGACCTTAGGTGTGAGGAACTTCTCATACTGTGAACTACCACAATGCTGAGCTCAGGCAAATGGTGACAAAGCACCCTTGATTAACAAGGAGATATCCTTTACCCTCTTGTCAAACAGGTTTGAAAGCAGTGGCCCCCCAGCGATTAATTTCTGCAGGTGTATTTGCTCACTTTGTCACGAAGCTCTTTGGTTTTGACCCCATAAATGATAGGGTTGAGCATGGGAGGAACAAGAAGATAGAGGTTACTCAGGATGATGTGAACGTGGGGAGCAATGCCCTGACTGAACCGGTGTGTCAGGTTGGAGAAGAGCGCAGGAGTATAATACATCAGCATCACACAGATGTGGGCTGTGCAAGTGTTGAGGGCTTTCTGGTGGGCTGTCTTGGAGGAGATTCTCAGGACAGCCCTGATGATTAGACCGTAGGACAGGACAATGAGTGTCAGGTCTAACCCGCTTATTAGAATCACTATCACCAAGCCATACATCTTGTTGGCTGTGATGTCCCCACACGATATCTTCGCCACAGCTATGTGCTCACAGAACGTGGTGGGGATAATGCGGTTGGCACAGAATGGCAGCCTGCTCAGGAGCAGGGGCATGGGCAGAGAGAAGAGAACAGCTCTTATCAAACCCACTAGCCCTAGCCTAGCTATTTGTGCTTTGGTGAGGATGGTGGTGTAGCTCAGAGGGTTACATATGGCAACGTAGCGATCGAAGGCCATTATTACGAGGACGGCTGAGTGCATAATAGAAAACGTGTGAAGGAAGAACATCTGGGTGAGGCAGCCACCCACAGTAATGCCTTTCAAATTGAACCAAAATATACACAGTGCCTTTGGCACGATGGAGGAAGATGTGGCAATGTCTGTGACTGCCAGCATGCAGAGCAACAAGTACATTGGCTTGTGCAGGGTCTGCTCTTTGCCTACAACAAATATAAGCACGAAATTTCCAAGAAGGCTGATAATATAAGATATAGAGAACGGGATGGAAATCCATTCATGGGCAGATTCCAGGCCAGTGATGCCCGTTAGGATGAAAGTTGAACGGTCAGAGGGGGTGAGGTTCATAGCTGCCATGAGTTGTCCGATGGGTCTAACGGGCTCAGAAATACTCAAGGCACCTTTGAAGAGAGAGAAGCATAGAGAGGTGGGTTACATGCTTTATAGCAAATAGAACAGTAAATATTTTAGTTATTACTTATCTAGAAAGCCAGTCAAGCCAGAGAATGGGCAGCATGATGGCAGATGAACTTTGATGTCAATAACTGCAACGTGTGTGTCCACTGGAGGGAAAAAACATGAACTCCTCAAACACGTAACAATGTTCAATTTAACTGTATGAATTTAAAACAGGGATCCGGGTGTCATGATGCCCACCTCCGTGAAACCTTGCTCACAGTGCAAGCATAGACAGAAACTGAGCAAAACATTGGGTCCAAGGAGGAATAGGATGGGGAATCCTACAGGAAATACAATGCCATGAAAGTAGTCAGTCAATGTTGCACCCTCCTCTGGACTCCTCTGTGTAGTACTGGGCACCCTTCTCACACAGGATATTGCAGAACTAGAGGGGTTCAGGCAAGGGCAATGATAATGATCAGTGATCTGGTGAAAATGTCATGCACACAGTGACTGAAAAGAGTGGGATTGTTACCATGGAAAGGAGATGAATAGCAAGCAGGTGACACAGGAGCCAGCAAACAGAGCTGTAAACAGGGGAGTTTGAGTGGGAGTTCTGTTGGAGGAGAAGGTATTTGTATTGGGTTTTGTATTTGTATTGTTTGGATGTGTAGAGGCTTGCAGGGGCAGTGTGCTGGGAGAGCAGCTGAGCCCTAATTAGGGGGCGGGGCTTCGCTGATCAGGGGTCCTATGAAGGTAGCCAGCCAGTCAGGCAGCGGCACAGACAGCTGCAGCGGCAGAGGAGCCAGCAAACAGAGCTGTAAATGGGGGAGTTTGAGTGCGAGTTTGAGTGGGAGTTTGCAAGGGGAGTGTCTAAGGGGAGTCTGTATTTTGGGATTAGTTTGAGGTTTGTTCTTGCCGTGGGTGGTAGTGTTGTGGTTTGTTTTGTGTTTTCCGGACTAACAGGATTCAGGTGAGAAGGCTGGCAGATACAGAGGCAGCCGTGGTCATGAGCCAAGCAGTGGAGGACACAATGAGGATGGCTGGATGTGGCAGCTGCAGTATGTACATGATTCTGGAGGGGGTACCTGATAGGAGTTTTGTCTGCATGAAGTGCCGCCTGATAGAGCTGATGGAAGAAAAGATCCGAGGATTGGAGATGCAGGTGGAAACTCTGGTTGAGTTTAGAAGGGGGTACGAGCAGTTGATGGAGCAAAGGCACGAGGTGGCTGAAGGGGAAAGCTCAGAGAGGCAGATGGAAGCAGGATCAAAGGCCTCTGAGGGGGGACTGCCGGGTGAAGAAAATGGACAGTGGAAGCCTGAGACTAAGAGAAGCAGGCAGAGGCAAAGACGGGCCAGTGAAGGAGAAATAGAGCTCAAGAACAGGTTTGCAGAGTTGGAGAATGAAGAAGGGGTACAGCAGGTGGTCACTGAAGGTGGAAGGGCAAGGAAGAAGAGAAGAGCGGCTAGTCCCATAGAAGAAGGGGAAGAGTCGATGGAGACAACACCAAACATGAGCCCCAGGAGGATACAGGGTGGGTTGAAGAGGATTGCAAGGGAAAATAGGAATGGAAAGGACTTGCAGCCAGAGAGAACAGGAGATAGACTGGAGAATCGCACTGTCACCTGGAAAAGGCAGGTCTACGTGATTGGGGTCTCCTTACTGAGAAGAATAGACAGGCCTGTAACCAGAGATGATCCAGAGAACAGAAGGGTGTGCTGTCTACCGGGTGCTAAGATACGGGATGTGGACCTGAGGTTGAAGAGGATCCTAAAGGGAGTGGGAAAGAATCCATTGATCATCCTTCACGTAGGAACAAATGACACGGCTAGATTCTCACTGGAACGAATCAAGGGGGACTATGCCAGGCTGGGGAAGACTCTTAAGTAAATCGAGGCTCAGGTGATCTTCAGTGGGATTCTGCCTGTTCCTAGAGAAGGGCAACAAAGGTGTGACAGGATTATGATGATCAACAGATGGCTCAGGGATTGGTGCTATACGGAGGGCTTTGGGGTGTATGGCCACTGGGAGGCATTCATGGCCAGAGGACTGTTCTCTCGGGATGGACTTCACCTGAGTAGGGAAGGAAATAGACTTCTAGGATGGAGGCTCGCACAACTGATCAAGAGACCTTTCAACTAGGAATTTGGGGGAGACGGTTGGGAGATGTGCAGGTAATCTCCACGCCGGATTTTAACTTTGAGAGGGAAGACAACGAAGTAAGAGAGGATATAGCTGGGGGTAGGAGAATGGACATAAGGAGGAAGGGCAGAGTGGATACTAGTCAAATAGGTCATACTGGCAGTACAATGTCCATACCAAATTGGGTAAAGAATGTGAGTGAGGCCAAACAGCAAAATTTAAGATGTTTGTACACCAATGCGAGGAGCCTAGGTAACAAAATTGACTGGAGAATAGCTAATATTGTTCCTATTTTTAAGAAAGGGAAAAAAAGTGACCCGGGTAACTATAGGACTGTTAGTTTCACATCTATAGTATGCAAGGTCTTGGAAAAAATTTTGAAGGAGAAAGTACATAAGGACCTTGACGTCAATGGCAATTGGGACAAATTACAACATGGTTTTACAAAAGGTAGATCGGGCCAAACCAATTTGATCTCCTTCTTTGAGAAAGTAACAGATTTTTTAGATAAAATAAACGCAGTGGATCGAATCTACCTCGATTTCAGTAAGGCATTTGATACAGTACCACATGAGGAATTATTGGTTACATTGGAAAAGATGGGGTTCAATATGAAAATTGAGAGGTGGATAAGGAACTTGTTAAAGGGGAGACTACAGCGGGTCATACTGAAAGGTGAACTGTCAGGTTGGAGGGAGGTTACTAGTGGAGTTCCTCAAGGTTCAATTTTGGGACCAATTTTATTTAATCTTTTTATTACTGACCTCGGAACCAAAAGTGGGAGTGTGCTAATAAAGTTTGTGGATGACACAAAGTTGGGAGGTATTGCCAATTCAAAAAAGGATCGGGATATCTTACAGGAAGATTTGGATGACTTTGTAAACTGGAGTAAGAGTAATAGGGTAAAATTTAATAGTGAGAAGTGTAAGGTTATGCATTTAGGGATTAATAACAAGAATTTTAGTTATAAGCAGGGGACGCATCAGTTGGAAGTAACGGAAGAGGAGAAGGACCTCGGAGTCCTGGTTGATCACAGGATGACTATGAGTCGCCAATGTGATGTGGCTGTGAAAAAAGCTAATGCGGTCTTGGGATGCATTAGGCGAGGTATTTCTAGTAGAGATAAGGAGGTGTTAGTACCGTTATACAAGGCATTGGTGAGACCTCATTTGGAATACTGTGTGCAGTTCTGGTCTCCCATGTTTAAGAAGGATGAATTCAAACTGCAACAGGTACAAAGAAGGGCCACTAGGATGATCCGAGGAATGGAAAACCTGTCGTATGAAAGGAGACTCAAGGAGCTTGGTTTGTTTACCTTAACCAAAAGAAGGCTGGGGGGAGATATGATTGCTCTCTTTAAATATATCAGAGGGATAAATACCAGGGAGGGAGAGGAATTATTTCAGCTCAGTACCAATGTGGACACAAGAACAAATGGATATAAACTGGCCATCAGGAAGTTTAGACTTGAAATTAGACGAAGGTTTCTAACCATCAGAGGAGTGAAGTTCTGGAACAGCCTTCCAAGGGAAGCAGTGGGGGCAAAAGACCTATCTGGCTTCAAGATTAAGCTAGATAAGTGTATGGAGGGGATGGTTTGATGGGATAACATGATCTTAGTCAAAGGTCAATTAATTGCCATCAGTGGTAAATAGGACCAATGGTCAATGATGGGATGTTAGAAGTTACTACAGAGAACTCTTTCCTGGGTGTCTGGCTGGTGAGTCTTGCCCACATGCTCAGGGTTCAGCCGATCGCCATATTTGGGGTCGGGAAGGAATTTTCCTCCAGGGTAGATTGGCAGAGGCCCTGGAGGTTTTTTGCCTTCCTCTGCAGCATGGGGCACGGGTCACTTACTGGATTCTCTGCATCTTGAAGTCTTTAAACCACGATTTGAGGACTTCAATAGCTGAGACATAGGTGAGAGGATTATTGCAGGGGTGGGTGGGTGAGATTCTGTGGCCTGCATTGTGCAGGAGGTCAGACTAGATGATCATAATGGTCCCTTCTGACCTTAAAGTCTATGAGTCTATGAGAAAATCGAGAAAATACTGACTTTTTGGAAAATCCATATGTCCAGGTATTTCAGGGCTCAAGTGAATCTCTAATTGTTACTCATTAGGGTGACACCTTCATGATGGTCAAGTCACACAGTAATTCTTGTTTTTCTTACACCTTCTTCTGCAGTACCTGGACAGGTCTGATACACGATGCATTTTCTTTGTTGGAAAGGAATAAAGTTTCTCTCATGGAAACTGACATTATCGTGCTGAGCTATGACTTTGTATTCAACAGAATGGCCATGAATGGCAAAAGGTTCTTGGTATTTAGGGCTACAGGCCTGCACCTCTGTTACTTCCCTTGTTTCTTCTGGTGAGACACTTACTTCCTGTCACCCAGTTTTGTCTGAGACATAAGTTACAGATGTTACCTGACAAGTTTAAGCACAGACACATGTCAGCAACTTATCTGCTTACCCTGCTCACGCCTTAATATCGATGAAATCTGAAGATGACATGTAAATAAAAATAATAATTTGACCCCATATAATCTCTGCAATGAGGAATGAATGTACAATAATGTTACCGTGAAGAGTAGGGGGTGCAGTGTCATAGAAAGATCAATGGCTCTTTCAACAAGTGAAATGCCTGAAGTTACATAAATAAAACAACAACTGGAAACAAACGAGTAAAGGTTGTGACACCCACGCTGCAATTCTGTGGCATGCCAGGGCAAAGAGACCCTGAGATTCCCCAAACACACTCAGGGGCAGGAAAGGTCCCAACACTGGCTGTGTACTCACAAATATGGCAGGCGATGAGGTTGGCTTAACAGTGAAATCTTCAGTGACCTTATACTCAAAAAAGGAAGCGTACAAGAAGTGGAAATTTGGACAGATGACTAGGGAGGAGTATAAAAATATTGCTAGAGCATACAGGGGTGTGATCAGGAAGGCCAAGGAACAATTGGAGTTGCAGCTAGCAAGGGATGAGAAGGGTAATATGAAGGGTTTCCACAGGTATGTTAGCAACAAGAAGAAGGTGAGGGAAAGTGTGGGACTCTTACTGAATGAGGGAGGCAACCTAGTGACAGATAATGTGGAAAAAGCTGAAGTACTCAATGCTTTTTTTGCCTCAGTCTCGACAGACAAGGTCAGCTCCCGGACTGCTGGCCAGGGCAACACAGTATGGGGAGGAGGTGAGCAGCCCTCAGTGGTGAAAGAACAGGTTAAGGACTATTTAGAAAAGCTGGACATGAACAAGTGCATGGGTCCAGATCTAATGCATCCAAGGGTGCTGAGGGAGGAGGCTGATGTAATTGCAGAGCCATTGGTCAATATCTTTGAAAATTCGTGACAAGTGGGGAAGGTCTCAGACGATTGAAAAAAGGCAAATATTGTTCATATATTTTAAGAAGAGAAGAAAGAGAAAGCGGGGAACTACACACCGGTCAGCCTCACTTCAGTCCCCAGAAAAGTCATGGAGCAAGGAATCCATTTTGAAGCACTTGGAGGAGAGGAAGGTGATTAGGAACAGTCAACATGGATTCACCAAGGGCAAGTCATGCCTGACCATTCTGATTGCCTTCTATGATGAGATAACTGGCTCTGTGGATACGGGAAAGTGGTGGACGTGATATATCTTGACTTTAGGAAACCTTTTGATACGGACTCCCACAGTATTCTTGCCAGCAAGTTAAAAAAGTATCAATTGGATGAATGGACTATAAGGTGGTTAGAAAGCTGGCTAGATTGTCCGGTTCAACGGGTAGTGATCAATGGCTCGATGTCTAGCTGGCATCTTGTATCAAGCAGAGTGCCCCAGGGGTCAGTCCTGGGGCCGGGTTTGTTCGACATCTTTATTAATAATCTGGATGATGGGATGAATTTCACCCTCATCAAGTTCACAGATGTCTATAAACTGGGTGGAGAGATAGGGATAGGGTCCAGAGTGATCTAGACAAATTGGAGGATTGGGCCAAAAGAAATCTGAGGTTCAACAAGGACAAGTGGAGAGTCCTGCCCTTAGGAAGGAAGAATCCCATGCACTGCTACAGGCTGGGGACCGACTGGCTAAGTGGCAGTTCTGCAGAAAAGGACCCGGGGATTACAGTGGAGGAGAAGCTGGATATGTGTTAGCAGTGTGCTCTTGTTGCCAAGGAGGCCAATGGCTTATTGGGCTGCATTATTAGGAGCATTGCCAGCAGTACGAAGGAAGTGACTATTCCCCTCTATTTGGCACTGGTGAGGCCACATCTGTAGTATTGTGTCCATTTTTGGGCCCCCCAATGCAGAAAGGATGTGGATAAATTGGAGAGAGTCCAGCGGAGAGCAAGAAAATGATTAGGGGTCAGGGCACATGACTTACGAGGAGAGGCTGAGGAAACTGGGCTTATTTAGTCTACAGAAGAGAAGAGTGAGGGGGGATTTGATAGCAGCCTTCCTGAAGGGGGGTTCCAATGAGGATGGATCTAGGCTGTTCTCAGTGGTGGCAGATGACAGAACAAGGAGTAATGGTCTCAAGTTGCAGTGGGAGAGGTCTAGGTTTGATATCAGGAAACACTATTTCACTAGGAGAGTGGTGAAGCTCTGGAATGCGTTACCTAGGGAGGTGGTGGAATCTCCTTCCTTAGAGGTTTATAAGGCCCGGCTTGACAAAGCCCTGGCTGGGATAATGTAGTGGGCGTTGGTCCTGCTTTGATCAGGGGATTGGACTAGATACCTTCTGAGGTCTCTTCCCACCCTAATATTTTTCCATTCTATGATTTTATGAATGACAATACTACACGCGACACTACACACTCAACACTCAGCATTGCCTGCTTGACCATGTATATCCCGTTCTCTGCCCCACATCCCCCCAGTGCTCGCCACTTGTCGATGCAGGTCCCCCACCCCCACAACTTCCAGCCCCGCCACACAGTGATACCCCTCAGCCAGGACCAAAACCAGGTGCCGGACCCCACCACGACAGCTCACAGAAATATCTCCTGAGACTATTTTAACAGTGTCTTCCTGTACCGGGGAAAAGAGGGAGATCAGCCTGAACTGCCTTTCTGGGGGCAAAAGGAACCCCATCGGCCACTCAGCCTGTGCAGGGAAGGAGAGAGGGACAGACCCGGTGGGAGAGAGAGAGGATGTGGAGACTGAAAGGAGCCAGCGTGAGTAACTCTTCCTCAAAACAACACAAAGCTTTAACATATTGCAGCCCCCTAGAAACCTCCTTCCTGATGTTGGCAAAAGTGCATGGTGTGACGAAGCTGTAGTGGGATTGCTCATGACAGGAGGAATGGTCTGGATGGGGGATGGTGTCAGAGACAATCTGCTACGGTGTGGTCCACAGTATGTTACAGTCTGAGACACCCTCCTGCCCCAGGGCTCCTCCTTATGCTTCTTTGGTCTGTGCATTAGACAGGATATGCATTGTCTATAGCACCTGATTTAAGGACTCCACGCCACTGTGATCTGGATTCTGCATTTCCTGCTGGCCCATCCCCTGCTCCCACACACTGTGCGTTCCTGGACCGCCCCAGGTGATATTTCCATGACTGCCTTTAAGCCAGAGACATCCTTATATTATTGCTGAATTTTTGTACTTCTTATTCTCTGCTGAATTGGAGACGCAGGGGCACAGAGAGAGCAAACCCCTCTCTCCATACAAAAAATTGTTATCCTAATTCTTTTGAACCTCTAAGCCTGCGAGTTTGAGATTTCAGTAACTTCTCTCCTATCAGTTTTTTTTGGTCCAAATGAGCTCACCCATCCTTAGAGTCATAGAATATCAGGGTTGGAAGGGACCTTAGTAGGTCATCTAGTACAACCCCCTGCTCAAAGCAGGACCAATCCCCCAATTTTTGCCCCAGATCCCCAAATGGCCCCCTCAAGGATTAAACTGACAACCCTGGGTTTAGCAGGCCAATGCGCAAACCACTGAGCTATCCTTCCCCACATGGGATAACTCCAGGTGAAGTCACTGGAGTCTCATGGTTGGAGTAAATCACGCCATTTAGTTCTGTCCCTACATTTTGATTTAGAGTGAACTGCTGGACGTGTTGGAATTTTTGCCATTGGGACCAGATTCACCCTTAGTGTTTAACTTTCAGCTCCCAGCTGTAAAACTTCCGGCTTCAGGTCCTGCTACAGAGAGCGCTGAGTCTGAAGGAAAGCCCCAGTTTATGTGGCGTTCTTAGACCGGGTATGAAAGATGGGGATTCCAAAACACACTGGCCCTTAATTTGCTCTCTCGAGTGACCCAGTGAAGGCAGAATGTGAGAGCAGAATCTGACCACTGTGCGACCCATTCTTGTTGTGAACCCTCTGGTCACACAGATACCCACTGCAGCGTCTTTGGCTGCACTTCCTTACAGTGCAGTGAAATTCCTGAATTGGAAAATTTGAGTGAAGCAGAGGGAAAACCCCACAGCCCCAAAAAGGAAGCTACTGAGACAGATAGAAGGACACAGTAAGATACAAGGAACTGATCTGAAAAACAAATATTTGTCTATACTATTTTCAACTCATGGGTAGTTCCAACTTTACCAGGTAAATCCATTGGTGTTTCTCACAATACTAAACAATTCAAGTCTCTGTGCTGGTGAATTCTTGACTAGAACCCTGGAACCCTTCCTGAGCCCTCAGCACTAACTTTAATTCAGAAACAGGCAACTCACCAAAATCCCGCTCAGCAGAGAGAGGAAATCTTCTTACAGTGACAGGAAGGCAGAGCCTTGAGAATCAGCGTATGAATCTCACATGTCTGAGACTCAGCATTCTGAACAACGACCTTTATAATTCCCCTGAACAGACCCTGCAGACTCTCAGGTTGGCCAGGACTCACTTATAATTCCCTCGGCTCCATGAGCAGCGAGCGGGAAGAGCAGAAAATAGACCCTGGAGACATTCAGCTGGAGAGCCTTCCCTGGGAGTGAAATGATTTGCCCATTCCCAGGGCTCAGATTCTCAGGGGAAATTTAATCTTGCAGACTGTTCAGCCTAACAACTGACGATTGCTTTATTTTCTGTGTGTAATGTACTGACTTCTGCACTCTGTGTGGAAATGCTGCCACAACAGACAAGACCAAAAATCATTTTCAATTGATTGTAGCAGCGTATCGCTGCATACCGCCCAGACAGTTGTAATATCCATTCCATTAGACTCCGTAATTCACTGCCCCCTTGCGGAGGACAAAAGATGTGATCTTGAATTGATTGAAGCCAAAAGGCGTGGAAACAGGGCCGGCTCTAACTTTTTTGCCGCCCCAAGCAAAAAACAACAACAAGCGCCGCCCCGCCGAAACAAAAAAACACACACACACACCCAGCACCCCGCCGAAACAACCCCCCCAGTGCCGCCGCTCCGCCACAAGAAACACCCCCCCCAGGGGTGCAACAACCCCTCCCCCAGCGCCTCTCCCACCCGGAGCACCGGCCAGAGCGCGGCATGCCTACAGCCCCGCGCTACCGGCCCCGCCGTAACAAACCCCCTGAGTGCCCTGCCGCACCGCCCCACCGCAACAACCCTCCCCGAGCTCCGTGCCGCAACACCCCTCCTCCCCAGCGCCCAGCTGAAACAAACCCACCCCTCCCCCGAGCCCCGCCCCGCCGAAGTGTATTTAAAAAAAAAACCAACCTGAGCGCCGCCCCAAGATTGGCCGCCCCAAAGGTGCCGCCCCAAGCACATGCTTGGTCGGCTGGTGCCTGGAGCAGGCCCAGCGTGGAAAAGGCTTTCTTCTCCTACGATTACGGCACCGAAGTTACTTGCCAGTATCCCTTTGTGAGGTCTCAAGTGGGTATATATCTGGCAGCTCCCAACTGTTCTAATAGTTCTTCCACTCTCTGCATCGGATAAGCATAGTATTTCATTAGTGTGTTGATCATTCAGAAATCCATGCAGACATGGGTTGTGCTAACCTGTGGCAGAACTAGTACCATGGAGCTTCTCCCCTCACTGTGTGATTCCTTCACCACTCCCAGAGCCAAAATGACCTGGAGTTCCTCTCACACTTTGTTCCACGTTGTATGAAAGAACAGCCTCGGAATTTCACTAATCTGTTGCTCTAGGGCCATTTCACTAGGTAGCTGTGCCCTGCCAGGGTGACAACACGGTGGGAAAGGAGTCAAACAACTGCTACATCTGGAGCTTTTGTTTGGGATAAAGACCCTCTCCCACGCTTGTGTCACAGGTGCCTGGAGGCTCAATGTGGGTTCCGAAGAGTATGAGTGTGACACATTTTCACCCTCGGGGTGCAGTCTGAGAGCGGAGGGAACTGCTGTCCCCCTCTAACCAATCAGAAGGGCTCACCCTTTTTCACACTGCTTTGTTGGTGATTCAACCTCTCCCGGCCCTGTTATCACCCAACAGGACAGCAGATGGCGCTGCACACCAAGTGAGCTCTCTGAGGGCTTACCTAAGCCACCCAAATACAAAAAGCCGACACTAGCCAATTTCCAGCTCCCCAGGCTCACACCGCTAACTGAAGTATAAACGCAGAATTATCCTGTCTTGCACTTGTAGCCCACTGTCCAGTGTGCTTCAACGGCAGCCCTGGGAGCTACATGTTGTGGACTACAAACTGCAGCATGCTGGGAGAACTTCCTGGTTCCTGCCAGAATGTTCATTCTGCCTCCACAGCCTGGGGTCTCAGCACTGACTGGGCTGGGAACATGTAGCAGGGAAGCAGAGAGGAGGCTGCATGAGTATCCCCCTCTATTCAGCACTGGTGAGGCCACATAGAATCATAGAATCGAATCACAGAATCATAGAAGATTAGGGTTAGAAGAGACTTCAGGAGATCATCTAGTCCAACCCCCTGCTCAAAGCAGGACCAACCCCCAACTAAATCATCCCAGCCAGGGCTTTGTCAAGCCGGGCCCTAAAAAACTCTAAGGAAGGAGATTCCAGTACCTCCCTAGGGAACTCATTCCAGTGCTTCACCACCCTACTAGTGAAATAGTGTTTCCTAATATCCGACCTAGAACTCCCCCTCTGCAACTTGAGACCATTGCTCCTTGTTCTGTCATCTGCTATGACTGACAACAGTCTAGCTCCATCCTCTTTGGAATACTCCTTCAGGTAATTGAAGGATGCTATCAAATCCACCCCCAGTCTTCTCTTCTGCAGACTAAATAACCCCAGTTCCCTCAGCCTCTCCTCGGAAGTCATGTTCCAAAGCCTCCTAATCATTTTGTTGCCATTCACTGGACTCTCTCCAATTTGTCCTCATCACTTCTGTAGTGGTGGGACCAAAACTGGACGCAGTACTCCAGGTGTGGCCTCACCAGTGCCGAATAGAGGGGAATAATCACTGCCCTCGATCTGCTGGCAATGTTCAGTCTAATACAGCCCAATATGCCATTGGCCTCTGTCATAAATATAAAGGGAAGGGGGAGAGGGTCTGATGCAGTGCTATTAAATCATCTTACCAGTAAAGGGTTAAGAAATGCAGGTAACCAGACTGACACCCGACCGGGCTGGCATCTAACCAATAAGGGGACAAGATACTTTCAAATCTTGGGAGGGGGAAAGGTTTTGTGTGTGCATCTTTGTCTGAGTCAGGGAGACAAAAAGGACATGCAGAAAATCAATCTCCTCCAAAACCCAGCCTCATCAAACCTTCCATATTTTGAGTAAGTTAGTCAGCATTGTGAATAGGCTTTGTTTGTTTTGCTTGGTGAACTTTCCCTGTGTTAGAGGGAGGGGTTATTCCTGTTTTTTCTGTACTTTTAAGGTTTTGTGCAGAGGGGGAATCCCTCTGAGTTTGGAAATTGAGTACCCTGTAAAAGATATACCATCCTGATTTTACAGAGATGATTTTTACCTTCTTTGTTTTAATAAAATCCTTCTTTTAAGAAGCTGACTGTTTTCTATGGTTCTAAAACCCAGCAGGTGGGTTTTTAGATCACTGTGTAACCAATTGGTTAGGAGATTATTCTCAAGCTCACCAGGAAAGGGGGTGTACGGGCTTGAGACGGTATTTTGTGGGGAAGGGAACTTCAAATGGTTCCTTTCCTGGATTCCTGTTTAAAACACTTGATGGTGGCAGCAAAAGAAGCATTTCTCAGGGTGCAGCGAATTTTGTACCTTGGGGGTTTTAACTTAAGCTGGTAGAAATAAGCTTAGGGTGTCTTCATGCGGGTCCCCACGTCTTTACCGTAGAGTTCAGAGTGGGGAGGGAACCCTGACAGCCTACTTGGCAACAAGGGCACACTGTTGACTCATATCCAGCTTCTTCTCCACTATAATCCCTAACTCTGTTCCTGTAGAATTGCCACTTAGTCAGTGGGTCCCCAGCCTGTAGTGCTGCACATCTGGAGAATCTTCTAGCTCAGGGCTGCTTCTCTGGCTCTGCCTCCAGCGCTGTTTTGCTGGCCCTTGTGTGTCTTACTGCTGCTGTTCTGCCTCCAGCTCCCATTGAGGTGCTGCTCAGGTTTGCCAGATTTCGACTGCATTAATCATATCAAATCACATAAAACTAACCCAAACGTAGCACAGTCTATTTCTTCAAACAAAGGGTTTTTTTTTTATTTAACCCATTGGTCTATACATCAAATAACAAATGAAAGCTTTTGTCAGATACCTAGTACAGATTTGATCTAACAAAAAAGCTGCAAGCCCCAGCAGCAGTTTGTCCACATTAATGGAAAAGCCACCTTGCATCTGAAAATTGCAGTATCTTCTGGTATTCTAGGAGTTATGGAAAGGCCGTGTGACAGGGTGTGGGTGGTTGGGGTCTGACGGGAGACAAAGAAAAGGTTATATGTTGGTCAGGGAGAGGGAGCTCAGCAATGGAGAGAGCAGTGGATGGTGATAGAGTGATAAGATAGAGTATGAGGAACTTCTCAGAGTCTGAACTTGCACAATGCTGAGCTCAGCCAAATGGGGACAGAGCACCCTTGATTAACAAGGAGATCTCCTTTCCCATCTTGTCACACAGGTTTCAAAGCAGTGGCCTCCCAGCGATTAACTTCTGCAGGTGTATTTGCCCACTTTGTCACGAAGCTCTTTGGTTTTGATCCCATAAATGATAGGGTTGAGCATGGGAGGAACAAGAAGATAGAGGTTGCTTAAGATAATGTGAATATGGGGAGCAATGCCCTGGCCGAACCGGTGTGTCAGGTTGGAGAAGAGTACGGGAGTATAAGACATCAGCATCACACAGATGTGGGCTGTGCAAGTGTTGAGGGCTTTCAGGTGGCCTGTCTTGGAGGAGATTCTCAGGATGGCCCTGATGATTAGACCGTAGGACAGGGCAATGAGCGTCAGGTCTAACCCGATGACTAGAATCACTATCACCAAGCCGTACATCTTGTTTACTGTGATGTCCCCACACGATATCTTCGCCACAGCTATGTGCTCACAGAACGTGGTGGGGATAATGCGGTTGGCACAGAATGGCAGCCTACACAGGAGCAGGGGCATGGGCAAAGAGAAGAGAACAGCTCTTATCAAACCCACTAGCCCTAGCTTAGCTATTTGTGCTTTGGTGAGGATGATGTCGTATCTCAGAGGGCTACATATGGCAACGTAGCGATCAAAGGCCATTATTACAAGGACGGCTGACTGCATGATAGAAACCGCGTGAAGGAAGAACATCTGGGAGAGGCAGCCACCCACAGTAATGCCTTTCAAATTAAACCAAAATATACACAGTGCCTTTGGCACGACGGAGGTAGATGTGGCAATGTCTGTGAGCGCCAGCATGCAGAGCAGGAGGTACATTGGCTTGTGCAGGGTCTGCTCTTTGCCTACAACAAACAAAAGCATGACATTTCCAAGAAGGCTGATAATGTAGGATATAGAGAACGGGATGGAAATCCATTCATGGGCAGATTCCAGGCCAGAGATGCCCGTTAGGATGAAAGTTGAAGGGTCAGAGGGGGTGAGGTTCATACCTGCCATGAATTGTTCGAAGGGTCTAACAGGCCCAGAAATACTCAAGGCGACTGTAAAGAGAGAGAAGCATAGAGAGGTGGGTTACATGTTTTATAGGAACTAGAACAGTAAATATTTTAGTTATTACATATCTAGCAAGTTAATCAAGCCAGAGAATGGGCAGCATGATGGCAGATGAACTTTGATGTCAATAACTGCAACATGTATGTCTATTGGAGGGAAAAACATGAACTTCTCAAACATATAATAATGTTTTAATTTAACTGTATGAACTCAAAACAGGGATCTGGGTGTCACAATACACAGCTCTGTGAAACATCTAGAGGGGTTCATGCAAGGGCAATGAGAATGATCAATTATCCGGTGAAAATGTCATGCAAGAGTGACTGAAAAGCGTGGGATTGTTACCTTAGAAAGGAGATGAATAGCAGGGGACATGAGAAAATCTAGAAAATATGAATTGGTAGATAGCTAGTTAAGTCCATGACATGAGCAAGAAACAGGAAGGGTTTGGACATTTACATGGAAAGTGAGATTATCTAGTCACAATAGTTACAGTCAAATAAATATGTTGGGAAATCCATACGTCCAGGTATTTCAGGGATCAAGCAAATCTCCAACTGTTATTCATTAGGGTGATACTCTCATCACGGTCAAGTCACACATCTAATGGTGGGTTTCTTACACCTTCTTCTGCAGCATCTGGACAGGTCTGATACACGATGCATTTCCTATGTTGGAAAGGAACCAAGTTTCTCCCATGGAAACTGACATTACCATGCTGGGCTTTGACGTTGTACTCAACAGAATGGCCATGAAGGGCGAAAGGTTCTTGGTATTTAGGGCTACAGGCCTGCACCTCTGTTACTTCCCTTGTTTCTTCTTGTGAGACACTTTCTTGCAGGCACCCGGCTTTATCTGAGACATAAGTTACAGATGTTACCTGACAAGTGTAAGCAAAGACGTGTGCCAGAAACTCAGCTGCTAACCCTGCTCATGCCTGAATATCGATGAAATTTGGAGATGATGTAAAAATAAAAATAATGATTTGACCCCATAAAATCTCTGCAATGAGGAATGAGGAATGAATGTACATCCCTTGCCATTAATAACTAACAGAGTTGGCTAGAAATGGTCCCAGAGCATCTGGGGTTTAATGTTCATTTCCCAGTGGCCCACTGTTTCAGGATATTTAAGCAGCAGAGACGGAAAGTGTGACGGGTTCCCCCCAGGGTGACACCTAGAATTGGAGAACCACTGTAGCCACTGACTCACTAGCCTGGGCTCCCTCTCTCATTGTGCTGCTGTTGTAAGCTGCAGACCCTCTCCTGGTCCTGCACCTCCACCAGCATTCACACAGGGAGGGACACACCCAGAGGCAATTACATGCAGGCTCTCTGACCAGCCACTGCATGACCCAATAATATAGAGTATACAGCCAAAATAACCATCAGCTCCTTAGCCTACAACACGAAACTTGTACCATCCTGCCCTGCTCCAAACTCCTTCCAGTATGAATTTGTTACCTGGTTCTCCCCTCCCTCAATATGGAGAGGGGCATGCTCACTTCTGGTAACCAAGCTGAGATCCCCCCCCCCCCACGCCCCAGACACTTCACTACAAGGCATACTGGGTTTCCATTAAAACATAAAACAAGTTACTTAACTAAGCTTTGGTTTCTCAGGTTTGCATACATGGGTTAGACATTCCTTTCACCTGGGTCAAATTCAGTCTTTTTTTCTCAGGTGTTTCTAGGAGTCCTCTTGTGTGGGGAGTGAAGAACCACCAATGATGTCACTGCCTGCCTTATATAATTTTAACAAATGTCAGAAACACTTTGTTTCAAAATTTGGTTTTCACACCAGTTTGCGGTAAATGTAGAGACATCCCAAGAAGAAGTCCAGAGATATATGGCCTGGTCACATGCTCTTGTAGATCCAAAATCTCCATTAATTATTGACTGTCTGGAGCATTCCCAGGAAGGCTTACAAGGTTGGAATTAAGTTTTTCCTGACCCCTACTGTTTTGTGTAATGGCTCATTGTCGTGAATAGGCCCTTCCCAGCCAGCTAACTAGACTGAACTAATGTTGCCTAGTCATCTGTACCCACGTGTAACTACATTTGAAATACAGATTCGTAGACATCGGTCATAACTTCAGATACAAAAATGATACATGCATACAAATGTGATAATCATATTCAGAAAATCATCACTTTTCCATTCACATCTTACAGGACCCATCTTGCATAAAATGTATCATAATTATGCTATAATCATACCAGAATAATGAACCACTATGAAGAATAGGGGGTGCAGTGTCATACAAAGATCAATGGCTCTTTCCACAGGTGAAATGCCTGAAGTTATATAACAAAAACAACAGCAATTGGAAACAAACCAAGTAAAGGTTGTGACACCCAGGCTGCAGTTCTGTGGCTTGCCAGTGCAAAGAGGCCCTGAGACCTTCTAAACACACTTAGGGCTAGGAAAGGTTCCAACTCTGGCTGTTTACTCACAATCACAATAGTACATGCGACTCCACAGACTCTCAACACTCAGTGCTGCCTGTTTGACCACGTACATCCCATTCTCTGCCCCACATCCCCCAGTGCTGGCCACCTGTTGATGTATCTTCCCCACCCCCACAAACTCCAGCCCTCCCATGCAGTGATATCTCTCACCCAGGACCAAACTCCAGCCCTCCCCCAGGACCAAACTCCAGCCTCTCCCATGCAGTGATATCTCTCACCCAGGACCAAACTCCAGCCTCTCACCCAGGACCAAACTCCAGCCCTCCCATGCAGCGATATCTCTTACCTGGGGGGAGGGATAGCTCAGTGGTTTGAGCATTGGCCTGCTAAACCCAGGGTTGTGAGTTCAATCCTTGAGGGGGCCATTTAGGGATCTGGGGCAAAAATTGGGGATTGGTCCTGCTTTGAGCAAGGGGTTGGACTAGATGACCTCCAAAGGTCCCTTCCAACCCTGAGATTCTATGATTCTATGAAAACCAGGTGCCAGACCACATAGTGTCAGCTCACAGAAATATCTCCTGAGATGAGGTTAAACTCAGTGTCTGCCTGCACCGGGTAAAGGGGGAGATCAGCCTGAACTGCCTTTCTGGGGGTGAAGGGAACCCCAGCAGCAGCTCAGCCTGTGCAGGGAAGGAGAGAGGAACAGACCCGGCGGGAGGGAGAGAGGCCGTGGAGACTGAAAGGAGCCAGCATGAGTAACTCTGCCTCAAAACGACACAAAGCTTTGATGTATTGCAGCCCCCTAGACCTTCCTGAGGCTGCTTTTCCGTGTTGACAATGGCGCACAGTGTGACGAGGATGTAGTGGGATTGCTTACGAGAGGAGGGATGGTGTCAGAGATAATCTGCTTCAGTGTGGTCCACAGTATGCTACAGTCCGAGACACTGGGCCGCAGGAGGCCTCCTTACGCTTCTTTGGTCTGTACATTAGGCAGGATGTGCATTGTCTATAGCACCTGATTTCAGGACTCCACGCCACTGTGATCTGGATTCTGCATTTCCTGCTGGCCCATCCCCTGCTCCCACACACTCTGCATTCCTGGACCTCCCCAGGTGATATTTCCATGACTGCCTCTAAGGCCTGGTCTACACTGGTGGGGGAGGGATCGATCTAAGTTACACAACTTCAGCTACGTGAATAACGTAGCTGAAGTCATCGTACTTAGATCTACTCACCGCGGTGTCTTCTCTGCGGTGAGTCGACTGCTGCCACTCCCCCATCGACTCTGCCTGCTGCTCTCACAGTGGTGAAGTAAAGGAGTCGCCGGGAGAGCGCTCGGGGGTCAATTTATCACGTCTAGGCTAGACACGATAAATCGACCCCCGCTGGATCAATTGCTGCCCGCCAATCTGGCAGGTAGGATAGACATACCCTAAGCCAGAGACATGCTTATATTATTGCTGCATTTTGTACTTCTCATTCGCTGCTGAATCGGAGACACGGGGGCAGAGAGAGAGCAAACCCCTCTCTCCATACAAAAAATTGTTATCCGAATTGTTCTGAACCTCTAAGCCTGCGAGTTTGAGATGTAAGCAAATCTTCTCTCCTGTCACTTCTTTTTTGGTCCAAATGAGCTCACCTATCCTTACAAGCCATGGGGCCAATCCAGTTGAAGTCACTGGAGGCTCACAGTTGGAGTAAATCAGGACATTTAGCTCCATCTCTACGTGTTGATTTAGGGTGAACTACTGAAGGTGTTGGGAGTTTTGCCATTGGGACCAGATTCACCCTTAGTGTTTAACTTTCAGCTCCCCGCTGTAAAAATCATGGCTTCCTGTCCTGCTACAGAGTGTGCTTAGTCTGAAGGAAAGCCCCAGTTTATGTGGTGTTCTGAGACTGGGTACAAAAGATGGGGATCCCAAAACACATGGGCCCTGATTTTGCTCTCTGGAGTGGCCTCTGAAGACCGAATGTGAGAGCAGAATCTGACCACTGTGCAACCCATTCTTGTTGTGAACCCTCTGGTCACACAGATACCCATGGCAGAGGCTTTGGCTGCACTTCCTTACAGTGCAGTGAAGTTACTGAATCGGAAAACGTGAGTGAACCAGAGGGAAAACCACACAGCCCAAAAAAGGACAAGGAACTGATCTGAAAAGCAAATATTTTTCTAAACTATTTCCAATACATTTGTAGTTCCAATTTTACCAGGTAAATCCCTTTGTTTTTTCTGACAATATTAAACAATTCAAGTCTATGTGCTGGTGAATTCTTGCCATAACCGTTCTTGACTTGAACCCTGGAACCCTTCCTGAGCCCTCAGCACTAACTTTAATGCAGAAACAGGCAACTCACCAAAATCCTGCTGAGCAGTGAGGAAATCGGCTCACTGCGATATTAATGCAGAGCCCTGAGAATCAGCGTATGAATCTCACATGTCTGACACTCGGGGTGCTAGACAGCAACCTTTATGATCACCCTGTACAGTCCCTGTGGACTCTCAGTTTGGGAAGGATTTGCCAACAATTCCCTCAGCTCCGTGAGCAGCGGGAAAAGCAGAAAATAGACTCTGGAGATCTTCAGCTTCAGAGCCTCTCCCTGGAGTGAAGAAATCATTTGCTGATAACTGGGGCTTAGATTATCAGGGCAAACTGAGTCTTGCGGACTTTTCAGCTAAGAAATTGGTGATGGCTTTTTTTCCCTGTGTGTAACGTACTGTCATCTGCACTATGCAGTTGTACTATCCGTTCTATTAGCCTCTGAAAAGTCACTGCCACACCATGAAGGTTCAATGTCTTGATCCTGAATTGATGGAAGCCAAAGGGTGTGGAAAGGCTTTGTTCTCCGAGGATTCTGGCATAAAAAGTTATTTGCCAGTATCTATTTGTGAGGTCAAAAGTGGATATATATCGTGTGTCAGAACTAGTACCATGGAGCTTGTCGACGTACTGTGTGATTACTTCGCCACTCCCAGGGCCAAAGTGACCAGGAGTTCCTTTCACATGGTATCCCACTGTCCCGGAGTCATGGGGGTGATGCTCTAGGACTACTCCACATGAAGCCAGCCAGGACTCTGGAGCAGCATGCCTCCTCTCTCTGAGCATACTGCCACCTGGGCAAGACGCTTATATAGTTTCTACCTTCCTGGGTCTGACCTCAGAGCCTTCAGCATCCCCATCCCGCATTGCACCCTTCCCGCAGCGAGTCTGCCTGGACGGGACTCCTGGGGAAGCCAGAGGGCCCTGCACCCCAACTCTGCAATCCGCCGTGACTCTCGGCCAGCCAGTAAAACAGAAGGGTTTATTAGTCAACAGGGATAGCTCAGTGGTTTGAGCATTGGCCTGCTAAACCCAGGGTTGTGAGTTCAATCCTTGAGGGGGCCATTTAGGGATATGGGGCAAAAATTGGGGGTTGGTCCTCCTTTGAGCAGGGGGTTGGACTAGATGATCTCCTAAGGTCCCTTCCAACCCTGATATTCTATGATTCTATCATTCTATGACACAGCCATAGAAAAGATCTTGGTAGTACAGAAAACAGGAACATTCAGTAACATCCATCCTGCAGGGAGGGGAGCCCAGAGCCAGGGTTCTGGTCCTCCCCCTGCACCCCAAGCCAGCCGACAGTGATCCACTTTCGGCTGCCTGGCCCCTGCCCTGCCCGTGGCTCCTCCTCCAGCCTTTGTCTCGCTTCCCGGGCAAAGAGTCATCTGGTTGACACCTGGTTGAAGCCCCCTACTGGGTCACAGGTTACGAAAGGCACTGGCCATAGTATATGTGCAGGCAGCCTCACCTGCCCCAGAGGGTCTCAGCCAATGTCACACACCCTTATGCCAATCACCTAGGTATTGGTGCAGCACACAGGGAAACTGAGGCATGAACGGTCTTCATGGAAAATAGTAACACTCACCTAGGCTCAACAGTGAGACTCACATACAACATAACAAGGGAAAGTCCCCACTTCATCACACCCACATTTTACAAGGGCACAGCCGTGAAGTTTTCCTGTGATGTTGCCCTGGGGCCATTTCAGTATGGTGGTATTTTAGGTAGCTGTGCCCTGCTGGGGCGAGAACCCGGTGGTAAAGGAATCAAACAACTGCTGCATCTGGATCTTTTGTTTGGGATAGAGACCCTCCCCCATACTTTCAGAGTGGTAGCCGTGTTATTCTGTATCAGCAAAAACAACGAGGAGTCCTTGTGGCAACTTAGAGACTAACAAATTTATTTGGGCATAAGCTTGCGTGGGCTACAGCCCACTTCATCGGATGCATGGAGTGGAAAATACAGTAAGAAGACATATATAACAGTACATGAAAAGATGGGAGTTGCCTTACCAAGTTGGGGGTCGAGACAATTCAATTAAAGTGGGTTATTACAAAAAGGACGACAAATCACTTTTGCAGTTGTAATCGGGTGGCTCATTTCAAACAGTGACAAGAAGGTGTGAGTAACAGTAGAGGGAAATTAGCATGGGGGAATTCGTTTTTAGTTCTTGTAGTGACCCATCCACTCCCAGTCTTTATTCAGGCCTAATTTCATGGTGTCCAGTTTGCAAATTAATTCCAGCTCTGCAGTTTCTCATTGTAGTCTGTTTCTGAAGTTTTATTTGTCAAAGAATTGCCAGTTTTAAGTCTGTTATTGAGTGTCCAGGGAGATTGAAGTGTTCTCCTACTGATTTTTGAATGTTATAATTCCTGATGTCAGATTTGTGTCCATTTATTCTTTTGTGTAGAGACTGTCCGGTTTGGCCAATGTACATGGCAGAGGGGCATTGCTGGCACACAATGGCATATATCACAGTGGTAGATGTGCAGGTCAATGAGTCCCTGATGGCGCGGCTGATGTGATTAGGTCCTATGATGGTGTCACTTGAATAGATATGCGGACAGATTTGGCAATGGGGTTTGTGGCAATAGATTTTGTAACCTGGTATTACCATTGATTATCCTCATTCCACCAAGTTTCTGTGATACCTATTATATCAATATCCTCATTTAATACCAGTAGTGTCACGTGAATAGATATGCGGACAGAGTTGGCATCGGGCTTTGTTGCAAGGATAGGTTCCTGGGTTAGTGTTTTTGCTGTATGGTGTGTGGTTGCTGGTGAGTATTTGCTTCAGGTTGGGGAGCTGTCTGTAAGCGAGGACTGGCCTGTCTCCCAAGGTCTGTGAGATAATGGCTGCTATGACTCTGCTGCACATGCAAAGGCATGTGACCAGATGACATCACAGTGAACTCCCTTTTGGACACCTGTATTTTTCCACAAGATGAATTGGGAACTGTTTTTGGAACAAAGGATTGCGACCGTAAGGTAAAGCTATATAAGGTGGCATGTGACATCATCTAGTGGCCTCACTAGATGGGAAAAATCTCAGTTTGGTTAACTCGGGCTTGTTCTATATCCTTCCCACATTGAGAGGATGGTGAACTCTATCAATGAGCTTACATCGTATAGATCCCTATGCAGTGCGAGAAGTATAATTTTGGGGTTATACTCCACTGTGAGTCTGGGGAGCTGGGAAATTGGCCAGTGTTAGGAGTGCTAGTGATAATTTCAGATTCAGGCCTCTATCTTTGCCTGAGAGAATTTTGAGTCTTGTTTGCCTCTTTAATTTTTGATACTCTTATATCTACATATTCTTATATATCTTATGCTAATACATGTGAGCCTGGCCAGGTGGGTTTGTTAGTAGAATGGAACGGACAAGAACAGTTACATTGTGGCGGGCATGGTGGGAGTAGAATATATGAGCTCACACTTGAAGACGGCCTCAACTCTTATCTCAAGGCAAGGGCAAGCAACCAGTCAGAATGGGCAAGTGGGGATTGGGTGGAAGGTACAAAACACTAAAAGACCAAAGAAAGGTCTGTCCTTGACCAAAGCACAACCGTATTCCTTACCCCTCCCATGAGGAACAGAAGATGTGGGATGAAGACCACAAATCCACGCCCCCCAAATGGAAGATGGCCATACATTGTAAGGGGTATGACTGAGGGCATACATTTCAGGTACAATTAGACCTACTAAGGAGGAGGAAAGTGGGACACTGGGAAACAAGGCTCTGTGGCATCAGAGTTATGGTACATGTGCTTGGTGGAAATTAACCCCAATAAACATTGCATAGCCTGAACTTCAGACTTCTGATCTTATATTTACTGTCTACAGGACATGAACTAGGGGAGGGAGTGAAGGGAAAACTCTCTAACACTTGGTTCCATTACTTCATTGCATCACATTGGAAACCTATTAGGCAGCTACGTCCCCCTTCCCAACAGCATGTCCTCTGAATCGTGGCTGAAGCATGAAAGGGCATACAAATATTTATCATATCGGGCATGTAAATACCTTTCAATGCCAGCTACCACAGTGCCCCGTGAATGCCTGTTTTCACTTTCAGGTGACACTGTAAATAAGCAGCGGGCAGCATCAACTACAGTAAATGTAAACAAACATGTTTGTCTGAGCGATTGGCTGAACAAGAAGTAGGATTCAGTGGACTTGTACTCTCTACATTTTTATATTTTTTTAAAATGTTTGAGTGCAGTTATATAACAAAGAAATCTACAGTTGTAAGCTGCAAATATTGTATTATTTTTTCAGTGTGCTTAAAACTGTGATTAATCGCAATTCATTTTAACTGAGGTAACTGAAAACAAATTAATCACTTGAGTTAACTGCAATTAATCGACAGCCTTTATTATAACTGACATGAATATTAAGATATAAGTGAAGTTACTCTGGATTTACACTGGGGTAACTGAGATCCAAATCAGGTCCCAGTAGTTTGAATCTTGTGTAACAAGAGAAGAGAATTTCAAATGCAGCCTACTGAATTCTCCTCTCTCTTCAAAAGATGGAGTCTATTGCCAGCGATAGTCTCCCAAACCCACAAACAATAGCTGTATCAATGGCAGACTGGGAAGACAGCACAGAGCAGGGGACTTTCCCAAATAGCGTGTGTGTGTGTATGTGTGTGATTACACTGTAAAGGGCCAGATAATTCACAGAGAGGAATAACTCAGCCTTTTAAACCACTTCTTGGTAACCCAGTCCCTTCCAATGATCATAAACACGAGCACCCAGAGTCAAGCCACTCACTAGAGTTGTGTCCTAGAGAGAAATCAATGTGGGAACTGTTGTCCTCCGCTGGACACTCTCCGGTTTGTCCCATCCTTTCTGGAGTGGGGGGCCCAAAACTGGATGAAGTACTCCAGATGTGGCCTCACCAGTGCCAAATAGAGGGGAATAATCACTTCCCTTGATTCACTGGCAATGCTCCTACTAATACATTAAGTGGATGTTTTCAGAGAATTATCCAATATTACTTCAAGATCTCTTTCTTGAGTGGTAAACCCCGTCATTTTATATACATAGTTGAGATTATATTATACAATGTGCATTATTTGCATTTCTCAACGTTGAATTTCATCTGCCATTTTGTTGCCCTTTCACAGAGTTTGGTGGGATCCCTTTTAAACTCTTTGCATTCTGCTTTGCACTTAGATATCTTTGCCACATCACTGTTTACCCTTTTTTCCTGACCATTTAATAATAAGTTGAACAGAACTGGTACCAGTATACCATCTGGTCCTGGGGACGTATTGCTATATAATGTAGCCATCCAAAACCTCTTCTAAGAACCTCAATCTGGGAAAGTTCCTCAGATCTGTCACCTAGAAAGAATGTTTCAGGTTTGGGAATCTCCTTCAAAACCCAAGCCGTGAAGACCGATGCAGAGATGTGTTGTTGATTGTTCAGTTAGTAACTGTGATGTGTGTTAGTTCTGAGGTTCTACTATATCTATAGACTCATCTATCTGAATTGTATAATATAGGCTTGTAACGATGCTGCCTTTGGTGGGACACTTCTGAGAGTATCAGTTCAGGACAAATTGCATAGAGCAGGGCAGTTACAGCCCAAGAATGGGGTTTCTTCACTTCTAAGGCACACCAAACCAGCCAGACAGAGAGGATTTTGGCTTTACCCTACTGGCTAACCATAAGTCATACAAGCAATTCCCTTAGACACTTCAGTTTCCCAGTATCACCACCAGTGCCACTCATTATGGGGACGAATGGTTATGAAAACCAATACCTCAGTAAAAGAAAAAAAGGTTCTCCTGCTCCCAAAGTACCAAGCCCCAGACCTAGGTCAATATACAAATCAGAACTAAAACATAAAGGTTTATTCATAAAAGGAAAAAGACATAGATGAGAGCTAAAATTGGTTAAATGAAATCAATTACATTCAGCAATGGCAAAGTTCTTGGTTCAGGCTTGTAGCGGTGATGGAATAAACTGCAGGTTCAAATCAAGTCTCTGGAGTACATCCACAGTTGGGATGGGTCATTCAGTCCTTTGTTCAGAGCTTCAGTTTGTAGCAAGGTTCCTCCAGAGGTCAGAAGCAGGATTGAAGACAAAATGGAGGGGTTTCGAGGGCTTTTTATATTCTCTGCCCGTGGAAGGACCCCCTTTCTTACTGTGGAAATCACAGAAGCAAGATAGAGCCTGGAGTCACACGGGCAAGTCACATGTCCATGCATGACTCAGTTCTTTACAGGCCGAAGCCATTGCTTACATGCTAGTTTGAACATTCCCGGGAAATCTACGATGTGGATTCACGTCTCCCAAAGTTCATTGTCAGCCAAGTATTTCTTGATTGGGCGCTTACTGAGAGTAGTTATTTCTGAAGAAGCTGACCAAATGCTTCAATGAGGCTATTTGAAATCAAACACATCTGAGATACAAGTAAATAGCCCACATTCATAACTTCTAATACAAAAATGATACACATATACAGCTAGCATAATTATAACCAGCAAATCATAACCTCTTGATAGACACCTCACATGACAACCATTGTATGATATTTGCTGCAAATATATAACGCTGGTTGCAACAATGATCTATACGGTTGCAGTTTATGTCAATAATGTCACAAGGCTCTGATGAATAATTTCTAGGAGCTGCTATTTTACATCAGTGAGCATCTCCACAATATGGTGAGTAATGGTGTCATTCGAAAACTGAATCACATCTCGCTGTGATGCTGCTTTCTCTCCCAACATCACTGCACACATATCCTTTAAAACTGCAAGTAATAGTTTCTCACCTATGTTGTATGGCTTACCAGCTGTCATAAATATAAAGGGAAGGGGGAGACCAGCGTTGGCAATGTGCAAAGCCACATAGAAAGAAGCCTAAGTCGCCTCCATGTTAACAGTTTTGTACACTTCAACAGCATTTTTTTGTTGTTGTTAACTCAATGAACTTCCTCTGAAACAACTTTACAGGTTTATTCCTCAGTGGGTTTCCCATCCCATTTGTCCATATAAACTCCCCTCAACTTCATATACTTCCAAAGAATGTTTCACATGACATCTGCTCCCCTTCGAGACTGATTCTGACTATCCCATCCTCTAAATATTTGGGGTGGGCTGGACTGTCCTAGCTGCAGCCTCTCCCTCTTCCGCCACCTCCTGGTCTATAAGCACCCTCATTCCAATACGGTGGCTGGTTGCTCACCCACTGTGGAGAAAGGGTGTCAGGAAAAATGACTCTCAAGAGGGCTTTAGAGACTGCTCCAAAGTACAATGTTTTAGCAAATTTGTATATCTTCTACAATACATATGAAATGTTAACTATGTGGTGTTTATTTTAGTAATTCATAATGGCTGCGTGCACATGAAACGGTTGCAACTGGCTTGATCACATTCTGGGGTACACACTCCTCAAATTCAGGGTAACACCGTTCATTTCACAAAAACACAGTTTCACAACTCTCAACAATAAGCTCTAGTAGGATGTCGTCAATTCCTGAAGCAGCTTTCCTCTATTAGTACTTTCCAATGGGAACAGTTGGTTTGTCCTCCAGGATTACTGAAGTATTTGGCATGGAAAACTCGGGTAAATTTTATTCACTGGATCATTGCACATGTAATAAAGAAGTTCAACAACATAGTTTATTTCTTTTCTTTGGCTATCAGAAAGTGCAGCTTTAGTTAGTCGACCTGATCAAGGACCAGGTTCACACAAGGTGCAATGGGTGGACACCTTAAATCAGCAAGCCGCAGTATATTTGCTTAGTGTGGAAGTCATGAAAAGGCCGAGTGACCGGGTGTATGGAAGGTGGGATCTGAAGGGTGACACTGAAAGAAATCAAGTGACGGTGAGGAAGAAGGAACTCAGCAACAAAGAGAGCAATGCTTGGTGATAGAGTGGTGAGACAATATGTGTGAGGAACTTTGCAGACTATGAAATTCCACGATGTTGAGGTCAGCCAAATTGGGAGAGAGCACCCATGATTAACAAGGAGATATCCCTTCCCAATCTTCTCATACAGGTTTAAAGTTAGTGGCCCCCAGCAATCATCTTCTGCAGATGTATTTGCCCATTTTGTCACGAAGCTCTTTGGTTTTGACCCCATAAATTATAGGGTTGAGCATGGGGGGGACGAGGAAGTGGAGGTTGGCCAAGATGATGTGAACGTGGGGAGCGATGCCCTGACCGAAGCGGTGTGTTACAGTGGAGAAGAGAAAGAAAGTACAAGACATCAGCATCACACAGATGTGGGCTGTGCAGGTGTTGAGGGCTTTCTGGTGGGCTCTCCTGGAGGAGATTCTGAGGACAGCCCTGGTGATCAGACTATAGGAGAAGGCAACGAGCAACATGTCTAATCCTAAGACTACAAATGTGACCACCAAGCCATACGTCCTGTTGACTGTGATGTCCCCACATGACGTCTTTGCCACAGCCATATGCTCACAGTACGTATGGGGGATAATGTGATTGGCACAGAATGGCTGCCTGCTCAGGAGCAGGGGGAGGGGCAGAACAAGGAGAACAGTTCTTATCAAACCCACTAGCCCTAGCCTAGCTATTCGTGCATTGGTGAGGATGGTGTCATATCTGAGAGGGTTACATATGGCAACGTAGCGATCGAAGGCCATTGCCACGAGAACAGCTGACTGCATAACAGAAACCGCATGAAGGAAGAACATCTGAGTGAGGCAACCACCCAAAGTAATGCCTTTCAAATTAAACCAAAATATACACAGGGCTTTCGGCACGACGGAGGTAGACGTGGCAATGTCTGTGAGCGCCAGCATGCAGAGCAGCAGGTACATTGGTTTGTGCAGGGCCTGCTCTTTGCCTACAACAAACAGAACCATAAAATTTCCCAACAGGCCAATAATGTAGAACACAGAGAAAGGGATGGAAATCCAGATGTGAACAGCTTCCAGGCCAGAGATGCCGGCAAGGATGAATGTTGAAGGGCCAGAGGGGGAAAGGTTGAAAGCTGCCATGAGGTAGTTGATGCGTTGATCAGGCTCAGAAATGCTCAAGGTTCCTGTGAAGGGAGAGAAACACAGTGAGGGTCTTTACAAACTTATAGCAAATAGTTATTACCAATCTAGAAAGGGAGGTGAGCAGTGAGGTGGCAACATTTACAGATGGCACCAGATTATTTAGGTCAAAGGCAAGTCCAAAGAACTCCACAGAAGGAGCTAACGAAGTCAGATGAATGGCCGTCCTGATGATAGATGAATTTCCATGTCAATAACTGCAACTTGTATGCTCATTGGAGGGAAAATCTTGAACTCCTAAACACCTTACAAGGTTCTAATTTAACTGTATGCACTCAGAACAGGGATCTGGGTGTCATGGTACACAGCTCTATGAAACCCTGCTCGCAGTGCAAGCACGGACAGAAACTAAGCAAAACATTGGAATCCGGGAGGGAATGGGATATGGAATCATACAGAAAATACAATGCCATGAGATCAGTCAGTCAATGATTCTCCCTCCTGTGGACTCCTCTGTGTAGTACTGGGCACCCTTCTCACACAGAGTATTGCAGAACTAAAGGTGTTCAGGCAAAGGCAACTAGAATGATCAAGGGACTGGTGAAACTCATATGGAGAGAGGTTGAAAAGACTGGGATCTCAATCCTTAGAGAGGAATTGAAGAACAGGGGACATAAGGATAGTTTATAAAATACTGACTGGAGAATGTGTTCTCCCTGTATTATATCAAAAGATCAAGAAGACATTCAATTAAACTGAAATGTGGCAAATTCAAAACAGAAAAAAAAAGAATGCTTTCTCCACTCAGTGCCTAATCAGACTGAGGAACTCCTTGCCACAAGAGGTAGTTCAGGCCATGAGCTAAGCAAGAATCAGGAAAGGTTTGGACATATATATGGTTAGTGAGGCTATCCAGTTTCAATAATTACAGCTAAATAAATAGTTTGGAAAGCCTACGCCCACATGTTTCAGGGGACAAGACAATCTCTAGCTGTTAGGCATCAGGGTGACTCGCTCAGGACGTCCAAATCACCACCCACCACATTAACCTGCAGCTGGGTTTCTTGCATTTTCTTCTACAGCCCCCGGGGCCGTCACTGTCAGAGAGAGAGGACACTGGACTGCATTGAACATAGGTCTCATTCATGATGCAATTCCTTTGTTGGAAAGTAGCCAAGTTTCCCTCATAGAAACAGACATTTTCATGCTGGGCTATGATATAACACTCAATAGAAAGGGCATGAAACTACAAGGATTTTGGTATTCAGGTATATAGGCCTGCACATCTGGGAGATCATAGAAAATGACATGTGCAGGTTACTGATTCAGAGCAATCTGGATTGGTTGGTAAACTAGGTCAAAGCAAACAATGTGCTTTCTAATATAGCTATGTAGATATCTACACCTAGGGACAAAGAATGTAGGTGATGCTTACATGATGTTGGACTCTCGTGTGAAGTGCAATGACCCTGAATATGATTTGGGGGTGTGAAGACATAATTATCTAAACATTAGCTCCCAAAGTGATCCTGTGGCCAAAAGAGCCAATGTGATCTTTGGATGATAACCAGGGGCATCTCAGAGAGACGTAGAGAATTTATTTTACCTCTGTATTTGGCACTGGTGCAACTGCTGCTGGAATCCTGTGTCCAATTTGGTGTCCATGATTAAAGATGGCTGTTAATACATTGAATAGGGTTCAGAGAAGAGTCACAAGAATTACTAAAGGATTAGAAAACCTGCCTTATACTGACAAACTCAGAGAGCTCAATCTATTTAGTTTAAGAAAGATGGCTAAGGGATGACTTGATATCACTCTGTATATAACTAGATGGGGAACAAATATTTAATAACAGGGTTTCCAGCCTCTGTACAGAGGAGTAACACGATCCAATGGCTGGAAGTTGAAGTTAAATAAATTCTGACTGGGCATAAGGCATGCATTTTTAAATGGTGAGAGTAACCATTAGAACAGCTTACCAATGGTATTTAGATTCCCCATCACTGAGAATTTTGAAAACAAGGCTGGATATTTCTCTAAAATAGCTGCTCTAGTAATAACGTTGGGGAAATTATACAGCATATGTTTTTTCAGGAAGTCAGAACAGGTGATCACAATGGTCCCGTCTGTCCTTGGAATCGATGAACATGTCAGCTGGAGGGATTTTGTCTGCAAGTCCCATGCCTGAGCTTACTGAAGGCATTTTTTCAATTCATGACCTTTTGGGATGAACGTTTTAGGTGAGAAAAATAACGGCTTGATCCCATGAAATCTCCACACTGAGGAATGATTGCACAACCCTTGCCATTAATGGCTAACAGAGCTGGCTACCAAATGGTCCCAGAGCATCCTGGGTTTGACGTCTATGTCGCAATGGCCCACTGTTTCAGGCAGCTACATGTGGCCCCTACATGTGGCAGCTGTACTTATCTAGACCCTCATATCCCAGCATTGCCTGCCCTCGTTTTATAATGTGCATGCTTTTCCGCTTTTGAGTTGTTCCTGTGTAGCAGGCCTTGAAGCCGAGTCACTGATGAACAACAGTGGCACAGTGCCAATCCACTCCCCCACCAGGCTCATGGAGCCCCCCCGTCCCAGCTTTGCCATCCCCTGTTCCCTCCTCCCCGACACAACCCCTCACAGCCCGCATCCCCTTGCCCCTCGCCTCCACCCCGACAGATATCCCCCCACTGCTGCAGGTGCAGCAACATCACCAGAGAAGCACCACCAGAAAGACCACTAACTACAGCTGAACTTTTAATAGTATTGTTTTTAAAAGCAGAATCATTGCACATCCAGCAGCCAGCCAAGTGCAGGGAAATTGCAGGATGCTGGTGCAAAGCCGGCCAGCCTGCTGCTATCAGTACCTGCCCCTGTACCAAACCAACCAACCCCACTGTAACCAGTAGTCCAGGCAGGCGGCAGCCCGTGGAGTGAGAGTTGGCACTGCCGGGAACGAACGCAAGAAGCAGCGCGGCAAGCAAGCACATGTATCGTGGTGGTGACAAAGACACTCAGGGGAGGAAGTAACCCAATTAATTACCCAACCCCGAGATCACTGAGCTCCACCCCTGGGCTATTGTTTCCCCCATTGGCCTGTAGTGCCCTGTAAATTGGGTTAACCTTGAGTGTGGGCCTCTCCCCATTGGTCCCGGGGACTGTCAGTCTCCAGAGACTTTCTTTTGATGTTGGAGGGATTCTGCAACCGGGAGCTGATAATCCTATCTGATGGAGGGGGAAAAAAAAAACAACCGCCCCTCCCAGAAGCCCAAAAGCAAGAAGCAAGCCACTTGAAAAATTATACACCCGGTCTGCTAAAAACAAGGGGAAATACTATCCACGAGTTATAGGCTGTTCTCAGGAAGGTTCACAAGGTGTAAGATAAGTTTCCCTTAAGGCCTATTATAGTCCCTAGTTGCTCAGTGACCTCTATAGGTCCATCCCAAACAGTTATCAAGACAGAAAGCATCTTGCCTAGCGGGTGTTATCCTGGTGTAACTACATTTGAAATACAGATACGTAGTCAATATTCATAACATCAGATACACAAATGATACATGAACACATAGAATTATCTTATAAGATAATTCAGAAAATCATAACTTCTCCAATGACATCTTACATGTCTCACCTTGCATAAAATGCATCCTAATTAAGCTAATCATATCATAATAATATCACTAGGAAGAATATGGGGTGCAGAGTCACAGAAAGATCAATGGTTCTTTCCATTGACGAAAAGACTGAAGTTACATGATTATAACAAGAACAGTTGGAAACAAAACAGAGTAAAGGTTGTGACATCCAGGCTGCAGTTCTCTGCCTTACCAGGGCAAAACCCCCTGACACCAGTCCAAAAGCACTCATGGCCAGAAAATGTCCCAGTGCTGGCCTTGGACCAACAATCACAAAGGAAAAATGAATTTTGCAGTGCTTCCCACCTGTCCGTGTACATGCCGCTCTTTGCCCCCCACAGCACCCAATGCCCCTCCCCTGTCCCTGTACACCCTCTGCCTGACTCATAACCCCCAGTGCTGTCCGCCTCGCCATGTATATCTCCCTGCCTGCCACCACTAAACCTGTCCCTGTACACCCCATGCCTGCTCCCACACACCCTACCACTGCCCACCTGCACCTGTACATCCTGCGCACTGCCCCACAACCCCCAGTGCTGGCCACTTGTCCATGTAGGACCCCCACCCCCACAAATTCCAGCCCCGCCACACAGTGATACCCTTCACCCAGGACCAAAACCAGGTGCCAGACCCCACCGCGACCACTCACACCAATACTCCCTCAGACCTACTCAGACCTGCACCGGGGAAAAGGGGGAGATCAGCCTGAACAGCCTTTCTGGGGGTGAAGGGAACCCCAGCAGCTGCTCAGCCTGTGCAGGGAAGGAGAGAGGGACAGACCCGGCGGGAGGGAGAGAGGACGTGGAGACTAAAAGGAGCCAGCGTGAGTAACTCTTCCTCAAAACGACACAAAGCTTTCATGTATGGCAGCCTGCTAGAAACCAAGACACCCCCCCTTGAGGCTTCTGATGGGAGATGGTGTAAGAGACAATCTGCTTCAATGCGGTCCACGTTATGTTACAGACTGAGACACCCCCCGGCCCAGGAGGCCTCGTTACGCATCTTTGGTCTGTGCATTAGGCAGGATGTTCATTCCCTATTTCAACCTGATTTCAGGACTCCACGCCACTGTGATCTGGATACTCCACATCCCCCCTGTTCCTCCCCATTGTGTGTTCTTGGACCACTCCATGAGATTTCCAACACTGCCTATTTTCCGCTAAGTTAGAAACATGCGGTTTTTTTTACTGCCTTTTGCTGGTTCTCATCTTCTCCATAACCAGAAATGAAGGGCCAGAGAGAGTAGACCCCTCTCTCATCCTGCAAAAAATTGTTATCCTCATTATTTATAAACTCCAAACCTGTCAGTTTGATATCTCCTGTCAATTCTTCTTTGGTCCAAATGAGCTCACCAGTCCTTAGCGGCCACATGACGACGCCAGTTGACGTCATTGGAACCTTGTGGCTGGTGAAAATCAGGTGATTTATTTAAGTCCCTCTATGTGGATTTAAGGTGAAACACTGGTTGTTTGGGGACTTTTGTTATTGATCTCAATGGGATCAAAATTTCACCCCCAGTGTTTAACATTCAGCTCCTGGCTGTGAAAATCATGACTTTGGGTTCAATGACAAAGAGCGCAGAAAGGGTCTGAAGGAACGCCCAGTTCATGTGGTGTTCTGAGACTGGATATGAGAAAAGGGGGATTCCAAAACACATTATTGTTGTGAACCTTGTGGTAACACAAATATGCACTGCAGAGGCTTTAGCTGTACTCCCAAACAAGGCAGTGAAGTTGCTGAATTGGAAAACTTCAGCGAACGAAAAGAAAAAACACATCACCTGAAAAAAGGAAGCTACCTGGGCAGGACTGAGAGACGGACACAGTAAGAGACAAGGGACTGGCCTTAAAAACAAATATTTGTCTAAACTACTCCCAGTACATTTGTAGTTCCAATTTTAGCGGGTTAATCCCTTCGTGTTTCTAAGAATACTAAACAGTTCAAGTCACCGTGCTGGTGAATTCCTGCCCAGATGTTTTTTGGCTTGAACCCTGGAACTCTTCCTGAGTCCTCAGAACTAACTTTAATGCAGAAACAGGCAACTCACCAAAATCGTGCTCAGCAGAGAGTGGAAATCTCCTTACAGCGACAGGAAGGCAGAGCCCTGAGAATCAGATTATGAATCTCACATGTCTGACACTCGGCGTGCTGAACAACAACCTTTATGATTCCCCTGAACAGTCCCTGAAGACTCTGAAGTTGCCCGGGGCTGCCAGACAATTCCCTCTGTTCCATCAGCAGTGGGAAGAGCAGAAAATAGACCCTGGAGAACTTCAGCCTGAGAGCCTCCCCCGGGAGTGAAGAAATTATTTGCCGATCCCAGGGGTTCAGATTTTCAGGGCAAATTAAGCTTTGCAGACTTATTGCCCAGCAATTGATGATGGGTATCTTTTCTGTGTGTAACACACTGCCATCTCCACTCTATGTGGCAGTGCTGACACAAGATACACAACCAAAACCCATTTACTATTGACCGTAGCAGTATACCTCTGCATACCACCCATGAAGTTCTAATGTCAATTCCATTAGAATCCAAAAAGTCTCTGCCACCCTGGGAAGGCCAAATGACATGATCGTGAATTGATGCAGGCCAAAGGACATGGAAAAGGCTTCCTTCTTCCAGGATTCTGGCATCAACGGTATTTGCCAGTGTCCTTTGTGAGGTCTAACGTGGATAAATATCTGGCAGCCCCCAACAGTTGTAATAATTCATCAAATCTCTGCATCGGAGAAGCATCAACTGTTAATACTGTGTTGATCTTTCAGAAATTGATGCAGAAACGGATTATGATATCCTGGTTAAGAAATAACACAATGGGAATTCTCCACTCACTGTGTGATGCCTTCACCCGTCCCACGACAAAATGACCTGGAGTTCATCTCCCAGGGAATCCCACATTTTACAAGTGAACAGCCATGGGGCTTCCCTGAAATGTTGCCATGGGGCCATTTCAGTATGGTGGTATTTTAGGTTGGTGTGCCCCGCTGGGGTCATGCCATGTCAGTAAAGGAATCAAACAACTGCTATATCTGGATCTTTTCTTTGGGCTACAGTTCCTCCCCCATACATGTGTCATAGGGACAAATTTGGGCTCTGGAAGGTATGTGTTTGACGTTTTGTCACCCCCAGGCTGAAAACTAGGAGCTATGGAAACAGCTCCAGCCTTCTAACTACCCATCTGGGACACCCCTTTTTCACCCTGCTTTTCTGCCGACTCAGCCTCTCCATGCCCTGTTATCACCCAACACAACAGCAGATGGTGCCACACACCCAAACTGAGCTTCATAAGGTCTTACCTAAATCACCCAAGTACAAACATCAGAGACCAGCCAATTTCCCGGCTCCTCCTGATTTGCACAGGGGTCTGTCGAATGTAAGCTGATTAGTGGAGTTCACCCTCCCCTTGATGTGGGAAGGATATGGAACAAGCATGTGTTAACAAAGCTGAGATTTTCCCCAGACACTTCACTCAAAGGGACACTGATTTAGATAAAGGGGAAAAAAAACAAGTTTAACTACAGAAAGACAGAGTTTCAGTGATTATAAGTGATAGTAAACAGATTAAAGCAGATTACCTAGCAAATAATTAAAACCCCAATACTCAAATAGATAGATTGGATATGGGTTAGCAATTTTTCACCCTGGCTGGTGATCCAAGCAGTCCACCGGTTTACATGAACAGGCAAGAAATCTTTTTAGACTGGGACCAGCACTTCCCCCAGTTTAGTCTTTGTTCCTCAGGTATTTCCAGTTCTCTTCTGTGGGACATGAGGCCACTAAACGATGTTGTACACCTATGATGGAATCCTCTGTTCCAAAAACAGTTCCCAGTCCAGTTTGTGGAAAAACTACAGGTACCTAAAATGGAATTCAGTGTCATGTGGTCTGATCACATGCTATTACATACAGGCTATTGAGCACTCAATCAATGCTGAAAGGTAGCTTTACAGCTTCTGAGTGCATGCGTCATGAGACTTTCCATGCTCATTGTGATGTTGCACTCTATATGATTTAAAAAAAAATGCTAATGAGTGTGAATATAATGTAACTGGAATATACTTCCTACAAAAGGTCTCTTGTAAGGTATCATAATAAAGCTTATAATCTACTGAGTGTGGTCATCCTACTTGTATAAATGTATCACTCTTGTATCTGAAACTAGAAATATGAAATATAACTCTGAGGGCCTAGTGTAATTATGTGAAGTGTGGGCCATTAATGGTGGTTCAGAATCTTGACGGCTCCCATCAACCAGAACAATTGACTGTAGATGGCTCTGTTTACTTGTAAGTCTTCCTGTATACCTGTGTGCTGGCAAGCCGGTAATGAAGTCTTATAGTGATATGTGATCATGTCAGCTGAACTGGAATCCATCTTTAACCTGGTGCTTTTCCATTTAGAAGGAGGGGTGAGGACCCAGACAGGGACAAAGGATTCCCGCCTGGTGCAAAGATATATAAGGGTGTGGAATAGAACAAAGTAGGCTGCAATCATGGGAAATCCCCTAGATACCAGGGGAAAGGATTGTGCCCAGATTAGGAAGGCCTCCAGTCTGTGATAGAAGCTTATTGAAACATCTCTGAGGGTGAGACGTTATCTGTATTCAGTTTTCTTACCATACTAGGCTTAGACTTGACTGTTTTATTTTATTTTGCTTGGTAACTAACTTTGTTCTGTCTGTTATTACTTGGAACCACCTAAATCCCACTTTTTGTATTTAATAAAATCACTTTTTACTTATTAATTAACCCAGAGTATGTATTAATACCGGGGGGGGGGGGGGGTCAAACAGCTGGGCATATCTCTCTATCAGTGCTATAGAGGGTGAACAATTTATGAGTTTACCCTGTATACGCTTTATACAGGGTAAAATGGATTAATTTGAGGTTTGAACCCCATTGGGAGCTGGGTGTCTGGGTGCTAGCAACAGGAGCACTTCTCAAGCTGTTTTCAGTTAATTCTGCAGCTTTGGGGTGCATGGTTCAGACTCTGGGTCTGTGTTGCAGCAGACTGGTGTGTCTGGCTCAGCAAGGCAGGGTTCTGCAGGCTCAAACTGGCAGAGAAAATAGGTTCAGAGGTAGTCTCAGCACATCAGGTGACAGTCCACGGGGTGGGGGGGGTCTCTGTGACCGAACCCGTCACATAACAGCCACTTGATCTTGCATGTCACTAATGGTTTCCAATAGCTGGCACATGTACTGGTCTATTTGCACCCTAGTCTGATAATTGTGCGGTGGGACCACACCCACCCATTGGAGTTTAGGTATCTTCATCATGCGCCCTGTTAACACGTCATGTGGAGGGTACCCCTGGGTAGTGCGAGTAGATCTCAGAGCCATGAGCATGTACAGATGCTTTTGGTCTGAATCCTGCCCATGCACATCAATTAACTTTTTTAGCGTTACTTTGATAGTTCGATTGGCTTGCTCCACCATGCCTGAACTTTGGGGATGGACAGCTATATGCAGACCATTGTTTAATGGTCAATGCTGCATATAATGTCCTTGTGAGTTTACCCACAAAACCGGGAAAATTTTGGTGGTGGCTGCTGTGGCATTTTGAGTGGGGTACGCCTTCACCCAATTTCTGGAGGTATCCACCATATCCAGGCAATACACATTACCACAATTAGACCTCATCAGGGGCTGGCCACCATGCTACCCTTAATAGTCTCTCCAAGGTCTTGGGAGCTCCAAAATGTCCCCGGTTGTGATCCAGAAGAATTTGTTCTTTACGCAAACAACTGGACATTACTAAGACGAGTATAATACTAGCTTGGATCTTGAATTTGGCCAGAATGAGGCCATTGGGATCCTGATACACGGAGTACCCATGATGTTTCCCCCCCCCTTTTAAGATGGTTTCAATGTCCTTATCTTGCTTCTGAAGAGTTAGAATGTCTGTAAATAGAGATGGATCTGGAACGGGCATATTTGCCTTAACTGCTGCAATAGGAGTTTGTTTCCAGAGGAACAAACAAACTTGCTAGCAAGTCGGCTTGTCTGTTTAATATCCACCACTGAATCTTTCTTAATATGAGCCTTGACCTTTAGTATAGATGTGCTACCACGCCATTTCAAGGTCAGCTGCCAAGCGTGTTCCAGTTGTGCCGCACACTTGACTGGATTGCAGTTCCCATCCCATGTTGTTTCCAGATGGGCATCCAACAGGTTAAAGCTTGAATGACTCAACTAGAGCCTGAGCACAGTTTGAAGATGACACTAAGCTGTGGGGAGTGGTAGATACGCTGGAGGGTAGGGATAGGATACAGAGGGACCTAGACAAATTAGAGGATTGGGCCAAAAGAAATCTGATGAGGTTCAACAAGGACAAGTGCAGAGTCCTGCACTGAGGACGGAAGAATCCCATGCACTGCTACAGACTAGGGACCGAATGGCTAGGCAGCAGTTCTGCAGAAAAGGACCTAGGGCAGGGGTGGGCAAACTGTGGCCCGCAGGCGACATCCAGCCCTGGGGACCATCCTGCCCGGCTGCTGAACTCCCGGCCGGGAGGCTAGCCCCTGGCCTCTCCCCCGCCTTCCCCCCTCCCCGAAGCACTCTACAGGGTGGGGCTGCGTGCTTCAGTCGGTCAGCATGTCTCACTCCGTATGGTTGCCAGACACGCTGCTCTGAGTGGCGTGGTAAGGGGACCGGGGCTGGGGGGTTGGATAAGGGGCAGGGAGTCCCGGGGGACAGGGATCAGGGGGTGGTTGGATGGGGAGGAGATGCTGGGGGGGGAGGGGCGGTCAGGGGATGAGGAATGCGGGGGATGGCTAGGCGTGGGAGTTCCTGGGGTCTGTCAGGGGGCAGGGGGGTGGATAGGGGTTGGGGCAGTCAGGGGACAGGGAGCAGGGGTAGGTGGATGGGGTCCTGGTGGGGCATTTAGGGTGGGGAGTCTAGGGAGGGGGGAGTCAGAGGACAAGGAGCAGGGGGGCTTAGATAGGGGGTGGGGTTCAAAAGGGGTGGTTAGGGGTAGGGAGTGTCAGGAGGGGGCAGTAAGGGCAAAAGGAGCATGAGGGGCTCGAGGGGTTGGGGATTCTGGGGGGGGGGCAGTCAGGGGGTGCAAAGTGGGAGGGGGGCAGAAGGGGACAGGGCCAGGCTGTTTGGGGAGGCACAGCCTTCCCTACACGGCCCTCCATACAATTTTGCAACCCCAATGTGGCCCTCAGGCCAAAATTTTTCCCACCCCTAACCTAGCGGTTACAGTGGATGAGAAGCTGAATATGAGTCAGCAGTGTGCCCTTGTTGCCAAGAAGGCTAACGGCATTTTGAGTTGTATAAGTAGGGGCATTTCCAGCAGATCGAGGGACGTGATCATTCCCCTCTATTCGGCATTGGTGAGGCCTCATTTGGAGTACTGTGTCCAGTTTTGGGCCCCACACTACAAGAAGGATGTGGATAAATTGGAAAGAGTCCAGCGGAGGGCAACCAAAATGATTAGGGGGCTGGAGCACATGACTTATGAGGAGAGGCTGAGGGAACTGGGATTGTTTAGCCTGCAGAAGAGAAGAGTGAGGGGGGATTTGATAGCTGCTTTCAACTACCTGAAAGGGGGTTCCAAAGAGGATGGATCTAGACTGTTCTCAGTGGTAGAAGATGACAGAACAAGGAGTAATGGTCTCAAGTTGCAGAGGGGGAGGTTTAGGTTGGATATTAGGAAAAACTTTTTCACTAGTAGGGTGGTGAAGCACTGGAATGGGTTACCTAGGGAGGTGGTGGAATCTCCTTCCTTAGAGGTTTTTACGGTCAGGCTTGACAAAGATTTGTCTGGGATGATTTAGTTGGGGTTGGTCCTGCTTTGAGCAAGGGGGTTGGACTAGATGACCTCCTGAGGTCCCTTCCAACCCTGAGATTCTATGATTCTATGAGATCCTGGTATTTTGCCAGTACAGGTGAGCGCTGTTGCATGACTCTATGTAATTCCCTGTAGTCTACAGTGAATCTCCAAGTTAGGCCACCAGCCTTCCTCAGAGGCCACACTGGGGAATTACAAAGGCTACTAGCGGTCACTAACATACCTTGTTGTTCAAGTGATTCAATTGCCCTACTCACACTATGAGTTGCCTCTTCTAGAAACTGATCCTGTGTGAGAGGTCGGGGGTCTGGTCCTGGTAGGCTGACATTCCCTTCAAGTAAGGGAATTGGTCCTGCTTTGAGCAGGGGGTTGGACTAGATGACCTCCTGAGGTCCCTTCCAACCCTGAGATTCTATGATTCTGTGATTCTAAGCCACAGTGCAGCTTGTGTTCTGTGAAGGCTTTAGGATATTTCCACAGGATGTTTTCCCCGTCCGGGTCTTGGGCCGGTGGACAATAGCTCTCAGGGGGCTTTAATTGTGGCTATTCGAAGTGAAGCCAGCACCCCGGTTCCCATCTGATCTACATCTACTGTAGGCCAGTCATCGGCTGGGCAAATCGATAACCGCTGGAAGTTTTCTTAATATGTTGAGTCCCAAAATTCTGAAGCTAATTTACCGGCAATTTTCTGTCGCCTCCTACATACCCTTCCACCATTTGGTGAAAAGCCACAGGAATAACAGTTACCTCTCTGCTATGGTCTAGACCAGGGGTGGGCAAACGGTTTGGCCCGAGGGCCACATCGGGGTGCGAAACTATATGGAGGGCCAGGGTAGGGAAGGCTGTGCCTCCCCAAACACCCTGCCTCCCGCCCCCTCCTACTTTCCGCCCCCTGATTGATTCTATGATTGCCCCCCTCATAACCTCCAACCCATCCAACTCCCCCACTGCTCCTTATCCCCTGACTGCCCTCTCCCGAGACCCCCGACCCTAACCACCCCTCAAGGACTCCACCCCCTATCCAACTCCCCAGCGCTCCCTGTCTCCTGATTGCCCTGACCCCTATCCACACCCCTTCCCCCTAACAGGCCCCCCAGGACTTCCACGCTTATCCAACCCTGCCGTTCCATGTCCCCTGAGCACCCCCCCCAAACCTCCACCCCATCAAACCACCCCCTGCTCCCTGTCACCTGAGTGCTCCCCCGGGATCATCTGCTCCTTATCCAACCCCATGGTCTCGGCCCCCTTACCATGCCGCTCAGAGCAGCATGTCTGGCAGCCGCGCGGCCCAGCCAGAGCCAGACACGCTGCCGTGCTCCCTGGCAGGAACGCGAAGTCCCGCCGCCCAGAGTGCCCCCCGCACGGCGTCATGGATGCAGGGGAGGGGGGACAGCACGGGAGGGGCCAGGAGCTCAGGGGCCAGGCAGAATTGTCCCATGGGCCAGATGTGGCCCGCCGCCCATAGTTTTCCCACCTCTGGTCTAGACAAACGATGGATATCGCCACCCTGGTATCCAACAAAACTTCCTGACTTAAACTCCCAAACTTCCCAAATATAGCCAGAGCTGTGACTGGCCGACCTTAATTGTCATGATGTAACTTCATGGAGTCTGGGGTGGCTGAGAAGTTGGAGATAGGTCATAAAATATTAGGGGACCGGTCCGCAGATGGTCTGGCTGCTCGTTGCTGAGGCGTGACTAGCCATGTCCTTGGGCTTCCTACCCTTGAGTTCTCGGGTAGGAAGCCCATTGGTATCTTGTTTTTTCTCATAGATTAAAAGCTGGTTCCATACTAATCCGCGGAAAGCCCTATGATCATTGTCTGCTTTCCAAGGAAACTGCTAACGCTGTCCAGCCTGCGAGCCTTTGGGTACAGAGTACCCCTTTAGTTGGGTTGGTGGGCTACCCTTTAGCGGGTCGGCAACAGGACTGTGATTTCCTTCCTTGCTATTTTTTTTTCTTCTGCTGATAATAGCTCAGCTTAATTGATTAAGCCACTTAAAGTTAGTATGGCAACCTCCATCTATTCATGTTCTCTGTATATCTATATCTATATATCTATAGCTTCCTACTGTATGTTCCACTGTATGCATCTGATGAAGTGGGTTCTAGCCCACGAAACCTGATGCCCAAATAAATTGGTTAGTCTGTAAGATGCCACAAGTACTTCTCGTTCTTTTTGCGGATACAGACTAACACGGCTACTACCCTGAAACACAAACCTGAGACGGGCCAATCATTCGATGCCCTCAAATTGTGAGGGATGATTTTGGATTCAAGGCGACGAGTTACCTGGCTGAGTGCCTGCCTGGTCAATCTGCAGCTTGGGTCTGCCCTCTCCAGCGCTGTGGGTCTCTTGTCTGGCTGCCTCTATAAGCCCAGCTGGCTCTCGGTCGGTCGGCCGGTCAGGTCAGGTCAGATGGGAGATATCAGACCACACCCCTTTAAGTACATTGCCCTGGGCCATCGCAGAAACCACTCACGTCAAAGCCAGACCTTGGGTTTGACCCTCAGTCTCATTGTGCCCACTTATGAGAGGGGCCTACAGCGTCCATACTCTGGGGCACTGTCTCTGTGTCAGCCACTTCCCTGACCTGCTAATCAGGGCATGATGTTCAAACCAGAAACAGTTTATTAAACGGAAACAGTAAGTACATCAAGAAAAAAATAAGGGAAAGGTTAAGGGAAACAAGGAACCCACCCTATGGGCACATGGAATGTCACAAACAGCGTCTCTGGGACGTAAGAAAAGTTCATGATCTGCTCCTCACTTGTCCCAGGACACACACTTGCTGTGCTGTGGTGATACCACAGGTAAGAACCCCACTCTGGCAGTGACCACATGCCCTCGGGCTCTAGGAGGCAGGACCCTTCTCCCAGGCATTCTGCCCTCCCATCAGGTTCACATCCCCCTGTGACGGTGTATCCCATAAGGCTTTATGGGGGGATGCTTATAAATGTATATAGGACATAACTGGAATATGTTTTATGCTACATGTGCCATGGAACATATCTCTGTAAAAGTTATGATCTACTGAATCTATTCCTCCCGTTTGTATGCATGTATCATTTTGTAGTTGAAGTTATGAATATTGGTTGTATTTCTTGAGAAAGGAATGTGCAGGTAAAGTGCCCAATCAAGAAGCGCTTAACAGACAAAAAGAAGTTGCAGACACCAATCCACATCTGAGCTTGGCCAGGAATGTCACTGGATTGGTTAATGAGTTGTGCATGGACATGTGACTTGCCCATGTGATCCCAAAACTCCAGTTGGTAACTGGATGCTACACAGGGAAAGGGAAGGGTAACCACCCAGGGGAGAGAGTCTATTTAACCCCCTGGGAGACCCCTCCATTTTGTCTTGAGCTGACTAAAGAGAGAGCCTCTCCAACCCTCAAGGACACATCTGAAAGAGACTGAACAAAGGACAAAGACAATAGGGGGTGTGAGCGATTGCTGGACCCAGGCTAGGAGGACTATAGCCTGTAAAAGGAAGTTTGCTGGAACTGGTGAGATTTTTATCTGTGTTCAGTGTGATTAGACACAGACTTGCGTGTTTTATTTTATTTTACTTAGTAATTCACTTTGTTCTGTCTGTTACTACTTGGAACCGCTGAAATACTACTTTCTGTACTTATTAAAATCACTTTTTACTTATTAAGTAACCTGGAGTATGTGTTAGTACCTGGATGGGGGCAAACAGTGGTGCATATCTCTCTATCTATGAAATAGAGGGTGAACTATTTATGAGTTTACCCTGTATAAGCTTTATACAGGGTAAAACGGATTTATTCAGGGTTTGAACCCCATTGAGAGTTGGGCACCTGGGTGTCAAAGGCAATAGCACTTCCTAAGCTGCTTCCAGGCAGGCCTTCGGCTGTTAGGGGACGTGCCTCAGACCTGGGTCTGGGTTTGCAGCAGACCAGCAGGTCTGGCTCAAAACAGACAGGATTCTGGAGTCCCAAGCTGGAAAAGGAAATCAGGGGCAGAAGTAGTCTTGGCACACCAGGTGGCAGCTCCAAGGGGGTTTCTGTGATACCAACCCGTCACACCCCCCTTCTGTGTCCAGCCTTCAAGGCCTTCTTGTCTGGTGACATCTCCCTGTGCTGGGCCCTCTGCCCATGGCCCCACCTTGCTCTCCTCAGCTGCTCATTGTTCTTGGTGGCCATTTTGCTTGTGGCACAGCCGGCCTCCACTCTCCTGGCTCTGGCCCCATAGTCCCTAGCTGTGGCACAGCCCTGGTTCCCATTGTCACAGATGGTCTCTGCTGACACAGCTCCCGGGTCTGGTCTGCTCCAGCTGCAGCTCCTCAGCACTGCTGCTCTGCCTCCGGACCAGCTCTGGTTCTTCCGGCTCAGTGCTGTTTCCCTAGCTCCATCCCATCTCTGCCTTCTAAGCTGCTTCTCTGGTCTTCTGGATCTGGTTTCTTTTATTAACACATTGGTCTATACATCGAGTAAAAAATGAACGCTTTCTTTAGATGCCTAGTACCGATCTCATTAAAAGAAAAATACAAGCCCCAGCAAGAGTTGGTCCACATTAGCATAAAAGCTGTGAGATGAAAAGCAAATTCAAAATCAATCCCCTAGTACTGATACATGTACCCTGACTGAGTGTTAGCAAATATTTCAGACAAAACACTGAAAATGATGGTGTTAAAAATAGCCCCAAAATAGCCCAACACATATGTAATTTAATAACAACATTATTGTATTTATTTCTAATAGCATTCAGTGATGGTATTGAACGTCAATCTCTAGAAGGCAACATTTCACCCTTGCTGCCTTTGTTGGAAGTAGAATGCTTCTGCTGCTGGTCATATATCAGCAGTTACCGGAGCAATCTTTTCTTTCATTGGTGGAAAAGGTTCACAACACATTTTGTGTTCTTGCCTGTGCGCCCCAACATGAAGAATGTTTTCTAAAAGTTCCTCTTGCATCTTGTTGCGCAGTTTTGTTTTTATCAAGTTTAACTGAGAAAACAGTCTTTCAACTGCAGCATTGCTAAAGTGTAGCAACATCAATGAAAGAGCAAGCAAGCCAAGTTGATTAAAGTTTTTGTCCCCAGCAGCATTCGCATGTTTGAGACCTTCAACCCAACAGTGCTCTACTTGGTTTTTCTGAGTATGAGGCCAGTGAACTATAGGCAAAACTCTCCCCTGCTGCTCCAACATTTCAAGGTCTCCACAAAACAATCACAACAATGACATATCGGCCAATCTAGGTCATGATGGGCTGAGCATAATAGAATTCAGCCCTGCAAGCAATTCAATCACCTGCATGTTTGTCACAAATTCCAAGATCAAATCTCAATACCTACTTTTGACATCTTCGACAACAGGAATGGTTAGTGTGTATTTTGAAAGTTGCAGCTGAAAGCGACTCCAAAATCGATTGCACAAGGCAGTAAGTTATTTGATGCAAAGTTGATGTCATCATTTAACACAGCAGTGCAGATCTCAAAAACACAGTTTCACATCTCTCACCAACAAGCTCTAGTAGAATGTCCTCAATTCCTGCAGTGAATTTCCTGTGTTAGCATTTTCCAGCTAAAACTTTTGGTTTATCATCCAGGCTTTCTGAGGGATTGGATGCAGAAAAATCAGGCATATTTTGTTCACCAGATCCTGTATGATACATATCATAAGGAAGTTCAGCATTGTAGTTGTTTTCTTTTTCTTTGGCTATCAGAAAGCATAGCTTTAGTTCGTCAAACTGATCAAGAACCCTTACACAGGGTCTAATGGAAAGCCACCTTGTATCAGAAAGCTGCAGTATCCTCTGATGGTCTGGAAGTCATGGAAAGGCCAAGTGACAGGGTGGGTGGGGTTGGGGGCAGACAGGCAATGCTGAAAGAGGTCTGGTGATGGTCAGGTAAAGGTAACTTAGCAACAGAGAGAGCTTTGTGCAGAGCAGAGCTTTGTGATGGAGTGATAACATGTTAGGTGTGAGGAACTTCTCATACTGTGAACTTCCACAATGCTGAGAACAGCCAAACTAGGAGATAGCACCCTTGATTAAAGAGCAGCTATCCTTTCCCCCTCTAGTTTGGCAGGTTTAAATTCAGCGGCCCCAGCTGATCACCTTCTGCAGGCGTATTTGAACACTTTGTCACGCAGCTCTTTGGTTTTGACCCCATAAATGATAGGGTTGAGCATGGGGGGGACAAGGAAGGAGAGGTCGGCCAAGATGATGTGAACGTGGGGAGCGATGCCCTGACCAAACCGGTGTGTCAGAGTGGTGAAGAGGACGGAGGTATAAGACGTCAGCATCACACAGATGTGGGCTGTGCAGGTGTTGAGGGCTTTCTGGTGGGCTTCCTTGGAGGAGATTCTGAGGACAGCCCTGGTGATCAGACTATAGGACACGGCAATGAGTGTCAGGTCTGACCCCATGATTACTAAGGTCATCATCAAGCCATATGTCCTGTTGACAGTGGTGTCCGCACACGACATCTTCACCACAGCTAAATGCTCACAGTGCGTATGGGCGATAATGCGGTTGGCACAGAATGGCAGCCTGCTCAGGAGTAGGGGCATGGGCAGGACGAAGAGAACAGCTCTTATCAAACCCACTATCCCCAGCTGAGCTATTCGTGCGTTGGTGAGGATGGTGGCGTATCTCAGAGGGTTACATATGGCGATGTAGCGATCGAAGGCCATAGCCACGAGGATGGCTGAGTACATAGCAGAAACTGCATGAAGGAAGAACATCTGGGTGAGGCAGCCACTCACAGTAATAACTTTCAAATTGAACCAAAATATAAACAGTGCCTTCGGCATGATGGAGGTAGTCGTGCCGATGTCTGTGAGCGCCAGCATGCAGAGCAGCAGGTACATCGGCTTGTGCAGGGTTTGCTCTTTGCCTATAACAAACAGAAGCATGAAATTTCCGAACATTCCAATAATGTAGAATATAGTGAAAGGGATGGAAATCCAGAGGTGTTCAGCTTCCAGGCCAGGGATGCCGGTTAGGATGAATGTTGAAGGGACAGAGTGTGTCATGTTGATTCCTGTCATGAGGTGGTCAATGCATCGATCGGGCTCAGAAATGCTGAGGGTGCCTGTTTTTGGAGGGAAACACAGTGAGGTGGGTTACATACTTTATTACAAACAGTACAGTAAATATTTTGTAGTTATTACCAATCTAGAAAGGGAGATGAGCAGCGAGTTGCAAACATTTACAGATGGCACCAAATTAGGTAGCTCAGAGTCAAGCACAGAGACGTCCTCAGAGGGAGATCACCAAGCCAGGTCAAGGGGCAGCATGATTGTGAATGAACTTGAATGTAGATACCTACAGCATGTATGCCCATTAGAGGGAAAAGCTTGAACTCCTCAACCACCTAACAAGGTTCTAATTTAACTATATGAACTCAGGACAGGGACCCGGGTGTTATGGTACACAGCTGTGTGAAGGGGGAGGTCACAACTCCTTAAGTGATCCTATATGCCACAAATCTCTCTGGACATTTGGTACAGAGGCAGCAGAAGCAATCAAAGCTGAAATTACTTCAGCTGGGTTAGGTGGTAGAGCCCACACACCAATTCCCCTAGGGGTTGCAGACTGATCTGCCTAAATCCTTGGACTCCACCAGCCCTGAAAAACAGAGTCTGAGTGGAGAGCTGGGGAGGACTATAACAGTTGGGGATTGGTCCTGCTTTGAGCAGGGGGTTGGACTAGATGACCTCCTGAGATCGCTTCCAACCCTGATATTCTATGATTCTATGATTCTCCCAGTGCAATCACAGACAGAAATTGAACAAAATATTGGGATCCAGGAGGATACTCTTCTCTGTAGTACTAGACACCTTGTCACATGATATTGCAGAACTAGAGGGGTTCAGGCAGGGGGCAATCCGAAGATTCAAAGACCGAGGTAACTCTCATAAGGAGAGAGGTTGAAAAGACTGGGATTGTTACCTTACAACTGAGATTAATTAGAGGGGATATTAGAAAAGTGAATAAAATACTTTCTGGTGTAGAGTAGATCAAGAATGTGTTCTCCCTGTCTCATAACACAAGATCAAGTGGACATTCAATTAAACGGAAATGTGGCAAATTCAAAAAAGTTAAGAACGGATTTTTCTTTGCTGAGTGCCTAACTAGACTGAGGCACTCATTGCCACAAGAGATAATTGAGGCTGTGAACTATGTAAGAATCTGGAAGGGGAGGGACATTTGTATGGACAGTAAGACTATCCAGTTGCAATAGTTACAACTAAATAAAATATTTTAGAAAACCTATACACTCTCATATTTCAGGGTAAAAACCAATCTCTAGCTGTTCTGCAGCACCTGGGGCTGTCACTATCAGAGAAGGACACTGGACCAGATGAACCACAGTTCAGATCCATGATACAATTCCTCTATTGGAAAGGAGCCACGTTTCCCCCCATGGAAACAGACATTATTGTGCTGGGCTATGGCAGGGCACAAGGGTCTTGGTATTTAGGTATACAGGCCTGCACCTCTGTTACTTCCCTTGGTTTCTTTTTTCTTGGTTTTTTTTTTGTGAGACACTTTCATGCAGGCAGCCAGCTTTGTCTGAGACAAAAGATACAGTTGTTAATTGACAAGCGTAGGCAGAGACATGTGTCAGCAACTCAGTCGCTAACCCTTCCCATTCCTGAAGATCAGTGAAATTTGCAGACAACATAAACATCGAGAGATCTTAAAAAATAAAGAGGACAGGTCACTGATTCAGTGCAATCTGGATGGTTGGTAAAGTGCTTTGAAGAAACAATGTGTTCTAAAATAGCTATGTATCTATCTACACATAGGAAAAATAAATGTAAGTCATGCTTACATGATTGGGGACACACGTGGGAAGCGCCATGACTATGTAGAAGATTTGTGAGCATGAAGGGATAATTAGTTAAACATGAGCTCACAATGTGACCATGTGGCCAAGGAACCAATATGATCCTTGAATGATAACCAGGGGAATCTTAAGGAGAGGTAGAGAATTTATTTTAGCTCTATATTTGGCACTGGTGTGACTGCTGCTGGAATCCTCTGTCAAGTTTTGGTGTCTATGATTAAAGATGGATGTTGAACCATTGATGAGGGTTCAGAGAAGAGTCAGAACAATTAATTATTAAATGATTGGAAAACCTGCCTTATACTGCATTTTGGTGACATCTTCAAGCTGGTTACAACATCCCCCTGTCCATCTACTGCTGGGTTCCTTATATCTTGTTACAGCAGCATCTGTAGCTGTCACTATCAGAGAGAGGACACCGAACTAGATGGACCATCGGTCTGATCCATGATGCAATTCCTATGTGGGAAAGGAGCCAAGATTCCCCTAAGGAAACAGACATTATCATGCTGGGCTATGAATTTGTGCTCAACAGAATGGGCACGAAAGGCACAAGGGTCTTGTTATTTAGGGCCACAGGCCTGCATCTGTTAATTCCCTTGTGTTTTTTGGTGAGACACTTTCTTGCAGGCACCCAGCTATGTCTGGGGCTATGTTCAGAAAAGAATCACAAGAATTAGTAAAAATTTAGAAACCCTGATTATAGTGATAGACTGAAAGATCTCAATCTATTTCGTTTAACAAGGATGGTCAAGGGATGACTTGATAACAGTCAATAATTACCTACATGGGGAACCAATATATAATAATATGCTTTTCAGGCTAGTATACAGAGATGTAAGAGGATACAATGGCTGGATGTTGAAGTTAAAGGAATTCTGACTGGAAATAAGGTGTACATTCTTAAACAGTGAGAGTAATTAACCATTGGAACAAGTTACCAAGGGTCTTGGTGGATTCTTCATCACGGAGAATTTTGAAATCAAGGTTGGATGTTTCTCTAAAAGATCTGCTCTAGGAATACTTTGGGGGTTATGTTATACAGGCCTCTGCTACACAGGCTAGATGATCAAAAAAATCCCAGAGCATCCTGGATTAACCATCTCTGTCCCAGTGGCCCATTGTTTCAGTCAGCTACCAGTGGTCCCTGCTCATGGCAGCTGTATTTATCTCGGCCCTCACATGTCCCAGAGTCGCCCGCTCTCATTATATAATGTGCAAACTTCTCAGCCTGCGAGTTGTTTCTGTGTAGCAGTCCTTGAAGCACCATGCACTGTGTACTGGGGTAACAAGAGAAGCCTCACAGATGCCTGCCTTTGCATTGCCACTCGTGTGTGATATATCTCACCAGTGAGACACAGTCACTGATTACCCCTCAGCCAAGGCAGCAGACGTGACAGGAGGCACCTCACCCCTTGCAGAGGAAGAGCTGTGGGGAATATGGGGCAGCCCGTAGGTTGTAGGAGCCAGGGATGACTGGGGAGTATGGAGAAGACACTGGCGACCGGTGTGCTGTTGGAATGGGGGCAGCTTGGGATGGGGAAGGAGGGTACGGACAGGGGGTCAGAGTATGATCAATGCCTCAATGTCTAGTTGGCAGCTGGTATCAAGCGGAGTGCCCCTGGTGTCGGTGCAGAGGACAAGTGCAGAGTCCTGCACTTAGGATGGAAGAATCCCATGCTCCTGCAATAGACTGGGGACCGACTGGCTAAGCAGCAGTTCTGCAGAAAAGGAACTGGGGATTACAGTGGTCAAGAAGCTGGCTATGAATCAGCAGTGTGCCTTTGTTGCCAAGAAGGCCAACGGCATATTGGGCTGTATTAGTAGGAGCATTGCCAGCAGCTTAAGGGAAGTGATTATTCCCCTCTATTCGGTACTGGTGAGGCCACATCTGGAGTATTGGGTCCAGTTTGGGGCACTGCAATACAGAAAGGATGTGGACAATTTGAAGAGTCCAGCATAGGGCAATGAAAATGATTAGGGGGCTGAGGCACATGACTTATGAGAAGAGGCTGAGGGAACGGGTCTTATTTAGTCTGCAGAAGAGAAGAGTGAGGGGGGATTTGATAGCAGCCTTCAACCACCTGAAGGGGGGTTCCAAAGAGGATGGAGCTTGGCTGTTCTCAGTGGTGGCAGATGACAGAATAAGAAGTAATGGTCTCATGTTTGCAGTGGCGGAGGTTTAGGTTGGATATTAGGAAACATTATTTCACTAGCAGGGTGGTGAAGCACTGGAATGGGTTACCTAGGAAGGTGGTGGAATCTCCATCATTAGAGGTTTTTAAAGCCGAGCTTGACAAAGCCCTGGCTGAGATACTTTAGTTGGTACTGGTCCTGCTTTGAGCAGGGGGTTGGACTAGATGACCTCCTGAGTTTTCTTCCAACCCTAATCTTTTATGATTCTTCTATGATGGGAGATTTAAGCTGCTGAGTAGCAAAGTGTGACAGGTTGCCTCCCAAGATGCCACCTGGAACTGGGGTACCACTGAGCCCTCTGACTCACCAGGCTGGCCTCCCTCTCTCAACGTGCTTCTTGGACAAGATGCAGACCAGCTCCCGGTACTTCACCTTCACCAGCGTTCACACAGGCAGGGACACACCCAGCTTCAGTTATATGCAAGCTCTGACCAGCCTCTGCGTGAACCAACAATAGAGAGATTATAACTCAAATAACCACCAGCTCCCTAGCCTAGGGCCCCAGAGCTGTATGTCCCACCCTGGGCCAGGAAAGCTCACCAGATGGGAGATAAGTTTCTCCTAAGGCCTACCATTTTCCCTATTGGCTCAATGTCCTGAAGAGACCCTTCCCACTCAGCTATCTAGACTGAAAGCACCTTACCTAGTGGGCATTACCCAGGTGTAACCACATTTGAAATACTAACATGAAGACAATATTCATAATTTCAGATAAAAAATGGTACATGCATACAAATAGAATAATGATATTCAGAAGAGCATAATGTTTCCAATTACATCTTACATGAGCCATCTTGTACAAAAAATATATCATAATGATGCTGTAACCATACCAAAATAATATCACTATGAATGGGGTGTGGGGTGCAGTGTCACACAAAAACCAATAGTTCTTTACACCGGGGAAATGCCTGAAGTTACATAACAACAACAGTGGGAAACAAAGCTGAATGAAGGTTGTGACACCCAGGCTGCAGTTCTGTGCCTTGTCATGACAAAGAGAACCACACACACACACGCGCGCGCGCAAACACACACACACACACAAAGAAAAAAATATTTCAGCAGCGCTTCCCCTCCTGTCCATGCGCATTCCACTGTCAAGGACCACCCCCTCCCCCACAGCTTCCTGCTTCTCTGTGTACACCTGCTTCCAAAACCCACCGGGCTAGGTACACCCTGCTCCCATAACCCCCATTAGTGCCTGCCTCCCCATGCAGGTCCTGCATCCCCACAATTTCCACCCTGCCACCCAGTGACACCCCTCACCCAGGACCAAAACCAGGTGCCAGACCCCACTGTGCGAGCTCGCAAAAATGCCTCCTCAGACTAGGTTAAACTCAGTGTCTGCCTACACAGGGGAAAAGGAAGAAATCAGCTTTCCGTGGATGAGGGGAACCCCAGCAGCAGCTCAGCCAGTGCAGGGAAGGAGAGAGGGACAGACCCGGTCAGAGGGAGAGACGACGTGAAGACTGAAAGAAGCCAGCATGAGAAACGCTTCCCCAAAACGACACAAAGCTTTAACGTACTGCAACCCATGAGAAACCCAGACACCCCTTCCTGAGGCTGCTCTTCCATGTTGGCAATTGCTGATGTTACCACGAGGCTGTCGTGGGGTTGCTCACGGGCGGAGGGATGGTGTGGATGGGGGCAGGTGTCTGAGACAATCTGTTACAATTTGCCCACGTTGCGTTACAGTTTGAGACACCCCACTGCCCCAGGAGGCCTTGTTACGCCTCCTTGGTCTGTGCATGAGGCGGGACGTCCATTCCCTATTTCACCAAGTTTCAGGACTCTGTGCCATGGTGATCTGGATACTGCACAAACCATCATCCCCAAAACACACACATTGTGTGTTCCTGGACCTTCCCTGGTGAGATTTACAACTCAGTCATGTTTACTCTTCCGCATAAACATACTTTTATTTTTCTTTCCTTTTAGTGCTTCTCATCCTCTCCAGAATCATAGCTGCAGGGACACAGAGAAAGCAGGCCCCTCTCCCCGCTTCCAAAAACTGTTATCCTGATTAGACGATGTACATCAATCCCTACATGTGGATTTAGGGTGAAACATAGATCAGGGTTGCAAAAGATCTCTGGAGGTCATCCAGTCGAACCCCTGCTTAAAGCAGGACCAACCCCAACTAGATCATCTAAGCCAGGGCTTTTTCAAGCCAGGCCATAAAAACCTCTAAGGATGGAGAGTCCAACACCTCCCTAGGTAACCCATTCCAGTGCTTCACCACCCTCCTAGTGAAATAGTGTTTTCTAATATCCAACTTAGAACTCCCCCACTGCAAATTGAGACAATTGCTCCTTGTTCTATCATCTGCCACCACTGAGAACAGCCTAGCTCCATCCTCTTTGGAACCTCCCTTCAGGTAGCTGAAGGCTGCTATCAAATCCCCAATCACTCTTCTCTTCTACAGACTAAATAAGACCTGTTCCCTCAGCCTCTCCTCATAAGTCATGTGCCCCAACACCCCTAATCATTTTTGCTGTCCCCATTTGACTCTTTCCAGCTTCATAGAATCATAGAATCATAGAATCTCAGGGTTGGAAGGGACCTCAGGAGGTCATCTAGTCCAACCCCCTGCTCAAAGCAGGACCAACCCCAACTAGATCGTCCCAGCCAGGGCTTTGTCAAGCCTGACCATAAAAACCTCTAAGGAAGGAGATTCCACCACCTCCCTACTAGTGAAACCCATTCCAGTGCTTCACCACCCTACTAGTGAAAAAGTTTTTCCTAATATCCAACCTAAACCTCCCCCTCTGCAACTTGAGACCATTACTCCTTGTTCTGTCATCTTCTACCACTGAGAACAGTCTAGATCCATCCTCTTTGGAACCCCCTTTTAGGTAGTTGAAAGCAGCTATCAAATCCCCCCTCACTCTTCTCTTCTGCAGGCTAAACAATCCCAGTTCCCTCAGCCTCTCCTCATAAGTCATGTGCTCCAGCCCCCTAATCATTTTTGTTGCCCTCCGTTGGACTCTTTCCAATTTATCCACATCCTTCTTGTAGTGTGGGGCCCAAAACTGGACACAGTACTCCAAATGAGGCCTCACCAATGCCGAATAGAGGGGAATAATCACGTCCCTCGATCTGCTGGAAATGCCCCTACTTATACAGCCCAAAATGCCGTTAGCCTTCTTGGCAACAAGGGCACACTGTTGACTCATATTCAGCTTTTTGTCCACTGTAACCCCTAGGTCCTTTTCTGCAGAACTGCTGCCCAGCCATTCGGTCCCTAGTCTGTAGCAGTGCATGGGATTCTTCCGTCCTAAGTGCAGGACTCTGCACTTGTCCTTGTTGAACCTCATCAGATTTCTTTTGGCCCAATCCTCTAATTTGTCTAGGTCCCTCTGTATCCTATCCCTACCCTCCAGCGTATCAACCACTCCTCCCAGTTTAGTGTCATCTGCAAAATTGCTAAGGGTGCAGTCCACACCATCCTCCAGGTCGTTGATGAAGATATTGAACAAAACCGGCCCCAGCACCGACCCTTGGGGCACTCCACTTGATACCGGCTGCCAACTAGACATGGAGCCATTGATCTCTACCCATTAGCACGACCATCCAGCCAGTTTTCTATCCACCTTACCGTCCATTCATCCAGCCCATACTTCTTTAACTTGCTGGCAAGAACACTGTGCGAGACTGTATCAAAAGCTTTGCTAAAGTCAAGAAATAGCACATCCACTGCTTTCCCCTCATCCACAGAGCCAGTTATCTCATCATAGAAGGCAATTAGGTTAGTCAGGCATGACTTGCCCTTGGTGAATCCATGCTGACTGTTCCTGATCACTTTCCCCTCCTTTAAGTGGTTCAGAATTGATTCCTTGAGGACCTGTTCCATGATTTTTCCAGGGATTGAGGTGAGACTGACTGGCCTGTAGTTCCCCAGATCTTCCTTCTTGCCTTTTTTAAAGATGGGCACTACATTAGCTTTTTTCCAGTCATCCGGGACCTCCCCCCATTGCCATGATTTGTCAAAGATAATGGCCAATGGCTCTGCAATCACATCGGCCAACTCCTTTAGCACCCTCGGATGCAGTGCATCCGGCCCCATGGACTTGTGTTCGTCCAGCTTTTCTAAATAGTCCCGAACTACTTCTTTCTCCACAGAGGGCTGGTCACCTCCTCCCCATACCGTGCTGCGGAGTGCAGCCGTCTGGGAGCTGCCCTTGTCTGTGAAGACAGAGGCAAAAAAAGCATTGAGTACACTAGCTTTCTCCACATCCTCTGTCACAAGGTTCCCTCCCTCATTCAGCAAGGGGCCCACACGTTCCTTGACTTTCTTCTTGTTGCTAACATACCTGAAGAAACCCTTCTTGTTACTCCTAACATCTCCAGCTAGCTGCAACTCCAAGTGTGATTTGGCCTTCCTAATTTCACTCCTGCATGCGTGAGCAATATTTTTATACTCCTCCCTGGTCATTTGTCCAATCTTCCACTTCTTGTAAGCTGCTTTTTTGTGTTTAAGACGAGCAAAGATTTCCCTGTTAAGCCAAGCTGGTCGCCTGCCATATTTACTTTTCTTTCTACACATCGGGATGGTTTGTTCCTGCAACCTCAATAAGGTTTCTTTAAAATACAGCCAGCTTTCCTCGACTCCTTTTCCCCTCATGTTATTCTCCCAGGGGACCTTGCCCATCAGTTCCCTGAGGGAGTCAAAGTCTGCTTTTCTGAAGTCCAGGCTCTGTATTCTACTGCTCTCCTTTCTTCCTTGTGTCAGGATCCTGAACTCGACCATCTCATGGTCACTGCCTCCCAGGTTCCCATCCACTATTGCTTCCTCTACTATTTCTTCCCTGTTTGTGAGCAGCAGGTCAAGAAGAGCTTTTCCCCTAGTTCCTTCCTCCAGCACTTGCACCAGGAAATTGTCCCCTACACTTTCCAAAAACTTCCTGGATTGTCTGTGGACCGCTGTATTGCTCGTCCACATTGTTACTGTAGTGGGGGGGGCGGGGAACCAAAAATGGAAACAATACTCCAGATATGGCCTCACCAGTGTCGAATAGAGGGGAATAATCACTTCCCTCGATCTGCTGGCAATGCTCCTACTAATGCACCCCAATATGCTGTTAGCCTTTTTGGCAACAAGGACACTGCTGACTCATATCCAGCTTCTCGTCCACTGTAATCCCCAGCTCCTTTTCTGCAGAACTGCTGCTTAGCCAGTCGGTCCCCAGCATGTAGTGGTACAGGGGATTCTTCTGTCCTAAATGCAGGACTCTGCATTTGTCCTTGTTGAACCTCATCTGATTTCTTTTGGCCCACTCCTCCAATTTCTCTAGGTCACTCTAATATTTGTCTAAAATTTACAATTTAGCAAATCCAAATTTACAAGGTAAATTCCTTGGTTTTTCTAACAATACTAAAGAGTTCAAGTCACTGTGCTGCTGAATTCCTGCCCAGATGGTTCCTGACTTTAACCCTGAAACCCTTCCTGAGCCCTTAGCACTAACTTTAATGCAGAAACAGGCAACTCACCAAAATCCCGTTGAGCAGAGAGAGGAAATCTCCTTACAGCGACAGGAAGGCAGAGCCCTGAGAATCAGTGTTTGAATCTCCCATGTTTGACACTCTGCGTGCTGGACAGTGACCTTTATGATTCCCCTGTACAGTCCCTGGGGACTCTCAGGTTGGCAGGACTCCCAGACAATTCCCTCAGCTCCGTGATCAGCAGGAAGAGCAGAAAATGGACCCTGGAGAACTTCTGCCTAAGAGCCTCCCCTGGGAATGAAGAAATTATCCTCTAATGGCAGAGGCTCAGATCATTAGGGCAAACTGAGTCTTGCAGTCTCAACAGAGTGGCCTGTCGCTACTGAAACCCCAGAGAGAAAAGGAAGAGCAAAGCGTTAGACGTACTCATTTATTTATCAGCATTTCTGTGCTTCTGCCCATCATCATAGAATCTGAGCCTCTCCTCCTCCCAAATGACAAGCCCTGCACTGAATCCCTGAGAATGCAACATGCACATGGAAAGGCTCTCGCACATCCTTGTTTCAAACAGAGAGTAATAGGCATTGTGATCTGATAGCTTCTCTGACAAAGGGCAGCACAGATTGGCCCCGCTTAGTCATAAACCCCCATAGTGCCGTATCGTGTCATGGGCAGGAGCCCCCTTATGTGATCATCATGTGCCTTAAAATCTGTGCACTGCTAGAGTAATTGAACAGGCTGTAATTAGAATAGGGAGGGTGGAGGGAGATGTTCAGAGGCACAGATGTGAGCTAGGTGCCCAATGTCCATCCATATTCACTGGGACTCAGGTTGTTAAAGGCACAAAGACAGTTGGCACCAATTATAGTCTTGATGTTCACAACATCCTCTGGCAAAGAGTTCCACAGGATAGGTCCAACGAGTTCCTGGAGGATCCCTAGATCACTAGATCCCTAGATCACTAGATCCTGTTCAGTTCATTCCCTCTGAAGCACCTGGCATTCGCCGCTGTAAGAAAACAGGATACTGGACCTTTGGTCTGAGCCAGTATGGCCATTCTTATGACTAAGAGGGGATATGATATAGATCTATAAAATGGTGACTGGTGTGGAGAAAGTGAATATAGAAGTTTTTTTTTTTATTCCTTCACATACCAAAAGAACTAGGGGTCACCCAATGAAGTTAATAGGGAGCAGGTTTAAAACATACAAAAGGAAGTATTTCTTCACACAACGCACAGTCAACCTGTGGAACTCTTTGCCAGGGAATGTTGTGAAGGTCAAGACTGCAACAGGGTTCAAAAAAAGAACTAGATAAGTTTATGGAGGATATAAGCCAAGAGGTTCAGGGACACAACCTCTGGGTGTCTTAGCCTCTGACTTCCAAAAGCTGGGATCCCTTGATAAATTTCCTGTTCTGTTCTTTCTGTCTGAAACACCTGGCACTTGCCACTGTGAGAAGACAGAGTACTGGATTAGATGGATCATTGGTCTGACCCAATGTGCCCAGTTTTATTTTATTTTCTGAGTCTCCTCTTTCTTCTCTGGGTGCTGGACCTCATACTTCCCTCACTACCTCAAATGGTCCCTGCCATCGAACCGTAATTTGAACTGAACGCTTTGTAGTAACAATAACACTCAATCACCCAATTTGAACATTCGCAGCAGGACTCCTTTGTTATAGACGTTGTCTTGTACCTGTTGTTAATTTATCAAATTCTTCTACCAGACACCCACTTGGCGTGATTTCTTTAGTTGAAGAATGTATTGGACTCTGTTCTTTGCTCTTCCATATTTCTCCAGTCAGGTCTGGAAAGCCTCGAGGTTTTTTCCCAGATAGCAGTTCAAAGGGAGAAAACTTGGCTACTTGATTAGGTTGCCAAACATCTGTTTTTTGACCGGAACACCCGGTTGAAAAGGGACCATGATGGCTCCGGTCAACACTGCCAAGTGGGACATTAAAAGTCCGGTCAATGGTACAGTTGAGGCCAGGGGTTAAGGCAGACTCCTGGCCTGCCCTATCTCTGCACAGCTCTGAGAAGTGTCCAACAGATCCTTTCATCCCCATATCACCTGGGTGACCTGGGAGGCTCCATAAGCTGCCTCAGCCTGAGTGCTGGCTCCGGAGCGGCCATTGGCCAGGAACCATGACCAATAGGAACTGCAGGGCTTGTGCCTGTGGGTGTGAGGGCACCCCCCATGCCACCCAACACCATGCCCCAGGCCCAAGCCCCCTCCTGCACCTCAAACCCCTCATCCCTGACTCCACTACAGATCCTGCACCCCCACCCCAACTCCCTGCCTCAAGCCCTCTTTTGTACCAAAACCCTCATCCCCAGGCCCAACCCAGAGCCCAAATCCCCAGCAGGAGTCCCCACCCCCTCCGGCAGCCCAACCCCCTGTCCCAGCCCAAAGCCCTTTCCCACACCCCAGACTCCTCAACCCTGTCCCCACCGCAAAACCTGCACCCCTAGCTGGAGCCCTCACCCCCTCCTGCATTTCACTACCACAGCCCGGTGAAAGTGAGTGAGGGTTTGGAGAGAAAGCAATGGGTTGAATGGGGCCAGAGTCTCAGAGAATGGGTGAGGAGGGGCGGGGCCTCAGAGAATGGGTGGGGCAGCGGTGGGACCTCAGGGAAAGGGTGGGGCAGGGGTGTTCAGTTTTGTGCCATTAGAATGGTGGCAATGCTGGGCTCGAGAGAACTCCTTCATAGCAAAAAGAAGGCAGGGGAAGAGTTAGTATCAGGGTTTAGGATTCAAGGCTACAAACTTCTTTAACATTGCCATCAAAGTTCTCATAGACTCATAGACTCATAGACTTTCAGGTCAGAAGGGACCATTATGATCATCTAGTCTGACCTTCTGCACAATGCAGGCCACAGAATCTCACCCACCCACTCCTGCAATAATCCTCTCACCTATGTCTCAGCTATTGAAGTCCTCAAATCATGGTTTAAAGACTTCAAGATGCAGAGAATCCTCCGGTAAGTGACCCGTGCCCCATACTGCAGAGGAAGGCAAAAAACCTCCAGGGCCTCTGCCAATCTACCCTGGAGGAAAATTCCTTCCTGACCCCAAATATGGCGATCAGCTGAACCCCGAGCATGTGGGCAAGACTCACCAGCCAGACACCCAGAAAAAAGTTCTCTGTAGTAACTTCTTACATCCCATTATTGACCATTGTTCTGTGAAATCGCTCTACCAACCCATCAGTTTGGCAATGGTAGATGAATGTTCCGAATGTCTTTACCCTCAGTAGATCGTACGGTACTTTAATTAGTTGTAAAGTGAAGTTAGATCCTCAATCAGTAACGATTTCTCGGGGTATTACCACCTGGGAGAATAATTTCATAAGCTCATTTATGATGGTAGGTGCTTTGGTGGAGCACAAGGGAATGGCTTTGGGGTATACAGTGCATACTCAAGAATAATGAGGATAATGAGGATATGTTTATACCTCATAGCGCTCTTCTCTGATAGCCCCACAAAGTCCATGCCTATCATAAGAGCAGAAGAACATAAGAATGGCCGTACTGGGTCAGATCAAAGGTCCTTCCAGCCCAGTATCCTGTCTACCGACAGTGGCCAATGTCAGATGCCCCAGAGCGAGTGAACGTAACAGGTAATGATCAAGTGATCTCTCTCCTGCCATCCATCACCACCCTCTAACAAACAGGGGCTGGGGACAACATTCCTTACCCATCCTGGCTAATAGCCATTAATGGACTTAACCTCCATGAATTTATCCAGTTCTCTTTTAAACCCTGTTATAGTCCTTGCCTTCACAACCTCCTGAGGCAAGGAGTTCCATAGGTTGACTGTGCACTGTGTGAAGAAGAACTTCCTTTTATTTGTTTTAAACCTGCTACCCATTAATTTCATTTGGTGGCCCCTAGTTCTTATATTATGGGAACAAGTAAATAACTTTTCCTTATTTACTTTCTCCACAGCACTCATGATTTTATATACCTCTATCATATCCCCTCTTAGTCTCCTCTTTTCCAAGCTGAAAAGTCCTAGCCTCTTTAATCTCTCCTCATATGGGACCTGTTCCAAACCCCTAATCATTTTAGTTGCCCTTCTCTGAACCAGAGACAGACATTGGCTGCTAAGACATTGGCTGCTAAGAAGATGGCAGAGAAGCTGGAAATATTACAAACCTGTGCCGGGTTAATTCAAGGGTTTTTTTATTTTTTTCTGAAAAGATGGGGGCAAACTTCACAGAGTGGTTGTTATACGCAGAAGTTCATTGGCTGTCTGGGGGCTAGATGCTGACAAGATGCTGACTGCATAAAGAATTGCACATTTTTCTTGCTGATACCATGAATATGGCAGCCAGATAGGAAAACAAGGACTGCTGTTCCCCCTGAACTCTCTCTTACACCCAGCTATATTCCATGAATGTTCCCAGAGAGAAAGGCACTAGCCAAATCCCCCCAAGAATATACCATTTTGTACTACTCACGTTGAGCAGTGCAGATTTATTAATTGGTTCCCCAATTCATCAATGGAAAGTGGACATACATCAGCTTTTTTAAACCTTAGCAGATTTACCACACACTACAGGGAAACTGACTGGTTAAGATAAACACTTAAACAAATGTAATGACTACAAAAGATAGATTTAAAGTGATGATAAGTAAAAGGCAAAAATGCAGAGTTAGTTACCAAAAGAAAAGAAAATATAAGCACAGTCTAAACTCTTAACCCTATTAGACTGGGCAACATCTAGATTAAGCAATTTTTCTTAACCCACTGGCTATTGCAGTCCTTAATATACAGGATTGTCCCTTAAACCTGGGCCAGTCTCTTCTGTTGGAATCTTCAGTCTGCTTCTGAGTGACTTTGTTACTGGCAAGATGGGTGGGGGCAGGGAAAAGGCCAAGCACGACACCCCTGGGTTATGTTTTATACCCTGAGTCCCATGTGTTTGGAGAACACAAGTAAAGGCATGTCTCATGGGCATTTCTGAGTCCCCAGGCAAGGTTGAGCAATTCCCCTCATGTGGCCTTATGCAGGTGTATCACTGAATTGTAACTCCCTTGTTGGCCAATGGCTGTTCTTGGTTGTTTGTCACTCTGCCCAAGCACTGGTTACTTTCTTTGATGTTGTCTCTGGGGAGCTAATATCTGTCTGATGCCCCAACGTACAGCAATGACAACCATATGACACAATCTTATAACTTTATATGCACTGAAGATAGACATATTTAGTTAGAACAGTGGGTTTCAGCAATTCATAAGCTTTCCCGATACCTCACATGGCATGCTTTTTATGCAAGATCACAATTATATATCAATGAGGAATATGGGGGTTAGAGGACCCTCTCCAAGGTAGAGGATGTCACACATTGCATGGTATACTTTAGGATATGCCATGATCAATGACAATGGGAAACACAGTCATCCAGACATGTGGTTTGTCATGGACGGCCTACAGACCATAACTTTATGGTCTCCCAATGTGTATGAATCATTCCCACAATTGGGGAGTGATGTTATCAAGGGTCATCGTAATGGTATCTCCATGGAGGACCGTCCTGGATATGCCATGGTTATGTGCACATCACACTGGACATAAAGTCTCCCCTGGGACCCTGGGTCGACAATTTAACCACTTTGCAGAATGTAACCATTCAGGTAACAAAGATGTCAAGCTGGGAAAACCCTGATCTAAGATGGCCACAGCCCGAAGCTGGAAATACTCCCCGACGGCGGAACATGTGGGACCCGCTGTGGAAGTGGGTGCAACTAGTGCTTTTCAATGTGTCCTTTCAGTCCATTACATGGGTGGGTGATATACTCCAGAGAATGGTGGGTGGACCGGGTACATCCCAGGTGCAATACATACATAGAATGATGAAAGCATCAATGCAATTGGTGGGTGAGGTGACATACATGGAATCGTCACCGTAATCACAGGGCAGCAGGGAACACAAGGTTGGGTGTATGGAATCTGGAGGACAGTTGGGTAACCAAGCAACTGATATGCCAAAATGTGAAATTGCAGCAGCAAAATCAATGAACTCCTGGGGCACCAGCTGTCTGCAATCAGAATGGGGTGGAAAAGGGCAGCTGAAGTAAACCTCTGGTTAATGGACAGGAGATCTTGTGACAGGGATGGGGGACGTCTCCAGAATGCTAACTTAGGAGGAGGCGTGTATGGGGCTACAAAATACTCAACTAGCAATGTTAATAAATGTCATGAGGGACGCATGGGCGGGATGATGTACTTCATCCTAAAATCATGAAACTAGCCCATATTTATCCACGCTCACACAAACATACCCATCCGCATGAAAAATAGCAACCCCGACCTTAGTGGCACCTTTGTAATAGTTACCATGGTACCTTGGAATGGGATGGCATCTAATGTGGTCTTCCTGAAATCCATGGGAGTAATGAGAACGGGGTGAAGGGGGGGGGGGCACAGTGGGACCCATTGGAGGATAGATGGGGAGGGTGGAATGAAATAAATTGGAAAATAATCAAGCTAAAGAATTGCTTATCTTTGGAAAATATTTGTATGTGCCCCCTCACCGATGGCCATGGAGGAGCAAATCCAATGTTGCAAGAGGTGGTCAATTAGGTGTAATGCATACGGGGTATGGCGTGTTGGGAATGAGCACAGTACAGTAATATAACACTTGGGGGTAGAATTTCACCAGCATCTGGCCAAATTTCACACATTGGGGGGGAGGGATAGCTCAGTGGTTTGATCATTGGCCTGCTAAACCCAGGGTTGTGAGTTCAGTCCTTGAGGGTGCCATTTAGGGATCCGGGGCAAAAATCTGTCAGGGAACAGTACTTGGTCCTGCTAGTGAAGGCAGGGGACTGGACTCAATGACCTTTCAAGGTCCTTCCAGTTCTATGAGATAGGCATATTTCCATATATATTTATCTACACACTGCCTTGGTGCACAAATAGATCTGTGGAACTCATTGCTGTGAACAATCGAAGCAGTGCTTACTACCTGATTCCATACCAAGTCATTAAGTTGGTTTAGAACAATGCCCCATTTCAAGTCATTAAGTTGGTTTAGAACAATGCCCCATTTCAATTTGGATATGCAACGGACTCATGATATTAACTAAAACATGCAAAACCTGCAGGAGCAGCCAACAATTGGACACCTTTACAATATATTCTCCAGAATGGAGTTCAAAGAATCTTAAGCCTGTCCAAGGAGAAGAAGCCATGCTTCTGGTGGTGGCCCAGATGATGAACAATATTATAATGGTCAGGGCTCTCAGAGTTCCTGTGAATTATTATGGCTATTGGCCCATTATTACATATACTAATTCTGCAATGTGTACTGCGGTGGTTAAGGAGGGCACAGATCCATGAAACACACCTGCTAATTGTAACACATAAATTGATGTAGGCAGTTCAGAGCTGCTTTATATATATCCATTTTAGACCTCACAAAGGGATACTGGCAAGGACCTTTTATGTCAGAATTCTGAGAGAAGAAAGCATTTTCCATGCCCTTCGTCTTACATCAATTCAATATCATTTCCTTTGACCTCCATAGAGTGGCAATGAATTTCAGAGAATAATGGACTGGATGTTACAATTGCCTGGGCAGGACGTTGCTATGATCAATTGAAAATGGGTTTTAGAAATGTTTGCAAGACGCAGTTTGCCCTGACTGTGAGAGCCCCTGTTATCAGCGAATTATTTCTTCCATCCCAGGGGAGGATCTCAAGCTGTAGTTCTCCAGGGTCTATTTTTTACTCTTTCCACTGGCCAGGGAGCCGAGGGAAGTGTCTGGGAGCCCTGCAGGGAATGTACAAGGGAATCATAAAGCTTACAGTCCAGCACGGTGAGCATCAGAAATGAGAGATTCATACACTGATTCTCAGGGCTCTGCATTCCTGTCGCCGTAAGAAGATTTCTTCTCTTTGCTAAGCAAGATTTCGGTGAGTTGCCTGTTTCTGCGTTAAAGTTAGTGCTAAGGGCTCAGGATGGGTTCAAGGGTCCAATTCAGAATTCAGATTATGGAAACTTGAACTGTTTAGTACTGTGTGAAAATGAAGTGATTTACCAAGTAAAATTGGAACTGCAAATGTATTGGAAATAGTTTAGACTCTCTGTGAGCTTCCTTTTTTGGTTTAACATATTAGGCCCTCTGTGGCGGGAACAGAAGCCGTAATTTTCGCAGCTCAGAGCCGAAAGTTAAACAGATTGAAGGGTGAAATATTGGCCCCAATGAGATCACCATAAATCCGCATGTAGGGACTTAAATAAATGGCCTGATTTACACCGGCCATGAGCTTCCAGTGACTTCAACTTGAGGCGTCCTGTGGCTTCTACCGATGAGTGAGCTCATTTGGACCAAATAAAAACTGACAGGAGAGTTCCTGAAATCTCAAACCCACAGGCTTAGAGGTTCAGAACAGTTAGAATAACAATTCTTTTCTGGGGCAGCTGGAGGGGTCTGCTCTCTATGTGCCCCGGCATCTCTGGCTCTGGAGAGTATGAGAAGAACCAAAAGGCAGTAAAGAGGAAAGCATGTTCCTGGTTTAGAGCAAACCAGTTGGGGTTGGAAATCTCACCGGGGAGTTTCCAGGAACGCACAGTGTGTGTGTGTGCTGGGTGGATGGAAGGGAGGTGCAGTATCCAGATCACAGTGGCATGGAGTCCGGATGCTGGAATAAATAGAGAATGCACATCCTGCCTAAGGCACAGACCAGAGAGGCATAACAAGGCCTCCTGGGGTAGGGGGGGTGTCTCAGACTGTAACATAATGTGGACCACACTGTAGCAGATTGGCTCTCTATAAAGGACCCTTGGGGGTATGACAGGAAGCTCACACTGAGACAAATATAGTTATAAAGTCATTTTATTAAAATTAATGAAATAGTAAATAAATGGTAAAATTGTCAGGTACAGAGTTACAATTGTATTACTGTTATTCAAGAGATACTTATGCAATGTGTTGCAAAACTTAGTTAATATACTTACACCCTGTTTTGATAACCTGATGTTGGAAGACACAGGACCTCGCCTCTGGTGGTTTTGGATTTTTACCTTTTGCAGAGGAAGCTAATGCTAAGAGCTTCAAAGCTGCTACTTACTTAACTTAAAAGTAAAATCTAATAAACAAAACTGAGGATAACAGTTTAGAGAAACCAAGCTTAGCTTAGTCCCTTTAGAACTTAAAGTTGGAAAAAAAAATAAGTACAGACTATTAATAATTAACAGCCATCGTAGATAGCTTTGATAGTTAGTTGAAGATGAAGAGTGAGCGCGCTACCTAGCAAGGTGGGGTTTAACTTTTTTATAGGCCACAAGTGCCGGAAATCCTCCCTTTTATGCCCACATTTTATTACACCCCTAGAGAAATATTAGAGCACACTTACCCTATTGGCTAGTGTGTTAGGTGCATATAGATGACAGCTTATGTACACATTTATGGTGTATGTGTTAGGTCTGTGGGTAAAATTCAGAAAAATCCCCTATGCCATTTTTCCTTGTTTATTAGTATAGGTAAAAGGTCATAGACATTGGTGTGGGTGTTTTTATTTATTTGGGTAACAAGATGAAGGTCAGCTTGACTTTTTGGGTGAAAGGTCTTGGAAATAGATATGCTAACTTTGCTTTTTGCTTAGCATACAGATTTTTGGTTAGTAGGTCTTTTGCATTGCAGCCAAACTTATTTTAGATATACATTTATAAATTTATTACAATACATCAAACACTTAAACTTAAAAGAAAAGCTATATATCTAAGAAAGCAAGCAGATCAATCCCTAGGACTACCATCCCTCCTCCAATGAGCAGCCCCACTAGAGCGTTGTGGTGACATCAGCCATTGCCAACATGGAAAAGCAGCCTCAGGAAGGAGTGTATGGATTTCTAAGGGGTTGCAATACGTTAAAGGTTTGTGTCATTAAAACTTTGTGTTGCTTTCATAGAATCAGAGAATCTCAGGGTTGGAAGGGACCTCAGGAAGTCATCTAGTGCAACCCCCTGTTCAAAGCAGGACTTATCCCCAACTAAATCATCCCAGGCAGGGCTTTGTCAAGCCTCACCGTAAAAACCTCTAAGGAAGGAGATTCTACCACCTCCTTAGGTAACCCATTCCAGTTCTTCACCACCCTCCTAGTGAAAAAGTTTTTCCTAATATCCAACCTAACCTCCCCCTCTGCAACTTGAGACCATTACTCCTTGTTCTGTCATCTTTTACCACTGAGAACAGTCTAGATCCATCCTCTTTGGAACCCCCTTTCAGGTAGTTGAAAGCAGCTATCAAATCCCCCCTCACTCTTCTCTTCTGCAGGCTAAACAATCCCAGTTCCCACAGCCTCTCCTCATACGTCATGTGCTCCAGCCCCCTAATCATTTTTGTTGCCCTCCGCTGGACTTTTTTCAATTTTTCCGCATCCTTCGTGTACTTCAGATGAGGCCTCACCAATGCCAAATAGAGGGGAACGATCACGTTCCTCGATCAGCTGGAAATGCCCCTACTCATACAACCCAAAATGCCGTTAGTCTTCTTGGCAACAAGGGCACACTGTTGACTCATATTCAGCTTTTCGTCCACTGTAACCCCTAGGTCCTTTTCTGAAGAACTGCTGCCCAGCCATTCGGTCCCTAGTCTGTAGCAGTGCATGGGATTCTTCCGTCCTAAGTGCAGGACTCTGCACTTGTCCTTGTTGAACCTCATCATATTTCTTTTGGCCCAATCCTCTAATTTGTCTAGGTCCCTCTGTATCCTATCCCTACCCTCCAGCGTATCTACCACCCTCCCAAAATAGTGTCATCTGCAAACTTGCTGAGGGTGCAGTCCACACCATCCTCCAGATCATTAATGAAGATATTGAACAAAACCGGCCCTAGGACCAACCCTTGGGGAACTCCGCTGCCAACTAGACATGGAGCCATTCATGACAACCCATTGAGCCCGATGATCAAGCAAGCTTTCTCCACCTTATAGTCCATTCATCCAGCCCATACTTCTTTGACTTGCTGGCAAGAATACTGTGGGAGACCATATCAAAAGCTTTTCTAAAGTCAAGGAATAAGACACCCACTGCTTTCCCCTTATCCACAGAGCCAGTGATCTCCTCATAGAAGGCAATTAGGTTAGTCAAGCATGACTTTCTCTTACTGAATCCATGCTGACTGTTCCTGATCACATTCCTCTTCTTAAAGTGCTTCAGAATTGATTCCTTGAGACATGCTCTTTTAGGCAGAGTTACTCACACTGGCTCCTTTTAGTCTCCACATCGTCTCTCCCTCCTGCCAGGCCTGTCGCTCACTCCTTCCCTGAACAGGCAGAACTGTTGCTGGGGTTCATTTTGCCCACAGAGAAACAGTTCAGGCTGATCTCCCACTATTCTCCAAAGCAGGCAGACACTCAGTTTATCCTTGTCTGAGGAGGTGTTTGTGTTGTTATGGGGTCTGTCACATGGTTTTGGTCCTGCGTGAGGGGTATCATGGTGTGGCAGAGCTGGAAGGTGTGGGGGTGGGGAACTTACATGGACAAGTGGCCAGCACTGGGGGTTCTGGGTCCTGGATCGGGGTGCACATGGGCAGGTGTGGAGCACTGAGGGTTATGGAGGCAGAGAGGGAACTTTCTTGGCCCAGAGTGCGTTGGGGGGCAGGGGGCGGAGTTCTCAGAATCTGTTTGTCCTTCCAAACCACAGAACTGCAGCCTGGGTGTCACAACCTTTACTCAGTTTTGTTTCCAATGCTTGTTGTTGAATATTAATTATGTAAATTCACCAGTGAAATGCCTGACCTTTGCTCATCGGCTGAATCAATTCCCCATCATACTCTGATCCCCCTGTCCGTACTCTCCTTCCCCATCCCAGGCTGCCCTGATTCCAACAGCAAGCTGGCCTCCACTATCTTCTCCATGGTCCCCAGTCATGCCTGGCTTCCAGAACCTATAAACCGCTTCCAACTCCCCACAACTCTCCCTCTGCAGTGGTGAGGTGCCTCCCATCACACCTTCTCCCTTGGCTGCAAGGTAATCCGTGATTGTGTCTCACTGGTGAGAAATCTCAGGAGTGGTAACTGCCAAGGCGGGCATCTGGCAGCTTCTCATTACACCCAGACACACCACGGGGTGCTTCAAGGACTGCTTCACAGGGACATCTTGGAAACTCTGAAGCATGAACATTATATAATGAGAGCAGCAACTCTGGAGATATGGGGTCTAGATAAGTACAGCTGCCATGTGCACGAATCACTGGTAGCTGAGCGAAAGAGTGCGCCAAAGGGATGGAGACGGTGAAGAGCAGATGCTCTGGTACATTTGCCAGCAGGGCCTGTTAGTAATGGCAAGGGTTGTACATTTATTCCTCAGTGCAGAGATTTCCTGGCTCAAGTCATTATTTTTCTCACCTAAAATGTTCATCCGTACAGTGCCTCACAGGATCCCTCAGACTTGTGAAACAAACACGTAGTGTAATGCTTCGAAGGTGCCGCAGTCACATGAGAACTTCTCCCCATGGGGCTACATTCAAAATGGTCACAAATAGAAAAGAAATGCCTCCAGCTGACTCCTGGAGACATGTTTGGCGGTTTCAAGGCCAGAAGGGAACATTGTGATCATCTTGTCTGTATAACAAAGGCTTGTATAACATACCCCCAAAATTATTCCTAGGGCAGATCTTTTAGGGAAAGATCCAACCTTGATTTAAACTTTCTCAGTGATGAAGAATCCACCAGGACCTTCGGCAAATTGTTCCAGTGGTTAATAACTTTTATCCTTTAAGAAATGTATACTTTATTTCGAGTCAGAATTTCTTTAACTTTAACTTCCACACATTGGATCATGTTACACCTCTGTATGCTAGGCTGAAAGGACTATTATTTGATATTGGTTCCCCGTGTAGGTACTTACAGACTGGTATCAAGTCACCCCTTGACTATATTTGTTACACTAAATAGATCGAGATCTTTGAGTCTAGCAGTATAAGGCTGGTTTTCTAATCTTTTACTAATTCTTGTGATTCTTCTCCGAATCCTCTACAACATATCAACATCCATCGTTAAGAGTGGACACCAGAACTGGACAGAGGATTCAAGCAACAGTTGCACCAGTGCCAAATACAGAGGTAAAATAACTGTGCTCTCTCTCCTTTACATTCCCCTGGTTATCATCCCAGGATCACATTGGCTCTTTTGGCGACAGGGTCACACTGGGAGCTCATGTTAGCTAATTATCCCTTCACACCTCTAAATCTTCCTTCAGAATCACTGTGCTTCCCACGATAGTCCCCCATCATGTAAGGATCACCTGCATTCTTTCTTCCTAGATGTAGATATCTACATGGCCATATTAGAACATGTATTTTTTCCTTTGCACAGTTTACCAAACAATCCAGATTTCTCTGAATCAGTGACCCCCCAATTTTTGTGTCATCAGCAAACTTCATCGATATTGAGGCATGTGAAGGGTGAGCAACTGAATGTCTCTTGTCAGTTAACACCTGTAATTTATGTCTCAGAGAAAGCTGGGTGCTTGCAAGAAAGTGTCTCACCAAAAGAAACAGAAGTAAGAGTGGTGCAGGCCTGAAGCCCTAAAAACAAAGACCCTTCTGACCTTCATGCCTATTCCTTTGAGCACAAAGTCATAGCCCAGAACAATAACTGATTCCCTCTAGTTCTTTAATATCCTGTGTGACAGGGGTGCCCAGTACTACACAGAAGAGTCTAAAGGACAGTGAAACATTGACTCAGTGACCACATGGCATTGCATTTTCAGTATGATTCTCCATTCCACTCCTCCTGGATCCCAATATTTTCTTCATTTTCTGTCTGTGCTTGCACTTTGGTTAGGGTTTCACAGAGCTATGTACCATCATGCTGAGGTCCCTGTCCTGAATTGATAGTTTAATTGCAACCTTTTTAGGTGTTTGAGGAGTTCATGCTTTTCCCTCCAATGGGCATACACGTTGCAGTTATTGACCTTGAAGTTCATCTGCCAACATGCTCCACATTCACCTGGCTTGATTAGATCCATCTGACGACTTCTCTGGACTTGCCTATGACCTAAATAATCTAATGCCATCTGTAAATGTTGCTATGCCACTGCTCACCCCCCTTTCTGAATTGTAAATAACTATAAGATAATTACCGTACCTATTTATTATAAAGTGTGTAACCCCCCCTTTTGGTGCTTCTCTCCCTTCACAGGCACCTTGAGCATTTCTGATTCCTATCATCACATCGACCACATCATGGCAGCTTTCAACCTCTCCCGGTTTGACCCTTCTACATTCTTCCTAACAGGCATCCCTGGTCTGGAAGCTGCCCATATCTGGATTTCCATTCCTTTCTCTATGTTCTACATTATCAGCCTTTCGGGAAATTTCATGGTTCTTTTTGTTGTAATCAAAGAACAGACCCTGCACAAACCTATGTACCTGCTTATCGGCATGTTGGCGCTCACAGACATTGGCATGTCTACCTCCGTTGTGCCAAAAGCACTGTGTATATTTTGGTTCAATTTGAACAGCATTACTGTGAGTAGCTGCCTCACCCAGATGTTCTTCCTTCATGCGGTTACTGCTATGCACACAGCTGTCCTTGTGACAATGGCCTTCGATCGCTACGTTGCCATATGTAACCCTCTGAGATACACCACCATCCTCACCAACGCACGAATAGCTAAGCTAGGCCTAGTGGGTTTGATAAGAGCTGTTCTCCTTGTTCTGCCCCTGCCTCTGCTCCTGAGCAGGCAGCCATTCTGTGCCAACCACATTATCCCAAACACATACTGCGATCACATAGCTGTTGCAAAGATGTCATGTGGGGACACCACAGTTAACAGGATGTACGCCTTGGTGATAGTGCTTGTAACCACTGGGTTAGACATGACACTCATTGCCCTCTCCTATGGTCTGATCATCAGGGCTGTCCTCAGAATCTCTTCCAAGGAAACCCACCAGAAAGCCCTCAGCACCTGCACAGCCCACATCTGTGTGATGCTGACGACTTATCCTCCCTTCATCTTCTCCACTCTCACACACCGGTTTGGTCAGGGCATCGCTCCCCATATTCACATCATGTTGGCCAACCTCTATTTCATTGCCCCTCCCATGCTCAACCCTATCATTTATGGGGCCAAAACCAAAGAGCTTCGTGACAAGGTGTGCAAATACAGCTGCAGGCCACTGACTTTAAACATGCATGACTAAAGGGGGAAAGACGGCCTCCCAGTTAATCAAGGGTGCTCTGTCCCAGTTCGGCTGAGCTTACCATTGTGGAAGTTGAGAGTCTGAGAAGCTCCTCGTGTCTAACATCTTATCACTCCATCACCAAGCACAGCTCTCTCTGGTGCTCACTTTCCTCTCTCTGACCATCACCTGCTCTCTTTCAGTATCATCCATCGGCCGCCACCTCCACACACCTTGTCACTCACTATTTCCTTGACTTCTAGAGGTCAAACACACAATCTCAGATATAGAAGCGACAAAGGGTCCTGTGGCACCTGATAGACTAACAGAGGTATTGGAGCATAGGCTTTCGTGGGTGAATACCCACTTCATCAGATGCAAGCAGTGGAAATGTCCAGGGGCAGATATAAATGTGCAGGGAAGACTTAGACTAGAGATAACGAGGTTAGCTCAGTCAGGGAGGGTGAGGCCCTCTTCTAGCAGCTGAGGTGTGAATACCAAGGGTGGAGAAACTGCTTTTGTAGTTGGCTAGCCATTCATAATCTTTGTTTAATCCTGAGTTGATGGTGTCAAATTTGCAAATGAACTGAAGCTCTATTGTTTCTCTTTGGAGTCTGGTCCTGAAGTTTTTTGGCTGCAGGATGGCTACCAGTAAAGCTGCTATTGTGTGGCCAGGGAGATTGAAGTGTTCTCCTACAGGCTTTTGTATATTGCCATTCCTTATATCTGATTTGTGTCCATTTATCCTTTTACGTAAGGACTGTCCAGTTTGGCCGATGTACATAGCAGAGGGGCATTGCTGGCACATTATGGCGTATATTACATTGGTGGATGTGCAGGTGAATGAACCGGTGATGGTGTGGCTGTTCTGGTTAGGTCCTGTGATGGTGTCCCTGGTGTAGATATGTGGGCAAAGTTGGCATTGAGGTTTGTTGCATGGATTGGTTCCTGAGTTAGAGTTATTATGGTGCGGTGTGTAGTTGCTGGTGATATAGTCTATATAATCTCAGATCTAGTGCTCTAACCCCATAATGATACAGTACAGGGAAAAGGTTTCAAATGATACTAGTCTCTGGGAAGCCATCTTGTGCAGCGATGTTACATTCATCTTATCCCCAAAGCTACACTTTTATCATTTATATGAAGATCTCACAAGTTACGCATCTCTTTAAAGGTCATTACAATCCAACCCATCAGTTTCTCCCAGTTCCCTAATGTAAGTGGGGAAATATTGTGGGGAACTTTCCTGGCTTCTGCATTACTTCAGGGGAATTTGCTAAGGAAAGTGTCTGAGTCCGCACTCCTACTCCCTTTACCCAGAGCCCTGCCTCACCTCCAGGGCACCACCTCCACTCTCCTGTGTGTCAGAGTCCTCATAATAGCAACATGGATGGGCTTAGGATTCCTGGGAGGCTGAACCCCCAGTCTCATTCTGGTCACTTAAGACTGGGCCTAGGGTGTCCCCACTCTGGGTTACTCTCTTGACACCAGATGCTTCCCCGACCCACTGATCACTACATTAAGTTCAAACCAAATATATTTTATTAAACAGCAACTGTAAAATAATAAGAAAAAATGGGAAGGGTTCAAGGTAACGAGGAGCCAAGGTCTGTGGGCATGGGGACATCACAAACAGCTGTGTCTGGGATGTAAGGAAAGTTCACAGTCTGTTCCTCACATGTCCCAGGCCTCCCTCCCAGCCCTGGTTCCATGTCAGTGATATCACGGCTCAGACACTTGCTCTGGCAGTGGCCACATGCCCTGAAGGTCTAGGTGGCAGGACTCTTCTCCCCAGCAACTGCCCGATCCATACCCAAACTTCTCAGTCCAGCCTTCAAGGCCCTCCTGTCTGGTGACGTCTCCTTGTGCCGAGCCCTCTGCCCATGCCCCCACCTTGATCTCCCCACTTCTTATTGTGCTCGTCTGCCGTGTTACTTGTGGCACGACCGGCATCCATTATCCTGGCTCTGGCTCTGCAGCTCCCCACTGTAGCTCAGCCCTGGCTCCCCGTTGGTGTAGCAGGTCTCAGCTAACCCAGATCCCGGTTCTGGTCATTACATAGCAAATGTAAGCTTGGTCAAGGAATTGACTAGATAATTTATCAACAACCAGTATGAATCACTCCTTCCTCTCAGCTTTCACTATTTAGGCACTATGGAGACACCCACAGAAATAATTAGTCTGCGAAAAATCGCCATTCAAGTTTACAAGCCTACAGCATTAAATAAATTAATGACAAATTTTAGTTCTGTGTTTCATATCGTGCGCCAAAGGAAGATTCTGGAAACGGTAAATGCTGTTTCAAAACTGCTACAATCCAGAGGCACAGATCTATACTTCGCAAAGCCACTGAACTTTTAGCTACATTTCAAAATGAGTACTTAGTGTGATGTAACTAATGTAATGCAACACACCTATCTTTGCATGTGTATAAATATCTGCCCACTAAGTTTCCATTCCGTGCATCTGACGAAGTGGTTTCCAGCCCATGAAAGCTTATGCCCAAATGAATGTGTTAGTTTTAAGGTGCCATAGGACTCCTGGTTGTTTTTGCCAAAACAAACTTGAAACTATTACCGCAGCACGCTTACAGTGAGAAACAGCTTACCTGAGAAATGCGGCGTGCCCATAGTTGCCGCTCCCATTATGTAATTGCATACTTCTCAAATTTCAAGTTGTCCCTGTGTAGCAGTTCTTGAAGCACCCTGCAGTGAGTGTGGGTGTAACAAAAGAAGTTTCACAGTATGAACCTTGGTATTTACCACTCATGAGGTTTGCCACCAGTGAGACACAGTCACTGATGACCCCATGTCAAGGGACCTGGTCTGATTGGAGGCACCTCACACCCTGCAGGGGAAGAATTGTGGGGAGCGAAGGACGGCTCAGAGGTTGGGGGAGCCAGGGATGACTGGGGAGCATGGAGGAGACACTGGTGATCTGCGTGCTGTTGGCATCAGGGTAGCCTGGAATGGGGAAGCAGAGGACAGGCCGGGGGTGTCAGAATCTGATCGGAGATTGAGCCAACTGAGAGGCAAAGCTCAGATATTTCACCCGAGCCAGGTTTATTGTCAAACGAAGCACAGTAATAGTTCCCTATAGACTCTACAGGGCATACTACCAATTTGTGCTCCCTGGCAATGGACCGGCTCAGTCAGTGATGGGACACTTCACTGCCCCCTCGGCTGGATAAAGATGTGCGCTCCGGGACCTACTTTTAAACCGTGCAGGACACATTACTCATCATAGTTCAGACGAATCTATCCATCATGCTGTCCTTTTGACCCTGTCTGCACCTGCCCGTTCCTTGTTGTGTCTGTGGAGTGTTCTGATGCCGCCTTGGCACAAGTTCCTCTCGTTAGCCCTTATGCGTGTGTGTTCACGTGCTTCTAGCAACCTTTTCTTGCCAACTTCTGTGAGCAGGACCTGCCTCTGGCTCACAGCCAAGCTTTTGCTTAGCAATGCCTAGAAGTACTTTGGTTCAGGCTTCAGGCCTGAGACTGGGCCTCTGATACAAGAGTTTATGTTTCAGGGCCTCCTCTTACTACAGATGCCACAGTGCTTTCACCTGTATTCCCCTCGCTCCCAGATCTGATGCCAAAGAGCCTTGTTTTGCAACTTCGCCCCTCCTTGGCAGGCATAATTATCTTATCTGTTCCATTATACCAACAAATCCATGTGGCCAGGCAGAAACAACACACACAGTGTCTTTGGCCTTTTGTCACATGCATTGGCACAAGTTATAAGAATATATAGATATAAGAGTGTCAAAAATCAAACGGGCAAACAAGACTCAAAATTCTATCTCAGGCGAAGATACAGGCCTGAATCTTACATTGTCACTAGCACTTTGAACGCTCCACCTGATTTTTGTTTCTCTTTTCTTCTGGGACCCTCATGCCCAGGTGTCATGAGAAAAGCATAGGGCATGTGGTGACACATTTTCTGAAAGGGCCAGGTATCGAGGTGGAATGCGTTGGTGCTCCATTTGCCCCACTGCCCCCTGTGCAGTATGATAACCCTGCACCGTCCCTCCTATGGGCATACTGCAAATGTTCAAATTAGAGTGCCAGACTTCCCCAAGCAATGGGCCTGAGAAGGTTTTTCTGGGTTATCTGTTACACTGTGGTGGACGGCCTACATCGCTTGATGTGTTACAATTAGCAGGTGTGTTTCATGGATCTGTGCCCTCCTCAACCACCACAGTACACATTCCAGAATTAGTATATGTAATAATAGGTCAATGGCCATAATAATCCACAGTAACTCTGAGAGCAATGACCATTGTAAAAGTTTCCATCATCTGGGCCACCACCAGAAGCACGGCTTCTTCTCCTTGGACAGGCTTAAGATTCATTTAACACCATTCTGGAGAATATATTGTAAAAGTGTCCAATTGTTGGCTGTTCCATCAAGCTGCTCCCGCAGGTTTTGCATGCTTTTGTTCATATCATGAGTCCACTGGATATCCACATAATAATACAATCACTTTAAATCTATCTTTTAAAGGCATTAAATTTGTTTAACTGTTTACCTTCATCAGTCAGTTTCCTTGCAGTGTGTGGTAAATCTGCTCAGCTTTACAAAAGCTGGCGTCTGTCCACTTTCCATTGATGAAGTGGGGGACCAATTAGTAAATCTGCATGGCTCGTCTTGAACTTTACAAGACCGAATTTTCCTGAGGTACAGTGCTGGGAGCTGGGGGGATTTGGCTAGTGCTTTTTTTTATGTGATGAATGAGTGGCTCTGTGAACATTCATGCAACTTAGCGGGGCGTGGGGCTTCACATGTTGTTGTTCTGAGTGATAACAGGGCCTGGTGGGGTTTGCTGCTTGTTACTAGCAAAGTATTGTGTGATACACCCCAGGCTGGAGAGGGTTAAGGGGGAACCGTGGTCCCTGTTCTCATATCTGGCTGCCATATTCATAGTATCGGCAAGAAATATATGCAATTCCTCCTGCAGTTCTCATCTTGTCATCATCTAAATCCTTGACAACCAATGTACTTTTGAGTGTAACAACCACTGAGTGAAGTTTGCCTCCATCTTTTCGGATAAAATGGTAAAGACCCTTGAATTAACCAGAGACGGGTTTATCATATTCCCTGCACCTGAAAGAATATTGCTGGGCTCCTCTGACATCTTCTTAGCAACCAATGCCTGACTGTGGACCAAATGATGATTCCAGGTTGCTGAAGGAGCGACTTCTTGTACCATTGTCACACGCCTGCCATGCCATCCTATCATAGACGGGGCTCCATTGCTGCAAATTCCAAAACAATGTCCCCAGCCAAGGCCTGTGTCTTGGGCAAAATTATGTAATAGTTTAAAAATCTCCCCACCAGTTTTTTGTGTGGCAAAACAGAAATTCCTCTTTTAATGCTGTTGCTGCTGCCTGCATTATTTTCTTAGTAATCTGCTTTGTTCTATTTGCTACCTCTTTGTCCAGCTAAAATTCACCTTTTCATAGGTAATACATGTATTTTTGGTTTATACTATAACCCAGATTATGCACTTTCAAACTGCAGCGGTGAGAAACTGTGCATAGTCTCTTCCACACTGAGGGAAGAGGCGGATTTCAGATCATTTTGGGTGTGTTTTCCAACGGGGGGTGGACATCTGGGTGCCGTAACAAGTGCCTTAAATTGAGTCTTCCCAGAGCTGATCTCAATGTCTGTATCTGAAGCTGAGGCTGGCCCTGCTTGTAAGCTTTGCTAGAGGAGGCTTTAGGGCTTGGCTCAGCAAGACAGGATTAAAGGTGGGCACAGGCTGGCGGAAGAGTCTGACTCAGTGTTGTCCCAGAATGCCAGGTGACATCCCAGGGCATCCGAACAGCAGGGTCTCTCTAACCACTGGAGAACGATCTGCAAGGAAAGCAGAAAACGACATCGGCCTGCTCACTGTACTCTAAAAATGAAAATGTCTTCTCATATTCCAATGTAAATGAGCAAGATTGAGACACAACTTTGCTTATTCTAGTGTCCCTAGTTCACTTTCTCTCCTTCTTTGGACTTTCCACCACTTACTCACCTATGGCATTCACACGCCTCGCTCTTTGTTGATGGCTCCTACACCTGGCCCAGCTGTGGGACTCCTGCTGCTGCTTTGCCTGCTGGTGCTGGAGAAACCCAGCTAAGGGGGCTGGAACACAGGAGGCAAGGACGCCAGGGTAGTTGGTAGGGGCCACAGGAACGGGGGATAAGGATGGAGTATAGTGAGGACTCAGCAGGCGGTGGGCAAGCGGCCGTGGGGGAAGGGGAGTGAAGAAGAGGAAGGACTCGGCGAGCAGAGAGCAGGAGGGTGGATGAGAGGAAGAACTGAGCCAATGGCAGGCGGGGGGTGGGGGCATGTGGGAGGGAGCTGGAGAAGAGGAGGGACTCAGTGAGTGGCGGGTAGTGGGGAAACAGAGGAGGAGGTGGAGGGGAGAAGGGAGTCCCCATTAGAGAGAATGGAGGACCCCAGAGGGGGGTGGAAGATGGAAGACTCTTGGAGAGTGGTGGGCTGTGGGGGCCGCTCAGGGGAGGAGAGGAAGGATTCAGTGAGAAGCAGTGGGGGCCTTGCCGGAGGGGTGGAGCAGGGACAGGAAGAGGCGGAGCTTGGGTGGGCCCATGGGGGAAGAGCTGGAGGAGGCATCGGGGGCAGAGTGAAGACTGGGCCACCACGGCCCAGGTGTCCTCTTTCTCAAATTTGAGACGGGCAGCCATGTTCGTCTATTTCAGGAAAAACAATGAGGAGTCCTGTGGCACTTTAGAGACTAACACATTTATTTGGACATAAGCTCTCGTGGGCTGGAGCCCACTTCGTCAGATGTTCTCATCTCTCTCTCAAAGGCGGTGGGTCGGGAGCTGCACGGCTCGGGGAGGTCCCTGGGACTACGATTCCCGCTGCCTATGTAAGGTGGCCCTCCCTCGGCCACTTCCTATCTCCTCCCTGTGAATGTCCCAAGGTCTCCGCCTGGGGTTAGGCAGTGCGAGGGCTGTCTGCTCAGCCCAAGGCACCTTTTGCTGCTTGCTTGTGACAAGGTCTTTCTCCTTTCTACTCGGGCAGCAACTGCCTCTTCCTGTGGTCTGGCCCTATCTCCAAGGGCCAGCTCAGTCCAAGGGCTCTCCTCTTCTGGGGTCGTCCAAAGAGCAAAAAACGGGATCGATCAACTCCAACATTCCTATGAGAGACGAATGCTTCCTTCTCCGCCTGGCCCTTCAGCAGGTCCTCCCTTCCCTTACAGAGGGACCTTTGGGCAGTTGTTCAAGGGGAGATTCTACCTTCCCTCGGCTCATCTCCTCTGGTGCTGCCAGTAGCAGGTTGGTTCTCCTCCCTGGTCTGCCATAACACTAGCTGCTCCCCTGCCCTTTTGACTTTCTCAAGCACTTCTCTTCACACCTGATGTGGCTGGATCATTTTCCTTATAATTTACTTGCAGAGCTCTTGGCTTCTTTGCACTCACTTTGAAATGCAGCGGGAAGTAGTCCTGCTGCTCTGGGTAGGTCTGTGTCTTTGGACTGTAGCAGTTTTGAAACAGCATTTACCATTTCCAGAATCTTTCTTTGGAGCAGGATAAGAAAAAGGCTCGTAGGCTTTATCGGCTTTTTTTTGCTCAGGAGAATTATTTCTGTGGGTGCCCACCCTTCATTGTGTCTAAATAGTGAATCCGAGAGGAAGGAGTGATTCAGACTGGCTGTTGATCCATTGTGTAGTCAATTGCTTGAGCGACCGTTCATTTGTTTCAGAGGAGCAGCCATGTTAGTCTGTGTCAGCAAAAAGAACGGGAGTCCTTGTGGCACCTTAGGGCTAGTCTACACTTACCCGCTGCGTCGGAGGAGACCAATCGATCTTCTGGGTTCGATTTATCGCGTCTTGTCTAGACGCGATAAATCGAACCAGGAAGTGCTCCCCCGTCGACGCCGGTAATCCAGCTCTGCGAACAGAGTAGGCGGAGTCGACGGGGGAGCCTGCGCGCTGCCGTGTGGACCAGGGGTGAGTACTTTGAAGTTCGAAATAAGATACTTCGACTTCAGCTACGTTATTCACATAGCTGAAGTCGCGTATCTTACTTCGAAATTGGGGGCTAGTGTAGACCAGCCCTTAGAGACTAACACATTTATTTCAGCATAAGCTTTCGTAGGCTATCGCCCACTTCATCGGATGCATAGAAGGGAGCACACAGAAGTAAGATGTATATATACACACAGGAAACTTGGAAGCTGCCATACAAATTCTAAGAGGCTATTTAATTTAGGTGAGCTATTATCAGCAGGAAAAAAAAAAACTTTTGTAGTTTTCATTTGTTATGAGATATATACAAGAGGGCAAAGAAACAATGTCAAGTTTACTGCTTTAATCCCATAATAAAATAGTACAGGAAAAAGGTTTTATAGGATACCAGTCTGTGGGAAGCCATCTTGTGCAGTGATGTTACATTCACAAGTGATGACCTCCTGAGGTCCCTTCCAACCCTGAGATTCTATGAATGTGCATTCCCCAAAGCTACACATTTCAGCTTTTATCATTTATATGAAGTTTTGTCCCAGATGCCTATAGTTAGTGGGGAACTTCGCCCATAAGGCCAGTTTGATAACTTGCTATCAGTTTTTTTATTGTTTTTTTAATTGCTTTAATTGATTATATCATTTTCTTGGGTTTTGTTTATACTGAATTCCAGTATATGCTATTGATAATAATTACAGGTCTGTGTCCTGTATGATTAGCTAGAGCAAGTTAGTATGAGTGTTTGTAAACTTTGGCATAGATAAATGGCCTACCAGTTCCCCCATTTGAGGTTGGGGAACTAAATTGCAAACTAAACAAAGAACAGTATATGTTTACTGCAGGAGTTCTCAAACTGGGGCCCGGGACCTCTCAGGGGGTCATGAGGTTATTACATGGGGGGTCGCGAGCTGTCAGCCTGCACCCCAAACCCCGCTTTACTTCCAGCATATATAATGGTGTTAAATCTGTAAACAAGTGTTTAATAATGTATAGGGGGGAGGGGGTCTCACTCAGAGGCTTGCTATGTGAAAGGGGTCACCAGTACAATAGTTTGAAAACAACTGGTTTACTGAACATATTTAACTTGCTACATACATTTTAACTTGTTCTTTCACTTTTTTAGCTTCTGAACCTACCCCACATTCATTGCCATTCTTTATTCCTCTTGTGCATATATTAGCTATTAGGGTAGAACTAGAAGGACCTTTCAATGTCATGGAGCCCAGTCCCCTGCCTTCACTAGCAGGACCAAGTACTGTCCCCTGACAGATTTGTTGCCCCAGATCCTTAATGGGCCCTTCAAAGATTGAACTCACAACCCTGGGTTTAACAGGCCAATGCTCAAACCACTGAGCTATCCCTTCCCCCCCAGTCCTGCCTTTCACTATGGGAGTCTTTTTCTTTTGACTGTTTCTCATCAGATCCTACTTGTATTTTACCATCATCCATCCTTCCTTCCTCACTAGGATGAAGAAAATCTCCATTAACAGAAGTGTGGTTCTCTGTCCTTGAAACTGACTGGGATCTATTAACATCTCTATATCAGGGTTTTACATACAATAGCCCCAAGGTTTCACTCTGTGAAACGCTTTCTCAAAAATCCTGAAAAGCCAGAACTCTGGCCTGGGCTCCAGCAAAGACAGATGCTGAGGAGTAGGATATGGGGGGAGCGTAAGAGAGTTATACATACTATTGCCTCAGAATCCCCCATCCAGTAGTCACAGCGTCCTCCTGAGATGGGATGTGGATCGTTGAAGTGTTACGAAAAATCACCAAGCTCTGTCCTTAAAATGAAGGATCCACCTCAGAAGCTTAGAGTCTCTGCTTAGAATCTGAGACTGCGGGGCTTCTCCAAGTCTTTGATGCTTTAATGGGTGTTTCTTTACTTGTGAGCACTGTTCCCTCTAAGCTGTGCGCATGTGCGCGCGCACACAGATCCTAAACCCCGCACACAGGGCGAAACACTGCATGCACAAAAATTTGCACAGAAGCACAACAATTTGCATAGAAGAATTTTTTTGCTCACACAGCTTGTCAAAAATTTGCACAGAAGAATTTTTTTGCGCACACGGCCTGTCAAAAATTAGAGGGAACATTGCTTGTGAGGAGTAAAATATGGAGCAAGGCATTTGGGCAGCCTCCTTGGTAGCTCTACCTAAACCGCACAAGGTGAATTGCCAGGGCTGGTCATCAGTGACAGACCTGGCTGACTCCTTCATGCACCCACTCCAGACCCATCCATTCTACAGATACAATCTTTGTTGCTAGCAGGGTTTTAGGTATAATGTGGAGATGATGCTTCCCCAAATTCCAGCCTGCCGCAGCCCCTGTCGGAACAGTTTCCTCTGCCCGGTCGGCATGTGTGCGGCTGCTGTATGGGGGAATTGTGGGTTTGGCTGGGGTTTCTTGTGAGGTTCCCAGTGCTGGGGACAAGATGCACAGGCACAAAGGTGGCAGTTGATGGGCTGATGAGAGGTTAGGTGTGAGGAACTTCTCCGACTGTGAACCTCCACAATTCCGAGTTCAGTCAAACTGGGACAGAGCACTCTTGATGACAGAGGAGATAGCCTTTCCCCCTCTTGTAACACAGGATTAAATTAAATGTCCCAGGCGATCACCATTTGCCCACGTATTTGCCCACTTTGTCACGGAGCTCTTTGGTTTTAACCCCATAAATAATAGGGTTGAGCATGGGGGGGATGAGGAGATAGAGGTCAGCCAAAATGATGTGAACATGGGAGGCGATGCCCTCACCAAACCGGTGTATGAGAGGGGAGAAGAAGCCGGAAGTATAATACGTCAGCATCACACAGATGTGGGCTGTGCAGGTGTTGAGGGCTTTCTGGTGGGCTTTCTTGGAGGAGATTTTGAGGAGGGCCCTGATGATTAGACCATAGGACAGGGCAATGAGCATCAGGTCTAACCCAACAACTACAAAGACTATCACCAAGCCATACATCCTGTTGACGGTAATATCCCCACAGGATATCTTCGCCACAGCTATAGGTTCACAGTGCGTGTGAGGGATAACGCGGTTGGAACAGAATGGCAGCGTGTTCAGGAGAAGGGGCATAGGCAGAATGAAGAGAACAGCTTTGATCAAACCCAATAGCCATAGCTTAGCTATTCGTCCTTTGGTGAGGATGGTGGCATATCTCAGCGGGTTACATATGGCAATGTAGCGATCAAAGGCCATTGTCACAAGGACGGTTGAGTGCATAACAGCAACCGCATGAAGGAAGAACATCTGGGTGAGGCAGCCACCCACAGTAATGCCTTTCAAATTGAACCAAAATATACACAGTGCTTTTGGCACAACGGAGGAAGACGTGGCGATATCTGTGACCGCCAGCATGCAGAGCAGCAGGTACATCGGCTTGTGCAGCGTTTGCTCTTTTCCTACAACAAACAGAACCGTGACATTTCCCAACAGGCCGATAATGTAGAACGTAGCAAAAGGGATGGAAATCCAGATGTGGGCAGCTTCCAGGCCAGGGATGCCCATTAGGATGAATGTTGAAGGGTCAGAGGGGGTGAGGTTGAGAGCTGCCATGAAGTTCTCAGTGTTTCGATCGGGCTCAGAAATGTTCAAACTTCCTGTGAAGAGACTAAAGCACAACGAGAAGAGTTACACACTTTATAACAAATAATTTCTTAAATATTTTATAGTTACTGTATTAACAGTCTAGAAAGGAGGGTGAGAAGTAGGTGGCAATATTTATAGAGGTTATTTCAGTTATAGTCAAGTTCAGAGAAGTCCTCAGAGGGAGCTAACCACGTCAGATCAATGGGCAACATGATGGCAGGTAAACTTTGATGTTAATAACTGCAATGTATATGCCTATTGGAGGGCAAAGCTTGAACTCCTCAAACACATTACAAGGTTCTAATTTAACTGTATGAGTTCATGACAGGATCTAGGTTTAATGGTACACAGCTCTGTGAAACCCTGCTCCCAGTGCAAGCATGGACAGAAACTAAGCAAAACATTGGGATTCAGGAGGAGTGGGATGGGGAATTATACAGAAAATACAATGCCACAAGATCAGTCAGTCAATGGTTCACCCTCCTGTGGTCTGCTCTGTGTAGTAGTGGGCACCCTTCTCACACAGGATAATGCAGAGCTAGCGGGGTTCAGGAAAGGCAATGAGAATGATCAAGGGCCTGGGGAAACTCTGATATGGAGAGAGGTTGAAAAGACTGGGATTGTTAACTTCACAAAGGAGAGGAATAAGAGGGGACATGAGAAAAGTCTACAAAATACTGACTGTTAGAGGGCAGATTGAGAATGTGTTCTCCATATCTCATAGCACAAGATCTGGTGGACATTCAATTAAACAGAAACGAGGTGAAATCAGAACAGATAAATAAAGAATGCTTGCTTCACTCAATGCCTAAATAGACTGAGGTAGTGGTAGTGGAGGTCATGAGATCAGCAAGACATAGTTGAGGCCATGAGCTAATCAAGGATCAGGAAGGGTTTGGACATTTACATGGATAGTGAGTATCCAGTTACATTAGTTACAGCTAAATAAATATATTGGAAAGCCTATACGCCCATGTGTTTCAGGGCACAAGCCAATCTCTAGCTGGTAGGTGTTAGGATGAAGCCTCATGATGGTCAAGTCACCATCCCCATCCACCTGCTGCTGGGTTTCTTACACCTTCTTCTACATCACCTGGGGCTGTCACTGACGGAAAGAGGAAAATGGACTAGATAAACCATAGGTCTGAACCACGATGGAATCCCTTTGTTGGGAAGGAGCCAAGTGTCCACCTTGGAAACAGATGTTATCATGCTGGGCTATGACCTTGTGCTCAACAGAATGGGCGTGAAGGGCACAAGACTCTTGGTATTTAGGGCTACAGGCCGGCACCTCTGTTACTGCCCTTGTTTCTTTTGGTGAGACACTTACTTCCTGTCACCCAGCTTTGTCGGAGACATAAGTTACAGGTGTTAACTGACAAGTGTAAGCAGAGACACGTATAAGCAACTCAGCTGCTAGCCCTTCTCATGCCAGAATATTGATGACGTTTACAGATGATTCAACAATTGGGGTATGGTAAATAATGAAGAGGACACGTCACTGATTCAGAGGAAACTGGGTCAAAGCAAGCAATATATTTTCTAATACAGCTATGTGGATATATACATCTAGGTACAAAGATTGCAGGTAATGCTTACATGGTGGAGGTGTGTTGCGGGATGCTGAATGATTCTGAAGGAAGATTTTGGGGTGAGAAGGGATAATTAGCTAAACATGAGCTCCCATTGTGACCCTATGGTCAAAACAGCCAATGTGATTCTGGGATGATAAAAAGGGGAACATCCAGGTGAGGGAGAGAAGTTATTTTACCTCTGTATATGGCACTGATGCGACTGCTGCTGGAATCCTCTGTCCAGTTCTGGTGTCCACTATTAATGATGGATGTTGATACACTGTAGAGGATTCAAAGAAAATAACAAGAGTTAGTAAAAGATTAGAAAACCGGCGCTATAGAGATAGCCTCTAAGGGGTGACTTCATAACGGTCTCAGCTTACTGAAGGCATTTTTTTTATTCATGACCGTGCTTAATTCAGCCCTATGATGAGAAATTCTCCTGTGAGTGTGGTGCCTTGGAAATGTCGCAGTAGGTGTTTAATTAAGGAGTCTGTGGTGCCCCGTAAGGCACTGCATGGGTGAACATTTTAGGTGAGAAAAATAATGATTTCACCACATAAAATGTATCGACAACCCTCGCCGTGAATGACTAACAGAGCTGGCTAGAAAGACTCGCAGAGCATCCTGGGTTTAACGTCTGTGTCCCAGTGACCCACTGTTCCCCCACACCCACAACTTCCAGCCCTGCCACACAGTGACACCCGTCATCCACGACACAAACTAGGTGCCAGACCCCACAGCGAGAGCCACAGAAATATCTCCTCTGACGAGGTGAAACTCAGTGTCTGCCTGCACTGACATTGACAGAAGAAAGTGATGGCAGAATCTGACCATTGTGTGAATTCCTGTGCACGCTCTTCTTGTTGTGAACTCTTTGGTAACACAGAGACGCACTGCAGAGGCTTTGGCTGTACTAACTGGCAGCACAGTGAAGTTGCTGAATTGGAAAACTTGAGTGATCCAGAGGGAAAACCACACAGCCCAAAGAAAGAGAGTTACTGAGACAGATAGAAGGACACAGTAAGACACAAGGAACTGATCTTAACAAAAATATGTCTAATCTATTTCCAATACATTTATAGTTCCAATTATATCAGGTAAATTCCTGGGTGTTCACATCACTGTTCTGGTGAATTCCTGCCCAGATGGTTCTTGATTTGAACCTTGGAACCCTTCCTGAGCCCTTAGCATAAACTTTAGTGAAGAAACAGGCAACTCACCAAAATCCCACTCAGCAGAGAGAGGAAATCACCTTAAAGCCACAGGAAGGCAGAGCCCTGAATATCAGCGTATGAATCTCACATGTCTGACACTCGGCGTACTGGACAGTGACCTTTATGATTTCTCTGTACAGTCCCTGTGGACTCTCAGGTTGGCAGGACTCCCAGTCAATTCCTTTGGCCCCATGAGCAGTAGGAAGGGCAGAAAATAGACCGCAGAGATCTCCAGCGTGAGAGTCTCCCCTGGGAGCGAAGAAATGATTCGCCAATACCAGGAGCTCAGACTGTCAGGGCAAACTGAGTCTTGCTGATTGTTCAGTCTAGCAATGGGCGATGACTTTCTTTTCTGTATCAGAGGGGTAGCCGTGTTAGTCTGGATCTGTAGAAGCGACAGAGTCCTGTGGCACCTTATAGACTAACAGACGCATTGGAACATAAGCTTTCATGGGTGAGTACCCACTTCGTCGGATGAAGTGGGTATTCACCCATGAAAACTTATGCTCCAATATGTCTGTTTGTCTATAAGGTGCCACAGGACTCTTTGTCCCTTTCTTTTCTGTGAGTAATGTCCTGCCATCAGCACTATGTGTGGGAATGCCACCGTTAATTACGGAACCAAAAAACGTTTCAATTAATCGTAGCAGTGTAATGATGCATATGCCCCTTGCAGCTGTAATATCCAGTCCATTAGCCCTTGGAAAGTCACTGCCACCCTGTGGAGGCCAAATGACGTGATCTTGAATTGATGTGATGCAAAATGCTTTCTTCTCCCAGCATCCTGGCATCAAAGGTATTTGCCAGTTTCCACCTGTGAGGTCTAAAGTGGCAGCTCAAAGTGTTCTAATATTTCATCTATTCTCTGCATCGGGGAAGCATCACATTTGAATCATAGAATCGTAGAATTCATAGAATCTCAGGGTTGGAAGGCACATCAGGAGGTCATCTAGTCCAACCCCCTGCTCAAAGCAGGACCAAACCCAACTAAATCATCCCAGCCAGGGCTTTGTCAAGCCTGACCTTAAAATCCTCTAAGGAAGGAGATTCCACCACTTCCCTAGGTAACCCATTCCAGTGCTTCACCACCCTACTAGTGAAAATGTTTTTCCTAATATCCAACCTAAACCTCCCCCTCTGCTACTTGAAACCATTATTCCTTGTTCTGTCATCTGGTACCACTGAGAACAGTCTAGACCCATCCTCTTTGGAAGCCCCTTTCAGGTAGTTGAAAGCAGCTATCAAATCCCCCCTCATTCTTCTCTTCTGCAGGCTAAACAATCCCAGTTCCCTCAGCCTCTCCTCATAAGTCATGTGCTCCAACCCCTTAATCATTTTTGTTGCCCTCCGCTGGACTCTTTCCAATTTATCCACATCCTTCTTGTAGTGTGGGGCCCAAAACTGGACACAGTACTCCAAATGAGGCCTCACCAGTGCCGAATAGAGGGGAATGATCACGTCCCTCGATCGGCTGGAAATGCCCCTACTTATACAACCCAAAATGCCATTAGCCTTCTTGGCAATAAGGGCACACTGTTGACTCATATTCATATTTGAATACTGTGTTGAAATTTCAGAAATGGATGCACAATAGGGTTGTGGTATTCTGCGTCAGAAGTGGTACAATGGGATTTGTCCATTCACTGCATGATTCATTCACCTGTCCACAGGCCAAAATGACCTGGAGTTCATCTCACACGGTATCTCACATATTACAAGGGAACAGCCACGGAGTTTCCCTGATGTGTTGCCCCGGGGCCATTTCTGTATGGTGGTATTTTAGGATCATTTTGTGACAAAGGAGAAAAGCGTATAACACAAATTGAACTGACAGCAGCAGTGGAGGTTCCAGCAAAACACGGAAGCTGAAAATATTACAACTGTTTGGCTTTTCGTGGAGTGGACCCAACAATGCACTAAGGCCTCAACGTGTTGTATGTAGTGAAGTACTGGCAACCAACATGATGCCATTCTGCAATCTACACCAGCCTCTCAAAACAAGGCACGCTACATTACTATCTAAACCTGGAGAGATTTTTCAGAGGAAGCTCAATGAGTTAACTGGACAAAAAATAGTTGTTGAAGGGTAACAATATTCTTAACACTAAGGGCTTGTCTTCACTACCCGCCGGATCGGCGGGTAGCCGTCGATCTATCGGGGATCGATTTATCGCGTCTCATTTAGACGCGCTTAATCGATCCCTGAACGCGCTCCTCGTCGACTCCGGAAATCCACCTCGGTGAAAGGCGGAAGCGGAGTCGACGGGGGAGCGGCAGCGGTCAACTCGTCGCCGTTCTCCCGGCCAGGTAAGCCGATTACGATACGCCGACTTCAGCTACGTTATTCACGTAGCTGAAGTTGCGTATCGTAGATCGACCCCCCCCCCCTCTCCCAGTGTAGCCCAGGGCTAAGGCTACGGAGACTTCTTACTGTGTGGCTTTGACTACTGCAAAAGCTGGTGAACCACACAACATAGGTGAGAAACTGCTACTTCAAGCTGCAAAGGACATGTGCACAGGGATGATAGGAGAGAAAGCATCAGCACAGCTGCACATGATCCTACTTTCCAATGATGGAGTTACATGTCGTATTGTTGAGATGGCCACTGATGTAAAAGAGCAGTTCCTAGGAAGTGTTAGTCAGAGCCCATAGTATTCAATTCAGATAGATGAGTCTACCAGTAGAGTTGAACCTCATAGTGATGAACACCAAAGTTATGAACTGGGCAGTCAACCACACACCTCATTTGGAAGCAGAACTATGCAATTAGGTATCAGCAGGGAGGGGAAAAAAGCAAATACAGCACAATCCTGTGTTAAATGAAACCTACTAAAAGGTAAAGTGAAAGCAACATTTTTCTTCTGCACAGTAAAGTTTTAAAGCTGCATTAAGTCAACGTTCAATTATAAACTTTGGAAAGAACAACCATAACGTCTTGTTCGGTATTATGAACATTTCAGAATTACGAACAACCTCCTTTCCCAAGGTGTTCATAACTCTGAGCTTTACAGTATATCAGATGTGGTGCAGCTGCTGATGTATATTCATTTTGCTACCGTAATAGAATTAAAAGAGGAATTTTGGTTTTGCCATCCACTACCAACATGAGCAATTGATGAAGACCTTTTTAAACGATTAAATAATTTTCTCCAAGACACAGGCTTTGATTGGGGGCATTGTTTTGGAATTTGCAGTGATGGAGCACAGTCTATGATAGGATGGCATAGCAGGCTTGTGACGAGGGTACAAGAACTGTCTTCCTCAGCAACCTGGAAACATTGTATGATCCACAAACAGGCATTGGCTACTAAGGAGATGGCAGAGGAGCTCAGCAATGTTCTTTCAGGTGTAGTAAATAAAAAACTTTATAAGGCTATTTTGGAAAAACAAAATGAAATTTTTGCATTGGTCTTCACTGCAAAGGATGTGAGGGAGATCCCTAAACCTGAGCCATTCTTTGGAGAGGAGAAATGCGAAGAACGGTCCCACATTGAGGTGTCATTAGAAGAGGTTTTGGAACAAATTGATGAATTAAACAATAGTCACCAGGATGAGATGGTATATTGGTACCACTACTGTTCAACATATTCCTAAATGATCTGGACAAAAGGGTAAAGAGTGAGGTGACAAAATTTACAGATGATATAAAACTACTCAAGATAGTTAAGGCCAAAGTAGACCTTGAAGAGTTACAATGGGATCCCAAAAGAATGGGTGACTGTGCAAAAAAATTGCAGATGAAATTCAATCTTCAGAAATTCAAAGTAATGCTAACTGGAAAACACAATCTCAACTATATATATGAAATGATGGGGTCTAATTTAGCTGTTACAACTCAAGAAAGAGATCTTGGAGTAATTTTTCAACAGTTCTGTGAAAATATCCACTGAATGTGGAGCGGCTCTCAAAAAAGCTAACAGAATGTTGGGAATCACTAGGAAAGGGGGATAGATAGTAAGATAAAATTATCTTATTGCCTCTATATAAATCCATGCTATGCCCACATCTTGAACACTGCGTGCAGATCTCACTTCCCCCAATTAAAAAAAAGATATATAGGAATTGGAAAAGGTACAGAGAAAGGCAACAGAAATAAAGTCAGGAACAGCTTCCGAATGAGGAGAGATTAATAAGACTGGGGCTTTTCAGCTTGGAAAATAGATGGCTAAGAGGGGATATGACAGATATCTATAAAAATGTGACTGGTGTGGAGAAGGTAAATAAAGGGATTAGTCTAATTACTCTTTCTCATAACACAAGAACTAGGGGGTCAACAAATGAAATTAATACGCAGCAGGTTTAAAATGAGCAAATGGAAGTATTTCTTCCCACAATGCACAGTGAACCTGTCATAAATATAAAGGGAAGGGGGAGAGGGTCGGATGCAGTGCTATAAAATCCTCTTACCAGTAAAGGGTTAAAAAATGCAGGTAGCCAGACAGACACCTGACCTGGCTGGCATCTGACCAATAAGGGGACACAATATGTTCAAATCTTGGGAGGGGGGAAGGTGTGTGTGGCTCTTTGTCTGAGTCAGAGTGATCTTGGGAGACAAAAAGGACCTGCAGAAAATCTATCTCCTCAAAAACCAGTCGTCTTCTCACCAAACCTCACTTTTCTAGAGTAAGTTAGTCAGCATTGTGAATAGGTTTTGTTTGTTTTGCTTGGTGAGCTTTCCCTGTGTTAGAGGGAGGGGTTATTCCTGTTTTTTCTGTAACTTTAAGGTTTTGTCCAGAGGCGGAATCCCTCTGAGTTTGGAAATTGAGTACCCTGTAAAATAGTTACCATCCTGATTTTACAGAGATGATTTTACCTTCTTTGTTTTAATAAAATCCTTTTTTTAAGAAGCTGACTGTTTTCTATGGTTTTAAAACCCTGGGGGTGGGTTTTTAGATCACTGTGTAACCAATTGGGTTAGGAGATTATTCTCAAGCTTCCCAGGAAAGGGGGTGTATGGGCTAGAGAGGGTATTTTGGGGGGAAGGGGAACTTCAAGTGGTTCCTTTCTCGGATTCCTGTTTAAAACACTTGATGGTGGCAGTGAGAGAAGCATTTCTCAGGGTGCAGGGAATTTTGTACCTTGGGGGTTTTAACCTAAGCTGGTAGAAACAAGCTTAGGAGCTCTTCATGCGGGTCCCCACGTCTTTACCCTAGAGTTTAGAGTGGGGAGGGAACCTTGACAGAACCTTTGGAAGTCTTTTCCAGGGAATGTTGTGACGGCTAAGACTCTTACAGGATTGAAAAAAAGACCTAGATGAGTTCGTGGAGGATGGGTCCATCAGTAGTTATTAGCCAGGATGGGCAGGGATGCAAAACTATGCTCTGAAGTGTCCCTAACCTCTGTTTCCCAGAGGTTGGGAAGGGGAATCAGGAGATGGATCAGTAATGAAGAGTACTTGTTCTATTCATTCCCTCTGAAGCACCTGTCGTTGGCCACTGTGGCAGGATGGAATACGGGGCTAGATGGACCACTGCTCTAACCAAGGATGCCAGTTCTTACATTCTTATAAAGAGAAAAAAAATCAGCGGTTCCTTTGTCAGAGGTTTTCATTACTGCTCTGGAGACATGCCGTGATGGGAAGGTATTTCCCCAGCCTGATCCTGTTGTGAATATTTAGCTAATGCATATTAGTGTATTGTTGCTAGGATATAACACATAAGTGTGCATTTGCTTATAATTATATTTTGGATGTAATCAACACCAAGTTCCCTTCGGACAAATAAAGTAATTCTTGTGTGGAAACTTAGTTGTGCTAAATCTTTATAAACTTCTTAGGTAAATTATTTCCAATATCTGGCCTTTCTGGTCATATTGGGGAGGGTTAGGAATCACTTTGGTGAAGTCTTGACAGATTGGGGGGAACAGTTGTTTGAGGAGATGGAGGCTGGCACCCTGGTGAGAGTATGCTTAGAACCGGCAGCATTGGTAAGAATAGGGGAGGAAAAAGATGATGCTGTGGAGGACCCTACAGCCAGGTCAGCTGCCCTATAAAAACCACAGCCCTCGACAGCATCTCAAATGCATTCATCCAGGGTGTGGCTATCCTGGCCAGCAACACAATTCAGGAATGAAGAGCAGAGCAGTTGATCAGTCATTCCTAAAGTTAAGATTTTCAGTAAAATCAAAGACAGGTTATGGGCAATTAACAGAAATGTATAGAAGCCCGTGGCCTGTCTGTGACTTTTACTGAAAAGGGGGGGAGGCTGACAGGGGGATGATTAAAGCCGAATCAGGAAAGTGCCTCAGAAAGGTGCCTCAAGACCCCAAGGTTTCTCCCTTTGAGCTGCTGTCTGGGAAGCAGCCTCAAGGTTTTCCAGATGTGCTTAGAGAAACATGGAAGAGCAAAGTCTCCAGGAAATGAATATAGTGCAATACATTCTTCAGTTAAGAAATAGCCCCAAATCTCTGTTGGTGTTTGCTAGAAGAATTTGGCTACATGCACAACAGGAACAAGAGAAGGCCTATAACAAAGGCGTCCAGCTGGGAGTATTCAGACTTGGTGATTGAGTGTCATGGTTACTACCAAGCTTGCCGTTCAAATTACTGGTTCAATGGCAGGGACTCTTTGAGGTAGTGAGGCATGTGAGCCCCATCGACTATGAGCAGCAGCACCCAGAGAAGAAAAAGAAGACACAATTAAAAGCATAAAAATAGCCATACTGGGTCAGACCAATGTTCCATCTTGTCCAGTATCCTGACAGGGGCCAATGACAGGTGCTTCAAAGGGAAAGAACAGAACATGGCTATTACCAAGGGATCCATCTCCTGTTTTCCAGTCCAAGCATCTGTCAGTCAGAGGCAGGGGTCACCCAGAACATGTGGTTGTGTCCCTGAACACCTTGGCTAACAGCCATTGATGGGCCCATCCTCCTTGAACATATCTAGTTATTTTTGAACCCCATTGTATTTTTGGCCTTCAAAACATCCCCCAGCAATGAGTTCCACAGGTTGACTGTGTGTTGTATATAGTACTTGCTTTTCTTTGTTTTAAACCTGCTGCCTTAGGTGACCCCTGGGTCTTGTGTTATATGAAGGAGTAAACAAGACTTTTATATTCACTTTCTCCTCGCCATTCATGATTTTATAGGTCTCTATTGTATCCCCTATTTGTCATCTCTTTTCAAATCTGAAAAGTTCCAATTTGTTTTTAACCTCTGCTCAAATGGAAGCTGTTCCATACCCCTAAACATTTGTGTTGCCCTTTTCTGTATCTTTTCCTTTTCTAATATATCTGTTTTGAAATGAGGCGACCAGAACTACATGCAGTATCCATGGTGGGGAAATTAATGGTGGCATTTTTTTTATATTTTGTCTTCTTATCTCTTTCTTTCCTAATGGTTTCTAACATTCCGTTGGCTTTTTTGACTGCTGCTACACACTGAGCAGATGTATTTAGAGAATTATCTATGATGCCTCGAAGATCTCTTTCTTGAGTGGTAACAGCTAATTTAGACCCCTCCATTTATATATATATATATATAAAATGGAGGGATCTAAATTAGCTGTTACCATATATATATGTAGTTGAGAATATGTTTTCTAATGTGCTTTAATTCTATCATTTGAATCTTCCAAAAGCCTAGGAGGGGATCCTCCTCATAAACTCATTGTGACACTGCACCCCATATTCTTCAGAGTTATAGAATTATGAAATATGTATGATACATTTCGTACAAGATATGTCTTGTCAGGTGTCATTGGAAAACCGATAATTTGGTGAAAACGATTATCCTATTTGTGCACATGTATCCTTTTTGTATCTGAAGTTATGAATATTGACCATGTATCTGTATTTCAGGTTCTCACGCCAGCAGGCACACCTACCTAAAATACCACCATACTGAAATGGCCCCAGGGCAACACATCAGGGAAACTCCGTGGCTGTTCCCTTGTAATATGTGGGATATCGTGAGAGATGAACTCCAGGTCACTTTGGCCTGTGGACAGGTGAATGAATCACGCAGTGAGTAGACAAATCCCTTTCTACCACTTCTGACGCAGAATAGCACACCCCTATTCTGCATCCATTTCTGAAATTTCAACACAGTATTCAAATGTGATGCTTCCCCAATGCAGAGAGTAGATGAACTATTAGAACACATTGAGCTGCCACTTTAGACATCACACATGGAAACTGGCAAATACCTTTGATGCCAGAATGCCGGGAGAAGGAAGCACTTTGCATCACATCAATTCAAGATCACGTCATTTGGCCTCCACAGGGTGGCAGTGACTTTCCAAGGGCTAATGGACTGGATATTACAGCTGCAAGGGGCATATGCATCATTACACTGCTACGATAAATTGAAACGGTTTTTGGTTCCGTAATTAACGGTGGCATTCCCACACATAGTGCTGATGGCAGGACATTACTCACAGAAAAGAAAGGGACAAAAAGTCCTGTGGCACCTTATAGATTAACAGACGTATTGGAACATAAGTTTTCGTGGGTGAAAACCCACTTCATCCGACGAAATGGGTATTCACCCACGAAAGCTTATGCTCCAACACATCTGTTAGTCTATAAGGTGCCACAGGACCCTTTGTCGCTTCTACAGATCCAGACGAACACGGCTACCCTTTGATAAAGAAAAGAAAGTCATCGCCAATTGCTAGACTGAACAATCAGCAAGACTCAGTTTGCCCTGACAGTCTGAGCTCCTGGTATTGGCGAATCATTTCTTCGCTCCCAGGGGAGACTCTCACGCTGGAGTTCTCTGGGGTCTATTTTCTGCACTTCCTACTGCTCACGGAGCCGAGGGAATTGACTGGGAGTCCTGCCAACCTGAGAGTCCACAGGGACTGTACAGAGAAATCATAAAGGTCACTGTTCAGTACGCCGAGTGTCAGACATGTGAGATTCATACGCTGATACTCAGGGCTCTCCCTTCCTGTGGCTTTAAGGTGATTTCCTCTCTCTACTGAGTGGGATTTTGGTGAGTTGCCTGTTTCTTCACTTGATTTTAGCAAAGCTTTTCATACAGTCTCTCACAGTGTTCTTGCCAGCAATTTAAAGAAGTATGGGCTGGATGAATGGACGGTAAGGTGGATAGAAAACTGGCTAGATGGTCGGGCTCAACGGGTAGTGATCAATGGTTCCATGTCTAGTTGGCAGCCGGTATCAAGTGGAGTGCCCCAAGGGTTGGTGCTGGGGCCGGTTTTGTTCAATAACTTCATTAACGATCTGGAGGATGGTGGGGACTGCACCCTTAGCAAGTTTGCAGATGACAGTAAACTGGGAGGAGTGGTTGATATGCTGGAGGGTAGGGACAGGATACAGAGGGACCTAGACAAATTAGAGGATTGGGCCAAAAGAAATATGATGAGGTTCAACAAGGACAAGTGCAGAGTCCTGCACTTAGGACAGAAGAATCCCATGCACTGCTATAGACTAGGGACCGAATCGGTGGACAGCAGTTCAGCAGAAAAGGACCTAGGGGTTACAGTGGACGAAATGCTGAATATGAGTCCACAGTGTGCCCTTGTTGCCAAGAAGGCTAATGGCATTTTGGGTTGTATAAGTAGGGGCATTTCCAGCAGATCGAGGGACGTGATCATTCCCCTCTATTCGGCACTGGTGAGACCTCATTTGGAGTACTGTGTCCAGTTTTGGGCCCCACACTACAAGAAGGATGTGGATAAATTGGAAAGAGTCGAGCGGAGGGCAACAAAAATGATTAAGGGGCTGGAGCACATGACTTATGAGGAGAGGCTGAGGGAACTGGGATTGTTTTGCCTGCAGAAGAGAAGAATGAGAGGGGATTTGATAGCTGCTTTCAACTACCTGAAAGGGGGTTCCAAAGAGGATGGGTCTAGACTGTTCTCAGTGGTACCAGATGACAGAACAAGGAATAATGGTTTCAAGTAGCAGAGGGGGAGGTTTAGGTTGGATATTAGGAAAAACATTTTCACTAGTAGGGTGGTGAAGCACTGGAATGGGTTACCTAGGGAAGTGGTGGAATCTCCTTCCTTAGAGGATTTTAAGGTCAGGCTTGACAAAGCCCTGGCTGGGATGATTTAGTTGGGTTTGGTCCTGCTTTGAGCAGGGGGTTGGACTAGATGACCTTCTGATGTGCCTTCCAACCCTGAGAGTCTATGAATTTTACGATTCTATGATTCAAATGTGATGCTTCCCCGATGCAGAGAGTAGATGAACTATTAGAACACTTTGAGCTGCCACTTTAGACATCACACATGGAAACTGGCAAATACCTTTGATGCCAGGATGCTGGGAGAAGAAAGCATTTTGCATCACATCAATTCAAGATCACGTCATTTGGCCTCCACAGGGTGGCAGTGACTTTCCAAGGGCTAAAGGACTGGATATTACAGCTGCAAGGGGCATATGCATCATTACACTGCTACGATTAATTGAAACGTTTTTTGGTTCCGTAATTAACGGTGGCATTCCCACACATAGTGCTGATGGCAGGACATTACTCACAGAAAAGAAAGGGACAAAGAGTCCTGTGGCACCTTATAGACAAACAGACATATTGGAGCATAAGTTTTCATGGGTGAATACCCACTTCATCCGACGAAGTGGGTATTCACCCATGAAAGCTTATGCTCCAATGCGTCTGTTAGTCTATAAGGTGCCACAGGACTCTGTCGCTTCTACAGATCCAGACTAACACGGCTATCCCTCTGATACAGAAAAGAAAGTCATCGCCCATTGCTAGACTGAACAATCAGCAAGACTCAGTTTGCCCTGACAGTCTGAGCTCCTGGTATTGGCGAATCATTTCTTCGCTCCCAGGGGAGACTCTCACGCTGGAGTTCTCTGGGGTCTATTTTCTGCCCTTCCTACTGCTCACGGAGCCGAGGGAATTGACTGGGAGTCCTGCCAACCTGAGAGTCCACAGGGACTGTACAGAGAAATCATAAAGGTCACTGTCCAGTACGCCGAGTGTCAGACATGTGAGATCCATACGCTGATATTCAGGGCTCTGCCTTCCTGTGGCTTTAAGGTGATTTCCTCTCTCTGCTGAGTGGGATTTTGGTGAGTTGCCTGTTTCTTCACTAAAGTTTATGCTAAGGGCTCAGGAAGGGTTCCAAGGTTCAAATCAAGAACCATCTGGGCAGGAATTCACCAGAACAGTGATGTGAACACCCAGGAATGTACCTGATATAATTGGAACTATAAATGTATTGGAAATAGATTAGACATATTTTTTTTAAGATCAGTTCCTTGTGTCTTACTGTGTCCTTCTATCTGTCTCAGTAACTCTCTTTCTTTGGGCTGTGTGGTTTTCCCTCTGGATCACTCAAGTTTTCCAATTCAGCAACTTCACTGTGCTGCCAGTTAGTACAGCCAAAGCCTCTGCAGTGCGTCTCTGTGTTACCAAAGAGTTCACAACAAGAAGAGCGTGCACAGGAATTCACACAATGGTCAGATTCTGCCATCACTTTCTTCTGTCAATGTCAGTGCAGGCAGACACTGAGTTTCACCTCGTCAGAGGAGATATTTCTGTGGCTCTCGCTGTGGGGTCTGGCACCTAGTTTGTGTCCTGGATGACGGGTGTCACTGTGTGGCAGGGCTGGAAGTTGTGGGTGTGGGGGAACAGTGGGTCACTGGGACACAGACGTTAAGCCCAGGATGCTCTGCGAGTCTTTCTAGCCAGCTCTGTTACTCATTCACGGCGAGGGTTGTCGATACATTTTATGCGGTGAAATTGTTATTTTTCTCACCTAAAATGTTCACCCATGCAGTGCCTTATGGGGCACCACAGACTCGTTAAATAAACACCTACTGCGACATTTCCAAGGCACCACACTCACAGGAGAATTTCTCATCATAGGGCTGAATTAAGCACGGTCATGAATAAAAAAAATGCCTTCAGTAAGCTGAGACCGTTATGAAGTCACCCCTTAGAGGCTATCTCTATAGCGCCGGTTTTCTAATCTTTTACTAACTCTTGTTATTTTCTTTGAATCCTCTACAGTGTATCAACATCCATCATTAATAGTGGACACCAGAACTGGACAGAGGATTCCAGCAGCAGTCGCATCAGTGCCATATACAGAGGTAAAATAACTTCTCTCCCTCACCTGGATGTTCCCCTTTTTATCATCCCAGAATCACATTGGCTGTTTTGACCATAGGGTCACAATGGGAGCTCATGTTTAGCTAATTATCCCTTCTCACCCCAAAATCTTCCTTCAGAATCATTCAGCATCCCGCAACACACCTCCACCATGTAAGCATTACCTGCAATCTTTGTACCTAGATGTATATATCCACATAGCTGTATTAGAAAATATATTGCTTGCTTTGACCCAGTTTGCTCTGAATCAGTGACGTGTCCTCTTCATTATTTACTATACCCCAATTGTTGAATCATCTGTAAACGTCATCAGTATTCTGGCATGAGAAGGGCTAGCAGCTGAGTTGCTTATACGTGTCTCTGCTTACACTTGTCAGTTAACACCTGTAACTTATGTCTCCGACAAAGCCGGGTGACAGGAAGTAAGTGTCTCACCAGAAGAAACAAGGGCAGTAACAGAGGTGCCGGCCTGTAGCCCTAAATACCAAGAGTCTTGTGCCCTAAACACACATTCTGTTGGGACAAGGTCATAGCCCAGCATGATAATGTCTGTTTCCAAGGTGGACACTTGGCTCCTTCCCAACAAAGGAATTCCATCGTGGTTCAGACCTATGCTTGATCTAGTCTATTTTCCTCTTTCCATCAGCGACAGCCCCAGGTGATGTAGAAGAAGGTGTAAGAAACCCAGCAGCAGGTGGATGGGGATGGTGACTTAACCATCATGAGGCGTCATCCTAACGCCTACCAGCTAGAGATTGGCTTGTGCCCTGAAACACATGGGCGTATAGGCTTTCCAATATATTTATTTAGCTGTAACTAATGTAACTGGATACTCACTATCCATGTAAATGTCCAAACCCTTCCTGATCCTTGATTAGCTCATGGCCTCAACTATGTCTTGCTGATCTCATGACCTCCACTACCACTACCTCAGTCTATTTAGGCATTGACTGAAGCAAGCATTCTTTATTTATCTGTTCTGATTTCACCTCGTTTCTGTTTAATTGAATGTCCACCAGATCTTGTGCTATGAGATATGGAGAACACATTCTCAATCTGCCCTCTAACAGTCAGTATTTTGTAGACTTTTCTCATGTCCCCTCTTATTCCTCTCCTTTGTGAAGTTAACAATCCCAGTCTTTTCAACCTCTCTCCATATCAGAGTTTCCCCAGGCCCTTGATCATTCTCATTGCCTTTCCTGAACCCCGCTAGCTCTGCATTATCCTGTGTGAGAAGGGTGCCCACTACTACACAGAGGAGACCACAGGAGGGTGAACCATTGACTGACTGATCTTGTGGCATTGTATTTTCTGTATAATTCCCCATCCCACTCCTCCTGAATCCCAATGTTTTGCTTAGTTTCTGTCCATGCTTGCACTGGGAGCAGGGTTTCACAGAGCTGTGTACCATTAAACCTAGATCCTGTCATGAACTCATACAGTTAAATTAGAACCTTGTAATGTGTTTGAGGAGTTCAAGATTTTCCCTCCAATAGGCATATACATTGCAGTTATTAACATCAAAGTTTATCTGCCATCATGTTGCCCATTGATCTGACGTGGTTAGCTCCCTCTGAGGACTTCTCTGGACTTGACAAAAACAGAAATAACCTCTATAAATATTGCCACCTACTTCTCACCCTCCTTTCTAGACTGTTAATACAGTAACTATAAAATATTTAAGAAATTATTTGTTATAAAGTGTGTAACTCTTCTCGTTGTGCTTCAGTCTCTTCACAGGAAGTTTGAACATTTCTGAGCCCGATCGAAACACTGAGAACTTCATGGCAGCTCTCAACCTCACCCCCTCTGACCCTTCAACATTCATCCTAATGGGCATCCCTGGCCTGGAAGCTGCCCACGTCTGGATTTCCATCCCTTTTGCTACATTCTACATTATCGGCCTGTTGGGAAATTTCACGGTTCTGTTTGTTATAGGCAAAGAGCAGACGCTGCACAAACCGATGTACCTGCTGCTCTGCATGCTGGCGGTCACAGATATCGCCACGTCTTCCTCCGTTGTGCCAAAAGCACTGTGTATATTTTGGTTCAATTTGAAAGGCATTACTGTGGGTGGCTGCCTCACCCAGATGTTCTTCCTTCACACGGTTGCTGTTATGCACTCAACCGTCCTTGTGACAATGGCCTTTGATCGCTACATTGCCATATGTAACCCGCTGAGATATGCCACCATCCTCACCAAAGGACGAATAGCTAAGCTAGGGCTAGTGGGTTTGATCAAAGCTGTTCTCTTCATTCTGCCTATGCCCCTTCTCCTGAACACGCTGCCATTCTGTTCCAACCGCATTATCCCCCACACGCACTGTGAACCTATAGCTGTGGCGAAGATATCCTGTGGGGATATTACCGTCAACAGGATGTATGGCTTGGTGATAGTCTTTGTAGTTGTTGGGTTAGACCTGATGCTCATTGCCCTGTCCTATGGTCTAATCATCAGGGCCATCCTCAAAATCTCCTCCAAGAAAGCCCACCAGAAAGCCCTCAACACCTGCACAGCCCACGTTATTGTGATGATTACATGTTATACTTCCGGCTTCTTCTCCCCTCTCATACACCGGTTTGGTGAGGGCATCGCTCCCCATGTTCACATCATTTTGGCTGACCTCTATCTCCTCATCCCCCCCATGCTCAACCCTATTATTTATGGGGTTAAAACTAAAGAGCTCCGTGACAAAGTGGGCAAATACGTGGGCAGATGGTGATCGCCTGGGACATTTAATTTAATCCTGTGTTACAAGAGGGGGAAAGGCTGTCTCCTCTGTCATCAAGGGTGCTCTGTCCCAGTTTGACTGAACTTGGCATTGTGGAGGTTCACAGTCGGAGAAGTTCCTCACACCTAACCTCTCATCAGCCCATCAACTGCCACCTTTGTGCCTGTGCGTCTTGTCCCCAGCACTGGGAACCTCACAAGAAACCCCAGCCAAACCCAGAATTCCCCCACACAGCAGCCACACACATGCCGAGCGGGCAGAGGAAACTGTTCCGACAGGGGCTGCGGCAGGCTGGAATCTGGGGAAGCATCATCTCCACATTATACCTAGAACCCTGCTAGCAACAAAGATTGTATCTGTAGAATGGATGGGTCTGGAGTGGGTGCAGGAAGGAGTCAGCCAGGTCTGTCACTGATGACCAGCACTGGCAACTCACCTTGTGCAGTTTAGGTAGAGCTACCAAGGAGGCTGCCCAAATGCCTTGCTCCATATTTTACTCCTCACAAGCAATGTTCCCTCTAATTTTTGACAGGCTGTGTGCGCAAAAAAATTCTTCTATGCACATTGTTGTGCTTCTTTGCAAATTTTTGTGCATGCAGTGTTTCGCCCTGTGTGCGGGGTTTAGGATCTGTGTGCGCGCGCACATGCACACAGCTTAGAGGGAACAGTGCTCACAAGTAAAGAAACACCCATTAAAGCATCAAAGACTTGGAGAGGCCCCGCAGTCTCAGATTCTAAGCAGAGACTTTAATCTTCTCAGGTGGATCCTGCATTTTAAGAACAGAGCCTGGTGATTTTTCATAACACTTGGACTATCCACATCCCATCTCAGGAGGACGCTGTGACTACTGGATGGGGGATTCTGAGGCAATAGTATGTATAACTCTCTTACGCTCCCCCCATATCCTACTCCTCAGCTTCTCTCTTTGCTGGAGCCCAGGCCAGAGTTCTGGCTTTTCAGGATGTTTCAGAAAGCGTTTCACAGAGTGAAACCTTGGGGCTATTGTATGTATAACCCTGATATAGAGATGTTAATAGATCCCAGTCAGTTTCAAGGACAGAGAACCACACTTCTGTTAATGGAGATTTTCTTCATCCTAGTGAGGAAGGAAGGATGGATGATGGTAAAGTTCAAGTAGGACCTGATGAGAAACAGTCAAAAGAAAAAGACTCCCATAGTGAAAGGCGGGACTGAGGGGGAAGGGATAGCTCAGTGGTTTGAGCATTGGCCTGTTAAACCCAGGGTTGTGAGTTCAATCTTTGAAGGGGCCATTAAGGATGTGGGGCAACAAATCTGTCAGGGGACAGTACTTGGTCCTGCTAGTGAAGGCAGGGGACTGGGCTCCATGACATTGAAAGGTCCTTCTAGTTCTACCCTAATAGCTAATATATGCACAAGAGGAATAAAGAATGGCAATGAATGTGGGGTAGGTTCAGAAGCTAAAAAAGTGAAAGAACAAGTTAAAATTTATGTAGCAAGTTAGATATGTTCAGTAAACCAGTGGTTTTCAAACTATTGTACTGGTGACTCCTTTCACATAGCAAGCCTCTGAGTGCGACCCCCTCCCCCCGTATAAATCAAAAACACTTGTTTACATATTTAACACCAATATAAATGCTGGAGGCAAAGCGGGGTTTGGGGCTCAGGCTGACAGCTCGTGAACCCCCATGTAATAACCACATGACCCCCTGAGGGGTCCCGGCCCCCAGTTTGAGAACCCCTGCAGTAAACATATACAGTTCTTTGTTTGGTTTACCATTTAGTTCCCCAACCTCAAAAGGGGGAACCATTAGGCCATTTATCTATGCCAAAGTTTACAAACACTCATACTAACTTGCTCTCGCTAATCATACAGGACACAGACCTGTACGTCCCTTGCGTTACAGCCAACTATTATGAATAATTATTATGAATAGCATATACTGGAATTCAGTATAAACAAAACCCAAGAAACTAATATAATCAATGAAACCAATTAAAAAAACAATAAAAAAACTGATAGCAAATTATCAAACTGGCATTATGGACGAAGTTCCCCACTAACTTTAGGCATCTGGGACAAAACTTCATATAAATGATAAAAGCTGAAATGTGTAGCTTTGGGGAATGCACATTCATAGAATCTCAGGGTTGGAAGGGACCTCAGGAGGTCATCACTTGTGAATGTAACATCACTTCACAAGATGGCTTCCCACAGACTGGTATCCTATAAAACCTTTTTCCTGTACTATTTTATTATGGGATTATAGCAGTAAACTTGGCATTGTTTCTTTGCCCTCTTGTATATATCTCATAACAAATGAAAACGACAAAGGTTTTTTTTTTTCTCCTGCTGATAATAGCTCACCTAAATTAAATAGCCTCTTAGAATTTGTATGGCAGCTTCCAAGTTTTCTGTGTGTATATATACATCTTACTTCTGTGTGTTCCATTCTATGCATCTGATGAAGTGGGCGATAGCCTACGAAAGCTTATGCTGAAATAAATTTGTTAGCCTCTAAGGGCTGGTCTACACTAGCCCCCAATTTCGAAGTAAGATACGCGACTTCAGCTACGTGAATAACGTAGCTGAAGTCGAAGTATCTTATTTCGAACTTCAAAGTACTCACCCCTGGTCCACACGGCAGCGCGCAGGCTCCCCCGTCGACTCCGCCTGCTCTGTTCGCAGAGCAGGATAACCGGCGTCGACGGGGGAGCACGTCCTGGTTCGATTTATCGCGTCTAGACAAGATGCGATAAATCGAACCCAGAAGATCGATTGGTCTCCTCCGACGCAGCGGGTAAGTGTAGACTAGCCCTAAGGTGCCACAAGGACGCCCGTTCTTTTTGCTGACACGGACTAAAATGGCTGCTACACTGAAACAAATGAACGGTCGCTCAAGCAATTGACTACACAATGGATCAACAGCCAGTCTGAATCACTCCTTCCTCTCGGATTCACTATTTAGACACAATGAAGGGTGGGCACCCACAGAAATAATTCTCCTGAGCAAAAAAGCTGATAAAGCCTACGAGCCTTTTTCTTATCCTGCTCCAAAGAAAGATTCGGGAAATGCTAAATGCTGTTTCAAAACTACTACAGTCCAAAGACACAGACCTATCCAGGGCAGCTAACCCAAAAACCAATCCCTGCAACAAACCCTGTTGCCAACTCTGTCCCCATATCTATTCAAGGAACACCATCATAGGACCCAACCACATCAGCCACACTATCAAGAGCTCATTCACTTGAACATCTACTAATGAGATATATGCCATCCTGTATCAGCAATGTCCCTCTGCCATGTACGTTGGCCAGACTGGACAGTCTCTACATAAAAGAATAAATGGACACACATCCAACCTCAGGAATGCTAACATACAAAAGCCAGTCAGAAAACACTTCAGTCTCCCTGGACACTCAGTAACAGATTTAAATGTAGCCATCCTTCAACCAAAAAACCTTCAAAAACAGACTTCAAAGAGAAACTGCAGAGTAACACCATTAATTTGGGCTTAAATAGGGACTGGGAGTGGGCCACATACACCCTGACTGAATTGGCCTTGTCAACTGTGGTTCTCCACTTGTAAGGTAGCTCCCTTCTTTTCATGTGCCTGTATATTTATGCCTATATCTGTAATTTCCACAACATGCATCTGATGAAGGGGGCTTTTTGTCCACAAAAGCGTATGCCCAAATAAATGTTAGTCTTTAAGTTGCCACCGGACTTCTCATTGTTTTTGTGGATACAGACTAACACGGCTACCCCTCTGATACTGGGAGCTCATGTTTAGCCAATTAGCCCTTCATGCCCCAAATATTGTTCAGAGTCATTGGGCTTCCCACGAGAGTCCCCATTGTGTAAACATCACATACATTCTTTGTTCCTGGATGTATATATCTACATGGCCATGTTAGAACATGTATTGTTTGCTTTGACCCAGTTTACCAACCAATCCAGATTGCTCTGAATCAGTGACCTGTCCTCTTCATTATTTACCATCCGCCAATGTTTGCATCATCTGCAAACTTCATCAATACTCAGGCATGAGGATGGTTAGTAGCTGAGTTGCTGACTTACACTTGTAAGTTAACACCTGCAACTTATATCTCAGACAAAGCTGTCTGCCAGCAAGGATGTGTCTCACCAAAAGAAAGAGGGGAAGTAACAGAGATGTAGGCCCATTGTACTAAATTACAAAGACGCTTGTGCCCTTCATGCCCTTTCTGTTTCGCACAAAGTCAGAACCCAACATGGTAATATCTGTTTCCATGGTGGACACTTGGCTCTTTTCCAAAATAGGAATGGCCTCGTGGGTCAGACCTATGGTCGATCCTGTCCAGTATTGTCTCTCTGAGAGTGACAGCCTCAGGTGCTGCAGAATAAGGTGTAATAAACCCAACAGTAGGTGGATGAGGGCATGACTTGACCATCAAGGGGCTGTGACCCTAATGCCTAACAGTTAGAGATGGGCTTGTGATCTGAAACGTGCACGTATAGGCTTTCCAAAATATTTGTTTGACTCTTACTATTGTAACTGGAAAGTCTCACTATCCATGTAAACGTCCAAACTTTTCCTGATTCTTGCTTACCTCATGGCCTCAACTACCTCTTCAGGTAAGGTGTTCCTCAGTCTATTTAGGCATTGAATGGGAAAAGCATTCTTTATTTATCTATTTTCATTTTGCAACATTTCCGTATAATTGAATGTCCACTTAATCTTGTTTTATAAGACAGGGAGAACACACCTCGATCATCTCTCTACCAGTCAGCATTTTATAGACTTTTCTCATGCCCACTCTTATTCATCTTATTCGTAAAGTAACAAACCCAGCCTTTTCAGACTCTCCCCTTATGAAAGTTGCCCTGCACCCTTAATTGTTTACCCTTTCCTGATGCCCTCTAGTAATCTTTGCCCTTTCCTGATGCCCTCTAGTTCTGCAATATCCTGTGTGAGAAGGGTGCCCAGTAAGACACAGAGAAGTCCACTGAAATAATCTTGTGTCAACTGTAAATGTTGCCACCTCAGTTCTCGCTCCCATTTATAGACTGTTAATAACAATAAAATATTTACCCTACTCTTTGTTATAAAGTGTGTAACCCCCCCCCCCCCCCCCGCTCACTGTGCTTCTCTCTCTTAACAGGCAACTTGAACATTTTGGAGCCTGATCGACACACTGAGAACTTCATGGCAGTTTTTAACCTCACCCTCTCTGACCCTTCAACATTCATCCTAATGGGCATCCCTGGACTGGAAGCTGCCCATATCTGGATTTCCATTCCTTTCACTACTTTCTACATTATTGGCCTGTTGGAAAATGTCATGCTTCTGTATGTTGTAAGCAAAGAGCAGACGCTGCAGAAGCCGATGTACCTGCTGCTCTGCATGCTGGCGCTTACAGACCTGGCCACATCTACCGCTTTTGTGCCAAAGGCACTGTGTATATTTTGGTTCAATTTGAAAGGCATTACTGTGGGTGGCTGCCTCACCCAGACTTTCTTCCTTCCCACAGTTTCTGTGATGCACTCAGCCGTTCTTGTGACAATGGCCTTTGATCGCTATGTTGCCATATGTAACCCTCTGAGATACGCCACCATCCTCACCAATGCACGAATAGCTCAGCTAGGGCTTCTATGTTTGATCAAAGCTGTTCTCTTGATTCTGCCTATGCCCCTTCTTCTAAACAGGCTGACATTCTGTTCCAACCGCATTATCCCCCACACGTTCTGTGCACCTATAGCTGTGGCAAAAATATCATGTGGAGACATAACACTCCACAGGACGTATAGCTTGGTGATAGTGTTTCTTATCAGCGTCTTAGACCTGTCACTCATAGCCCTATCCTATGGTCTGATCATCAGGGCCGTCCTCAGAATCTCCTCCAAGACAGCCCACCGGAAAGCCCTCAACACCTGCACAGCCCACATCTGTGTGATGCTGACGTATTATATTCCAGGCCTGTTCGTCAACCTAACACACCGTTTTGGTCAGGGCATCGCTCCCCATATTCACATCATCTTGGCCAACCTCTATCTCCTCATCCCCCCCATGCTCAACCCTGTAATTTATGGGGTGAAATCCAAAGAGCTTCATGACAAATTAGGCAAATACACCTACAGAATGTGATCACCTGGGACATGAAGGGTGCTCTGTCCCAGTTTGGCTGAGCTCAGCATTGTAGAGGTTCACAGTCTGAGAAGGTTCTCACACCTAATGTCTTATCACCACATCACCCAACAGTGCTCTCTCTGTTGCTGAGTTCCCTCTCTCTTGCCATCACCTCACCTCTTTCAGCATCTCCTCTCAGCCCCAATAACCCACACACCCTATCATGTGGCCTTTCCATAACGCTTAGACTACCAGAAGATATTACAGCTTTCTGATTCAATGTGGGTATGCATTACTCCCTATGTGAAAAAGGTTCTTTATCAGTCTGATGAACAGAAACTGAAATTTGGACAGGCGAAAAGAAAAGTAAGACACTACAATGCTGAACTTCTTTATCATTTGTGCAGTGATCGGGTGAATGACATTTACCTGATTTTTTTTTTACTTCCAATCCGTCAGGAAATCTGGAGTATAAACCAAATACAGGCTAACTGTAGCAAACTAATTCAACACAAAATGTGAAGACTGACTACCATCACTGAATGCAATAAGACATAAATAATAGAATGCTATTGTTTTTTCATTACAAATGTGTAGGGCTATTTTGGGGCTATTTTTAATGACATTGGGACATTGAGAAACAAGGTTCTATTGCATCAGAGCTGGGAAGGGGGGATTACAGGTGAAGGCACGGTGGCATCAGAGCTGGGAAGGGGGGATTACAGGTGAAGGCACGGTGGCATCAGAGCTGAGAAGGGACACTGGGGAAAAAGGTTTTGAGATGTCAGATTTATGGTTCACATCCTTGCTGGACAATAAACTCAATAAGCATCACATTGCCTGCACTTGGGACTTCTGGTCTTCTACTTTCTGTCTGTGTGATAAGAATCAGGTGAGAGGGTGAAGGGAAAGCCTTCTAATGCCTGATGTCTGCTGTTGGTACTTGGGAGGCTTAGGTAAGCCCTCAGATAGCACAGTTTGGGTGTGTGGCGCCATCTGATGTCATTTTGGGAGATAACAGAGCATGATTAGAGGGGTGCAGCAATTCCCATGGCTCCTACTACACCAGAGGGGTAACAACCCGTCAAACTCATACCGTCCAGAGCCCAAACGAGGCCCCCAGGCACCTGTGACACAAGCATGGGGGAGGGAATGTAGACTGAAAAAAAGATCCAGATAAAGCAGTTATTTGATTCCTTTACTACTGTGTTCTCACCCCAGCAGGGCACACCTACCAAAAATACCCCCACACTCAAATGGCCTCAGGGCAAAACGTCAGGCAAACTCGTGGCTGTACCTCCTGTAAAAAGTGGGATACCTTGTGAGATGAACTCCAGGTCATTTTGGCCCTGGGAGTGAAGGAATCACAGAGTGAGCGGAGAAACGCATGGTTCTAGTTCTGAGGCAGGATAGAAAAACCCATTTCTGCATCGATTTTGAAAACATCAGCACAGTCTTGAAATGTCATGCTTATCGATGCAGAGTAGAAGATCTATTAGAACAGTTCAGAGATGATAGATATATATCCTCTTTAGACCTCACAAAGGGATATTAGGAAGCACCTTTGATATCAGAATACTGAGAGAAGAAAGCCTTTGGCTTGCATCAAGTCAAGATCATGTCATTTGGCCTCTACAGGGTGGCAATGAATTTCAGAGCTAATGGACTGGATATTACAATTGCCTGGGTGATACACAGTGCTATGCGGCTATGATCAGTTGAAAACAGGCTTTGGTCCCGTATCTCGTGGCAGCCTTCCCACACAGAGTGCAGACGGCAGTACATGAAAGAGCCATTGAAATTGCTAGGCTGAAGTGTCTGCAAGACTCAGTTTGTCCTGACTATGTGAGCCCCTGTTATTAGCAAATTATATCTTAACTCCCAGGGGAGGCGCTCGGGCTGAAATTCTCCGGGGTCTAATTTTTTATTCTGCCCACTGCTCCTGGAGCTGAGGGAATTGTTTGGGAGTCCTGGCCAATCGGAGCGTCTGCAGGAACTGTACAGGGAAATGATAAATGTTGCTGCCCAGCACGCCGAGTGTCAGACATGGGAGATTCATACGCTGATTCTCAGGGCTCTGCCTTCCTGTCGCTGTGAGGAGATTTCCTCTCTCTGCTGAGCAGGATTTTGGTGAGTTGCCTGTTTCTACATTAAAGTTAGTGCTGAGGGCTCAAGGTGCGTCAAGGTTTATGTTGTGAACCAATCTGGGCAGGATTTTACCAGTACAGTGACTTCAATTGTTTAGCATTATCAGAAACACCAAGTGATTTAGCAGGTAAAATTGGAAGTATAAAGGTATTGGAAATAGTTTAGACAAATATTTGAATTTAAGACCAGTTCCTTGTCTCTTACTGTGTCTTTCTATCTGTTTGACTAGCTTTCCTTTTTGGGGTGCTGTAGTTTTTTCTCTGATTCCCTCAAGTTTTCCAATTCAGCAACTTCACGGCCCTTTTAGGAAGTGCAGCCAAAGCCTCTGCAGTGGGTATCTGTGTTACCAGAGGGTTCACCACAAGAATGGGTCACACACTGGCCAGATTCTGCTCTCACATTCTGCCTTCAGTGGGTCACTCCAAATTGACACTGGCCTGCCTGAAAGCAAAATCAGGGCCCACGTGTTTTGGAATCCCTGTCTTTCATACCTGGTCTCAGAATATCACATAAACTTGGGGGTTCCTTCAGACACTTTCAGCACCCGAACAGAAAAGTTCTCTCTGTAGCAGGACCAGTATCTGTAATTTCTGCAGCTCAGAGCTGAAAGGTAAACAGGTTAAAGGGTGAAAATTATGGCCCATTGAGATATACCCTATATTTACGTACAGGGTCTTAATTAAATGGCCTGATTTACAACAACCATCATCCTCCATTGACTTCAACTGCAGACGTCCTGTGGCCTCTATGGATGGGTGAACGTGTATGGACCAAAGAAGAACTGACAGGAGAGTTGCTCAGATCTCAAACCCACAGGCTTAGTGGTTCAGAACAATTAGAAGAACAATTCTTTTTCTTGGGGGGGGGAAGAGGGGTCTGCTCTCTAAGTACCCCTACATGTCTGGTTCTGGAGAGGACGAGAAGAACCAAAAGGCAGTAAGAAGAAAAGCATGTTTCTGGCTCAGAGGAAACCAGGTGGGGTTGGAAATCTCACTGGGGCATATCCAGGTCTCTAAGTGCGTATGGGGGGACGGGGACTTGCAGTATCTAGATCACAGTGGCACTCTAGCAGATTGTATCTGCCACCACCCCACATCCGGACCTTCCTTCCTCCTGTTAGCAACCCCACCACTGCCTCATAGTAACATCAGCAATTGCTAGTTCTGGGTGGAAAGACAGCCTCAGGAAGGGGTGTTTGGGTTTCTAATGGGCTGCAATACGTTGTTGCTTTGTGTCATTTTGAAGAGGAGTTGCTCACACTGACTCCTTTTAATCTTCCTGTCCTCTCTCCCTCCCACCAGGTCCATCCCGCTCTCCTTCCCTGCACAGGCTGAGCTGCTGCTGGGATTCGTTTGTCTCCCAGAAAGGCTGTTGAGGCCGATCTTTGCCTTTTTCCCAGTGCAAGAAGACGTTGAGTTTAACTTAGTCTGAGGAGCTATTTCTGTGAGCTGTCATGGTGGGGTCTGGCACCTGGTTCTGGTCTTGGGTGTGGGTATCACTCTGTGACAGGGTTGAAACTTGTGGGATGGGGTACCTACATGAACTAGTGCCCAGCACTGGGCGGTTCTGGGGATGGAGAGGGGTGTACATGGACAGGCGGGGAGCATTGAGGGACATGGGGCAAGGAGCAGCTTTTACATCGACAGGCAGGCAGCACTGTGGCTTGGGGGGACAGGGCGGGACCTTTCTTGGTCTGGAGTCTGTTTTAGGGGTGGGTGTCAGAGTCTCTTTGTCTTGCCTCACCACAAAACTGCAGACCGGGTGCCTGAAAGTTTACTCTAGTTTGTTTCCAATGGTTGTCTTTGAATATTAATTACGTAACTTCAGTTGATCTTCCCACCGGTGAAATATCTGATCTTTGCTCCTCAGTTGGATCAATCTCCCATCAGACTCTGAACCCCCTGTGTGTCCTCTGCTTCCCCATCTCAGGCTGACCCGATTCCAACAGCACGCTGGTCACCAGTGTCTCCTCCATGCTCCCCAGTCATCCCTGGCTCCTTGAACCTGTGAGCCAGCCTACGCTCCCCACAATTCCTCCCCTGCTGCGGGTGAGGTGCCTCTAATCATACCTGGTCCCTTGACAGGGGGTCATCAGTGACTGTGGGAAATCTCACGAGTGGTAAATTCCAAGGTAGGCACCTGTGGAGCGTCTCATGTTACACCCATACTCACTGCAGGGTGCTTCAAGAACTGCTACACGGGAAAAACTTGCAATTTGAGAAGTATGCACATTACATAATGGGAGCGGCAACTATGGAAAATGTGAGGGCCTAGATAAATACAGCTGCCATCTGCAGGAACCCCTGATAGCTGACCGAAAGTGTGCACCACTTGAACAGAGACGGTAAAGAAAGGATGCTCTGGGACCATTTGACAGCGACCCCTCTTTGTCATTAATAGCAAGGGTTGTACATTTATTCCTCAGTGCAGAGATTTCATGGCTCATTCATTATGTTTCTCACTTAAAACATTCACCCATGCAGTGCCTCACAGGATCCCTCAGGCTCATAAAATACACAACCAGCATAACACTTCCAAGGCATTGCTGTCTCATGAGATTTTCTCTGCATGGGGCTAAATTCAACATGGTCACGAATAGAAAATATGCCTTCAGTAATTTCAGACACTAACGTGCAGGCAAAATTCCATCAGCTGACCCAGGGGGACATGTTCGTAGATTCCAAGGTGAGAAGGGACTATTGTGATCTTCTTGTCCGTATAATACAGGCCTGAGTATTTCCCCAAAATTATTCTTAGAGCAGAGCTTTTAGAGACACATCCAAATTAGTTTTAAACTTTCTCAGTGATGAAAAGTCTCCGAGAACCATGCTAAATTGTTCCAGTGGTTAATTGCTCTCAAATGTGTGCCTTATTTCCAGTCAGAATTTCTTTAACTTCATCTTCCAGTCATTGTATCGTGTTACATCTGTGTATGTTAGGCTCAAAAGCCTATTATTAAATATTTGTTCCCAGTCCTGGTACTTGCAGACTGTTGTCAAACCATCCCAAAACCATCTTTGTTGCACTAAATAGATCGGATTTTTGAGTCTATCACTATAAGGGAGGTTTTATAATCTTTTACTAATTCTTGTGATTCTTCTCTGTATCCTCTACAGTATATCAACATCCATCCTTAAAAGTGGACACCAGAACTGGACAGAGGCTTCCAGCTGCAGTCACACCAGTGCGAAATACAAAGGTAAAATAACTTCGCTCCCTCAAATTGATATCTCCCTGTTTATCATCCCAGGATCACATTGGCTGGTTTGGCCACAGGGTCACACCGGGAGCTCATGTTTAGCTAATTATCCTTTCTCACCCCAGAATCTTCTTCAGAATCATTGTGTTTCCCAAGATAGTCCCCAATTTTGTTAGCATCACCTACCTTCTTTGTTCCTAGATTAATATATCAACATAGCTATATTAGAACATGTATTGTTTGCTTCGACCCAGTTTACAAACCAATCCATATTGCTCTGAATCACTGAACCATCCTCTTCATTATTTACCATCCTCCAATTTTTTGTCATCATCAAATCTCATTAATATTCAGGCATGAGAAAAAAGTGGAGATATGCCAATCTCCTAGAACTGAAAGGTAATCGAGTCCAGTCCCCCACCCTTAGTAGCAGGATCAAGTTCTGTCCCCTGACAGATTTTTGCCCCAGATCCCTAAATAGCCCCCCTCAAGGATTGAACTCACAACTCTGGGTTTAGCAGGCCAATGCTCACACCAGTGAGCTATCTCTCCCACCCAAATCTCTGCTTACATTTGTATATTAGCACCTGTAACTTATGTCTCAGGCGAAGCTGGGTGCCTGCAAGAAAGTGTCTCCTGAAAAGACACAAGGAAAGTAACAGAGGTGCAGACCTATATGTGTCGGCTTGGATCTCAGAAACCCCCTTGGGGCTGCCAACTGATGTGCCAAGACTGCTTCTGACCCTGCTTTCCTGTCCTGGAAACTTGGGACTTCAGTGCCCTGCCTGGTTTGAGCCAGACCTGCTAACCTGCTGCAAACCCAAACCCAGGTCTGAACTACATCCCCTAACAGCTGTAGGCTTAATTGGGAGTAGCTTGAAAAGTGTTCCTGTCTTTAACACTCAGATGCTCAACTCTCAATGGGGTCCAAACCCCAAATACATTTGTTTTACCCTGTATAAAGCTTATAGAGGGTAAACTCATAAATTGTTCACTCTCTATAACACTGACAGAGAGAGATGCACAGCTGTTTCCCCCCGCCCCCAGGTAAAATACATACTCTTGGTTAATTAATAAGTAAAATGTGATTTTATTAAATACAGAAAGTAGGATTTAAGTGGTTCTAGGTAATAACAGACAGAACAAAGTGAATTACCAAGCAAAATAAATAAAACATGCAAGCCTATGCCTAATACAGTAAGAAAACTGAATACAGATAAAATCTCACCCTCAGAGACGTTTCAATAAGTTTCTTTCACAGACTTGACACCTTCCTAGTCTGGGCACAATCCTTTCCCCTGGTACAGCCCTTGTTCCAGCTCAGGTGGTAGCTAGGGGATTTCCCATGACTGCAGCCCCCTTTGTCCTGTTCCAACCCCTAATATAGCTTTGGCACAAAGTGGGAATATTTTGTCTCTCTGGGTCTCCCCGTCCCTTTAAATGGAAAAGAACCAGTTTTAAGATGGATTTCAGTACCAGGTGACATGGTCACACATCCTGTGAGACCCCAAGCTTCATTCCTCCCAGCCTGACTCACAGGAAGGCCTGCAAGCAAACAGAGCCATACACAGTCAATTGTCCTGGTTAACGAGAGCCATCAGATTCTAAACCATCTTTATTGGCCCACACTTTGCCTAATTACAATAGGCCCTCAGAGATATATTTCATATTTCTAGTCTCAGATACAAGAGTGATACATTTACACAAATACAATGTCGTCCACACTCAGTCTATTATAAGCTTTGTAATGATACCTTACAAGAGACCTTTTGCATGGAGCATATTTTAGTTACATTACATTCACACTCATTAGCAAATTTTCATAAAATCATATAGAGTGCAACGTCACACTGTAGCCCTGAATACTATGACCCTTGTGCCCTTCATGCCCATTCCGTTGAGCACAAGGTCATACCCCAGGATGATAACGTCTACTTCCATGGTGGACACTTGGCTCCTCCCGAACACAGAAATGGTCTTGTGAGTCAGACCTATTGTCAATCAAGTTCAGTTTCTCCTCTCTGACAGTGACAGGCCCAGGTGCTGCAAAAGAAGGTGTAAAAAACCTAGTAGAAGGTAGATGGAGTGGGATGACTTGACCATCAAGAGGCTGTGACCCTGATGCCTAACAACTAAAGATTCACTTGTGCTCTGAAACACATGGTTGTATAGGCATTCAAAAACAGTTATTTAGGTCTAACTATTGTCACCGGAAAGTCTCACTATCCATGGAAATGTCCAAACACTTCCTGCTTCTTGCTTATCTCATGTCCTCAACTAACTCCTGTGGTAAGGAGTTCCTCGGTATGTTTAGGCATTGAATCAAGAAAGCTTTCTTTATTTTGATTTTGCCACATTTCAATTTAATTGAATGTCCACTTGATCTTGTTTCATGAGACAGGGAGACACATTCTCGATCAGATCTCTACCAGTCAGTGTTGAATAGACTTTTCTCCTGTCCCCTCTTATTCATCTCCTTTGTAAGGCAACAATCCCAGGCTTTACAACCTCTCTCCATACGACAGTTTCCCCACTCCATTGATCATTCTCGTTACCCTTCCCAGAACCCCCCTATAACTGTAATATCCTGTGTGAGAAGAGTGCACAGTAAAACACAGAGGAATCCAGAGGAGGGTGAAACTTGACTGGCTGGTCTCCTGGCATTGTACTTTCTGTATGATTTCTCAATCCCACTCCTCCTGGATTCCAGTGTTTTGCTGAGTTTCTCTCCATGCTTGCACTGAGAGCAGGGTGTAACATGGCTTGGTTTTCTCCATCTGAGGACTCCTCTAGACTTGAGTATAGCTGAAATAATCTTGAGTCATCTATAAATGTTGGCACCTCAGTTCTCACCCGCCCTTGCTTGACTGTTAAGAACTATAAAATATTCACCCTACTATATCTTATAAAGTGTGTAACCCCCCTCCCTGTGCTTCTCTCACTTCACAGGAAGTTTGAACATTTCTGAGCCTGATCAACACACTGAAAACTTCATGGCATCTTTCAACCTCACCCCCTATGATCCTTCAACATTCATCCTAATCGGCATCCCTGGCCTGGAAGCTGCCCATGTCTGGATTTCCATCCCTTTCACAATTTTATACATTATTGGACTGTTGGAAAATCTCATGCTCCTGTATGTTGTAAGCAAAGAGCAGACGCTGCAGAAACCAATGTACCTGCTGCTCTGCATGCTGGCGCTCACAGAGATAGCCAGCTCTATGTCCGTTGTGCCAAAAGCACTGTGTATATTTTGGTTCAATTTGAAAACCATTACTGTGCGTGGCTGCCTCGCCCAGTCGTTCTTCCTTCCCATGGTTACTGTTATGCACTCAACCATCCTCATGACAATGGCCTTCGATCGCTACGTTGCCATTTGTAACCCTTTGAGATACGCCACCATCCTCACCAAAGGACGAGTAGCTCGGCTAGGGCTTCTAGGTTTGATCAAATCCATTCTCTTCTCTCTGCCTCTGCCCTTGCTCCTGACCAGGCTGCCATTCTGTGCGAACCGCATTATCCCCCACACGCACTGCGAACCTATAGCTGTGGCGAAGATATCGTGTGGGGACATCACAGTGAACAGCATATACGGCTTGGTGATACTGTTTCTGGTCACCGGTTTAGACCTGACTCTCATTGCCCTGTCTTATGGTCTGATCATCAAGGCCGTCCTCGGAATCTCCTCCAACAAAGCCCACCAGAAAGCCCTCAACACCTGCACAGCCCACTTCTGTGTGATGCTGACGTATTATACTCCCAGCCTCTTCTACCACCTAACACTACGTTTTGTAAAGGACATCCCTCCACACGTTCACATCATCTTTGCTGACCTCTATCTTCTCATCCCCCCCATGCTCAACCCTATCATTTACGGGGTCAAAACCAAAGAGCTTCGTGACAAAGTGGTCAAATACATCTGCAGAATGTGATCGCCAGGAGCCATTGACTTTAATCCTGTCTGACAAGAGGGGGAAAGGATTTCTCCTCATTAATCAAGGGTGCTCTGTCCCAGTTTGGCTGAGCTCACCATTATGGAGAAGTTCCTCACACCTAATGTCTTATCACTCCATCACCAAGTTCTGCTCTCTCCGTTGCTGAGTTCCCTCTCTCTGACCATCACCTGACTTCTTTCTTTGTCACCCAAAAGCACCCAACCCTCACACACCCTGTCACTCGGGCTTTTTCTGACACTACCAGGTAGCTTTCCCTTAGTCCCTGTGTGAACAAGGTTCTTTATCGTTTTGATGAACAGAAGGTTCAATTTGAAGAGAAAAGTAAGAAAATAAAATGCTCAACTTCTTTAACAATTTTACAGTTTTCCAGTGAATGAAATGTTCCTGATTTTCTCTACTTCTAATCCTTCAGGAAACCTGTAGGGTAAACCAAAGAAAGGCTAACTGTTACAAACTAATTCAACACAAAATGTGAACATCGACTACCATGACTGAATGGAATTAGAAGTAAATAATATAATTATGTGATTGTTGTTTTTTTTATTACAAATGATTTGGGCTACTTTGGGGCTATTTTTAACGCTACCGTTTGCCATTTTTGGTTTGAATCACCTGCCGTCCATCAATCAGGATGCAAGCACCAGTACTGGAGTTCTGATTTTGACTTAAATGACATCTCATAGATGTGTTGCTAATTGTGGACAAAATCCTTAGGCTTGTAGCTTCTTAAAAAATAAAATAAAATAAAATCTGTAGTAGGTATCTAACGAAAGCTTTATTTTGTTATTTTATGTATAGAGAAATATTGTAATAAAGATAACTTTGCTTCAAGATTGGGCTACTTTCAGGTCAGTTTTTACATGACTTTGATCTACTAATGCAGTGGAAATCTGGCCATGCCAGCCAGATCCAGAAGTGCCAGAGAAGCAGCCCCTAAGGCAGAGCTGGGGGGTGCAGCAGGAGCTGACCAGAATTTCCCCAAAATTATTCCTAGAGCAGATCTTTTAGAAAAAGATCCAACCTTGATTTAAACTTTCTCAGTGATGGAGAATCCACCAAGACCCTTGGTAAATTGTTCCAATGGTGAATTACTCTCACCGATAAAAAATGTACATCTTATTTCCAGTCGTAATTTCTTTAACTTCAATTTCCAGCCATTGGATGATGTTACACCTGTGTTTACAAGGTTGAAAAGCCTATTTTTAAATGTTGGTTCCCTGTGCAGGTATTTATAGACTGTTCTTCAGTGTATCAACATCCATCTTGAATTGTGGAGACTAAAACTGGACACAGTTTTACAGCAGCAGTTGTGCAGTGCCACATACAGAGGTAAAATAACTTTTTTACCCCTCCTTGAGATTCCTCTTGTGATCATCCCAGGATCACATAGTCCCCAGAGGGTGGCAATGAATTTCAGAGCTAATGGACTGGATATTACAATTGCCTGGGTGATACACAGTGCTATACTGCTATGATCAGTTGAAAACAGGCTTTGGTCCCGTATCTCGTGGCAGCCTTCCCACACAGAGTGCAGACGGCAGTACATGAAAGAGCCATTGAAATTGCTAGACTGAAGTGTCTGCAAGACTCAGTTTGTCCTGACTATGTGAGCCCCTGTTATTAGCAAATTATATCTTAACTCCCAGGGGAAGCGCTCGGGCTGAAATTCTCCGGGGTCTAATTTTTTACTCTGCCCACTGCTCCTGGAGCTGAGGGAATTGTTTGGGAGTCCTGGCCAATCGGAGCGTCTGCAGGGACTGTACAGGGAAATGATAAATGTTGCTGCCCAGCACGCCGAGTGTCAGACATGGGAGATTCATACGCTGATTCTCAGGGCTCTGCCTTCCTGTCGCTGTGAGGAGATTTCCTCTCTCTGCTGAGCAGGATTTTGGTGAGTTGCCTATTTCTACATTAAAGTTAGTGCTGAGGGCTCAAGGTGGGTCAAGGTTTATGTTGCGAACCAATCTGGGCAGGATTTTACCAGTACAGTGACTTCAATTGTTTAGCATTATCAGAAACACCAAGTGATTTAGCAGGTAAAATTGAAAGTATAAATGTACTGGAATTAATTTAGGCAAATATTTGTGTTTAAGACCAGTTCCTTGTCTCTTACTGTGTCCTTCTATCTGCATGAGCAGCTTCCTTTTTTGGGGTGCTGTAGTTTTTTCTCTGATTCCCTCAAGTTTTCCAATTCAGCAACTTCACTGCCCTTTTAGGAAGTGCAGCCAAAGCCTCTGCAGTGGGTATCTGTGTTACCAGAGGGTTCACCACAAGAATGGGTCACACACTGACAAGATTCTGCTCTCACATTCTGCCTTCAGTGGGTCACTCCAAATTGACATTGGCCTACCTGAAAGCAAAATCAGGGCCCACGTGTTTTGGAATCCCTGTCTTTCATACCTGGTCTCAGAATATTACATAAACATGGGGGTTCCTTCAGACAATTTCAGCACCCGGACAGAATAGTTCTCTCTGTAGCAGGACCAGTATCTGTAATTTCTGCAGCTCAGAACTGAAAGGTAAACTGGTTAAAGGGTGAAAAGTTTGGCCCATTGAGATATACCCTATATTTACATACAGGGTCTTAATTAAATGGCCTGATTTACAACAACCATCATCCTCCATTGACTTCAACTGCAGACGTCCTGTGGCCTCTATGGATGGGTTAACTAGTTTGGACCTAAGAAGAACTGATAGGAGAGTTGCTCAGATCTCAAACCCACAGGCTTAGCGATTCAGAACAATTAGAAGAACAATTCTTTTTATTGGCGGGGGGAAGAGGGGTCTGCTCTCTCCGCATCCCTGCATGTCTGGTTCCGGAGAGGACGAGAAGAACCAAAAGGCAGTAAAGAGAAAAGCATGTTTCTGGCTCAGAGGAAACCAGGCGGGATTGGAAATCTCACCGGGGCAGATCAAGGTCTGTATGTGCGTATGGGGGGACCGGGACGTGCAGTATTCACATCACAGGGGCACTGTAGCAGATTGTCTCTGACACCACCCCGCATCTGGACCATCCTTCCTCCTGTTAGCAACCCCACTACTGCCTCATAGTAACATCAGCAATGGCTAGCATGGAAAAGCAGCCTCTGGATGGGGTGTCTGGGTTTCTTATGGGCTGCAATACGTTGATGCTTTGTGTCATTTTGAGGAGGAGTTGCTCACACTGGCTCCTTTTAATCTTCCTGTCCTCTATCAATCACCCAGGTCTGTCCCGCTCTCCTTCCCTGCAGAGGATGAGCTGCTTCAGGGGTTTCCTTTGCCTCCCAGAAAGGCTGTTGAGGCCGATCTCCACCTTTCCCCCCTGTGCAAGAAGACAGTGAGTTTAACCTAGTCTGATTTGATATTTCTGTGAGCTGTCATTGTGGGGTCTGGCACCTGGTCTTGTTCCTGGGTGAGGGGTCATGGAGCGTGGTGCATATGGGCAGGCGGGGATCACTGTGCGTTTGGGGCAAGGAGCAGGGTTTCCATGGACAGGCAGGCAACACTGTGGCTTGTGGGGGCAGGGCAGGACCTTTCTTGGTGAGGAGTGTGTTTTGTGGGTGGGTGCCAGAGTCTATTTGTCTCGCCAAACCACAGAACTGCAGCCCGGCTGTCATAAAGTTTACTCTGTTTTGTTTCCAATGGTTGTCTTTGAATATTAATTACATAACTTCAATTGATCTTCCTACCGGTGAAGTGCCTGATCTTTGCTCCTCACTTGGATCAATCTCACATCTTACTCTCACTCCTCTTCCTGTACTCTGCTTCCCATTCCAGGCTGCCCTAATTCCAAGAGCACGCTGGTCACTAGTGTCTTCTCCATGCTCCCCAGTCATCTCTGGCTACCCCAACCTCCTAGCTGCCCCATGCTCCTGAAAATTCTCCCTCTGCAGGAGGTGAGGTGCCTCTAATCACACCTTGTCCCTTGACTTGGGGGTTATCAGTGACTGTGTCTCACTGGTGAGAAATCTCACGAGTGGTAAATTCCAAGGTAGGCACCTGTAGAGCGTCTCTTGTTAAACCCATACTCACTGCAGGGTGCTTCAAGAACTGCTACACGGGAAAAACTTGCAATTTGAGAAGTATGCAATTACATAATGAGAGCGGCAGTTCTAGGAAATGTGAGGGCCTAGATAAATACAGCTGCCATGTGCAGGAGCAGGAGTGCGCCATTTGGATAGAGACGGTAAAGAAAGGATAATTTGGGACCATTTGCCAGCCACCCCTCATTGTCATTTATAGCAAGGGTTGTACATTTCTTCCACAGTACAGAGATTTCATGGCTCAAGTCATAATTATTGTCACCTAAAACATTCATCCATGCAGTGCCTCACGGGATCCCTCAGCCTCATGAAATACACAACCAGCGTAACACTTCCAAGGCATTGCAGTCTCATGAGAATTTTTCTTCATGGTCACGAATAGAAAAAAATGCCTTCAGTAAATTCAGGCACTAACTCCTAGGCAAAAATGCCTCCAGATGACCCATGGGGACATGCTCATAGATTCCAAGGTGAGAAGGGACTATTGTGATCATCCTGTCTGTATAACACAGGCCTGAGAATTACCCCAAAATTATCCCTAGAGCAGATGTTTTAGAGAAACATCCAACATTGATTTAAACTTTCTCAGTGATGAAGAATTGTCCAAGACCCTTGATCAATTGTTCCAGTGGTTAATAATTCTCACCGTTTCATAAATGTGTGCCTTATTTCCAGTCAGAATTTCTTTAACTTCAACTTCCAGCCATTGAATCCTGTTACACCTCTGTATGCTGAAAAGCCTATTATTAAATATTTAGTCTCTGTGCAGGACTTACAGATTGTTATCAAATCACCCCCAACCATTTTTGTTACACTAAATAGACTGATAATTTTGAGTCTATCACTATAAGGCAGGTTTTCTAATCTTTACTAATACTTGTGATACTTCTCTGAACCCTCTTCAGCGTATCAACATCCATCATTAATAGTGGACACCAGAACTGGACATAAGATTCAAGCAGCAGTCGCACCAGTGCCAAATAAAAAGGTAAAATATCAGAGCGGTAGCCGTGTTAATCTGGATCTGTAGAAGCAACAAAGAGTCCTGTGGCACCTTATAGACTAACAGACGTATTGGAGCATAAGCTTTCGTGGGTGAATACCCACTTCGTCGGATGCATGTAGTGGAAATATCCAGAGGCAGGTATAAAGAAACCAACAGAACTCCACTGGCCATCACTTACAGTCCTCAGCTAAAACCTCTCCAACGCATCATCAGTGATCTACAACCCATCCTGGACAATGACCCCTCACTTTCACAGGCCTTGGGAGGCAGGCCAGTCCTCGCCCACAGACAACCCGCCAACCTAAAGCATATTCTCACCAGCAACTACACACCGCACCATAATAACTCTAACTCAGGAACCAATCCATGCAACAAACCTCGATGCCGACTCTGCCCACATATCTACACCAGGGAAAACATCACAGGACCTAAACAGATCAGCCACACCATCACCGGTTCATTCACCTGCACATCCACCAATGTAATATACACCAGCATGTGACAGCAATGCCCCTCTGCTATGTACATCGGCCAAACTGGACAGTCCTTACTTGAAAGCATAAATGGACACAAATCAGATATTAGGAATGGCAATACACAAAAACCTGTAGGAGAATACTTCAATCTCCCTGGACACACAATAGGAGATTTAAAGGTAGTCATCCTGCAGCAAAAAAACTTCAGGACCAGACTTCAAAGAGAAACTGCTGAGCTTCAGTTCATTTGCAAATTTGACACCATCAGCTCAGGATTAAACAAAGACTGTGAATGGCTAGCCAACTACAAAAGCAGTTTCTCCTCCCTTGGTGTTCACACCACAACTGGTAGAAGAGGGCCTCATCCTCCCTCATTGAACTAACCTCATTATCTCTAGCCTGACTCTTCCCTGCATATTTATACCTGCCTTTGGACATTTCCACTGCATACATCCGATGAAGTGGGTATTCACCCACGAAAGCTTATGCTCCAATACGTCTGTTAGTCTGTAAGGTGCCAAGGGACTCTTTGTCGCTTCTAACGGTAAAATAATTACTCTACCTCTCCTTGAGATTCCCCTGTTTATCATCCCAGGATCACATCGGCTGTTTTGGCCACAGGGTCACACTAGGAGCTCGTGTTTATCTAATTTTCCCTTCTCACCCCAAAATCATCTTCAAAATAATTGTGTTTCCCATGATAGTCCCCCATCGTGTTAGCGTCACCTACATTCTTTGTTCCTAGATGTATATATCGATGTAGCTATATTAGAGGATGTATTGTTTGGTTTGACCCAGTTCACAAACCAATCCAGATCACTCTATTTTCTCATCGGCAAACCTCATCAGTATTCAGGCATGAGAAGGGTTAGCAGATGGAAGTCTCTGCTTACACTTGTCAGTTAACACCTGTAACTGATGTCTCAGGTGAAGCTGGGTGCCTGCAAGAAAGTGTCTCACCAAAAGACACTAGAAAAGTAACAGAGGTGCAGGCCTGTAGTCCTAAATACCAAGACCCTTTTGCCCTTCGTGCCCATTCTGTTGAGCACAAAGTCATAGCCCAGCATGGTAACATAATCTCTTTCCATGGTGGACACTTGGCTCCTCTCCAACATAGAAATGGTCTTGTGAATCAGACCTATGGTCAATCAAGTCGAATTTCTTCTCTCCAACAGTGACAGCCCCTGCTGCTGCAGAAGAAGGTGTAAAAAACCCAGTAGTAGGTGGATGGGGTAGGATGACTTGACCATCAAGAGGCTGTGATCCTAATGCCTAACAACTAAAGATTCGCTTGTGCTCTTTTTTGTATAGGCTTTTGAAAATACTTATTTAGCTCATACTACTGTCACTGGAGAGTCTCACTATCCATGGAAATGTCCAAACTCTTCCTGATTCTTGCTTATCTCATGGCCTCAACTACCTCTTGAGGTAAGGTGTTCCTCAGTCTGTTTAGGCATTGAGTGAAGAAAGCATTCTTTTATTTATTTATTTTGATTTTGTCACATTTCAGTTTAATTGAATCTCCACCTGATCTTGTTTTATGAGACAGGGAGAATACATTCCTGATCAGATCTCTACCAGTCAGTATTTTATTGACTTTCTTCATGTTCCCTCTTATTCATCTCCTTTGTAAGGCAACAATCGCAGGCTTTACAACCTCTTTTCGTATGACAGAAGCGACAAAGTGTCCTGTGGCACCTTATAGACTAACAGAGGTATTGAAGCATAAGCTTTCGTGGGTGAATCCCCACTTCTTCAGATGCAAGCAGTGGACATATGACAGTGGACATATGACATATGACAGCATATGACAGTTTCCCCGCTCCCTTGATCATTCTCATTGCCCTTCACAGGACCTCCTATATCTACAATATCCTGTGTGAGAAGGGTGCACAGCACAACACAGAGGAATCCAGAGGAGGCTGAAACTTGACTAGCTGATTTCCTGGCATTGTATTTTCTGTATGATTTCTCAATCCCACTCCTCCTGGATTCCAGTGTTTTGCTGAGTTTCTCTCCATGCTTGCACTGAGAGCAGGGTATTACATGGCGTGGTTTTCTCCATCTGAGGACTCCTCTAGACTTCAGTATAACTGAAATAATCCTGAGTCATCCGTAAATGTTGGCACCTCACTTCTCATCCCCCTTTCTTGACTGTTAATAACTAAAATATTTACCCTACTATTTCTTATAAAGGGTGTAACCCCCCTCCCTGTGCTTCTCTCACTTCACAGGAAGTTTGAACATTTCTGAGCCCGATCAACACACTGAAAACTTCATGGCAGCTTTCAATCTCACCCCCTATGATCCTTCAACATTCATCCTAATCGGCATCCCTGGCCTGGAAGCTGCCCATGTCTGGATTTCCATCCCTTTCACAATTTTATACATTATCAGCCTGTTGGAAAAATCTCATGCTCCTGTATGTTGTAGGCAAAGAGCAGACCCTGCAGAAGCCGATGTACCTGCTGCTCTGCATGCTGGCGCTCACAGAGATCACCACCTCTACTTCCGTTGTGCCAAAAGCATTGTGCATATTTTGGTTCAATTTGAAAACCATTACTGTGCGTGGCTGCCTTGCCCAGTCATTCTTCCTTCCCATGGTTACTATTATGCACTCAACCATCCTCGTGACAATGGCCTTCGATCATAGAATCATAGAATATCAGGGTTGGAAGGGACCTTAGTAGATCATCTAGTCCAACCCCCTGCTCAAAGCAGGACCAATCCCCAATTTTTGCCCCAGATCCCCAAATGGCCCCCTCAAGGATTGAACTCACAACCTTGGGTTTAGCAGGCCAATGCTCAAACCACTGAGCCATCCCTCCCCCCCTTGCCATCTGTAACCCTCTGAGATACGCCACCATCCTCACCAAAGGACGAGTAGCTATGCTAGGGCTTCTAGGCTTGATCAAATCCATTCTCTTCTCTCTGCCTCTGCCCTTGCTCCTGACCAGGCTGCCATTCTGTGCCAACCGCATTATCCCCCACACGCACTGCGAACCTATAGCTGTGGCGAAGATATCGTGTGGGGACATCACAGTGAACAGCATATACGGCTTGGTGATACTGTTTCTGGTCACCGGTTTAGACCTAATGCTCATTGCCCTGTCTTATGGTCTGATCATCAAGGCCGTCCTCGGAATCTCCTCCAATGAAGCCCACCATAAAGCCCTCAACACCTGCACAGCCCACTTCTGTGTGATACTGACGATTTATACTCCCAGCCTCTTCTACCACCTAACACTACGTTTTGTAAAGGACATCCCTCCGCACGTTCACATCATCTTTGCTGACCTCTATCTTCTCATCCCCCCCATGCTCAACCCTATCATTTACGGGGTCAAAACCAAAGAGCTTCATGAGAAATTGGGAAAATACACTTGCAGATGGTGATCGCCTGGGCCACTGATTTTAAACCATTGTGAGAAGAGGGGGAAGCTATCGCCTCAATAATCAAGGGGGCTCTGTCCCAGTTTGGCTGAGCTCACCATTGTGGAAATTCAGTCTGAGAAGTTCCTCCCACCTAATGTCTTATCACTCGATCACCAAGCACTTCTCTCTCCATTGCTGAGTTCCTTCTTTCTGAGCATCACCTGACTTCTTTCATTGTCACCCATCAGCACCCAACCCCCACACAACCTGTCACTCAGCTTTTCCGTGGCTCGCACACTTCCAGGTAGCTTTCCCTTAGTGCCTGTGTGAACAAGGTTCTTTATCAGTTTGATGAACAGAAGCTGCAATTTGAAGAGAAAAGTAAGAAAATAAAATGCTCAACTTCTTTAACAATTTTACAGTTTTCCAGTGAATGAAATGTACCTGATTTTCTTTACTTCTAATCCCTCAGGAAGCCTGTAGGATAAACCAAAGAAAGGCTAACTCTACAAACTAATTAATCACATAATCTGGACATTGACTACCATCACTGAATGGAATTAGAAGTAAATAATATAATTATGCGATTGTTGTTTTTTCATTACAAATTATTTGGGCCACATTTGGGCTATTTTTAATGCTGCCGTTTGCCATTTTTGGTTTGAATCACCTGCCGTCCATCAATCAGCATCCAAGCACCAGTACTGGAGCTCTGCTTTTGACTTAATTGTCATCTCATAGATGTGTTGCTAATGTGGACAAAACCTTAGCCTTGTAGTTTAAAAAAAAAATCAAATCTGTAGTAGGTATCTAACGAAAGGTTTCATTTGTTATTTTATGTACATAGAAATGTGTTAATAAAAAATAACTTTGTTTCAAGAAATAGATTGGGCTACTTTCAGGTCAGTTTTATAAGTGACTTTGATCTACTAATGCAGTGGAAATCTGCCCATGCCAGCCAGATCCAGAAGTGCCAGAGAAGCAGCCCCTAAGGCAGAGCTGGGGTGGCTGCAGCTGGAGCTGACCAGAACGGGAAGATGGGGCAGCGCAGACCAGCTGTGCCAACAGGAGCCAGGGCAGATCTAGAGTGGGGAACTTCGGGGCCAGAGCCAGTACAGTGGATGTCAGCTATGTCAGAAGAAGCACTGCACCCGAGCAAAATAAGCAGCTGGGAAGAGTAAGGGGGGCAATGGAATGAGACCTCAGGATAGGGAGACGTGGCCTGACAGGAGGGCCTTGAAGGTCGGACATGGGGGGCGGTGACATGGACCCAAAGTGAGGGAGGATGCTGGGAAGAAGGGCTCTGCCACCTAATGTCTGTGGGCTCTGATGCCTTTCTGTAGTGCTTGGGAGGTGCAAATTGCAGTACCTTGTGGCTATCTTCATGGTACAAGGTCCCTCCTGCAGCCATCTTTTCAAATGGAATAGCTCATGAGGTCACATTATCAAAGATCTTCACTGGGATAGGATGCACAGGGGACTGCAATTGTCTCAGGCTCCCTGCAAACAACTATCTCAGTCTCCTTGCAAACGGGGGAGGGATAGCTCAGTGGTTTGAGCATTAGTCTGCTAATCCCCAGGTTTTGAGTTCAATCCTTGAGGGGTCCATTTAGAGATACGGGGCAAAAATTGTGGATTGGTCCTGCTTTGAGCAAGGGGGTTAAACTAGATGACCTCCTAAGGTCCCTTCCAACCCTGATATTCTATGTTTCTATGACTGGAGGCAAAAGGCAGAAATGATATAAATGGAGGTATGTGAGTTTGGTGCTCGGCAGTCAAGGTACAGTTCTGTACCTGTACTATTTGGCTCAGGATGGGGCAAGTTCCTTTGCAAATAGAAGCGCTAAAGCCTTCAGAGGTTTTTCTTCTTTTAAATGGTAGCTGGGATTGTGGCGAATGTGGTAGGAAGAGGGCCTGAAACAGAAGCCCTTGTAGCAGAGGCCTGGTGTGAGGCCTGAGGCCTGGGCTAAAATAATCAAAACTTTGCAGCTAGAAAGCAAAGTTAAGTGTGAGCAAGAGGCAAGCTCACAGAATCTGGCAAGAACAGGGCTGATGTTGCAGAAAAACACACTCCTAAGTAGTGTTACGTATAAGAATATATACCCAAAGACATTCCAGAAAGGTGGTACTAGAACACTTCTTCACCAAAACACACTCCTCAATGAGAACAAGAACACTCTGTTTCATCTTGAGGATAGTGGATAGAGATGTTTTGATAGAACAAATATGTGAAAGGTGATCTGCGGTCCCTGGATATGTCAGAGGGTGACATCCTGGTACGTCAGAAGTAATATGTAACTTGTTAGTACTGGGGCATAAAAAGTATCTCAGAGGACGTGTCTTTGTCTGGCCTAAGGGTTAGTGGACAGTCCTGAGCTAGTCCATTGCAACGGGCATACATGCGTTAGTGTACCTGTACCAAATGAACCAGAATATTTAGGACCGTGCTTCGTTGACAATCACTCTGAGCAAATTCCTTGCCTATGAGCTGAATCTGTAGATTTATCGGGAAGATTGTTCGGCGCTGACTGTATGGGCTATCTGGTCAGAATCAGTACAGCACACAGAAAGAACATACACATGCATCCAAACATCTGTCAACAGCGCACAACATGTGCCTTCTAGACAATCAGACCAGCTCATTGAGGCACATGAAATAGGCCCAATTGGAGTTTTGGTCTTCAGAACTTGGAATCTGAGCATGGCTCAGAACCTCTTCAAAGCATCCGAACCTCAACAAGGCATCAAATCCCTCCACAATGGCCCCCTTCATGCCTGTGTGTCTTCTCCCCAGCACTGGGAACCTCACAACATACCCCAGCCAAACACACAATCCCCTACACAGCAGCTGAACACATGCTGAGTGGGCAGAGGAAATTGTGCCAACACAGGCTGTTGCAGTCCAGAATTGGGGGAAGCCTCATTGCCACGTTATACCTAAAACCCTGCTAGCAACGACGATTTCAACCATATAATGGATGGGTCTGGAGTGGATGCATGAAGGAGGCAGCCAGGCCTGTCACTGATGACCAGCACCGGCAATTCACCTTGTGCAGTTTAGGCAGCGCTACCCAGGAGGGTTCCCAAACGCCTTGCTCCATATTTTACTCCTCAAAAGCAAACAAACTCCTTAAAGCATCAGAGAGACCTGAATAAGCACCGCAGGGTCTCAGATTCTCGTCAGAGACTTTAAGCCTCTGAGTTGCATCCGTCATTGTTAGAACAGAGATTGGTGACTTTTCATAATACTTGGATGATCCACATCCCATCTCAGGAGGATGCTGTGCTGGGCGACAGTCCTGGATGGGGGATTCTGAAGCAAGATCATGTATAACTCTCTTACGCTCTCCCATGCTCTGCACCTCAGCTTCTCTCTTTGCTGGAGCCCAGGCCAGAGGTCTGGCTTTCAGGGTTTTTCAGAAAGCGTTTCACAGAGTGAAACCTTAGGGCTATTGTATGGAAAACCCTGACAAAGGGATGTTAATAGCTCCCACTCAGTTTCAAATATAGACTAGCTCTAGTCAGTGGAATAGTACACCCCTTGTGCTCAGAGTGTCAGCTGGCTGTTATTAAGTGTTGAAGGCTGAAATGTCATTGCCTTGGAATGCTGTTCAGGCTGCTCAGTGCTTCTATCCTTGGAGCTCCAGTGGTATCAGTATTCACAGATAAGGCATATTTCTCATACATCAGACCTCAATGTGACTCAGCATGAAAGAACACAGGCAGAGTTCTGTGACAAAGGCACCCAGCCATGTTTATAGAGTGTTATGGTTACTACCAAGTTTCCTGTTCGTATTAATGGTTCAATGGCAGGGACCCTTGGAGGTAGTGAGGCATATGGGCTCCATCAGCTATGAGGTCCAGCACACAGAGAAGAAAAAGGAAATCCAGATAAGAACAGCCATATTGCACCAGACCAATGGTCCATCTAGTCCAGTATCCCTGTTTTCTGACAGGGACCATTGTCGGGTGCTTCTGAGGGAAAGAACAGAATAGAGCCATTATTGAGGGATACATCTCCTGTCATCCAGTACTTCATCTTGCAGTCAGAGGCTAGGGATACTGAAATCATGGGGTTGCATCCCTGAATATTTTGGCTAAAACTGGCTGCTTATTAATTTCCGTGGGTGACTGTTGGTTTTTCCATTAAGTGAAGGAGTAAACAAGACTTCTGAATTCACTTTCTCCACACCATTCACAATTTATAAGATCTCTACCATATCCCCTCTTTTCCAAGATGAAAAGTCCCAGTCTTGTTAATCTCTCCTCAGACGGCAGCTGTTCCATACCGCTATTCATTTTTGTTGCCCTTCTCTGTACATTTTCCATTTCAAATATATCTTTTTTGAGATGGGGAGACCAAAACTGCATACAGTATTCACCATTTGGGATATACATAGTGGCATTATTATATGCCTTCTTATCTATCGCTTTCTTAGTGGTTCCCAGCATTGTATTAGCTTTTCTGACTGCTGTCGTACATTGAGCAGATGTTTTCAGAGAACAATCTACGATGACCCCCAGATCTCTTTCTTGAGTGTTAAGACCTAGTTTAGACCCCATCATTTGGTATTCATATCTGGAATCATGTTTTCTAAGGTGGTTTACTGCTATCATTTGAATTTTGTAAAAACCTAGAAGGGGATCCTTCTCAAATCCTCAGTGTGACACTGAACCTCATATTCTTCATACTTGTATGATTACACTGGTCTACAATTTTTGAGAAGTCGTCTGCTTCAGAGATAAAATGTGCTATTTAGTATGTATTTTGATGTGCTGAATTCAAATATGACAATTAAAACAACTGATTGGAAACTGTTTCTAAGATATTTAAGTGTTTACATTTTATGTCTATGTATATTGTGTAGATAGTAGAGTTTTAATCATAAATTGTAAACCTAGGTCTTTTCATGTGTTTATGGTTGCTTTACATGATACTATTTCACCTGTCCTGTTTATGTAACACTTTAAAAATCTGCAAAGGGGTTATATTAATAAAATGTATTGTGAAACAAAAGGCAAAAAAGCTATTATGTACATAGTTTAGTCCTATTCAGTGTCTACTCGGCGCTTCTTGGCTTGTCTCTTGTATTCATTAAATGGAGCATCTCTTGTCACTGTCCAGCAATAGTCTGCATGCATTGATGGGCTCCATTTGCCCTGACAGTGTTTCTCCATTGTTGCAATGTCCTGGTGAAATCGCTCGCCGTGCTCGTCGCTCACTGCTCCGCAGTTCGGTGGAAAAAAATCTAGATGAGAGTACAAAAAATGTATCTTTAGTGACATGTTGCAACCAAAGCTTTTGTATGCCTTGAGGAGGTTTTCCACCAACAACCTGTAGTTGTCTGCCTTGTTGTTTCCGAGAAAATTTCTTGCCACTAACTGGAAGGCTTTCCATGCCTTTTTTTCCTTGCCACGCAGTGCATGGTCAAATGCATCATCTCGAAGAAGTTCACGAATCTGAGGACCAACAAAGACACCTTCCTTTATCTTAGCTTCACTTAACCTTGGAAATTTTCCACGGAGGTACTTGAAAGCTGCTTGTGTTTTGTCAATGGCCTTGACAAAGTTCTTCATCAGACCCAGCTTGATGTGTAAGGGTGGTAACAAAATCTTCCTTCATTCAACAAGTGGTGGATGCTGAACACTTTTCCTCCCAGGCTCCAATGACTGTCGGAGTGGCCAATCTTTCTTGATGGAGTGGGAATCTCTTGCACGACTATCCCATTCGCAGAGAAAACAGCAGTACTTTGTGTATCCAGTCTGCAGACCAAGCAAGAGAGCAACAACCTTCAAATTGCCACAAAGCTGCCACTGATGTTGGTCATAGTTTATGCACTTCAAAAGTTGTTTCATGTTGTCATAGGTTTCCTTCATATGGACTGCATGACCAACTGGAATTGATGGCAAAACATTGCCATTATGCAGTAAAACAGCTTTAAGACTCGTCTTCGATGAATCAATGAACAGTCTCCACTCATCCGGATCATGAACGATGTTGAGGGCTGCCATCACACTATCGATGTTGTTGCAGGCTACAAGTTCACCTTCCATGAAGAGGAATGGGACAAGATCCTTTGGACGGTCACGGAACATGGAAACCCTAACATCACCTGCCAGGAGATTCCACTGCTGTAGTCTGGAGCCCAAAAGCTCTGCCTTACTCTTGGGTAGTTCCAAATCCCTGACAAGGTCATTCAGTTCACCTTGTGTTATGAGGTGTGGTTCAGAGGAGGAGGATGGGAGAAAATGTGGGTCCTGTGACATTGATGGTTCAGGACCAGAAGTTTCATCCTCTTCTTCTTCCTCGTCTGACTCAAGTGAGAATGATTCTGGTGCATCAGGAACCGGCAGTCCTTCTCCGTGGGGTACTGGGCGTATAGCTGATGGAATGTTTGGATAATGCACAGTTCACTTTTTTTTTCTTTGACACACCTTTCCCAACTGTAGGCACCATGCAGAAGTAACAATTGCTGGTATGATCTGTTGGCTCTCTCCAAATCATTGGCACTGCAAAAGGCATAGATTTCCTTTTCCTGTTCAACCACTGGCGAAGATTTGTTGCACAAGTGTTGCAGCATATGTGTGGGGCCCACCTCTTGTCCTGATCTCCAATTTTGCAGCCAAAAGAAAGGTGATAGGCTTTCTTAACCATAGTGGTTATACTGCGCTTTTGTGATGCAAAAGTCACTTCACCACACACATAGCAGAAGTTATCTGCACTGTTCACACAAGTACGAGGCATCTCTGCTCACTTTGGCTAAACAGAAATGTGTCCCTTTGCAAAATCAAACACTGACAAATAAGAGAGCACGACACTGTATGATTTCTAGAGCTGATATAAGGCAATTTGTTCAGCAGAGTGATGTAAGCTTCGTTATGATTGCATCATCCATGACTTCTAGGAATAACATGATGCAATTCATATCATGTATGACGCAATACCAGCTTCAGATTGCATCATTCATTGTTTTGCCTAAAAAGCAAGTACTGTCCAAACCCAGTCATAGATTTATTCATAGATCCAGTCAAAGATGTATTTTAGTCATTTCTGGTTTAAATTGAGATCCCTTCCTTTTATAACTCACTTATCCTCCGCCATTCCCAAGTCAAGGGTCGTATATACTGACCCAATAGCATGTCTTGAAAACTAGAGCCAATCAACAATTTTAAGCATCATTTTCGTTCTCAGTGACCCAGAATTAGTAAAGTTTGACTACATTTATTTCATAAGCATTTTGGCTGTAGAGCAGTGTTACGAATCTAAAAACATAAGAACATAAGAATGGCCATACTGGGTCAGACCAAAGGTCCATCTAGCCCAGTATCCTGTCTTCCGACAGTGGCCAATGCCAGGTGCCCAGAAGGAATGGACAGAACAGCTAATCATCAAGTGATCCATCCCCTGTCGCCCATTCCCAGCTTCTGGCAAACAGAGGCTAGGGACACATCCTGGATAGTAGCCATTGATGCACCTCTCCTTCATGAATGTATCTGGTTCTTTTTTGAACCCTTTTATAGTCTTGGCCTTCATAACATCCTCTGGTTGACCCTGCTGCCTATTAATTTCATTTGGCGACCCCTAGTTCTTGTGTTATGAGAAGTAGTAAACAACACTTCCTTATCTACTTTCTTTATACCAGTCATGATTTTGTAGACCTCAATCATATCTCCCCTTAGCCATCCCTTTTTCCAAGCTGAAGAGACCCAGTCTTATTAATGTCTCCTAATTTTATACAAGATATGTCTTGTCAGGTGTCATCTGAAAAGGTATGATTTTCTGAAAATGATTATCCTGCTTATATGCTTGTGTCATTTTTGTATATGATGTGAATATTGACTATGTGTATTGAACAGTATATGAATATTGACTATGTGTCTTTTTTCAAATGTAATTACATCTCAGTGAGACCCATTAAGCAAAATGCTTCCACTCTAGGCAGCTGGTGGTGAAGATCCTATTCATGGCAATGCACCATTCGGGGAAACAATTGACCATAGGAGAAGCTTATCTCCCACCTGGTGAGTCTTCCAGAGAATACTACAGACAGTCTTTGGATAATGCCTGCTATGACCCACGAGCACATGCAAGGGCATGTGACAAGACCACATGACACTGAACTCTATTTTGGGTACCTGTATTTTTCCACAAAGTGACCTGGGAACTGTTTTTGGAACGAAGGATTCCTGCCATATGTTAAATCTATATAAGGTGGGGTGTGACTGCATTTAGTGGTCTCTTCCTCAGTCTCCTCAAGAGCACTGGAAACATCTGAGGAACAAAGTCCCAGGCCAAAAGTATTTCTAATTTGTGTATGGAGACCTCATAGGGTGCTTCTTGTATCACCAGCCAGGGTGAGAAATTGCTGAATCAAATACTTCAGGCTTAGTTTGCAATTTTGTTTATTTGCTATGTAACCTGTTTGATCTTTCTGCTATCACTTATTATCATTTCAAATATATATAGATATAGAGGGAGGGTTAGCTCAGTGGTGTGAGCGTTGGCCTGCTAAACCCAGGGTTGTGAGTTCAATCTTTGAGGGGGCCATTTGGGGATCTGGGGCAAAAATTGGGGATTAGTCCTGCTTTGAGCAGGGGGTTGGACTAGATGACCTACTAAGGTCCCTTCCAACCCTGATATTCTATGGTATAGATTTCTGTGTTAAATTTCCTTTCTGATTTATCTAAACCACTGAGCCTTTGAGTGAAGTTTCTGGGGAAAATCGCAGCTTCTTTAACACAGGCTATTGAATACCCTTCCCACATCGAGTGGAGTGTGAAATCTACCAATTAGCTTACAATGTACAGACCCCTCCAGAGTGCAACACAGTATTATGGGTTCATACTCCAGTAGGTGGTGTGAACTTGGTGAGCGCGGAAATTGGCTAATGTCCTCCGTTTGTACTTGGGTTGTTTTGGTAAGCTCTCCGGTAGCTCCATTTGGGTGTGTGATGCCATCTACCGTTGTGTTGGGTGATAACAAGACCTGGAGAGACACAATAACCAGCAAAGCAGTATGAAAAAAGGGCCAGCCCAGTTGGATGGTTAGGGGGATGTATCAGTTCACACGGCTCACAGACTGCACCCCAGGGGTGACAACCAGTCACACTCAGACCCTCCGGAGCCCAAAATAGTTCCCCTGGCACCTGTGATGCAAGCACGGGGGAGGGACTTCAGCCTGAAGAAAAGATCCAGATGTTGCAGTTGTTTGATTCCTTTACCCCTGTGTTCTCACCCTAGCATGGCACACCCGCCTAAAATACCACCACACTGAAATGGCCCTGGGGCATCAGATCAGGGAAACTCCATGGCTGTTCCCTCATAAAAAGTGGGATACCACGTGAGATGAACTCCAGGTCTTTTCGGCCCTGGAACTGGTGAAGCAATCACACAGTGAGTGGATAAGTCACATTGTATTAGTTCTGATGCAGGATGGCACAATCCGTTTCTGCATCGTTTTCTTAAAGATAAACACAGTATTGAATTTTGATGCTTATCCGATGCAGAGAGTAGAACTATTTGATGAGTGGGGACCTGCCAAATATATATCCATTTTAGATCTCACAAAGGGATATTGGCAAGTAATGGACTGGATATTACAACTTCATGGGTGATATGCATGTGATTAATCGACACGGATTGCTGTGATTATGGTTGCTGTGATTAATCGACACGGATGTTTGGTCCCGTATCTTGTGGCAGCCTTCCCACACATAGTGCACATGGCAGTACATTACACACAGAAACTATTGGCCATCGTCAGTTGCTAGGCTGAAGAGTCTACAAGACTGTTTGCCTGACAAACTGAGCCCTTCGTATTGGCAAATCATTTCTTCACTCCCAGGGGAAGTTCTCAAGCTGTAGTTCGCCAGGGTCTATTTTCTGCTCCTCCCGCTGCTCATGGAGACGGGGGAATTGTCTGGGAATCCTGGCCAACCGGAGAGTCTGCAGGGACTGTACAGGGGAATCATAAAGGTCACTGTCCAGGATGGACAGTTTCAGACATACGAGATTTGTATGATGATTTCCAGGGTGATTCGTTCCTGTCACAGTAAGGAGATTTCCACTCTCTGTTGAGCGGGATTTTGGTGAGTAGATTTATTCTGGATTAAAGTTATAGTTTAGGGCACATGAAGGGTTCCAGGGTTCAAGTCAAGAACCATTTAAAAAGGAATTCACCAAGACATGCAACTTGAAGTGTTTAGTGTTGTCAGAAACACCAAGGGATTTACCTGATAAGCTTGGAACTACAACTGTTTTGGAAATAGTTTATACAAATTTTTGTTTTTAAGATGAGTTCCTTGTCCCATACTGTGTCCTTCTATCTGTTTGTGTAGTTTCCTTTTTTGGGCTGTGTGGTTTTTCCTCTGGTTCGCTCAGGTCTTCCAATTCAGCAACTTAACTGCACTATTAGGAAGTGCAGCCAAACCTCTGCAGCGGGTATCTGTGTTGCCAGAGAGTTCACAACAAGAATGGGCTGCACAATGGCCAGGTTCTGAGAGCTAAATCAGGGCCCCTTCGTGTTTTGAAATCCCCATCTTTCATTCCCGGTCTCAGAACACCCACATGAACTGGGGGTTTCCTTCAGACTCTTTCAGCAACTCATCTGTATTGCGCTCTCTGCAGCAGGACACCAAGCCATGATTTTTGCAGCTCAGAGTTGAAAGTTAAACACTAAACACTAATCTGGTTTCCCAAAACTCCCAACAGAGCCAGGAGCACACCCTAAATCCACATTTAGGGACTTAAATCAATGGCCTGATTTATCCTGACCATGAGGCTCCAGTGATTTCAACTGGAGTCATCCTGTGGGCTCTAAGAATGGGTGAGCTCATTCGGACCAAAGAAGAACTGACCGGAGAGTTGCTGAAATCTCAAACTCACAGGCTTAGAGGCTCAGAACAATTAGGATTATGATTTCTTTTTTGCAAGGGGGGACAAGAAGCACCAAAAAGCAGTGAAAATAAAAGCATGTTTCTGTCTTAGAGGCAGTGTTGGAAATATCACCTGGGTAGCTCAAGCAATGCACAGTGTGTGGAGGGTTGGGAGGGAGGGGAGAGAGACATGCAGTATTCAGATCAGATTGGCGCCAAGTTCCGAAGCTTTGTGAAATAGGGAATGGACATATTGCCTAATGCAGAGACCAAAGAAGCGTAATGAGGCCTTCTGGGTAGGGTGTGTGTGCATGTCTCAAATTGCAACAGAATAGGGACCACACTGCTCCAGATTGATTCTAACACTTTCCCCTATCCAGACAATCCCTCCTCCCATGAGCAGCCCCACTACAATCTTGTAGAAACACCAGCAATTGCCAGCACGGAAAAGCAGCTTCAGAAAGGTATGTCCGGGTTTTTAATGGGCTGCCGTACGTTAAAGCTTTGTATCTTTTTGAAGAAGAATCATAGAATCATAGAACTGAAAGGGACCTCGAGAGGTCATCTAGTCCAATCCCCTGCACTCACATCAGGACCAGCAACATTTAGACCATCCCTGACAGGTGTTTGTCTAACCTGCTCTTAAAAATCTCCTATGATGGGGATTCAACAACCTTCCTAGGCAATTTATTCCAGTGCCTAACCACCCTGACAGTTAGCAAGTTTTTCCTAATGTTCAATCTAAACTGCTCTTGTAGCAGTTTAAGTCCATTGCTTCTTCTCCTATCATCAGAGGTTAAGGAGAATCATTTTTCTCCCTCCTTGTAACAATCTGTTAGGTACTTGAAAACTGATATCATGTCCCCTCTCAGTCTTCTCTTCTCCAAACTAAACAAACCCATTTTTTTTCAATCTTCCCCCATAGGTCGTGTTTTTTAGACCTTTAATCATTGTTGTTGCTCTTCTCTGGACTTTCTCCAATTTGTCCACATCTTTCCTGAAATGTGGTGCCCAGAACTGGACACAATACTTCAATTGAGGCCTAATCAGAGTGGAGTAGAGTGGAATAAATACTTCTTGTGTCTTGCCTTCCTGCTAATACATTCCAGAATGATATTTTTCTCTTCTTGCAATAGCATTACACTGTTGACTCATATTTAACTTTTGGTCCACTAACACCCCTAGATCCCTTTCCACAGTACTCCTTCCTACGCAATCATTTCCCATTTTGTGTGTGCGCAACTGATTGTTCTCTACTAAGTGGAGTACTTTGCATTTCTTCTTATTGAATCTCATTCTATTTACCTCAGATCATTTCTCCAGTTTCTCTAGACAGTTTTGAATTTTCATCCTATGCTCCAAAGCATTTGCAATCCCTCCCAGCTTGGTATCATCTACAAACTTTATAAGTGTACTCGCTACGCCATTGTCTAAATCATTCATGAAAACATTGAAAACAACTGGATGCAGAACTGATCCCTGCGGAACCCCACCGGATATGCACTTCCAGCATGACTGTGAACTATTGATAACTACTCTCTGGGAACAGTTATCCAACCAGTTAAGCACCCAACTTATAGTACCTATATCTAGGTTGTATTTCCATAGTTTCTTAATGAGATAGTCATATGAGACTGTATCAAAAGCCTAGATATACCACATCTACCGCTTCCCCCCCATCCACAAGGCTTGTTACTCCATAAAAGAAAGCCATCAGGTCCATGCTGACCATTACTTATCACCTTATCATCTTCTAGATGTTTGCAAATTGATTCCTTAATTATTTGCTCCATTAACTTACCTGGTACAGAAGTTAAGCTGACTGGTCTGAAATTTCCTGGGTTGCATTATTTCCCTTTTTACAGATAAGAACTATATGTGCCCTTTTCCAGTCTTCTGGAATCACTCCCATCTTCCATGACTTTTCAGAGATAATAGCTAATGGTTCAGAAATCTCATCAGAGAATCGGCCATACTGCTTTTATCATTAATCAGCTTGAGAAATAGCTAATTCATAGTCAATCTAGCTAGTGTGTTACACTTTGTTTGTGTTTATTTGCTAGGTAATCAACTTTGATCTGTCTGCTATCCCTATCTTTTTTAGTTAACTTTTTTTATATTTTAATCTAAACCCAGGGTGCCATTAGGTGAAGGCGTTACCAAAACTGTGCATCGTCCTCCCCACATTGAAGGAGAGGCGAACCGGGTAAGAAATGCATACTGGTCAGAGTCTGGACCAGGGTAGGATGGTACAGCTCTGGGGTTCTAGGCTCGGAAGCTGATAGTTAGTTTGGCTGTAGTCTCTCTATTGTTGGTTCATGCAATGGCTGGTCAGGGAGCCTTCATATATTTGCAGCTGGGTGTGTTCCATGCCTATGGGAATGCTGGTGGAGGTGCAGGAACGGGAGGGGGTCTGAAACTTATCCCAGCAACACATTGAGAGAGGGAGCCAAGGCTGGTGAGTCAGAGGGCTCAGTGGTTCTCCAGTTCCAGGTGGCACCTTGCGGGGATCCCATCACACTGTGCTCCTTAGCTGCTTCATTCTGCCATCATATTCTGACCCCCTGTTCATACTCTCTTTCCCCATCCTAGGCTGCCCCCATTCCAACTCGAGAGCTGCCATCATGCAACCCATTCACCTGGCATGGTTAGCTCCCTCTGAGGATTTCTCTGGACTTGATTATGATCTATATATTCTGTTGCCCTCTGTAACACTTGCCATCTCATCCTTCAACCACCTTTCTAGATTTTAATAACTATAAAATATTTACCATGCTATTTATTATTAATTGTGTAACCCCCTTCCTGTACTTCTTTCCCTTCAAGGGCACCTTTAGCATTTCTGAGCCCAATTGGCACCTCAACCACCGCATGGAAGTATTCAACCTCACCTCATCTGACCCTTTAACATTCATCCTAATGGGCATCCCTGGCCTGGAACCTGCCCATGTCTGGATTTCCATCCCTTTTGCTACGTTCTACATTATCAGCCTGGTGGGAAATTCCATGGTTCTCTTTGTTGTAGGTAAAGCGAAAACCCTGCATAAGCCAATGTACCTGTTGCTCTGCATGCTGGCACTCATAGAAATCGGAACATCTACTGCCATCATGCCAAAGACACTGTGTATATTTTGGTTCAATTGGAAAGGTATTACTGTGGGGGGCTGCCTCACCCAAATGTTCTTCCTTCATGCGGGTTGTATGATGCACTCATCCGTGCTAGTGACAATGGCCTTTGATCGCTATGTTGCCATATGTAACCCTCTGAGATATGCCACCATCCTCACCAATTCACGAATAGCTAAGCTAGGTCTAGTGGGTTTGTTGAGAGCTGTTCTCTTCATTCTGCCCCTGCCCCTGCTCCTGAGTAGGCTGCCATTCTGTGCCAACCGCATTATCTCCCACACGTACTGCGACCACATAGCTGTGGCAAAGATGTCATGTGGAGACATCACAGTCAACAGGACATATGGATTGGTGACAGCGTTCGTAGTCATGGGATTAGACCTGACACTCATTGCCCTGTCCTACGGTCTGATCATCAGGGACGTCCTCAGAATCTCCTCCAAGAAAGCCCACCAGAAATCCCGCAACACCTGCACAGCTCACCTCTGTGCGATGCTGATGTCTTATCCTGCAGGCCTTTTCTCCACTATGATACACCGGATTGGTGAAGGCATCGCTCCCCACATTCACATCATCTTGGCCAACCTCTATCCCCTCATCCCCCCCATGCTCAACCCTATTGTTTATGGGGTCAAAAACAAAGAGCTTCGTGACAAAGTGGGCAAATACACCTGCAGAATGTGCTCACATTGGGACACTGACTTTAAATCTGTGTGAAAAGAGGGGGGAAAGATATCACCTCGATATTCAAGGGTGCTCTGACCCAGTTTGGTTGAGCTCAGCATTGTGGAAGTTCAGCGCCTTATAAACTCCATCACCAAGCATTGCGCTCTCAGTTGCTGAATTCCCTCTCTGACCACCACCCAATCTCTTTCAATGTCACCCATCAGTCCCCACATCCACACACTGTCACTCAGCCTTTCTGTCACTTTCAGACCACCAGAAGTTACTGCAGTTTACTTAAACAAGGTGGCTTTCCATAAGAACCTGCATAATCCCGAGGCCAGCTGTGTACGGGTTACAAGGGGGCTGCTACACAGGGAAGTGGAGGGGTGTCCCTGAGCTCATGTGGACCTCTGGGTAAAGGGAGTGGGAGTGGGGACTGAGACCCTTTCACTAGCTGATTCCCCTGGGGTAATGCAGAAGCTAGGAAAGTTCCCCACAGTAGTTCCCCACTTTCATTAGGGAAGGGAACTATGCGGAACTATTAACTAGGGTTTGTAATCTGTCTTTTAAATCAGCTTCTGTACCCAATGACTGGAAGATAGCTAATGTAACGCCAACATTTAAAAAGGGCTCTAGAGGTGATCCCGGCAATTACAGACCGGTAAGTCTAACATCCGTACTGGGCAAATGAGTTGAAACAATAGTAAAGAATAAAATTGTCAGGCACATAGAAGAACATAAATTGTTGGGCAAAAGTCAACATGGTTTCTGTAAAGGGAAATCATGCCTTACTAATCTATTAGAGTTCTTTGAAGGGGTCAACAAACATGTGGACAAGGGTGATCCAGTAGACATAGTGTATTTAGATTTCCAGAAAGCCTTTGACAAAGTCCCTCACCAAAGGCTCTTGCATAAATTAAGTTGCCATGGGATAAGAGGGAAGATCCTTTCATGGATTGAGAACTGGTTAAAAAACAGGGAACAAAGGGTAGGAATAAATGGTAAATTTTCACAATGGAGAGGGGTAACTAGTGGTGTTCCCCAAGGGTCAGTCCTAGGACCAATCCTATTCAACTTATTCATAAATGATTTGGAAGAAGGGGTAAACAGTGAGGTGGCAAAGTTTGCAGATGATACTAAGCTGCTCAAGATAGTTAAGACCAAAGCAGACTGTGAAAAACTACAAAAAGATCTTACAAAACTAAATGATTGCGCAATAAAATGGCAAATGAAATTTAATGTGGATAAATGTAAAGTAATGCACATTGGAAAAAATAACCCCAACTATACGTACAATATGATGGGGGCTAATTTAGCTACAACTAATCAGGTAAAAGATCTTGGAGTCATCGTGGATAGTTCTCTAAAGATGTCCACGCAGTGTGCAGCGGCAGTCAAAAAAGCAAACAGGATGTTAGGAATCATTAAAAAAGGGATAGAGAATAAGACGGAGAATATCTTACAGCCCCTATACAAATCCATAGTGCGCCCACATCTTGAATACTGCATACAATTGTGGTCTCCTCATCTCAAAAAGGATATACTGGCATTAGAAAAGGTTCAGAGAAGGGCAACTAAAATGATTAGGTGTCTGGAACGGGTCCCATATGAGGAGAGATTAAAGAGGCTAGGACTTTTTAGCTTGGAAAAGAGGAGACTAAGAGGGGATATGATAGAGGTATATAAAACTATGAGTGGTGTGGAGGAAGTGAATAAGGAAAAGTTATTTACTTGTTCTCATAATAAAAGAACTAGAGGCCACCCAATGAAATTAGTGGGCAGCAGGTTTAAAACTAATAAAAGGAAGTTCTTCTTCACACAGCTCACAGTCAACCTGTGGAACTCCTTGCCTGAGGAGGCTGTGAAGGCGAGGAATATAACAGGGTTTAAAAGAGAACTGGATAAATTGATGGAGGTTAAGTCCATTAATGGCTATTAGCCAGAATGGGTAAGAAATGGTGTCCTTAGCTTCTGTTTGTCAGAAGGGGGTGATGGATGGCAGGAGAGAGATCACTTGATCATTACCTGTTAGGTCCACTCACTCCGGGTCACCTGGCATTTGCCAATGTCGGTGGACAGGATACTGGGCTGGATGGACCTTTGGTCTGACCCAGTACGGCCTTTCTTATGTTCTTATGTTCTTATGTAAGGGGGACAAATTGAACGTTTGAAACTTGATTTGAAACTTGATTTGAATGACATGTAAAGAGATGTGTAACTTGTGATATCTTCATATAAATGATAACAGCTGATGTGTGTAACCTTGTGGAGTGCATGTTCTGCGTAAGGTGAATGTAAGATGGCTGCACAAGACGGCTTCCCGGAGACTGGTATTGTATAAAATCTTTTCCCTGTACTGTTTCATTATGTGGCTAGAGGAGTAAACCTGACGTTAAATCGGTCATTAAAACTCCAGCGCCACAGGGCCCAGCGCAGCAACTCAGCAGGCTACTCCCCTACCCGCTGTGGCCCCCGTTCCCGCTCAGATGGGGACGGAGGGCACATGGAGGAGCCAATCCCATACCTTTCTATCGCCTGACTGTGGGGAGGCAGCCACTGGGACCAGGCAAATGAAGCTTCTGAGCCAGAGGAGCTGACAGGACCCTGACCTGCTGACAGTGGGGGGGGGGGGCACAATGTAAAGATTCCCCCCAACAGCTTGAGTTATTTCGCCCCTCCCCAGGCAGCCTTCTCCTTACTCTCAGTTCCCCTGTGGAAAAGCAGTTGTGTGCATCCCCTGCATCCGTCTGCAGATCTAAAGCAGCAGACGCTCCCTGCAGCTCCCAGTTGTTTGTTTGCCTCTCCAGGTCCCTGGTTCCATCAAGTGCTGTGGTAGTGGGGGCGAAAAGGATTCAACAGGCAAACGGTGGCAGAAAATTGGGGATATGTGGCCCTGTGTGCATCCACTCTGTCAGGGTTCCCTCCCCACTCTGAACTCTGGGGTACAGACGTGGGGACCCACGTGAAAGCCCCCTAAGCTTATTCCCGCCAGTTTAGATTAAAAACTTCCCCAAGGCACAAATCCTTTGTCCTTGGACGGTACGCTGCCACCACCAAGTGATTTAGCAATCAGGGAAAGGACCACTTGGAGTTCCTCTTCCCCCAAAATATCCCCCCAGGACCTTACACCCCCTTTCCTGGGGAGGCTTGAGAATAATATCCTAAACAATTGGTTACAAAGCGATCAAAGACCCAAACCCCTGGGTCTTAGGACAATGGAAAAATCAGTCAGGTTCTTAAAAGAAGAATTTTATTAAAAAAATAAAGGGAAAAATCATCTCTGTAAAATCAGGATTGAAAATAACTTTACAGGGTAATCAGATTCAAATCACAGAGGATTCCCCTCTAGGCAAAACTTTAAAGGTACAAAAAACAGAACTAAACCTCCCTCTTAGCCCAGGGAAAATTCACAAGCAAAAACAAAAGATAACCTAATACGCCTAGCCTGGCTTTTACTCACAATTTTTTGTAAAATGAAAGACTTTTAGGAAAATTGATAGGAGAAGGAGTTTTCTGACCTGATGCTTCTCTGCGTCCCAAGAGAACACACACACACACAGAGCACAAACAAAATCTCCCCCTCCCCAGGTTTGAAAGTATCTTCTTTTCCCATTGGTCCTTTTGATTACATGTCAGCCAGGTTATTTGAGCTTCTTAACCCCTTACAGGTAAGGAGGAATTCTAGGCTTCCCTTAGCTGTATGGTTGTGACACACTCCCTGTGTCATTTCTCTGCAAGGATGGGATGCAACACTCACTGTTAGTGTGGTGTTGTGACGGAATGGGACTGTTCTTAATGTTGCTATACCTCAGTTTCCCCAATGCATATGTTAAGTCTCTAGGTGGTGGGATAAAGGGTGTAATTGCAGAGCCCTAGAGGGCCAGTGTGATGACAGAGAATGGCTGACACCCTGTCTCCTGGCAACTGACAATCTGGGCCCCTCCCTTGCAAAGGTGGGAGCTGAACGTGTTGGAACAAAGGGATCAGGTGACCTCCTGGCCCGGGAAGGAGACAAAGGGAGAGGAGGGGATGGACAGTTCGAGTTTGGAGTCTGGGGAAGAGGGGGGAAGGGCAGACAGGGTCTGGCCTCCCTGCCCCGTTTGGAACTGTGGGGTGAAATGCAGGGAGCCCCAGGCTGGGGTCTAAGCTCCCTGCCCCCCGGAAGGGCCCAACTGTGTGGTCCTGTTTGTACTGACAAGCTCTGTTTGGACTGTGCTCCTGGCATCTCTAATAAACCTTCTGTTCTCCTGGCTGGCTGAGACTCCCAGTGAATCCCGGGAAGAGGGGTGCAGGGCCGGACTCCCCTATACTCCGTGACAGGTGTTCACCTGTGTGGAGCCAAGTGTGCGCTCCCCTAACTGCCTGGAGTGCCAAGGGAAGAACAAGCCTTTTCCCGGACAAGTGTGGGGATCCTCAATGGATGATAGTGCAGCCCCCCTCCCCCCACCCCCCCCCCCCCGCAACCTAGAGAGCAGGGAGGCTGCAAGTCCCCAGCCAGGACACAGAGCTGCTGGCAGAGGCACCCCTCCTTCTCCCCCTCACCCCCCGCCCACCTCAGCCACCCATCCCGGAGATCAGATTGGGAGCCTCTTCCAGCCCAGCCCCCTCCAGGCATGTGACCCTCTGTCCCGAGAGAGCGAGGAGCCCTGGGCACACATGTGCCCACTGGAGGAGTTAGCTGGCTTGGTGCCTGCTTGGTCGAGCTGCAGCTTGGGTTTGCCTTCTCCAGTGCTGAATATACCTCACCTGCCTGCCTGCATAAGCCCTGCTGGATCCTGGTCGGCAGGTCAGCTCAGGCGGGAGGTGTAAAATCGCCCCCCCTGCAGTATGTTGCCTTGGGCCATCGCCCAGACAGCCCACATCAGAGTCGGGCCAATGGGTTTGACCCCCTGTCTCATCGTGATCACTTAGTACAAGGGTTGGGGTGTCCCCACTCTGGGGCACTCTCTCGGCACCCGTATCATTTTGGGCTGTATAAGTAGGGGCATTTCCAGCAGATCGAGGGGCGTGATTATTCCCCTTTATTCGGCATTGGTGAGGCCTCATTTGGAGTACTGTGTCCAGTTTTGGGCCCCACACTACAAAAAGGATGTGGATACATTGGAAAGAGTCCAATGGAGGGCAACAAAAATGATTAGGAGGCTGGAGCACATGACTTATGAGGAGAGGCTGAGGGAACTGGGATTGTTTAGCCTGCAGAAGAGAAGAGTGAGGGGGGATTTGATAGCTGCTTTCAACTACCTAAAAGGGGGTTCCAAAGAGGCTGGATCTAGACTGTTCTCAGTGGTAGAAGATGACAGAACAAGGAGTAATGGTCTCAAGTTGCAGAGGGGGAGGTTTAGGTTGGATATTAGGAAAAACGTTTTCACTAGTAGGGTGGTGAAGCACTGGAATGGGTTACCTAGGGAGGTGGTGGAATCTCCTTCCTTAGAGGTTTTTAAGGTCAGGCTTGACAAAGCCCTGGCTGGGATGATCTAGTTGGGGTTGGTCCTGCTTTGAGCAGGGGGTTGGACTAGATGACCTCCTGAGGTCCCTTCCAACCCTGAGATTCTATGATTCTATGATCTTCCCTGAAACGCTGATCATGGCATTATGTTCAAACCACATACAATGTCTTAAACAACTACTGTCGGAAAAATGAGGAACAAAGGCGAAACACCACAGACAGCTGTCTCTGGGATGTAAGGAAATGTTCACAGCCCGTTCCTCTCACATCCCAGGCCTCCCTGCCAGGCCCTGGTTGTGCTGTGATGATAATGCAGACAAGACACCTGCTCTGGCAGTGGCCACACTCCCTCGGTCTCTAGGTGGCAGGAACCTTCTCCCCTGAATCTGCCCCCCATTCGGGTTCACGTCCCCCGTTCAGAGTCCAGCCTTCAAAATCCTCCTGTCTAGCAACATCTCCCTGTGCTGGGCCCTCTGCCCAGGGCCCCACCTTGCTCTCCCCAGCTGCTTATTCCACTCGGCTGCCATGTTACTTGTGGCACAGCCGGCATCCACTGTCCTGGCTCTGTGCCCACCGCGCCCTGCAGTAGCGCCGTCCTGGTTCCCCATACATGCAGCTGGTCTGTGCTGCCCCAGCTCCTGGCTCTGGTCTGCTCCAGCCCCCCAGCTCCGCATCAGCACTGCTGCTCTGTCTCCGGCCCAGCTTTGATTCTCCTGGGCTGCTTCCCTAGCCCGGGGGCACTGCAGATTCTAGATTTCTACTGCTTTAGTAGCACAAAGTCACTTAAAAACTAATCCCAAAGTGGCCCAATCTTCTTATTAACACAAAGGGTTTTTTATTCACACTTTGGTCTATACATCAAGTAACAAATGAAAGTTTTCATTAGATACCTAGTACATATTTGATGTATTGAAAAATAAAAAGCTACAAGCCCCAGCAGGATTTTGTCTACATGAGTGATTCACAAAGCTGGTCCTCCGCTTGTTCAGGGTAACCCCCGTGGCAGGGCCAGGCCAGTTTGTTTACCTGCCGCGTCTGCAGGTTCGGCCGATCGCAGCTCCCACTGGCTGCAGTTCGCCGCTCCAGGCCAAAGCAGGCTGTGGGAAGGGCAACCGGCACATCCCTAGGCCCGCGCCGCTTCCCACAGCCCCCATTGGCCTGGAGCAGCGAACCGCAGCCAGTGGGAGCCGCGATCGGCCGAACCTGCGGACACGGCAGGTACACAAACCGGCCCGGCCCGGCCCGCCAGGGGCTTTCCCTGAACAAGCGGAGGACCGGCTTTGAGAACCACTGGTCTACATAATCAACAACACTATAAGATGAAAATCAAATTCAAAATCAAAAACCCAATGATGGTACTTGTATCTTGATTGAGGGTTGGCAATTTTCCCTAATTAATGACAGCAAATGATGGTGTTAAAAAAAACCCAAAAGGAGCCCAAATGTGTGTCTTGAAAAAACAAAAATAACATTATTATATTATTTATTTCTAATTACATTCAATGATGGTAATCAAAGTCCATAATTTGTGTTCAATTAGATTCTTACTGTTAATTCCTAAAAGGCAACATTTCATCCTCGCGATCTTTGTTGGCAGCAGAATGCTTCTGCTATCATCAATGACCAGCACAATCATTTCTTTCATTGGTGAAGACTGCTCATAAAATATTGTGTGTTGTTGCATACGTGTCTTAACATGAAGAATATTTTCTAAAAGTTCTTCTTGCATCTTGATGCACGGTTTTGTTTTTATCAAACTCATCTGATAAAACAATCTTTCAACTGCAGCGTTGCTAAAAGGAAGTGACAGCAACGAAAGAACAAACAAGCAAATGTTATGAAAGTCTTTGTCCTCAGCAGCATCCGAGTGTTCAAGAACTTCAGCCCAAAACTGCTAAACTTGGTTGTCCTGAGTATGAGACCACTGAACCATAAGCAAAACACTGCTGCAACTGTCCAAGGTCTCCACAAAACAATGGCAAAAATGAGATATCAGCCAATGTAGGTTGTGCCAAGCTGCGCGTAGTAGAAGGACTTAGTACTGTAAGCGATTGTTTCACCTGGACATCAGGTAGCTATCTCTGTTTCATCTGTTCCACAAACTCCAACATGAACTCTCGACACTCACTTTTGATGTCTTCAACATCACCAGTTAGTATACAGTTTGAAAATTCCAGCTGAAAATCTACTGCACAAAGCAGGAAGTAATTTGATGGAAAGGTGATGTCATATTTGAACACAGCAGTCCCTTTCTCAAAAACGCAACATGTTCTAGTAGAATGTTCTCAATTACTGCAGCATCTTTTCTGTATCATTTCCCAACTGAAACATTTGGTTTATCCTTCAGGCTTCCTCAAGAATTGGACATGGAAAAATCAGGTACATTTTCTTCACTGCATGTAAGATAAAAAAGTTTAGAATTGTAATTTCTTTCTTATTCTTTGGCTATCTGAAAGTGTGGCTTCGGTTCATCGACCTGACCAAGAATCCTGATCAAACAGTGACTAATGGAAATCCATCTTATGTCAGAAAACGGTGGTACTTTCTGGTAGTCTGAAAGTTACGGAAAGGCTGAGTGACAGGTACATATACTTTGTCATACAGGTTTAAAGTTAATGGCCCCTGGTGATCACATTCTGCAGGTGTATTTGCCCATTTTGTCACGAAGCTCTTTAAGTTTGACCCCATAAATGATAGGGTTGAGCATAGGGGGGATGAGGAAATAGATGTTGGCCAGGATGATGTGAACATGGGGAGCAATGCCCTGACCGAACCGGTGGGTCACGTTGGAGAAGAGGAAGGGAGTATAAGACGTCAGCATGACACAGATGTGGGCTGTGCAGGTGTTGAGGGCTTTCTGGCAGGATTTCTTGGAGGAGATTCTGAGGACGGCCCTCATGATCAGACCATAGGATAGTACAATGAGCATCAGATCGAACCCGATGACTAGAAGTGCTATCACCAAGCCGTACATCCTGTTGATTGTGATGTCTCCACATGATATCTTCGCAACAGCTATGTACTCACAGTACGTGTGGGGGATAATGTGTTTGGCACAGAATGGCTTCCCGCTCAGGAGCAGGGGCGTGGGCAAAACAAGGAGAACAGCTCTTATCAAACCCACTAGCCCTAGTTTAGCTATTCGTGCGTTGGTGAGAATGGTGATGTATCTCAAAGGGTCACATATGGCGACATAGCGATCAAAGGCCATTGTTACGAGGATGGCTGAGTGCATCATGGAAACTGCATGAAGGAAGAACATCTGGGTGAGGCAGCCACCTACAGTAATGCCTTTCAAATTGAACCAAAATATACACAGTGCCTTTGGCACGACAGAGGTAGACATGCCAATGTCTGTGAATGCCAGCATGCAAAGCAGCAGGTACATCGGCTTATGCAGGGTCTGCTCTTTGCCTACAACAAAGAGCAGCGTGAAATTTCCCAACAGGCCCATAATGTAGAACATAGAGAAAGGGATGGAAATCCAGATATGGGCAAGTTCCAGGCCAGGGATGCCCATTAGGATGAATGTTGAAGTGTCAGAGGAGTTGAGATTGAAAACTTCCATGAGGTGGTTGAGGTGTTGATCGGCCTCAGAAATGCTAAAGGTGCCCTTGAAGGGAAAGAAGTACAGGAAGGGGGTTACACAATTAATAATCAATAGCAATACAAAAAATCAAGAGACATGCCAATGTCTGTGAATGCCAGCATGCAAAGCAGCAGGTACATCGGCTTATGCAGGGTCTGCTCTTTGCCTACAACAAAGAGCAGCGTGAAATTTCCCAACAGGCCATAATATAGAACATAGAGAAAGGGATGGAAATCCAGATGTGGGCGGCTTCCAGATCAGGGATGCCCAACAGGATGAATGTTGAAGGGTGAGCTGGGGTGAGGTTGAAAGCTGCCATGAGGTGGTCGATGCATTGACCAGACTCAAATATGCTCAAGGTGCCTGTCTAGGGAGAGAAGCCCAGCAAGAGGGATTGCACTCGTTATAATATATCGTACAGTAAATATATTTTGCTATTACCAATCTAGAAAGGGGGGTGAGCAGTGAGGTGGGAATATTTTCAGAAGACACCAGATTATTTAGGACACAGTCAAGTCCAGAGATGTCCTCAGAGTGAACTAAACAAGCCAGGTGAATGGAGACCATGATGGCAGATCAACTTCAATGCCAATAACTGCAACGTGTATTCAAATTGGAGGGGAAAATTTGAACTCCTCAAATGCCTAAAAGGGTTCTAATTATACTGCATGAGCTCAGGACAGGGATCTGGGTGTCATGGTGCACAGCTCTGTGAAACCCTGCTCACAGTGCAAGCATGGACTGAAATGAAGCAAAACACTGGGATCCAGGAGGGGTGGGACGGAGCATCATACAGAAAATACAATGCCATGAGACCAGTCAGTTAATGTTTCACCCTCCTCTGCGCTCCTTTGTCTAATACTGGGCACCCTTCTCACACAGACTATTTCAGAACTAGGGGATTCTGGGAATTGCAATAAGAATGATCAAGGGAGAGGGAAACTCTCATATGGAGAGAGGTTGAAAAGACTGGAATTGTTCCTTTACAAAGGAGATGACTAAGACGGGATATGAAAAAGGTCTATAAAATACTGAGTGGTGGAGAGTAGTTCAAGAATGTGTTCTCCTTGTCTCATTCCACAAGATCAAGAGGACAGTCAATTAAACTGAAACATGGCAAATTCAAAACAGATACAAATAGAATGCTTTTTTCTGTCAATGCCAAATTAGACTAAGGAAATCCTTGCCAGAGGAGGTAGTTGAAGCCGTGAGCTAAGCAATAATCAGGAAGGGTTTGGACATTTACATGGATACTGAGACTGTCCAGTTACAATAGTTACCAAAAAATACATATTTTGGAAAGCCGCTACGCGCACGTGTTTCAGGGCACAAGCCAAACTCTAGCTGTTAGGCATTAAGGTGACACCCTCAGGATGTTTAGGTTTCCCCCCCAATCCACCTACTGCTATGTTTCTCACACCTTCTTCTGCAGCACCAGGAGCTCTCATCATCAGAGAGAGGACACTGATCCTGACTGACCATAGGTCTGATCCACGACGCACTTCAAATCTCGGAATGGAGCCAAATTTCCCCCATGGAAACAGACATTATCATGCTGGGCTATCTGTGCTCAACAGAATGGATACAAGGGGCACAAGGATCTTGGTATTTAGTGCTACAGCTTCTTCTGAGACATAACTTACAGGTGTTAACTTACAAGTGTAAGCAGAGACACGTGTCAGCAACTCAGCTGCTAGCCCTTCTCATGCCTGAATATTCATGAAGTTTGCAGATGACACACAAATTGGGGGATCGTACATAATGAAGAGGACAGGTCACCGATTCAGAGCAATCTGGGTCAAAACAAACAATATGTGTTCTAATTTAGCTATGCACACATCTACATCTAGGAACAAAAATGTAAGCAATGCATGCATGATGGGGGACTACTGTGGGAGGTGCAAATACACTGAACAAGATTTGGGGGCATGGATAGATAATTAGCTAAACATGAGCTCCTGGTGTGACCCTGTGGTTTTAACCAGGGGACTCTCAAGGTGAGGTAGAGAAGTTGTTTTATCTCTGTCTTTGGCACTGGTGCGATTGGGGCTAGAATCCTGTGTTCACTTCTGGTGTCCACAATTAAAGATGGATACATTGAAGAGGATTCAGAGAAGAATCACCATATTTGTTAAAAGATTAGAAAACCTGCCTTACAGTGATAGACTCAAATCTCAATCTTTTTCATTTAATAGAGATGGTTAAGGGGTGACTTGAGAACAGTCTGTAAGTACCTATTTTGGGAACAAATATTTAATAATAGGCTTTTCAGTCTAACATATAGAGGTTTGCAGGGGTTCCCTTCCCACTCTGGACTCTAGGATACAGTCGTGGGGACCCGCATGAAAGACCCCCTAAGTTTATCTCTACCAGCTTAGGTTAAAAACTCACCAAGGTACAAATTATTTCTTGTGCCCTGAAGTAGGTAACCACTGCCACCACCAAGTGATTTAAACAAGAACCAGGGAAAAGGACCACTTGGAGTTCCCCTTCCCCCTAAAATATCCCCTCAAGCCCTTATACCCCTTTACCTGGGGAGGCTTGAGAATAATCTCCTAACCAATTGGTTACAAAGTAATCAAAGACTCAAACCCCTGGGTCTTAGAACAATGGAAAAATCAGTCAGGTTCTTAAAAGAAGAATTTTATTAAAAAAATAAAGGGAAAAATCATCTCTGTAAAATCAGGAGGGTAAATAACTTTACGGGGTACTCAGTTCAAAACACAGAGGGTTTCCCTCTGGGCAAAACCTTAAAGTTACAGAAAAACAAGAAAAACACCTCCCTCTAACACTGGGAAATTCAAGCTACAGAAACCAGGAATAAACCTCCCTTTTAGTACAGAGAAACTCACAAGCAAAACACACAAAAAAAACCCTAATGCAATGTCTACCTTACTTGTTGTAATATTGGAGATTTGGTTGAGGATGGGTTGGAGGAGATGGATTTTCTGCCCAGTCCCTTTCTTAGTCTCAAGAGAGAACACAGACCCAAAACAAAGAGACCAAACAAAACCTTCCCCCCTCCCAAGATTTGAAAGTATCTTGTCCCCTTATTGGTCCTTTTGGTCAGTTGCCAGCTAAGTTACCTGAGTTTCTTAACCCTTTACAGGTAAGGAGCACTCTTAACCCCTTAGCTATATGTTTATGACAGAGGTGTACTACAATCCAATGGGTAGAAGTTGAACTTAAAGAAATTCTGACTGGAAATAACGCATACCTTTTTTAAACGGTGAGAGTAATTAATCATTGAAACAATTTACAAAGGGTCTTGGTGGATTCTTCATTATTGAGAATTTTTAAATCAAGGTTGGATGTTTCTCTAAAAGATCTGCTCTAGGAATAATTTTGGGGAAATTCTCAGGTCTGTATTATACAGAGCAGATGATCACAATGGTCCCTTATGGCTTTGAAATCTACGAACATGTCCCTAGGAGTCAGCTGGGGGCATTTTGCCTGCAAGCTCATGCATGAGCTTACTGAAGGCATTTTTTCTATTCATGACCAAGGCGAATTTATTTCTGTGGGGAGAAATTCTCATGGGTCTGCGTTGCAGCAGGCTAATGTGTCTGGCTCAACAAGACAAGGTTCTGGAGGCCCAAGCTGGCAGGGAAAACAGGCTCAGAGGTAATTTCAGCACATCGGGTGATAGTCCCAAGGGGATCTCTGTGACCGAATCCATCACAGGGAAATCAGCCTAAACTGCCTTTCTTGGGGTTAAGGGAATCCCAGCAGCACCTCAGCCTGTGCAGGGAAGGAGAGAGGGACAGACCTGGCGGGAGGGAGAGAGTAACTCTTCCTGAAAACAACACAAAGTTTTAATGTATTGCAGCCCGTTAGAAACCCAGACACCCCTTCCTGAGGCTCCTTTTCTGTGTTGGCTATTGCTGATTGTACCACAAGGCTCTAGTGAGGTTTCTCATGGGAGGAGGGATGGTTTGTATGGGGGATGGTGCCAGACACAATCTGCTACAGTGTGGTCCACGTTATGATACCGTCTCAGACACCTCCCACCTCAGAAGGCCATGTTACACCTCTTTCGTCTGTGCCTTAGAAGGATGTGCATTCCCTATTTCACCCTATTTCAAGATTCTGAAGTACTTTGATCTGGATACGGCACATCCCCCCCTCCGCCGCACACAGAGACACCGTGTTCCTGGACCTCCCCTGATAAAATTTCCAACACCACCTGCCCACAGAGAGAGCAGACCTCTCTTCCCTCCTGCAGAAATAACTATCCTGATTCTTTTGAACCTTAAGTATCTGTGTTTGATATTTCAGCAGCTTTCCTCGCCTGTCAGTTCTTCTTTGGTACAAACAATCTCACCTGTCCTTGGAGGACAACTCCAGTTGAAGTCACTGGAGGCTCATGGCTGGTGCAAAGCAAGCCATTTAATTAAGTCCCAATGGGACCATGGTTTCACCCTTATTGTTTAACTTTTGACTCTGAGCTTTGAAAATCAAGGATTTGGGTCCTGCTACATTGAGCACTCTTCTGTTAGGGTGCTGGAAGAGTCTGAAGGAAACCCCCAGTTTCAGTGGTGTTCTGAGACTGGAAAAGAAAGTCAGGGATTGGAAAACATGTGGGCCCCGATCTTGCTCTCTGAAAACTGAAGCCAGTATCCATCTAGAGTAACATAGTAAAGGCAGAATGTAAGAGTAAAAACTGGCCAGTGTGTGATCCATTCTTGTTGCGAATCCTCTGGTCACACAGATACCCACTGCGGAGGTTTTGGCTGTAATACTTAACAGCACAGAGAAGTTGCTCTTTTGGAAAACTTGAGCGAACCACAGGAAAAACTATATTGCCCCTCCCAAAAAACGAATCTACTGAGACAGATAGAAGGACACTGCAAGACACAAGGAACTGATCTTAAAGCCAAATATTTATCTAATCTATTTAAAAGACATTTGTTGTTCCAATTTTACCAAGCAAATCCCTTGGTGTTTCTGACAATAATAAACAGTTCCAGTCACCATGCTGATGAACTCCTGCCCAGATGGTTCTTGACTTGAACTTTGGAACCCTCCCTGAGCCCTTAGCACTAACTTTAATGCAGAAACAGGCAACTCACCACAATCCCACTCAGCAGAGAGAGGAAATCTCCTTATGGCGACAGAAAGGCAGAGCCCTGAGAATCGGTTTATGAATCTCATGTCTGAAACTCAGTGTGGTGGCTGGTCACATTTATGATTCCCCTCCTACCATCTCTGTGGACTCTCAGGTTGGCAGGATTCCTGGACAATTCCCTCGGCTCTGTGAGCAGTGAGATGAGTAAAAAATAGACCCTGGAGAACTTCAGCCTGAGAGCCTCCCCTGGGAGTGAATAAATGATTCGCTGACACCAAGGCCTCAGATTGTCAGAACAAACTGAGTCTTGCTATCTATTCAACCTAGCAACTGACAATACCTTTCTTTTCTGGGTGTAATGCACTGCCATCTGCACTATGCTTGGGAATGCTGCCACAAAATACGGACCAAAATCCATTTTCAATTGATCACAGTAGTGCACCGGTGCATACTACCCCTACAGTTGTAATAGGCATTGTATTAGCCTCAGAAAAGTCACTGCCAACCTATGGAGGCCAAATTACGTAATCTTGAATTGATGCAAGCTGAAAGGCATGGGAAAACCTTTTCTTCTCCCAGGATTCTGGCATCAACGGTATTTTAGACCTTTTTGAGGTACAGGAGATCCACGAATACCACACCTATATCTACATGGGGTTCTGAATCAATAAACGACTCCAATGTGCAGAAATCATAGGCAATCATTTACAGTTCATTCTGTAGCATCATCAGTTCTTTGCCTTTGTTTCCTCGGCCTTTTACCCATGCAATTCCAAAGAGGCAATCCTGGGCAGGCCTCCGTGATCCAAGGCATGCCATTTCCTCCCATTCTTATGAAATTACATAGCAATCCATCTGGTGTTATTTCCTTATCTGTTGATTATCCATTTTTCCATGGGCCCATTAAGTTATTTTGATCGCTTCACCTTTAAGTTCTTGCTTTGGTTGCCAAAATGCAGGTGATGCACTCATGTCCAAACACACTATAATATATGGAGATAGGCCTATCTCATAGAACTGGAAAGACCTTGAAAGATCATTGAGTCTAGTCCCCTGCCTTCACTAGCAGGACCAAGTACTATCCCCTGACAGATTTTTCCCCCCGGTCCCTAAATGGCCCCCTTAAGGATTGAACTCACAACTCTGGGTTTAGCAAGCCAATGCTCAAACCACTGAGCTATCCCTCCCCCCGAGGCTGCATATCCTGTAACTAGGCCTCATAGTCTGTAACGTAGTACATGGACATACAGATTATTGTGCATGTATCCCAACCAATAGAGTTCACCCTGCCCTTGATATGGGAAGGGTATGTAACAAGCCTCTTTTAACCAAACATATTTTTCAACATTTCATTCAACGGCACACTCATTTAGATAAAGCAAAACACAAGTGTATCTACACAAATATATATTTAAGTGATCGCAAACAGATCAAAGCGGAGTACCTAGCAAATCAACAAAACTGCAAACTAAGATGCCAGACAGACTGTATATAAATTAGCAATTTCTCACCCTGGCCAGTGATACAAGCAGTCCACCAGGTTTCCATACACAGGCTAGACATTCTTGTAGCCTGGGACCAGCACTTCCCCCAGTTCAGTCTTTGTTACTCAGGAGTTTCCAGGAGTTTGTGGGGAAAATACAGGTACCCACAATGGAGTTCAGTGTCCTGATGACTCATAGTAGGATCCATAGGATGTCTGGAGCGTTCTCAGGAAGCCTCACAATGTAGGAGATAAGCTTTTCTTATACTGATACATGGTCATTATTAAAAACTTCATATACAAAAATGATGCATGCATACGAATAGGATACTCATTTTCAGCATATCATAACTTTTCTAATGACATCTTACAAAATATAACTTGTAAAAAATGTATCATAATTAAGTCTTCCATGTTTCTCCAAGGAGGTCTGGAAAGCCTCAAGGCTGCTTCTCAGACAGTGGTTCAAAGGGAGAAAACCTGGAGGCTTGAGGGACCTTCCTGATACCAAAATGGAGCTGAGGGAAGAGTTGGTCCCAGTGTTTGCAATCCAAGCCTACAAATTTCTGTAATGTCGCCACTGAAGTTCTGTGAAATCACTCTACCAACTCATTACTTCTTAATGCCTTTATCCTCAGTAGATCACACAGTTCTTTCATGAGTTGTAAAGTGAAGTTAGACCCTTGATCAGTAAGGATTTCTTGGTATATTACCACCTGTGAGAGGAATTTCATAAGCTCATTTGCTTATTTGGTTCATAGCCAGGGTGCTAGGACTGTGGCAAGAGGTCAATAAACTTGGCTGGCTGCTTTTCTCACCAAACCGTTCCTGTGGTCTTTCTTTATGAGTAACATTGTGGTCTGCTGAATGGGCAGGCTTCCTTATCTGCTGATACTGATAACACTGGAGCACCAAGGACACAAGCACTGAGCAGCCTGAACAGTGTTACCGAGGCAACGACATTCAGGTCACGGACTTCACGGATTCCGTGATTTTCAGAGGCCTCCGTGACATTTCTCAGTTAAACTCCAGGACAGCGAAGCCCAGAGTTTTCAGCTGGTGGAGGACCCCGAGCTCTCAGCTCCCAAGGGTGTTCAAGGACCCAGCAGCTCTCTGCCATCTTGGGCGGTGGGGGGACCTGGAGCTCTATGTTACTGGGGTTGCAGCAGGGGCTTCAGAGCTCTGAGATGCTTGGCTCATCCTGGCTAAGGGCTGGTCTACACTGGGGGCGGGGATCGATCTAGGACACGCAACTTCAGCTACAAGAATAGCGTAGCTGAAGTCGACGTTTCCTAGATCTAAAGTAAAAGTACTTACATCGGGTCCATGCGGCGCAGGCGCTCTCCCCCCGTCAACTGCGCTTCCTCCTCTCGCCGAGCAGGACTTCTGGAGTCGACGGTGAGCACTTCTGGGATCGATTTATCGCGTCTAGATGAAACACGATAAATCGATCCCCGATAGATCGATTACTACCCACCAATTTGGCGGGTAGTAAAGACATACCCTAATAGTCGTTGATGGACCTACCCTCCATGAATGTATCTAGTTCTTTTTTGAACCCTGTTATAGTCTTAGCCTTCACAACATCCTCTGGCAAGGAGTTCCACAGGTTGATTGTGTGTTGTGGGAAGAAATACTTCCTTTTGTTTGTTTTCAACTGCTGCTTATTAATTTAATTTGGTGACCCCTAGTTCTTGTGCTAGGAGAGGGCATAAATAATACTTCCTTATTTACTTTCTCCACATCAGTCATGATTTTATAGACCTCTGCCATATCTCCCCTTAGTCTTCTCTTTTCCAAGATGAAAAGTCCCAGTCTTATTAATCTCTCCTAATATGGAAGCCGTTCCATACCCCTAATTGTTTTTGTTACCCTTTTCTGAACCTTTTCCAATTCCAATATTTTTTTTTTGAGATACGGCAACTGGATCTGCACGCAGTATTAAAGATGTAGGCATACCATGGGTTTACATAGAGGAAATATGATATTTTCTGTTTTATTATCTATCCCTTTCTTAATGATTCACAACATTCTGTTAGCTTTGATGACTGCCGCTGTACATTGAGTGGATATTTTCAGAGAACTATCTATAGTGACTCCAAAATCTCTTTCTTCAGTGGTAACACCATATCTAGACCCCATTGTTTTATATGTACAGTTGAGATGATGTTTTAAAATGTGCATTACTTTGTATTTCTCAACACTGAATTTCATCTGCTACTTTATTGCCCTGTCACCCAATTTTATGGGATCCATTTGTAAACCTTTGCAGTTTGCTTTGAAATTAACTATCTTGAGTAGTTTTGGATCATCTCCAAACTTTGCCACCTCACAGTTTACCCTTTTTCCAGATCATTTATGAATATGTTTAATAGTATCCTTCCTAGTATATTAACTGGTCTTCTCAATTTATTACTTTTTAATGTATGCATTTGCTCCAAAACCTCTTTTAAACCTCTGGGACAGTTCCTGAGATTTTCACCTAAAAAGAAAGGCTCAGATTTGGGAAACTCCCTCTTATCCTCAGCCATGAAGACCGATGCAAAGAATTCATTTAGTTTCTCTGCCCATGATGTTATTGCCTTTAAGTGCTCCTTTATCATCTCAATCATGCAGTGTCCTCACTAGCTGCTTAGTAGGATTCCTGCTTTGGATGTACTTAAAACAATTTTTGCTGTTACTTTTGGCGTCTTTGGCTAGTTGTTCTTCAAATTCTTTTTGGCCTTCCTAATTCTATTTTTACACTTCATTTGCCAGATTTTATGCTCTTTTCTATTTTCCTCAATGGACTTTAACTTCTGCTTTTTAAAAGATGCCTTTTTGCCTCTTCTTTCCCTTTGTTGTTTAGCCACAGTGGAAGAATATCCACAAGATACTGTGAGTGGCAACCAACTGCTACAGAGGGACATCAGAGCCCACAGATTCTAGTGAGAAGGCCCTTCTTCCCAGCATCCACCCTCCCATTTGGTTCATGTCCCCCTGCCGAGTCCCTCCTATAAGTGCCTCCTATAAGGTGAGTCTCCTGCACGGAGACCGCCCCTTACTCTCCGCAGTTGTGCATCACACTTGGTTGCCGTGTTACTTGTGGCATGGTTGGCATCGACTATCCTGGCTCAGTCCCTGCAATGTATCTCAGCCCTGGCTCACCATGGTCTTGACTTTAGCAAAGCTTTTGATACAGTCTCCCACAGTGTTCTTGCCAGCAAGTTAAAGAAGTATGGGCTGGATGAATGGACGGTAAGGTGGATAGAAAACTGGCTAGATGGTCGGGCTCAACAGGTAGTGATCAATGGCTCCATGTCTAGTTGGCAGCCGGTATCAAGTGGAGTGCCCCAAGGGTCGGTGCTGGGGCCGGTTTTGTTCAATATCTTCATTAACGATCTGGAGGATGGTGTGGACTGCACCCTTAGCAAGTTTGCAGATGACACTAAACTGGGAGGAGTGGTTGATATGCTGGAGGGTAGGGACAGCATACAGAGGGACCTAGACAAATTAGAGGATTGGGCTGAAAGAAATATGATGAGGTTCAACAAGGACAAGTGCAGAGTCCTGCACTTGGGACGGAAGAATCCCATGCACTGCTACAGACTAGGGACCGAATGGCTGGGCAGCAGTTCTGCAGAAAAGGACCTAGGGGTTACAGTGGACGAAAAGCTGAATATGAGTCAACAGTGTGCCCCTGTTGCCAAGAAGGCTAACGGCATTTTGGCCTGTATAAGTAGGGGCATTGCCAGCAGATCGAGGGACATGATCATTCCCCTCTATTTGGCGCTGGTGAGGCCTCATTTGGAGTACTGTGTCCAGTTTTGGGCCCCACACTACAAGAAAGATGTGGAAAAATTGGAAAGAGTCCAATGGAGGGCACCAAAAAATGATTAGGGGGCTGGAGCACATGATTTATGAGGAGAGGCTGAGGGAACTGGGATTTTTTAGCCTGCAGAAGAGAAGAATGAGGGGGGATTTGATAGCTGCTTTCAACTACCTGAAAGGGGGTTCCAAAGAGGATGGATCTAGACTGTTCTCAGTGGTAGAAGATGACAGAACAAGGAGTAATGGTCTGAAGTTGCAGAGGGGGAAGTTTAGGTTGGACATTAGGAATAACGTTTTCACTAGTAGGGTTGTGAAGAACTGGAATGGGTTACCTAGGGAGGTGGTGGAATCTCCTTCCTTAGAGGTTTTTAAGGTCAGGCTTGACAAAGCCCTGGCTGGGATGATCTAGTTGGGGTTGGTCCTGCTTTGAGCAGGGGGTTGGACTAGATGACCTCCTGAGGTCCCTTCCAACCCTGATATTCTATAATTCTATGATTCTATGGTCACAGCTGGTTTGTGCTGCCCCATCTCCTGGCTCTGGTCGGCTCCAGATCCAGATCCACAACTTTGCCTCAGCACTGTTGCTCTGCCTCTGGCCCAGCTTGAGGTGCTGAGGACTGCATTAATAGGCCAAAGTCACTTAAAAATGAACCTAAAAGTAGCCCAATCTACTTCCTGAAACATTTTTTTATTCACACATTGGCCTATGCATCAAATAACAAATGAAAGATTTCATTAGATACCTTCAGTTGCATCCGAAGAAGTGGGTATTCACCCACGAAAGCTTATACTCCAATACGTCTGTTAGTCAATAAGGTGCCACAGGACTCTTTGCCACTTTTACAGATCCAGACTAACATGGCTACCCCTCTGATATTAGATACCTAGTACATATTTTATATATTTTAAAAAAGAAAAACTCCACATCCTAGCAGTTTTTCCACATTAGCAACACACCTATAAGGTGACAATCAAAATCAAAACACCATTACTGATACTTGTATCCTGATTGAGGGTTGCAGGTGTTTCACACAAAAAATGACAAATGGTGGCATTAAATACAGCCCCAAATTAGCTCAAAACTTATATACTGAAAAAACAGCAATAACATTATCATATTATTTATTTCTAATTGCATTCCATGATGCTAGTCAATGTCCACATTTTGTATTGAATTAGTTTGTTACTGTTCGTTTTTGGTTTATCCTCCAGGCTTCCTGAAGTATTGGACAGAGAAAAAACAGATACATTTTTCCACAACACTGAGCTCAGCCAAACTGGGGCAGAGCACCCTTTCTCCTTCTTGCCAAACAGGTTTCAAGTCAGTGACCCATGGCAATCACTTTCTGCAGATGTATTTGCCCACTTTGTCACGAAGCTCTTTGGATTTGACCCCATAAATGATAGGGTTGAGCGTAGGAGGGATGAGGAGATAGAGGTCAGCCAAGATGATGTGAATGTGGGGAGCGATGCCTTGACCGAACCGGTCTGTCAGGGTGGAAAAGAGGCTGGGAGTATAATACATCAGCAACACACAGATGTGGGCTGTGCAGGTGTTGAGGGCTTTCTGGTGGGCTTTCTTGGAGGAGAGTCTGAGGACGGCCCTGATGATCAGACCGTAGGACAGGGCAATGAGCGTCAGGTCTGACATGTTGACTACAAAGAATAGCACCAAGCCGTATATCCTGTTCACTGTAATGTCCCCACAGGACATTTTCACCACAGCGATGTGCTCGCATTGAGTGTGGGGGATAATGCGATTTGCACAGAATGGCTGCCGGCTCAGGAGCAGGGGCAGGGGGAGAATGAAGAGAACAGCTCTTATCAAACCCACGAAACCTAGCTTCGCTATTCGTGTGTTATTGAGGATGATGGTGTATCTCAGAGGGTTACATATGGCAACGTAACGATCGAAGGCCATTGTCACCAGGAGGGCGGAGTGGATAAGAGAAACCGTGTGAAGGAAATACATCTGGGTGAGGCAGCCACCTATAGTAATACCTTTCAGATTGAACCAAAATATACACAGTGCATTTGGCACGACGAAGGTAGGTGTGGCGATGTCTGTGAGCACCAGCATGCAGAGCAGCAGGTACATTGGATTGTGCAGGGTCTGCTCTTTGTATACAACAAAAAGAACTGTGAAATTTCCCAAGAGACCAATAATGTAGAATATAGAGAAAGGGATGGAAATCCAGATATGGGCAGATTCCAGGCCAGGGATGCCCATTAGGATGAATGTTGAAGGGTCAGAGGGTGTGATGTTGAAAACTGCCATGAGGTGGTCGATGCATCAGTTGAGCTCAGAAATGCTCAAGGTGCCTTTAAAGGGAGAGAAGCACAGTGAGGAGGTTACACACTTTGTAGAAAATAGTATGATAAATATTTTATAGTTATCAACAACCTGGAATTGGAGGTGATCAGTGAAGTGGCAACATTTACAGGTGACACCAGCGACAAAGGGTCCTGTGGCACCTTATAGACTAACAGACTTGGAGCATAAGCTTTCGTGGGTGAATATCCACTTCGTTGGATGCATGCAGTGGACATGTCCAGAGGCAGGTATAAATATGCAGGCAGCAAAAAAACTTCAGGACCAGACTTCAAAGAGAAACTGCTGAGCTCCAGTTCATTTGCAAATTTGACACCATCAGCTCAGGATTAAGCAAAGACTATGAATGACTAGTCAACTACAAAAGCAGTTGCTCCTCCCTTGGTGTTCACACCTCAACTGTTAGAACAGGGCCTCACCCTCCCTGATTGAGCTAACCTCGTTATCTCTAGCCTGACTCTTCCCTGCACATTTATACCTGCCCCTGGACATTTCCACTCCTTGCATCCAACGAAGTGGGGATTCACCCACGAAAGCTTATGCTCCAATACGTCTGTTAGTCTATAAGGTGCCACAGGACCCTTTGTCTCTTCTACAGATCCAGACTAACATGGCTACCCCTCTGATAGGTGACACCAGATTATTTAGGTCAGAGTCAAGTCCAGAGACGTCCTCTGAGGGAACTAAACAAGCCAAGTGAATGGGGAGAAAGATGGCAGATGAATTTTGATGTCAATAAACTGTGATGTGTTTGCCCATTGGAGGAAAAAGCTTGAACTCCTAAAACACTTTACAAGGTTCTAATTTAACTGTATGAACTCAGGGCAAGGACCTGGGTGTCATGGTAAACAGCTCTGTGAAACCCTTTTCACAGTGCAAGCACAGACAGAAACAAAGCAAAACATTGGGATCCAGGAGGAGTGGGATGAGAAATCATACAGAAAATACAAAGCCATGAGACCAGTCAGTCAATGTTTAACCCTCCTCTGGACTCCTCTGTGTAGTACTGGGCACCCTTCTCACACAGGATATTGCAGAACTAGAGGGGTTCAGGGGAAGACAATGAGAACAATCAAGGGCCTGGGGAAACTCGCATACGGAGAGAGATTGAAAAGACTGGGATTGTTATGTTGGAGATGAATACGAGGGGATATGAGAAAAGTCTATAAAACACTCACTGGTAGAGTAGATAGAGAATTTGTTCTCCCTGTCTCATAATACAAGATCAAGAAGACATTCAACTAAACTGAAACGTGGTAAATTCTAAACTGGTAAAAATAGAATGCTTTCTTTCCTAAATGCCTAAATAGACTGATGAACACCTTTCCACAAGAGGTATTTGAGGCCACGAGCTATGCAAAAATGAGGAAGGGTTTAGACATGTGCATGGATAGTGAGACTTTACACCTTCTGCCTCTCCTAACAAACCACAGTGCTGCCTGCTTCTCTATATAGATCTCCCTACCTACCCCCACAACCCTCAGCACCCTGCTCCCCACTTCCATAAGACTCAGTATTGCCCGCCCGACTGTATATATCCCAGTCCCTACCACAAAACCTCCAGTGCTGGCCACTTGTCAATGTATGTTCCCCACCCTGCAACTTCCAGCCCTGCCACACAGTGCTACCTCTCAGCCAGGACCATAACCAGGTGCCAGACCCCACAGCACCAGCTCACAGAAAAATCTCCTCTGAGGAGGTGAAACTCAGTGCCAGCCTGCACCAGGGAAAAGGGGGAGATCGGCCTGAACTGCCTCTCCAGGGGTGAAGGGAACCCCAGCAGCAGCTCAGCCTCTGCAGGGAAGGAGAGAGGCCGTGGAGACTAAAAGCAGCCATTGTGAGCAACTCTTCCTCAAAATGACACAACGCTTTAACGTATGGCAGCCCGCTAGAAACCCAGACACCCCTTCTTGAGGCTGCTTTTCTGTGTTGGCAATTGCTGACGTTACCACGAGGCTGTAGTGTGGCTTCTCACAGGAGGAGGGATAATCCAGATGGGGGATTGGTCAGAGACAATCTGCTACAATGTGGTCCACCTTCTGTTACAGTCTGAGACACCCCCTATCCCAGGAGGCCTCATTACGCCTCTTTGCTCTGTGCATTAGGCAGGATGTGCTTTCCCTGTTTTGTCCAGTTTCAGAACACTGCCACTGTGATGTGCATACTGCACGCTCCCCCTCCCCCCACACACACCAACACACACAAACATTGTGGATCCCTGAACTTCCCACAGTGAGATTTCCAACACCATCTGGTTTCCTGTAAGCCAGAAACACGCTTCTATTTTTACTGCCTTTTGATGCTTCTCATCCTCTCTAGACCCAGAGGTGCAGGGCCACAGAGAAAGCAGACCCTCCCCTCCCTCCCTGAAAAAAATGTTATCCTAATTGTTCATTTATGAAAATGATTAGGAGACCAGGGCACCTGATTTATGAGGAGAGGCTGAAGGAATTGGGCTTGTTTAGACTGCAGAAGAGGAGAGTGGGGGGAGGATTTGAGAGCAATGGTCTCAAGTGCCATTGAACTCAATGGTCCAATATTTCACGCTTAGCATTTAATTTCAGTCCCCAGCTGTGAAAATCACTCCCAGCGTCACATCCTGCTACAGAGAGTGCTATTCTCTCCTACAGTGCTGAAAACGTCTGAAGGAAACCCCCAATTTATGTGGCGTTCTGAGACAAGGCATGAAAGACGGGGATTCCAAAACACGGGGACCCTGATTTTGCTCTCAGTGTCAATCTGGAGTGACCCACCGATGGCAGAATAGGGCAGTGAAGTTGCTGAATTGTAACACTTGAGTGAACCAGAGGAAAAACCACATAGACCAAAAAAAGGAAGCTACTGAGATGGATAGAAGGACACAGTAAGAGACAAGACATTGATCTTAAAAACAAATATTTGTCTAAACTATTTCTAATAATTTTTTAGTTCCAATTATTCCAGGTAAATCTCTTGGTGTTTCCAACAATATTAAGCAGTTCAAGTTGTTTGTGCTGGTGAATTCCTGCCCACATAGTTCTTGACATGAACCCTGGAACCCTCCCTGAGCCCTCAGCACTAACTTTATTGTAGAAACAGGCAACTCACCGAAATCCCGCTCAGCAGAGAGAGGAAATCTTACTGCGGCAGGAAGGCAGAGCCCTGAGAATCAGTGTATGAGTCTCACATGTCTGAAACTTGCTGTGCTGAACAGTGACCTTTATGATTTCCTTGTACCATCCCTGAGGACTCTCATGTTGACTAGGATTCCCAGGCAATTCCCTCTACTCCGTGAACAGCGGGAAGAGCAGAAAATAAGCTCTGGAGAGCTTCAGCCTGTGAGCCTCAGGAATAAGAAGTGATTTGCTGTTAACAGAGGCTCAAATTGTCAGAGCAAAAGGGAATATTAACATTTAGATGAATCTTGGATGAAATAAGGTCATTGTCTATATGTCTCTTTGAAGTTTGTGATGATAGTTTGCCTAATGGATAAATTGGCCTTTGTTGATCTGTGTAACTGATTACCAGTGGTGTTTAGAAAAGAGAAGGTTACATCTAAAGCCTATTGTTTACCAAGGAGTCGGACTGTATTGTAAAGTGGATGCTAGAAAATGCTATAAAAGGCCCTTGGGTACTGATCCTGTTTATCTCAGATCTAATTGAGATTTCAAGCCTAAGCCACAAGGACTGAGATCCCAGTTCTGACTGTACTGCCCTGAAATAGAAACTTTGGACTATAACCTATGGACTATTTCTCAAAGAATTCTTTCCAACTACAAAGCTGACCATCTCGGCTATGTATCTGAACTTCAAGAATTGAATTCACATCTGTATATATATATTGATCTTTTAACCATACACTCTCTTTTTTCTTTTAATTAATTTTAGTTTAGTTACTAATAATTGGCTGTAAGCATGTATTTGGATAAGATCTGGAATACTCGATAACCTGGGAGGTAATAAGTCCAATCCTTTGGCATTGGTAAAACCTTTTCTTTTATATGATGACATGAGATTTTCAGTAATTCTCATCATATTTGACTCGTGTGCCTAGCTGGAGGCCTGAGGTGTGGTTATTTTAAGGGGACTGTGTTGCTAACTTCTGCGTGACCAGTGAGGTGTAACAGAAGCTGTTTCGTGTGGGCTTCGCAAATCTAAGTATTGGAATATCCACCAGTTTACTGGAGGATTGCCTGCTCCAGTCTTTGCAGCTCATCCTAATTGAGTGGCCTCAGCTGGCCCTCAATGGGACCCCGGTCACACCATATCCGTTCCTCCAACTGGGTTATCTACATGGAGGAGTGGGATGAGAGGGGCTTTAGGTATTCCCCTAGGACTGGCCAGTGTGGTAGTGAGGGAGAGCCTGGAGCAATGCAAGATCTGAAGCCTGGTGCAAGATTTGCGGACTGAACCCGAGGCGGTGAACCAAAGTCAGGCCATGTATTAAAGTAGATGCTCACAAGTTCACTGTCCATCACATGAACCTGGCAACGTTGTTGCTAGTGGGCTAGGCACTAGATATTTACGTTAATATATTCCAGCTAGTGCAGATACATCCTGTGACATTCTATACCTTGGGGAAACACCCTGTAACCACCATATACCTCATCTGTGTATAATTGTGATATTGCATATAAAGCAGGCCATGGGAGGTATCTGGGGAAAGGTTATGATCTGCTGAACTTCATTGTTCTAACCAATTGTGTATCATCAATACATATGAAATTATAAGAATGGAGTTGTGTGGTTTTCTCTCAAATATTCTGTGGGCTTGGGAGGCAACCAGATACTGGCTCTAGAGAGACAATGACAAGGGAGGTAACCAATACCCAGGTGGGAGCTGTTGAACAGAAATCACCAGCCATTGTCCAGTAAGGAAGTTACAATTGAATGTAAGGGATAGCTTGGGACTGGGAGAAGGATAGCTCAGTGGTTTGAGCATTGGCCTGCTAAACCCAGGGTTATAAATTCAATCCTTGAGGGGGCCATTTAGGGATCTGGGTCAAACATTGGCAATTGGTCTTGCTTTGAGCAGGGGGTTGGACTAGATGACCTCCTAAGGTCTCTTCCAACCCTGATATTCTATGACTCACCTGCATGAAGCTACACCAGGGGAATTGTTCAGCCTGGCCTGGAGACTCAGCAATGCCCCCCACCCCAGACATACCTGGACTTGTGCTCCCCAAGCACATGGGTCTGAGGGTATAAAACAGAACTAAGTCGCTACATGTGGGGTGCTTCTCCTGCTCCCTCCTTTGCTGCAAGCAACACGGATGCTGAGGAGAAGACTGGAAACACCAACTGAGGGGACTGGCCCAGATTTCAAGATTGAAACCAGTATACTATGGATTGCAATATCCAATGGGCTGAGAAAAACTGCTTAATCAAGATGTTGCCCAGTTTAAGAGTTTACACTTCATGCTTATATTTTATTTCTTTTGGTAACTAACTCTGAATTTTTGGCTATCAGTTAATATCACTTAACATCCATCATTTATAGTCAATACCTTTGTTTTACTGTTCATCTTTACCAGTGAGTTTGTGGGAAGTGTATGGCAGATCTACTCGGGTTTCACAAAGGCTGGTGTAGAACCCCTTTCAGTTGATGAAGTGGTGAACCAATTCATAAATCTGCATTGATCATCTTGAGCAGTGCAAGACAGTATATTCCTGAGGTCTAGTGCTGGGAGCTGAGTGGGGGTGGGAAGGGATTTGGCTCTGGTGCTTTTCTCTGTGTAATTCATGAGTTGCTCTGGGACCACTCATGCAATCTAGCTGGGTGTGGGGTCTCCATGTGTGGCGGTGCTGAATGATAAGAGCACCTGGAAGGGTTGCACCACATGTTCGAATGTGCAGTATCTCAGTAATACCGAGTAAGTTTTCACGTTGCCCTTGTCAGATGTCCTTGTTAAATAGGGACCGTCCGGCTTCCTGAGGTCTTTTCAAAATTCTGTTGAGAGCAGCGACAGCACATTTTTGATGACAGTCTCCACTGTAGTCTGACCACAGCTGACGTGCTTCGCAATCCTTGAATCTAGATACAAGGTAGGCGCTGGTTTACGTTCGCCGTCGTACGAGTGATAGGAGTATTAATGGACTACTCTGTGGTAAACTTGATTTAGCTCAGCAGCGATAACCTGGTTATTGAAGGGTTCATTTGGCTTGAAAAAATTGAGCCTTGGTGTTTAGTTCATGATTTTTTAAATCAGTATGATGCTTAGCCTTGGACTCAGCGACATGGTATTTGAAATTAACATTGAAAAATAATATCCTGGAGTTTACATGGGTCAGACCACTTTCCATTATGAATAAAATTTCACCTACATTAGTGCAGATTAACAAGGGGGAAAGGGAAAGTGGGTCCACACATCACAATTCAAGTTACGCCCTGAAGATTAAATAATGTTATTTTCTTTTTCTTTTAGAATATTTTACAGAGCAGAAGGAATGCCCAATTGCACCAGAGATTATCCGGTGCAGACCTTGGATTTGAAGTGGGCATATGGTGCTACAATTTTTATAATTGGCTTACTGCTTATGTATGCTTGGCCTTGCATTCTTTGTTTAGCAGAAAGATTGTGTTGTGTGCGTTATATTTTAGGAAGAAAAATAAATACCGGAGCTCAAGCAAAGATAAAAGAGGTTAATGTAAGTATTTAAAATAATAGGTCTGGAAGCATCAGACATTACTCCTATGGAATAATGGCCATGTCTTCAGTATTAAGGATCCTAGTAATTCAGGGAGAATGGAAAAATCAACGGCATCCTGAAGGGTGGAAATATAGTTTTTGGCCTTTATGTTTTTTTGAATATTTGGGGAAAATTAGGGGTATGTCGATATACATATGGGAGTACCTCTAGGATGGCGGTATGGTTCAAAGGGGATAATACATTTGACTACTCATGGGACAGAATGCGAAAAACAGGACCAAACAAAACCAGATGTGAATAGAAACCTGTTGAAATAAAATCTGAGATATGATGGGAAGATGGCAAAAATGTGACATGGGAATATCTAAAACCAAAAGATTTGGAAGAGCAATGGAGATACTTGTGTATACTAAGGGGGGAAGGTCAACTAATGTTTAGATTTAGTTAAGATGAGAAGCCCAACAGTACCTTTTGGAGTTTTGGATTTGATGTAATCACCCTAGATGCAATTCAAAAACAAGCACTGGCTAATATTCATATGGGATGGGATGAGTCAATGGCTCTCAAAATATGGGAATATAGTTGTGACGGTGTACCCCATAAGGCTTTATGGGGAGAGGCTTATAAATGTACACATGATGTAACTGGAATATGTTTTATGCTACATGTGCCATGTAACATATCTCTGTGAAAGTTATGACCTACGGAATCTATTCCTCCTGTTTGTATGCATGTATCATTGTTGTAGTTGGAGTTATGAATATTGGTTTTATATTTGCTGGTTTTGTACATAGCCTTTGTGAGAGCCTGGGATCATGTCTTGAGAAAGGTATGTGCATGTAAAGAGACCAATCAAGAAACCCTTACACAGACAATAGGAGTTGCAGACCCCAATCCACGTCTGGGCCTGGTCAGGAATGCAACTGGCTGGACTGATTAGGGTGCATGGACAGGTGACTTGCCCATGTGATCCCAAAACTCCAGGGTAAGATGATGCTACACAGGGAGTGGGGAAAAGGCTATAAAGGCCCTTGGAAGACCCCTCCATTTTGTCTTCAGCTGGCTAAAGAGAGAGGCTCTCCACCCCCCAAGGACATACCTGAGAGAGACTGAACAAAGGACAAAGACAATAGGGGGTGTGAGCGATTGCTGGACCCAGGCTAGTTCTACAGCCTGTAAAAGGAAAAGATTTAAATCTGGTGAGGCTTTTATGTGTGTTAAGTTTGATTAGACATAGATGTGCGTGTTTTATTTTATTTTACTTAGTAATTCACTTTGTTCTGTCTGTCACTACTTGGAATCACTTAAATCCTACTTTCTGTACTTATTAAAATCACTTTTTACTTATTAAGTTGCCTGGAGTACGAGTTGGTACTGGGGGCGGGGGGCAAACAGCTGTGCATATCTTTCTATCTTTGAAATAGAAGGCGAACTATTATGAGTTTGCCCTGTATAAGCTTTATACAGGGTAAAACGGATTAATTAAGGGTTTGAACCTCATTGGGAGTTGGGCACCTGGGTGTCAAAGGCAAGAGCGCTTCCAGGAGCCTTACAGTTGTTAGGGGACGTGGTTCAGACCTGGGTCTGTGTTTGCAGCAGATCAGCGGATCTGGCTCAAAACAGACAGGATTCTGGAGTCCCAAGCTGGAAAGGGCAGGGAAGCAGGGGCAGAAGTAGCCTTGGCACACCAGGTGGCAGCACCAAGGGAGTTTCTGTGATCCCAACCTGTCACAGTGGCATAGTCGGCAGGATCTGTGCACAGCTGATTGCTTTGAGATACTGGTAGTGATTTTAAGTGAGTTTTAAGTGTGGTGGCTGGAAAACAGACAAAGTACTGTGACAGGTTGGGATCACAGAAACTCCCTTGGTGCTGCCACCTGGTGTGCCAAGTCCCAGCAGGAGTTCATCCACATTTTAGCAACAACTCTATGAGACAAAAAAGAAATATAAAATCAAAACCATAATGCTGGTACTTGTATCCCGATTGAAGGTTGGCAGGGGTTTCAAACATAAAACAGCAAATAACGGTGTCAAAAAAGACCAAAAGTAGCCCAAAATGTATGTAGTGTAAAAACAACAATAACATTATTATATTATTTATTTCTATTTGCATTCAATGAGGGTAGTGAATGTTCATATTTTGAGTTGAATTAGTTTGTTATGGTTAGTCTCTAAAAGGCAACATTTCAACCTTGCTGTCTTCATTGGAAGTAGAATGCTTCTGCTGCTGGTCATACATATCAGCAGTGACCAGTGCAATCATTTATTTCATTCCTGCAAACTGTTCACAATAGATTTTGTGTCACTGCATGTACGTCCCAACATAAAGAATGTTCTCTAACACTTCCACTTGCATCTCGTTGCGCTGTTTAGTTTTTATCAAGTTCATCTGAATAGCATCCAACTGCAGCATTGCTAAAAGGTAGCGACACCAATGAAAGAGCAAACAAGCCAAGTTTATTAAAGTCTTTGTCCTCGTTGTCCTGATTATGAGGCCTCTGAACCATACAAAACTCACCATTGCTACTTCAACTCTCCAAGGTCTCCACAAAACAATGGCAAAAATGGAATATCAACCATTCTAGGTAGAGAAGGTCTTAGTACTGCAAATGATTCAATCACCTGGACTTTTGGTGGCAATCTCTGTTTAATCCGTTTCACACACTCCAAGATGAAATCTCAACACCTACTTTTGACATCTTTGACAACGAGAATGGTTAGTGTGTATTTTGAAAGTTCCAGCTGAAAGCAACTCCAAAATCAACTGTGCAAAGTGGTAGGTTATTGGACCCCAAGGTGATGTCAAAGTTTAAGACAGCAGTCTGTAACGTGGGGTTTCCAGAATCCTCAGCAGGGGTAATTTAACTATTTCATTCCAGGTGGTCTCCAGAATAAATCAGTGGGAACCCAGCAATTCTGTCTGATCATGAATCAAATGCAAGAAATCATGCAATCGTCTAACTCTGCAGTTTATTAGATTTAACCATACATAGACATAAGCAATAGGTTTAGAACATCTCGGCTATTTTACCTAACATCTGGAATGGTGTTGAGTAATTAACAGCAGGTTAGCAGTGGCCAGTAGCTCACCTGCTGGGGAGAAACAGTGTCAGGAAACAGAGTGGAAAAAGTCAGGAAATAGTCTCTCAAAATGACTTCAGAGGACTGCTCTAAAGTAAATGGTTAGCTAATCTTTAATAACTTCTAGAAAACTGCCAGCTACATTTTTGACCTTGGATCTAAAATCCTGCTTTCCAATTAATCCTAAACTATGTGGCATTCTATTTTTGTAATTCAAGGTGGCTGAGTGCACATCATATGGTTGCAATTGGCTTGATCACATTCTGGGGTACACACCCTCAAATCCAGGGTAATATAGTCCAGTTCTCAAAAAAACACAGTCCCAGAACTCTCCCTAATAAGGTCTATAGAATGCCCTCAATTCTTGCTCCAGCTTTCCTGTATTAGCACTTTCCCACAGAAACTTGTGGTTTATGTTCCAGGCCTCCTGAAAATATTGGACGTACAGAAATCAGGGAAAATGTGTTCACCAGATCACTGTATATATGACAAAAAGGTTCAGCATTGTACCTGATTTATTTGTCTTTGGCTATATGAAAGTGCAGCTTCTGTTCTTCAAACTGATCAAGAACTCCTTCTCACACAGGGACTAGTGGAAAGACACCTTGCATCAGAACACTGCAGTGTCTTCTGGTGATCTGGAAGTAACAGACAGGATGAGTGACAGGTTGTGGGGCGGATCAGGACTGATGGGTGATGCTGAAAGTGCTCAGGTGATGGTGAGAGTGAGGGAAATCAGCAGTGGAGAGAGCAAGGTGATGGAGTGATAAGACATTAGATGAGAGGAACTTCTCAGACTGTGAAATTCCAAAATGCTGAGCTCAGCCAAACTAGGAGAGAGCACCCATGATTAACCAGGAGATAGCCTTTCACACAGATTTAAAGTCAGTAGCCCCCAGTGATCACATTCTGCAGGTGTATTTGAACACTTTGCCACGGAGCTCTTTGGTTTTCACCCCATAAATGATAGGGTTGAGCATGGGGGGGATGAGGAAGAAGAGGTTGGCCAAGATCATGTGAATGTGGGGAGCGAAGCCCTGACTGAACCGGTGTGTCAGACTGGAGAAGAGGAAGGGAGTATAAAATGTAAACATGACACAGATGTGGGTTGTGCAGGTGTTGAGGGCTTTCTGGTGGGCGTTCTTGGAGGAGATTCTGAGGATGGCCCTGATGATCAGACCGTAGGACAGGGCAATGAGTGTCAGGTCTAACCCGATGACTACAAAGGCCATCACCAAGCCGTACGTCCTGTTGACTGTGATGTCCCCACACGACATCCTCACCACAGCCATGTGCTCGCAGTACGTATGGGGGATAACACGGTTGTCACAGAATGGCTGTCTGCTGAGGAGCAGGGGCAGGGGTAGAATGATGAGAAAAGCTCTTATCAAACCCACTAGCCCTAGCTTGGCTATTTTGACGTTGGTGAGGATGGTGGCATATCTCAGAGGGTTACATATGGCAATGTAGCGATCGAAGGCCATTGTCACGAGGACGGCTGAGTGCATAACAGAAACTGCATGAAGGAAGAACATCTGGGTGAGGCAGCCACCCACAGTAATGCCTTTCAAATTGAACCAAAAAATACACAGTGCTTTTGGTATGACAGAGGTTGACGTGACAATGTCTGTGAGCGCCAGCATGCAGAGCAGCAGGTACATCGGCTTGTGCAGGGTCTGTTCTTTTCCTACAACAAACAGAACTGTGACATTTCCCAATAGGCCCATAATGTAGAACATAGAAAAGGGGATGGAAATCCAGACGTGAGCAGGTTCCAGGCCAGGGATTCCTGTAAGGATGAATGTTGAAGGGTCAGAGGGGGTCAGGTTGAAGACTGCCATGAGATGTTCAATGCATCGATCGGACTCAGAAAATCTTAACGTGCCTGTGAAGTAAGAGAAGCACAACAAGGGGGATTACAGACTTTATAACAAATAGCACAGTAAATATTTTATAGTTATTATCAATCTAGAAAAGGGGTGAACAGTGACGTGGCAACATCTTCAGATGGCACCAGATTACTTAGGTCACAGCCAAGTTCAGAGAAGTCCTCAGAGGGAGCTAACAAAGCCAAATGAAGTGTCAGTAACTGCAACTTGCATGCTTTTGGAGGGAAAACCTGAACTCCTCAAACACCTTACCAAGTTCTGATTGAACAGTATGAACTCAAAACAAAAACCTGGGTGTCATGGTACACAGCTCTGTGAAACCCTGCTCACAGCGCAAGCATAGACACAAACTAAGAAAACATTGGGATCCAGGAAGAGTGGGATGGGAAATCATACCAAAATATAATGCCATGAGATCAGTCAGTCAATGTTTCACCCTCCTGTGGACTCCTCTGTGTAGTTCTGGGCACCCTTCTCACACAGGATATTGCAGAACTAGTGGGATTCAGGGAATGCCAATGAGAATCCTGGGGAAACTCTCATATCCCGGGGAAACTCTCATATGGAGAGAGGTTGAAAAGCCTGGGATCGTTACTTTTACACACTAGATGAATAAGAGGGGACATGAGAAAAGCCTAGAAAACAGTGACTGGTAGAGAGTAGATCAATAATGTGTTCTCCCCTTCTCATAATACAAGATCAAGAGGACATTCAATTAAATTGAAAAGTAGCAAGTTCCAAAGAGATTAAAAAAGATGGCCAAAAGAGCCAATATGATCTTTGCATGATAACCAGGGGAATCTCAAGGAGAGGTAGAGAAGATATTTTACCTCTGTCTCTGGCGCTGGTTACAAGAATTATAAAAAGATTAGAAAGCCTGTATTATAGTGATAGACTCAAAAAAATCTCAATCTTTTTAGCTTAACAAAGATAATTTTGGGTGACTTGAAAACTGTCTGTAAGGACCTATATGGAGTATTAGTATTTCATAACAGACTTTTCAGCCTAGCATTCCACGGTGTAAAAAGATCCAATGGCTGGAAGTTGAAGTTAAAGAAATTATGACTGCAAATAAGGCATACATTTTTTTTTAAAAGGTGAAAGTAATTAACCATTTTTTCCTGATCATAAACATATTCAATTTAGCACTATAGGGAGAATTTCTCACATAACTGCAGCACCTTGGGAATATTAAAACAAGTGTGTATATCATAAGGCTGAGGAGCACGTGAGGCACTGCATGGATGAACTTTTAAGGTGAGAAAAATAATGACTTGAGCCCATAAAGTGTCTGCAGTGAGGAATGAATGTGCAACCATCACCATGAATGAGTAACAGAACCAGTTAGCAAATGGTCCCAGAGAATCCCGGGTTTAACGTTTGTGTGCCAGTGGCCCACTGTTTCAATCATCTACCAGCGGTTCCTGCTCATGGCAGCTGTATTTATCTCGGCCCTCACATGTCCCAGAGTTGCCCACTCTCATTATATAATGTGGAAACGTCTCAGCTTGTGAGTTGTTCCTGTGTAGAAGTCCTTGAAACACCACACACTGTGTATGAATGTAACAAGAGAAGCCATACAGTTGCATGCCTTGGCATTTGTCACCGGTGAGATTTCTCCCTGGTGAGACACAGTCACTGATCCCCCCACCCCACCCCACCAGTCGAGGGAGCAGTCCTGATGGGAGGCACCTCACCCCCTGCAGGGGAAGAGCTGTGGGGAGCGTGGGGCAGCTCAGAGGTTGTGGGAGTGAGGGATGACTGGGGAGTATGGAGAAGACACTGGTGACCAGCGTGCTGTGGGAATCGAGGCAGCCTGGGATGGGAAAGGGGAGTACGGAAATGGGGTGTCAGAGTATGATGGGAGATTGAAGCAGCTGAGGAGCAAAGTGTGATGGGTTCCCCCCCCCCAGGGTGACACCTGGAACTTGGGTACCACTGAGCCCATTAACTCACCAGCCTGGGATCTCTCTCTCAATGTGCTGCTGTGACAAGCTGCAGACCCGCTCCTGGTCCTACACTTTCAGCAGCAGTCACACAGGCAGGGACACACCCAATTGCAGTTACATGCAGGCTCTTTGACCACCCTCGGCATGAACCAACAATAGAGAGGCTACAGCCAAAACAGCCTCCAGCTCCCTAGCCTAGGAGCCCAGAGCTGTACCATCTTGCCATGGTCCAAACGCCCACCAGTAAGAAGTTGTTACCCAGTTCACTCCGCCCTCGATGTGGGGAGCACAGTGTATACTTGTGGTAACCAAGCTGAGATTTTACCCCTAGACATTTCACTTAACAGCATACTGGGTTTGCATTAAATCATAAAACAAGTGTATTAACTGCAACAGATAGATTTTAAGTGATTATAAGGGATAGCAAACAGATCAAAGCAGATTACTTAGCAAATAATCAATAACACAAACTAAGCTTAACGCAATAGTTAGATAAACTATGAATTAGCAGGGTATCAACCTGATTCATGATACATGCAGTCTGGCAAATTCTCATTTGCTTTGCAGCTTGGGTTTCTCGGGTTTCCATACACAGGCTAGAAATCTCTTTAGCCTGGGTCAAGCACTTCTCCCAGTTCAGACTTTTGCCCTCAGGTGTATCCAGGAGTCCTCTTGGGTGGGGAGTAAGGAACCATGATGATGACACTCCCTGCCTTATATAGCTTTAGCCTATGGCAGGAACCCTTTGTTTCAAAACTTGGTTCCCAGACCTGTTTGTGGGAAAATACAGACTCTCCAAGACGGAGTCCAGAGTTATGGGGCTGGTCACATGCCCGTGTAGAGTCATAGCATCCATTTCTTAAAGGCTGTTCTCAGGAGGGCTCACCAGGTGGAAGGTAAGTTTCTCCTCAGGCGTATTGTTCTCCCTAATGGCTCATTGCCCTGAATAGGCCCTTTGTTCACACCTCCCTCCCTACCCTCACAACACACAGAATTGCCCATCTGTCCATGCACACCCTGTTCCTTGCCCCCATAACTCTCAGTGGTACCCGCCTGCCCATTCATATCCAACTCCATATCCCAGAACCCCCAGTCCATGAAGGTTCCCCCACCCCCATAACTATCAGCTATGTCAGACAGCGATGCCCCTCTCCCAGAACCCAAACCAGGTGCCAGATTCCACAGCACCAGCTCATAGAAATACCTCCTCAGACGAGGTTGAACTAGTGTCTGCCTGCACTGGGGAAAAGGGGGAGATCAGCCTGAACTGCCTTTCTGAGGGTGAAGGGAACCCCAGCAGCAGCTCTGCTGTGCAGGGCAGGAGAGAGCGACAGACCCGGCGGGAGGGAGAGAGGACGTGGAGACTAAAAGGAGCCAGTATCTCTTCTTCAAAATGACACAAAGCTTTAACGTATTGCATCCAGTTAGAAACCCAGACACCCCTTCCTGAGGCTGCTTTTCCATCTCGGCAATTGCTGACGTTACCACAAGAGTGTAGTGGGGCTGCTCATGTGAGGAGCGATGTTCCCAATTGGGGAAGGTGTCAGAGACAATCTGCTACAGTGTGGTCCACATTACGGTACAGTCTGAGACACCCCCCTACCGCTGAAGGCCTCATTATGCCTCTTTGGTCTGTGCATGAGGCAGGACGTCCATTCCCTATTTCACCCAGTTTCAGGACTCCGCACCACTGTGATCTGGATGCTGCACATTCCCACCCCACACACACACTCAGACACACACACACACACACACACACATACACACACACACACACACTGTGCATTCCTGGACTCCCCCGCATTGAGATTTCCAACATTGTCTGGTTTCCTCTAAATCATAAACACGCTGTTCTTTTTACTGCCTTCTGGGGCTTCTCATTCTCTCCAGATGTAGAGATGCAGGGGTACAAGGAGACCAGACCCCTCTCCTTCCCTGAAAAAAAATGGTTATCCTAAGTGGTTCAAAGCCTCTAAGCCTGTGAGTCTGATATTTCAGCAACTGTCAGTTCTTTGTTAGTGCAAACGAGCTCACCCGTCCTTAGAGGCCACAGGACAACTGCAGTTGAAGTCATAGGAGACTCATGGCCGGTGTAAATCAGGCCATTTATTTACATCCCCACATGTAGATTCAGGTTGAATTCCTGACCATGTTGAGAGTTCATCTCAATGGGACCAAGGTTTCACCCTCGGTGTTTAACGTTCAGCTCTGAGCTGTGAAATCATGGCTTCAGGTCCTGCTACAGAGAGTGCTACTCTGTTAGGGTGCTGAAAGCGTCTGTACTAAACCCTCAGTTTTGGTGACATTCTGAGACTGGGAATGAAAGATGGGGATTCCAAAACACCCGGGCCTTGATTTTGCTCTCAGGGAGGCCAGTGTCAATCTGGAGTGACCCACTGAAGGCAGAATGTGAGAGCAGAATCTGGCCAGTGTGCGACCCATTCTTGTTGTGATTCTTCCGGTAACACAGATACCCACGGCAGAGGGTTTGGCTCCACTTTCCAACAAGGCAGTGAAGTTACTGAATTGGAAACCTTGAGTGAACCAGAGGAAAATCCACATAAAACCAAAAAAGCAAGCTACTGAGACAGGTAGGACACTGTCAGAGACCAGGAACTGATCTTAAAAACAAATTTTTCTCTGAACAATTTCTAGATAATTTCTCTCTGAACAATTTCTAGATCATTTCTAGTTCCAATTTTACCGGGTAAATCCATTGGTGTTTCTGACAATACTAAACAATTCATGTTGCCGTGCTGGTGAATTCCTGCTCAAATGGTTCTTGACATGAACCCTGGAACCCTCCCTGAGCCCTCAGCACTAACTTTAATGCAGAAACAAACAACTCACCGAAATCCTGCTCAGCAGAGAGAGGAAATCTCCTTACAGCGACAGGAAGGCAGAGCCCTGAGAATCACTATGAATCTCCCATGTCTGACACTCGCCATACAGGACAGTGACCTTATGATTCCCCTGAACATCCCTACAGACTCTCAGGTTGGCAGGCCTCCCAGACAATTCCCTCAGCTCCATGAGCAGAGGGACAAACAGAAAATAGACCCTGGAGAACTTCAGGTTGAGAGCCTCCCCAGGTAATGAAGAAATGATTCTAGGGATACAAGGGGCTCAGATTGTCATGGCAAACTGAGTCTTGCAGACTGTTCAGCTTAGAAATAGATGATGGCTTTCTTTTCTGTATGGTTTACTGCTATCTGCACTATGGGTGTGGGAATGCTGCCAGACGATATGGGACAACAACCATTTTCAATTGCTTGTAGCAGCGCACCACTGCATACCGCCCATGCAGTTGTAATATCCAGTCCATTAGCCTCCGAAAATTCATAGCCACCCTAAGTACTTGGAAAAGGCTTTCTTCACCCAGGATTGTGGAATCAAAGGTATTTGCCAGTATTTCTTTGTGAGGTCTAAAGTGGATATCTGGCAGCTCAAACTGTTCGAATAATTCATCCACTCTCTGCATCGGGAAAGCATCACATTTCAATACTGTGTTGATCTTTCAGCAACCGATGCAGAAACGGGTTGTGCTATCCTGCAGCGGAACTAGTCCCATGGGAATTCTCCTCTTACTGTGTGATTCCTTTACCATTCCCACAGCCAAAATGACCTGAGGTTCATCTCACATGGTATTCCACTTTTCACGAGGGAACAGCCGCAGAATTTGGCTGATGTGTTGGTCTGTGACCCTTTCAGTATGGTGGTGTTATTACTAGGTGTGCCCCGATGAGAACACAGGGGAAAAGGAATCAAACCATTTCTATATCTTCATCTTTTGTTCAGGCTACAGTCCCTCCCCCATGATTGCATCACAGGTGCCCGAGGGCCTAATTTGGGCTCCAGAGAGTATGAGTGTGATGTGTGTTGTGCTCCTCTAAACAGCCAGCTGGGTTGGCCTTTTTTCACAATGCTTTGCTGGTGATTCAGCCTCTCCAGGCCCTGTTATCACCCAAGTACAAACCGCAGATATCAGCTAATTTCCCAGCTCCCCAGGCTCACCCCCTCACTGGAATATAAACCCAAAATTATACCTTCCTGCTCAGGGATCTGTACAACGTAAGCTCATTCATAGAGTTCGCCCGCTGCTCAATGTGGAAAGGCCATACAACAAGCCTGTGTTAACAAGAAACTAGTGAGGAAAATAGAAAGGAGTATAAACATTGGCAAATGAAGGGTAAAAATGTAATTAGGAAGGCCAAAAAAGAATGTGAAGAACGGCTAGCCAAAGACTCAAAAAGTAACAGCACACAAATTGTTAAGTACATCAGAAGCAGGAAGCCAGCTAAACAACTGGTGGGGCCCCTGGACGATCAGGCTGCTAAAGGAGCACTGAAGGATGATAAGCCCATTGCAGAGAAACAAAATGAATTCTGTGCATTGGTCTTCATGGCTGAGGATGTGAGGGAGATTCCCAAACCTGAGATATTCTTTTTAGGTGACAGATCTGAGGAACTGTCCCAGATTGAGGTATCATTAGAGGGAGGTTTTGGAACAAATTGATACATTAAACTGTAATAAGTCATGAGGCCCAGATGGTATCACCCAAGAGTTCTGAAGAAACTCAAATATGAAATTGCAGAACTACTAATTGTAGTCTGTAACCTATCATTTAAATCATCTTTTGTACCAGATGACTGGAGGAGAGCTAATGTGATGCCAATTTTTAAAAAGGGCTCCGGAGTCTACACAGACTACTTCAGGAGTTTCAGGGAGAAAAGGGTAACCTGGGTTGATGATAGGGGAATCTGGCTCCTTCGCTCTCTCTGAAAGCAAAATGAAAATAAGAAAGAAAAACTTGTAGCACCTTAGAGACTAACAAATTTATTTCAGCATAAGCTTTCGTGGGTTAGTACCCACTTCATCAGACGTTTCATCCCTTTTTTCAATACTCTGAAACAAAAACCGAAGATGAGATGCAGGTTGATAATTGACAATTGTCAAGATCAAGTGATAGTACATATCTTAACTGTGGAAATCTATTTCTTTAAGAGCTCTCAGTATTCTGCCCTTCTTAATGGTGGATGATTTAGTCTTAATCCAAGTCATTTTCTCTGAAAAATAAACAGAAATTTGCTTTCAGTGAGGTATAGTCAAATCAACTCTCGTGAGAAGGCAGACTCCATTAAACAGTTTCTCTACCATATGGAATGCTGGTTCTTCTTAAGAGGATGTAGATGCCTTGCCTTTCACACCACTATACCTCAAGACCATAGGAAACATTTGTCCCAATAAATCATCTTTGGCTCAGGATTTCTGCCATGAGCTCTTTAATTGTCCTGCATCTTGCTTCATCTCTCACAGATGTAAGCCTGATTTCAGTACCGGGCAAACTGGTTGAAACTATAATAAAGAACAATATTGTCAGACGTATAGATGCACATGATTTGTTGCAGAAGAGTCAACATCATTTCTGTAAAGGGAAATCATGCCTCACCGATCTACAAGAATTCTTTGAGGAGGTCAACAAATGTGGAGAAACTGGATCCAGAGGATATAGCATACTTAGATTTTCAGAAAACCTTTGACAAGGTCCCTTACCAAAGGCTCTTAAGCAAAGTAAGCTGTCACAGGATAAGAGGGAAGGTGCTTTCATGGATTTGTAACTGGTTAAAAGATGGGAAACAAAAAGTAGGTATAAATGGTCAGTTTTCAGAATGGAGAGTGGTAAATATCGGTGTCCCCCAAGGGTCTGTACTGGGGCCAGTCCTATTCAACATATTCAGAAACGAACTGGAAAAAGGGGTAAACAGTGAGGTAGCAAAATTTGCAGATGATACACAATTACTAAAGATAGTTAAGATCCAGGCAGCCTGCAAAGAGCTACTAAAGGATCTCTCAAAATTGGGTGACTGGGCAACCAAATGTCAGATGAAATTTTATGTTGGTAAACACAAAGTAATGCACATTGGAAAGCATAATCCCAACTAAACATATAAAATGATGGGGGCTAAATTAGCTGCTACCGCTCAAGAAAGAGATCTCGGAGTCATTGTAGACAGTTCTCTGAAAATGTCCACTCGATGTGCAGTGGCTGTCAAAAAAGCGAACAGAATGTTGGGAATCATTAAGAAAGGGATAGATAATAGGACTGAAAATATCATATTGCCTCTATATATATCCATGGTAATCCCACATCTTGAATACTGCGTGCAGATGTGGTTGCCCCATCTAAAAAAAAAAGTATATTGGAATTGGAAAAAGTTCAGAAAAGGGCAACAAAAATTATTAGGGTTATGGAATGGCTTCCGTATGAGGAAAGATTAATAAAACCGGGACTTTTCATCTCAGAAAAGAGACTACTAAGGGGAGATATGATGTGTTTGCTTGAGTACTCTGTACTTAGCTCTTCTTAGGAATGTGTTTTTCTCAAATATCAGCCCTGTTCTTGCCAGATTCTGTGAGCAGGGCCTGCCTCTTGCTCACAGCTTAACTTTGCTTTATTAGCAAGGTCTTGACCATTACTTTAGCTCAGGCCTCAGGCCTCATACCAGGCCCCTGATACAAGGGCTTATGTTTCAGGGCCTCATCTAACTACACTAGCTATCTAACAAAATCTTTCACTTGTTGTAATAGACCAATATGTTAAAAACGAACCAGATCTGTTTCTTGAAACAGCATTGTTTTTTTAAGTGATTTGGGGCGGATGTGGGAAAGAGGCAGCCATGACTGTGTCACTTCCCCCCCCCCCCAAACCCCCCCCGCCCCGCAATTAACCTTGTGCAGCTTAGGCAGAGCTACTGCAGAGGGAGCCCAAATGTCTTGCTCCATGTTTTACTCCTCACCAGCAAAAGGAAAAGCGGTTAAAGTTTTGGAGAGACATGGAGACCCTCAGCAGAGACTTTGAGGCAGTGAGGCAGATCTCCCATTGTTATAACAGAACTTGGTTATTTTTCATACTACTTGGACCATCCACTTTCGGGTGGGTGCTGTGCTGGGCACTGTACCGGGGAGCGGGGGGATTCTGAGGCAATATTATGTATAACTCTCTTGTGCTCTCCCTTGTCCTGCACCTCAGTTTCGCCCTTTGCTGGGGCCCAGGCCAGAGCTCTGTCTGTCCAGGACTTTTCAGAGAGCATTTCACAGAGTGAAACCTTGGGGCTATTGTAGGTAAAATAGTCATAGTAATAGCACTGTACATCTAAAAATGAAGATTCTCTACATCCTAGTGAGGAGGAGAAGATGGAAGATGATAACATACAAGTAGGATCTGATGAAATGAAATGAAAAAGAGTCCCAAAATAATTTATTTTTGGATCATGGCCTGCATTCGCTTCTGCTAGGACCAAGTGCAGATGCCGCCTCCAGCCATTGTCACTGCTCGCTCTACCAGGGTGCAGGCCTCCTCGGCAGCTTTTCTGGCCCATGCGCCTATTCAGAACATCTGCAGAGCAGTCACCTGGTTGTCTGTCCATACCATCATGCCCCACTCTGCGCTGACGCAGCAGGCCCAGGACAATGCTGAGTTGGGCAGGGCACCGCTAAGCTGTAAACTCTGACCCCACCTCCATGGACACTACTTGTGAGTCACCTAAAATGGAATCAACATGAGCAAGCACTCAAAGAAGGAAACAACAGTTACCTACCTTTCTGTAACAAGGTATTTTCCATCTCCCACCCTCCTACCCCTCTGTCAGAGTTGCAGGAAAGAAGGAACCGAGAGGGCGCAGGGCCGTCGGCGCCTAATATACCACCGCATAGGAGGGTGCCACAGTCGACCCTATGGATACCGCTACGGCAGAAATCTCTGACAACTGTGCACATGGGTACGCATACACCTAAAATGGAATGGACACGAGCAACACATCTCGAAGAACAAGTTATGCCAAGGTACGTAACCATTTTTTCTCCAGATCATTTATGAATATGTTGAACAGCAGTGGTCCCAGCTGTTCTCTGATATTTGGCCGTGCGTGTGTGTTCTCCATGTGTGCTGCCCCAGCTCTGCGCAGATTTTGGCACAGCAGACCTCGCACGAACCACTCAATGACCAGAAGATCTATTAAGGTATGACAACTGGGTTGGTTGTCGACAAAGCATGGAACTAGCACTTGGCAGACTCTACAAGTACACTTAGGGTACGTCTATACTCATGCGTCCCGTCGGAGGAGTCCAATCGATCTTCTGGGTTCGATTTATCGCGTCTTGTCTAGACGCGATAAATCGAACCAGGAAGCGCTCCCCCGTCAACGCTGGTAATCCTGCTCCACGAACGGAGTAGGCGGAGTCAACGGGGGAGCCTGCGCGCCGCGTGTGGACCCCGGGTAAGTACCTTTTCATTCGAACTAAGATACTTCGACTTCAGCTACGTTATTCACGTAGCTGAAGTTGCGTATCTTAGTTCGAATTGGGTGGTTAGTGTAGACCAGCCCTAAGACTTGTATGCTCATGACAATGGATGCAGTTCAGACATGGGTTGGGACTTTCCATTGCCCCCTGGTGTCATAAATATAAAGGGAAGGGGGAGAGGGTCGGATGCAGTGCTATAAAATCCTCTTACCAGTAAAGGGTTAAGAAATGCAGGTAGCCAGACTGACACCTGACCTGGCTGGCATCTGACCAATGAGGGGACAAGATACTTTCAAATCTTGGGAGGGGGGAAGGCTTTGTGTGTGGCTCTTTGTCTGAGTCAGAGTGATCTTGGGAGACAAGAAGGACCTGCATCAGGAAAAAGATCTTGGAGTCAACGTGGATAGTTCTCTGAAGACATCCACGCAGTGTGCAGCGGCAGTCAAAAAAGCAAACAGGATGTTAGAAATCATTAAAAAATGAATAGAGAATAAGACAGAGAATATCTTATTGCCCTTATATAAATCCATGGTGCGCCCACATCTTGAATACTGCGTACAGATGTGGTCTTCTCATCTCAAAAAGGCTATATTGGCATTAGAAAAGGTTCAGAAAAGGGCAACTAAAATGATTAGGGATTTGGAATAGGTCCCATATGAGGAGAGATCAAAGAGGCTAGGACTTTTCAGCTTGGAAAAGAGGAGACTAAGGGGGGATATGATAGAAGTATATAAAATTATATGTGGTGTGGAAAAAGTGATTAAGGAAAAATGATTTACTTGTTCCCATAATGTAAGAACTAGGGGCCACCAAATGAAATTAATGGGCAGGAGGTTTAAAACAAATAAAATGAAGTTCTTCTTCAAACAGCGCACAGTCAACCTGTGGAACTCCTTGCCTGAGAAAGTTGTGAAGGCGAGGAATATAACAGGGTTTAAAAGAGAACTGGATAAATTGATGGAGGTTAAGTCCATTAATGGCTATTAGCCAGGATGGGTGAGGAATGATGTCCCTAGCCTCTGTTTGTCAGAGGGTGGTAATGGATGGCAGGAGAGCGATCACTTGATCATTACCTGTTAGGTTCACTCACTCCAGGGCACTTGGCAATGGCCATTGTCGGTAGACAGGATACTGAGCTGGATGGACCTTGGTCTGACCCAATACGGCCATTCTTATGTTCTTATGTTCTTATATGGTAGGCTCTCTTCCCACTACAGTCACCAGTGTCTTCTCCTTGCTCCCAGTCATGTCTGGCTCCTAGAGCCGAAAAAATGCATTCATTAAGCTCAGGCATGAGCTTGCAGGCATAATGCCTCCAGTTGACTCCTAGGGACATGTTCATAGATTCCAAGTCCAGAAGGAATCATTGCAAATAGGTCTCTGTTTGTTTTGGTTGGTGAGCTTTCCCTGTGTTAGAGGGAGGGGTTATTCGTGTTTTTTCTGTAACTTTAAGGTTTTTCCCAGAGGGGGAATCCCTCTGAGTTTGGAAATTGAGTACCCTGTAAAATAGTTACCATCCTGATTTTACAGAGATGATTTTACCTTCTTTGTTTTAATAAAATCCTTCTGTTAAGAAGCTGACTGTTTTCTATGGTTTTTAAAACCCCGGGGGTGGGTTTTTAGATCACTGTGTAACCAATTGGTTAGGAGATTATTCTCAAGCTTCCCAGGAAAGGGGGTGTACGGGCTTGAGAGGGTATTTTGGGGGGAAGGGGAACTTCAAGTGGTTCCTTTCCCAGATTCCTGTTTAAAACACTTGATGGTGGCAGTGAGAGAAGCATTTCTCAGGGTGCAGGGAATTTTGTACCTTGGGGGTTTTAACCTAAGCTGGTAGAAACAAGCTTAGGAGATCTTCATGCGGGTCCCTACGTGTTTACCCTAGAGTTCAGAGTGGCGAGGGAACCCTGACACTTGGGCTGGCCAAAGATACTCCCTCTGAGATGCACTGAATATCGGGATGTTTTTGTGAGGGTACTTTGTACTTAGATCTCCTTAGGAATATGAATTTCTGTAATATCACCCTATTCTTGCCAAATTCTGTGAGAAGGTCCTGCCTCATACCAGGCCTTTTATGCAAGGACTTATGTCTCTAGCTCTCTTCCTACTACATTAGAATATGATCTGGTCCTGGTGGTTTATTACTGTTCAATTTATCCATTTGTTCCAAAACCTATTCTAGGGACACCTCAATCTAGGACAGTTCCTCAGATTTGTCACCAAAAAAGAATGACTCAGGTTTGTGAATCTCCCATGCATCCTCAGCTGTGACGACCGATGTAAAGAATTCATTTAGTGCTCCTTTAGAATCTCCACCATCCAGTGACCTCATACTTGTTATGGCCTTCCAGCATGACTGTGAACCACTGATAACTGCTATCAGTTTTCCAACCAGTTTTGCACCCACCTTATAGTAGCTCCGTTTAGGTTGCATTTCCCTAGTTTGTTTATGAGACGGTCATGCAAGACAGTATCAACAGCTTTACTAAAGTCAAAATATACCACGTTTATCACTTCCTTCCTATCCGAGAGGGTTGTTACCCTGTCAAAGAAAGCTACGAAGTTGGTTTAACACAGTTTTTCACAAATCTATGCTGATTGTTACTTATTACCTTATTATCTTTTAGTTGTTTGCCAATGTATTGCTTAATTATTTGCTCCATTGTCTTTCCGGGTACAGAAGTTAACCCAACTGGTCTGTATTTCCACAGGTTGTCCTTAATGGCTGAAATATATCAGCTTCTTGAGTATTCTAGGATGCAATTCCTCAGGCCTGATGACTTGAAGACATCTAATTTGTCCAAGTAATTTTTAATATGTTCTTTCCCTATTTTAGCCTCTTCAGATTCTACCTCATTTTCACTGGCATTCAGTATGTTAGACGTCCACTCACCACAAACCTTCTTGGTGAAAAATTAAACAAAGAAGTCATTAAGTAACTCTACATTTCCACATTTTCTTATATTATTTCCCCCCTCCCCCATTGAGTAATGGGCTTTCCTCGTCCTTGGTCTTCCTCTTGCTTCTAATGTATTTGTAGATTTTTTTTTGACGTCTCTAGCAAGTTTGATCTTGTTTTGTGCCTTGGCTGATTTTGTCCCTATATACTTGTGTTATTTGTTTATACTCATCCTTTGTAATTTTGTAGAGCCGACAAACCCCGGTCGTCGGTGAGCGGGATTGAATCTGACTCATTCTGTCTCTCTCTCTCAGTAGTCTCAGTGCCAGCCACTAGATGGGACAGAACACCTCACCTAGGAGGGGTTACAATTTGACCTAGTTTCCACTTTTGGTAGGACACTTTTTTTATTTTTGGATCATTGACGATCCCTTGGGTAAGCCAGGTTGGTCTCTTGCCATATGTCCTATCTTTCCTACACTGTGGGATAGTTTGGACATGTGTCCTTAATAATGTCTCTTTGAAAAACTGACAACTGTCTTCTTTTTCCCCTTAGACTTGCTTCCCATGGGATCTTATCTATCAAATCTATGAGTTTGCTAAAGTCTGCCTTCTTGAAATCCATTGTCTTTATTTTGCTGTTCTCCCTCCTACCACTGCTTAGAATCATAAACTCTATCATTTCATGAATACTTTCACCCAGGCTGCTTTCCACTTTCAAATTCTCCACTAGTTTCCCCCTATTTGTCAAAATAAAATCTAGAACAGCCTCCCCGCTAGTAGCTGTCTCCACTTTCTGAAATAAAAAAAGTGTCTCCAATACATTCCAAGAACTTGTTGGATAATCTGCGCCCTGCCGTGTTATTTTCCCAACAGATCCCTGGGTAGTGGAAGTTCCACATCTGCACAAAGTCCTGTGCTTTGGATGTTTTCGTTAGTTGTTTAAAAAAGCCTCATCCACCTCTTCTTCCCGATTAGTTGGTTTGTAGTAGACCCCCTTCCATGACATCAGCATTTGGTTTTTACCCTTTTATCCTTACCCAGAGACTTTTAACAAGTCTGTCTTCTATTTCTATCTTAACCTCAGTCCAAGTGTATACATTTTTCACATAGAAGGCAACACCTTCCTTTTCTCCTTGTCTGTCCTTCCTGAGCAAGCTGTACTCTTCTCTACCAATATTCCAGTTGTGCATATTACCCCACCAAGTCTCCGTGATGCCAACTATGTCATAGTATGTCAAAATGCTAGTTTATTTACTAGTATTTTGAGTTCTTCCTTCTTATTCCCCATACTTCTTGCATTAGTATACAGACATCTCTTGTCTCTTGCGTCTGGATCCTTTCCAGTTTTTCGACATCCTTCCTATACATGGGTGACTAAAATACTCCATCTAAGGCCTAACCCTATTTGCAGTCCCCTGTTCACTAGCACCCCTTGGTCACCTACCCTCTAGCTTTTAAAGCGTTCTCTCCTAGGTTAGCTCTACCATCTCACTAATCACACAGGAGAAGGGTGATCACAAGGCTGATTCAGGCAGACTACAACTGACTCAGTAACTGAAATAACTGAAAATAACTGTGTTTTTCTTTCACTTTCAGATTATTTCAAACAGCCAAACAACCTTGCTCACCTCAAAGTTAGCACTCACACCTTGCTTGTTAAGCAGGGGGATCTCCTTCTCCCCCTCCCAAACTCCTCTGTTTGCGGTCAACTGTTCTCTAGCTCCCCTTGGTTGCTTAGCCTCTGGCTCTTAAGGCCTTCTTTGACAATGTGAACGGATTGTGTGTGTTTTTTTAAGTTCCAAACAAAAAGCGACTGCACAAGGCAGTAAGTTATTTGACTCAAAGGTGATGTCATAGTCTAACACAGCGGTCCCGTTATCAAAAATACACCGTTTAATAACTGTCACCAATAAGCTCTTGGCGAATGTCCTCAATTCCTGCAGTAGCTTTCCTCTATTAGCACTTTCTAATGGCTTCCTCGGAAATTGGATGTACAAAATCATTTACATGTTGTTCACCGGATCACTGCACATACGACAAAGAAGTTCAGCTTTGTAGATGCTTTCTTTGTCTTTGGCTATGTGAACACATAGCATTAGTTCATCGAACTGATCAAGAAAGGAGTTCATAGGGTTTAATAGAAAGCCAACTTCCATCAGAAGGCTGCAGTACCTTGTAGTGATCTGGAGGTTATGGAAAGGCTGAGTGATAGGGTGTGCAGGGGGTGGGGGCTGATGGGTGATGCTGAAAGAGGTGAGGTGATGATCAGAGAGGAAAGGAGAGAGCAGTGCTTGGTGATGGAGTGATAAGATGTTAAGTGTGAGGAGCTTCTCAGATGGCGAACTTCCACAATGCTGAGTTCAGCCAAACTGGGACAGAGCACCCTTGATTAAGAAGGAGATATCCTTTCCCCTCTTGTCACGTAGGTTCAAAGTCAGTGGCCTCTAGGCAAGAATATTCTGAAGGTGTATTTTCCCACTTTGTCACGAAGCTCTTTGGTTTTGACCCCATAAATGATAGGGTTGAGCATGGGGGGGACGAGGAAGTAGAGGTTGGCCAAGATTATGTGAATGTGGGGAGCGATACCCTGACCAAACCGGTGTGTCAGAGTGGAAAAGAAGAAGAGAGTACAAGACATCAGCATGACACAGATGTGGGCTGTGCAGGTGTTGAGGGCTTTCTGGTGGGCTTTCTTGGAGGAGATTCTGAGGACGGCCCCAATAATCAGACCATAGGACAGGGCAACGAGCATCAGGTCTAACCCTAAGACTACAAATGCCATCACCAGGCCATATGCTCTGTTGACTGTGATATCCCCACACGACATCTTTGCCACAGCCATGTGCTCGCAATAGATGTGGGGGATAATGCGATTGGCACAGAATGGCAGCCTGCTCAGGAGCAGGGGTAGGGGAAGCATGAAGAGAACAGCTCTCAACAAACCTAGAAGCCCTAGCGTAGCTATTCGTGTGTTGGTGAGGATGGTGGCGTATCTCAAAGGGCTACATATAGCGACATAGCGATCAAAGGCCATTATCACGAGGACGGCAGACTGCATAACAGAAACTGCATGAAGGAAGAACGTCTGGGTGAGGCAGCCAGCCACAGTAATGCCTTTCAAATTGAACCAAAATATACACAGTGCCTTTGGTATGACGGAGGTAGATATGCCAATGTCTGTGAGTGCCAGCATGCAGAGCAGCATGTACATCGGCTTGTGCAGGGTCTGCTCTTTGCTTACAACAAACAGAACCATGAAATTTCCCAACAGGCCGATAATGTAGAACGTAGAGAAAGGGATGGAAATCCAGCCGTGGGCAGCTTCCAGGCCAGGGATGCCCGTTAGGATAAATGTTGAAAGGCCAGAGGGGGTGAGGTTGGAAGCTGCCATGAGGTGGTGGATGAGTCGATCAGGCACAGAAATGCTCAAGGTGCCTGTGAAGGGAGGGAAACAGAGATGGGGGGTTACACACTAGATACCAGTACAGTAAATACGAGAAAGGAGCGTGAGCGGTGATGTGGCAACATTTACAGATGGCACCAGATTATTTAGGTCATAGTCTAGTCCAGAGAAGTCCTCATAGTGAACTAACCCTGCCAGGTGAATGGGCTGCATGATGAAAGATGAATTTCAAGGTCAATAAACTGCAATGTGTATGCCCAATGTAGGGAATACTGGAACTCCTCAACCACTTGACGAGTTTCTAATTTAAGTGTATGAACTCAGAAAAGGGTCCTGGGCATCATAGCACACAGCTCTCTGAAACCCTGCTCACAGTGCAAGCATGGACAGAAACTAAGCAAAACATTGGGATCTGGAAGGAGTTTCATGGGGAATCATACAGAAAATACAATGCCATGAGATCAGTCAAGTCAATATTTACCACTCCTCTGGACTCCTCTGTGTAGTACTGGGCACCCTTCTCACCCAAGATATTGCAGAAATAGAGGGACTCGGGCAAGGGCAATGAGAATGATTAAGGGCCCAGGAAAACTCTCACACAGAGAGAGGCTGAAAAGACTGGGCTTGTGTGATGTTATGAGTATAATATAATATCTCATTAAAGGTGACAGGGCCAGAAAGGGTTAATGAACTCACAGACTGACCTGACCCATGGCCGAACTGTAAAGACTGCTTAGGAAGAGATGTAAAGGAATAGAGCTTTGAAATGCAGCCGGCATTGTTAGAGATAGAAGATTAGATGTTTGCTCAGCACTTGTGATGTAAGCAAACAAGTCCTGTCTCTGGCTATAGCTTTGATTCAAAGATCAAAAAAGGAATATTAACATTTAGGAAGATATTTGAGTGAAATAGTATTATTGTCTGTGTCTCTTTGAAGATTGTGATAACCTGTGTCTGAACTGTGTAATGGATACATTATCCTGTGCTAATTGCCATGATGTTTGGAAGGACAGTTCAGCCTATTGTTTTCTCAGGCCAAATGGCTGCTGGAAATGTATAAGAACCCTGGGACATGATCCTTCTTCATCTCAGATCTGCTTTGGGTTTCAAGAGGGGGAAACCCTGAGCCATAAGGATTGAAATCCCCAGTCACTGACTGGAGTCACCCTGAATATGGACATTGGACTATAACCTATGGACTATTTCTAAAAGGACTTTTGGCAACTACAAGCTCATCTCTGCGATGTATCTGAACCTCAAGAATTGAATTCAAGTCTGTATGTATACTGATCTATTAACCAACACCCTCTCTCTTTTCTTTTTTAATAAATTTTAGTTTAGTTAATAAGAATTGACTAGAAGCGTGTATTTGGGATAAGATCCAAGTTATTATTTGGCCTGTATCTGGGCTGATCCTTTGGGATTGGAAGAACCTGTTCTTTTATATGATGAGTTAAGATTTTCAGTAATCATCATCATATCTGACAGTGTGTGTCTGGGTGGAGGCCTGAGGCTGGGTACTTTAAGGGAACTGTGTTGTTTGGACTTTTAGTAACCAGTGGGGTACTATAGAGGCTGTTTTGTGCTGGCTGGTGAATCTAAGTATTGGAATATCCACCAGCATTTGGGGTTTGTTTGCCCCGTTCTATTTGCAGTTCACCCTGATTGAGTGACCTCAGCCGGCTCCCACGGGCAGCACCGTCACAGATTGTTACCTTACAAAGATGATGAATAAGAGTGGACATGAGGAAAGTCCATAAAATACTGACTGGTAGAGAGTAGATGGAGACTGTTCTCCCTGTCTCATAAAATGAGATCAAGAGAATGTTCAATGAATCTGAAATGTGGCAAATTCAAAACAGATTAAAACAAAGAATGCTTTCCTCACTCAATGCCCGATGAGACTGAGGAACTGATTGCCACAAGTGGTAGTTGTGGCCATGAGCTAAGCAAGGATCAGGAAGGGTTTGGGCATTTACATGGACAGTAAAACTATTTAGTTACAATAGTTAAAGCTAAATAAATGTTTTGGAAAGCCTATCCGCCCACCTGCTTGAGGGCACAAGCCAATATCAAGCTGTAAGTTATTAGGGTGAGAACCTCGTACTTTCAAGTCATCCCCCCCATCCACCTACTTCTGGGTTTCTTACACATTTTTCTGCAGCACCTGGGGCTGTCACTGTCAGAGAGAGGACACTGAACTAGATGGACCATAGATCTGATCCACGATGCAATTCCTATGTTGGAAAGGAGCCAAGTTTCCCCCATGGAAACAGAAGTTACCACTCTGGGCTATGACTCTGTGCTCAACAGAATGGGCATGAAGGGCACAAGGGTCTTGGTATTTAGGGCTACAGGCCTGGACCTCTGTTACTTCCCTTGTTCATTTTGGTGAGACACTTTATTGTCTGAGACATACGTTGCAGGTGTTAACTCATAGACTCATAGACTTTAAGATCAGAAGGGGCCATTATGATCATCTAGTCTGACCTCCTGCACAACGCAGGCCACAGAATCTCACCCACCCACTCCTGGAATAATCCTCTCACCTATGTCTCAGTTATTGATGTCCTCATATCATGGTTTAAAGACTTCAAGATGCAGAGAATCCTCCAGCAAGTGACCCGTGCCCCACGCTGCAGAGGAAGGCAAAACACCTCCAGAGCCTTTGCCACCTCCAGGGCCTCCACCAACCAGACAAATCGCTCCACCAAGTAAGAACAGCCATGCACCACCCCCCACAGAATCGAGAAAGAGCTATCAATCTGTCACTCCTTTCCAGATGAGTTACCTGACAAGTGTAAGCAGGAGACACATGTGAGCAACTCAGCTCATAACTTTTCTCGTGCCTGAATATCGATGAAGTTTGCAGATGACACAAAAATTGGGGAATGGTAAATAATGAAGAGGACACGTCACCGATTCAGAGCAAACTGGATGGCTTGGTAAACTGGGTCAAAGCAATCAATATGTGTTCTAATATAGTTATGTAGATATCGACATCTAGGAACAAAGAATGCAGGTGATGCTTACACAGTGGGGGACTAGAGTGGGATACGTAATGTCTCTTAACTAGATTTGGGGGCCTGAAGGGATAATTAGCTAAAAACATGAGGTCACAGTGTGACCATGTGGCTAAAACAGCCAATGTGATCCTGGGATGATAACCAGGAAAATCTCTAGGCGAGGCAGAGAAGTTATTTTACCTCTGTATTTGGCACTGATGCAACTGCTGCTGGAACCCTGTGTCCTGTTCTGCTGTCCAAAATTAAATATGGATGTTCAAACACTGAGGAGGGCTCGGAGAAGAGTCACAAGAATTATTAAAAGATTAGAAAACCTGATTTATAGTGATAGACTCAAAGATCTCAGTCTATATCTTTTAATAAAGATGGTTAAGGGGTGATGACAAAAGTCTCTAAGTACCTACTGTAGTAGGAAGAGTGCCTGAAATATAAACCCTTGTATCAGAGGCCTGAACTAAACTGGTCAAAACTTTGCTGATATCAAGGAAAGTCAGGTTGTGAGCAAAAGGCAGGCCCTCCTCACAGATTTTGGCAAGCATAGTGCTGATATTGGAAAACCACATATTCCTAAGAGATGCAAGGCACAGAGCACTCACGCAAGCACATTCCAGAAAGGGGGTGACACCAGAACAACTCAATACCAGCACATTCGCCAGAGATAACAGGAACACACTGACCTAGCCCAAAGATTAGGTCAGGATGACAGCATGATGGATAGAGATGTTTTGATCGAACCCACAGCTACAAGGCAATGGGCGGCGCTCTAATAGGTCATGTTGGATTGAGCCCTATGAGGAGAAGTTCTCATGTGACTAATATTACACTAGGTGTGTATTTCACGAGATTCGGGGAGCCTGTTATACTGTATAGATGAATGTTTTAGGTGAGAAAAATAATGACTTGAGCCCATAAAATATCTGCATTGAGGAATGAATTTACAACCCTCGCCATTAGTGACTAACAGAGCTGGCTAGCAAATGGTCCCAGAGCATCCTGGGTTTAACATCTATGTCCCAGTGACACACTGTTTCAGGCAGCTGCCAGTAGCTCCTGCAAGTCCCACCCTCCCCGCACCCTACGACACACACACTGTGTGTTCCTGGACCTGCCCCGGCGAGATTTCCAACACCATATAGTTTCCTCTAAGCCAGACTCCCTGAAAGAGTTGTTCTACTGATTGTTCTGAACCTTTAAGCCTGTGAGTTTGAGATTTTGGTAACGATCTTGTCAGTTATTCTTTGGTCCAAATGCGCTCATCCATCACTGGAGGCTCATGGCTGGTGTAAATCAAGCCATTAATTCAAGCCCCTACATGAGGATTTAGGGTGAACTCCTGGACCTGTTGGGAGTTCTGCCATTGATCTCAATGGGATCAGATTTACCCTTAGTGTTTAACTTTTGGCTCCCACCTCTTACATTCAAGCCCTCAGGTCCTGCTACAGAGAGAGCTATTCTGTTAGGATGCTGAAAGAGTCTGAAGGAAATCCCTAGTTAACGTGCAGCTCTGAGACTGGGCATGAAGGACAGGGATTTCAACAAGACAGGGTTATTTCTCTGAGGGAACCCAGTGTCAGTGATCCATGGAGGCAGAATGTGAGTGAAACCCTGTGCATCCCATTCTTGTTGTGAAGCCTTTGGCAGAGGCTTTGGCTGCACTTCTTAACAAGGCAGTAAAGTTACTGAATTAGAAAACTTGAGTGAACAGGAGGAAAAACCACACAGCCCAAAAAAGGAAGCTCCTCAGACAGACAGAAGGACACAGTTTGAGAGAATGAACTGATTCACCAAGGGCAAGTCATGCCTGACCAAGCTGATTGCCTGCGATGGTGAGATAACTGGCTCTGTGGATATGGTAAAAGCAGCAGATATGATATATCTTGACTTTAGCAAAGCTTTCGATATGGTCTGCAACAGTATTCTTGCCAGCAAATTAAAGAAGTATGGATTGGATGAATGGGGTATAAGGTGGATAGAAAGCTGGCTAAATTGTCGGGCTCAATGGGTGGTGATCAATGGCTCAATGTCTAGTTGGAAGCCGGTATCAAGCGGAGTGCTCCAGGGATCAGTCCCGGGGATGGTTTTGTTCAACATCTTTATTAAGGATCTGGATGATGGGATGGATTGCACCCTCAGCAGGTTCACAGATCACACTAAGCTGGGGGTATAGGTAGATATGCTGGAGGTAGGGATAGGGTGCAGGTTATTGGAGGATTAAGCCAAAAGAAATCTGACAAGGTTCAACAAGAACAAGTGCAGAGTCCTGCACTTAGGAAGGAAGAATCACAGGTACCAATACAGGCTGGGGACCGACTGGCTAAGCAGAAGTTCTGCAGAAAATTACCTTGGGATTACAGTGGACAAGAAGCTGGACATGAGTCCACAGTGTGCCTTTGTTGCCAAGAAGGCAAAAAGCATATTGGGATATATTAGTAAGAGCATGGCCAGCAGATCGAGGGAAGTGATTATTTCCCTCTATTCAGCACTGGTGAGGCCACACCTGGAGTATTGTGTCCAGTTTTGGTCCTCCCACTACAGAAGGGATGTGGACAAATTGGAGAGAATCCAGCAGAGGACAACAAAAATGACTAGGGGTCTGGGGCACAAGACTTACGAGGAGATGATGACCAAACTGGGGTTATTTAGTCTGCAGAAGAGAAGAGTGAGGGGGGATTTGATAGCAGCCTTCAACTACCTGAAGGGGGGTTCCAAAGAGGATGGATCTCGGCTGTTCTCAGTGGGGACAGATGACAGAACAAGATGCAATGATCTCAAGTTGCAGTGGGATGTCTAGGTCGGATATTAGGAAATACTGTTTCACTGGGAGCGTGGTGAAGCACTGGAATGGGTTACCTAGGGAGGTGGGGGAATCTCCATTCTTAGAGGTTTTTAAGGCCCGGCTTAACAAAGCCTTGGCTGGGATGATTTAGCTGGTGTTGGTCCTGTTTTGAGCAGGGGATTGGAATAGATGACCTCCTGAGGTCTCTTTCAACCCTAAAATTCTATGATTCTATGATCATAAAAACAAATATTTCTCTAAACTCTTTACAATAATATTTGAGTTCCCAGTTTTACCAGGTAAATCCCTTGGTGCTTTTGACAATACTAAAAATTTCAAGTTGCTGTACTGGTGAATTCCTGCGCAGATGGTTTTTCCTTGAACCCTTCCTGAGCCCTTAGCACTAACTTTAATGCAGAAACAGGCAACTCACCTAAATCCTGCTCAGCAGAGAGAGAAAATCACCTCACAGCGACAGGAAGCCAGAGCCCTGAGAATCAGCGTATGAATCTCACATGTCTGACACTCGGTGTGCTGGACAGCGACCTTTACGATTCCCCTGTACAGTCCCTGCAGACTCTCAGGTTGGCCAGGATTCCCAGACAATTCCCTCGGCTCCATGAGCAGCAGGAAGAGCAGAAAATAGACCCTGGAGAACGTCAGCCTGAGAGCCTCCCCTGGGAGTGAAGTAATTATTCACTGATAACAAAGGCTCAGATTCTCAGGGCACACAGAGTCTTGCAGAGTTTATACAGTTGTCCAGCATTACAATAACACCAGAGAGAAAAGGAAGAGCATCATGTATCTATCAGCATTTCCATGCTGCTGCCCATCGTCATAGAAACTGAGCATCTCCTCCCGACTGAGGAGCAATGGAAAAGCTCTGGGAAATCCTTGTTTCAAATACAGAGTAATAGCCCCTCCCATCTGACAGCCTCTGTCTGACCAAGTGCAGCAGAGATTCCTCCTGTTCAGTCATAAACCCCCCATAACACAATATCGTGCCATGGGCAGGAGCAGCTTTCTAAGCCCCTTCGGTGATCACCATGTGCCCTGAAGGCTGGGGACTGCTCGAGTCACTGCACCGGCTATAATTAGGAGAGGGAGGGTGGAGGGAGAAGTTCAGAGGCACAGAAGTGAGTTAGGTGACCAGTGTCCATCCACATTCACTGGGACTCAGGTTGTTAAAGGCACAAAGGCAGTAGGCACCAGATATAATCTTGGCCTCCACAACATCCTCTGGCATAGAGTTCCAGAATATAGGTCCAACGTTTCCCTCAATGGCTATTAGCTAGGATGGGCAGGGATGATGTCCCTAGCCTCTGTTTGCCACAAGCTGGGAATCGGTGATAGGGGATGGATCCTTCATGATTCCCTGTTCCGTTCAGTCCCTGTGAAACACCTGTCTTTACCCAGTCGGAAGACAGGATAATGGGATACATGGATCTTCGGTCTGACCCAGTATGGCTGTTCTTATAACTAAGGGGGAATATGATATTCACTTATGCACTTGTGAATGTTGTGCAGAAAGTGTATACAAAAAATGTTGTTTACTCCTTCACATAACACAAGAACTAGAGGGCACCAAATTAAATTAATAGGCAGTGGGTTTAAAACAAACAAAAGTAAGTATTTCTTCACACAATGCACAGTCATCTCTTTCCCAGGGGATCTTGTGGCGGACAAGACTGAAACAGAGTTCAAAGAAGAATTAGGTAAATTCATGGAGGATAGGTCCATCAATGGGAATTAGCCAAGTTGTTCAGGGACACAACCTCATGCTCTGGGTGTCCTAGCCTCTGACTTCCAGATGCTGGGACTGGATAATAGGGGATGGATCCCTCAATAATAGCCCTATTCTGTTCTTTGCCCCTGAAGCATGTGGAACAGGTCACTGTCAGAAGACAGGTACTGGACCAGATGGACCCTCAGTGTGATTCAATGTGGCCAGTTTTATGTTCTTATCTGAGTCTCCTTTTTCTTCCTGCCAGCAAGTCAAAGAAGGATGGGCTGGATGAATGGACTATAAGGTGGATAGAAAGGTGGCTGGATCATCGGGCTCAACGGGTAGTGATCAATGGCATCATGTCTAGCTGGCAGCCGGTATCAAGCGGAGTACCCCAAGGGTTGGTCCTGGGGCAAGTTTTGTTCAATATCTTCATTAATGATCTGGAGGATGGCGTGGATTGCACCCTCAGCAAGTTTGCAGATGACAGTAAACTGGGAGGAGTGGTAGATACGCTGGAGGGTAGGGATAGGATACAGAGGGACCTAGACAAATAAGAGGATTGAGCAAAAAGAAATCGGATGAGGTTCAACAAGGACAAGTGCAGAGTCCTGCACTTAGGATGGAAGAATCCCATGCACTGCTACAGACTAGGGACCAAGTGGCTAGGCAGCAGTTCTGCAGAAAAGGATCTAGGAGTTACAGCGGATGAGAAGCTGGATATGAGTCAACAGTGTGCCCTTGTTGCCAAGAAGTGTAACTGATTTGGGGCTGTATAAGTAGGAGCATTGCCAGCAGATTGAGGAACATGCTCATTCCCCTCTATTCGGCACTGGTGAGGCCTCATTTGGAGTACTGTGTCCAGTTTTGCGTCCCACACTATAAGAAGGATGTGGAAAAATTGGAAAGAGTCCAGCGGAAGACAACAAAAATGATTAGGGGGCTGGAGCACATGACTTATAAGGGGAGGCTGAGGGAACTGGGATTATTTAGTCTGCAGAAGAGAAGAATGAGGGGGGATTTGATAGCTGCTTTCAACTACCTGAAAAGCGGTTCCAAAGAGGATGGATCTAGACTGTTCTCATAGACTCATAGACTTTAAGGTCAGAAGGGACCATTATGATCATCTAGTCTGACCTCCTGCACATGCAGGCCACAGAATCTCACCCACCCACTCCTGGAATAATCCTCTCACCTATGTCTCAGCTATTGAAGTCCTCAAATCATGGTTTAAAGACTTCAAGATGCAGAGAATCCTCTGGTAAGTGACCCGTGCCCCATGCTGCAGAGGAAGGCAAAAAACCTCCAGGGTCTCTGCCAATCTACCCTGGAGGAAAATTCCTTCACGACCCCAAATATGGCGACCAGCTGAACCCTGAGCATGTGGGCAAGACTCACCAGCCAGACACCCAGGAAAAAGTTCTCTGCAGTAACTTCTAACATCCCATCATTAACCATTGGTCCTATTTACCACTGATGGCAATTCATTGACCTTTGTCTAAGATCATGTTATCCCATCAAACCATCCCCTCCATAAACGTATCTAGCTTAATCTTGAAGCCAGATAGGTCTTTTGCCCCCACTGCTTCCCTTGGAAGGCTGTTCCAGAACTTCACTCCTCTGATGCTTAGAAACCTTCATCTAATTTCAAGTCTAAACTTCCTGATGGCCAGTTTATATCCATTTGTTCTTGTGTCCACATTGGTACTGAGCTGAAATAATTCCTCTCCCTCCCTGGTATTTATCCCTCTGATATATTTAAAGAGAGCAATCATATCTCCCCTCAGCCTTCTTTTGGTTAAGGTAAACAAACCAAGCTCCTTGAGTCTCCTTTCATACGACAGGTTTTCCATTCCTCGGATCATCCTAGTGGCCCTTCTTTGTACCTGTTCCAGTTTGAATTCATCCTTCTTAAACATGGGAGACCAAAACTGCACACAGTATTCCAAATGAGGTCTCACCAATGCCTTGTACAATGGTACTAACACCTCCTTATCTCTACTAGAAATACCTCGCCTAATGCATCCCAAGACCGCATTAGCTTTTTTCACGGCCACATCACATTGGTGACTCATAGTCATCCTGTAATCAACCAGGACTCCGAGGTCCTTCTCCTCTTCCGTTACTTCCAGCTGATGCGTCCCCAGCTTATAACTAAAATTCTTGTTATTAATCCCTAAATGCATAAACTTACACTTCTCGCTATTAAATTTCATCCTATTACTATTACTCTAGTTTACAAGGTCATCCAGATCTTCCTGTAGGATATCCCGATCCTTTTTTGAATTGGCAATACCTCCCAACTTTGTGTTATCTGCAAACTTTATTAGCACACTCCCACTTTTGGTGCCAATGTCAGTAATAAAAAGATTAAATAAAATTGGTCCCAAACCTGAACCTTGAGGAACTCCACTAGTAACCTCCCTCCAACCTGACAGTTCACCTTTCAGTATGACCCGCTGTAGTCTCCCCTTTAACCAGTTCCTTATCCACCTCTCAATTTTCATATTGATCCCCATCTTTTCCAATTTAACCAATAATTCCTCATGTGGTACTGTATCAAATGCCTTACTGAAATCGAGGTAGATTAGATCCACTGCATTTCCTTTATCTAAAAAATCTGTTACTTTCTCAAAGAAGGAGATCAAGTTGGTTTCTTTCTAAAGCTGATCCCCTTTCCTGCACACAAATCTTTCAGGGCTTTTTTGTCAAGACCCTCATATGCACTTTGCTCACCCATTGCAACCGCTCTTTAACCAACCCAACTCTCAATACCAAAATTCAAATTTGGATAGCGTGGGGTTCTGACCCAAAGCTTAATTGACCTGGTTCTGTGGATCCTTGCACGACTACGCCACTGTAACGATGCTGATTCTGGCAAGACCCAACTGAGAGTGCCAGTACAGGACAAATTGCTTCAAACAGGGCAACTACAGCCCAAGGCTGGGGTTTTTCCACCTCTAAGGCAAACCAAACCAGCCAGACAGAGGAGACTTTGGTTTTACCCCACTGGCTAACCACAAGTCACACAAGCAATCCCCTAAGACACTCCAGCTTCCCAGTCTCACCACCAGTGCCACTCGTTATGGGGACAACTGGTCATGAAAACCAATGCCCCAGTAAAAGAAAAAGGTCCTCCCGATCCCAATGGACCAAGCCCCCAGATCCAGGTCAATATACAAATCAGATCTTACCCACAAATCACGCTGTTGCCAATCCTTTAGAATCTAAAATCTAAAGGTTTATTCATAAAAGGAAAAAGGTATAGGTGAGAGCTAGAATTGGTTAAAAGGAATCAATTACATACAGTAATGGCAAAGTTCTTGGTTCAGGCTTGCAGTAAAGATGAAATAAGCTGCAGGTTCAAATCAAGTCTCTGGATTACATCCACAGCATGGATGGGTCCTTCAGTCCTTTGTTCAAAGCTTCCATGTGTAGCAAGGTTCCTCCAGAGGTAAGAAGCAGGAAATGAAGACCAAATGGAGATGAGGCAGCTGCCTTTTATAGTTTCTTCCAGGTGTAAAGACACCTCTTTGTCCTTATTGTGGAAAATCACAGCAAAATGGAGTCTAGAGTCACATGGGCAAAGTCTCTGCATACCTGGCTGAGTCACAGGCATGTCTGCCTTCTCTCAATGGGCTAATTGTATAGTCGATGGTCCTTAATGGGCCATCAGCATGCCTGGCAGAGCTGATAGCTTGTCCTGGGTCCCAGAAGCCCAGCCCCAGTTTGAAATACAGACATACAGTATAAAGCCATTGAACTACAGACAGTATGAAGCCAATATTCATAACTTCAACTATAAAACTGATACATGCATATAAATGGCATAATCATAACCAGCCAAGCATAACCCGGTCTTAGACACCTCATTTGACCCCCTTTATACAAGATTTGGTGCCACTACAGGACCGTGGTTGTAACAATGATCTATATGGTCCCAGTTATTGTCAATAACGTCACACTCTCATTAAGCTGTTCAAGTTTGGCTTCTACCTCGGATATGGTAATATCTACCCCCACATCCTTATTCCCATTTGTCATGCTGCCACTATTCCTAAGCTCCTCATTAGCCTCATTAAAGACTGAGGCAAAGTATTTGTTTTGATATTGGGCCATGCCTAGATTATCCTTAACCTCCACTCCATCCTCAGTGTTTAGCAGTCCCACTTCTTCTTTCTTTGTTTTCTTCCTATTTATATGGCTATAAAACCTTTTTCTATTGGTTTTAATTCCCTTTGCAAGGTCCAATTCTACATGCCTTTTAGCCTGTCTCACTTTATCCCTACATGCTCTGACCTCAATAAGGTAGGTTTCTTTACTGATCCCTCCCCTCTTCCACTTCTTGTATGCTTTCTGTTTTTTCTTAATCACCTCTCTGAGATGCTTGCTCATCCAGCTTGGTCTAAAACCCCTGCCTATGAATTGTTTCCCCTTTCTTGGGATACAGGCTTCTGATAGCTTCTGCAACTTTAACTTGAAATAATCCCAGGCCTCCTCCGCCTTTAGGTCCATAAATTCTTTAGTCCAATCCACTTCCCTAACTAATTTCCTTAATTTATTAAAGTTAGCCCTTTTGAAATCAAAAACCCTAGTCTCAGATTTATTTTTGTTTATCCTTCCATTTAGTTTGAACTGAATTAGCTCATGACCACTCGAGCCAAGGTTGTCCCCTACAACCATTTCTTCAATGAGGTCCTCACTACTCACCAAAACCAAATCTAAAATGGCATCCCCCCTTGTTGGTTCAGCAACTACTTGATGAAGGAATTCATCAGCTATCACATCTAGGAAAATCTGAGCCCTATTATTATTACTAGCACTTGTTCTCCAATCTATATCTGGGAAGTTGAAGTCTCCCATGATCACACAGTTCCCATTAGTATTTACTTCCTTAAAAACATTAAAGAGGTCTCTATCGATATCCAAATTAGATCCCGGTGGTCTATAGCACACCCCAAGCACTATCCCAGGGGAGGCTCTAGTAGTTTTCTTCCCCAATGTGATTTTTGCCCAGACAGACTCTGTCTTATCCATTCCATCACTTTTTATTTCTCTACAGTCTACCTCATCATTGATATACAATGCTACTCCCCCACCTTTACCTTTATTTCTATCTTTCCTAAACAGCACATACCCTTCAATACCTGTACTCCAGTCATGACTACTATTCCACCATGTTTCGGTTATTCCTATGATATCTGGTTTCACTTCCTGGACCAGTAGCTCTAATTCCTCCATTTTGTTACCTAGGCTCCTCGCATTGGTGTACAAACATCTTAATTTTTGCTGTTTAGCCTCACTCACATTCTTTACCCAATTTGGTATGGACATTGTACTGCCAGTATGACCTATTTGACTAGTATCCACTCTGCCCTTCCTCCTTATGTACATTCTCCTACCCCCGGCTATATCCTCTCTTACTTCGTTGTCTTCCCTCTTAATGTTAAAATCCGGCATGGAGATTACCTGGACATCTCCCAACCGTCTCCCCCAAATTCATAGTTTAAAGCTCTCTTGATCAGTTGTGCCAGCCTCCATCCTAAAAGTCTATTTCCTTCCCTACTCAGGTGAAGTCCATCCCGAGAGAACAGTCCTCTGTCCATGAATGCCTCCCAGTGGCCATACATCCCAAAGCCATACATCCCAAAGTTCTCAGTGGTAGTAGATGAGAGAGCAAGGAGTAATGGTCTCAAGTTGCAGAGGGGGAGGTTTAGGTTGGATATTAGGAAAAACCTTTTCACTAGAAGGGTGGTGAAGCACTGCAATGGGTACTTAGGGAGGTGGTGGAATCACCTTCCCTAGAGGTTTTTAAGGTCACGTTGGACAAAGCCCTGGCTGGGATGATTTAGTTGGGGATTGGTCCTGCTTTGAGCAGGAGGGTTGGACTAGATGACCTCCTGAGGTCCCTTTCAACCCTGACCTTCTATAATTCTATGATTCTATGACTTGATCACAATTTGTCAGTACTATGTGGGGAACAAATATGTAACAATAGACTTTTCTGCCTACTGCACAGAGGTGTAATGGGATCCAATGGCTGAAAGTTGAAGTTAAACAATTTCTGAGTGAAAATGAAGCATATATTTTTTTTAATAGTGAGAGTACTTAATCATTGGAACAATTTACCGAGGGTCTTGGCAGATTCTCCATCACTGAGAATTTTTAAATCAAGGTTAGATGTTTCTCTAAAAGATCTGCTCTAGGAATAATTTTGGGGAAATTCTCTGGCCTGTGCACTACAAAAAGTAAGACAAGATGATCACAATGATTCCTTCTGGACTTGGAATCTATGAACATGTCCCTAGAAGTCAACTGAGGCATTATGCCTGCAAGCTCATGCCTGAGCTTAATGAATGCATTTTTTCGGCTCTAGGAGCCAGACATGACTGGGAGCAAGGAGAAGACACTGGTGACTGTAGTGGGAAGAGAGCCTACCATATAAGAACATAAGAACATAAAAATGGCCGTATTGGGTCAGACCAAGGTCCATCCAGCCCAGTATCCTGTCTACCGATAATGGCCATTGCCAAGTGCCCCGGAGTGAGTGAACCTAACAGGTAATGATCAAGTGATCGCTCACCTGCCATCCATTACCACCCTCTGACAAACAGAGGCTAGGGACACCATTCCTCACCCATCCTGGTTAATAGCCATTAATGGACTTAACCCCCATCAATTTATCCAGTTCTCTTTTAAACCCTGTTATATTCCTCGCCTTCACAACTTCCTCAGGCAAGGAGTTCCACAGGTTGACTGTGCGCTGTTTGAAGAAGAACTTCATTTTATTTGTTTTAAACCTCCTGCCCATTAATTTCATTTGGTGGCCCCTAGTTCTAACATTATGGGAACAAGTAAATCATTTTTCCTTATTCACTTTTTCCACACCACATATAATTTTATGTACTTCTATCATATTCCCCCTTAGTCTCCTCTTTTTCAAGCTGAAAAGTCCTAGCCTTTTTGATCTCTCCTCATATGGGACCTATTCCAAATCCCTAATCATTTTAGTTGCCCTTTTCTGAACCTTTTCTAATGCCAATATAGCCTTTTTGAGATGAGGAGACCACATCTGTACGCAGTATTCAAGATGTGGGCGCACCATAGATTTATATAAGGACAATAAGATATTCTCCGTCTTATTCTCTATTCCTTTTTTAATGATTTCTAACATCCTGTTTGCTTTTTTGACTGCTGCTGCACACTGCGTGGATGTCTTCAGAGAACTATCCACGTTGACTCCAAGAACTTTTTCCTGATTAGTTGTAGCTAAATTAGCCCCCATCATATTGTATGTACAGTTGGGGTTATTTTTTTCCAATGTGCATTACTTTACATGTATCCACATTCAATTTCATTTGTCATTTTGTTGCCCCGTTACTTAGTTTTATGAGATCTTTTTGAAGTTTTTCACAGTCTGCTTTGGTCTTAACTATCTTGAGCAGTTTAGTATCATCTGCTAACTTTGCCACCTCACTGTTTACCCCTTCCTCCAGATCATTTATGAATAAGTTGAATAGGATTGGTTCTAGGACTGACCCTTGGGGAACACCGCTAGTTAACCTTCTCCATTCTTAAAATTTACCATTTATTCATACCCTTTGTTCCCTGTCTTTTAACCAGTTTTCAATCCATGAAAGTATCTTCCCTCTTACTCCATGGCAACTTAATTTACGTAAGAGCCTCTGGTGAGGGACCTTGTCAAAGGCTTTCTGGAAATCTAAGTACACTGTGTCCACTGAATCCCCCTTGTCCATGTAGCTGTTGAGATTCTACAGGCTTGTGGTTTGGGGCTTCCGTTGACATCTTTAGATTCAATGTGAGGCAGAGCAGCTCACCAGACAGGGCTGATGTTTGACAAAGTCAGCCCCTCCACAGTAATTGTATCCTGATTGAGGGTTGGCAGGTGTTTAAAAAAAAAGAAGAGGTTAAATGACAAAGTTAAAAATAGCCCCAAAGGAGCCCAAAATGCATGTAGTGTAAAAATAACAATAGCGTTATTTTATTATTTATTTCTAATTGCATTCAATGATGGTAGTCAATGTCCACATTTTGAGTTGAACTAGTCTGTTGCTGTTAGGCCAGGTCTACATTGTGTGGGGGGGGTCGACCTCCGATACGCAACTTCAGCTACGTGAATTGCGTAGCTGAAGTCAGCGTATCGTAGCTCGACTTACCTGGCTGTGAAGACGGCGACAAGTCGACCGCTGCCGCTCCTCCGTCGACTCCGCTTCTGCCTCTCGCTGAGGTGGAGTTCCAGAGTCGACGGGGAGCGCGTTCGGGAATCGATTTATCGCGACGTACCCTGAGTTTCTAAAAGGCAACATTTCATCCTCGCTGTCTTGGTTGGAATAGAATGCTTCCGCTGCTGGTCAGACTAATCAGCATTGACCAGTGCAATCATTTTTTTTTTCATTTGTGCAAACGGTTCACAGCAGATTTTGTGTCGTTGCCTCTACACTCTAACATGAAGAATGTTTTCTATAAGTTTCTCTTTAATCTTATTGTGCAGTTTTGTTTTTATCAAATTCACCTGAGAAAACAGTCTTTCATCTCCAGTGTTGTTAAAAGGTAGAAACAGCAATGAAAGAGCAAACAAGCCAAGTTCAAAAGCCTTTCCAGGATAGGGATGTGGTCAAAAGGTGTCCAGTCAATGGCTCAGGTATCTGGGAATGAAAAAATAGCAACAGATTTTGAAAATGTGTCTGTGACGGAACAGGCTCTTGAGCTTCCCAGCTCCCAGAGAGTGACCAGGCCATCAGCAGAGCCTCTGTCCTTGCAGAAATGGGACATGGATTAGCAGCCATGCCTGTGCAACAAATGCTGTCCTTTCTCCCATCCCCAGGGGCAGTGGGGAATCTGCCCGAGGATGTTGTGAAGGCCAAGACTATAATTAGTGCCTACTGCCTTTGTGCCTTTAACAAGCTGAGTCCCACTGACTGCATTGGGCACCTAACTCACATCTGTGCCTCTGAACATCTCCCTCCACCCTCCCTATCCTAATTACAGCCGGTGCAGTTACTCTAGCAGCCCGCAGGCTTCAGGGCACATGCTGATCACTGAAGGGGCTCAGGAAGCTGTTTCTGACCATGGCACGATATTGCGCTCTGGTGGGTTCATGACTTAGCAGGGGCAATCCGTGCTGCCCTCAATCAGACAGAGGCTATCAGACGGGAGGGGTTATTACTCTGTGTTTGAAACAAGGATTTCCCAGAGCCTTTCCATTGCTTGTCGCTTTCCCAGGGATTCAGTGCAGGGCTCGTCAGTTAGGAGGAGGAGGAGATGCTCAGATTCTATGATGATGAGCAGCAGCACGGACATGCTGATAGATAAATGAGCTTTTTTAAGCTTCGGCTCTTCCTTTTTCTCTCCGGGGATTCAGTACTGCTGGACAACTCTATCAAATCTGCAAGACTGTGTGCCCTGACAACCTGAGGCTCTGTTATTGACGAATCATTTCCCGGTGGATGCTCTCAGGCTGTAGTTCTCTAGGGTCTATTTTCTGCTATTCACACAGTCTTGGGAGTCCTGGCCAACCTGAGAATCCACAGGGACTGTGCAGGGGGATCATAAAGGTGGCTGAGTGTCAGACATGTGAGATTCCTACACTGATTCTCAGGGCTCTGCCTTCCTGTCACAGTAAGATTTCATCTCTCTGTTCAGCGGGATTTCGGTGAGTTGCCTGTTTCTGCATTAAAGTTAGTGCTAAGGACTCAGGAAGGGTTCAGTTCTGAAAGCATCTGGGCAGGAGTTCACCAGCATGGCAGCTTTTACTATTTAGTATTTTCAGAAACACCAGGGGAGGTACTTGGTAAAATTGGATCTACAAAATTATTGATTTTCAGATCAGTTCCTTTTCTCTTACAGTGTCCTTCCTGTCTCAGTAGCTCTCTTTTTGGGGGGACTGTCTGTTTTTCATCTGGTTCTCTCCAGTTTTTTCAATTCAGTTACTTCGCTGCCCTGTTAGGAAGTGCAGCCAAAGCCGCTTCAGTGTGTATCTGTGTTACTAGAGGAATCACAACAAGAATGGGCCACACACTGGCCAGATTCTGCTCTCACATTCTACCTTCACTGGGTAACTCCAGATTGACGCTGGCCTCCCTGACAGAAAAATGAGGGTCCGCCACATAAACTGGGGTTCCCTTCAGACTCTTTCACCACTCTAACAGAATAGTGCTGTCTGTAGCAAGAATGGAAGCCGTGATTTTCGTAGCTCAGAGCAAGACCCACTGAGTTCAGTGGCAAAACTCCCAACACGGCCAGGAGTTCACCCTAAATACGCATGTAGGGACTTAAATAAATGGCCGGATTTACACCAGCCATGAGCCTTCAGTGACTTCAACTGGAGTCGTCCTATGGCCTCTAAGGACAGGTGAACTCTTTTGGACCAAAGAAGAACTGACAGGAGAGTTGCTGAAACCTCACACTCAGAAGCTTAGAAGTTCAGAACAATCAGGATAACAATTTTTTTCAGAGATGGAGGGATGGAGAGATGGAGGACATCTGCTCTCTCTGTGCCCTGCACCTCTGGGTCTGGTGAGGACGAGAAGCCCCAAAAGGCAGTAAAAAGAAAAGCATGTATCTGGCTCAGAGGAAACCAGGCAGTGTTGGAAATCTCCCCGGGGAAGGCCCAGGAACACACGGTGTGTGTGTTTGGTGGAGTGGGGGAGTGTTCAGTAGCCAGATCACAGTGGCACAGAGTCCTGAAACTGGGCAAAATAGAGAATGTGCATCCTGTCTATTGCGCAGACCAAAGAGACGTAACGAGGCCTCCTGGGCAGGGGGGTGTCTCAGACTGTAACGGCATGTGGACCACACTGTCGAGAACTGTCTCTGACACCGTCCCTCTCCTAATCACCCCTCCGCCCGTGAGCAATCCCACTACAGCCTCGTGGTAACGTCAGCAATTGCCAAGATGGAAAAGCAGCCTCAGGATGGGGTGTCTGGGTTTCTAACGGGCTGCAATACGTTAAAGCTTTGTGTTGTCTTGAGCACGAGTTACTGGCTCCTTTTAGTCTCCACATCCTCTCTCCCTCCCATTGGATCTATCCATCTCTCCTTCCCTGCACAGGTGGAGCATCTGCTAGGGCCCCAGAAAGCCCCAGAAAGGCCATTCAGGCTGATCTCCCCGTTTCCCCCCGTGCAGGCAGACACTGAGTTTCACCTCATCCGAGGAGATATTTCCGTGGCTGTCGCTGTGGGGTCTGGCACCTGGTTTTGGTCCTGGGTGAGGAATATCACTGTGTGGCGAGGCTGGAAATTGGAGGGATGAAGAACGTACATGGACAAGCGGCCAGCGCTGGGGTTAATGGGGGCATGGAGCAGGGTAAACACAGACAGACTGGCAGCGCTGGGGGTTCTGCGGGTGTGGAGCGGCATGCACACGGACAGACGTGCAGGGCCAGAGGTTGTGGGTTAGGCAGAGGGGTGAACCCCGTCATTTTAATAACAAGTTCACCTTAGAATGAAAGAAATATGGACCCCAAAATCATTACACCTCTCTCAGAATCAATACAAAAGAACTGACAGAATTATACCAGCATTTTATAGTAATAAATGCACAAACAATCTAAACAAGGTGTATTACTTTTAGGATAGGAAGAAAATCAGTCTATGCATTATCAGTTTTATATCCTGCCCCTTCTTTGAAAGGGTTGGACAGGAAGTGAAAGTGATATACTTATAATTTATGGAAGTCAACAGTTTCAAACAGCACATAAAGTTATAACGACAATTGAATCAAAGCTGGAAAGGGGAAAAACAAGAGGACTGGTTTGTAGAATGAGGATGGAGGAAGTGAAGTTAATGTGTGTGAGGAAAGGGGAGGAAGATGAAACTTAGGGCTTGTCTACACCACCCACCCGATGCGGCGGGTAGCAATCGATCTTTTGAGGATCGATTTATCGCGTCTAATCTAGACGCGATAAATCGATCCCAGAACGCGCTCCCGTCTACTCCGGTAATCCACCCCGACACGAGGAGGAAGCGAAGTCGATGGGGGTGCGGCAGCCTTCGACTTTGCAGGGTCCACAGGGCGAGGTAAGTCGAGCGAGGTACGTCAACTTCAGCTATTCACGTAGCTGAAGTCGCGTACCTTACATCGACACCCCCCCCCATAGTGTAGACCAGTCCTTACAAGAAAGAAGTATGTTCACAATTCACTTATCCACGCCCGTTTCTCGTAGTGTCTCCCTCCACATTCCCAACTTTGCAAGACTTGACTGCCCACTCATGTTGGACTTCTGCAACTGTCATCTTGCTTTCTTCCACATAGACTCTTATGGATACACGGTCCTCTTTGAAATAATCTGTAAGGCTGCTACCCTCTTCTCCAAATCTCTTCCCAAGACCTGTTTCTGTCTCAACTCCGAACACCAACATTTTCATAATTAAGCTGAAAGTCATTTGGAAAAAGTTAATATGTACTAATGCAAATAAAGTAAAAACAAACAACTATCCTTCCCCGTCCCCCCCCCCCTTTTTTTTGTATGTTGTTCTTAGGCCGTAAGTTCTCTAGACTAGGCACCCTCTCTACTTTTATTTCTGTAGCATATAATGTAACAGGACTGCAATACTGATCGGAATACCTGGCCACTACTGTAATACAAATAATATGTTGTATTCTCCCTTTTCTCTTATCAAACAATGTGTTTTTCAGGATAGGAACTGTTTCCTCTGATTAGGAAACAGAGACTATTCTTTGGGTGCTACCATAATTGTAAATAATAATAAGGAATGGAAACCTATCTCCTTAAAAGCTGAGTTAGAGAAGCATCTTGAGTGGTTTAGGAGAACTAAAATGTTGCTGTTGTAATAAAAATAATCTTGAACAATAACTCCCCATCAAGAGTCATTTCTCCACATGGGCTTCCAGGATATTTGTGACTTCATATTTAAGGTGATAAATTCCGACTCTCATAGCTTTCCAAAAAACCTGGCTTATTTTTCTAGGAGGGAAAAAAAAACACAGCAAGTTCTGCTTCAACGGTCACAGGCTGAGTACAGGAATGTTGGGGATTTTTCTTTTTAAATCTGAGATAAATTGAACTGAGATTCTGAATGTTCTTTTAATTTTGAAAATAGTTTCCTTTTATTATCCAATAATAATTAAGTGACGTGATGTAAAAACTTCTGTATTGCTGAAATCTTAAATGAGAACTGCTTTCTATAGCTTATGTTATTGTAGTAATAATAGTTTAAAACCTATATTAGCAGGTTTAAAACAAATAAAAGGAAGTATTTCTTCACGCAAAACACAGTCAACCTGTGGAACCCCTTGCCAGAGGATGTTTTGAAGGCCCAGACTATAACAGGGTTCAAAAAAGAACTAGATAATTTCAAGGAGGATAGGTCCATCAATGGCTACTAACCAGGATGGTCAGGGATGGTGTCTCAAGCCTCGGTTTGCCAGAAGCTGAGAATAGGTGACAGGGGATGGATCACTTGGTGTGTACTGTGATACTCATGTCCCTGTCCTGAGTTCATACAAGTAAAATTAGAACCTTGTAAGATGTTTGAGAATTTCAAGCTTTTCACTCCAATGGCATAAATGTTGCCATTTTTGACATCGATGTTCATCTGCTATCATGTGGCCCATTCACCTGGCTTGGTTATCTCCCTCTAAGGACTTCTCTGGACTTGACAATGACCTAAATAATCTGGTGACATGTGTAAATGTTGCCACATCACTGCTCACCCTCTTTCTCATGCTTACGGTACTGTTATCAAATGTGTAACACACACACACCCGCATCTCTGTTTCTCTCCCTTCACAGGCCCCTTCATCAATTCTGAGCCTGTCTGATGCTTCAACTACCTCATGGCATCTTTCAACCTGACACCCTCTGACCCATCAGCATTCATCCTAACGGGCATCCCTGGCCTGGAAACTGCCCACATCTGGATTTCCATCCCTTTCTCTATATTCTATGTTATCATCCTCTTGGGAAATGTCACGGTTCTCTTTGTTGTAGGCAAAGAGCAGACCCTGCACAAGCCGATGTACCTGCTGCTCTGCATGCTGGCGCTCACGGACCTCAGCACGTCTAGCTCTGTCATACCAAAGGCACTGTGTATATTCTGCTTCAATTTGAAAGGCATCACTGTGGGTGGCTGCCTCACCCAGATGTTCTTCCTTCATGCGGCTTCTGTGATGCACTCAGCCGTCCTCGTGACAATGGCCTTCGATCGCTATGTTGCCATATGTAACCCTCTGAGATACACCACAATCCTCACCAATGCACGAATAGCTCAGCTTGGGCTTGTGGGTATGATAAGAGCTGTTCTCTTCGTTCTGCCCATGCCCCTGCTCCTCAGCAGGCTGCCATTCTGTGCCAACCGCATTATCCCACATACTTACTGCGACCACATGGCTGTGGTGAAGATGTCGTGTGGGGACATGACAATCAACAGGATGTATGGCTTGGTGATAGCACTTGTAGTCAATGGGTTAGACCTTATGCTCATTGCTTTGTCCTATGGTCTAATCATCAGGGCCGTCCTCAGAATCTCCTCGAAGACAGCCTACCAGAAAGCCCTCAACACCTGCACAGCCCACATCTGTGTGATACTGACGTCTTATACTCCCTCGCTTTTCTCCTCTCTGACTCACCGGTTTGGTCAGGGCATTGCTCCACATGTTCACATCATCTTGGCCAACCTCTATTTCCTCCTTCCCCCTATGCTCAACCCTATCATTTATGGGGTCAAAACCAAAGAGCTTCGTGACAAAGTGGGCAAATACATCTGCAGAAAGTGATCACGTGGGGCCATTAACTTTAAACCTGTGTGACAAGAGGGGGAAGGATATCTCCTTGTTAATCAAGCATGCTCTGTTCTCGTTTGGCTCAGCTCAGCATTGTGGAATTTCACAGTCTGAGAAGTTCCTCACATCTAATGTCTTATCACACCATCACGAAGTGCTGCTTTCTCCATTGCTGAGTTCCCTGTCTCTGAACATCACCTGATACCTTTTAATGTCATCCACCAGTTCCCACTCCTATCCCCCTGTCACTCGGCTTATCCGTGCCTTCCAGACCACCAGAAGATAGTTCCGCTTCCTGATGCCAGGTGGCTTTCCATTAGTTTCTTTGTGAACGGGATTCTTTCAGATAGCCAAAGACAAGGAAAGTAATAACAGTGCTGAACGTCTTTATCATATGCACAGTGATCCAGTTAGCAAAATTTACCTGATTTTAGTATGTCCAACCCTTCAGGAAGCCTGGAGGATAAACCAAAGTTTTCCATTGGAAAGTGCTGATACAGAAAACCTGCTGCAGGAATTGGGGATTTGGTGAGACTGTGGGTTTTTGAGAACCGGACTTCGCCGTGTTAAACTATGATGTCACTTTGGTGTCAAATTACTTGCTGCTTTGTGAAGTCAATTTTGGTATTGCTTTTAATCGGGACCTTACAAAATATCCACCAGCCTTTCCCATGCTGGAAGATGTCAAAAGTCGGTATTGAAATTTCATGTTGGAATTCGTGAAAAAGAGAGTGCCACCAAACGTCCAGGTGAATGAATCACTTGCAGTACTAAATCCTTCTATCGTGCATTACCTTGCACAACCTCTATTGGCTGATATCTCATTTTTGCCATTGTTTTCTGGAGACTTTGGACAGTTGGAGCATCAGTGGAGAGTTTTTCCTATGATGCACAGGCCTCATACTCAGGACAACCAAGTTCAGCAGTTTTGGGTTGAAGGTCTCAAATACATGGATGCCGTTGGGGACAAAGACTCCAGGGAACATGGCATATTTGCTCTGTTGTTGCTGTCACTACCTTTTAGCAATGTGCAGTTGAAAAAATTGTTTTCTCAAATGAATTTGATTAAAAAAGAAAGTGCAACAAGATGCAAGATGAGTTTTTAGAAAACATACTTGATGTTACAGCGTACAGACAACGACATAAAATCTGTTGTGAACATTTTTACCGGTGAAAGAAATGATTGTGCTGGTCACTGCTGATATGCATGACCAGCAGCAGAAGTATTCTATTTCTGACAAAGACAGCAAGGATGAAATGTTGCCTTTAGAGACTAACAATAACAAACTAATTCAACTCAAAATATAGACTACAGTCATTTAATAGAATTAGAAATAAATAATATTTTAAAATGTTCTTGTTGCTTTTACACTATCATAAATTCATAGAAGATTAGGTTGGAAGAGACCTCAGGAGGTCATCCAGTCCAACCCCCTGATCAAAGCAGGATCAACACCAACTAAATCATCCCAGCCAGGGCTTTGTCAAGCCGGGCCTTAAAAACCTCTAAGGATGGACATTCCACCACTTCCCTAGTTAGCCCATTCCAATGCTTCACCACCCTCCCACTGAAAAAGTTTTTTGTAATATCCAACCTAAACCTCCCGCACTGCAACTTGAGACCGTTCTTCCTTGCTCTGTCGACTGCCACCACTGAGAACAGCCAAGCTCCAGCCTCTTTGGAACCCCCCCTTCAGGTATTTGAAGGCTGCTGTCAAATGCCCCCTCCCTCTTTTCTTCTGCAGACTAAATAAGCCTAGTTCCCTCAGCCTCATAAGTCATGTGTCCCAGGCCCCTAATAATTTTTGATGCCCTCCACTGGACTTTTTCCAATTTGTCCACATCCTTTCTGTAGTGGGGTACCCAAAACTGGACATAATACTCCAGATGTAGCCTCAACAGTGCCAAATAGAGGGGCATAATTGTTTCCGTCAAGCTGTTGACAATGCTTCTACTAATGCAGCCCAACATGACGTTAACCTTCTTGGCAACAAGGGTGCGCTGTTGACTCGTATCCAGCCTCTCATCCACTATAATCCCCATCTCATTTTTTGCATAACTGCCCCTTAGCCAATCAGTCCCCAGCCTGTAGCAGTGCCTGGGATTCATTTGTCCTAAGTGCAGGACTCTGAACTTGTCCTTTTTGAACCCCAGATTTCTTTTGGTCCAAGCCTCCAATTTGTCTAGGTCACTCTGGTCCCTATCCCTACCCCGCAGCATGTCTACCTCTGCCCCCCATCTTAGTGTCATCCACAAACTTGCTGAGAGTGCAATCCATCCCATCATCCACATCCTTAATGAAGATGTTGAACAAAACCAACCCCAGCACCGACCCCTGGGGCACTCCGCTAGATACCAGCTGCCAACTAGACATCAAGCCATTGAACACTACCCGTTGAGCCCAAACGTCTAGCCAGCTTTTTATCACTTTATAGTCCATTCACCCAATCCATATGTTTTTAACTTGCTAGCAAGAATACTGTGGGAGACCATATCAAAAGCTTTGCTAAAGTCAAGATATATCACATCTACCACTTTTCCCATATCCACAGAGCCAGTTATCTCATCATAGAAGACAATCAGGTTGGTGAATCTATGTTTTCTGTTCCTTATCACTTTCCTCTGCTCCAAGAGCTTTAAAATGGATTCTGTGAGGACCTGCTTCATGTTTTTTCCAGGGACTGAGGTGAGGATGACTGGTCTGTAGTTCTCTGGGTTCTCCTTCTTCCCTCTTTTAGAGATGGGAACTACATTTGCCTTTATCCTTTCCTCTGAGACCTTTCCCAATCGCCTCAAGTTTTCAAAGATAATGGCCAATGGCCCTGCAATCACATCAGCCAACTCCCTTAGAACCCTCGGATGACTTAAATCCGGCCCCATGGACTTGTGTATGTCCAGCTTTTCTAAATAGTTCTTAACCTGTTATTTAATCACTGAGGGCTGCTCCCCACTTCCCCATACTGTGCTGCCCAATACAGCATTCTGGGAGATGATTTTGTCTTTGAAAACTCATGCAAAAAAGCATTGAGTACTTCAGCTTTTTCCACATCATCTGTCACTAGGTTGCCTCCCCCATTCAATAGGGGTCCCGCACTTTCCCTGACATTCATGTTGCTAACATACCTGTAGAAACCCTTCTTGTTACTCTTCACATCCCTCGCTAGCTGCAACTCCTATTGTGCTCTGGCCTTCCTGATTACACCCTAGCATGCTCGAGCAATTTTTTATACCCTCCCTAGTCATCCCTCCAAATGTCCACTTCCTGTAAGCTTCCTTTTTGTGTTTAAGCTCACCTAAGATGTCACTGGGTGAGGCAGCCACCCACAGTAATGCTTTTCAAATTGAACCAAAATACACACAGTGTCTTTGGCATGATGGATGTAGACTTGACGATGTCTGTGAGTGCCAGCATGCAGAGCAGCAGGTACATCGGCTTGTGCAGGGTCTGCTCTTTGCCTACAACAAACAGAACTGTGACATTTCCCAATAGGCTGATAATGTAGAATAAAAAGAAAGGGATGGAAATCCAGATGTGAGCAGCTTCCAGGCCAGGGATGCCTGTTAGGATGAATGTTGAAGGGCCAGATGGGGTGAGGTTAAAAGTTGCCATGAGATGATTGATGTGTCAATCAGCCTCAGAAATGCTCAAAGTGCCTGTGACTGGATCAGTTCAGATGAATGGAAGCGATGCTTTATTATCATATGTGCAGTGATCTTGTGAACAAAATTTACCTGATTTTTTTACATCTAATCCTTCAGGAGGCCTGGAGGGGAAACTAAATGTTAAATGCTAATACAGGAAAGCTGCTGCAGGAATTCCCGCTGTCGAAGACATCAAAAGCAGGTGTCAAAATTTCATGTTGGGGTTTGTGAAACAGGGATGGCCACCAAACATCCTGGTGACTGAATCACTTGCAGTACTAAGTCCTTCTATTCTGCTCAGCCCTGCATGATGTTGATTGGCTGAACTCATTTTTGCCATTGTTTTGTGGAGACACTGGAAACTTGGAGCAGCGGTGGAGAGTTTTGCCTATGGTTCACTGGCCTCATACTCAGGACAACCGAGTTGAGCAGTTTTGGACTGAGGTTCTCAAACACACAGACGCTGCCGAGGACAAAGTCTTTAGTGAACTTGGCTCATTTCCTCTGTTTTTGCTGTCACTACCTTCTAGCAATCCTGCAGTTGAAAGACTGCTTTCTCAGCTGAACTCGATGAAAACAAAATTGTGCAACAGGCTACAAGAGGAACTTTCAGAAAACATTTTTTGTGTTAGGGTGTATATGCAACAACACAGAATTTGTTGAGAATAGTTTACGCCAGTGGAAGAAATGATTGCACTGGTCATTGCTGATGTATGACTAGGAGCAGAAGTATTCTTCTTCCGATGAACACAGCAAAGATGAAATGCTGCCTTTTAGCGGCTAACAGTAATAAACTAATTCAACTCAAAATATGGACGTTGACTACCATGATTCAATGCATTACAAATAAATATAATAATGTTATTTTTGCACTACATGCATTTTGGGCTACTTTATGCTTATTTTTGACATTTGCTATTTTTGGTTTGAAATATCTGACAAACCTCAATCAGGATACAAGTACCAGTTTTTGAGTGTGATTTTGATTTTCATCTCATTTTGTTGTTAATGTGCATGAACTCCTGCTGGGACTTGTACATTTTTTAAAAAAAATTCAATTGTCCTTAGGTATCCAAAAAAAGCTTTCATTTGTTACTTGATATAGAGATCAACGTGTTAATAAAAAACAGCCTTTGTCTCAATAGATAGATTGGGCTACTTTTGGGCTAGCTTTTAAGTGATTTTGGGCTACTAATGTGGTCGAAATCTGGAAGCCGCAGTTAGGAGTCAGAGTTGGCCTGGAGGCAGAGCAGCAGCATGGGGGCTGAGAAGAGTGGAGCCAAAAGTTGGAGCAACGGAGGGGCAGGTGGTGACAGTAGGGCTGGTTGCTGCTCCCCCCTACCAGTAGGAATGCCCAGAAACTCCCCCCTACTCTGGGAGAGGAGGGGTTAGAGAGCAATTTGTAGGGAAGGGGCAATTGTGGGGCAAGTCCAGGTGCAATGGAGGAGCTTGCAGTAACTTTATGGGCGTTGGGGTTTAGGAGAAGCGGGGTGTGAAGATGGGGTTGGGTGTGGGAGGCAGAGGGAGGGGAGTCTGGATTGAAGGTGGGGTTGGCTCTGTGTGGGGGGGGAGAGAGAGGAGAGAAGGGAGAGTCTGGGTTGAAGGTAGGGTTGGCTCTGTGTGGGGGGGAAGAGAGAGGAGAGAAGGGAGAGTCTGGGTTGAAGGTAGGGTTGGCTCTGTGTATTGCGGTGGAGGGAAGGAGGGAGGGGAGAGTCTGGGTTGAAGGTGGGGTTGGCTCTGTGTATGGGGGCAGAGGGAAGGGGGGAGGGGAGAGTCTGGGTTGAAGGTGGGGTTGGCTCTGTGTATGGGGGCAGAGGGAAGGAGGGAGGGGAGTCTGGGTTGAAGGTGCGGTAGGCTCTGTGTGGGGGGGAAGCGAGAGGAGAGAAGGGAGAGTCTGGGTTGAAGGTAGGGCTGGCTCTGTGTGGGGGGGGAAGAGAGAGGAGAGAAGGGAGAGTCTGGGTTGAAGGTAGGGTTGGCTCTGTGTATTGGGGTGGAGGGAAGGAGGGAGGGGAGAGTCTGGGTTGAAGGTGGGGTTGGCTCTGTGTATGGGGGCAGAGGGAAGGGGGGAGGGGAGAGTCTGGGTTGAAGGTGGGGTTGGCTCTGTGTATGGGGGCAGAGGGAAGGAGGGAGGGGAGAGTCTGGGTTGAAGGTGGGGTTGGCTCTGTGTATGGGGGCAGAGGGAAGGAGGGAGGGGAGAGTCTGGGTTGAAGGTGGGGTTGGCTCTGTGTATGGGGGCAGAGGGAAGGGGGAGGGGAGAGTCTGGGTTGAAGGTGGAGTTGGCTCTGTTTATGGGGGCAGAGGGAAGGAGGGAGGGGAGAGTCTGGGTTGAAGGTGGGGTTGGCTCTGTGTATGGGGGAAGAGGGAAGAAGGGAGGGGAGAATCTGGGTTGAAGGTGGGGTTGGCTCTGTGTATGGGGGCAGAGGGAATGAGGGAGGGGAGAGTCTGGGTTGAAGGTGGAGTTGGCTCTGTGTATGGGGGCACAGGGAAGGAGTGAGGGGAGAGTCTGGGTTGAAGGTGGGGTTGGCTCTGTGTATGGGGGCAGAGGGAAGGAGGGAGGGGAGAGTCTGGGTTGAAGGTGGGGTTGGCTCTGTGTATGGGGGCAGAGGGAAGGAGGGAGGGGAGAGTCTGGGTTGAAGGTGGGGTTGGCTCTGTGTATGGGGGCAGAGGGAAGGGGGAGGGGAGAGTCTGGGTTGAAGGTGGGGTTGGCTCTGTGTATGGGGGCAGAGGGAAGGAGGGAGGGGAGAGTCTAGGTTGAAGGTGGGGTTGGCTCTGTGTATGGGGGCAGAGGGAAGGAGGGAGGGGAGAGTCTGGGTTGAAGGTGGGGTTGGCTCTGTGTATGGGGGCACAGGGAAGGAGTGAGGGGAGAGTCTGGGTTGAAGGTGGGGTTGGCTCTGTGTATGGGGGCAGAGGGAAGGAGGGAGGGGAGTCTGGGTTGAAGGTGCGGTTGGCTCTGTGTGGGGGGGAAGCGAGAGGAAAGTAGGGAGAGTCTGGGTTGAAGGTGGGGTTGGCTCTGTGTATGGGGGCAGAGGGAAGGAGGGAGGGGAGAGTCTAGGTTGAAGGTGGGGTTGGCTCTGTGTATGGGGGCAGAGGGAAGGAGGGAGGGGAGAGTCTGGGTTGAAGGTGGGGTTGGCTCTGTGTATGGGGGCAGAGGGAAGGAGGGAGGGGAGTCTGGGTTGAAGGTGCGGTTGGCTCTGTGTGGGGGGGAAGCGAGAGGAAAGTAGGGAGAGTCTGGGTTGAAGGTGGGGTTGGCTCTGTGTATGGGGGCAGAGGGAAGGAGGGAGGGGAGAGTCTAGGTTGAAGGTGGGGTTGGCTCTGTGTATGGGGGCAGAGGGAAGGAGGGAGGGGAGAGTCTGGGTTGAAGGTGGGGTTGGCTCTGTGTATGGGGGCAGAGGGAAGGAGGGAGGGGAGAGTCTGGGTTGAAGGTGGGGTTGGCTCTGTGTGGGGGTGGGCAAAGGGAGAACAGAAAGGAGAAACTGGGTTGAAGGTAAGGTTGGCTCTGCATGGAGCAGGTAGTAGAAGGGAGGGAGGTAACAGCTGGGGTTGGAAAGTGGGGGCTGGGCAATAGCAGGGTAATTGAGGAGAACCCCTGTGTGAAGGTGGGGGTTAATTGTGGGGCTGGGGGACAGAAGGAGGGACAAGGGAAGGGAAGAGCCCAGGTGTGAAGTTTGGGGCAGGGGCTTGAGGCTGGATTGTGATGGAAAAGTGTGTGTGCGTGTGTGTCTCAGTGGCCCGTTCTCCCACCAAAAGACGGGCACAAGCAATTTTTCTCCCTACACCCCACCCCGGTAACTTTACTGGTTCACTGGAAGTTATGAGGGATGGTGAGGCAAAGGGAGAAATACGCTAAAGAAATTAATTTGGGGGGGGGGGTTTAAAACATGATTGTACCAAAGTAGAAAATCCAGCTTTCAAAAAATGTATTTACAAAACATAACTTTGGGTGGAGGAGGGGAGGGAGATACAGATGAAATTCCACTGACAGCTACATCTGGGCCTAATATGGCTCATAAACGTGCCAATTAAGCACTTGTTTTCAGGGCCCCAAGCAGGTCATGAGTTTTTAAACAAAAAATAAAAACTAACAACCACCACCCACCCACCCACCCACCCACCCAAGTACACTAAATTCAAGAGTATTCTGGGTGTATTGATGCTAGCCCAGTTTGTTATCTATGGGATAAATGGAGCTCTCAATCAAGTGTGGCTTCAAATATCTTATTTTGGTTTTGAATAAAGATTTTCATTCCCATCCCACCAGTACCGGGTTTAGTATGGCACCAATGGTGCGTCGCACTAAGCCCACACTGGAAGGGGCCCACGATGACTACATGGCCCACAAATATGTTTGGTGCCAGGCCCACAAAAGATTAATCTGGCCCCGGGGGGCGGGGGACGGACAGGGCTGAGCTACAGCAGGGAGCTGTGTGGCCATAGCCAAATTAGAAAGAAAGGGAGTAGAAGGGGGCTGGCAGTTCCAAAAAGATGTAATTCCAAAGGCTCAGCATCAGGCTATTCAGATGCAGTGGAAAGATAAGAAGAGCCACTTAAATGTGTCCACACAAGAAGCCTTTTAGCTAGCTAAAAATCAAAATGAATACATTCAGGAAATGAAAGGAGGGGCATGTCACAAAGGAAGTATGTATGAGAATAGCACAAGTGTGTAAGTACAAAATCAGGAAAGCCAAAGCAAAGAATGAGTTATAGCTGGCAAGAAATGTTAGAGATAACAAGAAGGGGTTCTACAAATGTCAGACTATAAAGAAAGATCATAGAGAGTAAGGATCTGCTACTCAGTGGAGAAGGGGAGCTGGTAACAGAAGATGATAGGAAGGCAGAGCAAGAACAAATCAAAGCAAACCAGCTTGATTTCCTTATTTGTCAAGGTAAATTTATCGGTGGATGTGGGGAAAAGCAGTGGACATAAAAGCCATGCTAAAGTCCAGGTATACTGACGTAGTCCCACATGACATTCCGATAAGTAAGCCGGAGAAATGCAGGCTCAGTAGAACTACCATTAAGAAGATACATGATTGATTAAAACAATCACAAACAAAGAGTAACTATTAATGGAATGATGTCAGAGTGGAAGGAGGTCTCAAGTTGGGTTTCACAGGGATCTGTTCTGGGTCCGATGTTATTTAATGACCTGGATATAGGTGTGACGGGTTGGATCACAGAAAACCCCTTGGGAAGTGCCAACTGATGTGCTGAGACAACTTCTAACACGTTTTCCCTACCAGCTTGGGACTCCAGAACCTTGCCAGTTTGACCCAGACTGTTACAAACCCAGACCCAGGTCTGAACCAAGTCCCCCAAAAGCTGCAGGCTTACCTGAAAACAGCTTATGGGGTCACCTTCTACTGAACTCACAGACACAGGCACTTAACATGATCAAATCTCTCAGTTCTTGATTTGTAGCTTTCTTTTTAAAGCTTATCCCCTTTTCTGAACACAAATCGTCCAGGGCTTTTTTGTCAAGAAACTTATATGATCTTTCCTCACCCATTGCAACTGCTCTTTAACCAACCAAAATCTCACTACCAAAATTCAAATTTGGATAGCGTGGGGTTCTAACCCAAAGTTTAATTGACCTGGCTCTATGGATCCTAGCATGACTACGCCACTGTAATGATGCTGGCTTTGGTGGGACCCAACTGAGAGCGTCAATCCAGGACAAATTGCTTAAAGCAGGGCAGATATAGCACAAGGCTGGGGTTCCTTTGCACACCAAGGCAAACCAAACCAGCCAAACAAAGAAGACTTTGGTTTTACCCCACTGGCTAACCATAAGTCATAAAAGCAATTCCCTTAGACAATCTAGTTTCCCACTATCACCACCAGTGCCATTCGTTATGGGGACAAATGGTATTGAAAACCAATACCCCAGTAAAAGAAAAATGGTTCTCCCAATCCCAAAGGACCAAGCCCCAAAGCCAGGTCAATATACAAATCAGATTTTACTCACAAATGATGCTGTTGCCAATCCTTTAGAATCTAAAATCTAAAGGTTTATTCAAAAAAGGAAAAAGATATAGATGAGAACAAGAATTGGTTAAATGGAATCAATAACATACAGTAATGGCAAAATTCTCGGTTCAGGCTTGTAGCAGTGATGGAATAAAGTGCAAGTTTAAATTAAGTCTCTAGAGTACATCCACAGCTGGGATGGGTCATGCAGTCCTTTGTTTAGAGCTTCAGTTTGTAGCAAAGACCCTCCAGAGGCAAGAAGCAGAATTGAAGTAAAGATGGAGATGAGGCAGCTGCCTTTTATAGTCTTTTGCAGATGTAAGGACACCTCTTTGTTCTTACTGTGGAAAATTACAGCAAAATGGAGCTTGGAGTCACATGGGCAAGTCACACGTCCATGCATGATTCAGTTCATTACAGGCGGCAGCCATTGTGCACATGATGTCTTGAACGTTCTCAGGAAGACGTCTTATGTGGACTAGAGTCTTCAAATGTCCATTGTCAGTTAAGTGTTTCTTGATTGGGCACTTAATTTGCACATTCCTTTCTCAAGAAGCTGACCAAATGCTTTACTAAGGCTACTTCAGAATCAAAACACATGGACATACAAGTACATAGCCAATATTCATAACTTCAACTACAAAATGATACACCCATACAGATAGTATAATCATAATCAGCGCCTTTCCATAGACGACAACATTTGTTCAATATTTGCTTCAAATATATAACAGTGGTTGCACCAATGATCTATACGGCCATGGGTTATATTAATAACGTCACAGGGGTCCGTTCTGCTTGGAGCAGGGGTTGGACTAGGTGACCTCCTGAGGTCTCTTTCAACCCTGATCTTCTATGATTCTACGCTTCAATGAAGACACAGCCCAAAGATCACTTACTGAGGACAGGGAGGGCCGGTAGCAGGGACAGCCTGAGAAGGAAGCTTTCTCCTCTCTTATGAAGGCTGGGCTTCATTGATCCCTCTTATTTGCTGTTTGGCCTACCCAGTAGGGGAGAGCCCTTGGCCTGAGCTGGCCCTGGGAGGCTGGGCCATACCACAGGAAGAGGCAGTTGCTGCACACACAAAAAGAGAGAAAAACCTTGCTGTCCGCAGCCTCCAGAAGGTGTCTTTTAGGGTGAGCAGACACCCTTTACGTTCCCTTACCATAGACAGAGACCTTGGGACATTCGCCGGGAGGTGGTAGGAAGTGGCCTAGGAAGGGCCACCTTACATAGGCAGTGGGTATAACAGGCCAAGGGAGGCTAAACCTCCACTGTGGTGCTGACCCACCCGCCACATTTGAAAGTGTGGACACCTGGGCTGTGGTGGCCACACCTGCTCTCTGCCCCTCCTGCCCCTCTCCTCTTTTCTTCCATGGCTCCACCTCTTCCTGCTCCATTCTTCCTGTTCTTGCTATGCCTGGTCACCATGGCCTTTGCTGAATCCTGACTCCCTCCTGTCCTGCAACCCCTCCTCCATGATCCCCCTCTCTGCCACTCACTGAGTCCCTCCTCTCCTCCACTCACCGACCCCGTGGCCCCCCACCTGCCAAGTCCCTCCTCTGCTCCGCCCCCCACCCAGTGAGTCCCTACTCTCCTCCCCTAAAGTTTCACAACCACGTTTCAAAGTGGCTCCTGGCCTCCACTGTTCAAGCGCCCTTAGCTAAGTTGCTCCAGTATCAGCAGGAGGAGTCCCACAGCTGAGCCAAGTATAGGATCCAGATATCAACCAAAAAGCAGAGGTATGCAAATGCCATAAGGGATTAAGGGTATGTCTACACTACACAAATAGGCCGATGTTATTTAAGTTGATCCTCAGCCTCTGATTTAAGCAATTCTGGTTTACATGTCCCTACTATGCTCATTGTGTCAGCTGAGCACATCCTCACTAGCAGGAACTGTCAGCATGCTCTTGTCTAACACTGCAGTTTATTTGACTGAGGCACACACAGACTTAAGCAATAGGTCTAGAACACCCCAGATATTTAGCTAACACCTGGAATGGAACTGAGTAATAAACAGCAGGTTCGCAGTGACCAGCTGGGCACTCACTGGGGAGAAAGGATGTCAGGAAAAAGGTCTCTCAAGATAGTTTCAGAGGACTGCTCCAAAGTTCAATATATTTATAACTCCTACAAACTTCTACAACTTCTATTGGATCATCACTTTTACTAACTTTCAATATTCTAATATCAGAAGTGTTTAGATTCAAGGTTTTCATTCATTTATCTTCTCTCATTCTCGTGTATTTACTTGTCTGTCATCTCCACCCATTGCAATTAGCAGAAACTGCCTGCTAGATTTTGACCTTGCATCTAAAAGCCTGCTTTCTAATCAACCCATAACTATTTGGTGTTCTATATTATTAATTCATTGTGGCCAATGCACACGATATGGCTGCTTTTAGCTTGATCCCATTCTGAGGCAAACATCCCTCAAAATCCAGGGTAACATAGTGCAGTTCCAAAAGCCTCTCTTGTCATGCGGGTTTAAAGTCAATAGCATGAGGTGAATACATTCTGCAGATGTATTTGATCACTTTGTCGCGAAGCTCCTTGGTTTTGACCCCATAGATGATAGGGTTGAGCATGGGTGGAATGAGGTAATGGAGGTTGGACAAGATGATGTGAACATGCGGAGCGATGCCATGGCCAAACCGGTGTGTCAGAGTGGAGAAGAGTCCCACAGGATATGCCATCAGTAGAGCACAGATGTGGGCTGTGCAGGTGTTGAGAGCTTTCTGATTGGCTTCCTTGGAAGAGATTCTGAGGACCGTCCTGATGATCAGACCATAGGACAGGCCAATGACCGTCAGGTCGAACCCAATGAGCACAAACGCCAGCACCAAGCCGTACACACTGCTGGCTGTGGTGTCCCCACACGACATCTTTGCCACAGCTATGTGGTCGCAGTACGTATGGGGGATAATGCGGTTGGCACAGAATGGCTGCCTGCTCAGAAGCAGGGGCATGGGCAGAATGAAGAGAACAGCTCTTGTCAAACCCACTAGCCCTAGCATAGCTATTCGTGCATTGGTGAGGATGATGGTGTATCTCAGAGGGTTGCATATGGCAACGTAGCGATCGAAGGCCATCGTCACTAGGACGGCTGAGTGCATAGTAGAAAATGCGTGAAAGAAGAACATCTGGGTGAGGCAGCCCTTCACGGTAATGCCTTTCAAATTGAACCAAAAAATACACAGCGCCTTTGGCACGAAGGAGGTAGATGTGGTGATGTCTGAGAGCGCCAGCATGCAGAGCAGCAGGTACATCGGCTTGTGCAGAGTCTGCTCTTTGCTCACAACAAACAGAACCGTGAAATTTCCCAAAAGGCCCATAATGTAGAAAGTAGCAAAAGGGATGGAAATCCAGATGTGGGCAGCTTCCAGGCCAGGGATGCCCATTAGGATGAATATTGCAGAGTCAGAGGGAGTGAAGCTGAAATTTGCCATGAGGTGGCCGATGCATCGATGAGGCTCAGAAATGCTCCAAGTGCCTGTGAAGGGAAATAAACACAGTGAGCGGGTTACACAGTTTATACCAAATAGTATGGTAACGATTTTATAGTTATCAACGATATAGAAAGGGGTTAACCAGTGAGGTGGCAAGCTTTACAGATGGCACATTATTATTTTGGCCATAGTCAACGCCAGAAATGGATTGGATCTGCTGTTGCAGCATGATTCCTGTATGTTTCATGTGCTCTTGCCAAGAGCTAAACAAAATAGCTACTCTATCCATACAAGTTTGGCAAATGTTTGGAACCCATTAACATCAAGCCAATGTAGATGTTAATGTTGTCCATAGTGTAGGAATCTTGGCATTTAACCATAAAAGGATATGGTAGTGTCCCTCAGTTTCCCTTCTTATTCAGCACATTAGGTCTGGACTGCCTTCTCTCCTGTGAAAAGTTCCAAGACTGCTTACAGACACTAACTCTGAAATATCAGTATCACATCGTCTGTTAACGTAAAGTGTGTTCTTATGCATCACTCTTAACGTGGTCAAGGGATTTTCCAAAAGATTAGGCACAATGTATAGTTTTACAATTCTTGGAATTAGCAACACATTCATTACAAAAATCACCACTGGCAATAACAACAAATCCATTGCAAGTGTCCATCTGCAATCATTTTTGTCATGCCACACCTTTGGCCCAATACCATCGGGATTTTGGGATTTTAGGGTTACCCTGTGGCTTCCCTTAGCAAAATGAAGGACTCTCTTTCACCCTTTCCTGAAGGATCAAACCCTGATTTAATATAATATAAGGAGATAACGCCTATTTCATAGAACTGGAAAGACCTTGGAAGGCTATCAAGTCCAGACCCCTGCCTTCACTAGCACGCCCAAGTACTGTCCCCTGACAGATTTTTGCCCCAGATTCCTAAGTGGCCCCCTCAAAGATTGAACTCACAACCCCGGGTTTAGTAGGCCAATGCTCAAACTACTGAGCTATCCCTCCCCCCAAGAGTTCTCTAGCTTAACAGAATCCACTGGCTGATTGGGTGTGCCCTCTGTGCTAACAGCTATTAGCAAGTCTTTCTTCTCCCAGTCAGCCAGGTAATTTGCATCCAAACAGTTGTCAGATACTTAACTCTTTACCAATTCCAAGGCTGGACTCTGTCTTTAAGAGATACCATCCATTTTTACAAGCATGGTAGATGCATGGTCCTGTTGTCCTTTCATTACCAACCTCTGCGTCCACATGGAATCAGATGTTAAGTCCACTGAGAGCTTACAAGTCATAGCCAAGGTGTCTAGAGATGAGAGTATACATGCGATCCCCTGCATTCTCCAGAGATTAACTATACAGCTCTTCTGCTCTGCAGACTTAGCTACCCAGTCTTCCCTCTGAACCTGGGACACAGACTGTTCGCTCACAGAATTAATTGCAGATAGTCCTATCCCAGCAACATTGTCTTCCCAACAAACTGGTCAAGCACAGTCCATTTGGTTATACGGCTGTGTAAATTCCCTAACAATTTTCATTTTATCTGAAGCCTTCTCACAGCTATCCACACTGGATCTTTTTCAAAGCAAAGATAACTAATTGACTCTTAGCAGAAACTGCCTGGCTATCAGGAACTGAAATTAAATCACTTCCACGGCCTTCTGCTAGAGCAAACTGCTTCCACGGATTACCATGAAGATTCCTTTTCCTAGGACCAGCTCTAAGCAACAATTCACCCCTCACAGAAATTCTGCCCTTACCCTCTTCAACTAGGGCTTGCTTTAAAGGAACATGTTCCTGAGCAACAACAGACCCTTTCCACGTCTCACTTACACTCAGAATCATTTCTGGCCCACCAGGACGATTTTTACACAATTTCCTTTCAGGTAAGCTCATAGACTCGCTAGATAAAAGGTTAGAGGTACTCTCCTTCCCTCTGCAACTATCCTCACACTCACTGGCAACATGCAAGCTGTCAGCCTCAATAGGCTTAGGACTCATTTCCTCCTTGTGACAAGTTTCCACACTGTCAGTGGGTAACATAGTCAAGTCACCTTCATGCTCTCCTTGTGCCCTAGCTGATCAATCTGATCAGACAGGGTTGCTACACCCTTTCCCAGCAACAGACAAAATAAAAGCACCAGAATTGTTTGGTCTCTGGGATTTTGTCATGATACTAAATGGATGCAACCCAGGCACAGTGTCATTCTTCCCAGCGGATGCAAATTTAGGACCATTTCCGTAATGGGCTGTAGTTGTACCCAGAACCAAGTCTGAGACAACAGCATACCCGCAACCATCACAGGGTGTACAGGTGCCTGCCTTGGCATTTGCCACTCGTGTGTGATGTATCTCGCCGGTGAGACACAGTCACTGATTACCCTTCAACCAAGGGAAAGGCCTATTGTCTTCCCTATTGGCTCATTTCCCCGAATACGCCCTTTCCAACCAGCTACCTAGACCGAAGCCACCTTGCCTAGTGGGCGTTACCCAGGGGTGATTACAATTGAAAAACAGATACGTAGTCAATATCCAGGACTAGAGGTACACAAATGATACATGGATACAAATAGGATAATTATATTCAGAACATCATAATGTTTCCAATGACGTCTTACATGACACATCTGACTTGAAATGCATCAGAAATATGCTATAATCACATCACAATAATATCGCTATGAGAAATAGGGGGTGCAGTGTCACACACAGATCAATGGTTCTCTCTACCGGTGTAATGCCTGAAGTTACATAACAACAACAACAGTGGGAAATAAAACTGAGTAAATGTGACATGCAAGCTGCAGTTCTGTGGCTTGCCAGGGCAAGGAGACCCATAGACCAGGGCAAATGTACCCAGGGCCAGGAAAGCTCCCACCTCTGGCCTTAGACCAACTATTACAAAGAAAAAAATAATTTCAGCAGCGCTGCGCACCTGGCATGTATATACCGCTCCCTGTCCCCGACACACTCAGCTCTCCTAGTCTGTCCCTGTGTACCCACTGCCTGTCCCCACAATCCTCAGTGCTTCCCGATTCTCTGTGTACACACCCTGCTTGCCTCCACTACCCTCAGCACCATCCACCTGCCCCTGTACAGCCTGCTTCCTTCATCCATAACTCCGAGCGCTGGCTACTTGTCCATGCAGGTCTCTAACCCCCCAACAACTTCCAGCCCTGGCACACAGCGCTGCCCCTCACCCAAAACAGGAGCAAGACCCCACAGCGACAGCTCCCAGAAATATCTCCTCAGACCAGGTTAAACTCAGTGTCTGTCTGAACTGCGTGTCTGGGGGTGAAGGGAACCCCATCAACTGCTCAGCCGGTGCAGGGAAGGAGAGGGGGCAGACCCGGTGGTAGGGAGAGAGGACGTGGACACGAAAAATAACCAGTCTCAGTAACTCTTCCTCAAAACGACACAAAGCTTTAAGATTTTGCAGCTCCTTAGAAAACCAGACACCCCTTCCTGAGGCTGCTTTTCCATGTTGTCAATTGAATGTTCCCCACTCCTCTTCACACACTGTGCGATACTCCCCCGCTCCAGGGTTAGATTTCTAGCACCAGCTAGTTTCATCTAAGGCAGAAACATGCTTTTATTTTTACTGCCTTTTGGGGCTTCTCGAAGCAGAGATGCCGGGGCACAGAGAGATCAGACTCATCTCCTGCCCTAAAAAAATGGTTATCCTGATTGATCTGAACCTATACACCTCTGACTTTGAGATTTCAGGAACTTTGCTGTCAGTTCCTTTTTGCTCCAAATGAGCTCACCCACCCTTAGAGGCCACAGGACGACACCAATTGAAGTCACTGGAGGCTCATGGCCAGTGTAAATCAGGCCAATTCTTTAAGTCCCTACAGGTGGATTTAGAGTAAACTCCAGGCTATGTTGGGAGTTTTGACGTTGATCTCAATGAGATGAAGATTGGCACAGTTAGTGCTTAACTTTCGGCTCCTAGCTGTGAAAATCACAGCTTTGGGTCCTGCTCCAGAGAGCGCTATTTTGCTAGGGTGCTGAAAGAGCCCCCCCATGTTCATGTTGTGATCTTATTTCTTCCCTGGAAGGCCAGTGTCAATCTGAAGTGATCCAGTGAGAGCAGAATGTGAGAGCAGAATTTGGCCAATGTGTGACCCATTCTTGTTGTGAACCTTTTGGTAACACAGAAACCCACTGCAGAGACTTTGTCTGCAGTTCCCAAGAGGGCAGTGAAGTTGCTGAATTGGAGTGAAACTGGAGTGAATCAGGGGATAAACCACATAAACTGAAAAAAAAAAAAAAAGGAAGCTACTGCGACAGATAGAAGGACACTGTCAGACACAAGGAACAGTACATCTTTCCAATACATCTGTAGTTCCAATTTTACCAGATAAATCTACTGATGTTTCTGACACTATTAAACATTAAAAGTCACCATGCAGGTGAATTCCTGCCCAGATGGTCCCTGACTTGAACCCGGAACTTTTCCTGAGCCCCTTACACTAATTTTAATGCAGAAAGAAGCAACTTACCAAAGTCCTGTTGAACAGAGGGTGCTAATCAGTATACGGATCTCACATGCCTGACACTCTGTGTGCCAGACAGCGACCTTTATGATTCCACTGAACAGTCCCTGGAGACTCTCCGTTTGGCCAGGACTCCCGGACAATTCCCTTGGCTCTGTGAGCAGCGGGAAGAGCAGAAAATGGACCCTGGAGAACTTCAGCTTGAGAGCCTCCCCTGGGAGTGGACAATGATTGGCCAATAATAATTGTTAAGGGATCCTGAGTATTAAAACTGTGTAATGTACTGCCAACTGCACTATGTGTGGGACTGCTGCCAGAAGATACGCGACCAATACCTATTTTTAATAGATTGTATCAGCGTACACTGTGCATACTGCCAAAGCAATTGTAATATCCCATCCATTAGTCTCTAAAAACTCAGTGCTACTCTGTATAGGCCAATTACGTGATCCTGAAGTGATGAAAGTCAAAGGGTGTGAAAAGTTTTCTTCGGCCAGGATTCTGGCATCAAAGGTATTTGCCCGTATCCCTTTGAGACGTCTAAGGTGGATATATATTTGGCAGCTGAAACTCTTCTATGTGTTCATCTATTCTGTGCATCGGGGAAGCATCAAATGTCAATACTGTGTTGATCTTTCAGAAATTGATGCAGAAACGGGCTGTGCTATCCGGGGTCAGAAGTAGTGCCCTGGGAATTCTCTGCTCATTGTGAGGTTCCTTCACCAATCTGAGGGCCAAAATGACCCGCAGTTCATCTCACGTGGTATCTCACATTCTATGAGGGAACAGACACGGAGTGTGTCTGATGTGTTGCCCTGGGGCTATTTCACTCAGGTGGCATTCTAGTTAGGCGTGCCCTGCTGGGGTGAGAACACAGTGGTAAAGGAATCAAACAACTGCTATACCTGGATCTTTGTTCGGGGCACTTTCCCTCCCCCATGCCTCTATCACAGGTGCCTGAGGGCCCAATTTCAACTCAGGAGGGTATGAGTGTGATGGGTTCTCAGCCGCGGGGTTCACTCTGGGAGCCGTGGGAACTGCTGCACCCCTCTAATCACCCAGCTGGGGTGGCCTTTTTTCACACTGCATTGCTGGTGATTCCTCACCTCGAGACTCCGTTATCACACAACACAACCCCAGATGGCACCACACACCCAAGCTGAGCTACCTGAGAGCTTACCTAAGCCACCCAAGTACAAACAGCAGAGATCAGCCAATTTCCCAGTTCCCCAGATTCAGACCCCACACTGGAGTATAAACCCCAAATTGCACTGGCGTGCCCCGCACAGGTATCTATAGATTTTAAGCCCATGAGAGTTCTCCCTCCCATAAGTGCATCATGGGAGGCTAATGCCATGTTCCTATAACCACTAGCACAAATGTTTTGCTTGCATGAGGCATTGCCAGCCCCACCCAACATGCTACTCGGCTCCATGCACAGTGGGATAGAGCCTCACCGCGCAGTGCTCCGTGCGTCGATGCAAGCCCTGCTAGGGAGGATGCGCTCAGCCCACACAATGCGCATTGTGGGGACATGCAAAATCGACTTGCTTAAATCGGAGACTGGGGATCGACTTAAAAAACATCGGCCTAATTGTGTAGTGTAGACATACCCTTAATCACCTATGGCATTTGCATGCCTCTGCTCTTTGGTTGACATCTGGCTCCTACACTTGGCCCAGCTGTGGGACTCCTCCGACTTCTGTGTCTGCTGACACTGGAGTAACTCAGCTAAGGGGGCTTGAACACGGGAGGCCAGGAGGCCAGGCGCCACTTTGAAATGTCGTTCTCTATTACACAGACATGCCAGAGGCAATAGAGGCTTTGGGGGATGAGGGATTCAGGTGGCGGAGAGGAGGGACTCAGAGAGCAGTTTGGGCCAAAGAGGGGAGGGGCAGGAGGGGCAGAGAGGGGCCGCCGCAGCCCAGACGTCCACACTTTCAAATGTGGTGGGTGGGTCAGCACCACAGGGAAGGTTTAGCTTCCCTTGGCCTATTATACCCACTGCCTATTGAAAGTGGCCCTTCCTAGGCCACTTCCTACCACCTCCCTGCGAATGTACCAAAGTCTCCATCTGCGGTGTCTGCTCACCCTAAGAGACACCTTCTGGTGACTGCGGACTGCAAGGTCTCTTTTTTTGGGCAGCAACTGCCTCTTCCTGTGGTATGGCCCAGCCTCCCAGGGCCAGCTCAGTCCAAGGGCTCTCCCCTACTGGGGCAGTCCAAACTGCAAATAAGAGGGATTAATGAAGCCCAGCATTCATATGAGAGAAGAATGCATCTCTGCTAAAGGCCCTTCCTGCCCTCAGTAAGTGATCTTTGGGCTGTTGTTCATTGAATCATAGAATCATAGAAAGACACCTCAGAAGGTCATCTAGTCCAATCCGTCCTCAAAGCAGAACAAACCCCAACTAAATCATCCCAGCCAGGACTTTGTCAAGCCGGTCTGGAACAAAACCGGCAAGGATGGATATTCCACTATCTCCCTAGGTACCCATGGGGGAGATTCTGCCTTCCTTCAGCTGATCGCCCCTGGAATCGCCGGTAGCACGTTTTCTCTCCTCCCTGGTCTCCCACAAAAGGAGCTACTCCTCTGACTTTTTCCCTTTTCAAGCTCTTCTCTTCGGAAGTGCTCTTCTCTGCCCCATCTTCCTGATAATTTACTTCCTAATCTCTGGCTTCTTTGAACTCCATTTGAAATGGAGCTACAAATTCAGTGGCATTGGGAAGTAATCCTGCGGCTTTGGACAGGTCGGTGTCTCTGGGTTGTAGGAGTTTTGAAACAGAATTTAGAATTTCCAGAATCTTTCTTTGGAGCACAATGAGAAAAACAAAACTAACCGGAGAGGAAGTGTCAGTGCACAGACCTGTTTGTCAGCCTGAGATTAAATTGTGGATTTGACTTTTTGATACTCTTATATCTTATTCTAATAGGTGTAAACATAGGAGAAAGACACTGTGTCTTACATCTGCCCACAAGCAGACTGGGTGAGAAGACAGAAGAGCTGGAAATAAAGGGTTACTGGGAATGTCACATATAACCACTGTGACGGGTTGAGACCACAGAGATCTGCTTGGTGCTGCCACCTGGTGTGCCAAGGCTACTTCTGCCCCTGCTTCCCTGCCTCTTCCAGCTTGGGACTCCCGAATCCTGTCTCTTTTGAGCCAGATTCCACTGATCTGCTGCAAACACAGACCCAGGTCCGAACCAAGTCCACTCACAACTGTAAGGCTCCTGGAAGCGCTCTTGCCTTTGACACCCAGGTGCCCAACTCCCAAGGAGGTTCAAACCCTTAATAAATCTGTTTTACCCTGTATAAAGCTTATACAAGGTAAACTCATAAATAGTTTGCCTTCTATTTCAAAGATAGAAAGATATGCACAACTGTTTGCCTTCCCCAGGTAACAACTCGTACTCCAGGCAACTTAATAAGTAAAAAGTGATTTTAATATGTACAGAAAATAGGATTTAAGTGATTTCAAGTAGTGACAGACAGAACAAAATGAATTACTAAATAAAATAAAATAGAACACGCAGTTCTATGCCTAATCACCCTGTGTACAGATAAAAACCTCACTAGGTCCAGTAAACAGGCTATCTTCCTTCTAGCCTGGGTCCAGCAATCACTCACCCCCCTAATATCTTTGTCCTTTTTTCAGTCTCTTTCAGGTGTCCTTGGGGGGTGGAGAGCTTCTTTCTTTAGCCAGCTGAAGACAAAATGGAGGGGTTTCCTCGGCGTTTAAATAGATTTTCTCCTATGGGTGGACACCCTTCCCTCTCCCTGTGTGGCATCCAGTTACCAAAAGGAGTTGGGGTCACATGGACAAGTCACCTGTCTATGCACAACTCAGTTCCTTCTCAGACCAGCCACATTCCTGGCAAAGATCAGATGTGGATTGGGGTCTGCAAGTTCTATTGTCTGTTAAGTGCTTCTTGACTGGGCACTTAACCTGCACATTCCTTTCTCAAGAAATACAACCAATATTCATAACTTCAACTACAACAATGATACATGCATATAAACGGGAGGAATAAATTCAGTAGGTCATAACTTTCACAGAGATATGTTACATGGCACATGTAGCATAAAGCATAGTCCAGTTACATCATGTATACATTTATAAGCATCTCCCCATACAGTTTTATGGGGTACACCGTCACAAGCACACACTGGAAGACTCCCTGAACTCTGAAGGCAAGGTCAAGCAACCAGTTCAGAGGAGCAAGGAGGAATGGGGGTGGGGAGAGATAAGAAACACTAAACGCCAAAGAAAAGCTTGGCCTTGGCAAGAAAAGAACCTCACTCCTTACACCTCCCATGGGGTACAAAGAGGTGGGATGAATACCCCCTATCATGAATCTCCAGAACGGAACATGACCATAACTTGTAAGGGGTGTGACTAGGGGCGTGCGGTGCATGTATATTTGGGCCTGCTAAGGAGGAGGAGGCGGGAATGGGGAATGGGAAATGAGACTGCGGAAGAAGAATTGGGAATTGGGAACAGGGGAAATGGGGACCGGGGACACAGGGACGAAGCTCTGTGGTGTCAGAGCTGGGAAGGGGGACACAGAGTAAAGACTCTGTCGTGTCAGAGCTGGGAAGGGAACACTGGAGAGCAGACTCGCTCGGTGCATAGAGATAAGCCCGACTGGTGGGAAGGGCTTTGGAATATGCTGGCTTGGAAACTAAGCCCAATAAGCATCGTACTGTCTGCATCCTGCACTTCTGGTCTGCTCTCTGTCTGCATGACGGGAACCAGGGGAGAGGGTGTTCATAAAAAGCAACTGTAAGAAAAATAAGGAAAAAATGGGAAAGGTTCAAGGAAACAAGGAACCTCGCTCTGTAGGAATGGAGACATCACAAACAGCTATCTCTGGGCCGTAAGGAAATCTCACTGTCAGTTCCTTATATGTCCCAGGCCTCCTGCCCAGACCCTGGCTATGCTGCAGTGATAGCGTGGGTCAGACATCTGCTCTCACAGTTGCTACACAACCTCAGGAACTAGGTGGCAGCACCCTTCTCCACAGCATCTGCCAGCCCATCAGATTCATGTCCCCACTTCTGAGTCCAGCCTTCAAGGCCTCCTTCTCTGGTGACATCACCCTGTGCTGGTCCCTCTGCCCATGGCCTCACCTCTCTGCTCCTTGTGCTTGGCTGCCGTGTTACTTTCGGCAGGGCCGGCATCCACTATCCTGTATCTGGTCCCAGAAGCTCCCGGCTCTAGCTCAGCCCTCTCTCCCCATTGGCACAGCTGGTCTGCGCCAACCCAGCTCCTGGTTCTAGTCTGCTCCACCTACGGGTCCCTAGCTCTGCCTCAGAGCTGCTGCTCTGCTCTGCCTTCTGGGCTGCTTCTCTGGGCCTTGTGTTTCTGGCTGCTGCTGCTCTACCTCCACCTCATCTTGAGATGGGCAGGTTAGCCCGATGTCTATTCAATTAATAGCCCGAAATCACTTATATACCAACCTAAAATTAGCCCACCTTCTTCATGAAACAAAGGGGATTTTTTTAACACATTGGTCTGTACATCAAACAATAGATGAAAGCTTTCATGAGATACCTAGTAAAGGTTTCATTTAAAAAGAAAGCTGCAAGACCCAGGAGGTGTTTGTACACATTAGCAATGAAGCTATGAGATGACAATTACATTCAAAATCAAAACCACAGTATTGGTACTTTCATGCGGGGAGGGAAAGCTCAGTGTTTTGAGCATTGGCCTGCTAAACCCAGGGTTGTGAATTCAATCCTTGAGCGGGCCATTTGGGGATCTGGGGCAAAAATTGGGGATTACTCCTGCTTTGAGCAGGGGGTTGGACTAGATGACTTCCTAAGGTCCCTTCCAACCCTGATACTCTATGATTCTATCCCGATTGAGGGTCGGCGGGTGTTCAAAAGAAAACAATGCTGAATAGTGCTGTTGAAAATAGGCCAGAAGTAGCCCAAAATAAAGCCGTGAACAGTGCCATCATTTCTTACTTTGGTGGAAACTCTTCACAGATTTGGCATTGTTGCATCTACACACTAACAGGGACAGTGTATTCTAAAAGTTCCTCTTGCATCTTGGTGCACAGTTTTGTGTTGATCAACTTCAGACTGAGAAAACAACTGTAGCATTGCCAAAAGGTAGCAACAGCAATGCAAACAAACCAAGTTCACTAAAATCTTTGTCCTCTGCGGCATTCATGTGTTTGAGACTTTTAACCTAAAAGTATTCTACTTTTTGTTCAGAGTGTGAGGCCAGGAACCATAGGCAAAACTTTCCACCGCTGCTCCAACTGTCCAAGGTCTCCACAAAGCAATGGAAAAAGTGAGATATCAGCCAATCTTGGTCGTTACAAATTTAGTAATGCAAGCAATTTAATCACTTGGACAATCTCGACTTCTACTTTTGATGTTTTAGACAACGGGAATGGTTAGTGTGTGTTTTGAAACGTCCAGCTGAAAGCGGTAAGTTATTTGACTCCAAGGCGATGGTGTAGTTTAACACAGGAGTCTGTAACCCAGGGTTTTCAGAACATCCAGCAGGTGTAACATAACTATTTTACTCCGTGCAGGAAGAAATCAATGGGAACACAGAAATTCTGTCTGATCAAGGATTAAATGCAAGTCAGCATGCTCTTGTCTAACACTGCAGTTTATTAGATTGAAGCACACACAGACATAATCAATTGTTCTAGAACATCACAGTTATTTACCTAACATCTGGAACAGAAATGAATAATAAACAGCAGGTTCGCAGTGACCAGTTGGACACCCACTTGGAGAAATGGTGAGGAAACAGGTTTCTCAATATGGCTACAGAGGACTGCTCCAAAGAGCAATATATTAACTAATCTTTTATAACTTCTACAAAACACAGAGGTCATAGCGACCCCTACTGCATCCAACTTTTACTAACTTTCAATAAACTTCTAATATCAGAGGTGTCTAGACTCAAGGTTTTCATCCATTTATCTTCTCTCATTCCCATTTATTTACTTGTCTCTCCACTCCTCCCATTGCAATTAGCAGAAACTGCCTGCTAGATTTTGACCTTGCATCTAAAAGCCTGATTTCGAATCAATCCTTAACTATGTGGTGTTCTATTTTATTAATTCATTGTGGCCAGTGAACCTCATATGGTTGCAATTAGCTTGAGCATATTCTACGGTAAACACCCCTCATATCCTGGCTAACAGTGCAGTTCCAAAACCCTCTCTTGTCATGCGGGTTTAAAGTCAGCAGCACGAGGTGAGTACATTCTGCAGATGTATTTGACCACTTTGTCAAAAAGCTCTTTGGTTTTGACCCCATACATGATAAGGTTGAGCATGTGGGGAAAGAGGTAATTGACGTTTGACAAAATAATGTGAACGTGTGGAGCAATGCCATGAAACCTGCATGGATAAGAAGATAAACTATCAATATCACACAGATGTGGGCATGGAGGTGTGTAGGGCTTTCTGGTTGGCTTTCTTGGAGGAGATTATGAGGATGGCCCTGGTGATCAGAAAATAGGACAGGCCAATGAGCATTATGTCTACCGCAATGAGTATAACCACTAGCACCAAGCCATACACTCTACTGACTGTGATGTCCCCACATGACATCTTTGCCACAGCATTGTAGTCGCAATACATTTGGGGGATATTGCGGTTGGCACAGAATGGCTGCCAGCTTAGAAGCAGAGGCAGGGGCAGAATGAAGAGAACAGCTCTTTTCAAACCCACTAGCCCTAGCTTAGCTATTTCTGCGTTGGTGAGGATGGTGTCATATCTCAGAGGGTTACATATGGAGACATAGCGATCAAAGACCATTGTCACTAAGATGGCTGAGTGCACAGTAGAAAGTGCATGAAAGAAGAACATCTGGGTGAGGCAGCCACCCACAGTAATGCTTTTCAAATTGAACCAAAATATACACAGTGCCTTTGATATGACGGAGGTAGACGTACCGATGTCTGTGACTGCCAGCATGCAGAGCAGCAGGTACATCGGCTTGTGCAGGGCCTGCTCTTTGCCTACAACAAACAGAACTGTGAAATTTTCCAACAGGCCCATAATGTGGAACGTAGAGAAATGGATGGAAATCCAGATGTGGGCAGGTTCCAGGCCAAGGATGCCGGTTAGGATGAATATTGTAGAGTCAGAGGGAGTGAAGTTGAAATTTGCCATGAGGTGGCTGATGCATCAGTCAGGCTCAGAAATGCTCCAAATGCCTGTGAAGGGAGAGAAGCAGAGCAAGGGGGTTACACAGCTTATAATAAATAGTACGGTAACTATTGAATAGTTATTAACAATCTAGAAAGGGGGTTAACCAGTGAGGTGTCAAGATTTACATATGGCACCAGATTATTTTGGCCATAGTCAGCTCCAGAGAATTCCTCGCAGGGAACTAACCTAATCAGGTGAATGTGCAGCATGCTGTCAGATGAACGTTGATGTCATTTACTGCAATTTGTATGCCCATTGGATGGAAAAGCTTGAACTCCTCAAACACCTAACAAACAGACAAAGAAGTGGGCCGTATAGGAGCAGTTATCAAATTCACACAAGAGGGCATTAGATGAAAGCAGAGTCTATGCCGCAAGTATCAGAGGGGGAGCCGTGTTAGTCTGGATCTGTAGAAGCGACAAAGGGTCCTGTGGCACCTATAGACTAACAGAGGTATTGAAGCATAAGCTTTCGTGGGTCAATACTTCCGAAGAAGTGGGTATTGACCCACGAAAGCTTATGCTTCAATACCTCTGTTAGTCTATAAGGTGCCACAGAACCCTTTGTCGCTTATGCTGCAAGAATCGCCAATGCACTGCTTTACCTGACAAAGCAGGGATTAGCCCTGCAGAGGCAGGATGAGAGAGAAGAATCAGCCAACCGTGGAAACTTGCTGGAATTATGGAATTTGTTCCACAATCTGATGAAGCATTCACAAAAAAAAAACAACCCAATTAAATTAAAATTAAAGGTCAATTTAAAGCTGATACATTAAATTTGGTTTTAATTGAGGCCTTCCAAAAAGACTGGACAGCAACAGTATTTTTTCACACATCAGAGGGCTTGTTTACCTTCTTTTCACAGCCTGGCACACACCATGCTCACTTAGGGCATATGTACACTCCGGCAGGGATCGACGCTGTGAGATCGATCTATTGGGGGTCGATTTATCACATTTAGTCTAGACGCGATAAATCGATCCCTGAGCGCTCTCCCGTCGATTCCGGTACTCCACCACCACGAAAGGCGAAGGCAGAGTCGACGTTAAGGTGCCGCGGTATGTCGATCTAAGTGTGTCGACTTCAGCTATGCTATTCTTGAAGCTGAAGTTGCATATCTTAGATCGATTCCCCCCTTAGTGTAGACCAGGGCTTAGAGGCTCAGAAGACCCTTGGAATAAAACAGGAATTGTCTAGTTTAAGTGACACGAGATAGGCATGTATATGGGAAAAAGCATTGAGTTCGTTGAAGAATGGGCAGAAAATAGATTTTTGTGTGATCAAGGAGAGGAGAACTCTCATGGGCTCACAATCTACAGATCCCTGTGGGGCAAGAAAGTATAATTTGGGGTTTATACTCCAGTGTGGGGTCGGAATCTGGGGAGCTGGGAAATTGTCTGATCTCTGCTCATTGTACTTGGGTGGCTTAGGTAAGCTCTCGGGTAGCTCAGCTTGGGTGTGTGGTGCCATCTGGGGTTGTGTTTGGGTGATAATGGGGTCTGGAGATGAGGAATCACCAGCAATGCAGTGTGAAAATGGGCCAGTCCAGCTGGCTAATTAGAGGGGTGCAGCAGTTCCCACGGCTCCCAGAGTGAACCCCGCGGCTGACAACCCATCACACTCATACCCTCCGGAGCTCAAATTAGGCCCCCAGGTACCTGTGGCAGAAGAATGGGGGAGAGAATGTGCCCCAAACAAAGATCCAGGTATAGCAGTTGTTTGATTCCTTTACCACTGTGTTCTCACCCCAGCAGGGCACGCCTAACTAGAATAGCACCTCAGTGAAATGGCTCCAGGGCAATAGATCAGACACACTCCGTGTCTGTTCCGTCATAGAATGTGGGATACCATGCGAGCTCAACTGCAGGTCACGTTGGCCGTGGGAGTGGTGAAGGAACCTCACAATGAGCAGAGAATTCCCAGGGCACTACTTCTGACCCCGGATAGCACAACCCGTTTCTGCATCAATTTCTGAAAGATCAACACAGTATTGACATTTGATGCTTCCCTGATGCAGAGAATTGATGAACACTTAGAAGAGTTTCAGCTGCCAAATATATATCCACTTTAGATTTCACAATGGGATATGGGAAAATAACTTTGATGCCAGAATCCTGGCCAAAGAAAGCTTTTCACACCATTTGGCTTTCATCAATTCAGAATCACGTCATTTGCCCTATACAGTGTGGCACTCACTTTTCATGTTTCAGTGTGGTAGTCGTGTTAGTCTGTATCAGCAAAAACAACAAGGAATCATTATGGCATTGACTTTTCAGAGACTAATGGATGGGATATTACATGCCATGTGTACGCTTATAGAATCAATGAATAATTGGTTTTGGTCCCATATCTTCTGGCAGCATTCCCACACATAGTGCAGTTGGCAGTACATTACACAGTTTCAATTATCAGGTTCCCTTAACAATCTGAGCCCTTATTATCGGCCAATCATTGTCCACTCCCAGGGGAGGCTCTCAAGCTGAAGTTCTCCAGGGTCTGTTTCTCCTCTTCCCGCTGCTCACAGAGCCGAGGGAATTGTCCGCAAGTCCTGGTCAATTGGGGAGTCTGCAGGGACTGTTCAGTTGAATCATAAAGGTCGCAGTCTGGCACACTGAATGTCAGGCATGTGAGATTCATGCACTGCTTTGCACTCTCTGTTGAACAGGATTTTGATAAGTTACTTGTTTTTGCATTAAAACCCTTGCTAAGGGCTCAGGAAAAGTTCCAGGTTCAAGTCAGGGACCACCTGGGCAGGAATTCACCTGCACGGTGACTTTTAATGTTTAATAGTGTCAGAAACATCAGTGGATTTACCTGATAAAATTGGAACTAAAGAAGTATTGGAAATAGTTAAGACAAATATTTGCTTTTAAGAACAGCTCCTTATGTCTTATTGTGTCCTTCTATCTGTTGCAGTAGCTTCCTTTTTTTCCCTTTCTGTTTATGGGGATTATCCTCTGATTCGCTCAAGTTTTCCAATTCAGTAACTTCACTGCCCTATTGGGAACTGCAGACAAAGTCTCTGCTGTGGGTTTCTGTGTTACCGGAGGGTTCACAACAAGAATGGGTCGCACACTGGCCAAACCCCGCTCTCCCATTCTGCCTTCACTGGGTCACTCCAGAGTGACACTGGCCTTCCTGAGAACAAAATAAGAATGCAATATGAACATGGGGGGCTTTCAGCACCCTAACAAAACAGTGCTCTCTGGAGGAGGACCCAATACTGTGATTTTCACAACTGGGAGCCGAAAGTTAAACATGGTTATCTTGATCTCATTGAGATCAATGGCAGAACACCAAACATAGCCAGGAGTTCACCCTAAATCCACCTGTAGGGACTTAAATAAATGGCCTGATTTACATCTGATTGACACCATCCCGCATCTTGACCATCCTTCCTCCCGTGAGCACTCCCACTATAGACTAGCCAACACAGAAAAGCAGCCTCGGGAAGGGGTGTCTGGGTTTCTACTGGGCTGCAATACGATAAAGCTTTGTGTCTCTCCCTCCGGCTTTGTCTGTCCCTCTCTCCTTCCCTGCACAGGCTGAGCTGCTGCTGGGGTTCCCTTCGCCCCCAGAGAGGCAGTTCACGCTGATCTCCCCCTTTTTCCCGGGTCAGGCAGACACTGAGTTTAACTTGGTCTGAGGAGCTATTTCTGTGAGCTGTCGCTGTGCAGATTTGCTCCTGGTTTTGGTTTTGGGTGAGGGGCAGCACTGTGTGTCAAGGCTGAAAGTTGTTGGGGGTTTGGAGACCGGCATGGACAAGTAGCCAGCGCTCGGAGTTATGGATGAAGGAAGTGGGGTGTACATGGGCAGGTGGGAAGTGCTGAGGGTAGTGGAGGCAAGCAGGGCAGTGCTGCTGAAATTAATTTTTTCTTTGTAATTGCTGGTCCGAGGCCAGCGCTGGCAACTTTCCTGGCCCTGGGTACATTTGTGCTGGTCTATGGGTCTCCTTGCCCTGGCAAGCCACAGAATTGCAGCCTGCGTGTCACAACGTTTACTCAGTTTTATTTCCAACTGTTGCTGTTGTTATGTAACTTCAGGCATTTCACTGGTAGAAAGAACCATTGATCTGTGTGTGACACTGCACCCCCTATTTCTCATAGCGATATTATTATGATGTGATTATAGCATATTTCTGATGCATTTCATGTCAGATGTGTCATGTAGGACGTCATTGGAAACGTTATGGTGTTCTGAATATAATTATCGTATTTGTATTCATGTATCGTTTGTGTACCTGACGTCATGAATATTGACGACGTATCTGTTTTTCTATTGCAGTTACACCTGGGTAACGCCCACTAGGCAAGATGCCTTCAGTCTAGGTAGCTGGTTGGGACGGGCGTATTCAGGAAATGAGCCAATATGGGAGACAATAGGCCGGCGAGATACATCACACACGAGTGGCAAATGCCAAGGCAGGCACCTGTACACCCTGTGATGGTTGCGGGTAATGCAGGTGTCTCAGACTTGGTTCTGGGTACAGCTAAAGCCCCAGGAAGGGAACGATCCTAAATTTGTCTCTGCTGGGAAGAATGACACTGTGACTGGGTTGCATCCAGTTAGTGTCATGACAAAATCCCAGAGACCAAACAATTCTGGTGCTTTTATTTTGCCTGTTCTTGGGGTGTTGCTGGGAAAGGGTGTAGCAACTCTGTCTGATCAGATTGATCAGCTGGGGCATGAAGGTGAATTGACTATGTTGCCCACTGACAGTGTGGAAACTTGTAACGAGGAGGAAATGATTCCTAAGCCTATTGAGGCTGACAGCTTGCATGTTGCCAGTGAGTGTGAGGATAGTTGCAGAGGGAAGGAGAGTACCTCTAACCTTTTATCTACTGAGGCTATGAGCTTCCCTTAAAGGAGATTGGGTAAAAATTGTCCAGATGGGCCAGAAATGATTCTGAGTGTAAGTGAGATGCGGAAAGGGTCTGTTGTTGCTCAGGAAAGTGTTCCTTTAGAGCAAGCCGTGGGTGAAGAGGGCAAGGGCACAATTTCTGTGAGGGGTGAATTGCTGCTTAGAGAAGCTCCTAGGGAAAGGAATCCTCATGGTCATCTGTGCAAGCAGTTTGCTGTAGCTGAAGGTCGTGGAAGGGATTTAATCAAGGAAGTTTCAGTTCCTGATAGCTAGAAATTTTCTGCTAAGAGTCAATTCGTTATCTTGGCTTTGAAAAGATCCAGTGTGGATAGCTGTGAGAAGGCTTCAGATAGAATGAAAATTGTTCGGGAATTTACACAGCCCTATAACCAAGTGGCTGTGCTTGACCAGTTTGTTTTACTGGCTGGCTGAGAGTCACGGTAAATCGCAGAAAGTGGGGGTGCGGGACCCTGACTCCCTCACACTCCATGACAACTGGTGGCAGTGGTGGGATGTACTGCACCCCGTGGATGGTGCTTCCTGGGAAGCAGTAAAATGAAGCGGGATGGATGAGGACCAGGAGTGCTGAAGGCTCAGAGAGGAGCGGTTTCCTGGGGGGTGGAGAAGCTACGCTTAACCCCTAGGAGTGTGTGACCAGCGAGAAAGACTGTTGCAGTCACGGGGTCCCCCTGGGGACTGCGGCGAGCAGTTCCAGGGGCGGAGGAGTCTGCGGCTTGACCCTGAGAGAGAGAAGTACTGTTGCAGGAGCGGGGTCCCCCTGGTGAGTGATTCCAGGGGCAGAGGAGCCTGTAGAATCTGGTCAGAGCTCAGGGGAAAGAGAAGGTCTGGTACGACCGCACGGCACAGGCCCGCGCCTACGCCACCGGGGATCAGGTGATGGTTCTTATCCCTGTGAGAAAAAACAAACTACAGGCCGCCTGGGAAGCCCTTTCAAGGTTGTCAAGCAGCTAAATGAGGTAAATTATGGGGCGGAATTGTCTAACTGGGCACACTGCCACCGGGTGAACCATGTTCATATGATGAAGCCATATTATGACAGGGGAATGTGATGTTGGCGTGTGTGGACATTGGGAGGAGCAGGAAGATGGCCCTTTAGTAGATCTATTCCCTGAGACAGGAGCTGGCATCTCCCTGGAAACAATTCCCCTCTCTGATCAGCTAACCACTGCCCAGCAAGCTGAGATCAGAGGGGTGCTGCATTTGTATTGACAGCTGTTTTCCAACCAGCCTGGACTCCACTAGGTGGAGACAGGATCGCACCTGCCTAAAAGATGCTCCCCCTTCCGAGTCACAGGGAAAATTGCTTAATACCTGGAAAGAGAGGTCAGTGACATGCTGGCTTTGGGGGTGATCCAGCCGTCTTCCAGCCCTTGGGCCTCGCCTGTGGTGCTGGTCCCCAAAAAGGATGGGTCGATCCGGTTCTGTGTTGACAATCAGAAGCTTAATGCTTCGATATTCTGGCATGAGAAGGGCTAGCAGCTGAGTTGCTGGCACGTGTCTCTGCTTACACTTGTCCGTTAACACCTGTAACTTCTGTCTGACACAAAGCTGGGGGCCTGCAGAAAGTGTCTCACCAAAAGAAACAGGGGAAGGAACAGAGGTTCAAACCTGTAGCCCTAAATACCAGGGCCCTTGTGCCCTTCATGCCCATTCTGCTGAGCACAAAGTTATAACCCAGCATGATAATGTCTGTTTAAATGGGGGAAACTGGGCTCATTTACATGATAGGAATGGCCTTGTGGATCAGACCTATGGTCCATCTACCCCAGTGTCCTCTCTCTGACACTGACAGCCACAGGTGTTGCAGAAGAAGCTGTAAGATCTTGTGTTATAAGACAGGGAGAACACATTTTCTATTTAATCTGTACCAGTCAGTATTTTACAGACTTTTCTCATGTCCCCTCTAATTCATATACTTTGTAAGGTAACAATCCCAGTGTTTCCAAACTCTCTCTGTATGAGTTTCCAAGGGTCCTTCTGCATTCTCATTGCCCATGCCTCAAAGCCTTTAGCTCAGCAATATCCTGTGTGAGAAGGGTGCCCAATACTACACAAAGGAGTACAGAGGAGCATGAAATATTGACTGACCTCATGGCATTGTGTTTTCTGCACAATTTACCATCCTCCTCCTCCTGGATCCCAGTGTTTTGCTTAGTTTCTGTCCGTGCTTGCATTGTGGTTAGGGTTTCCCAGAGCTGTGTACCATGATGCCCTGATCCCTGTCCTGGGCTCATACATTTTAATTAGAACCTTGTTAGGTGTTTGAGGAGTTCAAGCTTTTCCCTCCAATGGGCATTCACATTGCAGTTAATGACATCAAAGTTCATCTGCCAGCATGCTGCCCATTCACCTGTTTTGGTTAGCTCCCACTAAGGACTTTTCTCAAGTTGACAATGGCCAAAATAATATGGTGCCATCTGTAAATCTAGCCATCTCACTGGTTAACCCTCTTTCTAGATTCTTAGTAAATATAATGTAGATACCGTATTATTTGTTATAAACTGTGTAACCCCCGTCCCTGTGCATCTCTCCCCTTACAGAAACCTGGAGCATTTCTGAGCCTGATCGCCGCATTGGCCATCTCATGGCAGATTTCAACTTCACCCCCTCTGACACTTCAATATTCATCCTAAGCGGCATCCCTGGTCTAGAAGCTGCCCATGTCTGGATTTCCATCCCTTTCTCTATGGTCTACATTATGGGCCTGATGGGAAATTTCACAGTTCTGTTTGTTGTAGGCAAAGAGAAGACCCTGCACAAGCCTATGTACCTGCTGCTCTGCATGCTGGAGCTCACAGACATTGCCACATCTACCTCCTTCATGCCAAAGTCACTGTGTATATTTTGGTTCAACTTGAAAAGCATTACTGTGAACGGCTGCCTCACCCAGATGTTCTTCTTTCATGCAATTTCCAATATGCACTCAGCCGTCCTCGTGGCAATGGCCTTCGACCGCTACGTTGCCATATGTAACCCTCTGAGATACACCATCATCCTCACCAACGCACGAATAGCTCAGCTGGGGCTAGTGGGTTTGACTAGAGCTGTTTTCTTCATTCTGCCAATGCCCCTGCTTCTCAGTGGGCAGCCATTCTGTGCCAACGGCATTATCCCCCAAATGTATTGCGACTACAATGCTGTGGCAAAGATGTCATGTGGGGACATCACAGTCAGTAGAGTGTATGGCTTGGTGCTAGTGGTTATACTCATTGCGGTAGACATAATGCTCATTGGCCTGTCCTATTTTCTGATCACCAGGGCCATCCTCAGAATCTCCTCCAAGAAAGTCAACAAGAAAGCCCTCAACACCTGCTCAGCCCACATCTGTGTCATACTGATTGCTTATCCTCTTGGAAACTTCGCCAGTCTGTCACAAAGGTTTGGTCATAGTATCACTCCACACGTTCACATCATCTTGTCCAACCTCAATTTCCTCATTCCCCCCATGCTCGACCCTATCATTTATGGGGGCAAAACCAAAGAGCTTCGTGACAAAGTGGTCAAATACGTCCGCAGAATGTAGTCACCCCGTGCTACTGACTTTAAACCCGCATGACGAGAGAGGGTTATGGAACAGCACTATGTTACCCTGGATTTGAGGGGTGTTTACCCCAGAATGTGATCAAGCTAATCGCATCCATATGAAGTTCACTGCCCATAGTGAATTAATAAAATAGAACACCACATAGTTAAGAGTTAGTCTTAAAGCAGTCTTTTAAATGCATGGTCAAAATCTAGCAGGCAGTTTCTGCTAATAGCAATGGGAGGAGTAGACAGAGAAGTAAATTAGTGAGAATGAGAGAAGATAAATGGATGAAAACCTTGAGTCTAGACACTTATGATATTATAAGTTTATTGAAAGTTAGTAAAAATTACGATCCTCTTTGCTTCATAGAAGTTATAAAAGATTAGTTAATATATTGCAATTTGGAGCAGTCCTCTGAAGCCATCTTTAGAGACCATTTCCTAACACTCTTTCTCCCCAGTGGGTGACCAACTGGCCACTGCAAACCTGCTGTTTATTACTCAATTCCATTCCGTGTGTTAGGTAAATAACTGGGATGTTCTAGACCTATTGCTTATGTCTGTGTGTGCTTCAAACAAAAGCATGCTGAGTTGCATTTAATCCTTGAACAGCCAGAATTTCTGTATTCCCATTGATTTATTCCTGTCTTAGAGTAAAATAGTTACGTTGCCCCTGCTAGAAGGTCTGAAAACCCGGGAGTACCGACTGCTGTGTTAACTACGCCATCGCCTTGGAGTCAAAAATCTTACTGGTTTGTTCAGTCAATTTTGTAGTCGCTTTCAGGTGGAAGTTTCAAAGCACGTAGTAACCAATCCCGTTGTCAAAGACATCAAAAGTAGGTGTCAAGATTTCACCTTGTAGTTTGTAAAACACAGGAAACAGAGATTGCCATGACATGTCCAGGTGATTAAATTGCTTTCAGTACTAAATCCTTCACAGCCTTCACGAACATTGGCATCGGGACAGCCTAAGGACCAAGCCCCACACCCAGGTCAATATAAAAATCAGATCTTACCCCCAAATCACGCTAGTGCCAATCCTTTAGAATCTAAAATCTAAAGGACAGATTGGCACAAGGATTCCTTTCCCTAGGACCTTCTCTAAGTCACAATTCACCCCCCACAGAAATTCTGCCCTTCCCCTCTTCACCGAGGGCTTGATCTGAAGGAACACTTTCCTGAGCAGCAACAGACTCTTTCCGGGTCTCACTTACATCAAGGACCACCTTGGGCTTATCAGGTGGATTTCTACACAATCCCCTTTCAGGCAAACTGCTAGATTTCATAGTCAAAGGATCAGAAGGATTCTCCTTCCCTTTGCCACGCACAAGCTCAGGAATCTTTTCCCTCTTGCTACAAATTTCCAAACTGTCAGTAGGTAACACAATCAAACTACCTTTCTGCTCTCCTTGTGCCCTGGCTAGGATATCACCCTGATCAGACAGAGCTGATACCCCCTTTTCCAGCCACACATTAGCAACAGGCAAAATACAAGCACAAGAATTCTCTGGTCTCCGGGATTTTGCCAGGACACTAACTGGATGCAACCTAGTTGCAGCACCATTCTCCATAGCAGACACAAACTTAGGACCATTTCCTTCATGGGCTTTAGTTGAAGTCAGAACCAACTCTGAAACCACTGCACTATTCTCAATCATCACAGGCTGAAAGGCACCTTCTGTCTGCTTCACAGACAAAGGAGAGCCAGAGACACATTCTCCTTTATCAGACACGCAGCTTGGGATCTCATTTCCCTTGTCCCAGCACACAGGGCTGTTCACAGACAAATGCTGGGAGACTGGGGTAGCTCCCTCCATAGGCGTGTCAATACCCCTGACAGACACAGACACATTTCCTTCACTGTCACAATTCTCCACACAGGTAACAGGTAAGGTATAGGGACACTCCTCTTCCACTATCCCTGCCTTCCCAAACTGCTGACTATCTAAAGGCATCAGCTCAAAAGGCTGCCTAGGCTCACAAGCCTACCTAGGCTCATCCAGACTTTCCTTACCAGGCACATTGCCACTCCCAACAGATAAACTGCTGCTCTTCTCACTACACTGACCTACTTCCAGCAAATCACAGCTACCATTTTAGGTTCACTTTTATAAGCTGCACTAGCCAACAATCCATTACCCATCAAAAATCTACCCATTCCATCCTCATCTCTTGCTTTAACCTGACCGTCCACTTTAATCTGCTCCCAAAGAACATATTCCTGAACAATGAGTTCTTTCTGCGCTTTATCTAATTCCAGATGTACATCTGAGACATTAGACAGACATTCAGAAACTTCATTCCCAGACAAACTGCTCTCTTCCTCAGACAAACATTTAAAGAAACCCTCCCCAGGCAAATCAGTGCCCATAACAGACACAGGTTCATGATCATTCCTTTCCTGTGACTGGCTACCTGGGCTGAACAAAGCTTTAATGTTTTCCCCAACCAAAAGATCCTTTGGCAATAACTTCCTTACCCCAGCTATAACTTCATGCTTAGTACCATTCCCTTCAAGGTGGATTCTGGCCAAAGGCACGCTTACAGGAAACTCATAGAGGACTACAACATTCACACTCTGATTTAGTAAGTAATCTTCCTCTTTCACCAGATCTGCTCTAACAAAAGTGACGTTAGAAGCCATAATTTGCCCTAAAGAGCTTTTACCATTGACTTTTACAAACTCTATGAATTTTCCATTACCACTCCCATACACAGCATTGGCACAATTTATGGGGCCACCTTGTACAGAACTCACAGAGACAGGTCCTTAACATGATCAGATCTCTCAGTTCTGGATTTGTAGCTTTCTTTTTAAAGCTTATCCCCTTTTCTGATCAGAAATCTTACAGGGCTTTTTTGTGAAGGCCCTCATATGCTTTTTGCTCACTCATTGCAACTGCTCTTTAACCAACCAAACGCTCACTACCAAAATTCAAATTTGGATAGCATGGGGTTCCAACCAAAAGCTTAATTGTCCTGACTCTGTGGAATTGAGCATGGCTACACCACTGTAATGATGCTGGCTTTGGTGGGATCCAACGGAAAGGGTCAATTCAGGACAAATTGCTTCAAGCAGGGCAGTTACAGCCCAAGGCTGGGGTTCCTTTGCAGAGCAAGGAAAACCAAAATAGCCAAACAGAGAAGACTTTGGGTTTATCCCACTGGCTAACCATAAGTCACACAAGCAATTCCCTTAGACCCTCCAGTTTCCCAGTAGTACCACCAGTGCCATTCATTATGGGGATGAATGGTTATGAAAACCAATGCCCCAGTAAAAGAAAAAAGGTTCTCCCAATCCCAAGAGACCCAGGTCAATATACATATCAGATCTTATCCACAAATCACACTGTTGCCAAGCCTTTAGAATCTAAAATCTATGGGTTTATTCATACAAGGAAAAAGATATAGATGAGAGCAAGAATTGGTTAGATGGAATCAATTACATACAGTAATGGCAAAGTTCTTGGTTCAGGCTAGTAGCAGTCATGGAATAAACTGCAGGCACAAATCAAGTCTCTGAAGTACATTCCACAGATGGGTTGGGTCATTCAGTCCTTTGTTCAGAGCTTCAGTTTGTAGAATAGTCTCTCCAGAGGCAAGAAGCAGGATTGAAGATAACATGGAGACAAGGCAGTTTCCCTTTATAGTCTTTTGCGCGTGTAAAAAAACCTCTTTGTTCTTACCTTGAAAAGTTACAGCAAAATGGAGTTTGGAGTCACATTGGAAAGTCACATGTCCATGCATGACTCAGATCTTTGCAGGTGGCAGCCATTGCTCACACACTATCATGGACATTCTCAGGAAGACTTCTTCTGTGGATTGGAGTCTTCCAGGGTCCACTGTCAGTGAAATGTTTCTTGACTGGGCACTTCATTTGCACATCACTTTCTCAAAAAGTTGACCAAAGGCTTTACTAAGGCTACTTCAGAATCAAAACACATTGATATATAAGTACACAGCCAAAATTCACAACTTCAATTACAAAATAATACACCCACACAGATTACAACATTTGTACAATATTTGCTGCAAATATATAACAGTGGTTCATAGAATCATAGAATAATGGAATCATGGAATATCAGGGTTGGAAGGGACCTCAGGAGGTCATCTAGTGCAACTCCCTGTCAAAGCAGGACCAAATCCCCAAATAAATCACTCCAGCCAGGGCTTTGTCAAGCCTGACCTTAAAAACCTCTAAGGAAGGAGATTCCACCATATCCCTAGGTAACCCATTCCAGTGCTTCACCATTACTCCTTGTTCTATCATCTGGTACCACTGAGAATAGTCTATATTCATCCTCTTTGGAACCCTCTTTCGGGTAGTTGAAAGCAGCTATCAAATCCCCCCTCATTCTTCTCTTCTGCAGACGAAATAATCCCAGCTCCCTCAGCCTCTCCTCATACGTCATGTGCTCCAGCCCCCTAATCATTTTTGTTGCCCTCCGCTGGACTCTTTCCAATTTATCCACATCCTTCTTGTAGTGTGGGGCCCAAAACTGGACCCAGAAAGTGTGGACGCCTGTGTCATGGTGACCACACCTACTCTCCATCACTGATGCCCCTCCCCTCTTTTCTTCCATGGCTCCAGCTATGCTCCACCTCTTCCTGTTCCTGCTACGCCTGGTCACCATGGCCTTTGCTGAGTCCCGACTCCCTCCTCTCCTCCAACCCCTTCTCCATGAGCCCCCTCTCTGCCACTCACTGAGTCCCTCCTCTCCTCCACTCACCGACCCCGTGGCACTCCACCTACCAGATGCTGACTCCCTGCTCTGATCCACCCCCCACCCACTGCTCTCTGTGTCCCTCCTCTCCTCCACCTGAATCCCTCATCCCACAAAGCTTCCATTCCCTGGGGGTTGTCTCTGTAATAGTGAACCACATTTCAAAGTGGCCCCTGGCCTCTTGGCCTCCAGGGTTCAAGCCCCCTTAGCCAAGTTGCTCCAGTGTCAGCAGGCACAGCGGCAGGAGGAGTCCCACAGTTGGGCCAAGTGTAAGAGCCAGACTTCAACCAAAGAGCAGAGGTATGCAAATGCCATAGGTGATTAAGGGTATGTCCACACTACACAATTAGGCTGATGTTATTTAAGTCGATCCCCAGCCTCCGATTTAAGCAAGTCGATTTTGCAAGTTCCCACTATGCTCATTGTGTGGGCTGAGCACATCCTCCCTAGCAGGGCTTACATCAACGCACGGAGCGCTGCGCGGTGGGGCTCTATCCACAGTGCATGGAGCCGAGTGGCATGTTGGGTGGGGCTGGCAATGCCTCATGCAACCAAAACATTTCTGCTCGTGGATATAGGAACATGGCATTAGCTTCCCATGATGCACTTAGCTCCCTCCCTCCCTGAAATCAATGGCAAACAAACTGAGCCTTTTCCGCGCCTTTTTTCCAAAACCTGGCTTACCTGCACAGACACCAGAGCACGGCAAGCATGGACCCCGCTCAGCTGTACACTGTTGTTGTGGGCATTACAAGCACCTTGCGCCTTATCTTGCAGTATTTGCTCAGCTGAAGTGGGAGCTGACACACAGATCAATGTGATGCCAGGCAAGCAGCCCGGACAAGCTCTCCACGTTCATCAAACAGGAACTGAAAATTCACAAGTCCCCTGGGCTTTAACAGGAGTGCGGCTGTTTCCTATGTACCTGGCTGATGTTCTCTGGTATTGAAAGTACTTGTGACATTGCACCCTATAAGGCTTTATGGAAATATGCTTATAAATGTAGATATGACATAAGTGGAATATATTTTATGCTACATATACCACGTAACATATCTTTGTAAAGGTTATGATCTACTGAGCCTATTCTTCCTATTTGTATGTATGTGTCATTTTTGTGTTCAAAGTTATGAATATTGGCTTCCTACTAGCTTGATTTCTAAGTAGCGTTAGTAAAGCATTTGGTCAGCTTCTCGAGAAAGGAATGTGCAAGTTAAGTGCCCAGTCAAGAAACACTTAAAGGACAATGGATCTTGGGAGGCTCCAATCCACATAAGAAGTCTACCTGAGGATGTTCAAGGTAGCATGTGAATCATGGCTACTACCTGTATGTTCTGAGTCATGGATGGACATGTGACTTGCCCATGTGACTCCAGAACTCCATCTTGGAGCTGAACTTTACATAGGAGAGAGGAGGGGGTCTCCACCCACAAGAGAAAGTCTATTTAAACCCATTGGAGACCCCTTCTTTTTGTCTTCACCTGGCTGAAGAGATAGCCTCTCCACCCCCAAGAGTACTTGAAAGAAACTGCAACAGAGGACAGTAACAACAGTGGGTGTGAGTCATTGCTGGACCCAGACTAGAAGGGCACTAGCCTGTAAAAGGAAGTTTACTGGAACACCTCTGAGGGTGAGGTTTTATCAGTATTCAGTTTTCTCACTGTAGTAGGCATAGGCTTGCGTGTTTTAATTTATTTTGCTTGGTAATTCACCTTGTTCTGTCTGCTATTGCTTCGAACCACTTAAATCCTACTCTCTGCATTTAATAAAATGACTTTTTACTTATTAATTAACCCATAGTACGTATTAATACCTGGGGGGGGGACAGCTGTGCATATCTCTCTATCAGTGTTATAGAGGGAAAACAATTAATGAGTTTACCCTGTATAAGCTTTATACACAGTAAAACAGATTTATTCGGGGTTTGGACCCCGTTGGGAGTTCGGCATCTGAGTGTAGAAGATGGGAACACTTCCTAAGCTGCTTTCATTTTAGCCGATAGCTGTTAGAGAACGTGGTTTCAGACCTGGGTCGGGGTTTGCAGCAGGCTAGCGGGTCTGGCTCAAACCAGGCAGGGCACTGAAGTCCCAAGATGCCAGGGCAAGAAAGCAGGGGCAGAAGTATTCTTGGCACATCAGTTGGCAACCCCAAGGGGGTTTCTGTGATCCAACCCATCACAGTGCTCTCCAGAGTGGTCACCGTAGAGCACTGTGGGACACCCCCTGGAAGCCAATTCATTCAAATCACGCAGTGCAGTGTCTACACTATCCCCATGTCGACCCATCGATGTCAAATAAAGTATTAACTTGACTTAACACAGCATCTGTAGACCTAACTTTGTAGTGGACCCAGCCCTGAGTGGCACAAAGTCCAAAGAAGAAAAGAAAGTGAAGTAAGGAATAATCAAAGCGTTGTGCCTTGGTCTTTCTCATTTACATCGGAAAATTGCAAGACATTTTCATTCCTAGAGTACAGTGAGCAGTCAGAGGCTGTTTTCTGTGTTCCTTGCAGATAGTTTTCCAGTGGTTTGAGAGACTCTGCATTCACTGAAATCTAAGAAAGAGACAAGAAAAAAATAGGAAAAAAGCTTCAGAATCATAGACCATCTGCCGTATAAAAACACTGCTCTGAAAGGTGGCATTTTTTCAAACAGCGAAAGAAGTTGGCTGTCTAGTAGCACAGTTCTCAAATTTGCACCAGAGGGCGTTAGATGAAAACAGAGGCTACGGTGCAAGAATCACCCATCCACTGCTCTGCCTGGCTAAGCAGGGATTAGCCCTGCAGAGGCAGGATGAGAGAGAAGAATCAGCCAACCGTGGAAACTTGCTGGAATTATGGAATTTGTTCCACAATCTGATGAAGCATTCACAAAGAAAACAAGCCAATTACATTAAAATTAAAAGTAAATTTAAAGCTGATACATTGAATTCGGTTTCAATTGAGGCCTTCCAACTAGACTGGAGAGCAACAGTATTTTTTCACACATCACAGGGCTTGTTTACCTTCTTTTCACAGCCTGGCCCACACCATGCTCACTTTGAGGCTCAGAAGACCCTTGGAATGAAACTGGAATTATCTAGTTTGAGTGACAGGAGGTGGGCATTAGGATGGGATAATGCAGCTGCTGTAAATAACTCCATGAGAGCACCTCTCAGCAGTTTGTTGGGACTGGCAGAGCCTCCATAAAGACGATTTATTGAAGCTGTCAGTTTGTTGAAGTATGGGCAGAAAATAGATATTTGAGTGAACCCCGCGGCCGACAACCCATCACACTCATACCCTTCGGAGCCCAAATTGGGCCCTCAGGACCTGTGGCAGATGCATGGGGGAGGGAATGTGTCCCGAACAAAAGATCCAGATATAGCAGTTCTCACCCCAGCAAGGCACACCTAACTAGCATACCAGCAGAGTGAAATGGCCCCAGGGCATCAGATTAGACAAATCCATTTCTGTTCCCTCATAGAATGTGAGCTGAACTGCAGGTCATTTTGGCCATCGGATGGGTGAAGGAATCTCACAATGGGCGGAGAATTCAGTGTTCTACTTCTGACCCCCGATAGCACAACCCGTTTCTGCATCAATTTCTGAAAGATCAGCAAAGTATTGACATATGATGCTTCCCTGAAGCACAGAATAGATGAACACTAAGGGTACATCCACACTACCCGCCCGATTCGGCGGGTAGCGATCGATGTTCTGGGATCGATTTATCGCACCTCATGTAGACGCAATAAATCGATCCCAGAAGCGCTCCCCGTCGACTCCGGAACTCCAGTTCGGCGCGAGGAGTAAGCGGAGTCGAAGGGGGAGCCTGCCTGCACCGCGTGGACCCGAGGTAAGTACTTTGTAATTCGATTTAAGATACTTCGACTTCAGCTACGGTATTCACGTAGCTGAAGTTGCGTATCTTAGAGCGATCCCCCCCCCCCCATAGTGTGGACCAGGCCTTAGAAGTGTTTCAGATGCAAAATATATATCCACTTCAGGCCTCACGAAGAGATACGGGTAAATACTTCTCATGCCAGAATCCTGGGAGAAGAAAGCTTTTCACACCCTTTGGTTTGTATCAATTCAGGATCACATCATTTGGCCAACACAGAGTAGCACTGACTTTGCAGAGACTAACGGATGGGATACTACAATTGAATGGGCGGTATGCAGAGTGTACATTGATACAAGCTATTAAAAACAGATTTTGGTCCCATATCTTCTGGCAGCATTCTCACACATAGTGCAGCTAGATTACACAGATTCAATACTCAAGTTCCCTGAACAATCAGAGCCCTTATTATCGGCCAATCATTGTCCACTCCCAGGGGAGGCTCTCAGGCCGAAGTTCTCCAGGGTCTATTTTCTGCTCTTCCCGCTGCTCACAGAGCCAAGGGAATTGTCTGAGACTTCTGGCCAAACGGAGAGTCCGCAGGGACTGTTAAGTTGAATCATAAAGGTCACTGTCTGGCAGGCCGAGTGTCAGGCATGTGAGATTCGTATACTGATTAGCACCCTATGTTCAACAGGAGTTTGGTAAGTTGCTTCTTTCTGCATTAAAATTAGTGTTAAGGTCTCAGGAAAACTTCCAGGGTCAAGTCAGGGAGCATCTGGGCAGGAATTCATCTCCACGATTTGAAATGTTTATTCGTGTACTGAAATCTCATTCAAAGGTTTAGAGGTTCGTGTCAATCAGGATAACATTTTTTTTAGGGCAGGAGAGGGGTTTGCTCACTCTGTGCCACGACATCTCTAGTTCGAGAAGCTCCAAAAGGCAGTACAAATAACTGCACATTTCTGCCTTAGAGGAAACCAGGTGGTGCTAGGAATCTAACCCTGGGGCAGTCCAGGAACACAGTGTGTGGAGAGGAGTGGGGACGTGCAGGCTCCAGATCGGGAAGGAACATCCTGCCTAATGCACAGACCAAAGAGACATCACAAGTTCTCCTAGTAACGGTGGTGGGGGGTCTCAGACTGTAACATAACATAGATCACATTGTGCCAGATTGTACCTGACACTTTGCCCCACCTCAACCATCCCTCCTCCCGTGATCAGCCCCACTACAGCCTGGTGGAAACGGCAGCAATTGCCAAGATGGAAAAGCAGCCTCAGGAAGGGGGGTCTGATTTTCTAAGTGGCTGCAAAATCTCTTAAAGCTTTGTGATTTAGCACCAGGTTCCCCACGAACATGCGGTGCGCAAAGGGTGAGAGGCGGCTCCCTTCTGGCTGCGCTCCGGTCCCGACACAAACGGCTCTCCTCACCGAGCCCTACCCGGACGGGGAGGGGGAGCCGGCTATCCGAGGCCAACCGAGGCTCCACGGCGCTGCCGTATCGTTACGTTTAGGGGGGATTCTGATTTAGAGGCGTTCAGTCATAATCCCACAGATGGTAGCTTCGCCCCATTGGCTCCTCAGCCAAGCACATACACCAAATGTCTGAACCTGCGGTTCCTCTCGTACTGAGCAGGATTACTATTGCAGCAACACATCATCAGTAGGGTAAAACTAACCTGTCTCACGACGGTCTAAACCGTGAGACAGGTTAGTTTTACCCTACTGATGTTGTGTTAAAGCTTTGTATCGTTTTGAGGAAGAGTTACTGAGACTGGCTATTTTTAGTCCCCACGTCCGCTACCTTCCCACTGGGTCTGTCCCTCTCTCCTTCCATGCACCGGCTGAGAAGCTGCTGGGGTTCCCTTCGCCCCCAGACGTGCAGTCCAGGTTCATCTCCCCCTTTTCCCTGGTGCAGCCAGACACTGAGTTTCACCTAGTCTGAGGAGATTTTTCTCTGAGCTGCCACTATGGGGTCTTGCTCCTGTTTTTGGTTTTGGGTGAGGGGCAGCGCTGTGTGCCAGGGCTGGAAGTTGTTGAGGGGTTAGAGACCTGCATGGACAAGTAGCCAGCACTCGGAGTTATGGATGAAGGAAGCGGGGTGTACATGGGCAGGTGGATGGTGCTGAGGGTAGTGGAGGCAAGCAGGGTGTGTACACAGAGAATCGGGAAGCACTGAGGGTTGTGGGGACAGGCAGCGGGTACACAGGGACAGACAAGCAGAGCTGAGTGTGTCGGGGACAGGGAGCGGTATATACATGCCCGGTGGGCAGTGCTGCTGAAATTAAATGTTTCTTTGTAATTGTTGGTCGGAGGCCAGCGCTGGGAACTTTCCTGGCCCTAGGTGCATTTGTGCTGGTCTATGGGTCTGCTTGCCCTGGCAAGCCATAGAACTGCAGCCTGCGTATTGCAACGTTTACTCTGTTTAATTTCCAACTGTTCCAACCGTTGTTATGTAACTTCAGGCATTGATCTGTGTGTGACACTGCACCCCCTATTTCTCATAGTGATATTATTATGATGTGATTATAGCATATTTCAGATACTTTTCATGTCAGATGTGTCATGTAAGATGTCATTGGAAATGTTATGATGTTCTGAAAATGATTATTCTATTTGCATGCATGTATCATTTGTGTACCTGATGTCATTAACCTTGATGACTGGGGGGAGGGATAGTTCAGTGGTTTGAGTATTGGCCTGCTAAACCCAGGGTTGTGAATTCAATCCTTGAAAAGGCCATTTAGGGCAAAAATTGGGGATTGGTCCTCCTTTGAGCAGGGGGGTGGACTAGATGACCTTCTAAGGTCCCTTTCAACCCTGATATTCTATGACTACGTATCTGTTTTTTAAATTGTAGATACACCTGGGTAATGCCCACTAGTCCAAGATGCCTTCAGTCTAGGTAGCTGGTAGGGAAGGGCCTATTCAGGAAATGAGGCAATAGGGAAGGCAATAGGCCTTAGGAAGCTTCCTGAGACCTCTCCAGATGGCCTATAAGTAATAGATGGTGTGACTCTACAAGGGCATGTGACTAGGCCACATAGTTCTGCACTCCATTTGCGGGAGTAGCTTCCCAGACCAGTTTGTGGGAAAAGGGCAAATTTTTGAAACAAAGGGTTCCCGCTATACGCTAAAGCTAAAATCAGGGATTGACATCATCTCTGGTCCTTCACTCTCCACACTAGAGGATGGGAAACTCCAGAGAAAATAAGCCTGAATGAGGGAAGTGTTGGACTCCAGCTAAAGGGATTCCTAACCTGAGTGTGTAAACCTGAGAAACCCAAGGTGTGATTCAAAATCTTCTTTGATGTTTTAATCTAAACCCAGGATGCCTTTAAATGAAGTGTCTGGGAAGGGGGGAGTATCAGCTTGGTTAACAAAGTGTGCATTGTGCTCCCCACATTGAGGAAGGGGCAAACCAGGAAAGAAATCCATACTGCTTGGAGTTTGGAGCAGGTCAGGCCGGTCCAGCTCTGGGGTCCTAGGCTAGGGAGCTGGGGGTTATTTTGGCTGTAACCTCTCTATTATTGGTTCACCCAGAGGCTGGCCAGAGCCTGCATGTAACTAGAGCTGGGTGTGTCCCTGCCTGTGGCAACGCTGGGGTTGGTGCAGGACTGGGAGCGGGTCACAACAGCACATTGAGAGAGGGAGCCCAGGCTGAGGAGTCAGAGGGCTCGGTGGAAACAGAGCTTCACGTGGCACCCAGGACAAACCCGTCACAGTTTGCTCCTCACCTTTTTCAATCTCCCATTATACTCTGACCCCCCTCTCCATGCTCCCCTTCCACATCCCAGGCTGCCCCGATTCCAACTGCACCCTGGTCGCCAGTGTCTGCTCCATGCTCCCCAGTCAGCCCTGGATCTGATCATCTCAAAGCCACCCCACGCTCCCCACAGCTCCTCCTCTGCAGGGGGTGAGGTGCCTCCCGTCACACCTGCTCCCTTGGCTGAGGGGGACTCAGTGACTGTGTCTCAGCGGTGAGATATATCACACACGCGTGGCACATGCCAAGGCAGGCATCTGTACAGCTTCACTTGCTGTACCCAAAGGCACCATGTGACAGCCACAGGGGCTGCATAAGAAGGTGTAAGAGTGGGGGGGGTACATGACTGCGATGATGCTGTCACCCTAATGCCTAACACCTAGAGATGGCTTGTGTCCTGAAACACAAGGGGTTATAGGCTTCCCAAAATATTTATTTAGCTGTAAGAATTATAACTGGATAGTCGCACTACTGATGTCAATATCCAAATTCTTCCTGATTCTCGCTTAACTCTTGGCCTCAACTACTTATCTGCGAGTCAGTATTTTAGAGTTCGAATTTATTTCCCATCTTTACGTGTTATTGAATGCCCTCTTGATCATGAGTTATAAGAAAGGGGGAACACATTCTTGATGTAATCTGTACCAGTCAGAATTTTACAGAGTTTTCTCATATCCCCTGTACTTCATATACTTTGTAAGTTACAATCCCAGTGTTTTCAAACTTTCTCTGTACGAGAGTTTCTTAGAGCCCTTAAGCATTCTCCTTGCCCTTGCCTTAAGGTCTCTAACTCTGCAATATCCTGTGTGAGAAGGGTGCCCAATACTACACAGATGAGTCTGGAGAAGCATGAAATATTGACTCGACAGATCTCATGGCATTATATTTTCTGAACAATTGACCACCCCACTCCTCCTGGATCCCAGTGTTTTGCTTAGTTTCTGTCTGTGTTTTACTGTGGTTAGGGTTTCCCACAGCTGTGTACCATGACATGCCAATCCCTGTCCTGGGCTCATACATTTCAATTAGAACCTTGTTAGGTGTTTGAGGAGTTCAAGCTTTTCCCTCCAATGGGCAAACACATTGCAGTTAATGACATCAAATTCCATCTGCCAGCATGCTGCTCATTCAACTGATTTCGTTAGCTCCCGCTAAGGAATTTTCTGGAGTTGACAATGGCCAAAATAATATGGTGCCATCTGCAAATCTTGCCACCTCACTGGTTAACCCCCTTTCTAGATTGTTAATAACTATAAAATAGTTACTATACTATTTGTTATAAACTGTGTAACCCCCTGGCTGTGATTCTCTCTCTTCAACAGGAACCTGGAGCATTTCTGAGACAGGTCGACGCATCGGCCACCTCATGGCAGATTTCAACCTCACCCCCTCTGACACTTCAATATTCATCCTAACCGGCATCCCTGGCCTGGAAGCTGACCACATCTGGATTTCCATCCCGTTCTCTATGTGCTACATTATCGGCCTTTTTGGAAATTTCACAGTTCTGTTTGTTGTAGGCAAAGAGCAGACCCTGCACAAGCCGATGTACGTGCTGATCAGCATGCTGGCACTCACAGACATCACCACATCAACCTCCTTTGTGCCAAAGGCGCTGTGTATATTTTGGTTCAATTTGAAAATCATTACTGTGAAGGGCTGCCTCACCCAGATGTTCTTCTTTCACGCACTTTCTAATGTGCACTCAGCCATCCTAGTGACAATGGCCTTTGACCGCTACGTTGCCATATGTAACCCCTTGAGATACACCACCATCCTCACCAACGCACGAATTGCTAAGCTAGTGCTAGTGGGCTTGATTAGGGCTTTTCTCTTCATTCTGCCCCTGCCCGTACTCCTGAGCAGGCAGCCATTCTGTGCCAACCGCATTATCCCCCATACGTACTGCGACCACAATGCTGTGGCAAAGATGTCGTGTGGGGACATCACAGTCAGCAGAGTGTATGGCTTGGTGATAGCATTTATACTCAGTTTGTTAGACATGACGCTCATTGGCCTGTCCTATGGGCTGATCATCAGGGCCGTCCTCAGAATCTCCTCCAAGAAAGCAAACCACAAAGCCCTCAACACCTGCTCAGCCCACATCTGTGTGATACTGATGGCTTATCCTCTTGGACTCTTCTCCAGTCTGACACACAGGTTTGGTCATGACATCGCTCCGCACGTTCACGTCATCTTGGCGAACGTCACTTACCTCCTTCCCCCCATGCTCAACCCTATCATTTATGGGGTCAAAACCAAAGAGCTTCGCGACAAAGTGGTTAAATACATCTGTAGAATGTAGTCACCTTGTGATACTGACTTTAAACCTGTGTGACAAGAGAGGGTTATGGAACTGCACTATGTTACCCTGGATTTGATGTGTTTACCCCAGAATGTGATCAAGCTAATTGCAACCATATGATTTGCACTGGGAGCAATGAATTAATAAAATAGAACACCACATAGTTAAGGGTTGATTAGAAAACAGGCTTTTAGATGCAAGGTCAAAATCTAGCAGGCAGTTTCTGCTAATTGCAATGGGAGCAGTGCACAGACAAGTAAATTAGTGAAAATGAGAGAATATAAACGGATGAAAACCTTGAGTCTAGCCACCTCTGATATTAGAAGTGTATTGAAATTTAGTGAAAGTGATGATCCAGTGGGGGTCACTATGACCTGTGTGTTTTGTAGAAGTTATAAAAGATTAGCTGATATATTGCACTTTGGAGCAGGCCTCTGAAGCCATCTTGAGAGACTTTTTTCTTGATACTCTTTCTCCACAATGGGTGACCAACTGGCCACTGTGAAACTGCTGTTTATTACTCAGTTCCGTTCCAGGTGTTACGTAAGTATCTTGTATGTTCTAGACCTATTTTCTGTGTGTGCCTCAATCTAATAAACTGCAGTGTTAGACATGAGCATGCTGAGTTGCATTTAATCCTTGATCAGACAGAATTGTTCTGTTCCCACTGATTTTTTCCTGCCTGGAGTAAAATAGTTACGTTGTTGCCCCAGTTGGAAGTTTTGAAAACCCTGGTTTACAGACTCCTCTGTTAAACTATGCCACTACCTTGGAGTCAAATAACTTACCACTTTCAGATGGAAGTTTCAAAACACACACTATCCATTCCCGTTGTCAAAAACATCAAAAGTAGATGTCAAGATTTCATCTTGGAGTTTGTAAAACACATGAAACAGAGATTGCCATGGAATGTCCAGGTGATTAAATTTCTTGCAGTACCAAATCCTTCACGACCTAGATTGGCTGATATCTCATTATTGCCATTGCTTTGTGGACACCTTGGACAGCGGGAGCAGTGGTGGAGAGCTTTGCCTATAGTTCCTGGCCTCACACTCTGAACAAAAAGTAGAGCACTTTTAGATTGAAGGTCTCAAACACATGGATGACGCTTAGGACAAAGATTTTAGTGAACTTGGTTGGTTTGCTCTTGCATTGCTGTTGCTACCTTTTGCCAATGGTTCCTTGAACCTTTCCCATTTTTCTTACAGTTGCTTTTTAATGTGAACACCCTCTCCACTGCTTCTCGTCACGCAGACAGAGAGCAGACCAGAAGAGCGGAATGCAGACAGGATGATGCTTATTGGGCTTAGTTTCCAAGCCAGCATATTCCAAAGACCTTCGCACCAGTCGAGCTTATCTCTATGCACCGATAGAGTCTGTTCTCCAGTGTTCCCGTCCCAGCTCTGACGCTGCAGAGCCTTTACCCCTGTGTCTCCCTTCCCAGCTCTGACACCAGAGAGCCTTGACCCCGTTTCGCTGTTCCCAACTCCCAATTCCTATTCCGCAGTCTCATTTCCATACAGCTCAGGGTAGCCTAGGACTCCTTCTTACCTGTAAGGGGTTAAGAAGCTCAAATAACCTGGCTGGCACCTAACCAAAAGGACCAATGAGCAAAGAAGATACTTCCAAATCTGGTGGTGGGGGGGAAGGCTTTGTTTGGGCTCTTTGTTTGTGTGTGTGTTCTCTCTTGGGACTGAGAGGGGCCAGTCAGAAATCCATCTCCTCCAAACCATCCTCAACCAAGTCTGCAACATTGCAAAAAGTGTAAGTAAGCCAGGCTAGGCGTATTAGGTTATCTTTTGTTTTGCTTGTGAATTTTCCCTGTGATAAGAGGGATGTTTATTCCTGTTTTCTGTAACTTTAAAATTTTGCCAAGAGGAGAATCCTCTGTGTTTTGAATTTGATTACCCTGTACAATTATTTTCCATCCTGATTTTACAGAGATGATTTTTACCTTTCTTTTTTTAATAAAATCCTTCTTTTAAGAACCGTACTGATTTTTCCATTGTCCTAAGACCCAGGGGTTCGGGTCTCTGATCACTTTGTAATCGATTGGTTAGGATATTATTCTCAAGCCTCCCCAGGAAAGGGGGTGTAAGGACTTGGGGGGATATTTTGGGGGAAGAGGAACTCCAAGTGGTCCTTTCCCTGGTTCTTTGTTAAATCACTTGGTGGTGGCAGCGTACCGTCCAAGGACAAAGGATTTGTGCCTTGGGGAAGTTTTTAACCTAAGCTAGTAGAAATAAGCTTAGGGGGTCTTTCTTGCGGGTCCCCACATCTGTACCCTAGAGTTCAGAGTGGGGAGGGAACCCTGACAGGCCCAAATATACATGCACTGAACACCCTTAGTCACACCCCTTACAACTTATGGTCATGTTCTATTCTGGAGATTCATGATATGGAGTCTTCGTCCCACCTCTTTGTACCCCGTTGGAGGTGTAAGGAGTGAGGTTGTGTTCTGGCCGAGGCCAAGCTTTTCTTTGGCGTTTAGTGTCTCTTATCCCTCCCCACCCCCATTCCTCCTTGCTCCTCTGAACTGGTTGCTTGACCTTGCCTGGAGAGTTCAGGGAGTCTTCCAGTGTGTGCTTATATATGACATTCCCACCATTCGCAGTAACACTTTATTTCCCTCTCTTCTGTCGTCTCACCCAACGTGCGTGTGGGCAGATGTAAAACACAGCGTCTTCCTCCTATGTTTACACCTATTAGAATAAGATATACGAGTATTAAAAAGTCAGCCCGACAATTTTATCTCAGGCTGACAAATAGGCTAATGTGCAAAAAGAACAAGGAATATTTGTGGCACCTTAGAGACTAACACATTTATTAGAGGATAAGCTTTCGTGAGCTACAGCCCACTTCATCAAACACATAGAATGCAACATACAGTAGGAAGATATACAGAGAACGTGAAAAGGTGGAAGCTGCCATACCAACTCTAAGAGGCTAATTAATTAAGATGAGCAATTATCAGCAGGAGGGAAAAAAACTTTTCTGGTGATAATCAGGGTGGTAGCTTTCAGACAGCTGACGAGAAGGTGTGAGTAACAGTAGGGGGATACTTAACATGGGGAAATCGATTCAATTTGTGTAATGACCCAGCCACTCCCAGGCTTTATTCAAGCTTCAGCTAATGGTATCCAGTTTGCAAATGAATGTGCTAACACTTCCTCTCCGGTTAGTTTTGTTTTTCTCATTGTGCTCCAAAGAAAGATTCTGGAAACAGTAAATTCTGCTTCAAAACTGCTACAACCCAGAGACACCGACCTGTCCAAAGCAGCAGGATTACTTCAGAAACCATGGAACTTGTTGCTCCTTTTGTGGCAGACCAGGGAGGAGAGCAGACCTGCTACCGGCTATTCCCGGGGAGGTGAGCTGAGGGAAGGCAGAATCTCCCCCTTAGATACCTTCGGAGATGGTGAAATCTCCATCCTTACAGGTTTTGTTCCAGAACGGCTTGAGAAAGGCCTGGCTGGGATGATTTAATTGGGGTTGTAATCATGCTGGCTTTAGTGGGACACTTCTGACAGTGTCCATTCGTACAAATTGCTTAAAGCAGGGCAGTTACAAACCAAGGCTGGGGTTCCTTTGCACACCAAGGCAAACCAAACCAGACAAACAGAGAAGACTTTGGTTTAACCATCTGGCTAACCATAAGTCACACAAGCAATTCCCTTAGACACTGCAATTTTCCAGTATCATCAAAAGTGCCACTTGTTATGGGGACGAATGATTATGAAAACCAATACCCCAGTAAAAGACAAAAGGATCTCCCGATCCCAAAGCACCAAGCCCCACATAGGTCAATATGCAAATCAGATCTTACCCAAAAATCATGCTGTTTTCAATCCTTTACCATCTAAAATCTAAAGGACAGAAGCCCATGTGGATTCCTTTCCCTAGGACCTTCCCTAAGCCACAATTCATCCCTCGCAGAAATTCTGCCCTTCCCCTCTTCACCTTGGGCTTCCTCTAAAGGAACAGTCTCCTGAGCAGCAACAGACTCTTTGTTGTCTGGTCTTTGGGATTTTGCTAGGACACTAGCTGGATGCAACATAGTTTGCAACCTGGATTCTTCCTAGCAGACACAAACTTAGGAACATTTCCTTCCTAGGCTTTAGCTGAATTGAGAACCAAGTGTGAAACAACTACACTATTCTCAACCATAACAGGATGAAAGGCATCTTCTGTCTCTTTCAAAGACAAAAAAGAGCCGGAGACACATTCTCCTTCACCAGACACACACCTTGGTATCTCATGTCCCTTTTCCCAGCACACTGGGCAATTCACAGACAGCTACTTGGAGATGGGGGTAGCTCCCTCCATAGGCAAGTCAATACCCCTAACAGACATAGGCACATTTCCTTCACGGTCACAATTCTCCACACAGGTAACAGGTAAGGTATAGGGACACTCCTCTTCCACTATCCCTGCCTTCCCAAACTGTGATTAGACAAAGCCATCAGCTCACAAGACTGCCTAGTCTCATCCAAAGTTTCCCTACCAGGCACATTGCAACTCCCAAGAGAAAACTGTTGCTCTTTTCACTACACTGAGCTACTTCCAGCAAATCACAGTTACCCTTTTTAGGTTCACTTTTATAAGTTGCACTAGCCAACAATCCATCACCCATCAAAAATCTACCCTTTCCTTCCTCGTTTAGGGCTTTAACCTGACCATCCACTCTAAGCTGGTCCTGAGAAATATTTTCCTGACCAATGAGATATTTCTGTGCTTGATCTAATTCCAGATTTACTTCTGAGAGAGACATTAGATAGACATTCAGAAACTTCATTCCCAGACAAACTGCTCTTTTCCTCAGACAAACATTTGGAGAAACCCTTCCCACGAAAATCATTGCCCATAATAGACATAGGTTCAAGATCACTCCTTTCCTATGACTGGCTACCTGGACTGAACACATTTTTAGTGTTTTCCCCAATCAAATGATCCTTAGGCAAAACCTTTTTACACCAGCTATAACCTCATGCGTGGTACCGTTCCATTCAAGGTGGATTCTGGCCAAAGGCAAGCTTACAGTAAACTCATAGAGGACTACAACATTCACACCCTGGTTTGGTAAGTAATATTCCTCTTTACAAGATCTGCTTTAACAAGAGTGATGTAAGAAGCTGCAATTTGCCCTAAACAGCTTTTACCAGTGACTTTTACACATTCTGTGAATTTTCCAATATCACTCCTGGCACAATTTATGGGGTCACCTTGTACAGAACTCACAAACACAGGCATTTAACATTTCAGATCGCTCAGTTCTTGATTTGTAGGTTTCTCTTTAAAGCTTATTCCCTTTTCTGAACACAACTCTTCCAGGGCTTTTTTGTCCTTAAATGCTCTTTGCTCACCCATTGCAACTTCTCTTTAACCAACCAAACTCTCACTACCAAAATTCAAATTTGGATAGCGTGGGGTTCTGACCCAAACTTAATTGACCTGGCTCTGTGCATCCTAGCATGACTACACCACTGTAACTATGCTAGCTTTGGTGGGACCCACCTGAGAGTGCCAATTCAGGACTAATTGCTTAAAGCAAGGCAGTTACAGCCCAAGGCTGGGGTTCCTTTGCACACCAGGATGAGAGAGAAGTATCAGCAAACTGTGGAAACTTGCTGGAATTATGCAATTTATTCCACAATATGAAGAATCTTTCACAAAAGAACCCCAATTAAATTAAAATTAAATTTAAAGCTGATTCATTATATTTGGTTTGAGTTGAGGCCTTCCAACTAAACTGGACAGCAACAGTATTTTTCACACACAAAAAGGCTTGTTTAGCTTATTTTCACAGCCTGGCACACACCATGCTCACTTTGAGGCTCAGAAGACCCTTGGAGTGAAACTTGAATGGTCTGTTAAAGTGACAGGAGACGGGCATAGAGATGGGATAATGAAGCTGCTGTAAATAACTCCAAGAGAGCACCTCTCAGCTGTTGGTTGGGACTGTCAGAGCCTCCCTATAGAAGATTTATTGAAATGGGCTCACAATCTACAGATCCCTGTGCGGGGCACGCCAGTATAATTTGGGGTTTATACTCCAGTGTGGGGTCTGAATGTGGGGAGCTGGGAAATTGGCTGATCTCTGCTGTGTGTACCTGGGTGGCTTAGGTCAGCTCTCGGGTAGCTCAGCTTGGGTGTGTGGCGCCACCTGGGGGAGTGTTTGGTAACAACGGTTTCTAGAGATGAGGAATCACCAGCAATGCAGTGTGAAAAAGGGCCAGCCCCGCTGGCTGATTACAGGGGTGCAGCAGTTCCCACGGCTCCCAGAGTGAAGCCTGCAGCTGACAATTATCACACTCATACCCTTCAGAGTTGAAATTAGGCTCCCAGACACCTGTGGCAGAAGCAGGGGGGAGGGAAGGTACCCCGAACAAAAGATCCAGACATAGCAGTTGTTTGATTCCTTCACCACTGTGTTCCCACCCCAGCAGGGCACGCCTAACTAGAATAGCACCAGAGTGAAATGGCCCCAGGGCAACACATCAGACAAACTCCGTGTCTGTCCCGTCGTAGAACGTGGGATACCATGCGAGCTGAACTGCGGGTCATTTTGGTCCTCGGATTGGTGAAGGAACCTCACAATGAGCAGAGAATTCACAGTGTTCTACTTCTGACCGAGGATAGCACAGCCTGTTTCTGCATCAATTTCAGCAAGATCAAAACAGTATTGACATTTGATGATTGCCTGATGCAGAGAATAGATGAACAGTTTCAGCTGCCAAATATAGATCCACTTTAGACCTCACAAAGGGATATGGGCAAATACCTTTGATGCCAGAATCCTGGCAGAAGAAAGCTTTTCACACCCTTGGGCTTTTATCAGTTCAGGATCACATCATTTGGCCGACACAGAGTAGCACTGACTTTTCAGAGACTAATGGATGGGATATTACAATTGCATGGGCGGTATGCAGAGTGTACGCTGATATAATCTATTACAAATAGGTATTGGTTCCATATCTTCTGGCAGCATTCCCACAAATAGAACGGTTGGCAGTACATTACACAGTTTCAATACTCCGGTTCCCTTAACAATCTGAGCCCTTATTATCGGCCAATCATTGTCCACTCCCAGGGGAGGCTCTCAAGCTGAATTTCTCCAGGGTCCATTTTCTGCTCTTCCCACTGCTCACAGAGCCGAGGGAATTCTCCGCGAGTCCTGGTCAAATGGAGAGTCCACAGGGACTGTTCAGTTGAATCATAAAGGTCGCTGTCAGGCACGTCGAGTGTCAGGCATGTGAGATTCGTATATTGATTAGCACCCTCTGTTCAACAGGACTTTGGTAAGTTCCTTCTTTCTGCATTAAAATTAGTGTTAAGGGCTCAGGAAATGTTCCAGGTTCAAGTCAGGGACCATCTGGGGAGGAATTCACCTGCATGGTGACTTTCAATGTTTAATAGTGTCAGAAACATCAGTGGATTTACCTGGTAAAATTGGAACTACCAATGTATTGGAAATAGTTTAGACAAAAAATTGTTTTTAAGGGCAGTTCCTTGTGTCTTACTATGTCCTTCTATCTGTCGCAGTAGGTTCTTTTTTTTTTTTTAATTTATGTGGATTATCCTTAGATTCGCTCAAGTTTTCAAATTCAGTAATTTCACTGCCCTGTTGGGAACTGCAGCCAAAGTCTCTGCAGTGGGTATCTGTGTTACCAGAGGGTTCGGAACAAGAATGGATTGCACACTGGCCAGATTCTGTCACTCCAGAATTGACACTGGCCTTCCGGAGAATAAAATAAGAACGCAAAGTAAGAATGCAATATGAACATGGGTGGTCCTTTCAGTACCCTAACAAAATAGTGCTCACTGGAGCAGGACCCAAAGCTGTGATTTTCACAGCTGGGAGCCGAAAGTTAATCTGTAACTGTGGCAATCTTGATCTCAGTGAGATCAATGGCAAATCTCTCAACATAGCATGGCGTTTACTCTAAATCCACCTGTAGGGACTTAAAAAGATGGCTTGATTTACACTGGCCATGAGCCTCCAGTGAGTTCAATTGGAGTCGTCGTGTGGCCACTAAGGATGGGTGAGCCCAGTTGGACCAAAGAAGAACTGACAGCAGAATTCCTGAAATCTCAAAAGTCAGAGGTGTATAGCTTCAGATCAGTCAGGATAACAATTTGTTTAGGGCAGGAGGTGAGCCTGATCTCTCTGTGCCCCGGCAATTCTGGTTCGAGAAGCCCCAAAAGGCAGTAAAAATAAAAGCATGTTTGGTAAGTTTCTTGTTTCTACATTACAATTTGTGTTAAGGTCTCAGGAAAAGTTGCAGGTTCAATTCAGGGACCTTCTGGGCAGGAATTCACCTCCACGGTGATTTGAAATGTTTATTCGTGTCCTGAAATCTCACTCAGAGGTTAAGAGGTTCATATCAATCGGGATAACAATTTTTTTAGGGCAGGAGAGGGGTTTGCTCTCTCTGTGCCCCTGCATCTCTGGTTCGAGAAGCTCCACAAGGCAGTACAAATAAAAGCATGTTTCTGCCTTAGAGGAAACAAGGTGGTGTTAGGAATCTAACCCAGGGGCGCTCCAGGGACTCACAGTGTGTGGAGAGTAGTGGGGATGTGCAGTCTCCAGATTGGGAAGGAACATCCTGCCTAATGCACCGAACAAAGAGGCATCACAAGTTCTTCTAGGATTGGCGGTGGGGCGGGGGGTCTCAGACTGTAAGATAACGTAGACCACATTGTGCCAGATTGTATCTGACACAAACCCCCATCTCAACCATCTCTCCTCCCGTGATCAGCCCCACTACAGCCTGATGGAAACGGCAGCAATTGCCAACATGGAAATGCAGCCTCAGGAAGGGGTGGCTTCAAAATCTTAAAGCTTTCTGTCGTTTTGAGGAAGAGTTACTGAGACTGGTTATTTTTCATCTCCACGTCCGCTACCTTCCCACCGGGTCTGTCCCTCTCTCCTTCCCTGCACAGGCTGAGCTGCTGCTGGGGTTCCCTTTGCCCCCAGAGTGGCTGTTCAGGCTGATCTCCCCCTTTTCCCCGGTGCAGGAAGACACTGAGTTTAACCTCGTCTGAGGAGATATTTCTGTGAGCTGCCTCTGTGGGGTCTTGCTCCTGTTTTTGGTTTTGGGTGAGGGGCAGCGCTGTGTGCCAGGGCTGGAAGTTGTTGAGGGTTTGGAGACCGGCATGGACAAGTAGCCAGCGCTCGGAGTTATGGATGAAGGAAGCGGGGTATACATGGGCAGGTGGATGGTGCTGAGGGTAGTGGAGGCAAGCAGGGTGTGTACACAGAGAATCGGGAAGCACTGAGGTTTGTGGGGACAGGCAGCGGGTACACAGGGACAGACAAGCAGAGCTGAGTGTGTCAGGGACAGGGAGCGGTATATACATGCCCGGTGGGCAGTGCTGCTGAAATTAAATGTTTCTTTGTAATAGTTGGTCAAAGGCCAGCAGTGGGAGCTTTCCTGGCCCTGGGTGCCTTTGTGCTGGTCTATGGGTCTCCTTGCCCTGGCAACCCACAGAATTGCAGCCTGCGTGTCACAACGTTTACTCAGTTTTATTTCCAACTGTTGCTGTTATGTAACTTCAGGCATTTCACCGGTAGAAAGAACCATTGATCTGTGTGTGACACTGCACCCCCTCTTTCTCATAGCGATATTATGATGTGATTATAGCATATTTCTGATACATTTCATGTCAAATGTGTCATGTAAGATGTCTTTGGAAATGCTATGATCTGAAAATGATTATTCTATTTGCATGCATGTATCATTTGTATACCTGACATCACGAATATTGACAACGCATCTGTTTTTTAAATTGTAGATACACCTGGGTAACACCCGCTAGGCAAGATGCCTTCAGTCTAGGTAGCTGGTAGGGAAGGACCTATTCAGGAAATGAGCCAACAGGGAAGACAATAGGCGTTAGGAAGCTTCCTGAGACCTCTCCAGATGGCCTAAAGTAATAGATGGTGTGACTCTACAAGGGCATGTGACTAGGATACATAGTTCTGCACTCCATTTTCGGGAGTAGCTTCCCAGACCAGTTTGTTGGAAAAGTACAAGGTTTTGAAACAAAGGGTTCCTGCTACACGCTAAAGCTAAAATCAGGCATTGACATCATCTCTGCTCCTTCACTCTCTACACTAAAGGATGGGAAACACCTGAGGAAATAAGCCTGAAGGAAGGAAAGTGCTGGACCTCGCCTAAAGGGATTTCTAACCTGTGTATGGGAAACTGAGAAACCCAAGGTGTAATTCATAAACTTGTTTCATGTTTTAATCTAAACCTAGGATGCCGTTAAGTGAAGTGGCTGGGGAGGGGGGAATATCAGCTTGGTTACCAAAGAGTGCACTGTGGTCCCTATATTGAGGAAGGGGCAAACCAGGAAAGGAACTCATACTGCTCGGAGTTTGGGGCGGGTCAGGCCGGTACAGCTCTGGGCTCCTAGGCTACGGAGCTGGGGGTTATTTTGGCTGTAACCTCTCTATTGTTGGTTCACGCAGAGGCTGGCCAGAGCCTGCATGTAACTAGAGCTGGGTGTGTCCCTGCCTGTGGCAACGCTGGTGTTGGTGCAGGACTGGGAGAGGGTCACAACAGCACATTGAGAGAGGGAGCCCAGGCTGAGGAGTCAGAGGGCTCGGTGGAAACAGAGCTTCACGTGGCACCCAGGACAAACCCGTCACAGTTTGCTCCTCGCCTTTTTCAATCTCCCATTATACTCTGACCCCCCTCTCCATGCTCCCCTTCCCCATCCCAGGCTGCCCCGATTCCAACTGCACGCTGGTCGCCAGTGTCTGCTCCATGCTCCCCAGTCAGCCCTGGATCTGATCATCTCAGAGCCACCCCACACTCCCCACAGCTCCTCCTCTGCAGGGGGTGAGGTGCCTCCTGTCACACCTGCTCCCTTGGCTGAGGGGGACTCAGTGACTGTGTCTCACCGGTGAGATATACCACACACGCGTGGCACATGCCAAGGCAAGCATCTGTAGGGCTTGTCTTGTTACATACATGGACACCATGTGAGAGCCACAGGGCTGCAGAAGAAGGCATAAGATACCAAGCAGTAGCGTGATGGGGGGGTTACATGACTGTGATGATGCTGTCACCCTAATGCCTAGAACCTAGAGATGGCTTGTGCCCTGAAACACAAGGGGTTATAGGCTTCCCAAAATATTTATTTAGCTGTAAGAATTGTAACTGGATAGTCTCACTATGTCCAAATTCTTTCTGATTCTTGCTTAACTTATGGCCTCATCTGCTTATCTGCCAGTCAGTATTTTAGAGTTTGAATTTCTCACATTTTAGTTTCAGTGTAGTAGCCGTGTTAGTCTGTGTCAGCAAAAAAAAATAAGAAAGGAATTCTTGTGGCACCTTAGAGACTAACAAATAGTTCGTCTCTAAGGTGCCACAAGTATTCCATTCTTATTTTTGTTGCCACATTTTATTGTCATGAAAGCACACTTGATCTTGTGTTATAAGACAGGGAGAACACATTTCCGATATAATCTCTACAAGTCAGTATTTTACAGAATTTTCTCATGTCCCCTCTAATTCATCTCCTTTGTAAGGTAACAATCCCAGTGTTTTCAAACTCTCTCTGTATGATAGTTCCTCAGGGCCCTTAAGCATTCTCCTTGCCCTTGCCTCAAAGCCTCTAGTGCTGCAATATCCTGTGTGAGAAGGTTGCCCAATACTACGCAGAGGAATCCAGAAGAAATATTGACTTGATAGATCTCATGGCACTGTATTTTCTGGACAATTTCCCAACCCAATCCTCCTGGATCCCAGTATTTTGCTTAGTTGCTTTCCGTGCTTACACTGTGGTTAGGGTTTCCCAGAGATGTGTACCATGACGTCCCGATCCCTGTCCTGGGCTCATGCATTTCAATTAGAACCTTTTTAAGTGTTTGAGGCGTTCAAGCTTTTCAATCCAATAGGCATACACGTTGCAGTTAGTGACATCAAATTTCATCCACCAGCATGCTGCCCATTCACCTGATTTTGTTAACTCCCACTAAGGGCTTTTCTAGAGTTGACTATGGCCAAAATAATGTGATGCCATCTGTAAAATCTTGCCACTTCACTGGGTAATCCCTTTTCTAGATTGTTAATAACTATAAATAGTTACCATACTATTGGTGACAAACTGTGTAACACCCTTGCTGTGCTTCTCTCCCTTCACAGGAACCTGGAGCATTTCTGAGACAGATCGACTCGTCGGCCATCTCATGGCAGATTTCAACCTCACTCCCTCTGACTCTTCAATATTCATCCTAACCGGAATCCCTGGCCTGGAATATGCCCACGTCTGGATTTCCATCCCGTTCTCAATGTGCTACATTATCGGCCTTTTCGGAAATTTCACCGTTCTGTTTGTTGTAGGCAAAGAGCAGACCCTGCACAAGCCGATGTACCTGCTGCTCTGCATGCTGGCGGTTACAGACATCACCACATCTACCTCCTTTGTGCCAAAGACACTGTGTATCTTTTGGTTCAATTTGAAAATCATTACTGTGAAGGGCTGCCTCACCCAGATGTTCTTCTTTCACGCACTTTCTAATGTGCACTCAGCCATCCTAGTGATAATGGCCTTTGATCGCTATGTTGCCATATGTAACCCTCTGAAATACGACACCATCCTCACCAACGCACGAATAGCTAAGCTAGTGCTAGTGGGCCTGATAAGAGCTTTTATCTTCATTCTGCCCATGCCCCTGATCCAGAACAGGCAGCCATTCTGTGCCAACCGCATTATCCCCCATACGTACTGTGACCACAATGCTGTGGCAAAGATATCATGTGGGGACATCACAGTCAGCAGACTGTACGGCTTGGTGTTAGTGTTTATACTCATTGGGTTAGACGTGATGCTCATTGGACTGTCCTATGGGCTGATCATCAGGGCCGTCCTCAGAATCTCCGCCAAGAAAGTCAACAAGAAAGCCCTCAACACCTGCACAGCCCACATCTGTGTCATACTGATTGCTTATACTCTTGGACTCTTCTCCAGTATGACACACAGGTTTGGTCAAGGCATCGCTCCGCACGTTCACGTCATCTTGGCGAACGTCACTTACCTCCTTCCCCCCATGCTCAACCCTATCATTTATGGGGTCAAAACCAAAGAGCTTCGGGACAAAGTGGTTAAATACTTCTGCAGAATGTAGTCACCTTGTGATACTGACTTTAAACCTGCGTGACAAGAGAGGGTTTTGGAACAGCACTATGTTACCCTGGATTTCAGGGGTGTTTACCCCACTATGTGATCAAGCTAATTGCAACCATATAAACGTTCACTGGCCACGGTGAATAAATAAAATAGAACACAACATAGTTAAGGGTTGATTAGAAAGCAGGCTTTTAGATGCAAAGTCAAAATCTAGCAGTCGGTTTCTGCTAACTGCAGTGGGAGGAGTTGACAGAGAAGTAAACACAGGAATGAAAGAAGATAAATGGATGAAAACCTTGAATCTAGAAACCTCTGATGTTAGAAGTTTATTGAAAGTTAGTAAAAGGGGTCACTATTGTGGAAGCAAGGGTTAAAGGATTAGACTATAGGCCCCTCAGTTATGTCAAGACAGAGAACATTACAGTTAACTCTGAAGTCTCATACTGCGAGACTTGGGAAAGCAGACTCTGTGTCTGATCCGGGAGGGAAAACAACACAGAGTTAATGTGACCTAACCTTGGAGATAATGATGTTGTGAGAACAGAAGTGAGACAAGTGAGAAAATACTGGAATGGGCAGGACATAACGTAAATAAATTGCAGATGTTTTTAATTAATGCACTCCATGAAAGAGTATAAATGTTTGTGGCTTATTGTTTGTACTTTGGAGAAACTGAGGCAGGGATGCTCTCTGTCAGCTGTCTTTCTTCCCTGGCAATTGCCTGAAATAAAGCTGTCTCTGATTTTGTTGCATTCCAACCTGAGAGTGAGGATTTATTTTCATCCACACTATGACCTCTATGCTTAGATTAGCTAATATATAGCACTTATTATTATTGATGTATTGATTTATTCCTGCCGGGAGTAAAATAGTTACCTTGACCCTCCTGGAATGTCTGAAAACTCTGGGTTACAGACTGCTGTGTTAAAGGTCACTATCACTTTCGAGTCAAATAACTTACTGCTCTGAGAAGTTGATTTTGGAGTCGCTTTCATCTGGAAGTTTCAAAACCCACTAACGATTCCCGTTAGAGACCTTGGACAGTTGGAGCAGCGGTGGAAAGTTTTGTCTATGGTTCCTGGCCTCACACTCTGAACAAAAAGTAGAGCACTTTTAGGTTAAAAGTCTCAAACACGTGAATGGTGCAGAGGACAAAAATTTCAGTGAACTTTGGTTTGTTTGCTCTTGCATTGCTGTTGCGACCTTTTGGCAACGCTGCAGTTGACAGACTGTTTTCTCAGATGAACTTGATCAAAACAAAACTGTGCAACAAGATGCAAGAGGAACTTTTAGAATACACTGTTCCGGTTAGTGCGTAGATGCGACAACTCCAGACTGTGAAGAGTTTGCACCAATGTAAGAAACGATTGTACTGGTCACTGCTTTGTTTTGGGCTATGTCTGGCCTATTTTTAACACCACTATTCATCATTTTTTGTTTGAAACGTCTGCCAAACCTCAATCGGCATAAAAGTTCCAGTACTGGGGTTTTGATTTTGAATTGAATTGTCATCTCATAGATGTGTCACTAATGTGTACATACATCTACTGGGTCTGGCAGCTTTCTTTTTAAATCAAACCTTTAGTAGGTTTCTAATGAAAGCTTTCATTTCTTATTTGATGTACAGACCAATGTGCTCATAAAAAAACCCTTTGTTTGAAGAAGAAGATGGGCTACTTGTGCGTTGGTATATAAGTGATTTGGAGTTATTAATTCAGTAGAATTCTGGCTAACCTGCCCAGCTCAAGGTGAGGTGGAGGTAGAGCAGCAGCAGCCAGAAACACAAGAGCCAGAGAAGCAGCCCAGAAGGCAGAGCAGAGCAGCAGCGTGGAGGCAGAGCTAGGGACCTGCAGCTGGAGCAGATTAGAACCGGGAGCTGGGTCAGCGCAGACCAGCTGTGCCAACGGGCAGAGAGGGTTGAGCTACAGCGGGGACCTGTGGGGCCAAATACAGCATAGTGGATGTCGGCCCTGCCAGAAGTAACACGACAGCCGAGCACAAGGAGCAGCTGGGAAGAGCAAGGTGGGCCCATGGGCAGAGGGCCCAGCACAGGGAGAGGTCACCAGAGAAGAAGGCCTTGAAGACTGGACTCAGAAGTGGGGACACAAATCTGATGGGAGGACAGATACTGGGAAGAAGGATCCTGCCACCTAGAGCCCGAGGCTGTGTGGCAACTGTGAGAGCAGGTGTCTGACCCATGCTATCACTGCAGCACGGCCAGGGTCTGGGCAGGAGGCCTGGGACAGATGAGGAACTGACAGTGAGCTTTCCTTACGGCCCAGAGACAGCTGTTTGTGATGTCTCCATGCCTACAGAGCGCGGTTCCTTGTTTCCTTGAACCTTTCCCATTTTTTCCTTATTTTTCTTATCTTTCTTCTCAGTTGCTTTTTAATCAACACCCTCTCCCCTGGTTCCCGTCATGCAGACAGAGAGCGGACCAGAAGTCCGGAATGCAGACAGTACGATGCTTATTGGGCTTGGTTTCTAAGCCAGCATATTCCAAAGCCCTTCCCACCAGTCGGGCTTATCTCTATGCACAGACAGAGTCTGTTCTCCAGTGTTCCCTTCCCAGCTCTGACATGACAGAGCCTTTACCCCTGTGTCCCCCTTCCCAGCTCTGACACCAGAGAGCCTCGTCCTCGTGTTCCCGTTCCCCATTTCCCAGTTCCCAACTCCCTATTCCTATTCCGCAGTTTCATTTCCCATTCCTGCCTCCTCCTCGTTAGTAGGCCAAAATATACATGCACTGCACACCCCTAGTCACACCCCTTACAACTTATGGCCATGTTCCGTTCTGGAGATTCATGATATGGGGTCTTCGTCCCACCTCTTTGTACCCCATGGGAGGTGTAAGCAGTGAGGTTGTGTTCTACCTTTTCTTTGGCGTTTAGTGTTTCTTATCCCTCCCCATCCCCATTCCTTCTTGCTCCTCCTAACTAGTTGCTTGACCTTGCCTTGAGAGTTCAGGGAGTCTTCCAGTGTGTGCTTATATATGACATTCCCACCATTCCCAGTAACACTTTATTTCCAGATCTTCTGTCTTTTCACCCAATCTGCTTGTGGGCAGACGTAAAACACAGCGTCTTTTAGTTTTGTATTTCTCATTGTGCTCCAAAGAAAGATTCTGGAAATTGTAAATTCTGCTTGAAAACTGCTACAACCCAGAGACACCGACCTGTCCAAAGCCGCAGGATTACTTCCCAACGCCACTGAACTTGAAGCTCCACTTAAAATAGGGTTCAAAGAAGCCAAAGGTTGAGCAAGTAAATTATCAGGAAAATGGGGCAGTCTGAAGAGAAGTGCTTGAGAAAGGGAAAAAAGGCAGGGAAGCAGTTCGTTTTATGGCAGACCAGGGAGGAGAGCAGACATGCTACCGGCCATTCCAGGGAAGATGAGCTGAGGGAAGGCAGAATCTCCCCCTTGGTTACCTATGAAGATGGTGGAATCTCCATCCTTACAGGTTTTGTTCCAGAACGGCTTGAGAAAGGCCTGGCTGGGATGATTTAATTGGGGTTGTAACCATGCTGGCTTTAGTGGGACACTTCTGAGAGTGTCCATTCGTACAAATTGCTTAAAGCAGGGCAGTTACAACCCAAGGCTGGGGTTCCTTTGCAGACCAAGGCAAACCAAACCAGCCAAAAAGAGAAAGGTTTGGTTTAACCCACTAGTCATGGAATAAACTGCAGGCACAAATCACGTCACTGGAGCACATCCACAGCTTGGATGGGTCATTCAGTCCTTTGTTCCGACATTACATTTGTAGCAGAGTCCCTCTAGAAGCAAGAAGCAGGATTGAAGACAAGATAGAGATGAAGCAGTTGCCTTTTATAATGTTTTCCAGGTGTATTTGTGTGATCTCATGGGTTTACAATCTACAGATCCCTGTGCGGGGCAAGCCATTACAATTTTCGGTCTATACTCCAGTGTGGGTCAGAAGACCCTTGGAATGAAACTTGAATGGTCTGGTCTAAATGACAGGAGATGAGCATACAGATGGGAAAATGCAGCTGCTGTAAATAACTCCAAGAGAGCACCTTTCAGCAGTTTGTTGGGACTGTCGGACCCTCCCTAATGAAGATTTGTTGAAGAGGTCAGTTTCCTGAAGAATGGGCAGAAAAATAGATTTTTCTGTGATCGAGGGGAGGGAGAACTCGAATGGGCTTACAATCTATAGATTCCTGTGCGGGGCAAGACAGTATAATTTGGGGTTATACTCCAGTGTGGGGTCTGAGTGTGGGGAGCTGGGAAATTGGCAGGTCTCTGCTGTTTGTACTTGGGTGGCTTAGGTAAGCTCTCGGGTAGCTCAGCTTGGGTGTGTGGTGCCATCTGGGGTTGTGTTGTGTGATAAAAGGTTCTCGAGATGCGGAATCACCAGCAATGCAGTGTGACAAAAGGCCACCCCATCTGGGTGATTAGAGGGGTGCAGCAGTTCCCACGGCTCCCAGAGTGAGCCCCGAGGCTGACAACCCATCACACTCATACCCTCCGGAGCCCAATTTAGGCCCCCAGGCACCTGTGGCAGAAGCATGGGAGAAGGAATGTGCCCCGAACAAAGATCGAGATATACCAGTTCTTTGATTCCTTTACCACTGTGTTCTCACCACAGCAAGGCATGCCTAACTAAAATACCTCATTGGTGAAATGGCCCCAGGGCAACACATCAGACAAACTCCATGTTGAATGTGGGATACCATGTGAGATGAACTGCAGGCCATTTTGGCCCTCAGATTGGTGAAGGAATCTCACAATGAGCGGAGAATTCCCAGGGCACTACTTCTGACCCCGGATAGCACAACTCGTTTCTGCATCAATTTCTGAAAGATCAACACCATATTGACGTTTGATTCTTCCCTGATGCAGAGAATAGATGAACATTTTCAGCTGCCAAATTTATATCCACTTTCGACCTCACAAAGGGATACGGGCAACTACCTTTGATGCCAGAATGCTGGCAGAAGAAAACTTTTCACACCCTTTCGCTTTCATCAATTGAGTATCACGTCGTTTGGCCCGTAGAGTATCATTGACTTTTCAGAGACTAAAGGATGGGATATTACAACTGCATTGGCGGTATGGAGCATGCACGCTGCTACAGTCAATTAAAAATAGATTTTAGTCATGTCTCTTGTGGCAGCACATAGTGCAGCTGGAAGTACATTACACAGTTTCAAGACTCAGGTTCCCTTAACAATCTGAGCCCTTATTATCGGCCAAACATTGTCCACTCCCAGGGGAGGCTCTCTGGCTGAATTTCTCCAGGGTCCATTTTCTGCTCTTCCCACTGCTCACAGAGCCGAGGGAATTGTTCGGGAGTCCTGGCCAAACGGAGAGTCTCCAGGGACTGTTCAGTTGAATCATAAAGGTCGCTGTCTGGCACACGGAGTGTCAGGCATGTGAGATCCGTATACTGATTAGCACCCTCTGTTCAACAGGACTTTGGTAAGTTGCTTCTTTCTGCATTAAAATTAGTGTTAAGGGCTCAGGAAAAGTACCAGGTTCAAGTCAGGGACCATTTGGGCTGGAATTCACCTCCACGGTGACTTTCAATGTTTAATAGTGTCAGAAACATCAGTGGATTTACCTGGTAAGATTGGAACTACAGATGTATTGGAAATAGTTTAGACAAATATTTGTTTTTAAGATCAGTTCCTTGTGTCTTACTGTGTCCTTCTATCTGCCGCAGTAGCTTCATTTTTTTTTTTAGTTTAAGTGGATTATCCTCAGATTTGCTCAAGTTTTCAAATTCAGTGACTCTACTGCCCTGTTGGGAACTACAGACAAAGTCTCTGCAGTGGGTATCTGTGTTACCAGAGGGTTCACAACAAGAATGGGTCACACACTGGCCAGATTCTGCTCTAAGATTCTGTTCTCAGTGGGCCACTCTAGATTGAGATTGGCCTTCCTGAGAACAAAAGGCATTACACCGGCAGAAAGAACAATTGATCTGTGTAGGACACTGCACCCCCTATTTCTCATACTGATGTTATTATTATGTGATTATAGCATATTTATGATGCATTTCATGTAAGATGTGTCAGGTTAGATGTCATTGGAAGAGTTATTAAGTTCTGAATATGATTATCCTATTTGTATGCATGTATCATTTGTGTACCTGACATCATGCTACTCATCCATGTGGGCACAAATGATACTGCGAGGTGGGACACTGAGCAGATCAAGAGTGACTGCAGGGCTCTGGGCGTACGGGTAAAGGAATTTGGAGTGCAGGTGGTATTCTCTTCGATCCTTCCTGTCAAAGGTAGGGGCACGGGCAGAGACAGGTGCATCGTGGAGGTGAATGCCTGGCTGCGAAGATGGTGTCGCCAGGAGGGCTTTGGCTTCCTTGACCACGGGATGCTAATCCAGGAAGAACTGCTAGGCAGAGATGGCGTTCACCTTCCAAGGAGGGGAAAGACCATATTTGGATACAGACTGGCTAACCTAGTGAGGAGGGCTTTAAACTAGGTTTGACGGGGACAGGTGAGCAAAGCCCACAGGTAAGTGGAGAACATGGGGACCTGGGAGATGGGTCGGAAATAGGAGGGAGCGTGGGCTCTAATGACAAAGAGATAGAAGGGTCAGGGCAAAACTGGGAGGCAAGGTCAAATCAGTATCTTAGATGCCAGTATACAAACGCGAGAAGTATGGGTAATAGGCAGGAAGACCTGGAAGTGCTAATAAATACATTCAACTATGACATTGTTGGCATCACTGAAACTTGGTGGGATAATACACATGATTGGACTGTTGGTATGGATGGGTACACCTTGCTCAGGAAGGACAGACAGGGGGAAAAGGGAGGAGGTGTTGCCTTATATATTAAAAATGTACACACTTGGACTGAGGTGGAGATGGACATAGGGGACGGAAGTGTTGAGAGTCTCTGGGTTAGGATAAAAGGGGTAAAAAACAAGGGTGATGTCATGCTAGGAGTCTACTACAGGCCACCTAACCAGGTGGAAGAGGTGGATGAGGCTTTTTTTAAACAACTAACAAAATCATCCAAAGCCCAAGATTTGGTGGTGATGGGGGTCTTCAACTATCCAGATATATGTTGGGAAAATAATACAGCGGGGCACAGATTATCCAATAAGTTCTTGAACTGCATTGCAGACAACTTTTTATTTCAGAAGGTTGAGGAAGCTATTAGGGGGGAAGCTGTTCTAGATTTGATTTTAACAAATAGGGAGGAACTCGTTGAGAACTTGAAAGTAGAAGGCAGCTTGGGTGAAAGTGATCATGAAATCATAGAGTTCACAATTCTAAGGAAGGGTAGAAGGGAGTACAGCAAAATAGAGACAATGGATTTCAGGAAAGCGGATTTTGGTAAGCTCAGAGAGCTGATAGGTAAGGTCTCATGGGAATCAAGACTGAGGGGAAAAACAACTGAGGAGAGCTGGCAGTATTTCAAAGGGACACTATGAAGGGCCCAAAAGCAAACTATTCCGCTGGGTAGGAAAGACAGAAAATGTGGCAAAAGACCACCTTGGCTTAACCACGAGCTCTTGCAAGATCTAAAAAATAAAAAGGAGTCATATAAAAAATGGAAACTAGGACAAATGACAAAGGATGAATATAGGCAAACAACACGGGAATGCAGGGGCAAGATTAGAAAGGCAAAGGCACAAAATGAGCTCATACTAGCTACAGGAATAAAGGGAAACAAGAAAACTTTTTATCAATACATTAGAAGCAAGAGGAAGACCAAGGACAGGGTAGGCCCACTACTCAGTGCGGAGGGAGAAACAGGAACAGGAAACTTGGAAATGGCAGAGATGCTTAATGACTTCTTTGTTTCTGTCTTCACCAAGAAGTCTGAAGGAATGCCTAACATAGTGAATGCTAATGGGAGGGGGGAAGGTTTAGAAGATAAAATAAAAAAAGAACAAGTTAAAAATCACTTAGATAAGTTAGATGTCTGCAAGTCACCAGTACCTGATGAAATGCATCCTAGAATACTCAAGGAGCTAGTAGAGGAGGTATCTGAGCCTCTAGCTATTATCTTTGGTAAATCATGGGAGACAGGAGAGATTCCAGAAGACTGGAAAAGGGGAAATCTAGTGCCCATCTATAAAAAGGGAAATAAAAACAACCCAGGAAACTACAGACCAGTTAGTTTAACTTCTGTGCCAGGGAAAATAATGGAGCAAGTAATTAAGGAAATCATCTGTAAACACTTGGAAGGTGGTAAGGTGATAGGGAATAGCAAGCATGGATTTGTAAAGAACAAAACATGTCAAACCAATCTGATAGCTTTCTTTGATAGGATAACGAGTCATGTGGGTAACGGAGAAGCGGTGGAGGTGGTATACCTAGATTTTAGTAAGGCATTTGATACGGTCTCGCATGATATTCTTATCAATAAACTAGGGAAAAACAACTTAGATGGGGCTACTATAAGGTGGGTGCACAACTGGCTGGATAACCGTACTCAGAGAGTAGTTATTAATAGTTCCCAATCCTGCTAGAAAGGTATAACGAGTGGGGTTCCGCAAGGGTCTGTTTTGGGACCGGCTCTGTTCAATATCTTCATCAACGACTTGGATATTGGCATAGAAAGTACGCTTATTAAGTTTGCAGATGATACCAAACTGGGAGGGATTGCAACTGCTTTGGAGGACCACAAGCTAAATATGAGTCAACAGTGTGATGCTGTTGCAAAAAAAGCAAACTTGATTCTGGGCTGCATTAACAGGTGTGTGGTGAGCAAGACACGAGAAGTCATTCTTCCGCTCTACTCTGCGCTGGTTAGGCCTCAACTGGAGTATTGTATCCAGTTCTGGGCACCGCATTTCAAGAAAGATGTGGAGAAATTGGAGAGGGTCCAGAGAAGAGCAACAAGAATGATTAAGGGATCTAGAGAACATGACCTATGAAGGAAGGCTGAAGGAATTGGGTTTGTTTAGTTTGGAAAAGAGAAGACTGAGAGGGGACATAACAGCGGTCTTCAGGTATCTAAAAGGGTGTCATAAGGAGGAGGGAGAAAACTTGTTCATCTTAGCCTCTAAGGATAGAACAAGAAGCAATGGGCTTAAACTGCAGCAAGGGAGGTTTAGGTTGGACATTAGGAAAAAGTTCCTAACTGTCAGGGTGGTTAAACACTGGAATAAACTGCCCAGGGAGGTTGTGGAATCTCCATCTCTGGAGATATTTAAGAGTAGGTTAGATAAATGTCTATCAGGGATGGTCTAGACAGTATTTGGTCCTGCCATGAGGGCAGGGGGCTGGACTCGATGACCTCTCCCAGCCCTAGAATCTATGAATCTATGAATCAATGAATCATGAATTTTGACTACATATCTGTTTTTCTATTGTAGTTACACCTGGGTAATGCCCACTAGGCAAGATGCCTTCAGTCTAGGTAGATGGTTGGGAAAGGCCCATTCAGGGCAATGAGCCAACAGGGAAGGCAACAGGCTTTAGAAAGCTTCCTGAGAGTGCGCCAGACAACCTATAGGTAACAGATGCTATGACTCTACAAAGGCATGGGACTAGTTCTGCAGTCCATTTTGGGGAGTCTTGAATCAAAGGGTTCCCGCTATATGCTAAGGCTATATAAGTTAGGGATTGACATCATCGCTGGTTCTTCAATCTCCACACAAGAGGATGGGAAACACCTGAGGAAATAAGCCTGAATCGGGGGAAGCTCTGGACCCCGGCTAAAGGGATTTCTCAAGGGATTTCTAACCCGTGTTTGGAAATCTGGGAAACCCAAAGTGTAATTCATAGACTTGTTTGTGTTTTAATCTCACGTCCTACGCTACGGAGCTGGTGGTTATTTTGGCTGTAACCTCTCTATTATTGGTTCACGCAGAGGCTGGCCAGAGCCTGCATGTAACTAGAGCTGGGTGTGTCCCTGCCTGTGGCAATGCTGGGGTTGGTGCAGGACTGGGAGCGGGTCACAACAGCACATTGAGAGAGGGAGCCCAGGCCGAGGAGTCAGAGGGCTCGGTGGAACCCCAGCTCCAGGTGGCACCCGGGACCAACCCGTCACAGTTTGCTCCTCACCTTTTTCAATCTCCCATTATACTCTGACCCCCCTCTCCATGCTCCCCTTCCCCATCCCAGGCTGCCCCGATTCCAACTGCACGCTGGTCGCCAGTGTCTGCTCCATGCTCCCAAGTCAGCCCTGGATCTGATCATCTCAGAGCCACCCCACACTCCCCACAGCTCCTCCTCTGCAGGGGGTGAGGTGCCTCCCGTCACACCTGCTCCCTTGGCTGAGGGGGAATCAGTGACTGTGTCTCACTGGTGAGATATATCACACACGCGTGGCACATGCCAAAGCAAGCACCTGTTGGTCTTCTCTTCTTTACAACAACAACAACAACCGTATTGTGTCTTACATCCGTAGACACAATACAGTGCTTCAAGGACTGCTACACAGGAACAACAGCACAAGCTGAAAAGTCTGCACATTGTATAACAAGACTGGGCAACTGTAGGACAAGTGAGAGCCTAGGTAATTACAGCTGGAAGGTGCAGGAACCATTGGTAGATGAATGAAACAGTGGACCACTGCGACACAGACGCTAAACCCAGCATACCCTGGTTCCATGTCCTAGCCAGCTCGGTTAGTCATTCATGGGGACGGTTGTACACTCATTCCTCCCTGCAGAGATTGTTCTTTTTGTGTCATCTGCAAATGACATCGATATTCAGACATCAGAAATGTTAGCAGCTGAGTTGCTGGCACATGTCTCTGCTTACACTTGTCCGTTAACACCTGTCAGACAAAAAGCTGGGGGCCTGCAGAAAGTGTCTCACCAAACGAAACAGGGGAAGTACCTGAGGTTCAAACCTTTAGCCCTAAATACCAGGACCCTTGTTCCATTTCTGCCCATTCTGCTGAGTGCAAAGTAATAACCCAGCATGATAATGTCTGTTTCTATGGGGAAAACTTGGATCATTTCTAAGATAGGAATGGCCTTGTGGATCAGACCTATGGTCCATCTACACCAGTGTCCTCTCTCTGACAGTGACAGCCACAGGTGCTGCAGCAGAAGGTGTAAGAAACCCAGTAGTAGACTGAGGTGGGAGGGGTGACTTGACCATGATGATGCTGTAACCCTAATGACTAACACCTAGAGATTCGATTGTGCCCTGAAACACATGGGCATATAGATTTTCCAAAATATTTATTTAGCTGTAAGAATTCTAACTAGATAGTCTCACTATCTCCAAATTCTTCCTCATTCTTGCTTAACTCATAGCCTCAACTACTTATCTGCCAGTCAGTATTTTAGAGTGAATTTGCCACATTTGATGAAGAATGCACTCTTGATCTTGTGTTATAAGACAGGGGGACACATTCTCGATGTAATCTGTACGAGTCACTATTTTACAGACTTTTCTCATGTCCCCTCTAATTCATCTCCTTTGTAAGGTAACAATCGCAGTGTTTTAAACTCCCTCTGTATGAGAGTTTCAGGGGTCCTTGTGAATTCTCATTGCCCTTCCCGCAACACCTCTAGTTCTGCAATATCTTCTGTGATAAGGGTGCCCAGTACTGCACAGAGGAGTCTAGAGGAGTGTGAAATAGTGACTTGACTGATCTCATGGCATTGTATTTTCTGCACAATTCTCCACCCCCTTTCCCCCGACTCCTCCTGGATCCCAGTGTTTTGCTTAGTTTCTGTCTATGTTGCACTGTGGTTAGGGTTTCCTAGACCTGTGTACCATGATGCCCAGATCCCTGTCCTGGGCTCATACATTTCAAGTAGAACCTTGTTAGGTTTTTCAGGAGTTCAACCTTTTCCCTCCAATGGGCAAACACATTGCAGTTAATGACATCAAAGTTCATCTGCCAGTATGCTGCTCATTCAAATGATTTCGTTAGCGCCCGCTAAGGAATTTTCTGGAGTTGACAATGGCTAAAATAATGTGGTGCCATCTGTAAATCTTGCCACCTCGCTGGTTAACCCCCTTTCTAGATTGTTAGTAACTCTACAATAGTTACCGTACTATTTGTGATAAACTGTGTAACCCCTTCTCCGTGCTTCTCTCCCTTCACAGGCACCTGGAGGATTTCTGAGTCTGATCGACGAATTGGCCACCTCATGGAAAATTTCAGCTTCACCCCCTCTGACTCTTCAATATTCATCCTAACCGGCATCCCTGGCCTGGAAGCTGCCCACGTCTGGATTTCCATCCCGTTCTCTATGTTCTACCTTATGGGCCTGTTGGGAAATGTCACGGTTCTGTTTGTTGTATTCAAAGAGCAGACGCTGCACAAGCCCATGTACCTGCTGCTCTGCATGCTGGCACTCACAGACATCACCACATCTACCTCTTTCGTGCCAAAGACACTGTGTATATTTTGGTTCAGTTTGAAAAGCATTACTGTGAAGGGCTGCCTCACCCAAATGTTCTTCTTTCACGCAGTTTCTACTATTCACTCAGCCGTCCTCGTGACAATGGCCTTCGATCGCTATGTTGCCATATGTAACCCTCTGAGATATGCCACCATCCTCACCAATGCACGAATAGCTAAGCTAGGGCTAGTGGGTTTGATAAGAGCTATTGTCTTCATTCTGCCCCTACCCCTGCTCCTGAGCGGGCAGCCATTCTGTGCCAACCGCATTATCCCCCATACCTACTGTGACCACATAGCTGTGGCAAAGATGTTCTGTGGGGACATCACAGCCAGCAGAGCATATGGCTTGGTGATGGCCTTTGTAATCATTGGGCTTGACCTGACGCTCATTGGCCTCTCCTATGGTCTCATCATCAGGGCTGTTCTCAGAATCTCCTCCAAAGAAGCACACCAGAAGGCCCTCAACACCTGCACAGCCCACATCTGGGTGATAATGATGGCTTATACTCTTGGATTCGTCTCCACTCTGACATACAGGTTTGGTCATGGCATCGCTCCGCACGTTCATGTCATCTTGGCGAACGTCACTTTCCTCCTTCCCCCCATGCTCAACCCTATCATTTATGGGGTCAAAACCAAAGAGCTTCGGGACAAAGTGGCTAAATACTTCTGCAGAATATAGTCACCTCATGCTATTGACTTTAAAACCCCATGAGAAGAGAGGGTTATGGAACTGCACTATGTTACCCTGGATTTGAGGGGTGTTTACCCCAGAATGTGATCAAGATAATCACATCCATATGATGTTCACTGCCCACAGTGAATTAATAAAATAGAACTCCACAGAGTTAAGGGTTGATTATAAAGCAGGCCCCTAAATGCAAGGTCAAAATCCAGCAGGTAGTTTCTGCTAATAGCAATGGGAGGAGTGGACAGACAAGTAAATATGTGAGAATGAGAGAAGATAAATGGATGAAAGCCTTGAGTCTAGACACCTCTGATGATAGAAGTTTATTGAAAGTTAGTAAAAGTGATGATGTAGTAGCATTGTTTCATCTATGCGCTAACAGAAACAGTGTATTCTAAAAGTTCCTCTTGCATCTTGTTGAACAGTTTTGTTTTGATCAAGTTCATCTCAGAAAACAGTCAGTCAACTGTAGCATTGTCAAAAGGTAGCAACAGCAATGCAAGAGCAAACCAGCCAAGTTCACTAAAGTCTTTGTCCTCTGCGGCATTCACGTGTGCGAGACTTTCAACCTAAAAGTGCTCTACTTTTTGTTCATAGTGCGAGGCCAGGAACTATAGGCAAAAGGTCTCACAAAGCAATGGCAAAAATGAGATATCAGACAATCTAGGTCGTGAAGGATTTAGTGCTGCAAGCAATTTAATCACCTGGACATGTCATGGTAATCTCTGTTTCATGTGTTTTACCAACTCCAAGATGAAAGCTCGACACCTACTTTTGATATCTTTGACAACGGAAATGGTTAGTGTGCGTTTTGAAACGTCCAGCTAAAAGCGACTCCAAAATCGACTGCATAAAGTGGTAAGTTATTTGACTACAAGGTGATGGTGTAGTTTAACAAAGCAGTCCGTGGGTTTTCAGAACTTCAAGCAGCGGCAACATAACTATTTTACTTTAGGCAGGAATAAATCAATGACAACACAGAAATTCTGTCTGATAAAGGATTAAATGCAAGTCAGCATGCTCTTGTTCTTGTTCAGCATTTCTCTATGTTCTACATTATGGGCCTTTTGGGAAATGTCACGGTTCTGTTTGTTGTAGGCAAACAGCAGACCCTGCACAAGCCGATGTACCTGCTGCTCTGCATGCTGGCTCTCACAGACATCACCATATCTACCTCCTTTGTGCCAAAGGCACTGTGTATATTTTGGTTCAATTTGAAAGGCATTACTGTGAAGGGCTGCCTCACCCAGATGTTCTTCTTTCACGCAGTTTCTACTATTCACTCAGCCATCGTAGTGACAATGGCCTTTGATCACTACGTTGCCACATGTAACCCTCTGAGATACGACACCATCCTCACCAACACACGAATAGCTAAGCTAGGGCTAGTGGGCCTGATAAGAGCTTTTATCTTCGTTCTGCCTATGCCCCTGATCCAGAACAGGCAGCCATTCTGTGCCAACCGCATTATCCCCCATACGTACTGCGACCACAATGCTGTAGCAAAGATGTCATGTGGGGACATCACAGTCCACAGACTGTATGGCTTGTTGTTAGTGTTTATACTCATTGGGTTAGACGTGATGCTCATTGGCCTGTCCTATGGTCTGATCATCAGGGCCGTCCTCAGAATCTCCGCCAAGAAAGTCAACAAGAAAGCCCTCAACATCTGCACAGCCCACATTTGTGTGATAATGATTGCTTATACTCCTGGACTCTTCTCCAGTCTGACACACAGGTTTGGTCATGGCATCGCTCCGCACGTTCACGCCATCTTGGCGAACGTCAATTATCTCCTTCCTCCCATGCTCAACCCTATCATTTATGGGGTCAAAACCAAAGAGCTTCATGACAAAGTGGTGAAATACTTCTGCAGAATGACTTTGCGATACAGACTTTAAACCTGCGTGACAAGAGAGGGTTATGGAACTGCACTATGTTACCTTGGATTTGAGGGGGGTTTACCCCAGAAAGTGATCAAGCTAATCGCAACCATATGATGTTAACAGTGAAATCCTTGCTCGTCTTAAACACAAAAAAGCAGCTTACAAGAAGTGGAAGATTGGACAAATGACCAGGGAGGAGTATAAAAATATTGTTCAGGCATGCAGGAGTGAAATTAGGAAGGCCAAATCACACTTGGAGTTGCAGCTAGCCGGAAATGTTAGGAGTAACAAGTAGGGTTTCTTCAGGTATGTGAGCAACAAGAAGAAAGTCAAGGAAAGTGTGGGCCCCTTGCTGAATGAGTGAGGGAACCTAGTGACAGAGGATGTGGAGAAAGCTAGTGTACTCAATGCTTTTTTTGCCTCTGTCTTCACAGACAAGGGCAGCTCCCAGATGGCTGCACTCCGCAGCACGGTATGGGGAGGAGGTGACCAGCCCTCTGTGGAGAAAGAAGTAGTTCGGGACTATTTAGAAAAGCTGGACGAACACAAATCCATGGGGCCGGATGCACTGCATCCGAGGGTGCTAAAGGAGTTGGCCGATGTGATTGCAGAGCCATTGGCCATTATCTTTGACAAATCATGGCAATCGGGGGAGGTCCCGGATGACTGGAAAAAAGCGAATGTAGTGCCCATCTTTAAAAAAGGGAAGAAGGAAGATCTGGGGAACTACAGGCCAGTCAGTCTCACCTCAGTCCCTGGAAAAATCATGGAACAGGTCCTCAAGGAAACAATTCTGAACCACTTAAAGGAGGGGAAAGTGATCATGAACAGTCAGCATGGACTCACCAAGGGCAAGTTATGCCTGACTAACCTAATTGCCTTCTATGATGAGATAACTGGCTCTGTGGATGAGGGGAAAGCAGTGGATGTGCTATTTCTTGACTTTAGCAAAGCTTTTGATACAGTCTCCCACAGTGTTCTTGCCAGCAAGTTAAAGAAGTATGGGCTGTATGAATGGACGGTAAGGGGGAAAGAAAACTGGCTGGATGGTCGTGCTCAATGGGTAGTGATCAATGGCTCCAAGTCTAGTTGGCAGCCGGTATCAAGTGGAGTGCCCCAAGGGTCGGTGCTGGGGCCGGTTTTGTTCAATATCTTCATCAACGATCTGGAGGATGGTGTGGACTGCACCCTTAGCAATTTTGCAGATGACACTAAACTGGGAGGTGTGGTTGATACGCTGGAGGGTAGGGACAGGATACAGAGGGACCTAGACAAATTAGAGGATTGGGCCAAAAGAAATCTGATGAGGTTCAACAAGGACAAGTGCAGAGTCCTGCACTTAGGACGGAAGAATCCCATGCACTGCTACAGACTAGGGACCGAATGGCTGGGCAGCAGTTCTGCAGAAAAGGACCTAGGGGTTACAGTGGACGAAAAGCTGAAAATGAGTCAACAGTGTGCCCTTGTTGCCAAGAAGGCTAACGGCATTTTGGGCTGTATAAGTAGGGGCATTTCCAGCAGATCGAGGGACGTGATTATTCCCCTCTATTCGGCACTGGTGAGGCCTCATTTGGAGTACTGTGTCCAGTTTTAGGCCCCACACTACAAGAAGGATGTGGATACATTGGAAAGAGTCCAGCAGAGGGCAACAAAAATGATTAGGGGGCTGGAGCACATGACCTATGAGGCGAGGCTGAGGGAACTGGGATTATTTAGCCTGCAGAAGAGAAGAGTGAGGGGGGATTTGATAGCTGCTTTCAACTACCTAAAAGAGGGTTCCAAAGAGGATGGATCTAGACTGTTCTAAGTGGTAGAAGATGACAGAACAAGGAGTAATGGTCTCAGGTTGCAGAGGGGGAGGTTTAGGTTGGATATTAGGAAAAACTTTTTCACTAGTAGGGTGGTGAAGCACTGGAATGGGTTACCTAGGGAGGTGGTGAAATCTCCTTCCTTAGAGGTTTTTAAGGTCAGGCTTGACAAAGCCCTGGCTGGGATGATTTAGTTGGGTTTGGTCCTGCTTTGAGCAGGGGGTTGGACTAGATGACCTCCTGAGGTCCCTTCCAACCCTGAGATTCTATGATTCTATGTTCACTGGCCACAGTGAAAAAATAAAATAGAACACAACATAGTTATGGGTTGATTAGAAAGCAGGCTTTTACATGCAAAGTCAAAATCTAGCAGACGGTTTCTGCTAACTGCAGTGGGAGGAGTTGACAGAGAAGTAAACACAGGAATGAAAGAAGATAAATGGATGAAAACCTTGAATCTAAAAACCTCTGATGTTAGAAGTTTATTGAAAGTTAGTAAAAGGGCTCTCTATTGTGGAAGCAAGGGTTAAAGGATTAGACTATAGGCCCCTCAGTTATGTCAAGACAGAGAACATTACAGTTAACTCTGAAGTCTCATACTGCGAGACTTGGGAAAGCAGACTCTGTGTCTGATCCGGGAGGGAAAACAACACAGAGTTAATGTGACCTAACCTTGGAGATAATGATGTTGTGAGAACAGAAGTGAGACAAGTGAGAAAATACTGGAATGGGCAGGACATAACGTACATAAATTGCAGATGTTTTTAATTAATGCACTCCATGAAAGAGTATAAATGTTTGTGGCTTATTGTTTGTACTTTGAAGAAACTGAGGCAGGGATGCTCGCTGTCAGCTGTATTTCTTCCCTGGCAATTGCTTGAAATAAAGCTGTCTCTGATTTTGTTGCATTCCAACCTGAGAGTGAGGATTTATTTTCATCCACACTATGACCTCTATGCTTAGATTAGCTAATATATAGGACTTATTATTATTGATTTATTGATTTTTGAGACGTCTCTTGTGGCAGCACATAGTGCAGCTGGAAGTACATTACACAGTTTCAAGACTCAGGTTCCCTTAACAATCTGAGCCCTTATTATCGGCCAATCATTGTCCACTCCCAGGGGAGGCTCTCTGGCTGAATTTCTCCAGGGTCCATTTTCTGCTCTTCCCGCTGCTCACAGAGCCGAGGGAATTCTCCGCGAGTCCTGGCCAAACGGAGAGTCTCCAGGGACGGTTTAGTGGAATCATAAAGGTCGCTGTCTGGCACACGGAGTGTCAGGCATGTGAGATTCGTATACTGATTAGCACCCTCTGTTCAACAGAACTTTGGTAAGTTGCTTCTTTGTGCATTAAAATTAGTGTTAAGGGCTCAGGAAAAGTTCCAGGGTCACGTCAGGGACCATCTGGGCAGGAATTCACCTCCACGGTGACTTTCAATGTTTAATAGTGTCAGAAACATCAGTGGATTTACCTGGTAAAATTGGAACTACAGATGTATTGGAAATAGTTTAGACAAATATTTGTTTTTAAGATCAGTTCCTTGTGTCTTACTGTGTCCTTCTATCTGTCGCAGTAGCTTCATTTTTTTTTTTTAGTTTAAGTGGATTATCCTCAGATTTGCTCAAGTTTTCAAATTCAGTGACTCTACTGCCCTGTTGGGAACTGCAGACAAAGTCTCTGCAGTGGGTATCTGTGTTACCAGAGGGTTCACAACAAGAATGGGTCACACACTGGCCAGATTCTGCTCTAAGATTCTGTTCTCAGTGGGCCACTCTAGATTGAGATTGGCCTTCCTGAGAAGAAAAGGCATTACACCGGCAGAAAGAACAATTGATCTGTGTGGGACACTGCACCCCCTATTTCTCATAGTGATGTTATTATTATGTGATTATAGCATATTTATGATGCATTTCATGTAAGATGTGTCAGGTTAGATGTCATTGGAAGAGTTATGAAGTTCTGAATATGATTATCCTATTTGTATGCATGTATCATTTGTGTACCTGACATCATGCTACTCATCCATGTGGGCACAAATGATACTGCGAGGTGGGACACTGAGCAGATCAAGAGTGACTACAGGGCTCTGGGCGTACGGGTAAAGGAGTTTGGAGTGCAGGTGGTATTCTCTTCGATCCTTCCTGTCAAAGGTAGGGGCACGGGCAGAGACAGGTGCATCGTGGAGGTGAATGCCTGGCTGCGAAGATGGTGTCGCCAGGAGGGCTTTGGTTTCCTTGACCACGGGATGCTAATCCAGGAAGAACTGCTAGGCAGAGATGGCGTTCACCTTCCAAGGAGGGGAAAGACCCTATTTGGATACAGACTGGCTAACCTAGTGAGGAGGGCTTTAAACTAGGTTTGACGGGGACAGGTGAGCAAAGCCCACAGGTAAGTGGAGAACATGGGGACCTGGGAGATGGGTCGGAAATAGGAGGGAGCCTGGGCTCTAATGACAAAGAGATAGGAGGGTCAGGGCAAAACTGGGAGGCAAGGTCAAATCAGTATCTTAGATGCCTGTATACAAATGCGAGAAGTATGGGTAATAAGCAGGAAGAACTGGAAGTGCTAATAAATACATTCAACTATGACATTGTTGGCATCACCGAAACTTGGTGGGATAATACACATGATTGGACTGTTGGTATGGATGGGTACAGCTTGCTCAGGAAGGACAGACAGGGGGAAAAGGGAGGAGGTGTTGCCTTATATATTAAAAATGTAAACACTTGGACTGAGGTGGAGATGGACATAGGGGACGGAAGGGTTGAGAGTCTCTGGGTTAGGATAAAAGGGGTAAAAAACAAGGGTGATGTCATGCTAGGAGTCTACTACAGGCCACCTAACCAGGTGGAAGAGGTGGATGAGGCTTTTTTTAAACAACTAACAAAATCATCCAAAGCCCAAGATTTGGTGGTGATGGGGGACTTCAACTATCCAGATATATGTTGGGAAAATAATACAGCGGGGCACAGATTATCCAATAAGTTCTTGGACTGCATTGCAGACAAATTTTATTTCAGAAGGTTGAGGAAGCTATTAGGGGGGAAGCTGTTCTAGATTTGATTTTAAGAAATAGGGAGGAACTCGTTGAGAACTTGAAAGTAGAAGGCAGCTTGGGTGAAAGTGATCATGAAATCATAGAGTTCACAATTCTAAGGAAGGGTAGAAGGGAGTACAGCAAAATAGAGACAATGGATTTCAGGAAAGCGGATTTTGGTAAGCTCAGAGAGCTGATAGGTAAGGTTCCATGGGAATCAAGACTGAGGGGAAAAACAACTGAGGAGAGCTGGCAGTATTTCAAAGGGACACTATTAAGGGCCCAAAAGCAAACTATTCCACTGTGTAGGAAAGATAGAAAATGTGGCAAAAGACCACCTTGGCTTAACCACGAGCTCTTGCAAGATCTAAAAAATAAAAAGGAGTCATATAAAAAATGGAAACTAGGACAAATGACAAAGGATGAATATAGGCAAACAACACGGGAATGCAGGGGCAAGATTAGAAAGGCAAAGGCACAAAATGAGCTCATACTAGCTACAGGAATAAAGGGAAACAAGAAAACTTTTTATCAATACATTAGAAGCAAGAGGAAGACCAAGGACAGGGTAGGCCCACTACTCAGTGAGGAGGGAGAAACAGTAACAGGAAAGCTAGATGTCTGCAAGTAACCAGGACCTGATGAAATGCATCCTAGAATACTCAAGGAGCTAATAGAGGAGGTATCTGAGCCTCTAGCTATTATCTTTGGTAAATCATGGGAGACAGGAGAGATTCCAGAAGACTGGAAAAGGGCAAATATAATGCCCATCTATAAAAAGGGAAATAAAAACAACCCAGGAAACTACAGACCAGTTATTTTAACTTCTGTGCCAGGGAAAATAATGGAGCAAGTAATTAAGGAAATCATCTGTAAACACTTGGAAGGTGGTAAGGTGATAGGGAATAGCCAGCATGGATTTGTAAAGAACAAAACATGTCAAACCAATCTGATAGCTTTCTTTGATAGGATAACGAGTCATGTGGGTAAGGGAGAAGCGGTGGATGTGGTATACCTAGATTTTAGTAAGGCATTTGATACGGTCTCGCATGATATTCTTATCAATAAACTAGGGAAATACAACTTAGATGGGGCTACTATAAGGTGGGTGCACAACTGGCTGGATAACCGTACTCAGAGAGTAGTTATTAATAGTTCCCAATCCTGCTGGAAAGGTGTAACGAGTGGGGTTCCGCAAGGGTCTGTTTTGGGACCGGCTCTGTTCAATAGCTTCATCAACGAATTGGACATTGGCATAGAAAGTACGCTTATTAAGTTTGCAGATGATACCAAACTGGGAGGGATTGCAACTGCTTTGGAGAACCACAAGCTAAATATGAGTCAACAGTGTGATGCTGTTGCAAAAAAAGCAAACTTGATTCTGGGCTGCATTAACAGGTGTGTGGTGAGCAAGACACGAGAAGTCATTCTTCCGCTCTACTCTGCGCTGGTTAGGCCTCAACTGGAGTATTGTATCCAGTTCTGGGCACCGCATTTCAAGAAAGATGTGGAGAAATTGGAGAGGGTCCAGAGAAGAGCAACAAGAATGATTAAGGGATCTAGAGAACATGACCTATGAAGGAAGGCTGAAGGAATTGGGTTTGTTTAGTTTGGAAAAGAGAAGACTGAGAGGGGACATAACAGCGGTCTTCAGGTATCTAAAAGGGTGTCATAAGGAGGAGGGAGAAAACTTGTTCATCTTAGCCTCTACGGATACAACAAGAAGCAATGGGCTTAAACTGCAGCAAGGGAGGTTTAGGTTGGACATTAGGAAAAAGTTCCTAACTGTCAGGGTGGTTAAACACTGGAATAAACTGCCCAGGGGTTTGTGGAATCTCCATCTCTGGAGATATTTAAGAGTAGGTTAGATAAATGTTTATCAGGGATGGTCTAGACAGTATTTGGTCCTGCCATGAGGGCAGGGGGCTGGACTCGATGACCTCTCAAGGTCCCTTCCAGCCCTAGAATCTATGAATCTATGAATCAATGAATCATGAATTTTGACTACATATCTGTTTTTCTATTGTAGTTACACCTGGGTAACGCCCACTAGGCAAGATGCCTTCAGTCTAGGTAGATGGTTGGGAAAGGCCCATTCAGGGCAATGAGCCAACAGGGAAGGCAACAGGCTTTAGAAAGCTTCCTGAGAGTGCGCCAGACAACCTATAGGTAACAGATGCTATGACTCTACAAAGGCATGGGACTAGTTCTGCAGTCCATTTTGGGGAGTCTTGAATCAAAGGGTTCCCGCTATATGCTAAGGCTATATAAGTTAGGGATTGACATCATCGCTGGCTCTTCAATCTCCACACAAGAGGATGGGAAACACCTGAGGAAATAAGCCTGAATCGGGGGAAGTTCTGGACCCCGGCTAAAGGGATTTCTCAAGGGATTTCTAACCCGTGTTTGGAAATCTGGGAAACCCAAAGTGTAATTCATAGACTTGTTTGTGTTTTAATCTAAACCCAGGATGCTGTTAAGTGAAGTGTCAAGTGGGGGGTGGGAGGAATCAGCTTGGTTAGCAAAGTGTGCACTGTGCTCCCCACATTGAGGGATGGGACAACCAGGAAAGAAATTCATACCGGTTGGAGATTGGCCCAGGTCAGGCCGGTACAGCTCTCACGTCCTACGCTACGGAGCTGGGGGTTATTTTGGCTGTAACCTCTCTATTGTTGGTTCACGCCGAGGCTGGCCAGAGCCTGCATGTAACTAGAGCTGGGTGTGTCCCTGCCTGTGGCAACGCTGGGGTTGGTGCAGGACTGGGAGCGGGTCACAACAGCACATTGAGAGAGGGAGCCCAGGCCGAGGAGTCAGAGGGCTCGGTGGAACCCCAGCTCCAGGTGCCACCCGGGACAAACCCGTCACAGTTTGCTCCTCACCTTTTTCATCTCCCATTATACTCTGACCCCCCTCTCCATGCTCCCCTTCCCCATCCCAGCCTGCCCCGATTCCAACTGCACGCTGGTCGCCAGTGTCTGCTCCATGCTCCCCAGTCAGCCCTGGATCTGATCATCTCAGAGCCACCCCACACTCCCCACAGCTCCTCCTCTGCAGGGGGTGAGGTGCCTCCTGTCACACCTGCTCCCTTGGCTGAGGGGGACTCAGTGACTGTGTCTCACTGGTGAGATATATCACACACGCGTGGCACATGCCAAGGCAGGCATCTGTTGGTCTTCTCTTCTTTACAACAACAACAACAACCGTATTGTGTCTTACATCCGTAGACACAATACGGTGCTTCAAGGACTGCTACACAGGAACAACTGCACAAGCTGAAAAGTCTGGGCAACTTTTTTTTTATAACGAGACTGGGCAACTGTAGGACAAGTGAGAGCCTAGATAATTACAGCTGGCAGGTGCAGGAACCATTGGTAGATGAATGAAACAGTGGACCACTGTGACACAGACGCTAAACCCAGCATACCCTGGTTCCATGTCCTAGCCAGCTCGGTTAGTCATTCATGGGGACGGTTGTACACTCATTCCTCCCTGCAGAGATTGTTCTTTTTGTATCATCTGCAAATGACATCGATATTCAGACATCAGAAATGTTAGCAGCTGAGTTGCTGGCACGTGTCTCTGCTTACACTTGTCCATTAACACCTGTCAGACAAAAAGCTGGGGGCCTGCAGAAAGTGTCTCACCAAACGAAACAGGGGAAGTACCTGAGGTTCAAACCTTTAGCCCTAAATACCAGGACCCTTGTTCCATTTATGCCCATTCTGCTGAATGCAAAGTAATAACCCAGCATGATAATGTCTGTTTCTATGGGGAAAACTTGGCTCATTTCTAAGATAGGAATGGCCTTGTGGATCAGACCTTTGGTTCATCTACCCCAGTGTCCTCTCTGTGACAGTGACAGCCACAGGTGCTGCAGCAGAAGGTGTAAGAAACCCAGTAGTAGACTGAGGTGTGAGGGGTGACTTGACCATGATGATGCTGTAACCCTAATGCCTAACACCTAGAGATTCAATTGTGCCCTGAAACACATGGGCATATAGATTTTCCAAAATATTTATTTATCTGTAAGAATTGTAACTGGATAGTCTCACTATGTCCAATTTTTTTTCTGATTCTTACTTAACGCATGGCCTCAACCACTTCTCTGCCAGTCAGTATTTTAGAGTGAATTTGCCACATTTGATGAAGAATGCACTCTTGATCTTGTGTTATAAGACAGGGGGACACATTCTCGATGTAATCTGTATGAGTCAGTATTTTACAGACTTTTCTCATGTCCCCTCTAATTCATCTCCTTTGTAAGGTAACAATCGCAGTGTTTTCAAACTCCCTCTGTATGAGAGTTTCAGGGGTCCTTGTGAATTCCCATTGCCCTTCCCGCAACACCTCTAGTTCTGCAATATCTTCTGTGATAAGGGTGCCCAGTACTGCACAGAGGAGTCTAGAGGAGTGTGAAATATTGACTTGACTGATCTCATGGCATTGTATTTTCTGCACAATTCTCCGCCCCCTTTCCCCCGACTCCTCCTGGATCCCAGTGTTTGCTTAGTTTCTGTCTATGTTGCACTGTGGTTAGGGTTTCCTAGACCTGTGCACCATGATGCCCAGATCCCTGTCCTGGGCTCATACATTTCAAGTAGAACCTTGTTAGGTTTTTGAGGAGTTCAAACTTTTCCCTCCAATGGGCAAACACATTGCAGTTAATGACATCAAAGTTCATCTGCCAGCATGCTGCTCATTCAAATGATTCCGTTAGCTCCCGCTAAGGAATTTTCTGGAGTTGACAATGGCCAAAATAATGTGGTGCCATCTGTAAATCTTGCCACCTCACTGGTTAACCCCCTTTCTAGATTGTTGATAACTCTACAATAGTTACCGTACTATTTGTGATAAACTGTGTAACCCCTTCTCCGTGCTTCTCTCCCTTCACAGGCACCTGGAGTATTTCTAAGCCTGATCGATGCATCGGCCACCTCATGGAAAATTTCAGCTTCACCCCCTCTGACTCGTCAGTATTCATCCTAACTGGAATCCCTGGACTGGAAGCTGCCCACATCTGGATTTCCATCCCTTTCTGTATGGTCTACATTATGGGCCTGTTGGGAAATGTCACCGTTCTGTTTATTGTAGGCAAAGAGCAGACCCTGCACAAGCCGATGTACTTGTTGCTCTGCATGTTGGCGCTCACAGACATCACCACATCTACCTCCTTCCTGCCAAAGGCACTGTGTATACTTTGGTTTAATTTGAAAAGCATTACTGTGAAGGGCTGCCTCACCCAGATGTTCTTCTTTCACGCAGTTTGTACTATTCACTCAGCCATCCTAGTGACAATGGCCTTCGATCGCTACGTTGCCATATGTAACCCTCTGAGATACGCCACCATCCTCACCAATGCACGAATAGCTAAGCTAGGGCTAGTGGGTTTGATAAGAGCTGTTGTCTTCATTCTGCCCCTACCCCTGCTCCTGAGCGGGCAGCCATTCTGTGCCAACCGCATTATCCCCCATACATACTGCGATCACATAGCTGTGGCAAAGATGTTCTGTGGGGACATCACAGCCAGCAGAGCATACGGCTTGGTGATGGCCTTTGTAATCATTGGGCTTGACCTGACGCTCATTGGCCTCTCCTATGGTCTGATCATCAGGGCTGTTCTCAGAATCTCCTCCAAAGAAGCACACCAGAAGGCCCTCAACACCTGCACAGCCCACATCTGTGTGATAATGATGGCTTATACTCTTGGATTCTTTTCCACTCTGACATACAGGTTTGGTCATGGCATCGCTCCGCACGTTCATGTCATCTTAGCGAACGTCACTTACCTCCTTCCCCCCATGCTCAAACCTATCATTTATGGGGTCAAAACCAAAGAGCTTCGGGACAAAGTGGCTAAATACTTCTGCAGAATATAGTCACCTCATGCTATTGACTTTAAAACCCCATGACAAGAGAGGGTTATGGAACTGCACTATGTTACCCTGGATTTGAGGGGTGTTTACCCCAGAATGTGATCAAGATAATCGCATCCATATCATGTTCACTGCCCACAGTGAATTAATAAAATAGAACTCCTCAGAGTTAAGGGCTGATTATAAAGCAGGCTACTAAATGCAAGGTCAAAATCCAGCAGGTAGTTTCTGCTAATAGCAATGGGAGGAGCGGACAGACAAGTAAATATGTGAGAATGAGAGAAGATAAATGGATGAAAGCCTTGAGTCTAGACACCTCTGGTGATAGAAGTTTATTGAAAGTTAGTAAAAGTGATGATGTAGTAGCATTGTTTCATCTATGCGCTAACAGGAACAGTGTATTCTAAAAGTTCCTCTTGCATCTTGTTGCACAGTTTTGTTTTGATCAAGTTCATCTCAGAAAACAGTCAGTCAACTGTAGCATTGTCAAAAGGTAGCAACAGCAATGCAAGAGCAAACCAGCCAAGTTCACTAAAGTCTTTGTCCTCTGTGGCATTCACGTGTGCGAGACTTTCAACCTAAAAGTGCTCTACTTTTTGTTCATAGTGCGAGGCCAGGAACCATAGGCAAAAGGTCTCACAAAGCAATGGCAAAAATGAGATATCAGACAATCTAGGTCGTGAAGGATTTAGTGCTGCAAGCAATTTAATCACCTGGACATGTCATGGCAATCTCTGTTTCATGTGTTTTACAAACTCCAAGATGAAAGCTCGACACCTACTTTTGATATCTTTGACAACGGGAATGGTTAGTGTGCGTTTTGAAATGTCCAGCTAAAAGCGACTCCAAAATCGACTGCATAAAGTGGTAAGTTATTTGACTACAAGGTGATGGTGTAGTTTAACAAAGCAGTCCGTGACCCAGGGTTTTCAGAACTTCAAGCAGCGGCAACATAACTATTTTACTTTAGGCAGGAATAAATCAATGACAACACAGAAATTCTGTCTGATAAAGGATTAAATGCAAGTCAGCATGCTCTTGTTCTTGTTCAGCATTTCTCTATGTTCTACATTATGGGCCTTTTGGGAAATGTCACGGTTCTGTTTGTTGTAGGCAAACAGCAGACCCTGCACAAGCCGATGTACCTGCTGCTCTGCATGCTGGCTCTCACAGACATCACCATATCTACCTCCTTTGTGCCAAAGGCACTGTGTATATTTTGGTTCAATTTGAAAGGCATTACTGTGAAGGGCTGCCTCACCCAGATGTTCTTCTTTCACGCAGTTTCTACTATTCACTCAGCCATCGTAGTGACAATGGCCTTTGATCACTACGTTGCCACATGTAACCCTCTGACATACGACACCATCCTTACCTACGCACGAATAGCTAAGCTAGTGGGCCTGATAAGAGCTTTTATCTTCGTTCTGCCTATGCCCCTGATCCAGAACAGGCAGCCATTCTGTGCCAACCGCATTATCCCCCATACGTACTGCAACCACAATGCTGTAGCAAAGATGTCATGTGGGGACATCACAGTCCACAGACTGTACGGCTTGTTGTTAGTGTTTATACTCATTGGGTTAGACGTGATGCTCATTGGCCTGTCCTATGGTCTGATCATCAGGGCCGTCCTCAGAATCTCCGCCAAGAAAGTCAACAAGAAAGCCCTCAACATCTGCACAGTCCACATTTGCGTGATAATGATTGCTTATACTCCTGGACTCTTCTCCAGTCTGACACACAGGTTTGGTCATGGCATCGCTCCGCACGTTCACGCCATCTTGGCGAACGTCAATTATCTCCTTCCTCCCATGCTCTACCCTATCATTTATGGGGTCAAAACCAAAGAGCTTCATGACAAAGTGGTGAAATACTTCTGCAGAATGACTTTGCGATACTGACTTTAAACCTGTGTGACAAGAGAGGGTTATGGAACTGCACTATGTTACCTTGGATTTGAGGGGGGTTTACCCCAGAAAGTGATCAAGCTAATCGCAACCATATGATGTTAACAGTGAAATCCTTGCTCGTCTTAAACACAAAAAAGCAGCTTACAAGAAGTGGAAGATTGGACAAATGACCAGGGAGGAGTATAAAAATATTGTTCAGGCATGCAGGAGTGAAATTAGGAAGGCCAAATCACACTTGGAGTTGCAGCTAGCCGGAAATGTTAGGAGTAACAAGAAGGGTTTCTTCAGGTATGTGAGCAACAAGAAGAAAGTCAAGGAAAGTGTGGGCCCCTTGCTGAATGAGGGAGGGAACCTAGTGACAGAGGATGTGGAGAAAGCTAGTGTACTCAATGCTTTTTTTGCCTCTGTCTTCACAGACAAGGGCAGCTCCCAGGCGGCTGCACTCCGCAGCACGGTATGGGGAGGAGGTGACCAGCCCTCTGTGGAGAAAGAAGTAGTTCGGGACTATTTAGAAAAGCTGGACGAACACAGATCCATGGGGCCGGATGCACTGCATCCGAGGGTGCTAAAGGAGTTGGCCGATGTGATTGCAGAGCCATTGGCCATTATCTTTGACAAATCATGGCAATTGGGGGAGGTCCCGGATGACTGGAAAAAAGCTAATGTAGTGCCCATCTTTAAAAAAGGGAAGAAGGAAGATCCGGGGAACTACAGGCCAGTCAGTCTCACCTCAGTCCCTGGAAAAATCATGGAACAGGTCCTCAAGGAATCAATTCTGAACCACTTAAAGGAGGGGAAAGTGATCATGAACAGTCAGCATGGACTCACCAAGGGCAAGTTATGCCTGACTAACCTAATTGCCTTCTATGATGAGATAACTGGCTCTGTGGATGAGGGGAAAGCAGTGGATGTGCTATTTCTTGACTTTAGCAAAGCTTTTGATACAGTCTCCCACAGTGTTCTTGCCAGCAAGTTAAAGAAGTATGGGCTGGATGAATGGACGGTGAGGGGGAAAGAAAACTGGCTGGATGGTCGTGCTCAACGGGTAGTGATCAATGGCTCCATGTCTAGTTGGCAGCCGGTATCAAGTGGAGTGCCCCAAGGGTCGGTGCTGGGGCCGGTTTTGTTCAATATCTTCATCAACGACCTGGAGGATGGTGTGGACTGCACCCTTAGCAAGTTTGCAGATGACACTAAACTGGGAGGTGTGGTTGATACGCTGGAGGGTAGGGACAGGATACAGAGGGACCTAGACAAATTAGAGGATTGGGCGAAAATAAATCTGATGAGGTTCAACAAGGACAAGTGCAGAGTCCTGCACTTAGGACGGAAGAATCCCATGCACTGCTACAGACTAGGGACCGAATGGCTGGGCAGCAGTTCTGCAGAAAAGGACCTAGGGGTTACAGTGGACGAAAAGCTGAAAATGAGTCAACAGTGTGCCCTTGTTGCCAAGAAGGCTAACGGCATTTTGGGCTGTATAAGTAGGGGCATTTCCAGCAGATCGAGGGACGTGATTATTCCCCTCTATTCGGCACTGGTGAGGCCTCATTTGGAGTACTGTGTCCAGTTTTGGGCCCCACACTACAAGAAGGATGTGGATACATTGGAAAGAGTCCAGCAGAGGGCAACAAAAATGATTAGGGGGCTGGAGCACATGACTTATGAGGCGAGGCTGAGGGAACTGGGATTAATTAGCCTGCAGAAGAGAAGAGTGAGGGGGGATTTGATAGCTGCTTTCAACTACCTAAAAGGGGGTTCCAAAGAGGATGGATCTAGACTGTTCTCAGTGGTAGAAGATGACAGAACAAGGAGTAATGGTCTCAGGTTGCAGAGGGGGAGGTTTAGGTTGGATATTAGGAAAAACTTTTTCACTAGTAGGGTGGTGAAGCACTGGAATGGGTTACCTAGGGAGGTGGTGGAATCTCCTTCCTTAGAGGTTTTTAAGGTCAGGCTTGACAAAGCCCTGGCTGGGATGATTTAGTTGGGTTTGGTCCTGCTTTGAGCAGGGGGTTGGACTAGATGACCTCCTGAGGTCCCTTCCAACCCTGAGATTCTATGATTCTATGTTCACTGGCCACAGTGAAAAAATAAAATAGAACACAACATAGTTATGGGTTGATTAGAAAGCAGGCTTTTACATGCAAAGTCAAAATCTAGCAGACGGTTTCTGCTAACTGCAGTGGGAGGAGTTGACAGAGAAGTAAACACAGGAATGAGAGAAGATAAATGGATGAAAACCTTGAATCTAAAAACCTCTGATGTTAGAAGTTTATTGAAAGTTAGTAAAAGGGGTCACTATTGTGGAAGCAAGGGTTAAAGGATTAGACTATAGGCCCCTCAGTTATGTCAAGACAGAGAACATTACAGTTAACTCTGAAGTCTCATACTGCGAGACTTGGGAAAGCAGACTCTGTGTCTGATCCGGGAGGGAAAACAACACAGAGTTAATGTGACCTAACCTTGGAGATAATGATGTTGTGAGAACAGAAGTGAGACAAGTGAGAAAATACTGGAATGGGCAGGACATAACATACATAAATTGCAGATGTTTTTAATTAATGCACTCCATGAAAGAGTATAAATGTTTGTGGCTCATTGTTTGTACTTTGAAGAAACTGAGGCAGGGATGCTCGCTGTCAGCTGTAGTTCTTCCCTGGCAATTGCTTGAAATAAAGCTGTCTCTGATTTTGTTGCATTCCAACCTGAGAGTGAGGATTTATTTTCGTCCACACTATGACCTCTATGCTTAGATTAGCTAATATATAGCACTTATTATTATTGATTTATTGATTTTTGAGACGTCTCTTGTGGCAGCACATAGTGCAGCTGGAAGTACATTACACAGTTTCAAGACTCAGGTTCCCTTAACAATCTGAGTCCTTATTATCGGCCAATCATTGTCCACTCCCAGGGGAGGCTCTCAAGCTGAATTTCTCCAGGGTCCATTTTCTGCTCTTCCCGCTGCTCACAGAGCCGAGGGAATTCTCCGCGAGTCCTGGCCAAACGGAGAGTCTCCAGGGACGGTTTAGTGGAATCATAAACGTCGCTGTCTGGCACACAGAGTGTCAGGCATGTGAGATTCGTATACTGATTAGCACCCTCTGTTCAACAGAACTTTAGTAAGTTGCTTCTTTGTGCATTAAAATTAGTGTTAAGGGCTCAGGAAAAGTTCCAGGGTCACGTCAGGGACCATCTGGGCAGGAATTCACCTCCACGGTGACTTTCAATGTTTAATAGTGTCAGAAACATCAGTGGATTTACCTGGTAAAATTGGAACTACAGATGTATTGGAAATAGTTTAGACAAATATTTGTTTTTAAGATCAGTTCCTTGTGTCTTACTGTGTCCTTCTATCTGGCGCAGTAGCTTCATTTTTTTTTTTTAGTTTAAGTGGATTATCCTCAGATTTGCTCAAGTTTTCAAATTCAGTGACTCTACTGCCCTGTTGGGAACTGCAGACAAAGTCTCTGCAGTGGGTATCTGTGTTACCAGAGGGTTCACAACAAGAATGGGTCACACACTGGCCAGATTCTGCTCTAAGATTCTGTTCTCAGTGGGCCACTCTAGATTGAGATTGGCCTTCCTGAGAACAAAAGGCATTACACCGGCAGAAAGAACAATTGATCTGTGTGGGACACTGCACCCCCTATTTCTCATAGTGATGTTATTATTATGTGATTATAGCATATTTATGATGCATTTCATGTAAGATGTGTCAGGTTAAATGTCATTGGAAGAGTTATGAAGTTCTGAATATGATTATCCTATTTGTATGCATGTATCATTTGTGTACCTGACATCATGCTACTCATCCATGTGGGCACAAATGATACTGCGAGGTGGGACACTGAGCAGATCAAGAGTGACTACAGGGCTCTGGGCGTACGGGTAAAGGAATTTGGAGTGCAGGTGGTATTCTCTTCGATCCTTCCTGTCAAAGGTAGGGGCACGGGCAGAGACAGGTGCATCGTGGAGGTGAATGCCTGGCTGCGAAGATGGTGTCGCCAGGAGGGCTTTGGCTTCCTTGACCACGGGATGCTAATCCAGGAAGAACTGCTAGGCAGAGATGGCGTTCACCTTCCAAGGAGGGGAAAGACCCTATTTGGATACAGACTGGCTAACCTAGTGAGGAGGGCTTTAAACTAGGTTCGACGGGGACAGGTGAGCAAAGCCCACAGGTAAGTGGAGAACATGGGGACCTGGGAGATGGGTCGGAAATAGGAGGGAGCCTGGGCTCTAATGACAAAGAGATAGAAGGGTCAGGGCAAAACTGGGAGGCAAGATCAAATCAGTATCTTAGATGCCTGTATACAAATACGAGAGGTATGGGTAATAAGCAGGAAGAACTGGAAGTGCTAATAAATACATTCAACTATGACATTGTTGGCATCACTGAAACTTGGTGGGAAAATACACATGATTGGAATGTTGGTGTGGATGGGTACACCTTGCTCAGGAAGGACAGACAGGGGGAAAAGGGAGGAGGTGTTGCCTTATATATTAAAAATGTACACACTTGGACTGACGTGGAGATGGACATAGGGGACGGAAGTGTTGAGAGTCTCTGGGTTAGGATAAAAGGGGTAAAAAACAAGGGTGATGTCATGCTAGGAGTCTACTACAGGCCACCTAACCAGGTGGAAGAGGTGGATGAGGCTTTTTTTAAACAACTAACAAAATCATCCAAAGCCCAAGATTTGGTGGTGATGGGGGACTTCAACTATCCAGATATATGTTGGGAAAATAACACAGCGGGGCACAGATTATCCAATACGTTCTTGAACTGCATTGCAGACAACTTTTTATTTCAGAAGGTTGAGGAAGCTACTAGGGGGGAAGCTGTTCTAGATTTGATTTTAACAAATAGGGAGGAACTCATTGAGAACTTGAAAGTAGAAGGCAGCTTGGGTGAAAGTGATCATGAAATCATAGAGTTCACAATTCTAAGGAAGGGTAGAAGGGAGTACAGCAAAATAGAGACAATGGATTTCAGGAAAGCGGATTTTGGTAAGCTAGGAGAGCTGATAAGTAAGGTCCCATGGGAATCAAGACTGAGGGGAAAAACAACTGAGGAGAGCTGGCAGTATTTCAAAGGGACACTATGAAGGGCCCAAAAGCAAACTATTCTGCTGTGTAGGAAAGATAGAAAATGTGGCAAAAGACCACCTTGGAAACTAGGACAAATTACAAAGGATGAATATAGGCAAACAACACGGGAATGCAGGGGCAAGATTAGAAAGGCAAACGCACAAAATGAGCTCATACTAGCTACAGGAATAAAGGGAGACAAGAAAACTTTTTATCAATACATTAGAAGCAAGAGGAAGACCAAGGACAGGGTAGGCCCACTACTCAGTGCGGAGGGAGAAACAGGAACAGGAAACTTGGAAATGGCAGAGATGCTTAATGACTTCTTTGTTTCTGTCTTCACCAAGAAGTCTGAAGGAATGCCTAACATAGTGAATGCTAATGGGAAGGGGGAAGGTTTAGAAGATAAAATAAAAAAAGAACAAGTTAAAAATCACTTAGATAAGTTAGATGTCTGCAAGTCACCAATACCTGATGAAATGCATCCTAGAATACTCAAGGAGCTAGTAGAGGAGGTATCTGAGCCTCTAGCTATTATCTTTGGTAAATCATGTGAGACAGGAGAGATTCCAGAAGACTGGAAAAGGGCAAATATAGTGCCCATCTATAAAAAGGGAAATAAAAACAACCCAGGAAACTACAGACCAGTTAGTTTAACTTCTGTGCCAGGGAAAATAATGGCGCAAGTAATTAAGGAAATCATCTGTAAACACTTGGAAGGTGGTAAGGTGATAGGGAATAGCCAGCATGGATTTGTAAAGAACAAAACATGTCAAACCAATCTGATAGCTTTCTTTGATAGGATAACGAGTCTTGTGGGTAAGGGAGAAGCGGTGGATGTGGTATACCTAGATTTTAGTAAGGCATTTGATACGGTCTCGCATGATATTCTTATCAATAAACTAGGGAAATACAACTTAGATGGGGCTACTATAAGGTGGGTGCACAACTGGCTGGATAACCGTACTCAGAGAGTAGTTATTAATGGTTCCCAATCCTGCTGGAAAGGTATAACGAGTGGGGTTCCGCAAGGGTCTGTTTTGGGACCGGCTCTGTTCAATAGCTTCATCAACGAATTGGATATTGGCATAGAAAGTACGCTTATTAAGTTTGCAGATGATACCAAACTGGGAGGGATTGCAACTGCTTTGGAGGACCACAAGCTAAATATGAGTCAACAGTGTGATGCTGTTGCAAAAAAAGCAAACTTGATTCTGGGCTGCATTGACAGGTGTGTGGTGAGCAAGACACGAGAAGTCATTTTTCCGCTCTACTCTGCGCTGGTTAGGCCTCAACTGGAGTATTGTATCCAGTTCTGGGCACCGCATTTCAAGAAAGATGTGGAGAAATTGGAGAGGGTCCAGAGAAGAGCAACAAGAATGATTAAGGGATCTAGAGAACATGACCTATGAAGGAAGGCTGAAGGAATTGGGTTTGTTTAGTTTGGAAAAGAGAAGACTGAGAGGGGACATAATAGCGGTCTTCAGGTATCTAAAAGGGTGCCATAAGGAGGAGGGAGAAAACTTGTTCATCTTAGCCTCTAAGGATAGAACAAGAAGCAATGGGCTTAAACTGCAGCAAGGGAGGTTTAGGTTGGACATTAGGAAAAAGTTCCTAACTGTCAGGGTGGTTAAACACTGGAATAAACTGCCCAGGGGTTTGTGGAATCTCCATCTCTGGAGCTATTTAAGAGTAGGTTAGATAAATGTTTATCAGGGATGGTCTAGACAGTATTTGGTCCTGCCATGGGGGCAGGGGGCTGGACTCGATGACCTCTCGAGGTCCCTTCCAGCCCTAGAATCTATGAATCTATGAATCAATGAATCATGAATTTTGACTACATATCTGTTTTTCTATTGTAGTTACACCTGGGTAACGCCCACTAGGCAAGATGCCTTCAGTCTAGGTAGATGGTTGGGAAAGGCCCATTCAGGGTAATGAGCCAACAGGGAAGACAACAGGCTTTAGGAAGCTTCCTGCGAGTGCGCCAGACAACCTATAGGTAATAGATGCTATGACTCTACAAAGGCATGGGACTAGTTCTGCAGTCCATTTTGGTGAGTCTTGAATCAAAGGGTTCCCGCTACATGCTAAGGCTATATAAGTTAGGGATTGACATCATCGCTGGTTCTTCAATCTCCACACAAGAGGATGGGAAACACCTGAGGAAATAAGCCTGAATCGGGGGAAGTTCTGGACCCCGGCTAAAGGGATTTCTCAAGGGATTTCTAACCCGTGTTTGGAAATCTGGGAAACCCAAAGTGTAATTCATAGACTTGTTTGTGTTTTAATCTAAACCCAGGATGCTGTTAAGTGAAGTGTCAAGTGGGGGGTGGGAGGAATCAGCTTGGTTAGCAAAGTGTGCACTGTGCTCCCCACATTGAGGGATGGGACAACCAGGAAAGAAATTCATACCGGTTGGAGATTGGCCCAGGTCAGGCCGGTACAGCTCTCACGTCCTACGCTACGGAGCTGGGGGTTATTTTGGCTGTAACCTCTCTATTGTTGGTTCACGCCGAGGCTGGCCAGAGCCTGCATGTAACTAGAGCTGGGTGTGTCCCTGCCTGTGGCAACGCTGGGGTTGGTGCAGGACTGGGAGAGGGTCACAACAGCACATTGAGAGAGGGAGCCCAGGCCGAGGAGTCAGAGGGCTCGGTGGAACCCCAGCTTCAGGTGGCACCCAGGACAAACCCGTCACAGTTTGCTCCTCACCTTTTTCATCTCCCATTATACTCTGACCCCCCTCTCCATGCTCCCCTTCCCCATCCCAGGCTGCCCCGATTCCAACATCACGCTGGTCGCCAGTGTCTGCTCCATGCTCCCCAGTCAGCCCTGGATCTGATCATCTCAGAGCCACCCCACGCTCCCCACAGCTCCTCCTCTGCAGGGGGTGAGGTGCCTCCCGTCACACCTGCTCCCTTGGCTGAGGGGGAATCAGTGACTGTGTCTCACCGGTGAGATATATCACACACGCGTGGCACATGCCAAGGCAGGCACCTGTTGGTCTTCTCTTCTTTACAACAACAACAACAACAACCGTATTGCGTCTTACATCCGTAGACACAATACGGTGCTTCAAGGACTGCTACACAGGAACAACTGCACAAGCTGAAAAGTCTGCACATTATATAACAAGACTGGGCAACTGTAGGACAAGTGAGAGCCTAGGTAATTACAGCTGGCAGGTGCAGGAACCATTGGTAGATGAATGAAACAGTGGACCACTGCGACACAGACGCTAAACCCAGCATACCCTGGTTCCATGTCCTAGCCAGCTCGGTTAGTCATTCATGGGGACGGTTGTACACTCATTCCTCCCTGCAGAGATTGTTCTTTTTGTATCATCTGCAAATGACATCGATATTCAGACATCAGAAATGTTAGCAGCTGAGTTGCTGGCACGTGTCTCTGCTTACACTTGTCCGTTAACACCTGTCAGACAAAAAGGTGGGGGCCTGCAGAAAGTGTCTCACCAAACGAAACAGGGGAAGTACCAGAGGTTCAAACCTTTAGCCCTAAATACCAGGGCCCTTGTGCTCTTCATGCCCATTCTGCTGAGCACAAAGTTATATCCCAGCATCATAATGTCTGTTTCTATGGGGGAAACTTGGCTCATTTCTAAGATAGGAATGGCCTTGTGGATCAGACCTATGGTTCATCTACCCCAGTGTCCTCTCTGTGACAATGACAGTCACAGGTGCTGCAGAAGAAGGTGTAAGAAACCCTGCAGAAGAGTGATGGGGGGATGGTAATGACTTGACCACGATGATGATGTCACCCTAATGCCTAACACCTGGAGATTCGATTGTGCCCTGAAACACATGGGCATATAGATTTTCCAAAATATTTATTTAGCTGTAAGAATTCTAACTGGATAGTCTCACTATGTCCAAATTCTTCCTCATTCTTGCTTGACTCATAGCCTCAACTACTTATCTGCCAGTCAGTATTTTAGAGTTTGAATTTGCCACATTTGATGAAGAATGCACTCTTGATCTTGTGTTATAAGACAGGGGGACACATTCTCGATGTAATCTGTACCAGTCACTATTTTACAGACTTTTCTCATATCCCCTCTAATTCATCTCCTTTGTAAGGTAACAGTCCCAGTGTTTTCAAACTCTCTCTGCATGAGAGTTTCAAGGGTCCTTCTGCATTCTCATTGCCCTTCCCTCAATGCCTCTAGTTCTGCAATATCCTGTGTGAGAAGGGTGCCCAGTACTGCACAGAGGAGTCTACAGGAGCGTGAAATATTGACTTGACTCATCTCATGGCACTATATTTTCTGCACAATTTCCCACCCCACTCCTCCTGGATCCCAGTGTTTTGCTTAGTTTCTATCCGTGCTTGCACTGTGGTTAGGGTTTCCCAGAGCTGTGTACTATGATTCCCAGATCCCTGTCCTGGGCTCATGCATTTCAAGTAGAACCTTGTTAGGTGTTTGAGGAGTTCAACCTTTTCCCTCCAATGGGCAAACACATTGCAGCTAATGACATCAAAGTTCATCTGCCAGCATGCTGCTCATTCAAATGATTTCCTTAGCTCCCGCTAAGGAATTTTCTGGAGTTGACAATGGCCAAAATAACATGGTCCCATCTGTAAATCTTGCCACCTCACTGGTTAACTCCCTTTCTAGATTGTTGATAACTCTACAATAGTTACCGTACTTTTTGTGATAAACTGTGTAACCCCTTCTCCGTGCTTCTCTCCCTTCACAGGCACCTGGAGGATTTCTGAGTCTGATCGACGAATTGGCCACCTCATGGAAAATTTCAGCTTCACCCCCTCTGACTCTTCAATATTCATCCTAACCGGCATCCCTGGCCTGGAAGCTGCCCACGTCTGGATTTCCATCCCTTTCTCTATGTTCTACCTTATGGGCCTGTTGGGAAATGTCACGGTTCTGTTTGTTGTATTCAAAGAGCAGACGCTGCACAAGCCCATGTACCTGCTGCTCTGCATGCTGGCACTCACAGACATCACCACATCTACCTCTTTCGTGCCAAAGACACTGTGTATATTTTGGTTCAGTTTGAAAAGCATTACTGTGAAGGGCTGCCTCACACAAATGTTCTTCTTTCACGCAGTTTCTACTATTCACTCAGCCGTCCTCGTGACAATGGCCTTCGATCGCTATGTTGCCATATGTAACCCTCTGAGATACGCCACCATCCTCACCAATGCACGAATAGCTAGTCTAGGGCTAGTGGGTTTGATAAGAGCTGTTCTCTTCATTCTGCCCATGCCCCTGCTTCTGAGCGGGCAGCCATTCTGTGCCAACCGCATTATCCCCCATACGTATTGTGACCACATAGCTGTGGCAAAGATGTCATGTGGGGACATCACAGCCAGCAGAGCATACGGCTTGGTGATGGCCTTTGTAATCATTGGGCTTGACCTGACGCTCATTGGCCTCTCCTATGGTCTGATCATCAGGGCTGTTCTCAGAATCTCCTCCAAAGAAGCCCACCAGAAAGCCCTCAACACCTGCACAGCCCACGTCTGTGCTCTACTGATGGCATATCCTGTTGGACTTTTCTCCACTCTGACACACAGGTTTGGCCAAGGCATTGCTCCGCATGTTCACATCATCTTGTCGAACCTCAATTACCTCATTCCCCCCATGCTCAACCCTATCATTTATGGGGTCAAAACGAAAGAGCTTCGTGAGAAAGTGGTCAAATACATCTGTAGAATGTACTCAACTCGTGCTACTGAATTTAAACCTGCGTGACAAGTGAGGGTTTTGGAACGGCACTATGTTACCCTGAATTTCAGGGGTGTTTACCCCAGTATTTGATGAAACTTATCGCAACCGTATGATTTTCACTGGCCACAATGAATTAATAATATAGAACAGCACATAGTTAAGGATTGATTAAAAAGCAAGCTTTTAGATGCAAGGTCAAAATCTAGCAGGAAGTTTCTGCTAATTTCAATGGGAGGAGTGGACAGACAAGTAAATAAGTGAGAATGAGAGAAGATAAATGGATGAAAACCTTGAGTCTAGGCACCTCTGATATTAGAAGTTTATTTAAAGTTAGTAAAAGTGATGATCTAGATGGGGTCACTATGACCTTTGTGTTTTGTAGAAGTTATAAAAGATTAGCTAATATATTGCACTTTGGGTTAGTCATCTGAAGACATCTTGAGAGACCTTTTTCCTGACACCCTTTCTCCCCAGTGGGTGACCAACTGGCTACTGTGAACCTGCTGTTTATTACTCAATTCTGTTCCAGATCTTAGGTAAATATCTGGGATATTCTAAACCTATTACTTATATCTGTGTGTGTCTCAATGTAATAAAGTGCAGTGTTATATAAGAGCATGCTGACTTGCATTTAATCGTTGATCAGACAGAATTTCTGTGTTCGCATTGATTTATTCCTGCCTGGAGTAAAATAGTTATGGTGCCCCAGTTGGAAGTTCTGAAAACCCTGGGTTACAGACTGCTTTGTTAAACTACACCATCACCTTGTAGTCAAATAACGTATCACTTTATGCGGTCGATTTTGGAGTCGCTTTCAGCTGGAAGTTTTAAAACACACTAACCATTCCCGTTGTCAAAGATATCAAAAGCAGGTGTCGAAATTTCATCTTGGAGTTTGTAAAAAATATGAAACAGAGATTGCCATGAAATGTCCAGGTGATTGAATTGCTTGCACTACTAAATCCTTCACAACCTAGATTGGCTGATATCTCATTTTTTCCATTGCTTTGTGGAGACCTTGGACAGTTGGAGCAGTGATCGAGAGTTTTGTCTATGGTTCCTGGCCTCACGCTATGAACAAAAAGTAGAGCACTTTTAGGCTGAAGGTCTCAAACACATGAATGCCGCAGAGGACAAAGACTTTAGTGAAATTGGCTTGTTTGCATTGCTGTTGCTACCTTTTGGCAACGCTACAGTTGACAGACTGTTTTCTCAGATGAACTTGATCAAAACAAAACTGTGCAACAAGATGCAAGAGGAACTTTTAGAATATACTGTTCCTGTTAGCGCATAGATGAAATAATACCAAATCCATGAAGAGTTTGCACCAATGTAAATAATGATTGCACTGGTCAATGCTTTCTTTTGGGCTACTTCTGGCCTATTTTTAACACCATTATTCCTATTTTTTTGTTTGAAACGCCTGCTCACTCTCAATTGGAATACAAGTACCAGTAATGGGGGTTTGGTTTTGAATTTTACTGTCATCTCATAGGTTTGTTAGTAACGTGGACAAACTCCTGCTGGAGCCTGTAAGTTTTTTTTTTTAATCAAAGTTTTACTAGGTATCTAATGAAGGTTTTCATTTATTATTCGATGTACAGACCAATGTGTTAATTGGAAAAAACACCTTTGTTTCAAGAAATAGATTAGGCTACTTTTGGATTAGTTCTTTAAGTGATTCGGGGCTATTAATTTGGTAGAAAACTGGCAAACCTGCCCACCTAAACCTGAGCTGGAGACAGAGCAGTAGTGCTGAGGCAGATCTGGAGAGCTGCAGCTGGAGCAGACCAGAACGGGGAACGTGTTGGCAAAACCCAGCTGTGCCAATTTGGAACCTAGGCTGAGCTCCAGGGGGCAGCTACGGGGACAGAACGAGGCAGGAGGCCTTGGACATGCGCGGAGTCATAGAATAGAATCATAGAATATCAGGGTTGGAAGGGACTTCAGGAGGTCATCTAGTCCAACCCCCTGCTCAAAGCAGGACCAATCCCCAACTAAATCATCCCAGCCAGGGCTTTGTCAAACCTGACCTTAAAATCCTCCAAGGATGGAGATTCCACCACCTCCCTAGGGAACCCATTCCAGTGCTTCACCACCCTACTAGTGAAAAATATTTCTCCTAATATTCAACCAACCACTGCAACTTGACACCATTACTCCTTGTTCTGTCACCTGTTATCATTGAGAACAGTCTAGATCCATCTTCTTTGGAACCCCCCTTCAGATAGTTGAAGCCTATTATCAAAGTCCCCCTCATTCTTCTTTTCTGCAGATCAAACAATCCAAGTTCCCTCAGCCTCTCCTCATAAGTCATGTGCCCCAGCCCCCTAATCATTTTTGTTGCCCTCTGCTGGACTCTTTCCAATTTGTCCACATCCTTCTTGTTGTGTGGAGCCCAAAACTGGACACAGTACTCCAAATGAGGCCTCACCAGTGCCGAATAGAGGGGAATGGTCATGTCCTTCGATCTGATGGCAATGCTCCTACTTATATAGCCAAAAATGCTGTTAGCCTTCTTGGCAACAGGGGCACACAGTTAACTCATCTCTGGAACTGACAGTGAACTTTCCTTACATCCCAGAAACAGCTGCTTGTGATGTCCCCATGCCCACAGTGCAGGGTTCCTTGTTTCCTTGAACGTTTCCCATTTTTTCCTTATTTTTCTTATAGTTCCTCTTTAATACATTATATTTGGTTACAATTTAATTTAGTGATTAGTGGGTCAGGGAAGCATCCAGGGTAGAGAGAGTACCCCAGAGTGGGGAAACCCTATCCCCTCTCATAAGTGACCATGATGAAACTGGGGTTTTGGCCTCCCAGGTGTCCTGGGCCCAGCTGTGTTGCTATTAGGAGGACTCTGCCACGCAGGAGAGTGGAAGGGGAGTCCTTAAGGCCAGGCAGGCTTCTGGGTAAAGTTATTGGCAGTGGTGACTTAGTCCGTTTCACTAGCCAATTGCCCTGGGGTAATGCAGAAGCCAGGAAAGTTCCCTGCCGTAGTTCCCCATTTACACTGGAGAACTAGGACAAACTGACGGGTTGGAATTTAGTGATGTGTAACGAGATGTGTAACTTGTGATGTCATCATATAATTGAAAAACCTGAAATGTGTAACTTTGGGGAGCACACTTTCTGCATAAGGTGAATGTAACATCACTGCATGAGATGGCTGCCCAGAGACTGGTATCATATAAACCTTTTTCATATACTATTTTATTATGGGGGTAGAGCACTAAACTTGATATAGTTTATTTGGCCTCTTGAACATATTTAATAAAAAATGAAAGCTTGGTCAAGGAATAAACTACACACTTGATCAACAACTACTATGAATCACTCCTTCCTCTCAGATTCACTATTTAGACACAATGAAGGCACCCACAGGAATAATTCTCCTGAGCAAAAATACCAATGATGTTTAAAGGCCTTCACATAATAGATATTAAGGACACTTTTGTTTTTCTCATTGTTCTCCAAAGAAAGATTCTGGAAATGGTAAATGCTATTTCAAAACTGATACAACCCAGAGACACCGACCTATGCTTATAACCTAAAGCTTAAAAACTCATAAATTGTCCGCCCTCTATAACACTGAGAGAGATATGTGCACAGCTGTTTGCTCCCCCGGTATTAATCACTTCCTCTGGGATAATTAATAAACAAAAGTGATTTTATTAAGTATAAAAAGTAGAATTGAAGTGGTTCCAAGTAATAACAGACAGAACAAAGTTCTGATCCCCCTGAACAGTCCCTGTGGACTCTCAGGTTGGCCACTACTTGCAGACAGTTTTGTCGGCTAAGTGAGCATCAGGAAAAGCACAATATGGACCCTGGAGAACTCCAGTTTAAGAGCCTCTCTGGGGGCAAAGAAATGATTTGCTCCTAGCAGGGGCTCGGATTGTCAGGGCAAACTGAGTTTTGCAGACTATTCAGCCTAGCAATTGACTATGGCTTTATTTTCTTTGTGTAGTGTGCTGCCATCTGCACTAGGTGTGGGAATGCTGCCACAAGATATGGGACCAAAAACCATTTTCAATTGATCGTAGCAGCGTACCTCTGTATACCACCAAGGTAGTTGTTATATTCAGTCCATTAGTCTCTGAAATTCACTGCCACCCTGTGGAGGAAAAATGATGGGGCATCCTATGTCTTCAGACATGACCAACGGATGCACAGGAACACACAGAGACTGGTGTCTTTGGTTATGGCTCTTTTCATGTCTGTTGCCTCTCCCCAGTGCATTTAGTCCTAAGTGCATTGTGCCCTGTTGCCAAGAAGGCTAACGGCATATTGGGCTGCATTATTATGAGAACTGCCAGCAGATTGAGGGAAGTGATTATTCCCCTCTATACGGCACTGGTGAGGCCACTTTTGGAGTGTTGTATCCAGTTTTATTTAGGAGGGAGTCTATGACCATCACCACCCGTCTCCTCCTCTTGGGAGTGGTGGTCCTGGAACCCCCATCCCTACGACAATGCATGCCATGCCTTCCAGTCGGTGGGGTCTCCTTCTCATCCCTTCCCACAGATGGCTCGTCCAAACTGTCGTCAGTGTTCGTTGAGAGCGCTGACAGATGGTGTTTGGCTGTGTGCGTACCCCTGCCTGTATGCTGTCTGAGTTTCCGTAGGTAACTGAGACAACACTCCATGATGGAAGAAACTGATACAACCACGGATTATCTGAGCAACGAAGGCACCCAAGCCCCAGTTTATTGTAGTGAAGCACAATGAGAAGTGTACTATATCTTAGAGGACCCTTTAGATATGAGCAGTCCGATACAATGGAACGGCTGGAACACTGGACAGACCTGCCAGCATCCCCTGGCCCAAACAAGTTGCTTTATTGTACACCGTTATTTATACCATACTGGCAGTAGGGCTTGTACTGTCCCCATGACGCTAGTGCTTGTCTCCTGCTGACGAGGTCAGGCTTGACAAAGCCCTGGCTGGGATGATCTAGTTGGGGTTGGTCCTGCTTTGAGCAGGGTGTTGGACTAGATGACCTCCTGAGGTCCCTTCCAACCCTGAGATTCTATGATTCTATGTACCACCCGGTGATGTCACCTAAGCCTACCCATCTCCATGTATGGGGTGGTATAACCAAAACATCTCTGTTCATCGTGTCATGATACCTCGGAGGTCAGAAGTTCTGGTTATTTCCCTGGTGTCAGGATGTCTTAGTGCTTCATGCCCCAGGTGCTCCTAGTACTAGGTGCAGGATTCTAGATGTGTTTATATTGCAGCATCGGCTCTTTTCCTGCCAGTGGCTGTACTTTCCCACACACACAGTCTGACCAAGAGGCTGGCTGAGTTATGCTGCACCTGTGAGCAGTGCTTGCTTCTAGCCACAGCTCTTGCTCAGGCCTCATACTGGGCCTCTAGTGCAGAGTCTTGTTTCAGGCTCCCTTTCTACTATACAAACCATTCTCCGCCATAGCACCTGTGCAGAGAGCTTAAAACCAGTTTCTGACCTCTCTCTGCGTTGGGGGTACATGGGTTCTCCTCTTTCTTCTGGAGGTCACATGCTGCCAATTTTCTTCCCCCTTCTGTGCTGCCCTCTCTGATTCTTCAGCATGCTGTGCCCGCAGAAGCAAATGAAGAAAGTATTCATTTTCTCTGAGGCAAGGCAGGGTCGATACTTGAGTCTCTAGTCCTTTAACCTTCTCTTCCAATATGGAGACCAGCTTGCACTTCATACAGACAAAGTTGCTTCTATCCTCTGAGAGGGAGACAAATATGGCAGGTCACAACAGCTAATCGTTCACTATCCATATTGTCTTCCTTCTAAACGCCTCTTCAAATGTCGTGTTTACTGCTCACAGAAACCTGAAAGGCAAAAAACTCTGTGGGAACTGCCCCCCGGCAAATTCCTTGTGTTTGCTTCTCCTCTGATTTCCGCTTCAGATAGCCTTTGGATAATGGCTGCTATGACTCAGCAGGGCATGCAAGGCCATGTGACCAGACCACATGACATGGAACTCCATTATGGGTACCTGGATTTTTCCACAAACTAGACAGGGAACTGTTTTTTGCAACAAAGGATTCCCTCCACATGTTAAAGCTATGTAAGGTTGGGTGTGACATCATCTAGTGGCCTCACTCCCCATACAAGAGAACTCCTGGAAGCACCCAAGAAAGACAATGAGGAGCCCGGTGCCACCTTAAAGACACTCAGATTTATTTGGGGATACGCTTTTGTGGGTAAAAAATCAACTTCTTCAGATGCAACTTGCAAGTTGCCTTGCTGGTGAATTTCTGCCCAGATGGTTCTTGACTTGAACCTTGGAACCCTTCCTTTGTCCTTCTATCTGTCTCATTAGCTGCCTTTTGGGAGGCTGTTTGGTTTTTCCTCTGGTTCACTTGAGGAGTTCGGTGGCACCTTAGAGACTAACAGATTCATTTGAGCATATGCTTTTGTGGGTAAAAAATCAACTTCTTCAGATGCAACTTGCATCTGAAGAAGTTGGGTTTTTACCCACAAAAGCGTATGCCCAAATAAATCTGAAGAAGTGGGGTTTTTACCCATGAAAGCTTATGCCCAAATGAATCTGTTAGTCTCTAAGGTGCCACCGAATTCCTCGTTGTTTTTGTGGATACAGACTACTACGTCTACCCCTCTGATACATGTCACCCGAGAAAAAAAGACTGAACTGGAGGAAGTGCTGGCCCCAGGCTAAAAGCATTTTTAGCCTGTGTATTGAAACCCGTTGGACTGCTTTTATCACCAGCCAGGATGAAAACCTGCTAATTCATATTCAATCTATCTAGAATTTTAAGCTTAATTTGCGGGTTTTTTAATTTGCTAGGTAATCTGCTTTGACCTGTTTACTATCACTTTTAATCACCTAAAATCCATCTTTTTGTGGTTAAACTTATTTTTTCCTTTATCTAAATCAGCGTGCCTTTGAGTGTCTGGAGAAAATCTCAGCTTGATTAACACAGACTTGTTGCATATCCTTCCCACATCAAAGGGAGGGCAAACTGTATTAATGAGCTCACATTGTGCAGTGCAAGTGCAGTGCAAGACAGATCCCTGTGCAGTGCAAGACAGTATAAATGTGGGTTTATACTCCAGTGGGGGTCCCGTTGTACTTGTTCTGACGCAGGTTAGCACAACCCATTTCTCCATGGATTTCTGAAAGATCAACACAGTACTGAAATACTTACTTGCTGCAAAGAGTAGATGAACACTGGGAGCTGCCATATATATATTCAATTTTAGATCTCACAAAGGGACACTGGCAAATACCTTTGATGCCAGAATCCTGGGAGAAAACACGGTTACTCACCGTAGTAACTGGTGTTCTTCGAGATGTGTTGCTCATATGTATTCCAGTTAGGTGTGCGCGCGCGGCGTGCACGATCGTCGGAAGATTTTTACCCTAGCAACACTCGGTGGGCCGGCTGGCGCCCCCTGGAGTGGCGCCGTTAGGTGCCCCGATATATACTGCAGCCGGCCCATCGCCCCCTCAGTTCCTTCTTGCCGGCTACTCCGACAGTGGGGAAGGAGGGCGGGTTTGGAATACATATGAGCAACACATCTCGAAGAACACCAGTTACTACGGTGAGTAACCGTGTTTTCTTCTTCGAGTGCTTGCTCATATGTATTCCAGTTAGGTGACTCCCAAGCCATTCCTAGGAGGCGGGGTCGGATTGTGATACAGCAGAGTTTAGGACCGCCGAACCAAAAGCGGCGTCGTCTCTAGAATGTTGCACTATGGCATAGTGCGAGGCAAAAGTGTGTACTGACGACCATGTCGCGGCCCTACAAATGTCTTGTATAGGTATGTGTGCCAGGAAGGCAGACGACGAGGCCTGAGCTCGGGTAGAGTGGGCCGTAGTGTGCATGGTGGGGACACCTGCCAAGTCATAGCATGTGCGGATGCACGACGTGATCCATGACGAGATGCGCTGGGAAGAGACGGGAAGGCCTTTCATCCGGTCCGCCACGGCGATGAACAGCTGGGTCGACTTCCGGAACGGCTTTGTCCTCTCGATGTAGAAGGCGAGGGCTCTCCGGACATCCAGGGAATGGAGTTGCTGCTCCTTCCTGGAGGCATGGGGCTTAGGATAAAAGACAGGTAGAAAAATGTCTTGGTTAATATGGAAAGCCGACACTACCTTGGGCAGGAAAGCCGGGTGTGGCCTGAGCTGTACTTTATCCTTATGGAACACCGTATAAGGTGGTTCCGAAGTGAGCGCTCTGAGCTCAGAGACGCGTCTAGCCGAGGTGATGGCTACTAGAAAGGCCGTTTTCCATGAGAGATACAGCATGGAGCAAGTGGCCATGGGCTCGAATGGGGCACCCATGAGCCTGGTAATGACTAGGTTGAGGTCCCATGTAGGGACCGGGCGGCGCACCGGCGGGTGTAGCCGTTCTAACCCCTTAAGGAACCTGGTGACCATGGGGTTGGAAAAAACAGAACCCGCCCCGTCCCGGGGGTGAAAAGCTGAAATTGCCGCTAGGTGGACTTTTAGCGACGAGAGAGCCAGACCCTGCTCCTTTAGTAAGAGGAGGTAGTCCAGTATGGTGTGAACCGGCACCTGCAAGGGGTCAAGGCCCCGAGTGCCACACCACAAGGAAAAACGTTTCCACTTAGCTGAGTAGGTGGACCTGGTGGAGGGTTTCCTACTGCTCAGCAGAACGTGCTGGACCGGGCTGGAACATCGTAGCTCCGACGGGTTCAGCCATGCAGCAGCCACGCCGTGAGGTGAAGGGACCGCAGGTCGGGATGCTGGATCCTGCCGTGCTGCTGCGTGATCCAGGTCCGGCCATCGCGGAAGAGGGATCGGGTCTGTCACGGACATCTCCAGGAGCGTGGTATACCAGTGTTGCCTGGGCCACGCTGGAGCAATCAGGATCATCCTGGCCTTGTCCCTGCGTAGCTTGAGCAGGACCCTGTGGACCAGTGGAACTGGTGGGAATGCATAGGCCAGGTTGTCTGTCCAAGGATGGAGAAAAGTGTCTGTCAGGGAGCCTGGGGAGCGACCCTGAAAGGAGCAGAACACTTGGCATTTCCTGTTCTCGCGAGTCGCGAAGAGATCTATCTGGGGAAACCCCCACTTCTGGAAGACAGAGTGGATGACGTCCGGCCGAATGGACCACTCGTGAGTTTGAAAGGACCTTCTCAGGCGGTCCGCCAAGGTGTTCTGGACTCCTGGGAGAAACGAGGCCACGGGGTGAATGGAACGGGCTATGCAAAAGTCCCAGAGCTGAGTTGCCTCTCGGCAGAGGGGAAGGGAGTGTGCCCCTCCCTGTCTGTTGATGTAATGCATGGCCGTCGTGTTGTCTGTAAGGATGGAGACACAGCGGCCCTGTAAGTGTTGAGCGAAGGCTTGGCAGGCGAGACGTACCGCTCGGAGTTCTCTGACATTGATGTGTAATGTCAGCTCTTGCTCCGACCACAGGCCCTGCGTTTGGAAGTTCTGCAGGTGAGCCCCCCAGCCGAGGGATGACGCATCCGTAGTCAAGGTGCGGGAAGGCTGAGGTGGATGAAAGGGAATACCTGACATCACATGTGCGGGGTCCAGCCACCAGTTGAGGGAGGCTAGGACTTGCGGTGGGACCGTCAGAATCATATCGAGGTTGTCCCTGTGTGGTCGGTATGCGGAGGCCAGCCATGCTTGGAGGGGCCGTAGGCGTAACCTGGCGTGAGCTGTCACGAAGGTGCATGATGCCATATGACCCATGAGGCTGAGGCAGCAGCGGGCTGTCGAAGTTGGGAAAGCTTGGAGGCTGCGTATGGCGGCTGCAAGCGTTTGAAAGCGAGCCTCTGGGAGGAATGCCCTGGCGAGGGTAGAGTCCAGTATAGCCCCTATGAAGTCTATTCTCTGTGTTGGGACCAAAGTGGACTTTTCGATGTTTAGTAGGAGGCCGAGACGGTTGAACATGTCCATGGCCTTGTGAATGTGGGACTGGACCTGGTTGGCGGAGTTGCCACGGAGGAGCCAGTCGTCGAGGTAGGGGAATACCTGAACTCCTTGACGCCGAAGGGCGGCTGCTACCACTGCCATGCACTTTGTGAAGACTCTCGGCGCTGTTGAGAGGCCGAATGGCAGGACCGCGAACTGGAAGTGTCTCTGGCCCACTACGAAGCGCAGGAAGCGTCTGTGAGGTGGGTAGATGGCAATGTGGAAATACGCGTCCTTCATGTCGAGGGCGGCGTACCAGTCTCCCTGATCCATAGAGGGGATAAGAGTGCCCAGGGAGAGCATACGGAATTTCAACTTTACCATAAACTTGTTGAGACCCCGTAAGTCCAGGATAGGACGGAGCCCCCCGTTTGGCTTTGGGATTAGGAAATAACGGGAGTAGAATCCCTTGCCTCTGAGATCCCTTGGGACCTCCTCCACCGCTCCCAGAGTAAAGAGTTCGTGCACTTCCTGGATAAGGAGTTGCTCGTGAGAAGGGTCCCTGAAGAGGGACGGGGTGGGAGGGTGGGAGGAGGGCGGGGAGACGAATTGCAATCGGTATCCCCCCTGGATGGTATGTAAAACCCAGCGGTCTGTGGTGATATTCGACCACGCCGGGGAGAAGGGGGAGAGGCGGTTCAGAAACAGGAGTGCGGGATCGGAATGGACTGGTACTCCGGCCTCGAGCGCCCCTTCAAAAATTTTGTTTGGGCCCCGACGATGGCTTGTGGGGGCCCTGCCTCTTACCGGGTTGGAGAGAAGGGGAGGAGCCCCTAATCTCCAGCTACAATTGTCACTGAGTCTAACAACAACTATTAACAACTAATTAACGGTACTTTAACGGTACTTAAACTATCTAAAAGATAAACGAGTGCTGTAAAGCTAGGGCTGTGGAGGTCAGCGAGCTGCTCTCCACTGTTCCAACGACCGACACGGGCGGTAAGAAGGAACTGAGGGGGCGATGGGCCGGCTGCAGTATATATCGGGGCACCTAACGGCGCCACTCCAGGGGGCGCCAGCCGGCCCACCGAGTGTTGCTAGGGTAAAAATCTTCCGACGATCGTGCACGCCGCGCGCGCACACCTAACTGGAATACATATGAGCAAGCACTCGAAGAAGAAGAAAGCCTTTTCCTTGTCCTTCGGAAAAGAGCATTATCAATTGCTAGACTGAACAGTCTGTGAGATTTGGTTTCCCATGAAAATCTGAACTCCTGGTATCTGCAAATCATTTTTTCAATCCCTGGGGAGACTCTCAGGATGAATTTTTCCAGGGTCTATTTTCTGCTCTTCAGGGAGCTCAGGGAAGTCTCTGGGAGTCCTGGCCAATCGGACAGTCCTCAGGGACTCTACAGGAGAATCATAAAGGATGCTGTCCTGCATGCCGAGCAGGAGATGTGAAATTCCTACACCGATTCTCAGGGCTCTGCCTTCCTGTCACTGTAAGGAGATTTCCTACCTCCGCTGAGCAGGATTTTGGTGAGTTGCTTGTTCCTGCATTAAAGTTAGTGCTCAGGGCTTAGTCAGAGACAAGGAACTGATCTTAAAAACAAGAATTTGTCTAAACTATTTCTAGTTCATTTGTAGTTTCAATTTACCAGGTAAAGCCCTTGGTGTTTCCGAAAATACTAAACAGTTGAAGTTGCCATGCTGGTGAATTTCTGCCCAGATGGTTCTTGACTTGAACCGTGGAACCCTTCCTTTGTCCTTCTATCTGTCACATTAGCTGCCTTTTGGGGGCTGTGATTTTTCCTCTGGTTCGCTCAAGTTTTCCAATTCAGTGACTCCACTACCCTGTTGGGAAGTGCAGCCAAAGCCTCTGCAGTGAGTATCTGTGTTAGCAGAGTTTTCACAAGAATGGGCCCCACAGTGGCTAGATTCTGCTCTCACATTCTGCCTTCAGTGAGTCAGTCCCATTTGACACTGGCCTTCCTGAGAGCAAAATCAGGGCCCGCATATTTGAAATCCCTGTCTTTCATACCCAGTCTCAGAATGCACCATGAACTGGGGATTTCCTTCCTTCCACCCTGCCCTAACCCTAACCGAATAGCACTCTCTGGAGCAGGACCTGAAGCCCTGATTTTCACATCTCAGAGCTGACAGCTAAGCAGTAAAGGTGAATCTGGTTCCACGGATTTCAATGGCAAAACTCCCAACAGGGGCAGGAATTCACTCTAAATCCACATGTAGGGACTTAAATAAATGGCCTGATTTACACTGGTCATGGGTCTCCAGTGACTTCAACTGAAGCCGTGCTGTGGCCTCTAAGAATGGGTGAGCTTGTTTGGCCTAAAGATGAACCGAGAGGAGAATTGCTGAAATCTCAAACTCACAGGTTTAAAGGTTCAGAACAATGAGGAGAGTAAATTTTTCAGGGAGGGGTCTACCTTCTCTGAGCCCCTGCATCTCTGGTTCTGGAGAGGACGAAAAGCACCAAAAGCAATAAAAAGAAAAGCATGTTTCTGGCATGGAGGAAACCAGGCAGGGTTGGAAATCTCAGCAGAGGAGGCTCAGGAATGCACAATGTGTGTGTAGGGCAGGAGAGGGAGTGTAGTATGCATAGGAACTCGGACGCAATAAACAGCGATAATTGAGTGAATGGTCCTGCCTCCAGAGTCAATCCTTCCCCCTCTCTCAATGTCTACCCCCAATACCTGGCACAGATTGAGCAGCTGCTGGGGTTCCCTTCGCCCCCGGAGAGGCTGTTCATTCTGATCTCCCCCATTTTACCGGTGCAGGCAGAAACCGAGTTTAACATTGTCTGAGGAGATATTTCTGTGAGTTATCGCTGTGGGGACCGGCACCTGGTTTTGGTCCTGGGTGAGGGGTGTGTGGCAGGGCTGGCAGTTGTGGGTGTGGAGGACCCACGTGGACAGGCGGACAATGCTTGGGGCTGTGGAGGCAGGCAGGGGGCAGGTACACAGACAAGCGGGCAGTACTCAGGGTGGTTGGGGCATGCAGGGGGTACGTGGAAAAGCGGGCAGCGCTGGGGCTTGTGGGGAGGCAGGGGGTTGCATGGACAGGCGGGCAGCGCTGTTGGTTGTGGGGGCAAAGAGTGCAGTGTACACAGAGGAGCAGCAGGTCTGGGTGCTGTGGAGCAGTCAGGGGGTATACACAGACAGGCAGATAGTGCTGGGGCTTGTGGGGGCAAGCAGGGGGTGTACATGAAGAGGTGAAGTTCAGTACTAGTATGCTGCAGACTCTACCAGAGGACTAATACATGTATGCCCGTAACAAAGGACCAGCTCAGTGAACAGCGGGACTTTTCATTTTCCCTTAGGCTAGACAAAGACACTATCTCTGAGATACATCTTTATATTCTGACACAAACAGGTTACGTTCTGTCTCTCTGACGTAATTAGTTACTGTGCCCTGACGGGGCTAGTTATCACCCATCTCCTTGTACATGCTGGTTCGATAAAAAACATCTGCATTACGTATTGTCATTCTGACCATATCTTTTCACAAGGGTCAGTGTGTTCCTTGGGGAATTTTTTTGTACCATCGTTGATATCGAAATGTTCTGGTACCACTTGGGATCGGGATGTGTTTGCGTGAACACTCTGTGACTACTACTCCTTAGGAATGTGTATTTCTGCAATATCAACCCTGTTCTTGTCAGATTTTCTGAGAAGCTCCTACCTCTTCCTCACAGTTTGTCTTTGCTTTATATAAGTAAAGCTTTGTCTACTTTAGCTCAGGCCTCAAGCTTCATATCAGGCCTCTGATACAAGGTCTTATGTCTCAGACTCTTTTCCAACTACATTCCTCTACCTTTTGTCTTTTTATGGGGAGAATGGTTTACCCATCGTCCCGGAAAAGCATAATGCATGGACCGAAGATGACCCAGTGGGCTAAACAGTGTTATGTGGCCACCTTACTTTCCCATCCCGCACATTTATGCCCAATCTGTCCCATAGACTGCTGTCAGGGTTCCCTCCCCACTCTAAACTCTAGGGTAAAGACGTGGGGACCCGCATTAAGAGCCCCTAAGCTTATTTTTACCAGCTTAGGTTAAAACCCCCAAGGTACAAAATTCCCTGCACCCTGAGAAATGCTTCTTTCGCTGCCACCATCAAATGTCTAACAGGAATCCAGGAAAGGAATCACTTGAACTTCCCTCCCCCCCAAACTACCCCCTCAAGCCGTACACCCCCTTTCCTGGGAAGCTTGAGAACAATCTCCCAACCAATTGGTTACACAGTGATCTAACCCCCCCCCCTCCCCCGGGTTTTAACACCATAGAAAACAGTCAGCTTCTTAAAAGAAGGATTTTATTAAAAATAAAGAAGGTAAAATCATCTCTGTAAAATCAGGATGGTAACTAGTTTACAGGGCACTTAATTTCCAAACTCAGAGAGATTTCCCCCTCTGGACAAAACCTTAAAGTTACAGAAAACCATGAATACCCCCCCCCCCGCCCTGCCCCTTCTAACACAGGGAATACACCAAGCAAAATTAAACAGAAATCTATTCGCTATGCTATCTAAACTTACTTCAGAAAAGGGAGGGTTGATTTTCTGTAGGTTCCTTCTGTCTTCCAAGATCACTCTGACCCAGACAAAAAGACACTCACACTAAGCTTTCCCCCTCCCAAGATTTGAAAGTATCTTGTCCCCACATTGGTCAGATGCCAGCCAGGTCAGGTGTCAGTCTGGCTACCTGCATTTCTTAACCCTTTACTGGTAAGAGGATTTTATAGCACTGCATCAGATCCTCTCCCCCTTCCCTTTATATTTATGACAACTGCACATTCCCTCATATGACCAATGGACATATTTTATTTTCCAATTGTTTTTAGTCCCTTATAGTAAAACTGGGAATGTTAGGCCCAGAACCATGTCTGAGAAATGTAGGTTTATGATTGAGCTTTGGGGGCAATTTTAGATAATTAATGTGTATGGATAGTATGGATATGGTGTATATATTTGTATGTTACACATGGGTATGTATGCATAGAAAGTATGCGTATATATGACAGCACTTTATATCCAAGCATAACAATCCTTTTCCAGTCTGGGTGATGTAGTTTGGCCCTTGTAGCAAATTCCTACTAGGGCAATTACAGTTACCACCCATATTATAATTAGCAATATGTTGAGTGTTCTGAAATACTGGGATTGGCATTGTTACAGTGTGTTCCACAGTACTATGTGTATGAGAAGTAAAACAGAAATGTGGAGTAATGACATTACAAATGACAAAGAGTCCTGTGGCACCTTAGACTAACAGACGTATGGGTATTCACCCATGAAAGATTATGCTCCAATACGTCTGTTAATCTATAAGGTGCCACAGAACCCTTTGTCGCTTTAACAGATCCAGACTAACACGGCTACCCCTCTGATACTTGACATTACAAATGAGGCCTTTATATAAAAATGTCTTTATTTATAAATGTAATGAGCTACTGCACCGTACTGTTCATTCATGTTAGAGGTTACCCATACTACTGGTTGTCACCCTTTGGTAAACTTTACTGGGCAGGAAACAAGAACGGCTTCTCTGATCCATTTGTTGTATTGCTCTGTGATGCACCCATAGCTTTGCTGTGTCAGGATTTAATATTGATAGCCAGACACTGAACAAGATTGTTTTGAGTAACATGTGCCTTACTAAGTATCAGTCACACTTTGGGGTCAGTAAACCCTACATCCTTTCAGGGAATTTATTCACCCAATTTAGTTACCATGTAACTTTTTTTTTTACCAAATTGTTTTTTCCAAACCTTTATGTTCTTTGTTGCCATTCCTTTCTTGATGGTGACCTGGGTTTTGGGAAGGTGAGGCCTGGAGGGGGCAAGCAGGGGCAAGGGGGGCGGGGAGATGGTTCAGAGGTACAGAGCGGCCCACCACAGTCCCACACTGCATGTCGGGGATCTAGTCACAGAGTGTTGTGGTTCTTTTAGGGATTGGCTTCTTCTGGCCTTGTTTTGAAATGGGATTAGCTTCTTTTTTGGCTTATTGTGAAAGTTGGCGTGCTTATATACAGCGTGAAAGTTGGCAATGCTTAACACATATTGTTTGCTTTAACTCATGTGGGGGGCCCGGGGTGACTGCCCCGACCTATCCTATGGACGGGACGGCTCTGAGGCCTGTCTTAAATACCAAGACCCTTGTGGTCGTCATGCCCATTCTGTTAAGCACAAAGTCAAAGCCCAGCAGGATACTGTCTGTTTCCATGGGGAAAAGTTGGCCTTTTTCCAATGTAGGAATTGCATTGTGGATCAGACTTATGGTCCATCTAGTCCAGTGTCCTCTCTGACAGTGACAGCCCTAGATGCTGCAGAAGAAGGTGTAAGAAACCCAGCAGCAGGTGAATGTGGGGATGACCTGACCATCCTGAGGGGGTCACCTAATTCCCCACAGCTAGAGATGGGCTTGTGCCCTGAAACACGTGACCATATGGGCTTTCCAAGATATTTATTTAGCTGAAATGATTGTAACTGAATAGTCTCATCATAAATACAACCTGGTGTGGAAATGAGTTTCTCAGTCTAATTCCACAGTTTATGTGTTTTGAATTTGCCCCATTTTAGTTTAATTGAATGTCCTCTTGATATTGTGTTATAAGAAAGGGGAAATACACACTCAATGTACTCTCTACCAGTTATCATAGGGGTAGCCGTGTTAGTCTGGATCTGTAGAAGCAACAAAGGGTCCTGTGGCACCTTATAGACTAACAGAGGTATTGGAGCATAAGCTTTCGTGGGTAAATACCCACTTCGTCGGATGCAACTCTACCAATTAGTAATTTATAGACTTTTCTCATGTCCCCTCTTACTCATCTCCTTTGTAAGGTAACAATCCCAGTCTTTTCAACCTCTCTCCGTATGAGAGTTTTCCCAAATCCTTGATCATTCTCTTTGCCCTACCCTGAACCTCTTTAGTTCTGCAATATCCTGTGTGAGAAGGGTGCCCAGTACTACACAGAGGAGTCCAGAGAAGGGTGAAACATTGACTGACTGATCTCATGGCATTGTATTTTCTGTAGTATTCCCCATCCCACTCCACCTGGATCCCAATGTTTTCCTCAGTTTCTGTCTGGGTTTGCAGTGTAAGTAGGATTTCACAGAGCTATATACCATGACGCTCAGTTCTCTGTCATAAACTCATGCAGTTAAATTAGAACCTTGTTAGGCATTTGAGGTGTTCAAGCTTTTCCCTCCAATGGGAATACACATCGCAGCTACTGACATGCAAATTCATCTGACATCATATTACCCATTCACCTGGCTTGGTTAGCACCGTCTGAGACCTTCTTTGTACTTGACTATTATCTAAATATTCTGGTGCCATCTGTAAATGTTGGCAACGCACTGCTCACCCCCTTTTTAGATTGTTAATAACTATAAAATATTTACCGTAGTATTTGTTATAAAGCATGTAACCCCCCTCACTCTGCATTTCTCCCTTCACAGGCACCTTGACCTTTCCTGAGCCCGATCAATGCATCAACCACCTCATGGCAGCTCTCAACCTCACCCCATCTGACTCGTCAATATTCATCCTAGCGGGCATCCCTGGCCTGGAAGCTGCTCACGTCTGGATGTCCATCCCTTTCTTTACGTTCTATATTATCAGCCTATTGGGAAATTTCACAGTTCTGTTTGTTGTAGGCAAAGAGCAGACCCTGCACAAGCCGATGTACCTGCTGCTCTGCATGCTGGCACTCACAGACATCGGCATGTCTACCTCTGTAGTGCCGAAGGCGCTGCTTATATTTTGGTTCAATTTGAAAGGAATTACTATGGACGGCTGTGTCACCCAGATGTTCTTCCTTCACGCGATTGCTGTTATGCAGTCAGCCATTCTTGTGACGATGGCCTTTGATCGCTACGTTGCCATATGTGATCCTCTGAGATACACCACCATCCTCACCAATGCACGAATAGCTAAGCTAGGGCTAGTGGGTTTCACAAGAGCTGTACTCTTCATTCTGCCTGAGCCCCTGTTCTTGAGCCGGCTGCCATTCTGTGCCAACCATATTATCCCCCACACGTACTGCACGCACATGACGGTGGCAAAGATGTCATGTGGGGACATCACCGTCAACAGGACTTACAGCTCAGTGACAGCGTTTGTAGTCATCGGGTTAGACCTGACGTTCATTGCTTTATCCTACAGTCTGATCATCAGGGCCATCCTCAGAATCTCCTCCAACAAAGCCCATCAGAAAGCCCTCAACACTTGCACAGCCCACATCTGTGTGATATTGATTTCTTATACGCCCTCCCTCTTCTCCATTCTGACACAGCGGTTTGGTCAGAGCATCGCTCCGCACGTTCACATCATCTTGGCCAACCTCTATTTCTTCATCCCACCCGTGCTCAACCCTATCATATACGGGGTCAAAACCAAAGAGCTTCGTGACAAAGTGGGCAAATACACCTGCAGAACGTGATCACTGGGGGACACTGACTTTAAACCTGCATGAGAAGAGGAGGAAAGATATCTCCTCATCAGACAAGGATAATCTGTTCCAGTTTGGCTGATCTCAACATTGTGGGAGTTCACAGTTTGAGAACTTCCTCACACCTAAGGTCTTACAACTCCATGACCAAGCACTGTTTTGTCCATTGCTGAGTTCCCTCTCTCTGACCATCACCTGATTTATTCCAGCATCACCAATTAGCCCCCACCCACACACCGTGCTACTCGGCCTTTCCATGACTTTGAGACCACTAAAGGATACTGAAACCTTCTGACAGAAGGTGGCTTTCCATTAGTCCCTGTGTGAACAGGGTTCTGGATCACTTTGGACAAACCAAAGCTATGTTTTCAGATAGCCAAAGTCAAAGAAAGAAACTACAAGGCTTAACTTCTTTCATGCACAAAATGTACTTAATTGTTCTATATCCAATCCTTCAGGAAGCTTGGAAAATAAACCAAATGTTTCATTTGGAAAGTGCCAATACAAGAATCTGCTGCAGGAAGTGAGGACATTCTAATGGAGTTAGTTGAGAGTTTTGAAACTGTGTTTTTGAGAACGAGACTGCTGTGTTAAACTACGATATCACCTTTGAGTCAAATAACTTAGAATCATAGAAGATTAGGGTTGGCCTCAGAAGGCCATCTACTGCAACCTCCTGCTCAAAGCAAGACCAACCCCAACTAAATCATTCCCAAATCATACCCAACAAAATCAAAATGTACCGCCTTGCACTGATTATTTCGGAGTTGCTTTTCAGATGGAATTTTTACAATACACACTAGCCATTTCTGTGGTCAAAGACATTAAAAATAGGTGTTGAGATTTCATGTTGGAGTTTGTGAAAAAGGACAACCAAGTTTAGCAGTTTTGGGTTAAAGGTCTCGAACACATGGATGCCACTGAGAAGAAAGACTTTAGTGAACTTGGCTTGTTTGCTCTTTCATTGCTATCAATACCTTTTAGCAGGGTGGGATAGCTCAGTGGTTTGAGCCTTGGCCTGCTAAACCCAGGGTTGTGAGTTCAATCCTCGAGAGGGCCATTTAGGGATCTGGGGCAAAAATCTGTCAGGGGACAGTACTTGGCCCTGCTAGTGAAGGTAGGGGACTGCACTCGACGACGTTTCAAGGTCGTTCCAGTTCTAGGAGATTGGCATATCTCCATATATATTATTCTATAATGCTGAAGCAGAAATATTGTTTTCTCAGATCAACTGGATAAAAACAGAAGTGCACAAGAAGATGCAAGAGGAACTTTAAAAACGTTTTTCATGTTAGGGTGTACATGCAATGATACAAAATCTGTTGTGAAGAGTTTACATCAATGAAAGAAATGATTGCACTGGTCACTACTGATGTAAAACCAGCAGCAGAAATAATCTACTTCTGATGAAGACAGCAAAGATTTTAGAGGCTAACAGAAACAAACTAACTCAACTCAAAATATGAACATTGGCTACCATGATGCAATGCAACAGAAATAAATAATATAGCACTGTTATTGTTGCTTTTGCACTACATACGTTTTGGGCTACATCTGAGTTATTTTTAACACTGTCATTCACTATTTTTTGTTTCAAACATCTGCCAACCCTCAGTCGGGATACAAGTACCAGTACTGGGGTTTTGAATGTTAATTTGATTTTCATCTCAGTTTGTTGCTAATGTGAGTGAACTCCTGCTGGGGCTTGTAGCTTTTTTGTTTGTTTGTTTGTTTGGAAAATCAGATCTGTACTATCTAAGGAAAAACTCATGTGCTACTTGATGTATAGACGAATGTGTTAATAAAAAAACACCTTTGTTTCAATGAATAGATTGGGCATCTTTAGGGTTATTTTTAAGTGACTTTGGGCCATTAATGCAGTAGAAATCTGGCAACCACAAGCCCAGAGATAGGCCAGAGGCAGCAGAGCAGCACCGAGGCAGAGATGGGGGGCTGAAGCAGAGCAGAGCCAGGAGATGGGGCAGCACAGAGCAGCCACGCCTATGGGGCATCAGGGCTGATACCGGCTGCAAACTAGACATGGAGCCATTGATCACTACCCGTTGAGCCCAACAATCTAGCCAGCTTTTCTATCCACCTTATAGTCCATTCATCAAATCCATACTTCTTTAACTCGCTGGCAAGAATACTGTGGGAGACTGTATCAAAAGAGTTGCTAAAGTCAAGATATATCACATCCACCGCTTTCCCCATATTCACAGAGCTAACTATGTCATCACAGAAGGCAATCAGGTTGGTCAGGCATGATTTGCTCTTGGTGAATCCATGTTGACTGTTCCTGATCACCTTCCTCTCCTCCAAGTGCTTCAAAATGGATTCCTTGAGGACTTGCTCCGTGATTTTGCTGGGGACTGAAGTAAGGCTGACCAGCCTGTAGTTCCCAGGGTTCTCTTTCTTCCCTTTTTAATATATGGGCACTATATTTGCCTTTTTCCAAGGCATCCTTCAGCACCCTCGGATGCATTGCATCCAGCCCCATGGACTTGTGCATGTCCAGCTTTTCTAAATAGTCCTTAACCTGTTTTTTCACCACTGAGGGCTGCTCACCTCTTCCCCATACTGTGTTGCCCAGTGTTGACCCTGCCTGTGAAGACTGAGGCAAAAAAAGCATTGAGTACTTCAGCTTTTTCCACATGATCTGACACTAGGTTGCCTCCCCCATTCAATAGGGGTCCCACACTTTCCCTGACCTTCTTCTTGTGGCTAACATACCCTTCTTGTTACCCTTCATGGTCATCTGCCATATTTTCTATTCTTTCTGCACATTGGGATGATTTGTTCCTGCGCCCTCAATAAGGCTTCTTTAAAATACAGCCATCACATGATACATTGTCTACAGCAAAGCCCTAAGATACAACTGCATTTGCTCCAATCCCTCAGACAGAGACAAACAACTCTAAGCGTTCTTAAAACTACAATACCCCCTGGGGAAATTAAGAAACAGATTGACAGAGCCAGAAGGGTACCCAGAAGTCACCTACTATAGGATAGGCCCAACAAAGAAAGTTACAGAATACCTACCACCCCCAGCCAAAACCTCGCCAGCACATCAATGATCTACAACCTATCCTGGAGGACGATCCCTCACTCTCACAGACCTTGGGAGGCAGACCAATCCTCTCTTACAGACAGCCCCCACAACCTGAAGCAAATACTGACCAGCAACTACACACCACACAACAAAAACACTAACCCAGGAACAAGTCCCTGAAACAAACCCCATTGCCAACTCTGTCTGCATATCTACTCAAGGGACACAATCATAGGGCCTAACCACATCAGCCACACATCAGGGGCTTGTTCACCTGCACATCTACCAATGTGATATATGTCATCATGTGTCAACAATGCCCCTCTGCCATGTACATTGGCCAAACTGGACAGTCTCTATGCAAAAGAATAAATGGACACATATCAGACATCAAGAATGCTAACATTCAAAAACCAGTAGGAGAACACTTCAATCTCCCTGGACACTCAGTAACAGACTTAAAAGTGGCCATTCTTCAAGAAAAAAACTTCAAAAACAGACTTCAGCAAGAAATTGCAGAGCTGGAATTAATTTGGAAACTTGACATGATCAGACTGGGTCTGAATAGAGATTGGGAATGGTTGGCTCACTACAAAAACTAATTTCCCCCACTTTTTGGTATTCACAGCTTCTCATCAACTGATGGGAGTGGTCCATATCCACCTTGATTGAATTGGCCTTGTATCTCCCAACTTTTCATGTGTTAGCATATTTATACCAGCCTACTGTAATTTCCACTTCATGCAGCTGACGAAGTGGGTTATAGCCCACAAAAGCTTATGCCTAAATAAATTTGTTAGTCTTTAAGATGCCACTGGACTCCTCGTTGTTTTTTCAGTCTAATTCCACATTTTTCATTTTTTAAATATGCCACATTTCAGTTTCATTGAATGTCCTCTTGATCTTCGGCTATGAGACGGGGGAAAATATTCTCGATATACTCTGCCAGTCAGTAATGTATAGAATTTTCTCGTGTACACTCTTATTCATCTCCTTTCTAAGGAAACAATCCTAGTCTTTTCAACCTCTCTTCGCATGAGAGTTTCCCCAGGCCCTTCCCTGATCCCCCTCTAGTTCTGCAATATCCTGTGTGAGAAGGGAGCCCATTGTATTTAGCTCCCTCTGACAACTTCTTTGGACTTGACTGTGATCTAAATATTCTGGTGGCATCTCTAAATGTTGGCAACTCACTGCTGAGCCCCATTTCCAGATTTTTAATAACTATAAAATATCTACCGTAGTATTTGTTATAAAGCAGGTAACCTCCTTCACTCTGCTTTTCTCCCTTCACAGGCACCTTTACCTTTTCTGAGCCCAATCGATGCATCAACCACCTCATGGCAGCTTTCAACTTCACCCCTTCTGATCCTTCATTATTCATCCTAATGGGTATCCCTGGCCCGGAAGCTGCTCACATCTGGATTTCCATCCCTTTCTTTATGTTCTACACTATCAGCCTTTTGGGAAATTTCACAGTTCTGTTTGTTGTAGGCAAAGAGCAGACCCTGCACAAGCCGATGTACCTGCTACCTTGCATGCTGGCGCTCACAGACATTGGCATGTCTACCTCTGTTGTGCCAAAGGCACTGTGTATATTTTGGTTCAATTTGAGGGGCATTACTGTGGGTGGCTGCCTTACCCAGATGTTCTTCCTTCATGCAATTTCTGTTATGCACTCAGCCATCCTCGTGACAATGGCCTTTGATCGCTACATCGCCATATGTAACCCTCTGAGATACGCCACCATCCTCACCAACACATGAATAGTTCAGCTAGGGCGAGTGGGTTTGACTAGAGCTGTTTTCTTCATTCTGCCCGAGCCCCTGTTCTTGAGTATGCTGCCATTCTGTGCCAACCACATTATCCCCCAAACGTACTGTGAGCACATGGCTGTAGCAAAGTTGTCATGTGGGGACATCACAGTCAACAGGATGCATGGCTTAGTGATAGCATTTATAATCATCGGGTTCGACCTGACGCTCATTACCCTGTCCTATGGTCTGATCATCAGGGCTGTCCTCAGAATCTCCTCCAAGAAAGCCAACCTGAAAGCCCTCAAAAACTGCACAGCCCACATCTGTGTCATGCTGACATCGTATACTCCCATCCTGTTCTCCATTCTGACACATCGGTTTGGTCAGGGCATCCCTCCGCACGTTCACATCATTTTGGCTAATCTCTGTTTCATCGTCCCTCCCATGCTCAACCCTATCATTTACGGGGTCAAAACTAAAGAGCTTCGTGACAAAGTGGGCAAATACACCTGGAGAAGGTAATTGCTGGGAGCCACTGACTTTAAACCTGCTTGAGAAGAGGAGGAAGGATATCTCCTCATCAGTCAAGGATGCTCTTTTTCATTTTGGCTGATCTCAACATTGTGGGAGTTCACAGTCTGAGAAATTCCTCACACCTATGGTCTTTTCACTCCATTACTGAGTACTGTTCTCTCTGTTGCTGAGTTTCTTCTCTCTGACCATCACCTATTTTCTATCAGCATCACCCATCCTTCCCCACTCCCACACACCCTGTTACTCAGCCTATGACTTCCAGAAGACCAAAAGATAATGCAGCTTTTTGACACAAGGCGACTTTCCATTTGTCCCTGTGTGAACAGGGTTCTGGATCAGTTTGGACAAATAGAAGCTATGCTTTCAGATTGCCAAAGTTAAAGGAAGAAATTACAAGGCTGAACTTCTTTATCATATGTGCAGTGATCCGATGAACAAAATGTACCTGATCTTTCTATGTCCAATCCTTCAGGAAGCCTGGAAGATAAACCAAATGTTTCATTTGGAAAGTGCTTATACAGGAAAGCTGCTGCAGGAATTGAGGACATTCTATTAGAGCTTGTTGTTGACAGTTATGCAACTGTGTTTTTTTGAGAACGAGACTACGATATAGCCTTTGTGTCAAATAACTTAGAATCATAGAAGATTAGAGTTGGAAGAGGCCATCTAGTCCAACCCCCTGCTCAAAGCAAGACCAACCCCATCTAAATCATACCCAAATCATACCCAACTAAATCCAAATGTACCGCCTTGCACAGATGATTTTGGAGTTGCTTTTCAGATGGAATTTTTGCAATACACACTTGTCAAGATGTCAAAAATAGGTGTTGAGATTTCATGTTGGAGTTTGTGAAACAGGACAACCAAGTTTAGCAGTTTGAAGATCTCGAACATACGGCCAGCTCTGAAGTGACCCATCCCCTGTTGCTCATTCCCAGCTTCTGGCAAACAGAATCTAGTGACACCATCCCTGCCCATCCTGGTCATGGACCTATCCTCCATGAATTTATTTAGTTCTTTTTTGAACCTTGTTAAAGTCTTGTCCTTCACAACATCCTCTGGCAAGGAGTTCTATGAGTTGGCTGTGTGTTGTGTGAAGAAAGACTTCCTTTTATTTGTTTTAAACCTGCTGCCTATTAAGTCTCATCTTCAATGATCTAAAAATCGAAAAAGAGTCCTACAAAAAGTGGAAACTAGGTCAAATTCTAAAAGATGAATATAAACAAATAAAACAAGCATGTAGCGACAAAATTAGGAAAGCCAAGGCACAAAACAAGATCAAACTAGATACGGACATAAAGGGCAACAAGAAAACATTCTACAAATATATTGGATGCAAGAGGAAGATCAAGGACATGGTAGGCCCATTACTCAATGTGGGGGGGGAAACAATAACAGAAAATGTGGAAGTGGCAGAGGTGCTTAATGACTTCTTTGTTTCAGTTTTCACCAAGAAGACTGTGGTGAATGCCAGTGAAAAGGAGTTGGGATCAGAGGATAAAATAGGGAAAGAATAAATTAAAAATTACTTAGACAAGATAGATGTCCAAGTCACCAGGGCCTGATGAAATGCATCTTAAAATACTCAAGAAGCTGACTGAGGAGATATCTGAGCCATTAACGATTATCTCTGAAAAGTCATGAAAGACGGGAGAGATTCCAGAAGATTGGAAAGTGGCAAATATAGCACCGATCTATAAAAAGAGAAACAAGGACAAGCTGGGGAATAACAGATCAGCCAGCTTAACATCTGTACCCGGAAAGATAATGGAGCAAATAATTAAGCAATCCATTGGATGAGCCCCTCTGGACACCAGAGTGGGCGGAGCCAGACAGCTCCAAACCCGCCTCCCGAGAGGATCAGGCGCAGGACAGGAAGCCCAACCACGGAGCTCACTCAAGGTGCAGCTGTCGGAGAAGCCAGATGCCTCCGGCCTAGCTCCCGGTTGGGAGACCCCGGAGACCTGTGCTGGACCCCGGAAGAGCTGCCCAGCCTACCCCTCGCCAGTTACCCTGAGGACCTCATGGTGCTTGACCCCCCACAGAGGACACCGTCCAGACCGAGGTATCTCCACAGGAGGAGTTCAGAAGTAGCCCGGGGGCAGCTGACCCTAGTCTGGTTGCAGCACTCCCAGAGCCAGAAGGCCTGAGCCATTGACCCGTTGGTACCCCCAACTGCGGGCCGGGCATGAATAATTGTTGGTGTTGCCTCTACTGCCGCTGCAGCGAGAAACTCCCATGGCCAGACTGATTCCCCGCCAGCAACTCTGAGGATATAACGAGGTGGTGTGGTTCTCCGCTGCGCTGGAGAGGGACGAGCCCTGGCCAAACCCCTCTACATCATGGCAAACCAACCGGGTAGCTTTTTTTTTGACAGGGTAACAAGCCTTTTGGATGGGGGAAAGCAGCAGACGTGGTATATCTTGACATTAGTAAAGCTTTTGATACTGTCTTGTACGGTGGACGACTGGGATGCCATTTGTTCCAATATTCTGGTCAAATTTAAAACTTGGCAGCGAAATAGAAAATTTGTTGATTTGGGCTGTCCTGTTTATTATACCTGATTGACTCAAATATCCAGAATTCCCAGCAGATAATACAGAGCTCATTTTCCAGTGTAACACAATTTACAGTCAGTAGCGTAGCCGGGGTGGGGTGGGTGGAGCAGAGGTAGCAGCCACTCCCCCTGTGAGCAGAAGCGGCACCTTAAAAAGAAGCGGCGCCTTTTTTTAAAGGGGGAGTGGAACTAAAAAAAGGCACTGTTTCTTTTTAAGGCGCCGCTTCTTGCACTCACCCGCCGGCGCTCCAGCTGTTCGGTGGCACTTCGGTGGCAGGTCCTTCACTCGCTCCAGGTCCGTGGTGGCACTTCAGCAGCGGGTAACACCGAAGACCCAGAGCGAGTGAAGGGATGGGATCCGCAGCCGAAGTGCCGCGCCAAACAGCTGGAGCACCGCCGGGTGAGTAGGAGGGGAGGCGCCTTTTTTTTAGCGCCACTCCCCCTGTACTCTGGACCTGGCTACGCCACTGTTTACAGTAGGGATATGTAGTTTATATTATAGTTCTGAAACACAGTGTGTAGTGTAGCACAATCTACGGTGGGAGTGTAATAACACGTATGCATACAGAGACTGTGCGGTACGTTTCAGTTGCTAGTTATCTAGCTAACCGTCTTCAGCCAAAAACCCCCAAATGGCAACGGTAAGTGAAGAGCCAACTTTTAAAAACCAAAAAAGAAGACCGTGCAGATACAGGACAGAATGGGAAAACACTTACACATGGATTTGGAAATCCTACGAGTGTGATTCAAGAGCCTTTTGCAAAGGATGCAGGACAGAATTTAGCATTTCCCATGGTGGTGAGTCCAATGTTAAGCATCATGCTCATTCAAAAAATCATGAACAAAACACCAAGACTCACAAGAGCAATACCCTGGTCTCGCATTTTTTAGCAGGCCAAATGAATCCTTCAATAACCCGGTTATCTCTGCTGAGCAAAATCAAGTTTACCACACATTACAGGCAAGTCTCATTATACACGGGGATTCCGTTCCGCGGTTCGCACGTAAAGCGAAAACCGCGTATATTGAAACGCCATTGAGTTGAATGGCGGACGGAGTCGCCCGCAGTACCGCTGCCGTTTTTAAATTGTTTTTTCTTCTTTTTTTTCCTGGTTTTGCCGACCGCGCAAAGCTGAATTTGCGCATGTTAAATGCGCCTAAGATGCGACTCGCCTGTAGTCCATTAATGCTGCTACTGGTTGAGTGGCTGTGAACTTAAACAGGCACCTACCTTCTATCCAGATTCAACTATTGCGAAGCATGTCAACTGTGGCCAGACTAAAGAGGAGGCATTGATCGAAAATGTGCTGTTGCTGCTCTTGACAGAATTTTCAAAGACTTCAGCAAGCCAGATGGTCCCTATTTCTCAGTTGCCACAGACACATCTAACAAGGGCAACATGAAAACTTACCCCTTATTACTGAGATACTGCACACCCGAACTCGGGGTCAAAGATAAACTGTTAGACTTCTATGAGCAAAGCGAAGAGACTGAAGAGGGAAAAAGCAACACATTACTTGAAAAGCTTGCAACACACAAACTAGACCTGAACAAAGTGTCTTCCTACTGCGCTCAGAATGCAAACATGAATTATGGAAAATGACAATCAGTATATCAGCATTAAAAAAATGAAAATATCTTGCCTGCAAACTGTCCTGCCCATATTCTGCATCTTGTGCACAATGCTGTGAAACATGCTAGCAGTACCCTGCAAACTGACATCGAGACCCTGGTGATTAAGACATTCAATCATTTCAGCAGTTCTGCTAAGAGAGTAGCAGCACTGAAAACTATGTTTGACTTTGAACCCGTGTGGATATGCAGTATGCCACTTTACTGCACCACGTTATGACATGTTGGCTGAGTTTTTTCCCAGCTGTAAACAGGCTTCTAAATATGTGGCAGGGTGTTAAGAGTTATTTTATTTCTATTGATGGTGAAGGGTGTCCAAAACCTCCATGAATGCTTTTCTCCGACATGGAAAATGGTGAACATGTGGAGGGGTCTAGCAAAGTTGAGGTTCATCTGTTTTTCCCCCAGAATGTCCTGAACGTCCTCAATGATACTCTGCTCTGTTTGGAAAACGAGAGTGTGACAGCATATGAAGTGTATGCCATATGAATAGTCTGAGAATTAAACATCAGCCACAGAAGAATGACAAATTCTTTGGCTTCAAAGTTGAAAATGCATTAACTAAAATGCTGCCTCACATTGCTAAATATCTCCTGAAAGACTTCATGAAATTGTACAGTATGTTGGTCCAATATCTGGAGAAATGGTTCAATTTTTCGACAACTGGCTGCTTGTTCAAACCCCAGTGCTTGAACATCAAAGTTAATAGGGAATTCGAATACGGGGATCTGTCTGTGGCCATGATAGCTATAAATCTACAGAAAACAGTGGATCTTCATCAGCTTTTCGATGAGTACTGTATCATCAAAGAAATCAACTCCAAGATGCAGCCTGGCAAATGCTCAATTTGGGGTTTCAAGCACTGAGAAACAAGGACAGTAGCACTGAATTAATGACAGTATACCAGTCAGCAATGCATACACAGAGGGTGTGATTTTCAATCATAAATGGTGCATGGAGTAATGTCCGGAATGTGCAGCCCTTGTCAAAATGAATTTCCGGATGAGTTGGAAGGACTTCTACAGCTTTGTGATTGATCAGAAGCAAGTCTTGACTATGGCAAAGTCATCAAAGAAGTATGAGACTGCTGGCACATCCGACATATTAAGAAATAATAAGAAAAGCCAAAATGGAGTTTGAAGAACAGCTAGCCAAAAACTCAAAAGGTAATAACAAAACATTTTTTAAATACGTCAGAAGTAGGAAGCCTGCTAAACAACCAGTAGGGCCCCTGGACGATAGAGATATAAAAGGAGCACTTAAAGATGATAAAGTCATTGAAGAGAAACTAAATGAATTCTTTGCTTCAGTCTTCACGGCTGAGGATGTTAGGGAGATTCCCAAACCTGAGCCGTCTTTTGTAGGTGACAAATCTGAGGAATTGTCATAGATTGAAGTGTCACTAGATGAGGTTTGGGACCTAATTGATAAACGTAACTGTAACAAGTCACCGGGACCAGATGGCATTCACCCAAGAGTTCTGAAAGAACTCAAATGTGAAATTGCGGAACTATTAACTAGGGTTTGTAACCTGTCCTTTAAATCAGCTTCTGTACCCAATGACTGGAAGATAGCTAATGTAACGCCAATATTTAAAAAGGGCTCTAGAGGTGATCCCGGCAATTACAGACCGGTAAGTCTAACATCCGTACCGGACAAATTAGTTGAAACAATAGTAAAGAATAAAATTGTCAGGCACATAGAAGAACATAAATTGTTGGGCAAAAGTCAACATGGTTTCTGTAAAAGGAAGTCATGCCTTACTAATCTATTAGAGTTCTTTGAAGGGGTCAACAAACATGTGGACAAGGGCGATCCAGTAGACATAGTGTATTTAGATTTCCAGAAGGCCTTTGACAAGGTCCCTCACCAAAGGCTCTTTTAAGTTGCCATGGGGTAAGAGGGAAAATCCTGAGTGCCGCAATCCAGCCTTGGAGACAACAACTCCCACGATGCCTTGGGAGAGAGAGAGTTCCACTCCAGGGGATGCAGGGAGAGCATGGGGTAGCCTGCACCTTGGAGGGGAGCTGGGATCCCACTCAGGGGACTGGAGATTCCTTTGTGGAGCCCTGTCCAAGCCAGAAACTTCTGCTGAGAGCCTGCTGGGGCTTTGACCAAGCAGGGAGCTGCAGAGACTATTATTGGGCTTCATTGCAGCCACGGTAGAGACTGTTGCTGAGCTCAGAGCTTAACATTTAAACAGAATCCAGGGTTAGAACAACTCCCATCTTCAGAGGGGCTGTGCAGCTTGGAATGAACCCAAAGTCAGAATTGCTCTGCCCTTTTTTGCCTGGTCCAGACTGTTTTACTGGATCGACAGATTGCTGTCCAGGGCTTAAATATCTCCACATGCACACAGTCAAGCAGATTCAGAGGACTGCACACCCAGGGGAGAGGTAACTGGTGACAGTGTCAATGTAAATTGGTGACATTTCATTTACTACTGTAAACTGCACATATTAATTGATTTATTGAAGTGTCCCCTGCTGAGTTAAATTGGTTGTGACATTTTAGTTAATCTCAATCTGTTATATCATGGTTTCTTAAATTGTTAACTCTAAGCCAAATGTATATTGAGTGTATACTGTTTTAATTGTACATTTGAGTTACACCAGGTGCCAGTGAACCAAGTCATTACATTCCTGACCGAGAGGACAGTACACAAACACAGAAATCTTTCAAGTAACTATGTAAACACGTTCTAAAGAGATTGTACAGGGACACACCAACACCTCATAAGGTAAAGAGGGAATGACGGAATAATGAGTGAGGATGTTTTGTTCTATCAGGTACAAGGATAATGGTGGTAACTAACAACATCTGGATTGTGCTAAGCAACTTGTTTGTATCAAGGTATAAAAAGGGAAGCCATAGGACGGGTACCTTTGCGCTGGCCTAGGGGACAGGATCCTGGTGTGCTGACTGAGCTAGTACAATTTTTCTGGGCATACATGGTGGTGTATCTGTAACCACTAAGACAGAGCTGTTACGGGTTCGGTCACAGAAACCCCCTTGGGACTATCACCTGATGTTCCGAGACTACCTCTGGGCCTGTTTTCCATGCCAGCTTGGGACTTCAGTACCCGGTCTTGCTGAGCCGGACATGCTAGCCTGCTGCAAACACAGACCAAGGTCTGAACCATGTCGCCCAAAAGCTGCAGACTTAGGAGCACTTCTTAAGTTGTTTTCAGTTGTCTCCAGTACCCAATTACCCAATTCCCAATGGGATCCAAACCCCAAATAAATCCGTTTTACTCTGTATAAAGCTTATACAGGGTAAACTCATAAATTGTTCGCCCTCTATAACACCGATAGAGAGACATGCACAGCTGTTTGCTCCCCCAGGTATTAATTACTTGCTCTGGGTTGATTAATAAGTGATTTTATTAAATATAAAAAGTAGGATTTAAGTAGTTCCAAGTAATAACAAACAGAACAAAGTAAATTACAAAGCAAAATAAAACAAAAACACACAAGTCTAAGCCTAATACAGTAGGAAACTAATGCAGGTAAATCTCATGCTCAGATATGTTCCAATAAGCTTCTTTCACAGACTAGACTCCTTTCTAGTCTAGGTCCAATCCCTTCCCCTAGTACAGTTCTTGTTAGCTCCAGCTCAGGTGGTAACTAAGGAATTTCTCATGACTAGAACCTCTTTTGTTTTGTTCTACAACCTTATATAGCTTTGGCACAAGGCGGGAATCTTTTGTTTATCTGGGTCCCCATCCCTCCTTCTAAATGGACAAGCACCATGTTTAAGATTGATTTCAATACCAGGTGACATTGGTCACATGTCGTATGAGACGCCCCCAAACCTTCATTCAAACTACTGGTTCAGTGTCAGGGACCATTTGAGGTTGTGAGGCACGTAGGGACATTGACTATGAGGTGCAGCACTCAGAGAAGAAAAGGGAGACTTAGGCCTGGGCTACACTGTGCAGGGGTGTAGGGGAATCGATCTAAGTTACGCAATAACGTAGCTGACATCGACGTACTTAGATCTACTTACCGCGGTGTCTTCACTGTGGTACTTCAACGGCTGACACTCTCCCGTCGACTCCGCTTGTGCCTCTTGCCCTGGTGCAGTACCAGAGTTGACGGGAGAGCGCTCGGCGGTCGATTTATCGTGTCTAGACTGGACGCAATAAATTGACTCCCGCTAGATTGATTGCTGCCCGTCGATCCAGCGGGTAATGTCGACAAGCCCTTAGATAAGAACATAAGACTAGGCACATTGGATCAGAACAATGATCCATCTAGTCCAGTACCCTGTCTTCTGACAGTGTCCAAGTGCTTCAGCGGGAAAGAACAGAACAGGGCAATTATGAGGGATCCATCTCCTGTTATCAAGTCCCAGCATCTGGCGATCAGAGGCTAGGACACCCAGAGAATGAGGTTGTGTCCCTGAACAAACTGGCTAATAGCCATTGATGCACCTTGTTGCCAAGAAGGCCAACGGCTCATTGCGCTCCATTAGTAGGAGCATTGCCAGCAGATGGAGGGAAGTGATTATTCCCCTCTATTCAGCACTGGTGATGCCACACGTGGAGTATTGCATCGAATTTTGGGGCCCTCACTATAGAAAGGATGTGCACAAATTTGAGAGAGTACAGCGGATGGCAACAAAAATGATTAGGGGGCTGGGGCACATGACTTATGAGGAGAGACTGAGGGAACTGGGGTTATTTAGTCTGCAGAAGAGAAGAGTGAGGGGGGATTTCATAGCAGCCTTCAACTACCTGATGGGGTGATTCCAAAGAGGATGGAGCTAAGCTGTTCTCCGTGGTGGCAGATGACAGCATAAGAAGCAATGGTCTCAAGTTGCAGAGGGAGAGGTCTAGGTTGGATATTAGGAAAAAAATTTCCACTAGTAGGGTGGTGAAGCACTGGAATAGGTTCCCTACAGAGGTGGTGGAATCTTCAGCCTTAGAAATTTTTAAGGCCCAGCTTGACAAAGCCCTGGCAGGAACAATGTAGTTGGGGATGATCCTTCTTTGAGCAGGGGGTTGGACTAGATGACCTCCTGAGGTCTCTTCAACCCTGAGATTCTATGATCCTATGGCCTATTCTCCATGAAATTATCTAATTATTGTGTAAAACCTATTACAATCTTGGCCTTCACAACATGCTCTGGTAAAGAGTTCCACAGGTTGACGGTGCATGGTGTGAAGAAATGTTTCCTTTTCTTTGTTTTAAACCTGCTGTCTATTAGCACAAGAACTAGTTGGCACCAAATGAAATTATGTGAAGGAGTAAACAACACTTCTGTATTTAATTTCTTCACACCAGTCAGTCTTATAGATCAATATAATATCCTGTCTTAATCATAAGAATGGCCAGACTGGGTCAGACCAAAGGTCCATCTAGCCCAGTATCCTTCTTCCTACAGTGGCCAATGCCAAGTGCTTCAGAGGGAATGAACTGACCCAGTAATCGTAAAGTGATCCATCCCTGTCAACCATTCCCAGCTTCTGGCAAGCAGAGACTAGGGACACCATCCCTGCCCATCCTGGCTAATAGTCATTGAGGGAAACTTTGGACCTATCTTCTGGAACTCTTTGCCAGAGGTTGTTGTGGAGGCCAAGACTGTAACTGGTGCCTACTGCCTTTGTGTCTTTAACAACATGAGTCCCACTGAATGTGGATGGAGACTGGTCACTTAGTCCACATCTGGGCCTCTGAACATCTCCCTCCACCCTCCCTATCCTAAATACAGCCTGTGCAGTTACGCTAGCAGCCCACAGGCTTCAGGGCACATGTTGATCACTGAAGGGGCTCAGGAAGCTGCTCCTGCCCATGGCACGATATTGCACTATGCGGAGTTTATGATTTAGCAGGGGCAATCTGTGCTGCCTTTGGTCAGTCAGAGGTTATTAGATGGGAGGGGCTATTACTCTGTGTTTGAAACAAGGCTGTGCGAGAGAACTTCCATTGCATGTCACATACTTGGGGATTCAAAGCAGGCCTTGTTAGAAAGGAGGGGAGGAGAAGATGCTCAGATTCTATGACCATGAGCAGCAGCACAGAAATGCTGATAGATAATTGAGTGCATCTAAGGGCTGGTCTACACTAACCCCCCGTGTCGAACTGAGATACGTTATTAACGTAGCTGAAGTCGAAGTATCTTCGTTCGATCTTCAAAGCACTTACCGTGGGTCCACACGCGGCAGGCAGGCTCCCCCGTCGACAGCGCTTACTCCTCATGGCGAGCAGGAGTACCGGTGTCGACGGCGCGCACTTCCGGGATCGATTTATCGCGTCTAGACAAGATGCGATAAATCGATCTCAGAAGATCGATTGCTTACCGCCAAACCCGGAGGTAAGTATAGATGTACCCTAAGCTTTGACTCTTCCTTTTCTTTCTGGTGTTATAGTAATGCCGGACCACTCTATCAAGTCTGCAAGATTCAGTTTGCCCTGACAATCTGAGCGCCTATTATTGACGAATCATTTCTTCACTCCCGTGGGAAGCACTTGAGCTGTTGTTCTCCGGGATTAATTATCTGCTCATCCCGCGACTCACGGAGCCGAGGGAATTGTCTGGGAGTCCTGGCCAACCCTAGAGTCCGCAGGGACTGTACAAGGGAATCATAAAGGTCTCTATCCAGCACACCGAGTGTCATGTGAGATTCATACGCTGATACTCAGGGCTCTGCCTTCCTGTCGCCGTAAGGAGATTTCCACTATCTGCTGAGCGGGATTTCGGTGAGTTGTCTGTTTTTGCATTAAAGTTAGTACTGAGGGCTCACCAAGGGTTCAAGTCAAAAATCATCTGGGCAGGAATTCACCAGCACAGTGAATTGGACTGGTTAGTGTTGTCAGAATCATGAAGGGATTTATCTGGTAAAACTGGAACTACAAAATTATTGCAAATAGTTTAGACAAATATTTGTTTTTAAGATCAGTTCCTTCAGACTCTTTCAGAGCTCTATGCAATAGTACTCTCTGTAGCAGGATGCGAAGCTGTGATTTTTACAGCTGAGAGCTGAAAGTTAAATGCTAAGGTTGAAATCTTGATCCCACTCAGTTCAATGGCAAAACACTCAACAGGACCCTAAATCCAAATGTAAGGACTTAAATAAATGGTCTGATTTACACCAGCCATGAGCCTCCAGTGACTTTAATTGGAGTCGTCCCCTGGCCTCTAAGGATGGGAGAGCTCATTTCGACCACAGAAGAACTGATAGAGTTTCTGAAATCTCAAACTCACAGGCGTAGAGGTTCAGAACAATGAGGATAACAAGTTTTTTTTTCTGTGTGTGGGAAGAGAGGGGTCTGCTCTCTCTGTGGCCCTGCATCTCTGGTTCTGGAGAGGATGAGAAGCACCAAAAGGCAATTAAACTAAAAGCAAGTTTCTGGGTCACAGGAAACCAGGTGTGGTTGTAATTCTGACTGGGAAGCTCCAGCAACGCACAGTGTGTGTGTGTGTAGGCTGGGGTGGGGACATGCAGTATTCAAATCACAGTGGCATAGAGTCCTGAATCCGGGTGAAATTGGGACTACACATCCTGCCTAATGCACAGACCCAAAGAGGCACAATGAGGTAACTCCTGGAGCAGCAGCTGTTCGACTGTAATGGAATGTGGACCACACTGTAGCAGACTGTAAATTAAGTTGGACCACACAGTAGAAGATTGTCTCTGACACTGTAGCCATTCCGAACCATCTCTCATCCCATGAGGAACCCCACTACAGCCTTGGGACAACGTCCGCAATTGCCAACATGGACAAGTAGCTTCAGGAAGGTGTGTCTGGGTTTCTAACCGGCTTCAATACATTAAAGCTCTGTGTGACTAATTCTTACTCAAAACAACACTGTCTCCATGTGGCATGGCTAGATATTGTGGGGGTTGGGGACCTACACAGGCAGCGCTGGGAGTTGTGGGGCAGCGAGTGGGATGTATAAGGACAAACGAGCAGTGCTGGTGGTTATGGAGGCAGGGAGTGGCATGCACACAACAGACAGGTTGTGCTCTTGAAATTTAGGCATCTGACGAAGTGGGTATTCACCCACGAAAGCTTATGCTCCAATACGTCTGTTAGTCTACAAGGTGCCACAGGACCCTTTGTGGTTTCTACAGATCCAGACTAACACGGCTACCCCTCTGATACTTGAAATTTAATGTGTCTTTGTCATTGTTGGTCCAAGGCCAGCACTAAGAACTTTCCCGGTGCCAAGTGTCTTTGGGCTGGTCTCAGGGTCTCTTTGTCCCTGGCAAGCTACAGAACTGCAGGCTGGGTGTCATGAGCATTACTCAGCTTTGTTTCCAACTGTTGTTGTTATGCAACTTCAGGCATTTCCCTGGTGGAAAGAACCATTGATTTTCTTGTGAAACTTCACCCCATATTCTTCACAGTGTTATTATTATGATACACTGATAGCATTATTATGTGGGTTCTGTAAGATATCACTGGAAAAGTGATGATGTTCTGAATAAAACTATCCTGTTTGTATGCATTTATCATGTTTGTATCTGACATTATGAATATTGAGTACGTATCTATTTCAAATGTAGTTACACCTGGGTAATGCCCACTAAGCAAGATGTTCAGTCTAGACACCTGGGTTGTGAAGGGCAATGGTCCATTAGGGAAAACAATAGGCCTTAGGAAAAATGTATCTCCCTCCTGGTGAGCCTTCGAAAGAGTTCTTCAGACAAACTATAAGTAATGGATGTTGTGACTCTACAAGGGCATGTGACCAGGCCACATAACTCTGGACTCCATCTTAGGATATTTGTACTTTCCCCACAAACTGGGGTGAGAAGCAAGTTTTGAAACAAAGGGTTCCTGTCATATACTAAAGCTAAATAAGGCTATTGGTGACATCAGTGGGGGTTCTTAACTCCCCACACAAGAGGACTTCTGAAAACACCTGTGGAAAAAAAAAGACCGAACTGGGGAGAGTGCTGGACCCAGGCTAAAGGGATTTCTAACCTGTGTGTGAGAACCTGGGAAACCCAACCTCCAAAGCAAACACAGGTCGTGCCTTGAGAATCTGCCAGATGGCTTGTATCATCCATCAGGTTGAGAAATTTCTAATTCATAGTCAATCTAACGGGTGTATTGAATTTACTTTGAATTGTTGCTTATTGTCTAGGTAATCTGCTTTGATCTCTTTGCTGTCCCTTCTCATCACTTAACATATATCTATTGGAGTTAATATGTTTTAATTGAAAACCAGGATGCCTTTAAGTGACGTGTCCGGGGGAAAATTCTCAGCTTGGTTACCCCAAGTATACACTGTCCTGCCTATACTGAGGGAGGGGCGAACCGGGAAAAAATCCATACCGGTCAGAGTTTGGCCCAAGGCAGGATGGTACAACTCTGGGGTCCTAGGCTAGGGAGGTGGAGGTTATTTTGGCTGTAAACTCTCTATTATTGGTTCATGCAGTGGCTGGTCAGAGCCTGCATGTAACTGCAGCTGGGTGTGTCCCTGCCTATGTGAATGCTAGTGGAGGTGTCGGACCAGGAGCAGGTCTGCCGCTTATCACAGCAGCACATTGAGAGAAGGAGGCCAGGCTGGGGAGTCAGAGGGCTCAGTGGTTCTCCAGTTCCAGTGGCACCCTCGGGGAACCCATCACACTTTGTCATCAGCTGCATCAATCTCCCATCACACTCTGACCCTCTGTCCACACTCTCCTTCCCCATCCCAGCTGCCCAATTCAAACAGCACTCTGGTCACCAGTATCTCCTCCACGCTCCCCAGTCATTCCTCGCTCCCACAACCTCTCAGCCTCCCCACAGTTCTTCCTCTGCAGGGCGAAAGGTGTCTCATGTCACACCTGCTCCCTTGGCTAGGAAGTAATCAGTGACTGTCTCCCTGATGAGAAATCTCATACATGAGTGGCCAAAGCCAAGGCACCTGTGTGGCTTCTCTTGTTACACCCATACACAAGGCATGGTCTTTCAAGGACTGTTACACAGGAACAACTTGCAAGCTGAGAAGTATCCACATTATATAATGGGAGTGGTCAATTCTGGGACATGTGAGGGCCTAGATAAATACAGCTGTCATGTGGAGGAACCACAGAGTCACAAATGTTAAACCCAGGATACCCTAGGACCATTTGCTAGCCAGTCCTGCTAGCATTGTACTTTCATTCCTTACTGCAGACCCTTTCTGGTGTCAAATCATTATTTTTCTCACCTAAAATTTTCATCCCTGCAGTACCTCGGATTCCTCAGCCTCATGAAATACACACCTAGAGTAACATTTCCAAGTTACCGTGGTTACATGAGTATTTTTCCTCATAGGGCTAAATTCAACACGGTCATGAATAGACAAAATGACTTCAGTAAGCTGAGACATGAGCTTGCAGGCAAAACGCCTCTAGCTGACTTCAGATGTCATGTTAGGGGATTCAAAGGCCAGAATGGACCATTGTGATCCTTTAGTCTGTACAACACAGGCCTGAGAATTTCCCCTAAATTATTCCTAGAGCAGATCTTATAGAGAAACATCCAACCTTGATTTCAAAATTCTCAGTGATGAAGAATCTGCCAAGACCCTTCGAAAATTGTTCCAATGGTTAATTACTCTCACCAATAAAATATGTATGCCTCGTTGTTTAAAAATGTCATCTTATTTCAAGTCAGAATTTGTTCAACTTCAACTTCCTGCCATTGGATCCCATTACACCTCTGTATACTAGGCTGAAAAGCCTATTATTAAATATTTTGTTCCCCGTGTAGGTACTTACAGACTGTTGTCAATTTACCCCTGAAAGAGCTCAATCTATTTCGTTTAACAAAGGTGGTTAAGTCTATTACTGTAAGGCAGGTTTTCTCATCTTGTACTAATTCTTATGACACTTGTCTGAACCCTCTTCAATATACTAACATACATCCTTAATCGTGGACACCAGAACTGGACACAGGATTCCAGTAGCAGTCTCACCAGTGACAAACAAAGAGGTAAAATAACTTATGTCTCTCCTTGAGATTCCCCTGGTTATCATCCAAACATCATATTGGCTCTTTTGGCCACAGGGTCACAATGGGAGCTCACATTTAGCTAATTATTCTTTCAGGCTCCCTAATCTTTTTCAGAGTCATTGCACTTCCCATGATAGTTCCCCATCATGTAAACATTGCCTGGATTCTTTGTTCCTAGATGTAGATATCTACATAGCTACATTAGAATGCATATTATTTACTTCGACCCGGTTTACCAACCAATTTGGATTGCTCTGAATCAGTGACCTGTCTTCTTCATTATTTACGATCCCCAATTTGTGTGTCATGTGCAAACTTCAGGTTTGAGAAGGGCTAGATGCTGAGTTGCTGACATGTGTCTCTGCTTACACGTGTCCGTTAACACCTGTAATTTATGTCTCAGACAAAGCTGGGTGCCTGCAAGAAAGTCTCACCAAAAGAAACATGGGAAGTAACAGAGGTGCAGGCCTGTAGCCCTAAATACCAAGACTTTTGTGTTCTTCATGCTCATTCTGCTGAGCACAGAGTCATAGTCCAAAATGGGGGGAGGGATAGCTCAGTGGTTTGAGCATTGGCCTGCTAAACCCAGGGTTGTGAGTTCAATCCTTAAAGGGACCATTTAGGGATCTGGGGCAAAAATTGGGGCTTGGTCCTGCTTTGAGCAGGGGGTTGAACTAGATCACCTGCTAAGGTCCCTTCCAACCCTGATATTCTATGATACTGTATGTTTTCCTGAGGGAAACTTGGCTCCATTCCAATATACGTATGGTATTGTGGACTAAATATGGTCCATCTATGTCCTCTTTCTAACACTGACAAACCTAGGAGCTGAAGAAGGTGTAAGAAACCCAGGAGCAGGTGGGGTGGGGGGGTGGGGGGGTGGGGGGGATGACCCAACTGTCATGAGAGCATCACCCTAATGCCTAACAGATGGAGATTGGCTCTGCCCTGAAACACGTGGGCGTATAGGCTTTCCAAAATGTTTATTTAGTTGTAACTATTCTAATGGATAATCTCACGGTCTTTGAAAATGTCCAGACTCTTGATTCTTGCTTAGCTCACAGAGTCAACAATCTCTTGTGGCAATAAGTTCCTCAGTAAAATTAGGCACTGAGGGAAGAAAGCATTCTATTTGTATCTGTTTTGAATTGACCATGTTTCAGTTTAACTGAATGTCCCCTTGATGTTGTGTTATGAGACAGGGAGAACACTTTCTCGATCAGCTCTCTACCAGTGAGTATTTTATGGACTTTTCTCATGTCCCTTCTTATTCTTCTCCTTTGTAAGGTAACAATCCCAGTCTTTTCAACCTATCCTCATATGAGTTTCCCCCCAGGGCCTTAATCATTCTTGCTGCCCTTCCCTAAACCTCTCTGGTTCTTTAATATCCTGTATGAGAAGGGTGCCCGGTACTACACAGAGGAGTCCAGAGTATGGTGCAACAGTCATTAACTGATGTCATGGCATTGTATTTTCTGTATGATTTTCCACCCCACTCATCCTGGATCCCAATATTTTGCTCAGTTTCTGTCCCGGCTTGCATTGTGAGCAGGGTTTCACACAGCTGTATACCATGATGCCCAGGTCCCTGAAAGGATGTTAAGGAATTCAAGTTGTTACCTCCAATGGGCATACACACTGCAATTACTGACACTGAAATTCATGTGCCAGAATGCTGCCCATTCCCCTGGCGTGGTTAGCTCCCTCTGAGGACTTCTCTGGTCTTGACTATGATTGAAATATCCTGGTGCCATCTGTAAATGCTGGTAACTCACTGCTCAAGCCCCTTTCTAAATTGGTAATAACTATAAAATATATGCAGTATTATTTGTTTTAAAGTGTGAAACCCCCCTTGCTGTGCTTCTCTCCCTTCACAGGCACCTGGAGAATTTCTGAGCCTGACCGTGGCATCAACCACCTCATGGCTGTTTTCAACCTCACCCCCTCTGACCCTTCAACGTTCATCCTAATGGGCATCCCTGGCCTGGAAGCTGCCCACGTCTGGATTTCCATCCCTTTCTCTATGTTCTACATTATTGGCCTGTTGGGAAATTTCACGGTTCTGTTTGTTGTAGGCAAGGAACAGACCCTGCACAAGCCGATGTACCTGCTGCTTTGCATGCTGGCGCTCACAGACATTGGAATGTCTACATCCGCCGTGCCGAACACACTGTGTATATTTTGGTTCAACTTGAAGACCATCACTGTGGGTGGCTGCCTCACCCAGACGTTCTTCCTTCACACGCTTTATACGATGCACTCAGCTGTCCTTGTGACAATGGCCTTCGATCGATACGTTGCCATATGTAACCCTCTGAGATACGCCACCATCCTCACCAACGCACGAATAGCTATGCTAGGGCTAGTGGGTTTGATAAGAGCTATTCTCTACATTCTGCCCATGCCACTGCTCCTGAGCAGGCTTCCATTCTGTGCCAACCGCATTATTCGCCACACGTACTGTGACCACATAGCTGTGGCAAAGACGTCATGTGGGGACATCACAATCAACAGGATCTATGGCTTGGTGATAGTGTTTTTAGTAATTGGGTTAGATCTGGCACTCATTGTCCTGTCGTATGGTCTGATTATCAGGACTGTCCTCAGAATCACCTCCAAGAAAGCCCATCAAAAAGCCCTCAACACCTGCACAGCCCACATCTGTGTGATGCTGATTTCTTATACTTCCGTCCTCTTAACCACTCTGATTCACCGGTTTGGTCAGGGCATTGCTCCCCATGTTCACATCATCTTAGCCAACCTCTATGTTCTGCTCCCCCCAATGCTCAACCCTATCATTTATGGGGTCAAAATCAAAGAGCTTCGTGACAAAGTGGTCAAACACATCTGCAGAATGTGATCGCTGGGGGCCACTGACTTTAAACCAGTGTGACAAGAGGGCGAAAGGATATCTCCTTGTTAATCACGGGTGTGTGACGGTGTTCCCCATAAAACTTTATGGGGAGATGCTTATAAATGTATAGATGTAACTAGAATATGTTGTATGCTACATGTGCCATGTAACATATCTCTGTGAAACTTATGACATACTGAATTTATTCCTCCTGTTTGTATGCATGTATCATTGTTGTAGTTGAAGTTATGAATATCGGTTGTATTTCTTGAGAAAGGAATGTGCAGGTTAAGTGCCCAATCAAGAAGCACTTAACAGACAATAGAACTTGCAGTCACCAATCCACATCTGAACTTTGCCAGGAATGTGGCTGGTCTGGAACTGAATTGTGAAGGGACAGGTGACTGGTCCATGTGACCCCAACTCCATTTGGTAACTGGATGCTACACAGGGAGAGGGAGGGGTCTTCACCCAGAGGAGAAAATCTATTTAAACCCCGAGGAAACCCCTCCATTTTGTCTTCAGCTGGCTAAAGGGAGAGGCTCTCCACCCCCCCAAGGACATTCCTGAGGGGAACTGAACAAAGGACAAAGACACTAGGGGGTGTGAGCGGCTGCTGGACCCAGGCTAATTCTACAGCCTGTAAAAAGGAAAATATCCGAATCTGGTGAGGCTTTTATCTGTGTTAACTTTGAATAGACATAGACGTGCGTGTTTTATTTTATTTTACTAAGTAACTTGCTTTGTTCTGTCTGTCACTAATTGAACTCACTTAAATCCTATTTTCTGTACATATTAAAATCACTTTTTACTTATTAAGTTTCCTTGCGTACGAGTTGGTGCCTGGGGAAAGCGAACAGTTGTGCATATCTTTCTATCTTTGAAATAGAAGGCGAACTATTTATGAGTTTACCCTGTATAAGCCTTATGCAGGGTAAAACGGATGTATTAAGGGTTTGAACCTCCTTGGAGTTGAGCAGCTGGGTGTCAAAGGCAAGAGCGCTTCCAGGGGCCTTACAGTGGTGAGTGGACTTGGTTCGGACCTGGGTCTGTGTTTGCAGCAGATCAGTGGAATCTGACTCAAAACAGACAGGATTCGGGAGTCCCAAGCTGGAAAAGGCCTGGAAGCAGGGGCAGAAGTAGCCTTGGCACACCAGGTGGCAGCACCAAGCAGGTCTCTGTGGCCCCAACCCGTCACAGGGTGGTCTCTCCTAGTTTGGCTGAACACATCATTGTGGAAGTTCACAGTCTGAGAAATTCTTCACACCTAATGTGTTATCGCTCCATCCCCAAGCGCTGCTTTCTCACTTGCTGAGTTCCCTCTCTCTGACCATCACTTTATTTTTCAGTCATCCATCAGCTCCCACCCTCTATCACCCAGTCACTCGGCCTTTTCATGACTTCCACACTACCAGAATATACTTCAGCTTTCTGAAGCAAGGTGGCTTCCCTGTGTCAACACGGTTCTTGTCCGTTTGACGAGATGAAGCGACATTTTCAGATAGCCAAAGACAAATAAAGCAACTACAGCACTGCACTTCTTTGTCAAATGTACAGTGATCTGGTGAGAAAATTTACCTGATTTTCTACATCCATTCCTTGAAGAATCCTGGAGGGGAAACCAAATGTTTATTTTGGCTAATACAGCTGCTGCAAGAATTGAGGACATTCTACTAGGGCGTATTAGTGAGATTTCTGGAAGTGTATGTTTCTGAGAACTGGACTGTGTTTCCCTGGATTTGGGGGGGGGGGGGTGTACACCAGAATGTGATCATGCCAACTGCAGCCATATGAGAGTGTATTCACTGCCCCTATGAATTAATAAAATAGAACACCACATGGTTTAGGGTTAATTGGAAAGCAGGGTTTTGGATGCAAGGTCAAAATCTACCTGGCAGGTTCTGGTAATCAGAATGGGAGGACTGGACAGACACGGAAATAAGTGAGAAAGAAAGAAGATAAATGGATGAAAACTTTGAGTCTAGATGTCTCTGATATTAGACGTTTATTGAAAGTCCGAAACAGTGATGATCCAGTAGGGGTCGTTATGTGCTATGTGTGTTTTACAAGGTATAAAAGATTAGCTAACATAGCGTTCTTTGGAGCAGTCCTCTGAAGCCAACTTCAGAGACACTTTTCCTAACACCATGTCTCCTCAGCGGGTGAACAACTGACCTCTGTGAACCTGCTGTTAATTACTCAATAGCGTTACTCAATAACATTCCAGATGTTAGACATAAGTAATATCTCAGATATTTGCCTATTTATTGTTAGTATATAGTAGGCATCGGCAACCTTCGACACGCGGCTCGCCAGGGTAACCTCCTTGGCAGGCCGGGCCGGTTTGTTTACTTGCCGCGTCCTGCCGGTTCGGCCGATCGTGGCTCCCACTGGCCGCGGTTTGCCGTCCCTGGCCAATGGTGGCTGCGGGACGCGGCGCGGGCCGGGGGATGTGCTGCTCATTCAGGCGACCACAACGTTACTCATACAGAAAAACCACAGGCATGGTTCGGTGAGAAAGGCACCCAGCCAGGTTTATTGCCCTCTTGGCATAGTCCTAGCACCTTGTCCATGAGCCAAATGAGCTTATGAAATTCCTCTCATAGACTCATAGACTTTAAGGTCAGAAGGGACCATTCTGATCATCTAGTCTGACCTCCTGCACAATGCAGGCCACAGAATCTCACCCACCCACTCCTGGAATAATCCTCTCACCTATGTCTCAGCTATTGAAGTCCTCAAATCATGGTTTAAAGACTTCAAGACTCTCCTGAGTGGTAATATGCCAAGAAATCCTTACTGATCAAGGCCTAACTTCATTTTACCCTCAGGAGATCACACAGTTCTTTCAAGAGTTGTAAAGACATTAGGAACTGATAGGTGAGTAGAAAAATTTCACAGAACTTTGATGGTGACATTAAAGAAGTTTGTAGCCTCAGATTTCAAACACTGGGGTCAACTCTTCCCCCAGCTCCTTTTTACTATCAGGATGGTGCCTCGAGCCTCCAAGTTTTCTCCATTTGAAAAGCTGTATAGGAAGCAGCCTCAGGACTCTCCAGATCTGCTTGGAGAAACATGGAAGAGCAAGACCACAAGCAATGAACATAGTCCAATCTATTCTTCAATTAAGAAATAGCCTCAAGATTTTGTTGGTGTTTCTGGAAGAATTTTGCTAAATGCACAACAGGTAGAAGAAAAGGCGTATAACAAAGGGGTCCTGCTACAAAAGTTCAAACTGGGTGATTGAGCGTTATTGTGACTACCAAGCTTGTTGTTCAAATTACTGGTTCCATAGAAGGGAACGTTTGAGGTAGTAAAGCATGTGGGCCTGTAGCGGGGTGGCCACCCGCTCCAGCCCTGACAGGGTCAGAGTCAGCCCTGGGGGAAGGCCTGGAGGGCTGCAGCTCTGAACGCTAGGCTGATTGGGGGAAGTAGCCTCAAACAGACAAGCCTGGCCTTATAAAGGCCAGGGCAGCCAGGAGCTCCAGACAGAGTCCCTCGCTGCTTCCAGAGAGAGAAGGGCCTGGCTGCCAGGAGCGAAGCGGGCTGCTTGGGCTGTCCTGCTGCGTGGAGCTCCTTCTCCCTTCCTGGCCTGCTGCTGGCTGGAGTTCTTCCCCGCCTCCTTCTGGGACTGCTGCCGCTGCCGCCGCCGCTGCTGAGTGAGGGGTGGGGGCCTTGCCGGCCTGCCCCACCCACCTCTGGGAGGGGAAGCCAGGACCCCGCCACCATCACCACCACCATCTGGGGTCCCTCCTGCCCGGCCGGCTGCCTGCGGCTCGCTGCTGCTGCTGCACCGGGACGCTGCTATCGTCGGGGAGGAGGAGGAAGAGGGGGGTCTCCTGCTGAGGGACACTGTGGAGGGGGTTTGTTCACAGACCGAGTGACTTTTGCCATCTCTGCTCTGGGGTGGTGGTGACTTTCTTGCTGCTGTGGGGAGCGAGGGGGAGAGGCGTGGCGCCCTCCCCCTTGCCCATCTGCTCCCCCCCACCTCCACCGTTGCTGCCGCCCCCTCCACCACCGCCCTGCTTAACACCTGCACCTGCTCTTTGCCCCTCGACGTGGCTGCCTGCCCCCCGCCCCTTTGTCACCTGGGGCCAGTAGAAGCAGTGACCAGCACTGGACTGTGTTGCACAAGTGCTCGTGGGCATCCGTGTCTCCCTGCCTTGGACTCTTCCCCCTCGCCAGCAGCGTTTGGCTGGTGGGGGGCCCCCTCCCTGCTGTGTTCCCCAGCCCCCCCAGTGTTAGTTTGTCCCCCCCCCCAGCAGCCTGTCCCGCCCGCCACTTGCCTTAACCTGTTCGAGTTCCCCCTTCTGTTGGTTTACACGCCCCGCCCCGGTCCTGCTGAGTTTGTTGCCTGCCCCGCCCCAAACTTTGTGACCTTGTTTAGTTGTCTGCCCCGCCCCAGGACCTGTAGTTCCCACTTGTGGTTGGCTAGCCTCCCCTTCCCCCTTGTCCCCCCCTCCTGAGCCCAGCCCCCTACCGGGGCACCCATGCCCGTTGCCTGAGCGCTTGTGCCCCCCTCTTTCTGTTGCCCCCGCCACTGTTCACTGATCCCCCAATTGCTGTTGTAGCCCCCCCCTCCCAGTGCAGCCAGAGGAGCCATAGCCCTACCTAGCCCTTGTGTGCCCCACTGCTGCCGCCCTCCTCCCCTGCCTACAGCCTAGCGGGGAGGAGTGGTCGCCTTCCCCCCCCCCCTTCCTAGGGGCGCCCTCCATCCCTGTCTCTCGTTTACTAGGGAGGAGTGGTTAGCCCCCCCCCCCTTGGTCCCACCCCTGCCCTCCCCACTGGACCCTCCTCCCCTGCGCATCATTTAGCGGGAAGGAGCGGATCCCCACTGTACCCCCCCCCCGGCTTGGGGCCTCCAACTGTCCCTTGCCGCCATGGAGGGGGGCCCTGTTCCTGCCCCTGTCCCAGCCTCTGCTATCCCCGTGGTCCCTCCCTTGCCACTGCCCCTGCCCGCCCCAGCGGCTGTCCTCTCGACCACCACCGGCTCAGGTTCCGCCGCTGCCATGGCTGCCCCCCCCCACGGGCAAAAAGGGCCAGGGGAACAAGATGGTCAAAGGCCCTGCCCGGAAGTCACAACCTCCCACCGGCGGGGCTGCCCTTCCAGCCGCGGCTTTGACGTCTGCCGCGGCCCCTTCTTCCCCAGCCGTTCCCTCCACCAGCTCTGGGGGCGCTCCACCCATGGCCCCCAGAGCGTATGCCCAGGTGGCTGCCACCCCCCAGCGAGCCGCCATTCCAGCTGCCCGGACTGCCGCCTCCGATACCATCCCTGGAGGCTGGGGTCCCTTCCCCTCGCTGACCAGGAGGCATGGCATCCGCTGCCTCCTGGTGCCCGCCTCGCCCCACATCGAGACCTATGTGCGGGCATTGGCGAGGGTGGTGGGGCCCACGGCCATGGTGGTGGCCTCCAAAATGTACGGCAAGACGGTATTCTTCCTTGCCTCGGAGGCCGCCGCTCAGGAGGCGGTGGAGAAGGGCCTAGCGGTGGGGGGCGTGTACGTCCCCCTCGAACCTCTGGAGGATCTGGGCGTACGAGTGGTGTTGACCTCCGTCCCGCCTTTCCTGCCCAATGCTGCCCTTTTGCCTGCCCTCTCCGCCCTGGGGAAGCCGATCTCCATCTTCAGCCCTCTCTCACTGGGCTGCAAGGACCCCGCCCTCCGCCACATTCTGTCGTTCCGCCGGCAGGTCCAGCTCCAAGTGCCGCCGGCGGGGCGTGGTGGAGCGGCGCTCGAGGGGTCCTTCCTGGTGCCATACCAGGGGGCCCATTACCGGGTCCACTACTCGACGGGGGAGGCCCGATGCTTCCTCTGCCGGGCGACGGGGCACGTCCGGAGGGACTGCCCCCTGGCCCGGCCTGGAGGGGGGCCCGGGACCCCCGTGGGCGCCGGCCCTGTCACCGCTGGCGACCCTGGCGGCCCGGCTGCCGCTGCAGCTGCCCCCCCATCTACGGGGGGGAGAGCGATGTCATCTTTGCCAGCCGTGAGAGAGGGCCGGCCCCAGGAGGGGGCTTCCCCCTCCTCCCGCTGTCCCACCCTTGCCACCTCGTGCTCCGGGCCCCTTGCCCCCTGGCCCTGCCCCCGCCGACCGGCCCTCCACCTCGGAGGGCTGGGCGCTCGTCCGGGGGAAGCGCGGCGCCCGCAAGTTGCGGGCCCGATCCCTCCCCTCCGATGAGGAGGGAGAGGCGGCCCCCCGGAAGGTCCTGCGGGGGGCTAGAGTCGTTTCACCTTCTGCCGTGCCCCCGGACGGAGCCCCGCCGGGGACACTACCCAGTGCAGCCATGGCAGCGGACGGTGATGCCCCCGTCCCCTCAGTCGATTATCTGCCCAAGGAGGTGTCTGCATCGGTTCCCGCGGCCCCTATGCCACCTGCGCCCCCCACCATCGCTGCTGTTGTTGCGGGGAGTCCGCCAAGGCCGTGGGGACTGGCGTCATCTCCTTTTTTGACGAGATCGAGGCCCTGGGTCTGACCCCGGTTACTCAGGGGGAGGACGACCCTCCGCCAGCGGGCCTCGATCTGAGCGGTGGCTCACTCCCGCCGCCCTTGCCCCCCTCTTCCTGCCCCTCGCCCCCACCCGTTACCGCTGCTCTGGTCCTTGGGGCGCCCTTGGACCTCCCTGTTTGACCGGCCGAGGATGGCGCTTTGTCCGAGGCCGTCGGGCCCCTGGGGGCGGTGGCCGGCGCCGAAAGGCCAGGCCCCGAACCTTTGGGCGCACCCTTCACCACCTGGCCAGAGCAGGCGGTCTCTCCTTCAGAGGGGGGCCACGCTGCAGTGTCCACCGTGCCTGGCGCTGTGGCTACAGGGGACCTGCTCAATGTCGCTCCCGAGCCCGGCGTCAGTGCAGGCCCCCCTCTGGTCCCCACCCCCTTGGCCCCACCCCCTGGTGGAGAGGAGCCGCACCCCGGCGGCCTAGCTGCCGGGGACCTTGAACCTGCCTTTGCCCCCGCCCCTGCCCCTTCCCCTGCTCCTGATCCCTCTCCTGGACCAATTCCGAGTCCAGCCCCTGTCCCTGCTCCTGCCCCTTCCCTTGTCCTGGTCCCTGTCCTGGCCCCTGACCCCGCTCCCGCCCCCACCGACTTGCCTGGTCCCTCTCCCTCTACCTACCTCCCATGTTACTGCCGCCCCCGAGGTCGTCTCGTTCCCGCTCTCTGCGGCCGACCTTCAGGGGGCGGGTTTCGTGTCCCCTCTCCCGCATGTACTAGGGGCTGCCTTATTCCCTCCGCTGCCCCCACTTGTGCCGGGGATGGGGATGGGGTGCCCGGCGCACCTGCGTCGGGGCTCCGCCCCTTGTTTGCCCGTCCCCACAGGCCGCGAGGACCTCCCAGGGGCCCCACTGGAGGACGGCAGCGCGATGGCTGCCACGTCGCCCTCCGCGCTGAGGGAAGAGCTGCGCCGCTTCCTCCAAGACACCCGAGGCTCCAAGAACAATGTGCAGCTCGCCCTCCAGCACTGGGGTGACTTCCACCTCATCCTCCGGGCCGTGAGGGCCCTTCTGTGGGAGGGGAGGGGGACCGGGAGGCAGGGCATCGCGGCCTACCAGCGGGCCCGCAAGTTCCGCGACTCCCTGACCACCCCTGGGGTGGAACGGGGGCTGTTGCAGGGCCCGCTGGAGGCCGTCGATCCCCCTGCCCGCGAGGATCCACCCCAGCCCTCCCAATGACAGGCACCAAATTTGCATCACTAAACACCAGGGGCTATAGAGTGGGTCTCCGCAGGAACCAGGTGCTCTCCTTCCTTCAGGAGGGGGGGTACTCTGTGATCTTCCTGCAGGAGACCCACAAGGTTCCAGCCGTCGAGGCTCGCTGGCGGCTGGAGTGGGGGAACGAGGTTTACTTCAGCCACCTCGGCGCTCGCTTGGCCGGGGTGGCCATCCTGTTCTCCCCCGAGCTACGGCCCGAGGTGCTGGGCGTAGCCGAGGTCGTGCCGGGTCGCCTGCTGCACGTCCGGGCCCAGGTAGAGGGGCTTACCCTCAATTTGGTCAACGTTTACGCCCCAATTGCGGGCTCAGACCGGGTGCGCTTTTATCAGCAGGCGGCGGCCTTCCTCGGCACCCTGGATCCTCACGAGTGCCTGGTCCTGGGTGGGGATTTTAACACCACCCTCGAGGACCGGGACCGCGCAGGACTCGAGATGTCCCTAGCAGCCGCGGGCGTCCTCAGGGAGATTGTAGACCACCACTCCCTGGTGGACGTCTGGCGCGACCACCACCCGGACGATGCCGTCACCTTCACCTATGTCCGGGTGGGGGAAGATGGGTCGCGCCACTCCCGGTTGGACCGCATTTACTTCTCACGGTTCCATCTGGCATGAGCCCACGCCTCCAGCGTCCGGCCGGCCCCGTTCTCGGATCACCACCTGGTGTCTGTGATGGCCTCCCTCAGTTCGGAGAGGCCAGGGCCGGCATATTGGCATTTCAACAACAGTTTGCTGGAGGACGTGGGCTTCGTGGCGTCCTTCCGGGAGTTCTGGCTGGCCTGGCGGGAGCAGCGGCGTGCCTTTCCCTCGGCGCGGCGATGGTGGAATGTGGGGAAGGTGCGCACACGGCTCTTCTGCCGCGACTACACCCGGGGCGCCAGCTTACGGAGGGATGCGGTGATAGGGCAGTTGGAGCGGGAGGTCTTGGAGCTAGAGAGGCGTCTGGCCTCCGGCCCCGAGGATCCACCCCTCCGCGTAGTGTACCGGGAGAAGCGGGGGGAGCTCCGGACCCTGGAAGACCACCAGGCCCGGGGCGCCTTTGTTCGATCCCGCATCCGTCTCCTTCGGGAGATGGATCGTGGCTCCCGCTTCTTCTATGTCCTAGAGAAACGGAGGGGGGTCAAACAGCACGTCACCTGCCTCTTGGCGGAGGACGGCACCCCCCTCACAGATCCGGGAGAGATGCGGGAAAGGGACAGGGCCTTCTACGCTGGTCTTTTCTCCCCGGATCCGACCGATGCCACCGTCTGCCGGATGCTCTGGACCGAGCTCCCGACGGTCAGCACGGGTGACCGGGACCGGCTGGAGCTGCCTCTCTCTCTAGCCGAGTTCTCGGAAGCCCTCCACCGCATGCCCACCAACAAGTCTCCGGGCATGGACGGGCTGACCGTGGAGTTCTACCGCGTGTTCTGGGACATCCTCGGCCCGGACCTTGTTACTGTCTGGGCCGAGTCCTTGCAAAGCGGGGTCCTCCCTCTTTCGTGCAGGCGAGCCGTGCTCGCCTTATTGCCGAAGAAGGGGGACCTCCACGATTTACGGATTTGGCGTCCCGTCTCGCTCCTCAGCACGGACTATAAGGTCGTAGCGAAGGCCATCTCGCTGCGGCTGGGGTCCGTGCTGGCGGATGTAGTCCACCCCGACCAGACATACACCGTCCCGGGCCGGACCGTATTTAACAACTTGTATCTGGTCCACGACCTTTTAGAACTGGGGCGTAGGGATGGTCTGTCGTTCGCCCACCTGTCCCTGGATCAGGAGAAGGCATTCAACAGGGAGGACCACGGGTACCTCCTGGGCACCCTGCGGGCGTTTGGCTTCGGACCCCAGTTTGCGGGCTTTCTCCAGGTGCTGTACGCTGCCGCGGAGTGTCTGGTCAGGCTCAACTGGACCCTGACCGAGCTGGTCAGCTTCGGGCGGGACGTACGGCAGGGGTGTCCCCTCTCGGGTCAGCTGTACGCTCTGGCCATAGAGCCCTTCCTCTGTCTCCTCCGCTGGAGGCTGACGGGGTTGGTGCTTCGAGAACCGGGGCTGCAGCTGGTCCTGTCGGCGTACGCCGACGACATTCTCCTCGTGGTCTGGGACCCGGGTGACTTGGTGCGGGTGGAGTCTTGCCTGACGGTGTACTCCGCGGCCTCCTCCGCCCGGGTCAACTGGGTGAAGAGCTCTGGCCTGGTGGTCGGGGACGGGTAGCAGGCCAGCTCCCTCCCACCCATGCTTCAGGCCATCAGGTGGAGCGCAGGTCCGCTGCTCTATCTGGACGTTTACCTTTCCGCCACGCATGCGTCTCCGCCGGAGAACTGGCACGGTTTACAGGGCAGGGTGTCGGAGCGGTTCCGGAAATGGACAGGACTACTCCGGTGCCTCTCCCTCCGAGGGAGGGCACTGGTACTCAATCAATTAGTCCTGTCCATGCTCTGGTACCGGCTCAACACCCTGAACCCGGCCCCGGGGTTCCTTGCCAGTCTCCAGAGGCTTGCCCTGGAGTTTTTCTGGCCGGGGCTGCACTGGGTCTCCTCAGGGGTCCTGAGTCTTCCCCTGGAGAAGGGGGGACAGGGCCTGGTCTGCCTATGCAGCCAGGTCCATGTCTTCCGCCTCCAGGCCCTGCAGAGGCTCCTTTATGGTTCAGGTAGTCCGGCGTGGAGCACGTTGGCGCATGCCTTCCTCCACCGCCTCCGAGGGCTCCGATACGACCGGCAGCTCTTTTTTCTCCATCCGAGCGGCCTTCCGCGAGACCTCTCCGAGCTGCCGGTCTTCTACCAGGACCTCCTCTGGACCTGGAAGCTCTTTTCGGTGACCAGGTCCTTTGTGGCCACCGAGGGGGCGGATCTCCTCGCGGAGCCCCTGCTACACAATCCCAATCTCCGTGTGCAGGTGGTGGAGTCTCCCTCGGTGCGCCGGAGGTTGGTCCTGGCAGAAGCCACCAAGGTTGGAGACCTCCTGGACTACGGCACGGGGGACTGGGTGGACCCCCGTGCGCTCGGACGGCGCATGGGGCTCTCCACCCAATTGACCCCCCCGGCGCGTACTCCGGGAGGTGGAGGCCACCCTGTCACCCGGGTCTCTCGATTTCCTGCGGCGAGCCCTGCGAGAGGGCGCCCCCCGCCCGCCCCTAACCCCGGGCCCTCCGGATATTTTTGGGGGGGCCCTGTTCCGCGACCCCCCTCCCCGGTCTCCCCGTACCCACGCTCCGAGCCGGCTGCACACACTGCAGCCGGTCTGGTTTCGAACCACTTCCAGAGCCCATCTGTACACGCTTGTGCTCCACACACTGCATTTCCTCACCCTCGTGTCCCACCTAGACACCAAATGGCGGGACTATCTTCCACCTAGGGAGGGTGAGGAGCCCCGGTGGGCCAGCCTGTATTCCACCATGGTTCCACGGCCCGCTGGGGATATTGGTTGGAGGCTCCTTCACGGAGCCGTGAGCACGGGCGTGTACCTGGCGCGGTTCACCCCTATCCCCGAGGCCTGTCCATTCTGCGGCGTGGGGGAGGACCTGGCGCACGCCTACCTCGAGTGCGCCAGGTTGCAGCCCCTTTTCTGGCTCCTCCAGAACCTCTTGCTGAGGTTCTGGCTGCACTTTTCCCCGCACTTGTTCCTCTGTGCACTCCCTGTCCGTGGCCCCACGAAGTCGCGAGACCTCCTCGTCAACCTCCTCTTGGCCCTAGCGAAAACATCCATCTATAAAACCAGGAGGAGGATGTTGGACGAGGGGGAGCTCTGCGACTGTGGGGCCTATTTCCGATCCTCCCTAGTTTCATGGGTCCGGGCAGAGTTCCAATGGGCAGCGTCCGCTGGCTCCCTCGACAGCTTTGGGGAGCAGTGGGCGCTGTCCGGGGTTCTCTGCTCGGTCTCCACATCCGGTCTCCTCGTTTTGAACCTCTGACCCTCACTCCGATCCCTGTTTTTTCATTAGTTGACCCCTGTAGTTACTTGGTCCCTGGGTCCAGTGGTCCCTCCCGCTAGGCTGGGGGTGGGACATTTAGAAGTGGGCGGGCTTGTGCCCGCCCACCCCACTGGGTGCCCAATAGGTCTGAAGGCTAGGCTGATTGGGGGAAGTAGCCTCAGCTGCGGGCCACGCCCCAAACAGACAAGCCTAGCCTTATAAAGGCCTGGGCAGCCAGGAGCTCCAGACAGATTCCCTCTCTGTGTCCAGAGAGAGAAGGGCCTGGCTGCCAGAAACGAAACAGGGACCTGAAGTGGTGCAGGGCTGGGGGAAAGGCTAAGGGAGCTGGGGAGCTCCGGCCTAAGGAAACCCCAGGCTGCAGGCCTGGTAAGGCCTAACCAGGTACTAGGGTTGCAGGGGCAGCCCATGGGTAGGCAGAGGCAGCAGGTTCAAACCCCCCTTTGCCGATGATGAGTGGCTTACACTGCAGTCTGCCCCAGTGCATGGGGCTAGATGGGGACTGGCAGTAGCTGTACACTGAGGTGAAGTGGGGATAGTGGCTGGGGGGTTCCCCTGGGAGGGGGAGACCCTTGGATTAAGGCTGTGGGGTACTGCCAGGCGGGGCAGCACCCCAGAGAAAGGGGCACACGGGTCCGGGGAGGGACATGGGGGCCAGAGAGCGGTCAGGGGTTCACCGGCCAGAAGAGGGCGCTCCAGAGGCTGGTGAGCTAATTCCCAAGGACGACCAGCAGGAGGCGCCGCCGGGTGAGTCCAACCCTGTTACAGGGCCCCATCAACTATGAGGTCCAACACCCAGAGAAGAAAAAGGCAACTCAGATAAGAACACAAGAACACTCATTCTGGGTCAGACCAATGGTCCATCTAGTCCAGTATCCTATCTTCTGACAGGAGCCAATATCAGGTGCTTCAGAGGGAAAGAACAGAACAGGGCTATTATCGAGGGATCCATCTCCTGTTGTCCACTCCCATTATCTGGTAGTCAGTGGCTAGGGATACCCAGAATATGGGGTTACATCCCTGAACATCTTGGCTAACAGCCATTGATGGGCCTATCCTCCATAAACTTATCTTGTTCATTTTAGAACCCTATCGTACTTTTGACCTTCACCACATCCCTTGGCAATGAGTTCCACAGGTTGACTGTGTGTTATGTGTAGTACTTCCTTTTCTGTTTTAAGCTGACTGCTTATAAATTTCCTTGGGTGACCCCTCATTTTTGTGTTACATGAAGGAGTAAACAAGACTTCCGTATTCACTTTCTCCACCCCATTTACAATTTTATACATCCAAGCTGAAAAGTCCCCGTCTTTTTAATCTCTCCTCAGACAGAAGCTAGTTGATACCTTTTTCTAATAGCGCCTAACATTTTATTAGCTTTTTTAACTGCTGCTGCTCATTGAGTAGATGTTTTCAGAGAACTATCTATGATGGCCCCACGGTTTCTATCTTGAGTGGAAACAACTAAATTTAGATCAAATCCTTTAGTATGTATAGTTGGGATTATGTTTTCTAATGTGCATTACTGCTCTCATTTGAATTGTTGAAAAACCTAGTAGGCGATCCTCCTCATAACCTCATTGTGAAACTGCACCCCATATTCTTCACAGATGGATATTTATGATATAATTATGACAATTCTGGTACATTTTCTACAAGGTATCTCTTGTCAAGTATCATTGGAAGTTATAATTTGCTGAAAAGTATTACCCTATTTGTATGCCTGTATCATTTTTGTATGTAAAGTTTTGAATATTGACCATATAGCTGTATTTCAAATGTAGTTACACCTGGTGACACCCACTAGGCAAAATGCTTCTAGGCTACACAGCTGGTTCTGAAGGGTTTGTTCAAGGTAATGGGCCATTAGGCTATAGGAGAAGCTTATACCCCACCTGGTGAGGCTTCCTGAGAACACTCCAGACGGCCTATGGATAATGGCTACTATGACTCAGCGGGGCATGCAAGGGCACGTGACCAGACCACATGACACTGAACTCCATTGGCGGTAGCTGTATATTTCCACAAAATCCTGGAAACACCTGAGGAACAAAGACTAAACAGGGGGAAGTGCTGGTCCCCGGCTAAAAGGATTTCTAGCCTCTGTGTGGAAACCTGGTGGACTGCTTGTATCATCAGCCAGGGTGTGAAATTGCTAATGCATATACAATCTCTCTGGCATCTTAGTGTGCGGTTTTGTTTATTTCCTAGGGAATCAGCTTTCATCTGTTTGCTAGCATTTATAATCACTTAAAATCTATTGTTCTGTAATTAAAGTTGTTTTCTGCTTTATCAAAACCAGTGTGCCTTTGAGTGAAGGGTCATGGGGGAGGGATAGCTCAGTGGTTTGAGTATTGGCCTGTGAGTTCAATCCCGGAGGGGGCCATTTAGGGATCTGGGGCAAAAATCTGTCAGGGGACAGTACTTGGTCCTGCTAGTGAAAGCGGGGGACTGGACTCAATGACCTTCCAAGGTCCTTCCAGTTCTATGAGATAGGCATATCTCCATATATTATTTAAAAATCGCAGCTTGGTTAACACAGGCTTGTGGCATATCCTTCCCACACCGAGGGGACAGTGAACTCTATTAATGAGCTCACATTGTAGAGGTTCCTGTGCAGTACAAGACAGTGTAATTTTGGTTTATACTCCAGTGGGGGAGGCGAGGCTGGGAAGGTAGGAATTGGCTGATGTCTACTGTTTGTACTTGGGTGGTTTATGTAAGCCCTCAGGGTGCTGAGTTTGGGTTTGAGGCACCATGTGTTGTCATGCTGGGTGATAGCAGGGCCTGGAGAGGCAGTGTGAAAAAGGGCCAGCCCTGCTAGGTAGAGAGGAGTGCAGCAGTTCCCATGACTCCCAGACTGCGCACCGGGGTGACAGCCCATCACAATAATACCCTTGGGAGCCCAAATTAGGCCTCCAGGCTCCTGTGAATCAACATGGGGAAGGGACTGTAGCTTTAAGAAAAGATCCAGATGTAGCAGATGTTTGATTCCTTTACCACTGTGTCCTCACCCCAGCAGGTCACAGCTACCTAACATACCACCATAGTGAAATGGCCCCAGGGCAACACATCAGGCAAACTCTGTGGCTGTTCCCTCGTAAAATGTGGGATACCATGTGAGATGAACTCCAGGTCACTCCAGCCCTGGGGGTGGTGAAGGAATTACACAGTGAGCGGAGAAGTCCCACTGTACTTGTGCTAATGCAGGATAACAGAACCTGCTTCTGTACTGATTTCTAAAAGATCAACGCAGTATTGAAATGTGGCGTTTACCCAATGCAGAGAGGAGATGAACTGAAAAAACCACTGCATCTGATAAAGAGGGCTTTTGTCCACGAAAGCATATGCCCAAATATATCTGTTAGTCTTTAAGGTGCCACCGGACTCCTCGTTGTTTTTCTGGATACAGACTAACACAGCTACCCCTCTGATATAAGAACAGTTGGTATCTGCCAGATATATATCCATTTAGACCTCACAAAGGAATACTGCCAAATACCCATGATGCCAGACTACTGGGAGAAGAAAATCATTTTGACCTGTACTAATTCAGGATCATATCATTGGAACTCTACAGGGTGACAGTGACTTTTCAGAGGCCAACAACTGCCTGGGCAGTATGCAGTGCTATGCTGCTATGATCAATTAAAAATAGTTTTTGGTCCCGTATCTTGTGGTGGCATTCCTACACATAGTGCAGACGGCACAGCACGACACATACAGGGGAAAAAAAGCCATTGTTAGTTGCTAGGCTGAACAGTTTCCAAGACGCACGTTGCCTTGACAATCTGAGCCCCTGGTATCGACAAATCATTTCTTCGCTCCCAGGGGATGCTCTCAAACTGAAGTTCTCCCAGGTCTATTTTCTGCTCTTCCCTCTGCTCACAGAGCTGTGGGAATTGTCTCAGGTTGGCCAGGACTCTGAGCGTCTGCAGGGACTGGACAGAGGAAACATAAAGGTCGCTGTCCAGCACACAGAGTGTCAGACATGAATGACTGATTCTCAGGGCTCTGCCTTCCTGACACGCATCTGTGTATGAATCTGTCACCATAAGGAGATTTCCTCTCTCTGCTGAGCAGGACTGCGGTGAGTTGCCTGTTTCTGTATTGAAGTTAGTTCTCAGGGCTCAGCAAGGGTTCCAGGTACAAGGGAAGAACCATCTGGGCAGGAAATCACCAGCACAGCATCTTGAACTGTTTAGTAATGTTCGAAACACAAAGGGATTTACAAGGTGAAATTGGAATTAGAAATGTATTGGAAGCAGAAGGAAACAGTTTAGACACAAATTTGTTTTTAAGATCAGCTCCTTGTCTCTTGCTATCTGTCTCAGTAGCTTCCTTTTTGGGGGCTTTGTGGTTCTTCCTCTGGTTCACTCAAGTTTTCCAATTCAACAACTTCCCTGCCCTGTTACAAAGTGCAGCCAAAGCCTCTGCAATATCTGTGTTACTAGAGGGTTCACAACAAGAATGGGTCGCACCCTGGCCAAGTTCTCCTCTCACATCCTGCCTCCAGTGGGTCAGTCCAGATTGACACTAGCATCCCTGAGAGCAAAATCAGGGCCCCTGTGTTTTGGAATCCCCTGGTGTCAAAGCACCACATAAACTGGGGGTTTCCTTCAGACTCTTTCAGCACCCTAACAGAATAGCACCCTCTGTAGCAGGACCCAAAGCCGTGATTTTCACAGCTCAGAGCCAAAATTTAAACACCAAAGGTGAATCTGGTCCCATTCAGATCAAGGGCAAAACTCCCAGCACAGCTAGGAGTTCACCCTAAACCCATATGCAGGTACTTAAATAAATGGCCTGATTTATCCCGACCATGAGCCTCTAGTGACTTCAACTGGAGTTGACCTTAAGAACGGGTAAGCTCGTTTGGACCAAAGAGGAACTGATAGGAGAGGAGAGTCGCTGAAATCTCAAGCTCACCTGCTTAGAGGTTCAAAACAATCAGGAGAATTTTTTTTTTTAACAGGGAGAGGGGGTCTACTCTCTCTGAACCCCTGCATCCCTGGTTCTGGAGAGGACGAGAAGCACTAAAAGGCTGTAAAAAGAAAATCATGTTTCTAACATAGAGGAAACCAGGCGATCTCTCACCGGGGGAGGTCCAGGAATGCACAGTGTATGCGAGCGTGCGCAGGAGGGAACACGCAGCATCCAGATCACAGTGGCCCAGATTCCTGAAACTGAGTGAAATAGGGAATGCACATCCTGCGGAATGCACAGACCAAAGAGGTATAATGAGGCCTCCTGGCGTGGGGGGGGGTGTCTCAGACTGTAACGGAACGTGGACCACACTGTAGCAGATGGTCCCTGACACCGTTCGCCATCTGGACCAGCCCTTCTCCCATGAGCAACACCACTACAGCCTCGTGCCAATGTCAGCAATTGCCAACATGGAAAAGCAGCCTCAGGAAGGGGTGTCTGGGTTTCTAACGGGCTGCAATATGTTAAAGCTTTGTGTAGTTTTGAGGCAGAGTTACTCACGCTGGCTCCTTTTCGTCTCCACGTCCTCTCTCCCTCCCGCCAGGTCTGTCCCTCTCTCCTTCCCTGCACAGGCTGAGCTGCTGCTGGGGTTCCCTTTGCCCCCAGAGAGGCAGTTCAGGCTGATCTCCACCTTTTCCCCGGTGCAGGCAGACACTGAATTTAACCTAGTCTGAGGAGATATTTCTGTGAGCTGTCGCTGTGGGGTCTGGCACCTGGTTTTGGTCCTGGGTGAGGGGTGTCACTGTGTGGCAGGGCTGGAAGTTGTGAGGGTGGGGGACATAGATGGACCAGTGGGCAGCACTGGGCTTTGTGGGGGCAGGGAGTGGGATGTACACGGGTAGGCTGGCAGTGCTGGAGGTTGTGGGGGTAGGGAGGGAGGTGTGCAGAAATAAGCGGGCAGTGCTGAGAGTTGTGAGGACAGGCACGGGGTGTGCAACGGCAGGCGGACAGCGCTTTGGGCTGTGGGGTAGGCAGGGGGTATTTAGAGTCAGGCAGATCTGCTGATCTTGTGATTTTTGGTCCAAGGCCAGGGCCTTTCGTGCCCCAAGAGTGTTTGGGTTGGTCTCAGGGTCTCTTTGCACTTCCAAGCCACAGAACTGCAGCCTGAGTGTCAAGACTGTTACTCAGTTTTGTTTCCGTTGTTGTTGTTGTTGTTATGTAACTTCATTAAAACGTCATTATGTAACTTCAGGCATTTCCCCAGTGGAAAGAACCATTGATTTTTTGTAAGACTGCACCTCCTATTCTTCATGGTGTTATAATTATTATAATTATAGTTATTATAATTATGCTATAATAATTATGCATATTATGCAGTATGGGTTACGTAAGATGTCATTGGAAAATTAATGGCCAGGCTTGATGCTGATGGACGTTTCCGACAGCAAACGTCCGCAGCAGTGGAGGCCTCTTATGTGGTGTCACTACGAATTGCCCATACCAAAACACCACATACAGTAGGTGAGTAGCTTATTCCGCCAGTATGCAAAGATATTGTGGTTGGCAATGATACTGTCAAAAAACTGAATACGCTTTCCATGACTAATGATACTGTGAAACGCAGAATATGTTGAGATGGTCGAGTTCAGGATCCTGACACAAGGAAGAAAGGAGAGCAGTAGAATACAGAGCCTGGACTTCAGAAAAGCAGACTTTGACTCCCTCAGGGAACTGATGGGCAAGGTCCCCTGGGAGAATAACATGAGGGGGAAGGAGTCGAGGAAAGCTGGCTGTATTTTGAAGAAACCTTATTGAGGTTGCAGGAACAAACCATCCCGATGTGTAGAAAAAAAAGTAAATATGGCAGGCGACCAGCTTGGCTTAACAGTGAAATCCTTGCTCGTCTTAAACACAAAAAAGCAGCTTACAAGAAGTGGAAGATTGGACAAATGACCAGGGAGGAGTATAAAAATATTGCTCAGGCATGCAGGAGTGAAATTAGGAAGGCCAAATCACACTTGGAGTTGCAGCTAGCCGGAGATGTTAGGAGTAACAAGAAGGGTTTCTTCAGGTATGTGAGCAACAAGAAGAAGGTCAAGGAAAGTGTGGGCCCCTTACTGAATGAGGGAGGGAACCTAGTGACAGAGGATGTGGAGAAAGCTAGTGTACTCAATGCTTTTTTTGCCTCTGTCTTCACAGACAAGGTCAGCTCCCAGGCGGCTGCACTCCGCAGCACAGTATGGGGAGGAGGTGACCAGCCCTCTGTGGAGAAAGAAGTAGTTCGGGACTATTTAGAAAAGCTGGACGAACACAAATCCATGGGGCCAGATGCACTGCATCTGAGGGTGCTAAAGGAGTTGGCCGATGTGATTGCAGAGCCATTGGCCATTATCTTTGACAAATCATGGCAATCGGGGGAGGTCCCGGATGACTGGAAAAAAGCTAATGTAGTGCCCATCTTTAAAAAAGGGAAGAAGGAAGATCCGGGGAACTACAGGCCAGTCAGTCTCACCTCAGTCCCTGGAAAAATCATGGAACAGGTCCTCAAGGAATCAATTCTGAACCACTTAAAGGAGGGGAAAGTGATCAGGAACAGTCAGCATGGATTCACCAAGGGCAAGTCATGCCTGACTAACCTAATTGCCTTCTATGATGAGATAACTGGCTCTGTGGATGAGGGGAAAGCAGTGGATGTGCTATTTCTTGACTTTAGCAAAGCTTTTGATACAGTCTCGCACAGTGTTCTTGCCAGCAAGTTAAAGAAGTATGGGCTGGATGAATGGACGGTAAGGTGGATAGAAAACTGGCTGGATGGTCGTGCTCAACGGGTAGTGATCAATGGCTCCATGTCTAGTTGGCAGCCGGTATCAAGTGGAGTGCCCCAAGGGTCGGTGCTGGGGCCGGTTTTGTTCAATATCTTCATCAACGACCTGGAGGATGGTGTGGATTGCACCCTTAGCAAGTTTGCAGATGACACTAAACTGGGAGGAGTGGTTGATACGCTGGAGGGTAGGGACACGATACAGAGGGACCTAGACAAATTAGAGGATTGGGCCAAAAGAAATCTGATGAGGTTCAACAAGGACAAGTGCAGAGTCCTGCACTTAGGACGGAAGAATCCCATGCACTGCTACAGACTAGGGACCGAATGGCTGGGCAGCAGTTCTGCAGAAAAGGACCTAGGGGTTACAGTGGACGAAAAGCTGAATATGAGTCAACAGTGTGCCCTTGTTGCCAAGAAGGCTAACGGCATTTTGGGCTGTATAAGTAGGGGCATTTCCAGCAGATCAAGGGACGTGATTATTCCCCTCTATTCGGCACTGGTGAGGCCTCATTTGGAGTACTGTGTCCAGTTTTGGGCCCACCCCACAAGAAGGATGTGGATAAATTGGAAAGAGTCCAACGGAGGGCAACAAAAATTATTAGGGGGCTGGAGCACATGACTTATGAGGAGAGGCGGAGGGAACTGGGATTGTTTAGCCTGCAGAAGAGAAGAATGAGGGGGGATTTGATAGCTGCTTTCAACTACCTAAAAGGGGGTTCCAAAGAGGATGGATCTAGACTGTTCTCAGTGGTAGAAGATGACAGAACAAGGAGTAATGGTCTCAAATTGCAGAGGGGGAGGTTTACGTTGGATATTAGGAAAAACTTTTTCACTAGTAGGGTGGTGAAGCACTGGAGGGTTACCTAGGGAGGTGGTGGAATCTCCTTCCTTAGAGGTTTTTAAGGTCAAGCTTGACAAAGCCCTGGCTGGGATGATTTAGTTGGGGTTGGTCCTGCTTTGAGCAGGGGGTTGGACTAGATGACCTCCTGAGGTCCCTTCCAACCCTGAGATTCTATGATTCTATGATTCTATGTCCGAAGATATCAAAAAACAAGTTGTGCACGAAATTAAACATTCTGCTTTCAGTATGTTCAGCCTGCAACTTGATGAAACTACCGATGTTACTCACTGCACACAACTGATAACCTTCGTACGGTATGTTAATGCCGGGGATATTAAGGATGAGTCTTATTCTGTGAACAACTTGAAACAACCACCACAGCACAGGACATTTTCAATAAGGTGAATGCCTTTTTCGAAAGCAGTGGCATTGAATGGAAAAATCCTTGTGGTAACTGTACCGATGGTGCTCCAGCAATGATGGGTGCACGGTCTGGCTTTCAGCAGAAGGTAAAGTGTGTCTCACCTAAGGTGATTGTCACTCATTGTGGAATCCATCGTCAAGTCCTAGCTGCAAAGACATTGCCAATATGCCTTAATGCTGTGGTGGATGTTGTTATATGAGTCATGAACTACATTAAAGTTCACGCTCTGAATAGTCATCTCTTTCGAGAGCTCTGCAATGAAGTGGGTGGTGAATATGAAGTTCTGCTTTTCCACACTCAAGTCCGATGGCTTTCTAAGGGACGCGCATTAAAGCACGTTTTTATATTTTGTGAAGAGATGGCAGAGTTTTTCCTGCGAAAACAGAAACAAGAGCTGAACAAAATATTCAGTGACGAGAAATGGCTTCTCTGCTTGGCATACCTAGTTGATATCTTTGGTAGCCTTAATGATCTCAATCTGTCACTTCAGGGAAAATGTTCAACATTAATAGACCTGACTAATAAAAGCAAAGCTTTCCAGATGAAGTTGGATCTGTGGTGCAGGAAGCAGGACACAGACAGATACAGCATGTTTCCGACACTTTCCTTGTTCAGCGAGGAGGAGGAAATTAACATTGACAGTGCTCTCAAGTCAGCGATCAGTGAACATTTGAGATCCCGTCATGACGAGTTCTCAGACTACTTCCCAGTGCTACCAGAAGCACTTCATTCCCTGGTGAAGAACCCTTTCAGTGAGACAGCTGAGCAGTTACCTACTGACGATATTCACACACAGGAACAGTTTTTCGACATGATCAATGATGATGAAGTGAAAGCAAAATTTACACAGCTGCCTCCAAACCAGTTCTGGTGCTCAGTTGCAAGTGAATACCTGCTGGTGTCTGAAATGGCCCTGGGAGTCCTTCTGCCGTTTCCTTACTACCTACGAATGCGAGAGTGGATTCTCCAGCCTTCTCACAATAACGACAAAATCTTGAAACCGGCTTGATGTGAAGGACGACATCAGATGTGCCCTTTCTAAAACAACACCAAGAATAAAACGTCTTATGTCAAATAAACATCATCATCCATCTCACTGATTTTTGGCTGCTTTAGGTCATTAATTGCTGTCAAGTATTAAAATAAAACTCTACTTAAAAATAACTTTTCCGCTTATATTTAATTTGATAAAATGTTTTTTAGTCTTAATTTAAAAGCAGTGAGAAAAGGTAAATTCATTTTAAGCAATAGGGTTTGAATTTGGTATTTAACATAGTGTTAAATATCAAAAATGTGTTTTTAATTTCTAAGGGGGGTTGCACTTAGAGGCTTGGTGTTCAAAAGGGGTCACCAATACAAAACGTTTGAGAACCACTGATCTAGTCTGTACAACACAGGCCTGAGAATTTCCCCAAAACTATTCCTAGAGTAGGTCTTATAGAGAAACACCCAACCTTGATTTCAAAATTCTCAGTGATGAAGAATCCACCAAGACCCTGGGAAAATTCTTCCTATGGTTAATTACTCTTACCGATAAAATATGTATGCCTCGTTGTTTAAAGATGTCATCTTATTTCAAGTCAGAATTTGTTCAACTTCAAGCCATTGGATCCTGTTACACCTCTATATACTAGGCTGAAAAGCCTATTATTAAATATTTTGTTCCCCGTGTAGGTACTTACAGCCGGTTTTCAATTTACCCCTTAACCGTCTTTGTTAAACAAAATAGATTGAGCTCTTTAAATCTATTACTGTAAGGCAGGTTCTCTCATCTTGTACTAATTCTTATGACACTTGTCTGAACCCTCTTCAGTGTATCAACATCCATCTTTAATTGTAGACACCAGAACTGGACACAGGATTCCAGCAGCAATTGCATGAGTGCCAAATACAGAGGTAAAATAATTTCTCTGTCTTTACTTGCGATTCCCCTGGTTATAATCCAAAAATCAGATTGGTTGTTTTGGGCACAGGGTCACAATGGGAGCTCACGTTTAGCTAATTATATCTCTTCAGGCTCCCTAGTCTTTTTCGGAGTCTTTGCACTTCCCATGATAGTTCCCCATCATGTAAGCATTGCCTGCATTCTTTGTTCCTAGATGTGGCTATCTACATAGCTATATTACTTCGACCCGGTTTACCAACCAATCTGGATTGCTCTGAACCAGTGACATGTCCTCTTCATTATTTACGATCCCCAATTTTTGTGTCATGTGCAAACTTCAGGTATGTGAAGGCTAGACGCTGAGTTGCTGACACGTGTCTCTGCTTACACTTGTCAGTTAACACCTGTAACTTGTGTCTCAGACAAAGCCGGGTGCCAGCAAGAAAGTGTCTCACCAAAAGAAACAAGGGAATAACAGAGGTGCAGGCCTGTAATCCTAAATATCAAGACACTTGTGCTCTTTGTGCCCACTCTGCTGAGCACAGAGGTATAGCCCAGCATGGTAATCATGGACTAGACCTATGGTCCATCTAGTCCTGTGTCCTCTCTCTAACACTGACAGCCCTAGGAGCTGCAGGACGCATAAGAAACCCAGCAGTAGGTGGATGGGGGGGATGACCTGACAGTCCTCAGAGCATCACCCTAATGCCTAACAGCTAGAGATTGGCTTGTGCCCTGAAACACATGGGCATATAGGTTTTCCAAAATGTTTATTTAGCTGTAACTATTCTAACTGGATAATCTCATAATTTTTGTAAATGTTCAAACTCTTCTTGATTCTTGCTTAGCTAACGGCCTCCACAACCTCTTGTGGCAATAAATTCCTCAGTCAAATTAGGCACTGAGGGAAGAAAGCATTCTATTTGTATCTGTTTTGAATTGGCCAAGTTTCAGTTTAATTGAATGTCCCCTTGATCTTGTGTTATGAGACAGGGAGAACACTTTCTCCATCAGCTCTCTATCAGTGAGTATTTTATGGACTCTTCTCATGTCCCTTCTTATTCTTCTCCTTTGTAAGGTAATAATCCCAGTCTTTTCAACCTATCTTCATATGAGTTTCCAAAGGTCCTTAATCATTCTCGTTGCCCTTCCCCAAAACTCTCTAGTCCTTCAATATCTTGTATGAGTAGAGTTCCCGGCACTACACGGAGATGTCCAGAGAACAGTGAAAAATTGACTGATGTCTTGGTATTGTATTTTCTCTATGATTTTCCACCCCTCTCCTCCTGGATCCCAATATTTTGCTCATTTTCTGTCCCTGCTTGCACTGTGAGCAGGGGTTTCACACAGCTGTATACCATGATGCCCAGGTCCCTGTAAGGATTTTGAGGAGTTCAAGTTTTTACCTCCAATGGGCATACACATTGAAATTCATCTGCCAGCATGCTGCCCATTCACCTGGCTTTGTTAGCTCCCTCTGAGGACTTCTCTGGACTTGACTATGATTGAAATATCCTGGTGCCATCTGCAAATGTTAGCAGCTCACTCCTCACCCCCCTTTCTAGATTGGTCGCAACTATAAAATATTTACTGTAATGGTTATAAAGTGTGTAATCCCCCGTGCTGTGCTTCTCTCCCTACACAGGCACCTGGAGCATTTCTGAGCCTGACCGACGCATCAACCATTTCATGGCAGCTTTCAACCTCACCCCCCCTGACCCTTCAACGTTCATCCTAACGGGCATCCCTGGCCTGGAAGCTGCCCACATCTGGATTTCCATCCCCTTTTCTACGTTCTATGTTATTGGCCTGTTGGGAAATTTCACGGTTCTGTTTGTTGTAGGCAAGGAACAGACCCTGCACAAGCCGATGTACCTGCTGCTCTGCATGCTGGCACTCACAGACATTGGCATGTCTACATCCACCGTGCCAAACACACTGTGTATATTTTGGTTCAATTTGAAGGGCATCACTGTGGGTGGCTGCCTCACCCAGACGTTCTTCCTTCACATGGTTTATACGATGCACTCAGCTGTCCTCGTGACAATGGCCTTCGATCGATATGTTGCCATATGTAACCCCCTGAGATATGCTACCATCCTCACCAACACACGAATAGCTAATCTAGGGCTCGTGGGTTTGATAAGAGCTGTTTTCTTCATTCTGCCCATGCCCCTACTCCTGAGAAGGCTGCCATTCTGTGCCAACCGTATCATCCCCCACACGTACTGCGATCACATAGCTGTGGCAAAGACGTCGTGTGGGGACATCACAGTCAACAGGATGTATGGCTTGGTGATTGTATTTTTATTCATTGGGTTAGATCTGGCACTCATTGTCCTGTCGTATGGCCTGATCATCAGGGCTGTCCTCAGAATCTCCTCCAAGACAGCCCACCAAAAAGCCCTCAACACCTGCACAGCCCACATCTGTGTGATGCTGATTTCTTATACTTCCGTCCTCTTCACCACTCTGACACACCGGTTTGGTCAGGGCATCGCTCCCCATGTTCACATCATCTTAGCCAACCTCTATGTCCTCCTCCCCACCATGATCAACCCTATCATTTATGGGGTCAAAATCAAAGAGCTTCGTGACAAAGTGGGAAAATACACCTGCAGAATGTGATCACTGGGGGCCACTGACTTTAAACCTGTGTGTCAACTGGGCGAAAGGAGATCTCCTTAATCACGGGTGACCTCTCCTAGTTTGGCTGAACACACCATTGTGGAAGTTCACAGCCTGAGAAATTCCTCAAACCCAATATCTTAACACACCATCACCAAGCGCTGCTCTCTCCCTTGCTGGGTTCCCTCTATCTGACCATCACCTGATCTTTCAGTGTCACCCATCAGCTTCTATCCTCTACCCCGCTGTCACTCAGCCTTTCTGTGACTTCCAGACTACCAGAAGATACTACAATTTTCTGAAGTAAGGTGACTTCCCTGTGTGAACAGGGTCCTTCTCCACTGGACGAGATGAAGCCACATTTTCTGATAGCCAAATAAAGCAACTATAACACTGCACTTCTTTATCATATGTACCGTAATCCGGTGAACAAAATTTTCCTCATTTTCTACATCCATTCCTTAAGAAATCGTGGAGGAGAAACCAAATGTTGCTTTTGGAAAGTGCTAATTCAAGAAAACTGCTGCAGGGATTGAGGACATTCTATTAGAGCTGATTAGTGAGAGTTGTGAAACTGTGTGTTTTTGAGAACTGGATTGTGTTTTCCTAGATTGCGGGGGGGGGGGGGGGTTGGGTTGAGGGGGGTGTTCACCAGAATATGATCAAACCAATTGTATGATGTGCAATCAGCCACAATGAACTAACAAAATAAAACACCTCATAGTTAAGGGTTAATTGGAAAGCAGGCTTGTAGATGCAAGGTCAAAGTTCAGATGGCAGATTCTGCTGATCAGAATGGGAGAAAGGGAAAGACAAGTAAAAAAGTGAGACTGAAAGGAGATAAATGGATGAAAACCTTGAGTCTAGATGCCTCTGATATTAGAAGTTTATTGAAAGTTAGGAAAAGTGAAAATCGAGTAGGGGTCACTATGACCTATGTGTTTTGTAGAAGTTGTAAAAGGTTAGCTAATACAGTGTACTTTGGAGCAGTGCTCTGAAGCCATCTTGAGAGACATTTTTCCTAACCCCATTTCTCCCCAGCAGGTGAACAACTGGCCTCTGTGAACCTGCTGTTAATTACTCAATACCGTTCCAGATGTTAGACATAAGCAATAGGTTTAGAGCATCCCAGCTATTTACCTATGTGTTGTTAGTATATAGGCTTGTTTGTCAGCCTGAGATAGAACATTGGGTTTGACTTTTTGATACTCTCATATCTTACACTAATATGTGTGAAGAATGAACAAAAACTCTGTGTGTTGCATTTCCCTCAACCAGATGGGGCTTTTAGTACAATGAGAAAAGATAAGGGCAGAGCTAAAGTGTTACAGAGTGTGGGGGTAGTGTGATATATGAGCATACACTGGAACGCTGCCTTCTCAAACTCTAAAAGGGCAAAGAAATGCCTGTTCTTGACCGTAGCATAATCTGATTCCTCACCCTTCCCGTGGTATACAAAAGATGTAGGATGAAGACCCTAGATTTATGACCTTCCAAAATGCAACATGACCATAAGTTGCCGAAAGCGTGCATTGCAGGTATATTTGGGGCTGCTAAGGAGGAGGAGTTGGGAAATGGGAATGTGGAGCAGGGAATCTGGACACAGGGCAAGAATCTATGGCATCAGAGCTGGGAATGGTACAGCGGGAAACAAGGCTCTGTGGTATACATGCTTACTGGAAACTAACCCCAACATCACATTGCCTGCATTTTCAACTTCTGGTCTTCTTCTTTCTGTCCGTGTGACAAGAACCAGGGGAGGGGATGAAGGGAAAGCCCGCTACCATGTGTGCTTAAATCTAATAAGTTGCAATGTTAGACAACAGCATGCTTACTTGCATTTAATCCTTGATCAGAGAGAACTGCTGTGTTCCCACTGATTTATTCTTGATACCACATGGAGTGAAATAGTTAAGTTGTCCCTGCTGGGGGTTCTGAAAAACCTGGATAAGAGTCTGCTGTGTTAACCTAGGATATCGCCTTAGAATCAAATACCTTACCGATTTGCACAGCTGATGTTACCATTGCTGTTGTCGAAGACGTCAAAAGCAAGTGTCAAGATTTCATCTTGCAGTTTGTTACAGATGAAACAGCCAATGTAGGTCATGAAGGACTTAGCACTGCAATCAATTCAATCACCTGGTCATTTGGTGTCAATCTCCGATATCTCATTTTTGCCATTGTTTTGTGCAGCCCTTGGACAGTCAGAGCAATAATGGAGAGTTTTGCCTATGGGTCACTGGCGTCATATTCAGAACAACCAAGTAGACTAGTTTGGGGTTGAAGGTCTCAAACATGTCGATGCTACTGGGGACAAAGACTTTACTGAATTTTGATTGTTTGGTCTTTCATTGCTGTTGCTACCTTTTAACAACACTGCAGCTGAAAGACTGTTTTCTCAGAGGAACCTGATTAAAAAAACCTACACAACAAGATGCAAGAGGAACATTTAGAAAACATTCTTCATGTTAGGGCATGCAAGCAAGGACACAAAATCTGTTGTGAAGAGTTTACACCAACGAAAGCAATGATTGCACTGGTCAATGTTGATGTATGACCAGCAGCAGAAGCATTCTACTTCTGACGAAGACAGCACAGATGAAATGTTGCCTTTTAGAAACTAACAATAACAAACTCACTCAACACAAAATATTGACACCGTCTACCATCACTGAATGCAATTAAACATAAATCATATAATAATGTTATCGCTGGTGTTAAAAATAGCCCAAAAGGAGCCCAAAATGTCTGTAGTGTAAAAATATTTGCCGTTTTTTTGTTTGAAACACCTGCCAACCCTCAATAGGGATACAAATACCCGTACTGGGGTTTTGATTTTCAATTTGATTCTCATCTCACAGCCCTTGGGAAACAGCCCCTTTGTGATGGCCACACGTACCCCCTACTCAGGAACTGGGGAAGAGCCTGAACCAACTGAGGAGACACAAGAGATCCTATTTAATCACCAAAGGCTCACCTAACCCCTGCGTTGGGCAATGACCCAGGGCAGGGCAGCTCCTGAGGGGACACCTTCCCCACCTCAGTGACACTGAGGAATTCCTATAGTGGCCACCCAGACAACCTCCCCAGGACAACCTGCTGCATTCCCAAGGTCCAGAGCTACCTCCCACCTCATGGAACTGCAAATCACACATCAGCTGTGCGTTTGAGCACCAGCACGCACTGCAGGCCTTGGTTGCTGGCCAGGAAAATATGGCCACAGAGCTGGCTGCCCTGATCCAGGCAGATGTGGGCAGCCTGAGTCATGGCTCACCATGGCTATAGAGGAGCCAGGGTTAGCGTTACCACTGGCCCTGAGCACTGGGAGATGCCCATCCCCTGCCTTATGTTTCCCCCAATACCACAGTGGCCATCTCAGCCCAGCAGGGTGCCTAGCTATGGTGGTAATGCGGACTGTACCTATTGGGTTCCGGGAAGTGGGCGGGTGCAAGCCCGCCCACTGCTAAAGGAGCCCCCCCCCCCCCCCCCCACAGCCTAAGGGGAGGATCCACAGGACCTGGAAGTCAAATGAGTTCGGGGGACAACTAATGTTACGAATTATTCCTGTTAGGACACGTACGGTTCGTTCTAGGCTGAGGCTCTCAAATAAAGACCAATCTGCAGAGTGTTTCCAGAACTACTAGATTTATTACATTTGCAAATGTGGTATCGTCTGTTAAACAGCACGAGACCCTGATTACAGAATACACAAAGGTTATATACTATTGGCAAAGCATGTTGCCTGCGTGCATCGGGTGTTCACACCAATAAACGAGCCTTCCCCTTATCTATGGCCAATCCCTTATGGTCACGACCCCGTGCACCCAGGCTGAAGCAGCAACATCCTTAGGCAGGCAGCAACAGGCTGACACAGCAAAGTAAGAGACAAGCAATACATTCTTATATCCAGTGTCCATTGTTCCCCTTATCGTAGACTGACTCCAGATGTCCCCTCTGGAGGCGTTGCCCCCCCTCCTCCTTAGTACATGGTGTGCTCGCCTTTGGCTAATGGCGGCAGGAGCCTCAAAATGGAGTCACATATGCTAACTTCCCTTAACACTAATGAAATAACAGGGGCAGAAGTGCAGTCAATGGGTTAAAAGAAGGGAACCTGACAGGGACACGGAGCAGAGAACCCCAGACAGTGCCCACTGCTCCTCAAAGGAGTCAAGGGAGCCAGGGGATGCTGCCCAGAGGAACTCTGCCTGGATACGTGAACAGACAGAGGATCAGAAACGGGTCCCTGTGTGATGGCCACACGCATCCCCTACTCAGGAACTGGGGAAGAGCCTGAACCCACTGAGGAGACACAGGAGTCTCCATCGGCCAACCTCCTCTCCCTGGTTTTCTAGATGGCCAGTTTAGCCAGGGCCAGGAGGAGGTTGACCAGGAGGTCCGGTGACTTTGTGGGGCCGCGGATAGGGAGTGCATAGAGAAGGAGGTGAGGGAAAAATTGCAGCCAGAAACGTAAGAGAATATTCATGAGGAGCCGGAATAGGGACTGCAGCCTGGCGCACTCCAAGTAAACGTGCGCCAGAGTCTCCCTAACGCCACAGAAGGGGCAGGTATACGGGACAGGGGTAAATCACGCCAAATACACGCCCGTGCTCACGGCCCCATGAAGGAGCCGCCAGCTGACATCCCCGGTGGGCGTCGGAATCAGGGTGGAATAGAGGCTGGCCCACCGGGGCTCCTCACCCTCTAGAGATAGCAGGAGGTCCCGCCTCCGGCGGTCAGGGCGGGACACGAAGGTGAAGAAGTGAAGGGTGTGGAGCACGAGCGTGTATAGGTGCTTCTGTGGCGCGGTTTGAAAGCGGACCGGCTGCAAGGTGTGCAGCCGGCTCACGGAAAAGGGGCAGGAAGCCGGTTGGGACCACGGGGCAGGGGCCCGATGAATAGGTCCGGAGGTCCTGGGGTGGAGGGTGGGTGGGGCATGCCCTCTCGCAGGACCCGGTCGAGGTAAACCTGAGCAGTGGGTGGCAAAGCGGGCCTCACCTCCTGGAGTACGCGCCGGGGAGTACAAGGCCTGGAGAGCCCCATGCACCGAGCGAGCGTCAGGTGATCCAGCCAGTCTCCCTGGTCGTAGTCCAGGAGGTCTCCGACTCTGGTGACTTCTGCCAGGACCAACCTCTGGCGCACCGAAGGGGACTCTGCCACATGCAGACGGAGCTGGGGGTTGTGTAGCAGGGGCTCCGCGAGGAGATCTGGCCCCTCAGTGGCCGCCACGGACCTGGTTGTTGAGAACAGTTTCCAGGTCCGGAGGAGGTCCTGGTAGAAGACCGGCAGCCCGGAGAGGTCTCGCGGAAGACCTCTCGGATGGAGATAAAGGAGCTGCCGGTCGTATCGGAGCTCTCGGAAGCGGCGTAGGAAGGTATGCGCCAGTACGCTCCATGCCAGACTACCTGCACCATAAAGGAGCCTCTGCTGCCCTCCGTCCTCCCGGGGCAGGTGGAGAACCCCTGCAGAGACCCAGTGCAGTCCTGACCAAAAGAACTCCAGGATCAACTTCCATAGGTTGGCCAGGAAAACCGCGGCCGGGACCAGGGTGTTGAGCCGGTGCCAGAGCATGGACAGGACTAGTTGATTGATCACCAGTGCCCTCCCTCGAAGGGAGAGGCACCGGAGTAGTCCTGTCCATCTCCGGAGCCGCTTGGTCACCCTGCCGTCTAAACTGTGCCAGTTCTCCGGCGGAGACGGATGCGTGGCGGAAAGGTAAACGCCGAGATACAGCAGCGGACCCGCGCTCCACCTGATGGCCTGAAGCGCGGGTGGGAGGGAGCTCGCCTGCCACCCGTCCCCGACCACCAGGCCAGAGCTCTTGACCCAGATGACCCAGGCGGAGGAGGCTGCCAAGTACATGGTCTGGCAAGCCTCCCGGACCACGAGGAGCATGTCTTCGGCGTATGCCGACAGGGCCAGCCGCAGCCCCGGTTCTTGAAGCACCAACCCCGTCAGCCTCCGGCGGAGGAGAAAGAGAAAGGGCTTGGTCGCCAGAGCATACAGCTGGCCTAAGAGGGGCACCCCTGCCGCACTCCTCGCCCGAAGCTGACCGGCTCGGTCAGGGTCCAGTTGAGCCTGACCAGACACTCTGTGGAAGCGAACAGCGCCTGCAGAAAGCCCACGAACTGGGGTCCGAAGCCAAACACTCACAGAGTGCCCAGGATGTACCTGTGATCCACCCTGTTGAACGCCTTCTCCTGATCCAGGGACAGGAGGGCGAACGACAGACCATCCCTACGCCCCAGCTCCAGGAGGTCCTGGACCAGATACAGGTTGTCGAAGATGGTACGGCTTGGGAGGGTGTAGGTCTGGTCTGGGTGGACCACGTCCGCCAGCACGGACCCCAGCCGCAGCGAGATGGCCTTCGCTACGACCTTATAGTCCGTGCTGAGGAGCGAGACGGGATGCCAATTCCGTAAATCGCGGAGGTCCCCCTTCTTTGGCAATAAGGCAAGCACGGCTCGCCTGCACGACAGAGGGAGGACCCTTCTCTGCAAGAACTCGGCCCAGACGGTGACAAGGTCCGGGCCGAGGACGTCCCAGAACACGCGGTAGAACTCCACAGTCAGCCCGTCCAGTCCCGGGGATTTATTAGTGGGCATGAGACGGAGGGCTTCCGAGAACTCAGCCAGAGAGAGGAGCAGCTCTAGCTGGTCCCGGTTGCCTGCGCTGACCGTAGGGAGTTCATCCCAGAGCACTTTGCAAGCGTTAGGATCGGTCGGATCTGGGGAGAAAAGGCTTGCGTAGAAGGTCCTGGTCCTCCCGCACATCTCCGCCGGATCCGTGAGGGGGGTGCCTTCCTCTGCCAGAAGGCAGGTGATGTGTTTCTTGCCCCCCCCCCCCTTTTTCTCCAGGGCATAGAAGCGGGAGCCACGATCCATCTCCCGAAGGAGACAGATGCGGGATCGAACAAAGGCACCCCTGGCCCGACGGTCTTCGAGGGCCCGGAGCTCCTCCCGCTTCTCCCAGCACGCCCCGCAGAGGGATGGATCCTTGGGGCTGGCAGCCAGACGCCTCTCCAGCTCTAAGATCTCCCGTTCCAACTGCTCTACAGTCGCATCCCTCTGCCAGCTGGGGCCCCAGGTGTAGTCACGGCAGAAGAGCCGGGCGCACACCTTCCCTAGGTCCCACCATCACCGTGCCGAGGGAAAGGCGTGCCGCTGCCCTCGCCAGGCCAGCCAGAACTCCCGGAAGGACGCCACGAAGCCCACGTCCTCCAACAAGCTGTTGTTGAAATGCCAACAGGCCGGCCCCGGCCTCTCCGCGCAGAGAGAGGCCGTCACGATGGCTAGATGATGATCAGAGAATGGGGCCAGCCGGATGCTGGAGGAGTGGGCCCAGGAAAGATGGAAGTGTGACAAATAAATGTGGTTGAACCGGGAGTGGCGCGACCAACGGGCCTCCACCCAGACAAAGGTGAAGGTCTAGATGTCGTCCGGGTGTTGGTCGCGCCAGACATCCACCAGGGAGTGATGTTCGACTATCTCCCGGAGGACGTCCATGGCGGCCGGGCACTGCTCGGTCCCCGAGCGGTCCCGTTCCTCGAGGGTGTTGTTGAAGTCCCCGCCCAGGACCAGGCACTCGCGAGGATCCAAGGTGCCAAGGAAGGCGGACGCCTGCCGATAAAAACGCAGCTGTTCGAGGCCCAATGTCGGGGCATAGACGTTGACGAGATTGACCACGAGCCCCTCCATGCGGACCCGGAGGTGCAGCAGGTGACACCTACCCCATAAGTGAGTAGCGAGTCACGGAAGAGGCGGACCCGCTGGTAGGCTGCGGTGGCCTGCTTCCCGGTCCTTTTACCCTCCCCAAAGAGGGTCCTCGCAGCCCGGATAATTTGATGGAAATCCCCCCATGGCTGAGGAGCGAGCTGCTCTTTGTTACGGGAATCCTGGACATCCTCAAGGACCTCCAGCAGCTCCTCTCGCAGCGTATGGGGGGCTGGGGTCACTGGCCCCTGGCCGTCCTCCGACGGGGCCAATGGCACAGCCCCGTGGCCCACCAAGACAGGCAGGCAAGGGAAGGACCCCTGACATGGCGTCCAATGGACTGGCGCCTCAGGGCCCGCCTCAGACTTCAGCTCAATGGGGGGCGGCGGAAGGAGAAGAGCAGCCCCTGGTGGGTCGGGACAGGGAAACACAAAGGCCGCTCCCTGGGTGTCAGCCTCCGGGAAGAGGAAGGAAACAGTCCCAGGGACGGCAATAGCATCACAGGAGGTGGAGGGGAGTGGGACGGGGTCGGCAACAGGGGCAGGGCAGGGATCAGGCATAGGGGCAGGGCAGGGATCAGGAGTAGAGTCAGGGAGAGGGACAGAGGCAAGATCCTGAAACTCATTAACTGGGCCGCCGGAAGGTGGCCCCTCTCGGTTCGGCTCAGGAATCCGGGGGGTGGAAAGGGGACCCTCAATGCCGCCGTGCTCAGGCTCTATGGCTGATGTGGCAGCCACGGCATCGGGAGGTGGGCAGACTTCAGCAGGGTCCCCACCCGGGAAGGAGGTCGGTTGCCCCACACCTACGAGGGGTACCCCATGTGATTCGGGTCCCGGTCGCATGGCACCGGCCGTCGCCTCAGTAGGCTCGGTGGCCGTCAGCGGGGTGCCACCTACAGCCGGGCAAATGGAAGAGCCCAGGGAATCCTCAGAGGCGGGAGCAGAAGAAGCGGTCAAGGGGAGGGAACATGGGGAGAGGGGGGCCGGGATGAGGTCACTTAAATCGAGGCCCACTGGCAGAGGGTCGTCCTCCCGCTGGGTGACCGGGGTCAGACCCAGGGCCTTGATTTCCTCATAAATGGAGAGCAGATCACAGTCCACCACCCCGGGGTTGTCCCTGCCGGCACCAGAAGCGAAGCTCACTTTGTGGCTCGCAGGGGCGTCAACTGGTGAGGGGGCAGGAGGGGCTCCATCGGGGGCCTCCGAGGGAAGGGACTCCAATGGAGGGGCGGTACTACCCTCCGGTGCTGCCACGTCTTTCCCAGCCGGTACCGGCGGACAAGTTCCACTCGGGGGCAAGGCGGAAGGCCCGGCATCGGTGCCCCCCTTCCTGGTCTTCCGGTTTGGTGGCGTGAGGCGCAAGGCTTACAGGAGTCATGGGGCTCTTTTGGTTAATGGTGGTTGAAGATGTGGTAGTCAGTTATGTGACTCCGGAGCCACTGGGTAAGACATTGTGAGGTACTCAGATACTATGGCGATGGGGCCACATTAGTACCAGAGGTAGAGCAGGAACTTCTCCCTACCACTGCTAGCCCTTCCCTGGGTTTTGGCCCCTTCTTTCCACCTATTTCCCTCACGTCTCCCTCTTTTCCGAATGGCGCTGGCTGTATTTCTTCTGAGTCCCCAGGATTCTCTCCCCTCGCCCCACCTCCTCTGGAGGGATTCCTGTTTTACAGGCTCATCTAAGCACTTCCATATCTTTAATTTAATTACCAGCCCTTTCTTATCTTAATCACCCTGCCTCTCTTAGTAAACACAATACTGACCCCCTGCTCCAGGGGCAGGAGCCGGGAGAAGCACCTCTCTGCAGAACTCATATTCCACACGAATACCCTGCAGAGAAGAGCTCCACCGGAGAGCCCACCTCCTGTACGAAAGTGGGGGGGCGGGGCAGGGCAGGAATCCATCCCTGCCCCTCACCCCCACCCCCCCGCCGACATGGCGCTACTGGTCTAGACGTCAGAGAATCCACATGGGAGAGTCCCAGGGGAGTGAGAGACGAAACTGTGGGTCCTGCCCTTTGAGGTTAAAGGACCTGGGTGAGCTGTGTTTGGTTTGACTGGGTCACTGAGGGCCATGTGGCTGGGACACCTGGGTCTCTCAGAGCAGGTGTGTGAAGTGAATGGGGTTAAACCGGCCTTGCTAGAACCGACCTTGGAGCTGCTGATCTTCCACCTGGACCTGGACGCTGACAATAGTGGAGAGATCCTCTTCCAGGCCTTACTGCCCCACCCCTATCTCCCTGCCCTGGTGGCAGAGGGCCGCTCACCAGAGGTCGGTCCTAGCTGGTGTCAGTCTAAGACCTTCTGGAGACAGGGTACCAGGACTGGAGAGCACAACACTGCTTGTACGTCTCCCACATCTGTGGCCCCATTGTTGAGTAAGATAACTCTGCCCTTGGACCGTGGGCAGAGACCGTAGCTAGTGAGACAGGGCAGCCCTGCCATGCACAGAGTTCATAGACGATGGTTATGATTAGTAGGTGGATGCCATTGTTTATGGGTGGGAAAATGAGAAAAGTTTGCTTAGAGACAGGTGTATTTTGAAGTTTGTGAATACACAGGGGGTTGGTTTGCCTTGGAGCATAGAGGGCAGGAGAGACGGGAATTGGTTTGTTCCTCAGCCATTGAAGGACAGCAAGCAAGGGACCCCCAGCCTTGTGATTCGGAGGGCCCCTGGTGGCAAGAACAGAGCTAGGATTAAGGTAAACCATATAGAGCAGGTTTTTACTATTGTGTATATATGCTACAGTATCACTTAGTAAACAACGTGTGTTTTATGGAGCGGTTCTCCTAGGCCAGGTCTACACTGTGGGGGCGGGGTCGACCTAAGATACGCAACTTCAGCTATGCGAATAGAATAAAAACAAGAAACTGCACCAAGATTTACAAGCCTCTGCTGCAGAAGCAGAGAAATGAAAATGTTTGTCCATTAGCACCCAAACCCAGCTAGATGCCCTTAAGGATGGGTACAGAGCATTAAAGCAACACTCTCAAATCTTACAGGAGCATACAAAAGAGAAGGAGAAAATTGAAAAAGAAAATCAGGTATTACAGGGAATGGTCAAAAAGTTAACTTTAGAACAGGGGAGAGCCCCTATTGACCATAACCACTGTAAATCACTTATTAAACAACTGGAACAAAAATTGGGATTTGCAAATAGACAAATTGCAGCAGTAACTTCAGGAGAAAGGATATTTGAGACCCCAGATGGGGCAGACTTTTTAGACCCCTCTGGAGATTGGGAAGGGGATATTTGAGTAGATTCCTCCTCCCAGAGCCAAAATGCCATTTCAACAATAACAAAGAGAACAGTCACCACCACGAGGGAGGGTGGTGGGAGTGAAACAGTAACAACAGTGCCTGTTTCTGCCGCCGATCTCCAGGCCACGGCAAAGTGGCTGGGGATTTTAAAATGGGAATTTTTTTCTAGATGGAGTGTAAATGCCCTTTTACTGGGAGAGAGGGAGGATTTAAACTCTCAAGAACTGCACCGCTTAATGAGCATTTGTGCAGCCCCAGATATGCGGGGGTTTATAGACAGGTTCAGGATTGGTGGGGATTACCAGCTAATGGATGTTCTGACAACATTTGCAGAACTAATGGGCAGGCGTAATTTCGTGGCCCGAGCCATGGCGATTTCACAGGAGACTGATGAGGGCCCCGAAACGTTTTTAACCCGATGGGGGCTCATGCAGATGATGGCTGGCTTAGTTACACGTGATAGGGCCACTAAACTGGACCTGGTGCCATTCAGTGTAGACGCTTTAAGAGAATGCGCTGCCTCCTTACAACCATTGTATGCAGTGAGGCCGGGAGTGTGGCAACCCGGCCAGCCTGCCACATTACGAGAACTAAGAGACATGGTCCGGCAAATAGTTACATATTCCGGTCCTGCCCCTACCATAAAAAAAGAATGAGCGGCGTATGTTACAGCATTAGAGCCCTCAGTTACTTACGCTAATGAAAGCGGCAATAAAGGCATAACTGTGGTACGGGGGGGACACACTAGAGGTAGATCTCAGGGTAGAGGGTATCATAGAGGAAGACAAAGGGATAATTCGTACCCAGACCTCCAGAAATTTAAAACAGACACCCCAGCTCCAGGCAAGGAAGAGTTAACTGAAAGACGCTCGCCGCATGGCCTGGAAGGTGTTAATGCAACATGGGGCAGATAGAGAGAAGTGGGATGGGCCACCCACACGGAACTTATTGGCAGAAGCTTTTAAACTTCAGATGCTTTCTAAAGAGGGGAGAGTAGCGAGCATACTAACGCCGACAGCTCCTCTCCCTCCCCCTACTCCGTCTGTATTTACGGACCCCCTCCCATTCCCAGGAGATGCAGTATAGGGAGACCCTCTGGATATTGAACCTCCTCCATATGTAGGAGCACCACGCTGGAGGTTCATCAGTAAAATCGCGTGGGACCCCGTAGGTCGACCATGTATTTATATCCAGCAGGGCACACGTGCTCCTACATTGGCTTTAATTGACACAGAAGCTGCAGTCTCGCTAATTAAAACTCAGCCACCAGCCGGCACTAGAATCAAACAAGTCACACTGCAGTCCTTTCAAGGGAAGCCCAGTACAGGATGGGAGTGGGCAGGAGGGCCTTTCTCCGTGCAAGGGTTTCGAACCCACGGAGATCTGATCCAGACCCCAGACATGACAAATGAAATGATTCTAGGCACAGACTGGTTATTTAAAAATTGCATAATGATTGATTTACCACGGGGCACTTTATGGAAACTGGATATCTCCCCTCCCCATAAGGGAAAAGTGGAGCAGAGGAGCCCTCTAACCAAAGGGGGACCAGTAGCCGCCACCACAATAACTCAGCAAGCTGAGGTGTAGCGCTCAAAATTCCCCACTGTCTGGACTCAAAAAGAAAACTGACTGTGGGAAAATACAGGCGTGTGTAAAAATCATTGGGGATTTGGTACCCCCTCAAAAACAATACCCCTATCCCAAGGAGGCTGAAACACAGTTACAGCAAACAGTCCAGGACTTAGAACAGCAGGGGGTCATTCGAAAAACAAACTCCCCTTTTAACTCTCCCGTCTGGCCAGTCCTCAAGGCAGACGGCAAATCTTGGCGTTTAACTATTGACTACAGGCGTGTTAACAAAGGCACAATCCCTATGGCCCCTATAGTAGCTGATAAGACCCAGGTAACTCAAAAGGTGCAGGCTACTTCAAAGTATTTGTCAGTCATTGATCTGGCTAATTGCTTCTTTGCCATCCCATTGCACCCAGACTCACAGGATAGATTTGCCTTCACGGTAAATGGGCAGCAATGGGCATTCCAGCGTCTACCCCAAGGATTTCATAATAGCCCAGCTATAGCTCACAAACATGTAATAGATATGCTGGACCGCCTTAGCCCACAAGACCGGTCCTTTGTGTTTTCTTATGTAGATGATATTTTAATTTTGGGGGAAACTGAGGCACAGGTACAACGGTTAACTGAAAATGTTTTGGCTCTGATTCAAGAGACTGGTTTTAAGGTTAGCTTAGAAAAAGCCCAGTAGGTCCAGTCTCAAGTGACTTATCTAGGCATTGTTATAGGAAAGGAAGGGAGGCAGGTAGACCAACGAAAAGTAAGAGCCCTGATCGAAATGCCTGCTCCTGCTGACCAACATTCCCTACGGGTCTTGTTGGGAGGGTTTAATTTTCTAAGACCTCATATTTACAGATATGCTGAGATTACACTGCCCTTGTGGAAACTGCTTAAGAAAAAGGTAAAGTGGGAGTGGGGGTCAGAGCAAGACGAGGCTCTAAGGGTGCTTAAACAAAAAGCCCTGACAGCCCTGCTCTGAGATTCCCAGAGGAGTGCCAGCCGTTTGTAATCCGACTCGCGGCTAACGACCTGGCATTAGAAGCTACTCTCCTCCAGAAGAATGAGGAAGATAGATTCCTAAGCTACCGGTACCAGTTTAAGAAGTTGCAGGGGCCAGAAATGAATTTTGATCCCTGTGAGAGGGAATGTTTGGCAGCGGTGTGGGCAGTCCAGTCCTTTGAACCCCTCACGGGGACGGCTCCCCTGACCATCCAAAGTACCCACACCCCTTTAAAGTACATTCTGTCTGGGAAACTGGTTGGGGGCAAGGTCTCAAACACACGCATGGCTCAGTGGACCCTCACCTTGACAAACAGAGGAGTCACCACCGAGACCGTGTCCAGACCTGACCTGTTGACTCACGCTCTGATTGAAAAGGGGAATAAACATGACTGCCCCGAGGTTACATTCGAGCAAAGAATAGCCCCGAGACAGGCACCCCCCTTGGAGGAACTAGATACCATTGGGATAGAGGGACACGTGTGGTTCACAGATGGGAGCTCAATGGTGATTAAAGGCATAAGGAAAATTAAATATGCAGCAATTAACTTAGAAGAGGAAATACTGCAGGGATATTTGGATCATGGGTCAGCCCAGCATGCTGAACTCCATGCCATATATCAGGTACTGCACCAATACAAGGACAACCCCAGACCTGTGTGTATCTATGCAGATAGTGATTTCTGTGTCAAGGGAATACAATACTGGGTGCATGACTGGGAAAGAAATGGGTGGAAGGCAGCAGATGGGAAAAGCATTGCGTACGTAGAGGAGTGGAAATGGATTTACCAATGGGTAACAACATCCTGGCTGTTTAAAGGTCAGGCATGTAAAGGCACACAGCAGACAGGACACTCCAGAGGCTTTTTGGAATAATAAAGTAGATGGTATAGCACGGCAGTATGATATAGCTGCAGTAGTAACTAGAAGTCAGGCGGGAAAGGTAATGGGGGATCCGCAGTCAATTGATTAACTTAATGACGATAACTGTTCAAATTCCCCAATCAGAACCCCAGGAAAGATAGAAAAACAGGAACTGGTTAATGTTGCACATCAGTTCATGCATGAGGGAGTGGAAGGGACGCTAAGCAGGCTAAGAGAGGTAGCCCAGTGGAAAGGTATGGAAGATGATGTTAAAACTTGGGTTCAAAATTGCATCAGATGTGCTTGGGATAAAGCCGGGCCACCACATTACCAGCCCCTTATGCACCAGAGACGAGTAGGTCCCTGGCACAGAATACAAATTGATTACATAGACAAATTGCCACGGAGCCAAGAGGGATTCCAGTATCTACTGGTAATCATAGAGGCCTTCTCTGGTTGGGTAGAGGCATTCCCCACGAGAAGAAACACCACCACAGAAGCTGCCAAAAAGTTATTTACTGAGGTGGTCTGTCGTTATGGAACTCCGGAGAGAATGGATTCAGACAAGGGAGGGGCATTTGTAGGGGAAATGTTTACTAGCTTGTTACAAGCCTTAGGTATTCAACAAAAATTTCACATCCCCTATCGCCCTCAATCATCCGGGCAAGTGGAGCGAATGAATCGCACTATTGAAGAAGCCCTAAGGAAAGTGGTGAGTACTTCTGGGAAAAATTGGCCAGAGAAGCTGCCTTTAATTCTGGCTGCCATCAGTAGTAGCAACCGGCTGAAAACAAAGATACAGCCATTTCAAATTGTATTTGGACAGCCGATGAAGCTGATGATTGATCCCACACAGATGGGTTTAGGATCAGGGGAAATAGATGTGGTAACACCACAGCATGGTTATTTGCAGTGGCTCAAACAATTACAGGAGGACAAATTAACCTTGCAATACCGGATTAATGAGGCCATTGATAAAATGAATAACAGACTCCATAAGCAGAATGCTGGTAACTCCCACCTCTGGGACCCTGGAGATCTGGTCATGTATTTAAAATTGGGTAGAAGGGAGCATAATTTGGAATCAAAATGGATAGGTCCATATTCCATTGCAGACTGGCTTAGCCCTTTGGTGTACCGAACAGATAAAGAGGGAAAGTTAAAATGGGCTCATATCTGGCAACTACAATTGTTTTCCTAAGCTACAGATGCCAACATTACTAACAAACCAGCAGATGGCGCTCAAGGCATGGAGCATTTGGATTCCAGTAACTTTGATGGTGATTCAGGCGCTGGAGACAGAACAACAACCGGACACTCTGGCAGAGACCACGCAGGGTCGGCTGTGGTGGGAGCTCTGTGCTCATTTGTTTCTAAGCTTCTATCTTTCAGCCTCCAAACTGGAACATCAGGAGAGCTGGGACCCGCTGAAGAGTTATAAAAATACCCATAGGCGTGCGCAGCACATTTCATTAGGGTGTGCACCCCGGGAATTTTATTTATGTATTTATTTTTTAAAGGCAAACATGTATTGAATACTCAATCATAAAGGACATCCGTTTGTTTGAGGAATAAAAATAAAGAAACTAAAACTAAACTTAATTTTTTTTTAAATTAACAACTAAACTTTACTTAAAAATACAAACTTAAAAAATGAGACACAAAATACCAAATTTTTGCTGTAGTGAGACCAGGCGTATACAAAGCTAGTCAGTTTTCATGTATATGAGATTATATGAGAAATGAAAATGAGCTTGCTTTGGGATTTTACAAGGCACTTATATCATTTAAACACATTTGGTACCCTGAGTAATAACAACACTTCTTGCAAATCACATCAATAGCGATCTCATGGTTCCCTTCCTTCACCCCATTGCAAAGGCGCAGGTGTTATTGCTGGCTGCCCTAGGGCTGCAGAAAACCCTAGGCTATGGGCAAAACATATGGAAAGAAGAGGATCAATGTATACAGAGGGCTGAAGGGGGACTCCCATAGTGCATTAATTAACACTTAATAAATACATCAAAATTAAATACTTTACAGAGATAAGAACCTCTAATAACAACTTTACTTCATGAGAAGCTCCAGAGAAAGAAGACCCAGGGAGAATAATGGTAGGGTGAATCCCAGGGAGACCAAAGGGGCTGGTAGAGGGCGCAGACAGAGAAAAAGGGTAGAAGCAGAATGGCTGGCCCAGTCTTCTACATCTCCCCTGTGGGTGGAGACACTGATCTCTATCACTGTCAGAGGGAACAATAGAATGGACTGCCCAGAAGAATGAATGACTTGAGGGGAATTTCCTGAAAGGACGCTTACCCTTCCAGAGCTTTTCTAGCTCTCTGACATTTACATTTCTAGAGGGTGGTTTGGCCCCACAGACATAAAAATCTGCACATCTTCCATGTGGTTTTGGACCAATGGAAAAAACCAGGTACAATTCAAGTGCCTTAAAATTCTCAGTGAAACTGAGTTAACATAAATAAGCTTATGAACAATCAGAAAATATACTCCTCGAGTGAAACCTATAACTGGACCTCTTTGCAAAGAAATTGTACGTTTTGTTACAGGAAAAGCCACAAACTGTCTGGAAAGGGAGAGTAGATTAAATTACTTGCCTCAGTGACATTAAATACCCAGAGAATTGCTGTGATGAGGATGAGCGGGGTTTGCTCACCTGTGGGGCCCCCTCCCCGTGCTGGGGAGGCACTGGCACAGCCGAGCAGGTCTGCATCTGCAAGCAGGCCCCTGCCTCAGGTGCAGCTCCCATTGGCCTTGGTGGCCAACAGTCTGGGAGCCTCCTGGCCAATGAGCTGGGCGGGGGGGGGGGGGGAGGCAAAGGGGAAGATTGTAGGGAGCTTGAGAGCAGGGGAGGTGAGAGGAGGGGAGCTGTCTCTGGAGACACAAAGGGGGGGCTCTCTGGAGAGGGATGATGGGGCACACGGGCTGGTGGGAATCTTCGGGGGGGCAGAGGGTTGTGTGAGTCTCTGTGGGGGGGGGTGTGATGGACAGAGCCAGCTGCAGCCTGGGTCTGGTCTGTGGGGTAAGGGAGTGTTGCTATACCCCTCCCCCCGAGGAAGTCCTCTCTGTACTGTGTATTTTATGCCAGCCCCCAGGTGCACATCACTGCTCCTTTCTCCTGCCCCCAGCTCCATCTGTTTGTCTGCCCCCTCTAGGGTGACCAGATGTGCCGATTTTATAGGGACAGTCCCGATTTTTGCGTCTTTTTCTTAAATTGGCTCCTATTACCCCCCACCCCATCTGATCGTGACAGATTCCTGCTTCTCTCTCTGTCTGCAGCTCCCTCCCCCTCCCTGCTGGGGAGCTCAGGCACTGCCCCCCCCCCCACAGCTCCCATTGGCCAGGTTCCTGGCCAATCTGCTGGGAACTGGGTCAGCCCTGGGAGTGGGGAGGCGGCAGCGTGTGGAGCAGCCCTGCCTCTGCTACAGGGATGCGGGGAACGGGGGCGCTGCTCCCGAGGTGAGAGCCCCCCCCCGCCCCCAAACCGTGGAGCATGGGTTTGCTCCCTGTCCCCTCCTGACTGCCTCCGCCTCCCACTCCACCCCCCGCACCCCCAACCATGCGGTTCCAGCAGCGTTTGACTCAGCGTGGAGCCAGACACTGCCCTGCACAGGAGCACGCAGCCCCGCCCCCTCCCCAGCATTAGGGTGTGCACGTGCACCAGCAGCACATAGCGTGCGCACGCCTATGAACATACCATGGTTATAGTGTCATGACACAGTCTGTGTTACATGTTCTGTGTCTGTCTCTGGTGGGTGTCCTGTGCCAGCATTTGGTCCAGAGAGAGGGGATACTACACTAGACGGGGTAAATGCCTTTTCCTCTCTCTACTTCCCTCATCTCCAACCAAGTTGGTCCGAAGACTTTGGTCCTACAAAACCTTATTTGTTCTGTGCTTAAGGAGGTCCTGACCTCAGTAACTTTTATTCTTAGATGGCTATTGCAGCATCAAACTTTGGCCTCATTTTGTTTGTCAATGTATCCAATTATTGTAATGGTGATGGTTTTATTGTATTCCCAATTATTATGATTATGATTGTTGGCATTTGTGAGTATGTTATATCTAGTGTTTAGTCAATTGTAATGGTTTTAGTTATAGTCACCTGGTTATAATTGTTTGGTGCTGATGTGGGCTTGATCTGCAAAATTTGTGTTCAGGTTGGAACATCCAGTGACTTCTCTAAGTGCAAGAAATGAGAAGACGGATGGAAGTTGGACTACATGAAGAGGCATTTATCAAGCAAAGTCATGAATCTGTTTGTACATATTCTTAGAAGGATAAATTTTCACCCATTGGGATTTGATTTGTGAAGTATTCTATTAGAAACCACTAATGACAGACAGAAGAGACTGGAACTGATAGGAAGACAATGTTCAAAGCCAGAAGAAATAAAAGCTATCACAGACAATGTTCTGTTTGCAGTACAAATGAACATCTCCATGAACTCCATGCAAAATATAAATAATCACATGGCAAAAGTATCTGTATGTACCAGTGAGTTGACATAGCAAAAACTATGCTTTCAAGTTTTGGAGTCACTCAAAAGTGTTTTCAGAAATCACGTCAGAGATTCGCCTGTCTTCCTATCATACACTTAATAGAAATATCTGTGTTTTCATCAGTACTAACAAGATGCTTATAATTTACTTTAAGTTCGGAGATGCAGTATCTGCAGTGGATAAGTGTGTTTGGTGGAATTATTAAATTACCTGCTTGTAATGCGCCAGCTATAGAGCTGCTATCAAAGATTTCTACATTCTGAATAAGCTGGATGTGATGAAAATGGTGATGTCGACTTCAGATTACAGCCCTGTCTACTGGTGCTGAGGGATGCAGGGTTTGCTCACTGCACCTAGATGGGCTAGCGGCCAGGGCGGCTCTGTGTTGGGAGGGAACTGGCAGCTGAGGGGAGCTAGTCAATTTTGGCCAGCACAGCCCAGAAAGGTTGGGCAGAAGAAGTCACTGACCGGTGACAGTGTAGGGAGGGCAGAGGAGATGGAGTAGGGAAGCAGCTTTGAAAGGACAATAGAGAGGGCATTGAAACAGGTCCTGTTGGACTTTTACCCAGAAGGGATCTGATTGGGATGGATATCTAGAACACGTGTGGGGCTCGGCCCGGAGGGTGGAGTTGCCGAAACCCACCTGAGACACTTCTGACAGGGGCACCGCAGAGCAAGAGAGGGGCAAGACATACCGGCCAGGGGGCACTCGCGTGAGGTGAGTGGCACCCCGTTACACTCCTGATGAACAGTACAATCTGCCAGCGGAGGGGAAAACCTGAGGGACCCAAACATAAAGACATCGCTGGACTCTGCCCCACGTGCAGTCTCTGTGGCAACAGTGGATGATCCAATCGCTGAATTGGTTGAGACCTCCTGGACTACGATCAGGGAGACTGGCTGGATCCCCTGTCACTCACTCGGTGCATGGGGCTCTCCAGGCCTCATATTCCCTGGCGCGTACTTGAGAAGGTGAGAGCCGCTTTACCGCCTACTGCTCGGGTTTTCCTTGACCGGGACCTGCAGGAAGGCACTCCCTGCCTACCCTACTCCCCGGGCTCCTGCCCTGAGGAGGTACCCGGCCATCCCAGCCCTTTACCGCGAGCCCGCTACACGAATTGGAGCCAGTTCAGACATCTGTACATGCTCGTGCTCCACACTCTTCACATCCTCACCCTCGTGTCCTGCCCCGGCACGAAGTGGCGGGACCTCCTGCTACCTCTGGAGGGTGAGGAGCCCCGGTGGGCCGGCCTATATTCCACCCTGGTCCCGAGGCCCGCCAGGGACATCAGCCGGAGGCTCATTCAAGGAGCTGTAAGCACGGGCACTGTTCACTCCCCGCCACTGTTCCCTCTAAGCTGTGCGTGTGCGCGCGCGCACAGAGATTCTAAACCCTGCATGCATGGGGAAACACCGCGCACACATTTGTCGGGACGCCTAGGCTTTGATCGCTCTAAAAGCACTCGGGACGGGGTAGGTTCCATGCCCCGCTTAGGGCGGGGGGGGTGGTGGCAGCGCGCGACAACTCCATGCCCGTGTCCCGCTCGTGATGTTTTACCATTTTCCCGCAGGTTTTTGCCGCAGATACATGGACATGATCAGAGCTATGCACAAACTTCCAGTATCCTGATCTGAAAGATCTCCTGTTTGCCCTTTTGCCGAGTCTCGCTGCTAAACGCATTGAAATAGTAGCCATACAATAAAAGTATTAATTTTAAATAAACCAATCTGGTAAAAAAAATCAATCCCAAAATGTCACTATCTAAAGCATAAAAGAACAGCGACTTCATTTAAATCTGGATGGCTGGATGAGAATATAGAGACGGTTACACCACAGTCACATAGTGTAATGCCTGTTAAACTTCGTGAAATATTCACATATGATGAGGACAACAGAGTGGTTTGTGTATATTGTCAAGATGCCAGAGCTCCGCGAGGATTTTCAATGGGAAGAATGTGGAACGATGTATGGAAGTTGGATTTCTTAAAGTGTCATCTGTCAAATAAGTCTCATATAGATGGTGTAACAAGACTTAGACACAAGAACCCTTCCTTACGGAGCGAATTGCTTAGCATGATTCTTGAAAGTCCAGCTGAAAAGAAGAGGAGGCAAATTAATCATGAACGCATGCGCTCAAACCCAGAAGAAATCAAGGTACTTATTGACAATGTGTTGTTGGCTATTAAAATGAACAGCTCAATGGTTTCTGTTCAGGATATTAATGACCATGTGGAAAAGCATATGCACATACCAGCAAGCTGAAGAAGTAAAAATTATGCTTTTGAATTTCTTGAAATTATCAACTGCATTGTCCAAAATGACCTCATGCATGAAATAGCATCGGCAATGTTTCATACTGTAGCTGTTGATGAAAGCACTAATATATCCATTAACAGATACTTGATACTCTACTTTAAATATAGATCCATAAATTCTGAAGACTATAAAACTTCGTTTGGTGGACTATTACGACTGCAAGAATGTGATGCTGTTTCAATAGTGTCTGCAATCAAAGAGTTTTATAAAAAACACCAACTTGATCTAATGAAAATGGTGATGTTCACATCTGATGGTGCCTCCGTGATGTTGGGCAAACTCAATGGTGTGACGGCTCAGCTGAAACATGATATTCCACACTTAGTCCAGCAACATTGTGTTGTACACCGGGAAGACTTGGGGATTTCCGATGCATGGAAAGAGGTCAAGCTGATAAGAGACATCGAAACCTTAATGAGAACTGTCTACACAGTGTTCTGTCGATCATCCAGGAGAAAATGCAAATTTCAGGAAATAGTGGATGCTTCTGAATGCAGAGTCAGTGGCTTTCAGGCCACCCAATGAAGTGTGCTGGTTATCTAGGCACTTTGCACTTCGAGCAATTATTCACAACTATAATCCTCCTCTGGAATATTTTGAGCAAGACAAAGATACTGATCCAGTTTCTAAATACTGGCACAAAAAGCTGAATACCATAGAATACCGAGTAACATTAGAAGTTTTGATGATGTTTTGTCGGAGCTGGCATCACTATCCACGCTGCTCCAGAAACGGGGCCTTCCATCTCTTGAAGCATTTCACCTTGCCCCAGGTAAACTGAACAAGATCAGAAGACAGTACCATGAGGATTCAGTCTTATGGAGTGACAAAGTTAAGGTTCTCTTAGATATGAGCTCTCAAGAAAATAATTAAGTTAATACCAGTTCCATAATAACTTTCATAAACATCTTGTGTGCACATTTGGCAGACAGGTTTCCAGAGGATTAAGTCCAGGAGTGATCTGTTTTTGAATGCGAAGCAATAGTTAAGTGTGACTTCAATTTTGGAATTCATCAGGTCAAATCCCTAGGTTCAAAATACAAAGACTTTCTTGCTGAAGAGATTGTTATAGTCAGTCAGTCCAATGACTTCAAGTTTGCAGTAGCCGAAAGAATCAAAAGCCAATTGGTTTCAAGTTTCCCAGATACGGTGATATTTGCTCACCAGAACTAACAGTTTCAGGATCTTGCAAAGTTGATGGATACTGGAGGAACATTCCTAGCATCAAGTGCAGACTGTGAGCGTGGCTTTAGCTTAATGAACACTCTAAAAAACGAACTACGGAATCGTTTACAAGAGGATCATTTGGACATGCTGATGCGTATTAAGAGTTACCAGCTGGAGGGAGGACGGATAGATCTGGACAAAGTTTATATTGAATGGGGAAATCAAAAAGACCACAGGGAAAAACAGTGAAGTTAGTTTAGCAGTCTTTGACATTTCGACCAATAAGGAAATTAAAATGCATTTGTAATTACATATCTTATTCTTGGCTGATAATCATTTATTGATTTTTTTTTAGGAAAATTTGAAATTTAAACACAGACTTGTCTCGATTTGAAAACCCATATAAATTGACACAAATTGCAAATTAAAACTTTTTACATGTATAAGCATTTTACTCGCGTGGGCGCATTTGCCTCATGGCGAACAAATTTGACCTCTGCTTCAAAAATTTACACAGAAGAAATTTTTTGTGCGCACGGCCTGTCAAAAATAAGAGGGAACATTGCTTCCCGCCCAGACACCTGCCCCTTTTGCAGCATGAGGGAGACCCTGGAGCATGTATATCTGGAGTGTGCCAGGTTACAGCCCCTATTCTGGATATCCTATTACGTTTTTGGTTGCACTTTTCCCCTCACCTTCTCACCTATGCACTCCCTGTCCGTGGCCCCACAAAGTCGCGAGACCTTCTTGTCAATCTCCTCCTAGCTCTGAGAAAAATGGCCATCTACAAAACCAGGGAGAGGAGGTTGGCCAAAGGGGTTTCCTGCAACTGTGGGGCCTATTTCCGTTCCTCAGTCCATTCACGCATCCGGGCTGAGCTCCTCTGGGTGGCATCCGCTGGCTCCCTTGACATCTTCGAGTAGTGGGTTCTGTCCGGGGTTCTCTGCTTGGTGTCCCTGTCCGTTTCCCTTCGTTTAGCCCTGTGACCTCACTCCCGTCCCTGTCATATCTTTAGCTGTTCCCCATCATTAACTGAGATCCCGGACCTTGTGGATCTTCCCATTAGGCTGGGGGAGGTCCTTTAGCAGTGGGCAGGCTTCCACTTGCCCACTTCCAGAATCCCAGTAGGAACACTCTCCTGTAGCCATCTTGCCTGGCCCTGTCATAATTAGATAAATGTAAAACCTATGTGATAAATCCCAGGGAGAACTGGAAAATGGGTGATGAAAACTGACTATGTGCAGCCAGGACCATTTGAAAACTATTTGGGGGCAAGAAGAGACCCCTGGATTGGGGTTGGAGGCATCTCTCAAGGATAAATTGAGTGGAACGAGAGTTTGAGTAAGGCTCCTCTTAAACCTGCCCCAAAATTGTTGCTTATACAGACATTAAAAGGAGGCTCAATTAAAAGTAAATTATAAAATAACCTGGGTAAAATATATATTTAGATTAACTTGATGTTTTAGTTAGAAAAGTGGTTAAACATATTTACATTTTAAACAGAGTACTGCTGATGGGTGGTTTTATGCAAGGGGAAGAGGTGGAGGGCTTGCACTAACTAAGTTTAGTGTGCAAATACCTAATATGCTTATCCATAAATGGAGACGTCACATAGTATCCAGGGATGATTGGAGTGATTTATCTTTTGTGTATGCTGGTGAAAATTTAGTAGATAAGATTTTGATTTTTAGTGCGGCTACACCAAATCCTAAAAAATTGAGAGAGGCAGGATACATTAGATTGTGTAATTTGAAATGTCAGGGGATAGGTATTAAGTATTTTAAAGATAATACTTTTAGTAATTCAATTTAAAAAAAAGATCTAATAGGATTAAATCCTCATTTATTGCTGCATTACCGCTAAGGACCAATGTCTATATCCAGCTAGAGACACATTAGCAAAAGATAGACAGGGAATGGATGCTATGTGCACATGGTGTGGGAAGGTAAGAGAAAATATCACATATCCGGGCAATAAAAACCAAAAATGTAAAACCAAGAATGCATGGATTAGGAGACACAATAGGGTTGTCTCTGTGGTTATTGATAAAGTTAGTAGATTTGGATGGAAACCAATAGTGGAACCCCATTTTAGGAACCAAGATGGAAATTTATGTAAGCCAGATATAGTTTTTATAAAGGGGGGATATTGCGGTGGTGGTTAATGTAACTGTTCTTTGGGAAGACAACTCCAATAGTTTGGAAAAGGCTCACAGGGAGAAGGTTGCCTATTACGCCGAATTGGAAGAAGACATCAAGGAGATGTCCGAGAGTACAAAGGTCCACTTCTTTGGGCTTGTAATTGGGGCTCGTGGCAAGTGTTGTAAGAGCAATGATGATCTTTTAAAATTATTGGGAATTGAGAGAGGTAACTAAATTTAAGGAAAATCTATGTAGATTTGTTTTATATGCCACTATAGACACGATGGCTATGTTCAGTGACAAGTAGTGATCCCGGAGCTCCATTCTGTGCATCCTACTCGTAGCTAGATTTTAGTCATTTCTCCATATTTTAATGGAATATTGGTTGTCTGTACCTCTATATCCATTTGCTACATATTCATCTGCTCTATTATAGTATGGTTTTAAACTAGGATAGCAATCCCAGTTAAAAAGTATTCACTCGGTGCCCTGGGCGAGCCACCTTGAGAGAGAAAAAATCCTACAGAGGATGGAGCGGAGGTCCTTTTGGGTGGGTATTCACCAAGCAGTAAAGGACTACTGTGCCTCCTGCCCCAAGTACCAGTGCATCGGGCCAAAGGGGGTACCAAAGGCACCCCTCATCCCACTCCCTCTGGTGGGGGTACCATTCGAGTGCATTGGTCTGGACCTAGCAGGACCACTCAATAAAAGTGCATCCGGTCACAGCTACATCCTGGTGATTGTCGACTATGAGACTCAATACTCCAAGGGTGTTCCCTTGCGGTCAATCGTGGCCCCCAAAATTGCCTCTGAACCCATAAAGATTTTTGTCAAGATGGAGATTCCCCCGGGACATCCTTATGGACCAGGGTACCAAAGTATCGTCATGACTGATGGCCGAGTTGTGCCACCTATTGAATAGTCGGGCTCTCAAAACTTTGCTGTACCACCTTCTGACAGACAGGTTGGTAGAACGGTTCAATAAAACCCTGAGAACTATTTTGCACAAGTTCGAGGACAATGACTCGCAAGACTGGGATACATTGCTACCTGCCTTGCTGTTTGCTGTGTGAGAGGTCCCCCAACCCTCGACTGGCTTCTTCCTCCTTGAGCTCCCTTATGGCAGGCAAGCCCAAGGCATTCTAGACCTCATAAGGGAGGACGTGGAGGAACAGGAGACGCAGGTAAGGGCCCACTACATGCTACAACTACATGAGAGCTCCGGGCACTCGGGACCTTCTCTCAGGAAAATCTGCTATAGGCTCAGACACAAGCACAATGTACAACTAGGGGGCCAGATTGCACAGTTTCAAGCCAGAAGACCGGGTTCTACTGCTGCTACCTTGTAGTGAATCCAAGCTCCTGGCCAAATGGCAGGTCCCCTTTGAGGTCGTGCGACAGGTTGGGCCTGTGGATTACAAGATCAGTCATCGCCTTTTCCCCCCCAAGAACCCAAATTAGGGCCACTGGTTGGGGGTCCACTGGAGGCAGGACCTGTCCAAAGGAAGCCAAGCTCAACCCTGAGCAACGGCAGCAAGTTATACTAGCCTTCCTGGACATCTTATCAACCCGTCTGGGATGCAAAAGAGTCATGAGACATCATATTGTGACCAGACAGAAAGCGCGCGATAACCACCAGCCCCTCCTTAAGAAAATGTGGAAGGCCGTCCGGAAAGAATTGGAGGCTATGCTGAACTTGGGAATAACAGAGGAGTCACAGAGCGAGTGGCTGAGCCTGATTGTCTTGGTCTCAAGGCCAGACGGGTCCACTCATTTTTGCATTGACTTTTAGCAGGTCAAAGCCATCTCCCGGTTTGATGCCTAACCGATGCCAAAGGTAGATGAGCTCCTGGAGCAAATGGGAGGTGCCAAGTTCCTTTCAACACTGGACTTGACTAAGGACACTGGCAAATCCACGACACTCAACTCTGGAGCAAAAACAGCCTTTCCCCATGCCCTTCGGCCTGTACCAATTAGTAACTATGCCATTTGGACTACATGGCGCTGCAGCCACCTTCCAGCAGCGAATGGACCAGACTGCGCAACCATATAATCACTATGCGGCCGCCTATATCGATGACATGGTAATATACAGGGCCAGCTGGGAAGACCACCTTCAGCACCTCTCCAGTGTACTAAGGACCCTTAAGGATGTCAGGCTCATGGTGAACCCCAGTAAGTGTCACCTTGGGCACACAGAAGTGACATACATAAGGTACACGATGGGAGGGGAGAGCTATGTCCCCTAATACAGGGGTCTCCAAACTACGGCCCGCAGGCCGGATCCGGCCCGGGGCTTCCATTTGTCCGGCCCTGCAACCAACAGGGGAGAAGCAAACAGCTGAGTAGGCACGCCGAGGCGGCAGAGGGAGGGGCCGCCAGCAGCAGCTCACGTGGGTGGCGGGGGTAGCTCAGCTGAGCTGCGCAGAGGGGTGAGTGCCCCCAGGAGCCAGTGTCCCCTCCCAAAAGGGGAGCCAACTTAGGGGAGAGTCGTTGCTGCAGCCGAGCAGGCACGGACCCCTGCCTTAGAGTAAAAATACAAGCCAGATGCTTAATTACATCTCCAACTTACCATCATGCTATTTCCGAATTCTGACTGGTGACAAACGTATATTCGTTGTGTTTAAGTCTGTTGCTATTGGGGCAATTATGTTGGGAAAAGGACAGAAGAGAGAGAGGTGGATTCTGAATGTCGCCTCTTTAAAGAACAATGGAGTGTGGACTATTTCATTATCGCATCGGGCAATAACGCATTCTGTTTAATATGTAACAAACCTAAAGCATACAACATTTGTAGACATTATGAAACCATGCACTTGTCGAACTGCTGTCAATTTACGGGAAAGCTACGTTCAGATAAATCAGCATCCATGAAACGTGGCTTATTGTCAACAGTTTATACAGTACCATACTTCTCATTAATCCTAAAATGATATTTCTTTATTTTTGAATGTGACAGATTTTTTAATGTATTGACAAATAGTGTGATTTCACAGTACCTGCATCGATTAACTTTTATACCTGATTTAGAATTTAATGCAACACTGACACAGTGGAGTAGTGTTTTTTAAACGATTTTGCATATATCTGCATATATTTAATTTGACAGTTGCTTTGGCCCGCGAAGCCCCTTCAAAAATGTAATATGGCCCTCGTCTCAAAGTTTGGAGACCCCTGCCCGAATAGATAAGGTACAGACTCTACAAGACTGGCCCACCCTGATGTTGAAGAAACAGTCATGGAGGTTTCTCAGCCTGACCGTATACTACCATGGGTTTGTGCTAGACTTCAACACTGGCAGCCCCCCGACACACCTGACCAAAAATTTGCAGCCCCAGATGATCTAATGGTCCAAAGAATGTGAGGCGGCCTGCCAGGCCCCGAAGGAACACATGACCCAGGAACTGGTCCTGGCGCACCCTGACTTCGCAAGACCCTTCATCCTGCAAACGGACACCTAGTAGGTGGGGCTCGGTGCCGTATTGTCATGAGAAACCAAGAGAGAGGAACACCCGATCCTCTACTTAAGCGATTTGCTGTGCTGGCCTCCTACTTTAGCCCCAGACTGCACTAGGGTGACCCGTTACTCAACTATCGAAAAGGAGGCCTTGGCTTTCAAGTGGGCAGTGGATGCCCTATGGTACTATCTGCTAGGGAATACCTTCCTGCTAATCACTGACCATGTTCCCTGCCAATAGCTGAATAGTATGAACAATACCAACTCCCGGATCGTGTGGTGGTACCTCTCCCTTCTACCCTATGATTTGTAAGTGCTGCATCAACTCAGTAAGGTGCATGCTAACGCTGACTTCTCAAAATTGGGCCAGGAAGAAGAGGAGAATGGGTACCCACCAGGGGTCCTCTTAAGGGGGAGGGTTATGCGATGGAGTGTACTTGCCCTGCACCAGAGAAAGGGTTTAAGCCAGCATTCTTGGCAGCAGAACCACTGCCAAGCCTGCTTCCAGTATGCAGATTTTGGTTTAATTACTGTGAATGTGTTTATAATAGCAAATTGCGGGGATTTGGTTTGGGGGGGGGGGGTTATTCCATTTTGTGTGTGGTTTTTTTGTTTTTGGAATTTCCTGCCAGAGCGCGTGGCTGGCTCTCAGTTGTGCGATGGTCTGCTATATGAATGCAGAATGCTAAACACCTTTTAAAAACGCTTTCAGTTTTGCTTTCGCATCAGCTTGCTGTGCGTGCTGCTTCTTCAGCTTGCTTGCCGCTTTCCACGTGGTTGGTTCCTGGCTAACTGGCAATGGTACTTAGTGTGTGGTGTCCCTCAGCTCAGTCCGGACTGACCGCCGGCAAGGAAGGACCCCTGCCACAGGCTCCAGCCCAGGAGCAGCCAAAGCCCCAGACTGCAGGAGCCAGAGGACCAAGACACAGGCTGTGGACACCCAAGGGAGCGGGGCGGGGACACGTGTTTTGGTTGGATCCCCGCTGACTCAGTGGTGATCACACTTACTACCCCTGACAGGGCCCTGGGCCAGGACCTGGTTGAGCAGGGAGGGTCCGGATTCCCTTATCCCATGCAACCACCCAGCTCTAGGTGATGGCCTACTCCTCCTACTGGCTACCAGACCACTCAGTCCCGCTGAGGAGGGGAGCGAAAGTGACACTGGCCATTGGGCCACATGACCCTGCTGAGGAAGGGAGTTGCATTGTCTCTGGCCACTAGGCCACACTGCCCCAGGGGCAAAGGTGGCTGTAATGCCCTGGCCATTAGGGTAAACCAACTAAAAGGCAAGGATGGTCACGTTGACTTGGGCCACTGTGACGCACGACAACTTTCTAATTCAGAAAACAAGTAGGGGGTCAATGACTGTGGATCTGGTTTTGACCAACAAGGATGAATTAGTTGTAAAGTGAAGGTGGTCGGGAACTTGGGAGGAAGTGATCATGAGTGGATAGAGTTCACGAGTGGATAGAGTTCATCCTAAGGAAAGGAGGACATGAGAACAACAAAACAAGGACGCTGGACTTCAAAAGGGCAGATTTCAGCCAACTCAGAAAGAGTAGACAAGGTCCCACAGAAAGACCAATTAGAAAGAAAAAGGAGTTGAAGGGGCTGGCAGTTCCTAAAAGATGCAATTCTAAAAGCTCAGCGTCAAGCTATTCTGATGCACAGGAACGGTAAGAAGAGCCACGGGAGACCAATGTGGCCACACAAGCAGCTTTTTAGCTAGATAAAAACCAGACGGGATCCATACAGGAAATGGAAGAAGGCCATGTCACCAAGGAAATACACATGGGAATAGCACAAGCGTGTAAGGACAAAATCAGGAAAGCCAAAGCAAAGAATGAGTTATAGCTGGCAAGAAATGTTAGAGACAACAAGACGGGGTTCTAGAAATGTCAGACAAAAAAAAAAAAAAAGATCAGGGAGGGTGAGAGTCTGCTACTCAGTGGAGGTGGTGAGGTGGTAACAGAAGATGATAGGAAGGTAGAGCTGCTCAATATCTACTTTGCTCCAGTGTCCATAAAAAAATAACATCGGACCTGACAACTAGCCAAGTTACCATAGACAATAAAGGGGAATAGATGCAGATGAGGAGAAGCGAAGAACACGTCAGAGCTATGCTAAAATCCAGGTCTATTGACACAGTCCCACATGACATTAATAAGCTGAAGCAACGTGGGCTCAGTAGAACTACCATTAAGAGGATATATGATTGATTAAAAAACCTCAAACAAAGAGCAACTATTAATGGAATGTCAGTTGGAAGGAGGTCTCAAATTGCGTTCCACCGGTATCTGTTCTGGGTCTGGTGTTATTTAACACTGTATTTATTGCCTGGATGTAGGAATACAGCATATTACTAAAATCTGCAGATGAATTCTGCAGGTCCTTTCCAGTCCTACACTTCTATCATTCTAGGATACAAAGCTGGGGAGAGGGTAGCAAAACACTTTGGAAGATAGAACTAAAATTCAAAGGGATCTTGATAAATTGGAGAACTGGGAAAAAGGAGGCTGGGTGCTCACCTCCCCATTCCCCTAGTACTCGTCCCAAATTCCCTGTACAATCAGAGGAGCCCAGGAGGTGCTATCAATGTAAGTCCACCGAACACCTGAGAGATAAGTGTCCCCTGCTGAGGGAAAACAGGCATCAAGCGGCCCATGAAGCTGCTGCCTCTTTCCACACAGGGTTTGTGAAGTTGACTTCTACACCACCAAGCAGTGAGCATGTGCATGCTGTTAGACTGAATGGGAAGTTAGTCACTGGGTTGAGAGATACAGGTGCTGAAATTTCTATAGTCAGGAGGGACCTGATCCAAGAGAAGGATTGGTTGCCGGGTAAAGTGGCGGAATTGGAGCTGGTGGGTGGCTACAAAGTCATTGCACCTCTGGCAAAAGTACACATGCAAACGGAAAACTTGCAGGCTAAGCTAACTGTGGCAACAGTGTCACACAATTTTGCACCGTTTCTACTGGGAAATGATTTCTTTGCTGTGGCAGAATCTGTCCCAGGGCTGGGTGGCAGCAAGCAGGAACCTGGTGCTGAAAACCCCAGAGGGGGGGGGCGAAGTCACAGGGACTGCAGCTGTGGCGGCAGGGGTGGCTGTGGCCAGTTCCTGTCCTGTAATCATCTCCCCGGGGGAGGGGAATGTTCTACCTCATAGCAAGGGGGGAATTTTGCTGGCCACTGAAGGGTCTATCTTAGCTTGCAGCTGGGAGCCCACAGCTGGACCAGGGTCACCTTCTCTTCGGGGGGACACGGGAGTGTCTGGCCCAGAGGGAGGCCCAGGGAGGGAAGGTGAGGGGGGGCCGGAGAGCCCGCCAACCTTTTGTCAGGAGGATCTTGCCCAGGAGGAGGGTGAAAAGTCTGCATGTAAGATGCCAGACCCCTCTCCTGTGGATCAGGTTAGAAGGGAAAGCTGGGGGTCAGACCTCCTGGAGGGGGGAGTCCGTCCAGCTGACCCGTTGGGAACAGATACTGGGGTGTCCAAGAAAGAGGTTGTTCTTGCTACACAGGTAGGAGGTAAACCTCTCTCTTCAAAGCAGAAGGGAGCAAGTCTCTGCATGGGTGAAGCCACACAAGGGGATGGGAACCAGCCCAGAGAAATTCCAGAGGGAGGGGCCGAGGGCAGGACGGGTTGCAGTACACCCTTTCCTTGCCAGAGCCTCAAACCCATGCCTGATTCAGGAGCCTGCTCCAAAGAGGCAGAAGAATCTGCATCAGAGTGCCTACCAGGGTACACAGACGGGTGGGTAATCCTGTGTCTTTCCCTACTTCATCTGTGGGTTATAACAAAGGAGTTAACACTGAGGGTCAACCCTTTCAAGATGGGGAACATACCTGATTGGTGGGAAAAACTGTTGTACATGCTTGAGATGGTGACCTCACGGTCATACAAGCATGTTACCTGTCGGCCTATATCGGGTAACCGGCTGGAAGCTTGGCACAACAGCAAAAGCATAACAGGCCCAGGCTGCTGTGTGAAAGGGGAAACTGAGGCACGCCACCTCATGGCACTGAGAGCTAAATGCCGAGGTTCCTACGCCTTAACAGGTATTGCTATCTGTATCCTGTTAGCAATACTACACCCCAACCCATTTTCAGGCACCCGGGGACCAGGAACCTTGCATTTTGCTAAAACCGTTACGAATGACACCATGTGGTGTGCCGGTACTGAAAAGGGGTGTGACCAAAGACAAACAGGGGCTTTATGTGTACTGCCTCCGCCATGGACAGTGTCCAAGTCTCTGGCAGTAAGCTCAGGAGGAGGGTGTGACGGTGTTCCCCATAAAACTTTATGGGGAGATGCTTATAAATGTATATATGTAACTAGAATATGTTTTATGCTACATGTGCCATGTAACATATCTCGGTGAAAGTTATGACCTACTGAATTTACCCCTCCTGTTTGTATGCATGTATCATTGTTGTAGTTGGAGTTATGAAGATTGGTTTTATATTTGCTGGTTTTGTACATAGCCTTTGTAAGTGCATGGGATCATCTTTGAAGCAAAGAATGTGCCTGTTGAGGACGAGCACTTAGAGAAAAGACGTTGCAGACCCCAATCCACATTGTGGCCGGGTCTGGAATGCAACTGGTTAGGCTGGTCGCCGAAGGGTGCATGGACAGGTGACTGGCCCAGGTGATCCCCAAACTCCATGGTAACAGGATGTTACACAGGGAGAGGGAAAAGACTATAAAAGCCCGGGGGAGACCCTTCCATTTTGTCTTCAGCTGGCTAAAGAAAGAAGCTCTCCACCCCCCAAGGAGACCTGAAAGAGACTGAACAAAGGACAAAGACATTAGGGGGGTGAGTGATTGCTGGACCCAGACTAGAAGGAAGATAGCCTGTTTACTGGACCTAGTGAGGTTTTTATCTGTACACAGGGTGATTAGACATAGAACTGCGTGTTCTGTTTTATTTTATTTAGTAATTCACTTTGTTCTGTCTGTCATTACTTGACATCACTTAAATCCTACTTGCTGTACTTATTAAAATCACTTTTTACTTATTAAGTTTCCTGGAGTACGAGTTGTTACCTGTGGGGAGGCAAACAGTTGTGCATATCTTTCTATCTTTGAAATAGAAGGCGAACTATTTATGAGTTTACCCTGTATAAGCTTTATACACGGTAAAACGGATTTATTAAGGGTTTGAACCTCCTTGGAGTTGAGCAGCTGGGTGTCAAAGGCAAGAGCGCTTCCAGGGGCCTTACAGTGGTGAGTGGACTTGGTTCGGACCTGGGTCTGTGTTTGCAGCAGATCAGTGGAATCTGGCTCAAAACAGACAGGATTCGGGAGTCCCAAGCTGGAAAAGGCTTGGAAGCAGGGGCAGAAGTAGCCTTGGCACACCAGGTGGCAGCACCAAGCAGGTCTCTGTGGCCCCAACCCGTCACATGGACATTCGGAATTTTTTTGTGAATGTGACTGTTGAACCGTCGGCAGATGACAAATGGCAAGATTTTACACCACCTCCAAGATAGGCACCTTGGATGGAATATTCTGTTTAACCAAATGCTGGGTTCTGCTTTCCCTGTCATCACTTCCACTCTGAAACAGGCTACGTGGACTATTCACTTATCAAAAGAAGTGTGCAGAATCAGAAGAAAAACTCTGAAAAATAGTCTAAACATGCATCAAACATAGCGAAGAAACTGGATCAGTAGCAGTGAAGTTTTTGGCAAGTCATAAAAGTACCATTGAGAGAAACAGAGATTCTTACTAAAGTTTGAGATTGTCAAGTTACTTTCTAAACTTAATTTACCATTTCTAGGGCACAACTAAGGAAAGGAATCTAAATTGAAAGGGAATTTCCATTTGTGACGTTGCACTCTACATGACTATGAAAATATGCTAATGAGTATGAATATAGTGTAACTGGAATATGCTTCATGCAAAAGCTCTTTTGTAAGGTATTACAGATCTTATAATCTACTGAGTGTGGTCATCCTATTTGTATAAATGTATCACTCTTGTATCTGAAACTAGAAATATGAAGTTTAACTCTGAGGTCCTATTGTAGTTATGCAAAATGGGGGCCATTAATTGTGGTTTGGAATCTTGATGGCTTCTATCAACCGGGACAATTGACTGTGGATGGCTCTGTTTGCTTGCAGGCCTTCCTGTGAGTCAGGCTGGGAGGAATGAAGGCTTGGGGTCTCACAATTCATCAATTGCCCCTCTTCCTGAAATGCAAGTGGAATTTATACTGCCATAAAGACAGCTTTGGAGATTGTGGATTGCAGAATGTACCGATAGTTGCTCAGTCTTATGATGGTGCTAATCTGTGATGTCAGGACACGTAGCTGGGATTCAGCAGCCTATGAAAGAAAACCATCCGTTTGCAATGTATGTACATTGCATGGCACACAAACTCAACTTTGTCCTCATGGAGTGCTGTAAAGTATATCGTAGTGCCATGGGCTTCCTACATGTACTTGAGAAATTGTATTCATTCTTTGCTGGGGCAACCAGTCAGATGTTTCTTGACATACAGATAGCTTCGGGTCTTAAGCATCAAGAGGTCATATGATTGGTGACCTGTGCTTTGAATGTTACCACATTGTGTGTGGTTTTTCTTAAAGTTGCTTTAATTTTTGAGAGCCACAGGTGGTGGGGAGTTGGCCATGTTTTATTAGGAGGTCACTTATTTGGGCTTTTTTGTGTGTAGGTGACTTCAACACAAAGTTGTATAGTTTAAAAATGATTGTAGGAGTGGTTTTGATGATTGACTGGGGTCAATGTAGATGCAGATCATTAGAATCCTCCTATCCCCTCTCCCATTCAATTAAGAAAACAATCAAATTAATTAACTGTCTGACCTACCCACTTGGCACATTCTATCATGTTCCAATTAAGCAATGCTAAAATGCCATTTGGGTTTTTTAAAGTCTTATCTGTCACTGTTCATTATCCAACTAAATGTACAGTACACTTTCAATTCCACCCAATTCTTGGCCTCTGTCACATCTAGTGGTAGTGAGTTCCACAGACTGCTTATATTTTTTAAATAAAGTGCATTGCTTTTCAGTAGAACCAAACGACCTCTTTGTTCTTGTGTTAAGAGACAAAGTAGATAGGAACACCCCATTTACCTTCTCTATACCTTTCACGAAGTGGGGACTTGTCTCATTGTTTGAGATAGGCAAGAGTACTGCTGATGGATAATGCCTGCAGAATAAGCCTATTCATAAGGCCTATCAAAATCTCTACAGGACTATATTTTCCCCCACTATAACCCATCAAAAAGGCCTAATACAGTAGGTGTTTTGTCCTATCTATGATTACATGAAATGAAGCAGTAGTCTATAATACTATGTGATGTCCTCTCTTTTCTACAAAAGTATATATTTGTAGTATGCCTAAGGAGTGCTGCAGAAAAAGGATCTGAAGATTACAGCTGATCACTAACTGAGAGTCAACAATATAATACTATTGCAAAGAAAGCAAACGTCACTCTGAGATGTATTGGCAGGAGTGTTGGAAGCAAGACACGTAGTAATACTTCCACGCTATCAGCACTTAGGTTCAATAGGAGCATTCAGGAAAGATGGACAAATGGGAGAAAGTCCAGCAACAAAACTGATTAAAGGGTTAGAAAACATGACCGATGAGGAAAGATTGAAGAAACAATGGAAAAAACTGGGTTTTTTAGTCTGAAGGAGTCTTCAAGCATGTAAAAGGTCATTATGAAGAGGGTGATAAACTGTTCTTATCCACTGAGGACAGGACAAAAAGTAATGGGCTGAAATTGCTGCAAGGGAGGTATAGGTTGGACATTAAGAAAAACTTCCTAGCTGGGTGGGTATTATGCACTGGAACAAATTGCCTAGGGAGTGCGCTTGTTCTGAGCAGAAGCTGTGATTAATTTGTAAGCACAAGGGCTTCCCTAGGCTCAAAGATTTATCGTAGCAGAACTCATGTTAGAGTTGGGATGAACTCTGCTAAGCTTATTAACATGCACGTAGGTCGTCTCATCAAATGTTTTCTCTAATGTTTTCACCATAAGAATAAAGCAGGTTTGCTTACAAAACTCTGTGTGGTGCCATGTTGGTAGCAATCCATGTGTTGTCAGTCTCTGAAAGGAAAGTACGCAGGCCCAATTAGACAGACTGTGCAGGGAAACAGTCAAGGCAGAACTGTGCAGCCCAAAGAAACCCCAGTTGGGCGAGAGACACAGGTCTCCACTCAAGAGACAACAGCTGGGAAGGTAATAGTCAGAGTGGGTACCTTGGCTGGATCCCTGAACAGAAATACAGGGGCAGTGGCTCTGAACTGTTTTCAGTATAAATGCAGCTTTTATGAAGAGCTTTTCCTCCCCAAAACCTGGGTAAAACACATCCAAGCTTTCTATTCTGTCCCTCATTCTTGCTCAGTGTGGGACACTACACCACAATCAGGGCCGCTCTAGCGTGCAGAAACTGGTTTGCTTTAAGTCTTGTGCAAAACTTCCACTGCAAACTGAGTCTCTGAATCTGCAGACATTGCAACCCTTCTTAGTCAGTAGCAGGATTTGTAGAGATGCTATAAAATGTAAACAACTAGTGCAGAAATAAGGAATACTCCTTTTTACAGAGTCTGTTTGTTTCAGCAAAAGCCCTACAATCACAGCAGGGCTGCAAAGAGATAAATACTCGTAACAAATGTAGTTTCCTCAGTAGCATTTATTGCTCAAATCGAACACTACAACAACGTGCAGAACTGGATTTGGTTTAGAATGGGAGCAGCATTGAGATTTAAAGAGTGAATCTGGAGAGCAGATTATACACTTTTAAAAGCATTGCCAGTGGCTGCAGCTGCTCTCAACTAGCACATTTAGGCATTGTGCTTGTGAGCTTTTGTACTCTCAGGTGCACCCTTGACACAGCAGGATCGCTGCAGTTGTGTGTAATGGAATGAAGCGCTTTGCAGCTCAGGGTGGGGCTCCCTATTGCACTACTACAGTTATCAGTGATTTCCCCACTCCCCCAATTTCCCCAACACCCCTGCCCAGTTTTGTGGGCTAGTTACATGCCAATGTAGTGGTAGCGCCCAGGAAATGTGAGCACCCCCAGCTATTTTCAATTCCTGGGGAGACCACGGACAGCCACCCTCTGCCCTTCGGCATTTGCACAGCTACTAACAAAGCCAGGCTGACTGGCCGCTGCCGGGTCTGGAAGTGCAGCATGCAGAGCTCTGGGCGTGCAGGGCTTTCCCTGGCCAAGCTCGGCTCTTTTGCAAGGAGAGAATTTCCCCTGACAAACCCCGCCCTTGCCCCTGCCTGGGGAGCCCTGCGCCGGCTGATCCTGCAAAGGCTCCGTTCCTAGGAGTCTGATCAAGAGCCCGTTCGGTGCAGTTGCATGGAGCTGCTGCTGCTGCAGCCGAACAGCCCCCGCCACGCGCCCGCAGACACAGGGTCTTCCTGGTGCTCCCGCCAAACTCTCCCCCCAGCAACCTGCCCGGGCTGCGGCACGTGCCCCGGGGCTCGCGCAGCCGGGCCCTGCTGCTGCAAACGCTGCAGCGAGCAAAGGTAGGGACCAGGACCGGCCCCGCCTGGGAGCTCCCTAGTCCCACACACCCCGCCCGGCCCATGCATCTCCAGCCCCAGCCCGCCCCCAGGACTCCCCCTTATAGCCCTGCCCCTACCGGGGGCAGCCTATCAAAGGGCAGGGAACAGCCCTGGGGACTCTCGGAGCCCCGCTCTAGGAAATGTTCCTGGCCCCAGGGCAAACCCCCTTCTGGGCTCAGAGTCCTGGGATAATGTCCTAACCGAGCCCGGCTGCCCTGGGTTTGTGGCTACCTCGGCTGGGCTGGGGTTGCCAATAGTTCCATTTCCCCAATAGAGACCATTGCTTAGGGGGTGCTGGAAGGGGCTGCGTGTAGTGGGAGGGGGTGCTTGGGGGGAGGGGTCCTGGAGGGGCTGTGTGTAGTGGCAGGGGCTGTTTGGGGGCCCCTAGAGGGGGGTGCACATGGTTGGGGTGTGTTTGGGGGGTGCTGGAAGGGGCTGCGTGTAGCAGGAGGGGGTGCTTGGGGGTATTGGGAGGGTGTGTGTAATGGGAGGGGCTGTTTGGGGGGCCCTGGAGGGGGGTGCATTTGGGAGTGCTGGAAGGGGCTGTGTGTAGTGAGAGGGGGTGCTTGGGGGTTCTGGAGGGGGTGTACTTGCTTGGGGTTCAGGAGGAGTGTGCATATGGGGGTGCATATGTTTGGGGTGCAAGAGGGGTGTGCATATGGGGGGTGTTCAGGGGGGACTGGGAGGGTGTGCTTGGGGGGGACTGGAGGGTGTGTGTAGTGGGAGGGGCTGTTTGTGGGGCCTTGGAGAGGGGTGCATTTGGAGGTGCTGGAAGGGGCTGCGTGTAGCAGGAGGGGGTGCTTGGGGGGGAGGGGTCCTGGAGGGGCTGTGTGTAGTGGCAGGGGCTGTTTGGGGGCCCCTGGAGGGGGGTGCACATGCTTGGGGTGTGTTTGGGGGGCGCTGGAAGGGGCTGCGTGTAGCAGGAGGGGGTTCTTGGGGGTACTGGGAGGGGGTGTGTGTGTAGTGGGAGGGGCTGTTTGTGGGGCCTTGGAGAGGGGTGCATTTGGAGGTGCTGGAAGGGGCTGTGTGTAGTGGGAGGGGGTGCTTGGGGGTTCTGGAGGGGGTGTACTTGCTTGGGGTTCAGGAGGAGTGTGCATATGGGGTGCATATGTTTGGGGTGCAAGAGGGGTGTGCATATGGGGGGTGTTCAGGGGGACTGGGAGGGTGTGCTTGGGGGGGACTGGGGGGTGTGTGTAGTGGGAGGGGCTGTTTGTGGGGCCTTGGAGGGGGGGTGCATTTGGAGGTGCTGGAAGGGGCTGCGTGTAGCAGGAGGGGGTGCTTGGGGGTACTGGGAGGGTGTGTGTGTAGTGGGAGGGGCTGTTTGGGGGGCCCTGGATGGGAGGTGCATTTGGGAGTGCTGGAAGGGGCTGTGTGTAGTGGGAGGGGGTGCTTGGGGGTTCTGGAGAGGGGGTGTACTTGCTTGGGGTTCGGGGGTGTGTGCATATGTTTGGGGTGTAGGAGGGGTGTGCATATGGGGGTGTTCAGGGGGGACTGGGAGGGGGTGCTTGGGGGGACTGGAGGGTGTGTGTAGTGGGAGGGGCTGTTTGTGGGGCCCTGGAGGGAGGTGCATTTGGGGGTGCTGGAAGGGGCTGTGTGTAGTGGGAGGGGGTGCTTGGGGGTTCTGGAGGGGGGTGTACTTGCTTGGGGTTCAGGAGGGGTGTGCATATGTTTGGGGTGCAGGAGGGGTGTGCATATGGGGGGTGTTCAGGGGGACTGGGAGGGGGTGTTTGGGGGGACTGGAGGGTGTGTGTGTAGTGGGAGGGGCTGTTTGGGGGTCCCTGTAGGGAGGTGCATTTGGGGGTGCTGGAAGGGGCTGTGTGTAGTGGGAGGGGGTTCTTGGAGGTTCTGGAGGGGGGTGTATTTGCTTGGGGTTCAGGAGGGGTGTGCATATGTTTGGGGTGCAGGAGGGGTGTGCATATGGGGGGTGTTCAGGGGGACTGGGAGGGGGTGCTTGGGACTGGAGGGTGTGTGTGTAGTGGGAGGGGCTGTTTGTGGGGCCTTGGAGGGGGGTGCATGTGGAGGTGCTGGAAGGGGCTGCGTGTAGCGGGAGGGGGTGCTTGGGGGTTCAGGCGGGGGCTGCATATGTTTGGGGTGCAGGAGGGGGGTGTTCAGGGGGGACTGGGAGCGGGTGCTTGGGGGGACTGGAGGCTGTGTGTGTAGTGGCAGGGGCTGTTTGGGGGGGCACTGGAGGGGGGTGCAGGAGGGGTGTCTGTTGGGGGGCGGTGCTGGAGTGGGTACCTGCAGCCTCACCCCTGAGGTGGGGGGCAGTGTCACTCCCTGACAGGGTAGCAGGGTGCCTGGCCCGGGACACAGCACCAGCCCATTAGTCGGTGTTTCCCTGCGGGTCACTCCCCGCTCCCTAGGGCTGAGACCTGGGGCCTGGCCCCGCACCCTTCCAGGCCAGGCTCTGTGGCGGGGCCGGCGGCCTAGCTGCGAGGTACCTGGTGAGCGGGGGGGAATCTGGCAGCTGTGTATGCAGGGGGCAGGGTCCTGATCCATCGGGGTGTGGAAAGAGCTCGGTGGCTGGAAGATAAAGGGAAGGCTGGGGCTTCCCCTGCCCTGCATGGGGCATGTTTGCAGGAAGTCCGTGGGCTACTTGTGAAGGCCAGTGTTGCGGTGTCTTTTGTGCGGCTGCAATTTGTGATATGTTGGGTTACTTGTCAACCACCATCTGGACTAGCAGCCAGTGCTGTAGGGCAGAGTTAAGGTCGGGGAGCAGAGCCCCAGGACCGGAGCAGCAGCGGTGTTGCGGGTCAGGACAATTCGCAGTGCGCTGGCAGATCTGTTGGGAGGGGCCTGACCGTGGAACGGCAGAGCCGTGGGTGGGAAGAGGTTAGGGGAACCCTGGGCACAGGGGCAGAGCCATGCGAGGAGGGTGGACTCCGGGTTGACAACCCTCCACATTCAAAATGTAGGAGTCCGAGCTCAAAAAATCGTGAGATTGGCTTAAACGCCTCAAAAATGGGGCTCATTCCGTCTTCTGGGTTCCAGGCCATTACGGGGCATCTAGGTCATGTTTTCAAGCCTTCCTCTGTAACCAGAAGGCCGAGAACGGCTGTATCCTTCACAGCTGAGATTCTCACTTAATCCCAGGACTCCAGCAGCCGGGGAACTCTGAAAAACATCAACTATCATGAGAGTTAGCGTCTCACTGGCTGTCGTGCAGGGTGACGGCTGGAGCCGGGGGAGGCTGGGTGCTTATGAACTGTGGCAGTAATTTGTACTGAAGCACAAACAGTGTGTGTCAGGCAGGCTGGAATGGCTAAGGCGCGCGAGTACCAACCTCAGGGCAGACCGCTAAGGAGCAGGGCATGTGTCCCAAAGCAGTGGTGACTCTATACTTGGATTTCACCAACCAACTAACCATCAGTGTGAACCCCTCAAACACTACACTTCTTACCATGGAGTCCTAGACAGTCGCCTGGGTACACTGATCTGTCTTGCCACCCAGGTCAGCCTGCCTTTGTGATAGATTGCCCCTTACACCAAAAATCACAATATTCAGGTTACTCCCAGTCCAAAAGGACCAGTCACCCTAAATGTACCTTAGCTCTCACACCAAAGACACCACTACAATACATTAAAGATTTATTAACCAAGAAAAAGACATGAGTTATTTACAAGTGTAAAGCAGGTAAACATACACACACCAGCGAGTTATAATCCTAGGTGCCAAAAGGCAATAGACGCTGCTGTAATATACAATCTCTGTGTGTCCATTAGGCTAACCCGGGCTAAACAGCCGGGGGTTCCTCGCTTATGCTTAGAAATCGTTGCCCCCTCAGAATCCGAGCAGCACAGAGAGAGACAGTTCCTTCACACAGGGATTTGTAGTCCTTTCCCCCTGAGTTCAAGCTGATGGGATGATTCCACATGCACGTCTCCCCTTCATGGGCGTGGGGCGGGGGAGAGCAATCAACAAAGTATTTTGTCCTCTGACGGTCCACAGTGGTTTCTCTGGTGTCTATGGGCCTTCTCTTGTTGGGCAGGAGATTATACCTCTTGGGGAAAGCAAGGATCTCACACTTGGTAAAGCTTCTCCCCTGACTATGGGGCTTTCCGGTTTCATAGCAAACGCTTATATAGTTACAGAGCAAACACTTACTTGTTACTTTTAACATGGGATACAGATGGTACCATTAATGCAGGCAGCAACTTACAAGCATTTCATAAAGTGTGAACACTGAACACATTTTTACAAATCTAATGTCTATTTTAACAATGCCAACACACAGGTGAGCCAGACGGGTTTCCAGCTGTGCGTTTGGCAATGCTCAGTGAGGCCTAGGGGCCTTGGCGTGCGCTGGCACCTGGTTTGCCAACATTACAGCATGCTTGAATTAAAATGAGTTTATTGGCACAGGAGGACACTTCCCCCTGGTGTTCCCATGAGAAGCTGGTTTGCTGAGCATTGCTTTTTATTTGTAAACCATAACGCAGCGTCTCCAAGTCACCTCAGCATCTACAGTGGGGCCCAGAGAGTTGGAGGATTCCAGGCAGGGGAGGAGATGGGTCCACTGTTTGTTTTGGGGTGGCTTGTGTGGAGCGTTACAACCCCTCTGCTGTCCCTACTAAATTGCTTTTATAAACTGAAAAATAAATTAAACACAAATCAGGGGATATAGTCATTTCCTGGTTTTTACATGCAGAGTTAACATTCAAACGAATAGAACCTAGTGTGACTGGTGTGTATTTATGCAAGTCCTGTGGCACCGTAAAGACTAACACATTTATTTGGGCATAAGCATTCGTGGGCCAGTACCCACTTCGTCAGATGCATTAGGTGCCCCTCTGAAACTTATGCAAGGATGCAATTTCAGCCGCAGGCAGCAGGGCAGTTTCGGGGGATTCGTGGTGTGTTAATAGAACTCTTCAGTCAGGACAACTGATTATAAAGCACAGTGCAAATGCTGAGCCGCTTACCACTCCTGTAAACTGATGTGATTCCGTTCATTTCAACATCATCACAAAGCTGAGTTGACCAGCGTTGTTGTTGTTTTGAATCCCCCTGTATGCAGTTTAATGCCGTAGACTAGAGCTTGTTTTGGAAGGAGCCCTCCCACCGGGATGCTTATGACCAAATATATTGATTAGTTTCTGAGGTGCCACAAGTACCCCCTTGTTCTTTTTGGGCTAGTGGTGCACCAGCAGTGAGGCTCCCCTACTACCAGCTGAAATCACTAAAGAGCTAAAGTTACTAAGAGCGGAAATCACTCAGAGCTGTGTTAAGTAGTGCAGGGTGTGGGGAGGGCTGAAGATATCTTGGTGAACTTCTAGCATGATGGCTGGCCGAGGGGAGCGGCTTGAGTGAAGGCTGCAGCAGAACCCCATGGAGAGGCAGACCAGTCGGCCATCGACTTCAGCAGCGGAGCACGTAAGTTGCCCCCATATCTCCCCCCTTTTCCACCCAGGCTGAGAGGTAAACTCTGCAGAGGAACTTTTGAACTCTGGGGCCGCACTGACCAGGGACTGAGACGTTTGGGTTGCTGGTCTTTGGGGACATTGGGTGACTTTTGGGTTGCTGGACTCAAGAACCGCTCTGGGGAAAGGACACCGCCCAATTTGCTCGGGGGTGGGTCTTTTGCTCATGGTTTGTGTTAGGAATCCTGTTTGTGGGGTTTCCCCAACATAACGCCACATTGTTTCTCTCTGTCATTAAAAAGCTTTTGCTACACTCAGACTCTGTGCTTGCAAGAGGGGAAGGTTTGCCTCTTAGAGGCACCCAGGGGGGTGGTATGTAGTTATCCCAGGTCACTGGGTGGGGGCTCGAGCCGGTTTTGCATTGTGTGATTGGAACGGAACCCCTAGATACTGAACCCGGCCCTTGTTGTTGCCAACTCTGATGGGCAGAAGGGTTACAATGATAATAACTAACCAAGATAATAATGCAGCCAAATCAGGGCCTCGCCGCCCTTTGCCTTTAGCTACAGATAAAGGTCAAACATGCTTGCCAGCTACAGAGTGTTAGTAACTTGAATACAGGTGGACACGGCGGCCCTGTTGGGCTCAGACAGGAGAATTCCTTCAGTCTCATGGCAGTGCTTAAAAACCCAGGTGCTTCTCACCAGAGAAATACCCTGATTAGCCAGAGGAGCAGGCAGAGAGTTCAGCTGTGGGAATCCAAGCGCCCTCCAGCCGGGGCAGTCCTGGAAAGACTGACTCAGCCTGGAACATTCGATTTCAATTCCACCTGGGAGAGAGTGGGAGGAAATGAACCGAGAGGGAGAGAACAAATCCAGTTCAAGCACTAATCCAGTCACTATCCTGCCTATGGTGCCGCCTCCCCTCCCCTTCCCCCGCCCCCGCGCACTCCTTGTTCCATGGCAGCTTTTGGGGGAGGGGGAGGCCTCTGTCCACAAGTCAGGCCCCCAGCTGTACCATATCTACAGGAACCGTTCATTGGTGTTGCTTTTCCGAAGTTTGTTCCCCCGAATCGACCCCAGTGACTGTGATGCGTTGGGAGGTTTCTGAGTGGGAGCGGAAGTGGAGTCCCGGAGTTCACACCTCACAGGAGCGGGGAGCTCACATCCTCCAGCTAGTTCTGAAAACCTGGGATTCACCTTGAGAGGATGGTGAAGGCTCAGGCTCCCTCTTCCAGCCTTTCCTCTGCATCCCACCCAACGAACAGCCCCTGCCAGAGCGGGAGTCCATTTCCCTCTTGGTGTGACGCAGAGATCATGGTTATGGCAGGGAAGGCAGGACACCTGGGTTCTGTCTGTCATCCTGCTACTCAATCTCTGTGTGACCTCGGCCAAATAACGTCTCCCTGTGCCTCGGTTTCCCTATCTGCTTAATGTGGCATGGTCATAGAGACTTTCCTCTGCAAGGTGTTTTGAACATTCGTCAGTCAAAGGTGCTGCACAGTATGATCATAGTTACTGGTGAGAATTACTGATCTGTGCTCCCTTAGTAACAGCACCATGTGCCTGCAGAAAGTGTTTGTCTCTCCTCTCAGGCATCTTTCTCTAGATCTGTCTGTATACTAGCTACCCATCCCGTCTTGGACTTTGCAGGCTATCAGACCGTGCGGAGTTTTAAGCATTATCCCTAGTGTTCGTACTAAACAGTACGATTTTTAAATATACACAAATACACAGAGCAGCCAATTTCTCTCTGACTCAGCACAGAGCCCCAGAGTTCTCATCTCCCTTTGGGAAGGTCCCTTAATTACTGTTTACTCCTAAAGTTGGAGAAAGAACACAGAAACACAGACAGGCTTGTCTTCAGCCTGTTTACGTTCAGTTGCTCGCCTATCCATTGGAGGCTGAGCGAACCCCCCTGGGATTGCACAGAGCTCTATTATAAATGGTGCACATCCCTGCGTCGGCTCTCGGCGTGGGATGCTGCGGCAGATGCGGGGCTGAGAGAGGTGTGGGACACGGCTACCTGAGGGCGATTCCCGGAGAAGACACCTCTGTTCAAGGATTCACAGGTACCCATCTCTTGCTGAGGAGCTCGCCCACTCTACAAACCCAGTGCAACGTGGACATGATGAGATAGAGAATAGGTCTGGGTCCTTTCCGCTCTGCAGAGCCATTAAACATCCCAGGGCCCTTGCCACAGGGGATGAGTTTGCTTCAGTATCATAGACTAAAATGTCCCTCTTTGCTCTGCCCTCCTGGGCTGATGGCCTCCAGCCCCCAGGTGACTGCATGTCAGTGGCACAGTTAATCCCTCAGGATGAAAGGTGTGAGTAGATGCACAATACAAGGCCAAATTCTGAGGCCCTGGTCTGCAGTTTACCCAGGCCCCATTCAGGCAAAACTCCCCTTGTAGTGAGAACTGAGTAAAGACCTCAGGAGCCAGCTGTGTGTTAATGCACAGACATTGTCACCTCCTCCTCTTGCATTTCAGGCCTCTGGTTGTGAACTGGAGAGGGGGAGCTATTACCTGTCTTTTATCTCCATGGAGGTGATTGGGCTCCTCCCTTGAACAATGATAACATTTTTCAACATGGGCAACACATCTTTTCTCCTAGCTTCATTTGAGAAGTCGGCTCAAACATTACGCTGAAAACAGAAACCAATTTAGCTGGAAGCAGACACCCAGCATGTGAAATTCAGTCCAAATGCTTAAAGTTTGGTAAACTTAAAAGCAATTGAAAATGAGATCTCCTAATTAAAGGTGTCAGACAGCCTTAACTAATGCTGGTGCCACGAGCACCACATTCAATGGCCAAACCATTTGTGAATCCCATTCAGCTCTGCTCTTTGCTCCAGTAACGTCTTTGGTAAGGAGTTTCACAGGCCAGATATGAATTATAAAAACAACTTTCTCTTTTCAGCGTTATATGTTCAGGCTTTCAGTGGAATCCAATGTTCCCTTCCTCGTGTGTTGTGAGACAGAGTGAATATAAATGTCTGACCCACTTTCTTTATCGATGGATTCATAGGGTATAAGGCCAGAAGGGACCGTTAGATCATCCAGTCTGAATTTCTGTATAGCAAAGGGCATTAAATTTCACCCAGTTACCCCTCTATTGAGCCCAATGACTTGTGTTTGACTAAGGCCTGGTCTACACTGGGGTTGTATATCACAGAATCATAGAGCCACAGGGTGAGAAGGAACCGCAAGGGTGAGCTAATCTGCCCCCTGCCAAGATGCAGGATTTGTTGTGTCAGAGCCATCCAGGATCGATGACTGTCCAGCCTCCTTTAGAAAACCTGCAGTAAAGGAGCCTCCATGATTTCTCTAGGCATCTGTTCCATTGTCCTCCTGTTCCTACACTTAGGCAGTTTATCCTCAGATTTAATCTAAATCTGCTCTGCTTTACTTTGAACCCGTTGCCTCTTGTCCTGCCCCCTGTGGCAAGAGTGAACAACTTTTCTCCATCTTTTCTATGGCACCCTTTCAAGTATCCGACAACCGCTGCCATGTCCTCCTCAGTCTCCTCTTTTCCAAACGAAACATACCCAGTTCCTTCAGCCTTTGCTCATATGGCTTGAATTCTGTCCCTTCCATCATTTTTGTCACTTGCCTCTGGTCATTTCCAGTTTCTCTGCGTCCTTCCTATACATTGGTGACCAAAATTAGACACAGTGCTCCAGCTGGGCCTAACCACCACGCAGTACAGCGGCACTCTCACCTCCTTTGACTTGCACGCTATGCCTCTGCTAATGCATCCAAAAATGACATTAGATTTTTTTTACACCAGCAAAAGAATCCACACCCCTGAGAGATGTAGCTATATCAACCTAACCCGATATAGTTGGCATGGGGTCAATAGAAGAATTTTTCAATCCACTTAGCTACCACCTCTTGGGGAGGTGGATTACACTGAAGCACTACGGCATCACCATTGTAGCATTTTAGGTGTAGACACATCCTCAAGCAGATCTTAAGAACATAAGAAAGGCCGTACTGGGTCAGACCAAAGGTCCATCCAGCCCAGTATCCTGTCCATCGACAGTGGCCAATGCCAGGTGACCCGGAGTGAGTGGACCTAACAGTTAATGATCAAGTGATCTCTCTCCTGCCATCCATCACCCCCCTCTGACAAACAGAGGCTAAGGACACCATTTCTTACCCATTCTGGCTAATAGCTGGGACGGTGTACCCCATAAAGCTTCATGGGGAGAGGCTTATAAACATATACATGATGTAACTGGAATATGTTTTATGCTACATGTGCCATGTAACACATCTCTGTGAAAGTTATGACCTACTAAATTTATTCCTCCCATTTGTATGCATGTATCATTGGTGTAGTAGAAGTTATGAATATTGGTTGTATTTCGTGAGAAAGGCATGTGCAGGTTAAGTGCCCAATCAAGAAACACTTAACAGACAATGGAACTTGTAGACACCAATCCACATCTGAGCTTTGCCAGGAATGTGGCTGGTCTGAGAAGGAACTGAGTTGTGCATGGACTTGTGACTTTTTCATGTGACCCCAACTCCATTTTGTAACTGGATGCTACACAGGGAGAGGGAGGGGTGTCCACCCAGAGGAGAAAGTCTATTTAAACCCCTGGGAAACCCCTCCATTTTGTCTTCAGCTGGCTAAAAAGAGAGACTCTCCACCCCCCAAGGACACACCTGAAAGAGACTGAACAAAGGACAAAGACAATAGGTGGGTGAGTGATTGCTGGACCCAGGCTAAGAGGAAGATAGCCTGTTTACTGGACCTAGTGAGGTTGTTATCTGTACACAGGGTGATTAGACATAGAACTGCGTGTTCTATTTTATTTGATTTGGTAATTCACTTTGTTCTGTCTGTCAGTACTTGGAATCACTTAAATCCTACTTTCTGTACTTATTAAAATAACTTTTTACTCATTAAGTTGCCTGGAGTACGAGTTGTTACCTGGGGAAGGCAAACAGCTGTGCATATCTTTCTATCTTTGAAATAGAAGGCGAACTATTTATGAGTTTGCCCTGTATAAGCTTTATACAGAGTAAAACGGATTTATTAAGGGTGTGAACCTCTTTGGGAGTTGGGCACCTGGGTGTCAAAGGCAAGAGCGCTTCCAGGAGCCTTACAGTTGTTAGTGGACTTGGTTCGGACCTGGCTCTCTGTTTGCAGCAGATCAGGGGAATCTGGCTCAAAACAGACAGGATTCGGGAGTCCCAAGCTGGAAAAGGCCTGGAAGCAGGGGCAGAAGCAGCCTTGGGACACTAGGTGGCAGCACCAAGCAGGTCTCTGTGATCCCAACCCGTCACAATAGCCATTAATGGACTTAACCTCCATGAATGTATCCAGTTCTCTTTTAAACCCTGTTATAGTCCTAGCCTTCACAGCCTCCTCAGGCAAGGAGTTCCACAGATTGACTGTGCGCTGTGTGAAGAAGAACTTCCTTTTATTTGTTTTAAACATGCTGCCCACTAATTTCATTGGGTGGCTCCTAGTTCTTTTATTATGAGAACAAGTAAATAACTTTTCCTTATTCACTTCCTCCACACCACTCATAATTTTATATACCTCTATCATATCCCCCCTTAGTCTCCTCTTTTCCAAGCTGAAAAGTCCTAGCCTCTTTAATCTCTCCTCATATGGGACCCATTCCAGACCCCTAATAATTTTAGTTGCCCTTCTCTGAACCTTTTCTAATGCCAGTATATCCTTTTTGAGATGAGGAGACCACAATTGTACGCAATATTCAAGATGTGGGCGCACTATGGATTTGTATAAGGGCAGTAAGATATTCTCCGTCTTATTCTCTATCCATTTTTTAATGATTCCTAACATCTTCCAGAAAAAACATCCAGTCTGGATCTATAGACATGCGGAGTTGGAGAATCCACCACTTCCCTTTGCAGTTTGTTTCAAATGTTAATCACCCGCAGGGCTAAAAAATTGGCCCTTATTTCCAGCTGGTATTTGTCTGGCTTCATCTTCCATCCATTGGGCCTTGCTCTGCCTTTTCCACTAGATTTCAGAGACAGTTATTTTTTTCTGCTTCCCCCCCCCCCCCTAACTGCTGCCTTCACTTTGACACTGAACAGGGTTTTTAGCCAAAGTTGTTCACACTCTTGACTGCAGAATCACGGCTTCTTAGCTATCTGATAAACTCTTCATAAAGAACACCCAATTCTCATTCACATTTTTCTCTCGACATTTCTCCTCCCAATCAGGTTTGCTGAGAATTTGTTTCAGTTTTGGGGAATTGGCCCTTTTGAAACACAAAGTGTCCATAGATATTACTGGTTGGGAACTATTCTCTATTTGTCCATTTGAATGTTATCTGCTCCAAACTTTATTTTCCTCTCCTCTATCATAAGCCCCCTTTTTTTTCTCTTCTCCAAACTAAACCATCCCCGACTTTTCAGTCCGCATATGGCAGACTCCCCAATTCTCATAGTCTGTCTCAGAAATCCCCTTTCTATCTGCTATATCCTGTTTACAGACTGAGTGACCAAAACTGAGCACCTGTCTAGAGCAGGTTATTCTCCATCCCATTCCTTAGACATCTGAACATTGTCCTTGTTTTTTCCACGGCTACGAACAAGCAGGTGTTTCCGTCGAGTTGCTATCCGTAACGCCCAGTTCTTTCCCCTGTGGTGTGTTCTTGTTAGGATGTTTCCCTCTGGTACATGTTTTGACAAATCTTTGGTTTTTTTCCACTCTTAGGCCTGGTCTACACTGGGGGGGGAGGGGAAATCGATCTAAGTTATGCAACTTCAGCTACGTGAATAACGTAGCTGAAGTCGACATACTTAGACCTACTCACCGCGGTGTCTTCACTGCGATGCGTCGACTGCTGCTGCTCCCCCGTCGACTCTGCCTGCATCTCTCACGGCGGTGGAGAACAGGAGTTGATGGGAGAGCGCTCAGGGGTCGATTTATCGCGTCTAGTCTCACGTCTAGACTAGACATGATAAATCAACCCCCACTGGATCGATCGCTGCCCTCCGATCCGGCGGGTCGTATAGACATAGCCTTCGATTTTGAGCAACCGGGTGAATAGGGAATTCCCTACAGCGTGGACTCTCTAGCCTGGCTTTCATTGCATTAAGGAACAATGATGGATAACTAGTATCCACACTCATCTTTCCTACTGGTGCCTATTAAGGTTTCTAGCAACACAACATGTAGGAATTATTGTCATACAGAGCACCGTAACATATGGAATTAGCATTAGTAAGGTCAGTTTTTCATAATTTATTTCTCTGAATAGTGAACATGTCATTTTTCAGTGTGTGAACAGCGGCCCATCTGCTTCTCTCATGACAACAGCCTCCAGTAGTGCATTTAGTGTCTTGTACTAACTTTGTTTTTCCATCCAGGCATTTGTACTGCGATCATCATCCTAGACCCTGGGCACATACAGGAAGTCAGGGGAACATATGGTACATGCCTCCGAGTTGGACACCATCTCCCCTACTCCATGTCAAATTCCAACACAACTGACTTCACCAACCCCTCCACCTTCATCCTGCTGGGCATTCCTGGCCTGGAGGGGGCCCATATGTGGATCTCCATCCCCTTCTGTGCAATGTACGCCATAGCCATCTTGGGTAACTCCACCATCCTGTTCATTGTGAAGAGGGAGCCGAGCCTGCATGGGCCCATGTACTATTTCCTCTGCATGCTGGCTGTGACCGACCTAGTCCTGTCCACATCCATCCTGCCCAAAACGCTGAGCATTTTCTGGTTCAATTCCAGGGAGATCGATCTCAGTGCCTGCTTCACCCAGATGTACTTCATTGCCTCCTTCACAGCGATAGAGTCTGGGATTCTCATGGCCATGTCTCTGGATCGCTACGTGGCCATCTGCGATCCCCTGAAACATTCCACCATCCTGACAAACCCCGTGGTGGCCAAGGTCGGCCTGGCCGTGGTGCTGCGCGGTGGCATGCTCGCACTTCCTTATCCCTTCCTAGCGAGAAGGTGGCCATATTGTAGAACCAACATTATCCCCCAATCGTATTGTGAGCACATAGCCGTGGTGAAGCTGGCCTGCGCCGACATCCGCATCAGTAGTTACTACGGCCTCTTTGTGGTATTCTCTGTGATTGGACTGGATGTGTCTTCTATCGCTGTGTCCTACACCCAGATCCTCAGGGCCATCTTCAGCCTCCCCACAAAGGACGCCCGGCTCAAGACTTTTGGGACCTGCGGCTCCCATCTTTGCGTCATCTTAGCTTTTTACATCCCAGCGCTCTTCTCCTTTCTCACGCACCGGTTTGGCCACAATGTGCCCCTGAATTTCCACGTTCTCATGGCCAACGTGTACCTCCTGGTGCCCCCCATGATAAACCCCATCATCTACGGGGTGAGGACCAAACAGATCCGGGACAGGCTGTTCCATCTCTTTACTCAGAAAGGGACCTAAACTTCTCTCCTGGTTGTTTGGCTCTCAGACTGAGCTTCATGCAGAGCCGGCTGGTGACGAGGTGCTGGGCCCCCTTCCCTGGATCACTGACTGAGCAGGCAAAAAGCCATTAAATCCTTTCCCGATCTTACTGTGCTGTGTCAGTATGACAAACTGGGGAATGGGTCTGTGTACAATTCATTGGGTTGCCACTTTTCAAATTGCTGGTAACTAGAACCCGAAGCCACACCCCTTACTCCACCTCTTTGGCCAAGGCTGTGCTCCTGATCTGCCTCTTCTGCCCAAGATCCCGCCCCTGTCAGTTGCTCCTCCCCTCCCCCTGTCACTCACTGGATTATTTCCACCTCCCTCACCCCATCCTCAGCTGCAAGGGAGACATTTCAGATTTTGTTAGGATGCATCCACTTTGAGCATGATTCCAGGGGCTTCTTGGGCTCTTGAAAACTCTTGGGTATTGGCAGATAACTTAGCAATTAGTTGACAGGAGCACTGTATCTAATTCCTAGAGAAAAGAAAGAAAGAAAAATAAGTATTAGATCCACTCAGCTCTAAAACTAACATGTTCTGACATCTTTTGGTAAGTCACTTAAAAGGCACTGGTTAGGTTTACAATTTTAATGTATATTCTTACTAGGAGGGGAGTGGGGTCTAGTAGGTTATGGCAGGCAACAGATACATCTGGGGTCAGTATGAGAACATCAGAACAGCCATACTGGGTAAGACCAATGGTCCATCTAGCCCAGTATCCTGTCTTCCAACAGCGGTCAATGCCAGGTGCTTCAGAGGGAATAAACAGAATAGGGTAATCATCAAGTGATTCATGCCCTGACACCCACTCCCAGCTTCTGGGAAACAGCAGCTAGGGATACCATCTCTGCCCATCCTGGCTATTAGCCATTGGTGAACCTATCCTCCATTAATTGATCTGGTTCTTATTGGGCTCATGTTATAGTTTTAGCCTTCACAACATCCCCTGGTAAAAAGTTCCACAGGTTGACTCTGAAGAAATACTTTCTTTGTTTTAAATCTGCTTCCTATTAATGTCATTGTGTGACCCCTACTTATGTGTTTTGTGAAGGAGTAAATAACATTCCCTTATTCAATTTTTCAACACCAGTCATGATTTTATAGACCAATACCATATCACCCCTTAGTCGTCTGTTTTCAAAGCTGAAAAGTCCCAGTCTTATGTTGCCCTTCTCTGTATCTTTTCCAAATCCCATACATCTTTTCTGAGGTGGGATGACCAAATCTGAATGCAGTATTCAATATGTTGGCGTACCATGGATTTATATGGAGGCAATATTATATTTTCTGTCTTAATATCTAGCACTCACCTAATGATTGCCAATATTCTGTTAGCTTTTTTGAGTGCTGTTGCACATGGAGTGGATGGTTTCGGAGAACTATCCACTATGACTCCAAGATCTCTTTCTCGATGGGTAACACTAATTTTGACTTCATTATTTTGAGTGAATAGTTGGGATTATATTTTGCTCTTTGCGTTACTTTGCATTTATCAACACTGAATTTAATCTGCCATTGTGTTCTTCAGTCACCCAGTTTTGTATCGTCTGCAAATGTTGTCACCTCACTGTTTATCCCATTTTCCAGATCATTTCTGACTATGTTGAATAGGACTGGTCCCAGTATAGACCCCTGGAGAACACCACTCTTTACCTCTCTCCATTCTCACCATTTATTCAACACTTTGTTTCCTATCTTTTAACTGGATGCAGTCAGTTTCACCAATGCCGTATGCAGTGGTAAAATCCTTCCCCTGCTCCAACTTACTACTCTGCTATTTGTGCATCCAAGGATCACATCAGCCCTTCTGGACAAAGCATCACATTGGAAGCTCACAATGAGTTGATTGTCCGCTATGATCCCTAAATCATTTTATGGGTCTCTGCGTTCCATAATACAGTGCCCTAGTCTGTGGATCGGGCCCGCATTCCCTGTTCTGAATGGAAAACATTGTATTTGAATGTATTAAAACATTTTGTTTGCATGGGGCCATCTCGCCAAAGGCTCCAGATCCATCGGGATCCCTGCCCTGGCCTCCTCATTGTAACCACTCTGCCAATCTTTGGGTTGTCGCACATTTTATCTGCAGTGATTTTCTATTTGCTTCCCAATCATTGATTCAAATTTTGAATAGCTTCGAGCCTAGAGCTGATCCCTGCAGAACCCAACTAGAAATTGCCCCATTCACTGCCAATGGCCCATTGACATTCCTTTCTGAGCTCTGTCAATGAACCAGTTTTTAGTCCATTTTACATGTGGTCTACTGTAATGATGGTGCCTATAGTGAGACACTACTGTGAGTATCAATTCAATACAAATTGCTTAGAGCATGGCAGTTACAGCCCAAAGCTGGATTTCATTTACTATTAAAGCAAACCAAACCAGCCAAACAGAGAGGACTCTCGAGTGAGTCACCGCCCTTCATTTGGTCAGTTTGGGACTGCGATGAGATAATGCTCACCTGACTCTGAAGGGGAGGGTGGGGGCAAAGACAAGGGGAAAGAAAGGACATGATAAAAAGGGAAGACATTTGCAATGCTCTTCCTCCCTCTTCTGCTTCCATCTACAGAAACCACCACCAAGCAACTGAAGTGCTGATCAAAGGGGAGAGCCTGGCTGAAGAGCAACCAGCCAGCCTGTGGTGAGAAGCATCTAAGAGTGTAAGGGCACTGAAAGTGTTAAAATCAGCTAAGAATGCATTTTGCTTTTATTTCATTTGACCAAATCTGACTTCTTGTGCTTTGACTTATAATCACTTTAAAATCTGTCTTTATAGTTAATAAATGTGTTTGTTTATTCTACCTGAAGCAGTGCGTTGGGTTTGAAGCATGTCAGAGACTCCCCTTGGGATAACAAGCCTGGTGCATATCAATTTCTTTGTTAAATTGACGAACTCATATACGCTTGCAGTGTGCAGCAGGCATCACTGGACACCGCAAGATGGAGGTCCCTAGGGTTGTGTCTGGAACCGGAGATATTGGCTAGTGTCATTCAGTTGCACAACCCAAGGAGCAGCTTACATGCCAGAGGCTGTGCGTGAGCACCCCAGGGGTTCTCACAGCAGAGCAGGGTAAGGCCAGAGTCAAGGATTGGAGTGACCTAGCAGATCACTGGTCCGGATAACACCAGAGGGGAACGTCACAGGCGTTAGGAGGTAACAAGCAAGGCAATTGCTGGGGCCCCACACCACAGGGAACACAACAAAACTCCATTATATCATATCTGTGGGGAAATGTATTGCAAGTATTACAGTAATTTAATCTCTAAACGTGGAAATAAATCACACGAAAGGAGAGGTTTTCAATCTGTGTGGCACACCCTCCTAGGGGGCATGGAGCAATTTTTGGGGGGCGGTGAGCGGCAAAGCCAGGGGCTTTGAGCTTCATCCTGGGGCAACAGGGCTCAAACTTCAACCCAGGGCAGTGGGGCCACTCCTTACTTTCTCCCCTGGTCCCCAGCGAGTCTATATCTGTCTTGATTACCACAGAGTCAAGCATTTCATGAAAAGACACTTTGGTGTTGCTTTCATGAAGAGAAATATCTATTGGAGGCCTGCCCCCGGGTGGGAGCCCAAGGACTGTGGGAACACTGCTGGCGGTAGCTAAAACCTGAGTTCAGTACCTCGGCTCTTCCTTTTCTCTCCGGGGTTTCAGTAGTGCTGGGCCTTTATAACAAGTCTGCAAGACTCAGTTTGCCCTGACAATCTGAGCCCCCAGGAGGCTCTTAGGCTGAAGTTCTCCAGAGTCTATTTTCTGCTGTTCCTGCTGCTCAAGAAGCCGAGGGAATTGTCTAGGAGTCCAGGCTAACCCAAGTGTCCACAGGGACTGTACAGGGAATCATAAAGGTTTCTGTCCAACACGGCGAGCATCAGGCATGTGAAATTCATACACTGATTCTCAGGGATCTGCCTTGCTGTCGCAGTAAAGAGATTTCCTTTTTCTGCTGAGCAGGATTTCGGTGAGTTGCCTGTTTCTGCAATAAAATTAGTACTAAGGGCTCAGGAAGGGTTCCAGGGTTCAAGTCAAGAACCATCTGGGCTGGAATTCACCAGCACGGTGACTTCAACGGTTTAGTATTATCAGAAACACCAAGGGATTTACCTGGTCAAATTGGAACTACAAATGTATTGGAAAGACTATAGACAAATATTTGTTTTTCCGATCAGTTCCTTGTCTTCTACTGTGTCCTTCGATCTGTATCGAGTAGTTTCCTTTTTCTTGGTCTATGTTGTTTTTCCTCTGATTTGCTCAAGTTTTCCAATTCTGCAACTTCACTGCCCTGTTAAGAAGTGCAGCTAGAGCCTCTGCAGTGGGTATCTGTGTTACAGAGGGATCACAACAAGAAAGGGTCACACACTGCTCACAAATTCTGCCTTCAGTGGGTCACTTTAATTGACCTTAGCCTCCCGGAAGAACAAACTCTGGACCCCTGTGTTTTGGGATCCCCACCTTTCATACCTCGGTCTCAGACTGCCACATAAACTGGGGGTTCCCTTCAGACTCTTTCAGCATCCTAACAGAATAGCGCTCTCTGTAGCAGGACGTAAAGCCATGATTTTCAGAGCTGTGAACTGAAGGTTAAACACTAAAGGTGAAATCTTGATCACATTGAGTTCAATGGCAGAACTCCCAACATAGCCAGGATTTCACCCTAATCCACATGTACGGACATAAATAAATGTCCTGATTGACACCAACCATGAGCCTGAAATGAGTTCAACTGGAGTCGTCCCGTGGCCACAAGGGAAGGGTGAGCTCGTTTGGACCAAAGAGGCACTGACAAGAGAGTTGCTGACATCTCAAACACAGAGGTTTAAACATTTATAACAACTGGAATCACCTTTCTTTTCAGGGAGGGGAGGGGTCTGCTCTCTCTGTGCCCCTGCATCTCTGGTTCTGGAGAGGACAAGAAGCAGCAAGAGGCAGTAAAAATAAAAGCATGTTTCTGGCGTAGAGGACATCAGGTGGAAATCTCACCGGGGGAAGTCCAGGAAAGCACTGTGTGTGTGTGTGTGTGTGGCGGGGGGGCGGGATGTGGGGATGTGCAGTTTCCAGATCACAGTGGTGCGGAGTCCTGAAACTGGGTGAAATAGGGAATGGACATCCTGCCTCATGCACAGACCAAAGAGGCGTCATGAGGTCTCCAGGAAAACATGGTGTCTCAGACTGTAACGTAGTGTGGACCACACTGTTGCAGATTGTCTATGACACCTTCCTCCATCCAGACCATCCCTCCTCCAATGAGCAATCCTTACGTCAGCCCCATGGCAATGTCAGCAATTGCCCACACAGAAAAGCAGGCTGAGGAAGGTGTACCCGTGTTTCTAATCGGCTACAATATGTTAAAGCTTTGTGTAGTTTTGAGGCAGAGTTACTCACACCGGCTCCTTTTAGTCTCCACGTCCTCTCTCCCTCCCGCCAGGTCTGTCCCTCTCTCCTTCCCTCTACAGGCTGAGCTAGTGCTGGGGTTCCTTTCACCCCCATGAAAGGCAGTTCAGGCTGATCTCCCCCTTTTCCCTGGTGCAGGCAGACAATGAGTTTAACCTAGTCTGAGGAGATATTTCTGTGAGCTGTCACTGTGGGGTCTGGCACCTGGTTTTGGTCCTGGGTGAGGGGTATCACTGTGTGGCATGGCTGGAAGTTGTGGGTGTGGGGGACCTACATGGACAGGCGGGCAGTGCTGGCAGTCATGGGGCAGGAAGGGGGTGTACACAGAGAAGCAGGAAATGCTGAGGGTTATGGGAACAGGCAGGGAGTGTACTCTGACATGTGGGTAGCACTGCTGAAATTAAATTTCTCTTTGTATTGTTGGTCCAAGGCCAGTGCTGGGACCTTTCCTGGCTCCCAGCGTATTTGGGCAGGTCTTAGTGTCTCTTTGCCCTGGCAAGCCACAGAACTGCCGCCTGGCTGAGAGTCACATTGAATCCCAGGAAGAGGGGTGCAGGCGCAGACTCCCCCACACTCCGTGACACTCTTTGCCCTGGCAAGCCACAGAACTGCCGCCTGGGTGTCACAACCTTTACTCAATTGTGTTTCCAACTGTTATTGTTGTTATGTAAATGCTGGTATTTCACCAGTGGAAAGAACCATTGATCTTTGTGAGACACTGTAACCCATATTCTTCTTAGTGATACTTGTATGATATGGTTATAGCATAGTTATGATATATTTTATGCACTATGGCTCTTGAAAGATGTTATGACTTTCTGAGTATAATTATCCTATTTTTATGCATGTATTATTTTTGTATCTGCAGTGATGAATAGTGACTATGTATCTGTATTTCAAATGTAGTTATACCTGCATAACGCTGACTAGGTAAGATGCTTTTATTCTCAATAGCTCAGTGGTTTGAGCATTGCTTTACTAAACCCAGCGTTGTGAGTTCAATCCTTGAAGGAGCCATTTAGGGATCTGGGGCAAAAAATCTGTCAGGGGACAGTACTTGGTCCTGCTAGTGAAGGCAGAGGACTGGACATGATGACCTTTAAAGGTCCTTCCAGTTCTAGGAGATTGTCATATCTCCATTTATTATTATTATAACTCTTGACTCCATTTTGGGGTCAAGTTTTCCCACAAACTAGACTGAGAACCATGTTTTGAAACGAAGAGTTCCCGCCATATGCTAAAGTTATATAAGTCAAGGAGGGACATCCTCAGTGGTCCTTCACTCCCCACACAAGAGGACTCCTTGAAACATCTGACAAAAAAAGTGTGAACTAGGGGAAGTGCTGGACCCAAACTAAAGATATTTCTAGCCTGTGTAAGGCAATCTGAGAAAGCCAAGCTCCAAAGCAAATGCAGATGATGTCTTGAGAATCTGCCAGACTGCTTGTAGCATCAATCAGGGTGAGAAACTGCAAATTCATAGTCAATCCAATAGTTACGCTTAGTTTGCGTTTTTGTTTATTTGCTAGGTAATCAGCTTTGATCTGTTTGCTATCCCTTATAATCACTTAAACTCTATCTGTTGTACTTTAATAAACTTGTTTTATGTTTTAATCTAAACCCATTGTGCCTTTAAGCGAAGTGTCTGAGGGAAAAAATCTCAGGTCGGTTACCACAAGTGTACATTGTCCTCCCCACGTTAGGGGAGGGCCGAACCGGGTAAGAAATTCATACTGGTTGTAGTTTGGACCAGAGAAGGACGGTACAGCTCTGGGGTTCTAGGCTAGGGAGCTGGTGGTTAGTTTGCTTGTAGCCTCTCTATTGTTGGTTCATGCAGTGGCTGGTCAGAGAGCCTTCAAGTAACTGCAGTTGGGAGTCACCCTGCCTGTGTGAATTCTGGTGGAGGTGCAGGATCAGGAGCCGGTGGAGGTGTAGGATCAGGAGCTTGTCACAGCATCACACTGAGAGAGGGAGCCCAGGCTGGTGAGTCAGAGGGCTCAGGGGTTCCCCAGTTCCAGGTGTCACCCCGGGGGGAACCCGTCACACTTTGCTCCTCAGCTGCTTCAGTCTCCCAAAATACTCTGACCCCCGTCCATACTCTCCTCCCCCATCCCAGGCTGCTCCGATTCCAACCGAACCCTCATCGCCAGTGTCTTCTCCATGCTCCCCAGTCATCCCTGGCCCCCACAACCTCCGAGACGCCCCACGCTCCCCGCAATTCTTGCTCTGTAAGGGGGTGAGGTGCCTCCTGTCACACCTGCTCCCTTGGCCGGGGGGGTGGGGGGTAATCAGTGACTGTGTCTCACTGGTGATAAATCTCACCCATAATTTGCGTATGCCAAGGCACCAATGTGACTTCTCTTGTTACACCCATACAAAGCACGTGGTGCTTCAGGGACTGCTACGCAGGAACAACTCACTAGCTGAGAAGTTTGCACATTATATAATAAGACTGGGCAACTCTGGGACATGTAATGGCCTAGATAAATACGGCTGCCATGTGCAGGAGCCATTGGCAGCTGCCTAAAACAGTGGGCCACTAGGACACAGACGTTAAACCCAGGATGCTCTGGGACCATTTCCTCGCCAGCTTTGTTACCCATTAATGGCAAGGGTTGTACTAGATTTCATGGGCTGAAGTCATCATTTTTCTCCCCTAAAACGTTCATACATTCAGTGTGTCATAGGATTCCTCAGCGGTGTGAAATACACACCTAGTGTACCATTTCGAAGGGGCAGCACTCACATGAGAACTTCTCCCCATAGGGCTAATTCTACAGTCATGAATAGAAAAAATGCAGTCCATAACCTCAGGTAAGAGCTTGCAGGCAAAATGCCTCCAGCTGACTCCTGGGGACTTGTTCATAGATTCCAAAGCCAGAAGAGACAATTGTGAACATCTTGTGTGTATAACAAAGGCTGGAGAATTTCTGTAACATTTTTCCTAGAGCAGATCTTTTAGAGAAGCATCCAGTGTTGATTTAAAAATTCACAGTGATGGAGAATCCACCAAGACTCTTGGTAAATTGTTCCAATGGTAAATTACTCTCGCCCTTTAATAAATGTACGCGTTATTTCCAGTCAGAATTTATTTAGATTAATCTTCCAGCCACTGGATACTGTTAGACCTCCGTATGCTAGGCTGAAAAGTCTATTATTCAATATTGGTTTCCCGTGTAGGAAATTACAGACTGTTTTCAAGTTACCTTCTAACCGTCTTTGTTAAACTAAATAGATTGAGGGTGAAAAATTAACTGACTGATCTCATGGCATTGTATTTTCTGTATGATTCCCCATCCCACTCCTCCTGGATCCCAATATTTTGCATAGTTTCTGTCAATGCTTCCACTGTGAGCAAAGCTTCACAGAGCTGTGTATCATGATACCCAGGTCCCTGTCCTGAGTTCATACAGTTAAATTAGAACCTTGCAAGCTGTTTGAGGAGTTCTAGCTTTTTCCTCCAGTTATTGACATTGAAATTCACCTGCCATCATGCTGCCCATTTACCTGGCATGGTTAGTTCCCCCTCAAGACTTTTCTGGATGTGACTATGACCTAAAGAATCTTGAGCCATCAGAAAATGTTGCCACCTCACTGCTCACCCCCCTTTCTCGATTGGTAATAACTATGAAATATTTACCAAAATATTTGCCAAAATATGTATCCCCCTCACTGTGCTTTTCTCCCTTCACAGGCACTGTGAACATTTCTGAGCCCTATTGACGCATCGACCACCTCATGGCAGCTCTCAACCTCACCCGCTCTGACCCTTCAGCATTTATCCTAATGGGCATCCCCGGCCTGGAATATGCCCACATCTGGATTTCCATCCCTTTCTCTATGTTCTACATTATCGGCCTGTTGGGAAATTTCACAATTCTCTTTGTTGTAGGCAAAGAGCAGACCCTGCAGAAGCCGATGTACCTGCTGCTCTGCATGCTGGCGCTCACAGACATCATCAAGTCTACCTCTGTCATACCGAAGGCAGTGTGTATATTTTGGTTCAATTTGAAAGGCATTACTGCGGATGGTTGCTTCACCCAGTCGTTCTTCCTTCACACGGTTTCTGCTATGCACTCAGCCGTCCTCGTGACAATGGCCTTCGATCGCTATGTTGCCATATGTAACCCTCTGAGATATGACACCATCCTCACCAACACACGAATAGCTAAGCTAGGGCTAGTGGGTTTCACAAGAGCTGTTGTCATCATGCTGCCCCTGCCCCTGCTCCTGAGGAGGCTGCCATTCTGTGCCAACCGCATTATCCCCCAAACGTACTGTGAGCACATGGCTGTGGCGAAGATATCGTGTGGGGACATCACATTAAATAGGACATATGGCTTGGTGATAGCATTTGTAGTCATCGGGTTAGACCTGACACCCATTGCCCTGTCTTATGGTCTGATCACCCGTGTCGTCCTCAGAATTTCCTCCAAGAAAGCCCACCAGAAAGCCCTGAACACCTGCACAGCCCACATCTGTGTGATGCTGATGTCTTATGCTTCTGTCCTCTTCTCAATCCTGACCCACCGGTTTGGTCAGGGCATTGCTCCCCATGTTCATGTCATCTTGGCCAACCTCTCTTTCCTTCTCCCCCCCATGCTCAACCCTATCATTTATGGGGTGAAAAACAAAGAGCTTCGTGATATAGTGGGCAAATACATCTGGGTGATCATCTGGGGTCACTGACTATAAACCTGTGTGACAAGAGGGGGAAAGGATATCTCATCATTAATCAAGGATGTTCTGTACCAGTTTGCCCGAGATCAGCATTTTAGAAGTTCACAGTCTGAGAAATTCCACACACCTAACGTCTTATCACTCCATGACCAAGCACTGCTCTCTCTGTTCCTGAGTTCCCTTTCTCTGCCCATAACCTGTCCTCTTTCAGGGTCACCCGTCATCCCCCATGCCCATACACCCTGCCACTTGGCCTTTCCATGACTTCCAGACCACCAAATGTTACTACAGCTTTCTGACAAAAGGTGGCTTTCCGTTAGTGTTTGCCAGTTTGAGCCTTCAGAACCCTGCCTTGTTGAGCCAGATATGCTAATCTGCTGCAACACAGATCCAGGGTCTGAACCACTCCCCCAAAGCTGCAGACTTAACTGAAAACGGCTTAGCAAGTGCTCCTGTCTCCAGAACCCAGACACCCAGCCCCCAATGGGATCCAAACCCTAAATAAATCCCTTTTACTCTCTATAAAGTTTACACAGGATAAACTCATAAATTGTCCCCCCTCTATAACACTGACAGAGATATGCACAGTTGCTTGCTCCCCCAAGTATTAATCACTTACGCTGAGTTTATTAATGATCAAAAGTGATTTTATTAAATATAAAAAGTAGGGTTTAAGTGTTTCCAAGTTATAACAGACCAACGTTGTAGTTTATGGCCTGTGTTCCTGTTTCTTTCAGGCATCTCTTTGGGGTGGACAGCTGAAGACAAAATGAAGGGGCTTCCAGGGCATTTTATATTCTCTCTCTTGTGGGTGGAAACCCCTTTGTTCTTCTGGAAAAAGCTAAAGTACTCAATGCTTTTTTTGCCTCGGTCTTCATGAACAAGTTCAAGTCTCAGACTACTGCACTGAGCAGCACACTTTGTGGAGGAAGTGACCAACCCTCTGTGTAGAAAGAACAGGTTCAAGCCTATTTAGAAAAGCTGGATGAGCACCAGTCCATGGGTCCAGGTCTAATGCATCCAAGGGTGCTGAGGGAGTTGGCTGATGTGATTTCAGAGCCATTGGCCATTATCTTTGAAAATTTGTGGTGATCGGGGAAGATCCCGGATGACTGGAAAAAGACAAATATAGTGCCCATTGTGACGGGTTGGGATCACAGAAACCACCTTGGTGCTGCCACCTGGTGTGCCAAGGCTACTTCTGCCCCTGCTTCCCTGCCCTTTCCAGCTTGGGACTCCCGAATCCTGTCTGTTTTGAGCCAGATTCCGCTGATCTGCTGCAAACACAGACCCAGGTCCGAACCACATCCCCTAACAGCCGCAGGCCTGCCTGGAAGCAGCTCAGGAAGTCCTCTTGCCTTTGACACCCAGGTGCCCAACTCCCAAACCCTTAATAAATCCGTTTTACCCTGTAAAGCTTATACAGGGTAAATTCATAAATAGTTCGCCGTCTATTTCAAAGATAGAAAGATATGCACAGCTGTTTGCCCTCCCCAGGTACCAACACGTACTCCAGGTAACTTAATAAGTAAAAAGAGATTTTAATAAGTACAGAAAGTGGGATTTAAGTGATTCCAATTAGTTGCAGACAGAACAAAGTGAATTACTAAGTAAAATAAAATAAAATACGCACGTCTATGTCTAATCAAACTTAACACAGATATAAAAACCTCACCAGCTCTAGTTTCTACCTTTTACAGGCTGTAGAACTCCTAGCCTGGGTCCAGCAATCGCTCACACCCCCTATTGTCTTTGTCCTTTGTTCAGTCTCTTTCAGGTATCTCTTTGGGGGTTGGAGAGCCTCTCTCTTTAGCCAGCTGAAGACAACCTGGAGGGGTCTCCCAGGGATTTAAATAAACTTTCTCCCCCCTCCCTCCGTAGCATCATGTTACCCTGGAGTTTTGGGATCACATGGACAAGTCACATGTCCATGCACATTTCAGAAACTAGCCCAGTGACATTCTTGGCCCAGCTCACATGTGGATTGGGCGCATTCCTTTCTCCAGACATGATCCCATGCTCTTACCAAGGCTATGTATAAAACCAGCAAATATAAAACCAATATTCATAACTTCAACTACAACAATGATACATGCATACTAACAGGAGGAATAGATTCAGTAGATCATAACTTTTACAGAGATATGTTACATGGCACATGTAGCATAAAACATATTCCAGTTACATATATACATTTATAAGCATCTCCCCATAAAGTTTTATGGGGACACCATCACACTCATATTTTAAAAAAGGGAAGAAAGAGAACTCGGGGAACTACAGACTGGTGAGCCTCACTTCAGTACTGGAGCTCTGAGCAATCATACCACTCTCTTACATACAGTGCATCTCCTCCACCTTTCTTCCCATACCTGTCCTTCCTGAACAGTTTATACCCATCCACAACAGTGCTCCAGTCATGTGAACTGCCCCCACCGAGTCTCTGTTATTCCAATCACATCATAGTTCTTTGATTGTGCCAGGACTTCCATTTCTTCCTGCTTGTTTCCCAGGCTTCTCGTGTTCATGTACAAGCACCTAAGATAACTAGCCGATTGCCGTACTTTCACAGTATGAATCAGGAGTCTTCCCGTCTTGTACCCTCCCTGTGTTTCCCCCGGTATTCCACTTCCCCACTTACCTCTGGGCTTAGGTCACCATCCCCCGGTATACCTAATTTAAAGCCCTCCTCCCTATGTCAGCAAGCCTGCCTGTGAAGATGCTCTTCCCCCTCTTCATTAGGTGGATCCCATCCCTTCCTAGCAATCATTCTTCCTGGGACAACATCCCATGGTCAAAGAATCCAAAGCCCTCTCTCTGACACCACCTGCATAAACATACATACCACATTTTGTGTTTCATGACACCTGTTTGTTACTTCTCCTTGTTCCTGACATCTTTGACAAAATAATGAATAAGGATGTTTTGTCTGGCATATCATCTTGTCCTAGATTGGGCTGGATCTGCACTAGCTGGAATACATTTAGGTAAATATCTAATGCAGGGGCGGCCAACCTGCGGCTCCAGAGCCACATGTGGTTCTTCAGAAGTTAATATGCGGCTCCTTGTATTGGCACCGACTCCAGGGCTGGAGCTACTGGCACCAACTTTCCAATGTGCCGGGGGGTGCTCACTGCTCAGCCCCTGTCTCTGCCACAGGCCCTGCCCGCACTCCACCCCTTCCCAACCCCTCCCTTGAGACTGCTGTGCTCTCGCTCCTCTCACTCTCACTCCGAGCCTCCTGCATGCCACAAAACAGCTGATTGGAGGCACGGGGAGGGTGGGGGAGGCGCTGATGGGTGGAGCTGCCAGTGGGTTGGAGGTGCTGGGAGCAGGGTGGGAGCTGATGGGGGGCTGCTGATGTATTACTGTGGCTCTTTGGCAATGTACATTGGTAAACTCTGGCTCTTTCTCAGGCTCAGGTTGGCCACCCCGATCTAATGCCTAGTACACTGGCAACAACTTTGCCAAGTTCATGTGCTGCTTCAATACATGGCCTGACTTTAATTCACAGCCTCTTGGTCAGGTCTCAGATCTTAAACCAGGCCCCATGCTCCAGGTTCTCTCTCTCTCAACTACACTGGCCAGTCCTAGCGGAATACCTAAAGTCCCTGTCATCCTGTTCCCTCGTGTTGATAACGTATTTGAAAGGATAGGCATGGACTTTATGGGGCCCCTAAAGAGGAGCACTATGAGGTGTCAACATATCCTCCTTATCCTTCACTACCCAGTGCATACCTCAAAGCCATCCCCTTATGCTCCGCCAATGCACCTGTAGCCCAAAGTCCAGTTTGCTTCAACAGCAGTCGTGGTCTATAAAGAGCGTTCCCTCTCATTTTTCCCACCCGTGTGTGGAATGAATTTTGTTATGTGGCACATCACCTCCATATTGGTGCGCATAACAAAATTCATGTGGTGGGGGTGGAGCCGAGGGGTTCGGAGTGTGGGAGGTCACTCAGGGCTGGGGCAGAGGGTCGGGGTGCAGGGTGTGAGGGCTCCGGTTTGGGGTGCGGCCGGGGATGAGGGGCCTCTCCCTGCTATGGGAGCTCTGGGGCTGCAGGATAGGCGCCCCTCCCCCAGCCCCAACACGTCCGGGACAGGGGAGAGCCACCCTAGTCGCACCTGGGTCCATGACGGGGCAGGGCCGCTCTGAGCACGCTCAGCTGGGGCTGGGAGAGGGGCACCCCACCCATGGCAGGTTGGGGGCTGGGCTAGGTGGGGGCTGGGAGAGGGGCACCCCTCCCGCAGCTGTTGCTTGACCCCGGGCGGGTTCCCTGAGCATCTGCGTGGTGCTAAGTAGGCTGCTATTGACCCACACAGCTTACAGGGAACTTAGACTACAAACTGTGGCATGTTGGGTGAACTTCCTGGCTCCTGCCATAATAAACCCTCTGCCTTCCCAGCAGGAGGTCTCAGCCCTGACTGAGCTGGGAGCGCGTAGCGGGCAAGCAGAGAGGAGGCTGCTGGACTGTGATCCTGTTCTATGTTCTTTACAGAATAAAGCCTGTTCCTGGTGGGTCTGGTCTGAGATCGACATGCACTGACACACAACACAGAGCCCTGAAAGGCGCCTCAGGCCCAGTTTCCCCAAGTTGTGTAAAAAGTCACAAGTCAGGCTTTCCCTATCTTGAACAAGCCCGTGAACAGGAGAGGGGCTACACACCTACCAACAGAAATGAGCTTATGAAATTATTCTCCCAGTTGATAATACCCCAAGAAATCCTTACTGATCAAGGACCTAACTTCACTTTACAACTAATGAAAAACTGTGCCCTCTACTGAGGGTGACGACATTCAGCACATCGAAATGCCATCTCCAAACTCATGGGTTGGTGGACTGATTTCACAGAACTGGGGTGGTGACGTTAAGGAAGTTTGTCGCCTTGGATCCCAAACACCGGGACCGACTCTTCTCCCACTTCCTTTTTACTGTCCGGAAGGTGCCTCAAGCCTCCACGTTGTCTCCCTTTGAACTGCTGTCTGGGAAGCAGCCTGAAGCCTTTCCAGACCTGCCTGGAGAAACATGGGAGAGAAAAGACCCCGGACGATGAGCATCGCCCAATCCATTCTTCAATTAAGAAATCGCCTCCAGACTTTGTGCATGTTTGCTCAAAGAAGTTGCTAAACGCACAACAGGTACAAGGAAAGTCCTATAACAAAGGAGTCCAGTTGCGAGTGTTCAGCCTGGGTGATTGAGAATTACTGTTACTACCAAGCTTGGAGTTCAAGTTACTGGTCTGATGGCAGGGACTGTTTGAGGTAGTGAGGCATGTGAGCCCCATCGACCATGAGGTCCAGCACCAGGAGAAGAAAAAAGGAGACTTGGATAAGAACATAAGACTGGCCACACTGGATCAGACCAATGGTCCATCTAGTCCAGTACCCTGTCTTCTGACAGTGGCCAGGTGCTTCAGAGGGAAAGGAAAGAACAGGGTAATTATCGAGGGATCCATCTTCTGTCAAACACACCCAGAGCATGAGGTTTGTCCCTGAACAACTTAGCTAATAGCCATTGATGCACCTATCCTCCTTGGGCTTTTCTAACTCTTTGTTTAACCCTGTTACAGTCTTGGCCTTCGCCACATCCTCTGGCAAAGAGTTCCACAGATTTACTGTGTGCTGTGTGAAGAAATACATTCTTTTGTTTGTTTTAAACCTGCTGCTTATTTATTTCATTTGTTGTCCCCTAGTCCTTGTGATATGTGAAGGAGTAAACAATATTTCTGTATTCATTTTCTCCGGACCAGCCATAGATTTATAGAGTGATATCATATCCCCTCTTAGTCATAAGAATGGCCGTACTGAGTGAGACCTAAGGTCCATCTAGCGCAGTATCCTGTCTTCTGACTTCTGACAGTGGCTAAGGCCAGGTGCTTCAGAGGGAATGAACAGAACAGGGAATCATCCAGTGATCTGTCCCCTGCCGCCCACTCCCAGACTCTGGCAAACAGAGGCTAGGACCTCATCCCTGCCCATCCTGACTAGTAACCAATGATGGGCCTGTCCTCCAGGAACTCTTTGCCAGAGGATGTTGTGGAGGCCAAAACTATAATTGGTGCCAACTGCCTTTGTGCCTTTAACAAACCGAGTCCCACACAATGTGGATGGACATTGAGCATCTAATTCACATCTGTGCCTCTGAACCTCTCCCTCCACCCTCCCTCTCCTAATTATACCCCATTCAGTTACTCTAGCAGTGCACAGCCTTCAGGGCACATGCTGATCACTGAGAGGGACTCAGGAAGCTGCTCCTGCCCATGGCACGATATTGCGCTATGGTGGGTTTATGACTGAGCAGGGGCAATCCGTGCTGCGCTCTGCCAGACAGAGCCTATCAGATGGGAGGGGCTCTTACTCTGTGTTTGAAACAGGATGTGCGAGAGCCTTCCCGTTGCATGTCGAGTTCTCAGGGGTTCAGCACAGGTCTCGTCAGCTGGGAGAGAATACGAAGATTCCCAGATTCGATGATGATTGGCAGCAGCACAGAAATGCAGATCGATATATGAATACATCTAGGGCTTGTCTTCACTACCCACCGGATCGGCGGGTAGCAATCGATCTATCGGGGATCGATTTATCGCGTCTCGTTTAGACGCGCTTAATCGATCCCCGAACGTGCTCCTCGTCGACTCCGGAAATCCACCTCGGTGAAAGGCAGAAGCGGAGTCGACCGGGGAGCGGCAGCAGTCGACTCGCCGCCGTCCTCACGGTCAGGTAAGTCGATCTACGATACGCCGACTTCAGCTACGTTATTCACGTAGCTGAAGTTGCGTATCGTAGATCGACCCCCCCCCCCTCTAGTGTAGCCCAGGGCTAAGGCTTGGCTCTTCCTTTTCTCTCCGGGGTTTCAGTAGTGCCGGAAAACTTTATCGGGTTTGCAAGACTCATTTTGCCCTGACAATCTGAGCCACTGTTGTCGGTGAATCATTTCTTCACTCCCGGGGGAGGCTCTCAGGCTGAAGTTCTCCAGGGTCTGTTTTCTGCTCTTCCCGCTGCTCACGGAGCTCAGGGAATTATCTGGGAGTCCTGCCAACCTGAAAGTCTGCAGAGACTGTACAGGGGAATCTTTAAAGTCACTGTCCAGCACAGAGAGTGTCAGACACGTGGGATTCATACACTGATTCTCGGGGCTCTGCCTTCCTGTTGCCATAAGGAGATTTCCTCTCTCTCCTGAGCAGGATTTTGGTGAGTTGCCCGTTTCTGCATTAAAGCTAGTGCTGAGGGCTCAGGAAGGGTTCCAGGGTTCACATCAAAAAACATCTGGGCAGGAATTCACCAGCACGGCAGCTTGAACTAGTTAGTATTGTTAGAAAACACCAAGGGGTGTCCCTGGTAAGATTGGCACTACAAAATTATTGTAAATAGTTTAGACTCAATATTTGTTTTTAAGATCAGTTCCTTCTCTTTTACTGTGTCCTTCTATTTGTCTCAGTAGCTTCCTTTTTGCAGGGCTGTGTGGTTTTTCCTCTGGTTCGCTTAAGTTTTCCAATTCTGCACTTTACTGCCTTATTAAGAAGTGCAGCCAAAGCCTCTGCAGTGGGTATCTGTATCAGCGGGTTCACAACAAGAATGGGTCCCACACTGGCCAGATTCTGCTCTCACATTCTGCCTTCACTGGGTCACTCCAGATTGACACTGACGTGCCTGAGAGCAAAATCAGGGTGCCTGTGTTTTGAAATCTCTCTCCTTCATACCCAGTCTCAGAGCGCCACGTAAACTGGGCGATTCCTTCAGACTCTTTCAATAACCTAACAGAATAGCACTCTCTGCAGCAGGACAAGAAGCCGTGATTTTCACAGCTGGGAGCCGAATGTTCAACACTAAGGGTGAAATCATGGTCCCATTGACTTCAATGGCAGAACTCAAAACATGGCCAGGATTTCACCCGAAATCCACATGGAGGGACTTAAATAAATGCCCTCATTTACACCGGCCATGAGACTCCAGCGACTTCAATTGGAGTCGTCCGGTGGCCTCTAAGGACCTGTGAGCTCGTTTGGACCAAAGAGGAACTGACAGGAGAGTTGCTGAAATCTCACAGGCTTTTTTTTTCAGAGATGGAGAGGGATCTGCTTTCTCTGTGCCCCTGCATCTCCGGTTCTGGAGAGGACGAGAAACACCAAAAGGCAATAAAAGGAAAAGCCTGTTTCTGGCTTAGAGGAAACCAGGTGGTGTTGGATATGTCATCGGGGGATGTCCAGGAACGCACAGTGTGTGTGTGTGTGTGTGTGTGTGCGCACGTGGGGGGGGAGGGGAGGGGGGATGTGCAGTATCCAGATCACAGTGCCACACAGTCCTGAAACTGGGGGTAAAAAACGTATGGACACCCTGCCTAATGCACAGACCAAAGAGGCATAACAAGGCCTCCTGGGGCAGGGGGGTGTCACAGAAAGTAACATAATGTGGACCACACCATAGCAGCTTCTCTCACACCTTCCCCCATCTGAACTGTCCCTCCTCCTGTGGGCAATCCTACTACTGCCTCCATGTTCTTGCTCCCTCTGACCGGGTCTGTCCCTCTCTGCTTCCCTGCACAGGCTGACCTGCTGCTGGGGTTCCCTTCACCCCCAGAAAGGCAGTTCAGGCTGATCTCCCCCTTTTCCCTGGTGCAGGCAGACACTGAGTTTCACCTCGACTGACGAGATACTGCTGTGAGCTGTCGCTGTGGGGTCTGGCACCTGGTTTTGGTCCTGGGTGAGGGGTACCAATGTGTGGCAGGGCTGGAAGTTGTGGGGGTGGGGGACCTACAAGGACCACGGCCAGTGCTGGGGTTTAATGGGGGTAGTGAGCGGGGTGTACACGGACAGGTGGGCACCACTGTGGGTTACGAGCGTGGGGGGCAGGGTGTACACGGACAGACCGGCAGCACTGGGGGTTGTGCAGGTGGGGAGTGGCCTGTACATTGACAGGCGGGCAGTGCTGGTGGTTGTGGGGAGGCAGCGGGTGTACCCGGACAGACGGGAAGTGCTGGGGGCTGTGTGGCATGGAGGGGTGTATACAAGGAGAGACAGGCAGTGCTGGAGGTTGTGGGGGGCAGAGGGTACATGGACAGGTGGGCCACACTCGGGGATGTGGGGCAGGCAAGGAGGTGTGCGAGGACAGGCGGGCAGCGCTGGTGGTTGTGGGGCAGGCAGGGTTCTGTACATGGACAGGCGGGCAGGGGTGGGAGTTGTGGGGTTAGGCCAGGGGGTGTATATAGACATTCAGGCAGCTGTGGGGGTTCTGGCACAGACAGGGGTACATGGGCACATGGGCAGCACTGGGAGTTGTGGGGGCGCGGAGCGGCATGTACATGGACAGGCGGGCAGCGCTGGTGAAATTGAATTTTCCTTAGTGATTGTTGGTCCAAGGCCAGTGCTGGGACCTTTCCTGGCCCCGAGTGAATGTGGGCAGGTCTCAGGGTCTCTTTGCCCTGCCAAGCCACAGAACTGCAGCCTGGGTGTCACAACCTTACTCCGGTTCTGTTTCCAACTGTTGTTGTTATGTAACGTTCGCTTATGCAGAGCCTCACGGGATCGCTCAACCTCGTGAAATACACACCTAGTGTTACATTCCCAAGGCACCGCAGTCACGTGAGAATTTCTCCCCATAGGGCTAACTTCACCATGGTCACAAATAGAAAAAATGCCTTCAGTGAGCTCAGGCACTAACTTGCAAGCAAAATGCCTCCAGCTGACTCCGGGGGAGATGTTTGTAGATTCCAAGCCCAGAAGGGACTGTTGTGATGATCTGGTCTGTATAACACAGGCCTGAGAATTTCCCCAAAATTATTCCTAGAGCAAATATTTTAGAGAAACATCCAACCTTGATTTAAACTTTCTCAGTGATGAAGAATCCACCAAGACCCTTGGTAAATTGTTCCAGTGGTGGATTACTCTCATGATTTAAAAAAATGTACGCCATATTTCCAGTCAGAATTTTCTGAACTTCAACTTCCAGCCGTCGGATCATGTTACACCTCTGTATGCTAGCCTGAAAAGCCTATTATAAAATATGTGTTCCCCGTGCAGGTACTTACAGACTCTTATCAAGTCACCCCTTAACCATCTTTGTGTCTATCACTATAAGGGAGATTTTCTCATATTTTAAATAATTGTTCTGACTCTCCTCTGAACCCACTCTAGGGTAAAGACGTGGGGACCCGCATTCAGAGCCCCTAAGCTTATTTTTACCAGCTTAGGTTAAATCCCCCAAGGTACAAAATTCCCTGCACCCTGAGAAATGCTTCTCGCTGCCACCATCAAGTATCTAACAGGAATCCAGGAAAGGAATCACTTGAACTTCCCTCCCCGCCAAAATACCCCCTCAAGCCGTACACCCCCTTTCCTGGGGAAGCTTGAGAACAATCTCCCAACCAATTGGTTACACAGTGATCTAAAAACCCACCCCCTGGGTTTTAACACCATAGAAAACAGTCAGCTTCTTAAAAGAAGGATTTTATTAAAAATAAAGAAGGTAAAATCATCTCTGTAAAACCAGGATGGTAACTATTTCACAGGGCACTATATTTCCAAACTCAGAGAGATTTCCCCCTCTGGACAAAACCTTAAAGTTACAGAAAACCATGAATAACCCTCCCCCTTTGCCCCTTCTAACACTGGGAATACACCAAGCCGAAATTAAACAGAAATCTATGCGCTATGCTATCTAAACTTACTTCAGAAAAGGGAGGTTTGATTTTCTGCAGGTTCCTTCTGTCTTCCAAGATCACTCTGACCCAGACAAAAAGACACTCACAAAGCCTTCCCCCCTCCTAAGATTTGAAAGTATCTTGTCCCCTTATTGGTCAGATGCCAGCCAGGTCAGGTGTCAGTCTGGCTACCTGCATTTCTTAACCCTTTACTGGAAAGAGGATTTTATAGCACTGCATCAGACCCTCTCCCCCTTCCCTTCATATTTATGACAACATCCATCTTTAATCTCTCAGTATCCATGTAAATGTCCAAACCCTTCCTGATTCTTGCTTAGCTCATGGCCTCAACTACCTCTTGTGGCAATGAGTTCCTCAGTCTAATTAGGCGTTGAGTGAAGAAAGCATTCCTTTTTAACTGTTTTGAATTTGCCACGTTTCAGTTTAACTGACTGTCCTCTTGATCTTGTATTGGGAGATAGGGAGAACACATTCGTGATCTAGTCTCTACCAATCTGTATGTTATATTATAGTATTTCATACCCCTCCTATTCATCTCCTTTGTAAGGTAACAATCCCATTCTTTTAAACCTCTACCTGTATAACAGTTAGAATCATAGAATCATAGATGATTACGGTTGGAAGAGACCTCAGGAGGTAATCTAATCCCACCCCCTGCTCAAAGCAGGACCAACCCCAACTAAATCATCCCAGCCAGGGCTTTCTCAAGCTGGGCTTTAAAAACCTGTAAGGATGGAGATTCCACCACCTCCTTAGGTAACCCATTCCAGTGCTTCACCACCCTCCTAGTGAAATAGTTTTTTTCCTAATATCCAACCTAGACCTCCTCCACTGCAACTTGAGACCATTGCTTCTTGTTTTGTGATCTACCACCACTGAGAACAGCCGAGCTCCTAAGTGCAGGACTCTGCACTTGTCCTTGTTGAACCTCATCAGGTTTCTTTTAGCCCAATCCTCCAATTTCTCTAGATCACTCTGGACCCTATCCCTACCTTCCAGCATATCTACCTCTCCCCCCATCTTAGTGTCATCCATGAACTTGGTGAGGGTGCAATTCATCCCATCATCCAGCTGATTAATGAAATCGTTGAACAAAACTGGCCCCAAGACCGACCCCTGGGGAACTCCGCTTGATAGCGTCTGTTTCCATGGGCCCTTGATCATTCTCATTGCTTGTGGCTGAACCCCTCTAGTTCTGCAATATCCTGTGTGAGAAGGGTGCTCAGTACTACACAGAGGAGCCCAGAGGAGGGTGAAATATTAACTGGCTGATCTCATGACATTGTATTTTCTGTAGGATTCGCCATCCCCCTCCTCCTCGATAACAATGTTTTATTTAATTTCTCTCCATGCTTGCACTGTGAGCCGGGTTTCACAGAGCTGTGTACTGTGTCCTATCCTGAGTTCATACTGTTAAATTAGAACCTAGTAAGGTGTTTGATGAGTTCAAGCTTTCCCCTCCAATGGCATACACGTTTCAAGTTTTGACATTGAAGTTCATCTGCCATCACGGTGCCCATTCACCTGACCTGGTAAGCTCCCTCTGAGGATTCTCTGGACTTGACTATAAGCGTAATAATCTGGCGCTCTCTATCAATGTTGCCACCTTACCCCCCTTTCTAGTATTTACCATACACTTTGTTAGCAAGTGTGTAACCCCCCTCACTGTGCTTCCCTCCCATCACAGGCACCTCGAGCATTTCTGAGCCCGATCGATGCTTCGACCACCTCATGGAAGCTCTCAACCTCAGCCTTACTGACCCATCAACATTCATCCTAATGGGCATCCCTGGCCTGGAAGCTGCCCACTTCCTGATTTCCATCTCTTTCTCTCTGTGCTACATTATCGGCCTGTTGGGAAATTTCACACTTTTGTTTGTTGTATGGAAAGAGCAGACCCTGCACAAGCCGATGTACCTGCTGCTCTGCATGCTGGCACTTACAGACATCTGCATGCCTACCTCCGTCGTTCCGAAGGCACTGTGTATATTCTGGTTCAATTTGAAAGGCATTACTGTGGGTGGCTGCCTCACCCAGATGTTCTTTCTTCACACTGCTTCTGTGATGCACTCAGGTGTCCTCGTGACAATGGCCTTTGATCGCTATGTTGCCATATGCAACCCTCTGAGATACACCACCATCCTCACCAATGCAAGAATAGCTAAGCTAGGGCTAGTGGGTTTGACAAGAGCTGTTCTCTTCATTCTGCCTCTGCCACTGCTCCTGAGCAGGCAGCCATTCTGTGCCAATCGTATTATCCCCCATACATACTGTGACCACATGGCTGTGGTGAAGATGTCGTGTGGGGACATTACAATCAACAGGACATATGGCTTGGTGATTGCGTTTGTAGTCAACGGATTAGACCTGATGCTCATTGCCATGTCCTACGGTCTGATCGCCAGGTCTGTCCTCAGAATCTCCTCCAAGAAAACCCACCAGAAAGCCCTTAACACCTGCACAGCCCACATCTGTGTGATACTGGTTTCTTATACTCCCTCCCTCTTCTCCTCTCTGACACACAGGTTTGGTCAGGGCATCGCTCCGCATGTTCACATCATCTTGGCCAACCTCTATTTCCTCCTTGCTCTCGTGTTCAACCCTATCATTTATGGAGTCAAAACGAAAGAGCTTCGTGACAAAATGGGCAAATACACCTGCAGAATGTGATCACCTGGGGCCATTGACTTTAAAGCTGTATGACAAGAGGGGAAAGGATATCTTCTCCTTAATCAAGGGTGCTCTGTCCCAGTTTGGCTTGCTCAGAATTGTGGAAGTTCACACTCTGATAAGTTCCTCACACCTAACATCTTATCACTCCATGACCAAGCACTGCTCTCTCTGTTGCTGAGTTCCCTCTCTCTGACCACCTCCTAATCTCTTTCAGCATCACCTGTCAGCCCCCAAACCATGTCACTCAGACTTTCTGTGACTTCCAGACCACCAGAAAATTATGCAGATTTCTGATACAAGGTGGCTTTCCATCGGACCCTGTGCGAACAGGGTTCTTGATCAGTTTGACAAACACAAACTAAGCTTTCAGATAGACAAAGACAAAGAAAACAACTACAATACTGAACTTCTTTAGCATATGTGAAGTGATCTGATGAACAACATTTATCTGATTTGTCTACGTCCAATCCCTCAGGAGTCCTGGAGGATAAACCAAAGGTCTCAATTGGAAAGTCTACGGGAATACAGGAAATCTCCTGCAGGATTTGAGGACATTCTACTAGAGCTTGTTGGTTGGAGTTGTGAAACCATGAGTTTTTGAGATCTGGACTGCTGTGTTAAACTATGACAACATCTTTAAGCCAAATTACTTACTGCTTGGACCTTTCAAAATACACAGCAACCATTCCCGTGGTCGAAGATGTCAAAAGTTAGGGTTGAGCTTTCATGTTGGAGTTTGTGAAACAGAGATAGCTACCAAATGTCCAGGTATTGAATTGCTTGCAGTACTAAGTCCTTCTACTGCACTCAGCCGTGCACGATCTATACTGGCTGATATCTCATTTTTGCCATTGTTTTCTGGGGACCTTGGACAGTTGGAGCAGCAGTGGAGAGTTTTGCCTATGGGTCACTGGCCTCATACTTAGGACAACCAATTTGAGGAGGTTTGGGTTGAAGGTCTCAAATACACGGATGCTGCTGGGGACAAAGTCTTTAGTGAACTTGGATTATTTGCTCTGTTGTTCCTGTCACTATCTTTTAGCAACTCTGCAGTTGAAATATTGTTTTCCCAGAAGAACTTGATAAAAAAAATTGTGCAACAAGATGCAAGAGGAGATTTTAGAAAACATTCTTCATGTTAGGCGATGACACAAAACTTTCTGTGAACATTTTACACCAGAGAAAGTTATGATTGCATTGGTCACTGCTGATATATATGACCAGTATGAGAAGCATTCTAGTTCCAACAAAGAGCGGGAGGATGAAATGTTGCCTTTTAGAAACTAACAGTAACAAAGCAATTCAACTCAAAATACAGACATTGACTACAGTCATTGAATGGAATTAGGAATAAATAATATAATAACGTTATTGTTGTTTCTACACTACATACATTTTGGGCTCCTTTTGGGCTATTTTTAACACCGTCATTCACGGTTTTTGTTTGAAATGCCTGCCAACTCTCTCTTGAGATATAAGTACCAGTATTGGGGTTTTGAGTTTGAATTTGATTCTCATCTCATAGCTTTTTTGTTAACGTGGACAAACTCCTGCTGTGTTAATAAAAAAATGTTGTAAAGAATAGATTGGGCCATTTTTAGGTTTTAAGTGATTTTGGGGCTATTAATGTAGTAGAAGTCTGACAAACCCCTGGTATCTCAAACTCAGCTGGAGACAGAGCAGCAGCAGCCAGAGACACAAGGGCCAGAGAAGCAGCCCAGAAGGCGGAGCAGGGCTGGAGCCAGAGAAGCAGAACTGAGCAAGAAGAGCCAAACTTGGACCGGAGGCAGAGCAGCAGTGCTGAGGGAAAGCTGGGGAGCTGCCGTGGGAGCTCAAAAGCTCTGTGAGCTGCATGATGTCCCTGTTACCCTGGCACAGAGGAATGACTATGCTCACAAATGACCTGTGAAAAAAACAGCCTTCCTTGACTATTCAGTTGTTACAAGCACACTCGGACAACGAGAATATCAGACAGATAAAAAGGAGAGGGCTAAAGGAAAATGGGGCAGACAGCTGTATTCCTGCAATGGGTATTGACTGGGAGACCTTTGCTCTGAACCAAGCTTCGGGGGCAGGGCCAGGAATCACCTTTGAAGCTAGGAGGACACCAGCTGAGAGATGTAGAAGGATGGTCCCCTGCATTAGCTGCGAAGGCGGGATGCTGGGCAGAGGCCGGGATGGCTTCGGTGCCCCACAGGGAGGGAGATAAAAGGCACATCTACATGTGACGTTGTGACCCACAATGCTTTATGGAAATATACTTATGAATGTATATATGACATAACTGGAACATGTTTTATGCTACACATGCCATGAAACATAGCTCTGTAAAGGTTATGAATACATTCTCCTATTTCTATGCATGTATCATTTTTGTACTTCAAGTTATGAATATTGGCTGTGTACTTGTTTGATTTTATGTAGGTCTTAGTAAGTCATTTGGTCAGCTTCTTTAGAGAGGAATGTGCAAGTTAAGTGCACAATCAAGAAACACTTAATGAACAATGGATCTTAGAAAGCTCCAATCCACATAAGAAGTCTACCTGAGGATGTTCAAGGTAATATGTGAACAATGGGTTCTGCCCGTAAAACCTGAGTCATGCATGGACATGTGACTTGCCCACGTGACTCCAAAACTCCATCTTGGAGCTGGAGTTTGCATAGGAGAAAGGAGGGGGTCTCCAACCACAAGAGAAAGTATATTTAAGCCCTGGGAGACCCCTCCATTTTGTTTTCAGCTGGCTCAAGAGATAGCCTCTCCATCCCAAACGATACCTGAAAGAAACTGCGACAAAGGACAGTAACTACAGGGGGTGTGAGTGATTGCTGGACCCAGACTAGAAGGAGACTAGTCTACAAAAGGAGGCCTACTGGAAAACCTCTGAGGGTGAGATTTCATCTGTATTCAGTTTTCACTTTGTTCTGTCTGTCAGTACTTGGAACCACTTAAATCCTACTTTCTGTATTTAATAACATCACTTTTTATTTCTTATTTCACCCAGAGTATGTATTAATACCTGGGGGGGGGGGGGGGTGTGCAAACAGCTGTGCATATCTCTCTATCAGTGTCATAGAGGGCGAACAATTTGAGTTACCCTGTATAAGCTTTATACAAAGTGAAACGGATTTATTTGGGGGTTGGACCCCACTGGGAGTTGGGCACCTGAGTGTTAAAGACAGGAACACTTCTTAAGCTGCTCTCAGTTAAACCTGCAGTTTGTGGGACGTGGTTCAGACCTGGGTCTGTGTTTTTAGCTGGCAAGCGTGTCTGGCACAGCCAGGCAGGGCTCTGGAGTCCCACGCTGGCAGGGAAAGCATGGGCAGAAGTAGTCTTGGCACATCAGTTGACAGCCCCAAGGGGGTTTCTGTGATCTGACCCGTCACACTAAAATTAGCCAGGTATTTACACATATAAACAGCACCTTATCTAGAACTACAGGGCACCCATTGCCCAGGGGCTGAAGCTGAACATTGAGGCTGAGTCTAACAAACGCTCTGCATCTAGAATCTCTTTAGCGAGGCTGCTAGGCAGCATTATCCCCATGTTATCGATGGACTGAGCCACACAGAGGTAAAGTGATTCACCCAAGGCCACACAATGAGATGGTGGCAGAGCTGAGAAAAAGAACCGGGAGTCCTGACCTCCCCCCGTCCCAGCCCAGCACCAACTAAATCATCCCAGCCAGGGCTTTGTCAAACTGGGCCTTAAAACCCTCTAAGGAAGGAGATTCCACCACCTCCCTAGGTAACCCATTCCAGGGCTTCACCACCCTACTAGTGAAATAGTGTTTCCTAATATCCAACCTAGACCTCCCGCACTGCAACTTGAGACCATTGCTCCTTGTTCTGTCATCTGCCACCACTGAGAACAGCCGCGCTCCATCCTCTTTGTAACCCCCTTCAGGTAGTTGAAGGCTGCTATCAAATCCCCCCTCACTCTTCTCTTCTGCAGACTAAACAAGCCAGTTCCCTTAGCCTCTCCTCGTAAGTCATGTGCCCAACCACCTAATCATTTTCTTTGCCCTCCGCTGGACTCTCTACAATTTCTCCACATCCCTTCTGTATTGTGGCGACCAAAACTCCAGGTCACCAGTGCTGAATAGAGGGGAATAATCAATTCCCTCGATCTGCTGGCAATGATCCTACTAAAACAGCCCAACATGCCGTTAGCCTTCTTGGCAACAAGGGGACACTGCTGACCCATATTCAGCTTCTCGTCCACTGTAATCCCCAGGTCCTTTTCTGCAGAACTGCTGCTTAGCCAGTCGGTCCCCAGCCTGTAGCGATGCATGCGATTCTTCTGTCCTAAGTGCAGGACTCTGCACTTGTCCTTGTTAAACCTCATCCGATTTCATTTGGCCCAATCCTCTAATTTGTCTAAGTCACTCTGGACTCTATCCCTACCCTCCAGCGTATCTACCTCTCCCCCACAGCTTGGTGTCATCTGCAAACTTGCTGAGGGTGCAATTAATCCCATAATCTAGATAATTAATAAAGATGCTGAACAAAACCGGCCCCAGGACCGACCCCTCTTGCTTGTTTAGCAGGGACCACATGCTGCCTGGAACTCTGCACAGTGCATACAGACCAATGATGTGCTGCAAGGAGCCAAATCAAGGCAGGGTGTGACTTGAAGGCCCTACTTAGGACTTTTTGATAGCAACACACTAGAATTAGTGAATAATAATCTCCATTTAATGCATGGAGAGGCTGTGCCCTGTAGCCCAAAGGGTTAATTTAAAGGATAAATGTGCTTGCTTGCATAAATATATCTTTTCTTATAAATGTAAGTATTCGATGTATTGTAATAGGTTTATAGATTTATATTAAAAATAAGTTTGGCCATAATGCAAGAGACCTAGAGGCCCCAAAACCCCTGTATGTTATGCTAAGACAAAGTTAGCATGTCTATATTAAGACCTTTTACCCAGAAAGTAAAGTTGACCTTCATCTTGTTACCCAAATAGATAAAGTACCCACTCCTATGTCTAAGATCTTTACCTAGACCAATAGACAAGGAAGAATGGTGTAGGGGGTTTTCAAAGTTGTAACCACAGACTTAACAGGTACACCACAAGGAAACGTGCGTGCGTACGTACATGTCATCCATACGCACATATATGCTAGCCTATGGGGTAAGTGTACCCTAACATTTCTGTGGGTGAGGAATGAAATTTGGGCATGAGAGGAAGGACTTCCAGAACTTGTGCCCTATAAAAGAGGTGACCCACCTCGCTATCGTAGCTTCATCTTCAACTGACTATCGATGTTGTCCGTCCATAACGGCTGTTAATTATTAATAGGCCATACTTATTTTCTTTTCAAACTTTAAGTTCCAAGGGGACTAGGCTAAGCTTGGTTTCCCTAAACTTTTATTCGCAGTTTTATTAAGCTTTAGTTTTAAGTAAGTTAGATAAGTAAGGTCTAAGGCAGCTTTGACAGCTCGTCGCACTAGTTTCCTCTACACACCTCGGCAAGAGGTGAGAAACCAGAACCCCCAGAGGTGAGGTCCTGCGTCTTTCAACACCAGGTTATCAAGACAGGGTGTGAGTATATTAACCAAAGTTTTGTAGCACATAATATTGTATTACCATATGTATCTCTTGAATAAGAGTAATACCATTGTAACTCTGTAACACTGACTATTTTACCATTTACTTACCATTTCATTGATTTTAATAAAAAGTCTTTATAACTATATCTGTCTCAGTGTGAAGTTCCTGTAATACCCCCAAGGGTCCTTTGCAAATTCTGTGGAGCCTGATTCGGGACAAGAACTTTTATCTTCTGATGAAACAGATTGGTGGGCCTAAACCCATACTAATTAATAATGGTTGTTACCCTTCCCTTTATATTTATGACACCATGCTAGCCAGCTACAGAGTGTTAGTAACCTGAATACAGGTGGACACGACACTCCTGTCGCCTTTGTCAGGATAATTCATTCAGTCTCAATTCAGTGCTTAAAAACCCAGGTGCTCCGCACTGTAGAAATACCCCGATTAGCCAGATGAACAGGCAGAGAGTTCACTGCTCCAGCCAGGGCAGTCCTGGACAGTGTGACTCAGCCTGGAACATTCGATTTCAATTTCACCTGGGAGAGAGTGGGAGGAAATGAACCAAGAGGGAGAGAACAAATCCAGTTCTAACTCTAATCCAGTCTCCATCCTGCCTGTAGCGCCCCCCCCCCCCCCCGTTCCATGGCAGCTTTGGGGGGAAGGAGAGGCCTCTGTCCCCAGGGAGGCCCCCAGCTATACTCTGTCCACCAGAGCAGTTGATTGGTGTTGCTTTTCCGAAGTCTGTTCCCCCGAATCGACCTCAGTGACTGTGATGCATTGGCAGGTTTCTGAGTGGGAGCGGAAGTGGAGTCCCGGAGTTCACACCTCACAGGACAGGTACCTCACGAACCGCAGCTAGTTCAGAAAACCTCAGGTTCACCTTGGGAGGATGGTTCAGGCTCAGGACTCCTGGGTTCTGTCTTTTATGCTGCCACTCAATCTCTGTGTGACCTCGGCCAAACAACGCCTCCCTGTACCTCAGTTTACCTATCTGTCATACTGAGTTTCCTTTGCTAGGTGTTTTGAACATCCTTCAATGAAACATACTTCACAGTATGATCATAGTTACTGGTGATAATTAATTATCTCTGATCCATTAGTAACAGCCCCGTGTGTCTGTAGAGAGGTCTTGTGTCTCCCCTCAGGCATCTTCATTTAGATCTGTCTGTCTACTATCTACCCATCCCGTCTGGGACTTTACAGGGTATCGGACCCTATGGAGTTTTAAGCATTATCCCTTTTTCCTACTAATCAACTATAATTTTTAAATATACACAAATATACAAAGCTGCCAATTCCTCTTTGACTCAGCACAGAGCTCAAGAGTTCTCATCTCCCTTTGGGAAGGTCCCTTAATTACTGTTTACTCCTAAAGCTGGAAAAAGAGCACAGAAACCCAGATAGGCTTATCTTCAGCCTGTTTACATTCAAATGCTCGCCTATCCATTAGAGGCTGGGAGAACCCTCCTGGGATTGCACAGAGCTCTATTATAAATGGTGCACACCCCTGTGTCGGCTCTCGGCATGGGATGTTGCTGCAGATGCTGGGTTGAGAGAGGCGTATGACACGTCTACCAGAGGCGGATTCCAAGGGAAGACGTTTCCATCTGAGAATTTACAGGTACCCATCTCTTTCTGAGGATCTTACTTGCTCGACAAGCTCAGTGCAAAGTGGGCATGATGGGATAGAGAATAGGTCTGTGGACCTCTCCACTCTGCACAGCCATTAAACATCCAAGGGCCTTTGCCACAGGGGATGAGTTTGCTTCAGTATCGTGGGTTAAAATGTCCCTCTTTTCTCTCCCCTCCCGGGCTGATGGCCTCCAGCCCCTAGGTGGCTGCATTTCAGTGGAACAGTGGATCCTTAGTAGATGTACAATACAAGGCCAAATTCTGAGGCCCTGGCCCATATTTTACCCAGTTCCCACTGAGGCGAAACTCTGTCACTGTCACCTCCTCCTCTTGCATTTCAGGGCTCTGGTTGTTAACAGGGTGCTGGGGGCTGTTACCTGACTTTTATCTCCATGGAGGTGCTTGGGCTCCTCACTCGAACAATTATAAGAATTTTTCAACATGGGCAACACATCATTTCCCCAAACTTCATTTGAGAAGTCGGCTCAAATGTTATACCGGATACTCAAAAAAAAAAAAAAAAAATCAGCCGGAAGCAGCCACCCAGCATGTGAAATTTCAATCCAAATGCTGAACGTTTTGTAAACTTATAAGCAACTGAAAATGAGGTTTCCTAATGGAAGGTGTCAGACAACCTTAACTAACGGTGGTGCCACCAGCACCACATTCAATGGCCAAACCACTTGTGAATCCCATTCAGCTAAACTCTTTGCTCCAGTAATGTCTGTGGTAAGGAGTTCCACAGGCCAGATATGTATTCTATAAACAGTTTTCCTTTTTCAGTGTTATATGTTCAGACTTTCAATGGATTTCAATGTTCCCTTGTTCGTGTGTTGTAAAACAGAATCAATGTAAATGCCTGACCCACTTTCTTTATCGATAGATTCATAGTGTATAAAGCCAGAAAGGACCATCTGATAATTCGGCCTCAATTCCTGAATAACAAAGGCCATTAAACTTCAGCATTTACCCCTGTATTGTGCTCCATAGCTGGTTTTTGACTAAGGCCTGGTCTACACTAGAATTTTACTTCATGGAATCAAAGAGCCACAGGGTGAGAAGGGACCGCAACGGTCATCTAGTATAACCCCCTGCCAAGATACAATATTTGTTGTGTCTAAGCTATCCAGGACAGATGACTGTCCAGCCTCCTTTAGAAAACCTTCAGTAAAGGAGCCTCCAAAATTTCCCTAGGCATCTGTTCCATTGTCATCCTGTTCTTACCATTAGGCAGTTTATCCTGAAATTTAATCTAAATCTTCTATGCTGTAGTTTGAATCCATTGCCTCTTGACCTGCCCTCCGTGGTAAGAGAGAACAACTTTTCTCCATCTTTTTTTATGGCAGCCTTTCAAGTATTTGAAGACCACTGCCATGTCCCCCTCAATCTCCTCTTTTCCAAACGAAACATACCCAGTTCCTTCAGCCTTTGCTCATATGGCTTGGATTCTATCCCTTTCATAATTTTGTCGCTTGCCTCTGGTCATTTCCAGTTTCTCTGTGTCCTTCCTATACTCCAGCTGAGGCGTAACCAGCACCCAGTACAGTGGTACTATCACCTCCTTCGACTTGCATGCTATGCCTTTTTTAATGCCTCCAAAAATTGCCTTTGCTTTTTTTTTTGCAACAGCAAAAAAATCCACACCCCTGAGAGATGTGGTATATCAACCTAAGCCCAATATAGTTGGCATGGGGTCAACGAAATAATTTTTCTATCCACTTAGCTACCACCTCTTGGGGAGGTGAATTACCTACGCTGATCATACAATCATAGAATCTCAGGGTTGGAAGGGACCAGGAGGTCATCTAGTCCAACCCCCTGCTCAAAGCAGGACCAACCCCAACTAGATCATCCCAGCCAGGGCTTTGTCAAGCCTGACCTTAAAAACCTCTAAGGAAGGAGATTCCACCACCTCCCTAGGTAACCCATTCCAGTGCTTCACCACCCTACTAGTGAAAAAGTTTTTCCTAATATCCAACCTAAACCTTCCCCTCTGCAACTTGAGACCATTACTCCTTGTTCTGTCATCTTCTACCACTGAGAACAGTCTAGATCCAGCCTCTTTGGAACCCCCTTTTAGGTAGTTGAAAGCAGCTATCAAATCCCTCCTCACTCTTCTCTTCTGCAGGCTAAACAATCCCAGTTCCCTCAGCCTCTCCTCATAAGTCATGTGCTCCAGCCCCCTAATCATTTTTCTTGCCCTCCACTGGACTCTTTCCAATTTATCCACATCCTTCTTGTAGTGTGGGGCCCAAAACTGGACACAGTACTCCAAATGAGGCCTCACCAGTGCCGAATAGAGGGGAATAATCACGTCCCTCGATCTGCTGGAAATGCCCCTACTTATACAGCCCAAAATGCCGTTAGCCTTCTTGGCAACAAGGGCACACTGTTGACTCATATTCAGCTTTTCGTCCACCGTAACCCCTAGGTCCTTTTCTGCAGAACTGCTGCCCAGCCATTCGGTCCCTAGTCTGTAGCAGTGCATGGGATTCTTCCGTCCTAAGTGCAGGACTCTCCACTTGTCCTTGTTGAACCTCATCAGATTTCTTTTGGCCCAATCCTCTAATTTGTCTAGGTCCCTCTGTATCCTGTCCCTACCCTCCAGCATATCAACCAGATGCGAGAACCTCTGCCATTGGTGTAAGTAGTGTAAGCATTAAAGCAGTGCCACTGTAGCATTTTAAGTGTAGACAATGCCTCAAGCAGATCTTCCAGATAAAAAAATCCAATCTGGATCTACAGACATGCGGAGCTGTAGAATCCTTTACTTCCCTTTGCAGTTTGTTCCAAACGTTAATCACCCTCAGAGCTAACAATTTGTCCCGTATTTCCAACTGGTATTTGTCTGGCTTCATCTTCCAGCCATTGGGCCTTGCTCTGCCTTTCTCTGCTAGATTACAGAGCCAGTTATTTGTGTGTGTGTGTGTGTGTGTGTGTGTGTACTGACGGGGAAATGCCAGATCTGTACAGGAAAGTAGTGAGAAACAGATATGTTAGTCCCAGGCTAAAAAAATCCCTGTTACCATGGTAACCAAATGGCAGTTGCTCCAGGTTAATGAAGACACCTGGAGCCAAATAAGATCCTTCTAGAAAGCAGTGGAGACAGCTAGGTTGATTGGGACACCTGAAGCCAATCAAGGGCTGGCTGGAACTAGCTAAAAGCCTCCCAGGTAGTCAGTTAGAGACACGTGTCAGGAGTTGTAGGAGGAAGCCGCGCTCCTGGGGAAACTGGGCAGTACAAATCATATCAGGCGCAAGGAAGGCGGTCCTGTGGTAAGGGTGAAGTAGATGCTGAGGAATTGGGGGCTGCTGTGGGGAAGTAGCCCAGGGAATCGTATCCGTCCCGTTTAAAAAAGTCAGCTACCAATAGCTGCTACTATTAGGGTCCCTGGGCTGGAGCCTGGAGTAGAGGGTGAACCTGGGCTCCTGCCCCCTCCCCCACTCTCCCCGATTAATCACAGAGACTGTGAGACAACAGAGACTGTGCGAGGGCAATAGGATATATATATATATATATATATATATATATATATATATATATATATTCCCCCCATCTACTGCCTTCATTTTACCAGTGAATAGGGTTTTTAGCCAAAGTTGTCTTCACTCTTGACTGCGGAATCACGGCTTCTTAGCTATCTAATAAACTCTTCTTAAAGAACATCCAAATCTCATTCACATTTTCTCTCGAAATTTTTCCTCCCAATCAATTTTGCTGATAATTTGCTTCAGCTTAGGAGAATTAACCCTTTTGAAACACGAAGTGTCCATAGATATTACTGGTTGGGAACTGTTCTCTATTTGTCCATTTGAATGTAATCAGTTCCATTCTTTATTTTACTCTCCTCTATCATAAGCCCCCTTCTTTGTCTCTTCTCTAAACTAAACAGTCCCAGACTTTTCAGTCTGCATATGACAACCTCCCCCATTCTCACAGCTTCTCTTAGAAGCCTCCTTTCCAAAGACTGCATGTCCAAAACTTAGCACATATCCAAAGCAGGGTATTCTCCATCCCATTCCTTAGACATCCGATTATTGTCTTTGTTTTGGCCACTACTGCAAATGAACAGGTGTTTCTATCGAGCTGCTATCAATGACGCCCAGGTCTTTCCCCTGAGTGTGTTCTAGTTGGGATGTTTCCCTCTGGTACATGTTTATCAAAGCTTTGGGTTTTTTCCACTGTCAGATTTTGAGCAACTGGGTGAATGGAGAATTCCCTACAGCATGGCTCTCTAGTATGTGATTCATTGCATTAAGGAACAATGATGGATAACCAGTATCCACACTCATATTTCCTGCTGTTGCCTATTAAGGTTTCCCACACCTTATGGGAATTATTAAGGAAGGGAACACCATAAAATATAGAATTGGTATTTGTAGGGTCATGTGTTCATAATTCATTTATCTGAATAATGAAAATGTCATTTTTCAGTGTCTGAAGAGCAACCAATCTGCTTTACCCATTAGAACAGCCACCAGTAGTACACGTAGTGTCTCCAATTAACATCGTCTCTCCATCCAGGCATTTGTACTGCGACCATCACCCTGGAGCCTGGGCACATACAGGAAGTCAGGGGAACATATGGTACATGCAGGAGACACTGTTCTGCCTCAGAGTTTGACACCTTCTCCCCTACTCCATGTCACATTCCAACACAACCGACTTCACCAACCCCTCCACCTTCATCCTGCTGGGCATTCCTGGGCTGGAGGCGGCCCATGTCTGGATCTCCATCCCCTTCTGCACCATGTACATCATAGCCATCTTCGGGAATTTCAGTATCCTGTTCATCGTGAAAACAGAGCTGAGCCTCCATGGGCCCATGTACTATTTCCTCTGCATGCTGGCTGTCAGTGACCTGGTCCTGACTACGTCAGCCCTGCCCAAAATGCTGAGCATCTTCTGGTTCAATTCCAGGGAGATCAATTTCAGTGCCTGCCTCACCCAGATGTACTTCATTCATTGCTTCTTGGAGATAGAATCTGGCATCCTTGTAGCCATGGCTTTTGATCGCTACGTGGCCATCTGTGATCCCCTGAGACATTCCACCATCCTGACGAACCCTATTGTGGCCAAGATTGGCCTGGCCGTGGTGCTGCGCAGCAGCATGGTCATACTGCCCCTTCTACTCCTGGCGACGCAATGGCCATATTGCAGAACCTATATCATCCCCCATCCGTATTGTGCGCACATAGCCGTGGTAAACCTGGCCTGCGCTGACACCCGCATCAGTAGTTACTACGGCCTCTTTGTGCTATTCTGTGTGATGGGTCTGGATGGGATTTTTATCGCCGTGTCCTATACCCAGATCCTCAGGGCCATCTTCAGCCTCCCCACAAAGGATGCCCGGCTCAAGACTTTTGGGACCTGTAGCTCCCACCTCTTTGTCATTTTAGCCTTTTACATCCCAGGGCTCTTCATCTCCCTCACGTACCGGTTTGGCCAGAATGTGCCCCTGCATTTCCACATTCTCATTGCCAACGTGTACCTCCTGCTGCCCCCCATGTTAAACCCCATCATCTATGGGGTGAGGATTAAACGGATCCGGGGCAGGCTGCTCCGGCTCTTTACTCATGAAGTGGCCTAAAGTGTTTTCCTGGTGCTCTGGCTCTCGGACCTCCACGCAGAGCTGGATGGTAACATGGTGCTGGGCCCCCTTCCCTGAATCCCTGACTGGAAAGTCAAAGTGACATTTAACCCTTACCTGACCTTACTGTGCTGTGTCAGTGTGACGAACTGAGGAATTGGTCTGTGTAGCGCTCACTAACTTATGGGATTGCCACCTTTCTAATTGCCGGTAAGTGGACTGCTGAGGGCACATGCCCTCCCCCGCCTATTCCACAAGGTCATACCCCCTGTCACAAGTATTCCCATAAGGCCCCACTCCCTTCTCCACATCCTCCGTCAAGGCTCCACCTCTGTTCTGCCCCATTTCCCCAAAGCTGGGCTGGGACAGGAGCTGCTGCAGGCTAATAATAAATGGAGATATGCCAATCTCCTAGAACTGGAAGGACCTTGAAAGGTCATCAAGTCCAGCCCCCTGCCTTCACTAGCAGGACCAAGTACTATCCCCTGACAGATTTTTTTTTCCCCAGATCTCTAAGTGGCCCCCTGAAGGATTGAACTCACAGCCCTGGGTTTCGCCGGCCAATGCTCAAACTACTGAGCTATCCCTTGCAGCACTCGCTGTAGGCTGACAAGGAGCCTGCAGTGAGTGCTGCAAGGATGCAGTGCTGGGGCCGACAGGCAAATGAGAAAAGGAGCGGGAATCCATGAAGCCGTATAAAAGGAGCTGGGGGTTGGGAGCAGGGTTGTGTTGCAGGCAGGTGAGACTGTGCCTCATACAGCTTGTGAATCCCAAAGCTCAGCTACAAAGTCCTGAGGGAAGAGACTGTTGCGTGGCTTATTTCTTTAGCTTTGGGTTCCCTTTTGTTCCTCCCAGCTGGGAGCCTGTAGCAGGCAGGGTCCCTGCACTGGCAATCGGCTGGGAGACTTTTGCTCTGAGCCAGGCTTCGGGGGCAGGGCCAGGGATCAGCTTTGAAGCTAGGAGGACATCAGCTGAGAGATGTGGAAGGATGGTCTCCTGCATTAGCTGTGAAGGTGGGATGCTGGGCAGAGGCCGGGATGGCTTCGATGCCCCACAGGGAGGGAGATAAACGGCACATCTACATGTGACGTTGCGACCCACAATGCTTAATGGGAATATACTTGTGAATGTATTTATGACATAACTGGAATATGTTTTATGCTACACATGCCATGAAATAAACCTCTGTGAAGGTAATGATTTACTGAATCTATTCCTCCTATTTCTATGCATGTATCATTTTTGTACTTCAAGTTATGAATATTGGCTGTGTACTTGTTTGATTTTACGTAGGTCTTAGTAAGTCATTTGGTCAGCTTCTTTAGAGAGGAATGTGCAAGTTAAGTGCCCAATCAAGAAACACTTAACCAACAATGGATCTTGGAAGGCTCCAATCCACATAAGAAGTCTACCTTAGGACGTTCAATGTAGCATGTGAACAATGGCTTCTGCCCGTAAAACCTGAGTCATGCATGGACATATGACTTGCCCACGTGACTCCAAAACTCCATCTTGGAGCTGGATTTTGCATAGGAAAAAGGAGGGGGTCTCCAACCACAAGAGAAAGTATATTTAAGCCCTGGGAGACCCCTCCATTTTGTTTTCAGATGGCTCAAGAGATAGCCTCTCCACCCCAAATGATACCTGAAAGAAACTGCGACAAAGGACAGTAACTACATGGGGTGTGAGTGATTGCTGGACCCAGACTAGAAGGAGACTAGTCTACAAAAGGAGGCCTACTGGAACACCTCTGAGGGTGAGATTTCATCTGTATTCAGTTTTCTTACTGTATTAGGCATAGACTTGCATGTTTTGTTTTGATTTGCTTGGTCATTCACTTTGCTCTTTCTGTCATTACTTGGAACCACTTAAATCCTACTTTCTGTATTTAATAAAATCACTTTTTATTTATTATTTCACCCAGAGTATGTATTAATACCTGGGGGACGACGACGACAGCTGTGCATATCTCTCTATCAGTGTCATAGAGGGCGAACAATTTGAAATTACCCTGTATAAGCTTTATACAGGGTAAAAGGGATCACAGCCTCTTGTTCAGGCCTCAGACATTGCAGCAGGCCCAGTGATCCAGGCGCTCTCTCTCTCTACTACACTGGCCAGTCCTAGGGGAATACCTAAAGCGCCTCTCATTCCGCTCCTCCATGTTGATAACCTATTTGAAATGATAGGCATAGACTTTGGGGGGTTCCTAGAGAAGAGTGCTATGAGTTATTAATGTATCCTTGTTATCCTTGACTACACAATGCATACCCCTTGTGCTCCACCAATGTACCTACCATTGCAAATTAGCTTATGAAATTCTTCTCCCGCTTGGTAATACCCCAAGAAGTCCTTACTGATCAATGAGCTAACTTCACTTTACAACTAATGAAAGAACTGTGTGATCTACTGAGAGTAAAGACATTCAGACTGTTGATCTACTGTAGTACTAAGGATTAATCTGCTTGCTTGCATAAGATATACCTTTTCTTATAAGTTTAAGTATTTGATGTATTGTAATAGATTTATATTAGAATTAGTTTGGCTGTAAAACAAGAAAGCCTACTGATCAAAATCTGTATGTTAAAGCTAAAAGCAAAATTAACATCTAAGACCTTTCACCCAGAAAGTTAACCTTCATTTTGTTACCCAAATAGATAGAAACATCCACGCCTCTGTCTATGACCTTTTACCTAGACCAATAGACATAAAGATTGGTATAAGGGGCTTTTCCCAAAGCCAGATGCACAAATGTAACACGTACACCACAAATGCATAAACAGGTGTCATCCCTACGCAGACATATCAGCCAATGAGCCAAGTGAACCCCAATACTTCTGTGGGAGAGTAATGAAATTTGGGCATAAGAGGGAGGATTTCTGACACATGTGGCTTATAAAAGAAGTGACCCTCCCCCTCATTAGGGAGCGCTCACTCTTCATCTTCAGCTGACTATCGATGCTATCTACGACAGCTGTTACCTATTAATAGTCCGTACTTATTTTATTTTCATTCAAACTTTTAAGTTCTAAAGGGAACTAGGCCAAGCTTGGTTTCCCTGGATCTTTATTCTCTGTTTTATTTCGTAGTTAAATACGTTTTAAGGCAGCTTTGAGCTCTTAGCATTAGTTTCCTCTGCAAGAGGTGAGAAACCGGAACCGCCAGAGGTGAGGTCCTGTGTCTTGCAGCACCAAGTTATCAAAACAGGATGTGAGTATATTAACCAATGTCTTGCAGAACACATTATTATTTGTATTTTGAATAACAGTAATACCATTGTAACTTTGTAACTTTGAATATTTTACCATTTACTTACTATTTCATTGATTTTAATAAAAGTCTTTATGACTATATCTGTCTCAGTGTGAGTTTCCTGTCATACTCCGAGGGTCCTTTTATAAACTCTGTGGAGTCTGATTCAGGACAAGAACTTTATCTTCTGATCAACAGATTGGCGAGCCTAAACCCATACTATTAATATTAATAAATAATAATTATTAAACTTCGTATTAATATTATGTATTAATTAACATTAAATTAAATTAAATTGAACTGATAAACCAAATAGAACCTTTTACTATTGTTTATAATTCCTTTTGCAAGGTCCAACTCTACATGGCTTTTGGCCTTTCTTGTTTTATCCCTACATGTTCTGACCTCAATAAGGTAGCTTTCTTTGGTGATCCCTCCCATCCTCCACTCCTTGTATGCTTTCTGCTTTTTCTTAATCACCTCTCTGAGATGCTTGCTCATCCAGCTTGGTCTACAACTCTTGACTATGAATTTTCCCCTTTCTTGGGATGCACTCTTCTAATAGTCTCTGCAGCTGTGACTTGAAATAATTCCAGGTCTCCTCCACCTTTAGATCCACAAGTTCTTCAGTCCAATCCACTACCCTAACTAATTTCCTTAATTTTTTTAAGTTAGCCCTTTTGAAATAAAAAACCCTAGTCACAGATCTATTTTTGTTTATCCTTCCATTTAGTTTGAACTGAATTAGCTCATGATCACTCGAACCAAGGTTGTCCCCTACAACCATTTCTTCTATGAGGTCCTCACTACTCACCAAAACCAAATCTAAAATTGCATCCCCCCTTGTTGGTTCAGCAACTACTTGGTGAAGAAATCCATTAGCTATTGCATCCAGGAAAATCCGAGCCCTATTATTATTACTAGCTCTTGTCCTCCAGTCTATATCTGGGAAGTTAAAGTCTCCCATGATCACACAGTTCCCATTAGTATTTATTTCATTAAAAACATTAAAGAGGTCTCTATCCATATCCAAATCAGATCCCGGTGATCTATAGCACACGCCAAGCACTATCCCAGGGGAGGCTCTAGTAGTTTTCTTCCCCAGTGTGATTTTTGCCCAGACAGACTCTGTCTTATCCATTCCATCACTTCTTATTTCTTTACAGTCTATCTCATCATTGATACACAATGCTACTCCAGCATCTGGCAGTCAGAGGCTAAAGGCTGGTCTACACTAACCCCCCCAATTCGAACTAAGATACGCAACTTCAGCTACGTGAATAACTCAAGCACTGCATAGGGGAAACCGAGGCACCCACACAGTACTCAGGGAAAACATTAACAACAGTCCTATTTCGTCACATCTCATAACAACAGTCCTATTTCGTCACACTCCCCCTTCGACGCTGGTAATCCTACTCTGCGAACGGAGTAGGCGGAGTCGACGGGGGAGCCTGCGCGCCGCGTGTGGACCCCCGGTAAGTACCTTTTCATTCGAACTAAGATACTTCGAACGTAGCTGAAGTCGAAGTATCTTAGTTCGAATGAAAAGGTACTTACCCGGGGGTCCACACGCGGCGCGCAGGCTCCCCCGTCGACTCCGCCTACTCCGTTCTCAGAGTAGGATTACCAGCGTCGAAGGGGGAGTGTGACGAAATAGGACTGTTGTTATGAGATGTGACGAAATAGGACTGTTGTTAATGTTTTCCCTGAGTACTGTGTGGGTGCCTCGGTTTCCCCTATGCAGTGCTTGAGTATCTAGGTGGTGGGACAAGGGTGCATGATTGTTACAGAGCCCTAGAAGACAGGTAGTGGGCAGGGGCCTGGATACAGAGAATGGCCGACACTGTCTCCTGGCAACAGATGGCCCCGGCCCTCCCCTGCAAAGGTGAGAGCTGAAGGTGTTGGAACAAAGGGATCAGGTGACCTCCTGGCCCGGGAAGGAGACAAAGGGAAAGGAGGGGCTGGACAGTTTCAGTTTGGAGCTGGCTGGGGAGCATGGAGGGAAGCGCAGACAGAGTTTGGCCTCCCTAACCCCCTTTTGGAGCTGTGGGGTAAAACTCAGGGAGCCCCAGGCTGGGTCTAAGCTCCCTGCCCCCCGGAAGGGCCTGACTGAGGGGTCCTGGTTGTACTGACAAGCTCTGTTTGGATTGTGTTCCTGGCATCTCTAATAAACCTTCTGTTCTACTGGCTGGCTGAGACTCCCAGTGAATCCGGGGAAGAGGGGTGCAGGTGCTGACTCCCCCACACTCCGCGACAGGGAGCACTTCCTGGTTCGATTTATTGCGTCTAGACAAGACGCGATAAATCGAACCCAGAAGATCGATTGGACTCCTCCGATGCGACGCGTAAGTATAGACGTACCCTAAGACACTCAGAGCATGAGGTTGTGTCACTGAACGTCTTCGCTAATAGTCCTTGATTGACCTATCCTCAATGAATTTATCTAATTCTTTTTTGAACCCTGTTAGAGTCTTGGCGTTCACCACATCCCCTGGCAAAGAGTTCCACAGGTTGACTGTGCAGTGTGCGAAGAGGTATTTCTTTTCATTTGTTTTAAACCTGTTGGCTGTTAAATTCAATAGGTGACTCCTAGTTCTTGTGTTATGTGAAGGAGTAAACAACAGTTCTGTGGTCACTTTCTCCACACCAGTCAGTTTTATAGAACTATATCATACCCCCTCCCAGTCATAAGAATGGCCCAACTGTTTCAGACCAAATCTCTATCTAGCCTAAATGGCCCCCTCAAGGATTGAACTCACAACCCTGGGTTTAGCAAGTCAATGCTCAAACCACTGAGCTCAGTGATTTGAGCATTGGCCTGCTAAACCCAGGGTTGTGAGTTCAATCTTTGAGGGGGCCATTTAGGGATCTGGGGCAAAAATCTGTCAGGGGACAGTACTTGGTCCTGCTAGTGGAGGCAGGGGGCTGGACTCGATGACCCTTCAAGGTCCTTCCAGTTCTAGGAGATAGGCATATCTCCATTTATATATATAGCCCAGGATGCTGTGTAATGACCGTGGCCAATGCCAGGTGCTTCAGAGGAATGAACAGAACAGGTAATCATCCAGTGATCCATCCCCCATTGCCCGTTCCAAGCTTCTGGCAAACAGAGGCTATGGACACCATCCCTGCCCATCCTGACTAGTGGCTTTTGATGGATCTAGCCTCAAGAAACTCTTTGGACTTATCCTGTGGAACTCTTTGCCAGAGGATGTTGTGAAGGCCAAAATTATAATAGATTGCAAAATGCACAGGGGCAGTAGGCACCAGAATCCCACTGGATGCTGATGGACATTGGGCACCTAACTCACATCTGTGTTTCTGAACATCTCCCTCCACCCTCCCTATCCTAATTACAGCCTGTTCTGTTACACTAGCAGCCCTCAGGGCACATGTTGATCTCTGAAGGGACTCAGGAAGCTGCTCCTTCCCATGGCATGATATTGTCCTTGTGGGGTTTATGACTAAGCAGGGGCAATCGGTGCTGTCCTCTATCAGAGAGAGGTTATCAGATGGGAGGGGCTCTTACTCTGTGTTTCAAACAAGGATTTGCAAGAGCCTTTCCATGTGCATGTTGCGTTCTCAGGGATTCAGTGCAGGGCTTGCCTGCTGAGAGGAGATGCTCTGATTCTATGACAATGGGCAGCAGCACAGAAATGCTGATAGATAAATGAGTACATCTGAAACTTGGCTCTTCCTTTTCTCTCCGGAGTTTAAATAGTGCTGGGCTACTCTAACAAGTCTGCAGGACTCAGTGTGCACTGACAATCTGAGCCCCTGGTATCAGAGAATCATTTCTTCACTCCCCTGGGAGGCTCTTAGGCTGAAGTTCTCCAGGGTCTATTTTCTGCTGTTCCTGCTGCTCAAGAAGCCGAGGCATTTGTCGGGGAGTCCAGGCTAATCTAAGTGTCCACAGGGACTGTACAGGGAATCATAAAGGTTTCTGTCCAACACGGCGAGCATCAGGCATGTGAAATTCATACACTGATTCTCAGGGATCTGCCTTGCTGGCGCAGTAAAGAGATTTCCTTTTTCTGCTGAGCGGGATTTCGGTGAGTTGCCTGTTTCTGCAATAAAATTAGCGCTAAGGGCTCAGGAAGGTTTCCAGGGTTCAAGTCAAGAACCATCTGGGCTGGAATTCACCAGCACGGTGACTTCAACTGTTTAGTATTATCAGAACCACCAAGGGATTTACCTGGTAAAATTGGAACTACAAATGTATTCGAAAGAGTATAGACAAATATTTGTTTTTCCGATCAGTTCCTTGTCTTCTACTGTGTCCTTCGATCTGTATCGAGTAGCTTCCTTTTTCTTGGTCTATGTTGTTTTTCCTCTGGTTCGCTCAAGTTTTCCAATTCTGCAACTTCACTGCCCTGTTAAGAAGTGCAGCCAGAGCCTCTGCAGTGGGTATCTGTGTTACAGAGGGATCACAACAAGAAAGGGTCACACACTGCTCACAAATTCTGCCTTCAGTGGGTCACTTTAATTGACACTGGCCTCCAGGAGAACAAACTCGGGACCCCTGTGTTTTGGGATCCCCACCTTTCATACCTCAGTCTCAGAACGCCACATCAACTGGGGGTTCCCTTCAGACTCTTTCAGCATCCTAACAGAATAGCGCTCTCTGTAGCAGGACGTAAAGCCATGATTCTCACAGCTGTGAACTGCAAGTTAAACACTAGGGGTGAAATCTTGATCACATTGAGTTCAATGGCAGAACTCCCAACATAGCCAGGATTTCACCCTAAATCCGGACCATCCCTCCTCCCATAAGTAATCCTACTTCAGTCTCATAGCAACATCAGCAATTGCCAACACAGAAAAGCAGCCTCAGAAAGGTGTGTCCGAGATTCTAACGGGCTGCAATACATTAAAGCTTTGTGTTGTTTTGAGGAAGAGTTACTCACGCTGGGTCCTTTTAGTCTCCACGTCCTCTCTCCCTCCTGCCCGGTCTGTCCCTCTCTCCTTCCCTGCACAGGCTGAGCTGCTGCTGGGGTTCCCTTCACCCCCGGAAAGACAGTTCAGGCTGATCTCCCCCTTTTCCCTGGTGCAGGCAGACACTGAGTTAAATCTAGTCTGAGGAAGTATTTCTATGATCTGTCACTCTGGGTTCTGGCACCTGGTTTTGGTCCTGGGTGAGGGGTGTCACTGTGTGGCAGGGCTGGAAGTTGTGGGTGTGGGGGACCTACATGGACAGGAGGGCAGTGTTGGCGGTTGTGGGGCAGGCAGCATGTGGGGTGTACACCGACAGGCAGGCAGTGCTAGGTGTTGTGGGGGAAAGGAGGAAGGTGTACACAGAGAAGCAGGCAGACCTGAGGGTCATGGAACAGGCATGGGGGTGTACATAGACAGACAGGCAGCAATGGAGGTGGTGGGGATAGGGAGCCAGCTGTACACGGACTGGTGTGCAGCACTGCTGAAATTAAATTTCTCTTTTGCTTGTTGGTCCAAGGCCAGAGCTGGGACCTTTCCTGGCTCCCAGTGCACATGGGCAGGTCGCAGTGTCTCTTTGCCCTGGCAAGCCACAGGACTGCCGCCTGGGTGTCACAACCTTTACTCAATTGTGTTTCCAACTGTTGTTGTTACGTAAATTCAGGCATTTCACTGGTGGAAAGAACCATTGATCTTTGTGTGACACTGTAACCCATATTCTTCATACTGATACTAGTATGATATGGTTATAGCATAATTATGACATATTTTATGCAATTTTATAATACATATTTTATAATGCAACTTTATAATGCATATTTAATGCATATTTTATATCTCAAAAGATATATTGGAAAAGTTATGATTTTATGAATATAATTATCCAATTTTAGAAGCGACAAAGGGTCCTGTGGCACCTTATAGACTAACAGAGGTATTGGAGCATAAGCTTTCGTGGGTGAATACCCATTTCTTCCTAATTGTATGCATGTATCATTTTTGTATCTGAAGTAATGAATATTAAGTACGTATCTGTATTTCAAGTATAGTTATACCTGCGTAACGCCGACTAGGCAAGATGCTTTCATTCTCAACAGCTGGTTGGGAAGCGCCTATTCAGGGCAATGAGCCATTAGGGAAAACAATAGGCCTTAGGATAAACCTATCTCCCACCTGGTGAGGCTTCCTGAGAACGCCCCAGACATTCTGTAAGTAATGGATGCTGTGACTGTACAAGGGCATGTGACCAGGCCTCATAACTCTTGACTCCATTTTGGGGAGTCTGTACTTTCCCCACAAACTAGACTAGGAACCAAGTTTTGAAACAATGGTTTCCTGCCATATGCTAAAGTTATATAAGTCAAGGAGGGACATCATTAGTGGTTCTTCACTCCTCACACAAGAGTACTCCTGGAAACATCTTATGAAAAATGTGTGAACTGGGGGAAGTGCTGGACCCAGGCTAAAGGGATTTTTAGGCTGTGTAAGGCAACCTGAGAAACCCAAGCTCCAAAGCAAATGCAGATGATGTCTTGAGAATCTGCCAGACTGCTTGTAGCATCAATCAGGGTGAGAAACTGTTAATTCATAGTCAATCTAAATAGTTAAGTCTATTATTAAATATTGGTTCCCTGTGTAGGTACTTACAGACTATTATGAAGTGAACTCAACCATCTTTGATTAACTAAATACATTGAGGGTGAAACATTAACTGACCGATCTCATGGCATTTTATTGAGCAGGGTTTCACAGACCTGTTTTCCATGAAACTCAAGTCCCTGTCCTGCATTCATACAGTTAAATTAGAACCCTGTAAGCTGTTTGAGGAGTTTGAGATTTTCCCTCTAGTAATTGACATCGAAATTCACCTTCCATCATGCTGCCCATTCACCTGGCAGAGTTAGCTTCCCCTCAAGACTTTTCTGCATTTGACTATGACTTACATAATCTTGAACCATCTGAAAATGTTGCCACCTCACTGCTCACTTCCCTTTCTAGCTGGATAATAACTATAAAATATTTACCACAGTATTTGTTATAAACTGTGTAACCCCCCTTGCTGTGCTTCTCTTCCTCCATAGGGACATTGAGCATTTCTTATCCCTATTTCCGCATCAACCACCTCATGGCAGTTTTCAACCTCACCACCTCTGACACTTCAACATTCATCCTAATGGGAATCCCTGGCCTGGAGGCTGCTCACATCTGGATTTCCATCCTTTTCTGTACGTTCTACTTTATCGGCCTGTTGGGAAATGTCGCGGTTCTGTTTGTTGTAGGCAAAGAGCAGACCCTGCACAAGCCGATGTACCTGCTGCTCTGCATGCTGGCACTCACAGACATCGGCACGTCTACCTCTGTCATGCCGAAAGCACTGTGCATATTTTGGTTCAATTTGAAAGGCATCACTATGGCTGGCTGCCTCACCCAGTCGTTCTTCCTTCACACGGTTTCTGCTATGCAGTCAGCCATCCTTGCGACGATGGCTTTCGATCGCTATGTCGCCATATGTAACCCTCTGAGATACGCCACCATCCTCACCAACGCACGAATAGCTAAGCTAGGGCTAGTGGGTTTGATAAGAGCTATTCTCATCATGCTGCCCGGGTCCCTGCTCCTGAGGAGGCTGCCATTCTGTGGCAACCGCATTATCCCCCACACGTACTGTGAGCACATGGCTGTGGCAAAGATGTCATGTGGGGACATCACATTTAACTGGACATATGGCTTGGTGATAGCATTTGTAGTCATCGGGTCAGACCTGACACTCATTGCCCTGTCCTACGGTCTGATCATCAGGGTCGTCCTCCGAATCTCCTCCAAGAAAGCCCACCAGAAAGCCCTCAACACCTGCACAGCCCACATCTGTGTGATCCTGACATCTTATGCTTCTGTCCTCTTCTCAAACCTGAGCCACCGGTTCGGTCAGGGCATCGCTCCCCATGTTCACATCATCTTGGCCAACCTCTATTTCCTCCTCCCTCCCATGCTCAACCCTATCATTTATGGGGTCAAAACCAAAGAGCTTCGTGATATAGTGGGCAAATACATCTGGGTGATCATCTGGGGTTACTGACTTCAAACCTCTGTGACAAGAGGGGGAAAGGATATTTCGCCATTAATCAATAGTGCTCTGTCCCATTTTCGCTGAGATCAGCATTTTGGAAGTTCACAGTCTGAGACATTCCTCACACCTAACGTCTTATCACTCTATGACCAAGAACTGCTCTCTCTGTTTCTGAGTTCCCTCTCTCTGACCATCACATCACCTCTTTGAGTGTCACCTGTCAATCCCCATGCCCACACACCCTGTCACTTGGCCTTTCCGTGACTTCCAGACCACCAGATGTTACTACAGCTTCCTGAAAATAGGTGGCTTTCCGTTAGTCCCTGTGTGAATAGGGTTCTGGATTAGTTGGGACGAACGGAAGCTATGGTTTCAGAGAGCCAAAGCCAAAGAAAGATACTAAAATGCTGAACTTTTTTATCATATGTGCAGTAATTCAGTGAACAAAGTGAACCTGATTTTTCTACTTCCAATCCTTCAGGAAGCCTGGAGGATAAACCAAAAGTGTCAGTTGGAAAGTGCTAATACAGGAAAGCTGCTGCAGGAATTGAGGACATTCTACTAGAACGTGTTGGCAAGAGCTGTGAAACCGTGTGTTTTTAAGAACTGGGCTGTTGTATTCAACTATGACATCAATTTTGAGTCAGATAACTTACTGCCTTGTGCAGCTGATTTTGGAGTAGCTTTTCAGTTGGAACTTTCCAAATACACACTAACCGTTCCTGTTGTCGAAGATGTGAAACTTGTGGTTGAAAGTTTGTTTTGGAGTTTGTGAAACAGGTGAAACAGGGATTTCCACCAAACCTTCAGATGATCGAATTGCTTGCAGTGCTAAGTCCTTCTACTGTGATCAGCCCAAATGACCAAGATTGGGTGATATCTCATTTTTGTCATTCTTTTGTGGAGACCAATTTTTGAATACATTGATGCCACTGAGGAGACAATCTTTAATGACTTGTTTGTTCTTTCATTGCTTTTGTACCTTTTAGCAACGCTGCAGTTGAAAGATTGTTTTCTCAGATGAACTTGATAAAAACAAAACTGCACAACAAGATGCAAGAGGAACTTATAGAAAACATTCTTCATGTCAGGGCCTAAATGCAACAACACAAAATCTTGTGAACAGTTTACACCAATGAAAGGAACTTAGAATCATAGAATATCAGGGTCGGAAGGGAACTCAGGAGGTCATCTAGTCCAACCCTCTGCTCAAAGCAGGACCAACCCCAACTAAATCATCCCAGCCAGGGCTTTGTCAAGCCTGACCTTAAAAACCTCTAAGGAAGGAGATTCCACCACCTCCCTAGGTAACCCATTCCAGTGCTTCACCACCCTCCGAGCTAAATAGTGTATCCTAATATCCAACCTAAAACTCCCGCACTGCAACTTGAGACCATTGCTCCTTGTTCTGTCATCTGGTACTGCTGAGAACAGTCTAGATCCACCCTCTTTGGAACCCCCCTTTCAGGTAGTTGAAAGCAGCTATCAAATCCCCCCTCATTCTTCTCTTCTGTAGACTAAACTTAACTTGACTGTCTCTAGTTGTACAAAATGGAAGTGTAATCTGGGTATAGTTATGTAAAAATTAATAATAAAAGCAGTGGAAGGGGTGCTCAGCAAAAGAGAATTTTTGTGCATGAATGTTTGTGTGTAAGGTTTTAAGGACCTAAATCAACACTCATGATTTGTAAAATCCTGTTTGTAGGTTTAAAATAAATTGGTTTTGTTTTGTTTTTAAATTAAAAACAAAAACAAATGGCACTAAAACTCCATATTAATATTAATAGTATGGGTTTAGGCTCGCCAATCTGCTGGATCAGGAGATAAAGTTCTTGTCCTGAATCAGGCTCCACAGAGTTTATAAAAGGACCCTTGGGTATGACGGGAAACTCACACTGAGACAGATACAGTCTTAAAGACCTTTTATTAAAATCAGTGAAATAGTAGGTAAATGGTAAGTAAAAGTTACAAAGTTACAATGGTATTACTGTTACTCCAAATACAAATAATAATGTGTTCTGCAAGACTTTGGTTAATATACTCACACCCTGTTTTGATAACTTGGTGCTGCAAGACACAGGACCTCACCTCTGGCGGTTCCGGTTTCTCACCTCTTGCAGAGGAAACTAATGCAAAAAGCTAAAAAGCTACTTTGAAACTTATACCTAACTATGAAAAAAAACTGAGAATAAAGATTCAGGGAAACCAAGCTTGGCCTAGTTCCCTTTAGAACTTAAAGTTTGAAAATAAAATAAGTGCCAACTATTAATAGGTAACAGCCGTCGTAGATAGCATCGATAGTCAGCTGAAGATGAAGAGTGAGCGCTCCCTAACGAGGGGGGTTCGCTTCTTATATAACCCATAGTTACTGGAAATCCTTCCTCTTCTGCCCAAATTTCATTACTCCCCGACAGAAGTATTGGGGTTCACTTAGTTCATTGGCTGATATGTCTGCGTAGGGATGACATCTGTTTATGCATTTGTGGTGTACGTGTTACATTTGTGGGTCTGACTCTGGAAAAATCCCCTATGCCAATCTTCATGTCTATTGGTCTAGGTAAAGGTCATAGACAGAGGTGTGGGTCTTTCTATCTATTTGGGTAACAAGATGACGGTTAACTCTGGGTGAAAGGTCTTAGATGCTAATCATGCGTATAGCGTTAACATACAGATTTTTGATCAGTAGGCCTTCTTGAGTTACAGCCAAACTAATTATAATATAAATCTATTACAAAACATCAAATACTTAAATTTATAAGAAAAGATCTATCTTATGCAAGCAAGCAGATTAATCCTTAGGGCTACAGAATCTCTCATTCAAAGTTGCAACACTGACAAACCCTTGTGCCAGACACAGACAGCTAGTGTAATGTGGCTTTGGTATTTAGCATTTAACCCTCTGGGTACTTTCATGTTTTTAATAAAGTATAATATTCTTTTAAATGTTATATTAATTAATATTAAATATTATATTAATATTAAATATAAGCACCAGGGAATGTGTTCCTGACTACTGGAAGAATGGAAAAAAGATACTGGCTCCTTTTTTTTGTAGTAAACAGGAGCTAAGAACTGCAGGAGGGAAACAAAACTTTAAACGACAGTGTACCTCTGAAGGAAAGGCCGGGATAAAATGCACAAAGAAGCAATGTCAGAAACACTGAGCCTCAAGGTGGCTCTGAGTCATTTGAATGTCACAATGTTAAATAAATGCTAGTGAGTAATCCCATAACAATGTATAGTGTCTATGATTTTTGGGGCAATTTTTTAAGCATTCAAAAAACGGTAATTGAAAGCAAATTTCATATCAAAGGTCTCATGGTAGTACTGCCTCTCACCTATTACCTGTAAATACACTTAAACCTTGGCACAGCAGAGAAACCATTACAAACCTGGTCTGTTGTACAAGAGGTAAACTGAGGTACACAACCGCATACATTTTATAAATGAACAGTGGGATAATTCACCCTTTCCCTTTAAGGGTAAAAACCTAGCCCACCTATAGAGCAAAACAAGGAAAGTATGGAGGTAATCCTTCTGCTTTTCCTGCAGTCAGCAAAAAGATTTGTAAAAGGAAGGGGTATTTTTAAGCAATAATCTGTCCCCACCTAGGGGGCTGGGAAATGTTTATTTTGTTTTTCAGACACTCTACAAGCGAACTGGCGCCCGCCAACGGGAAAAATAACCCACAACACCATGGGTCTACTGTCACAACAAAGATTGTGTCGTGTGTTTTGTGTTGTTTGTCCTGTTATACCGTTATTTTGGGGAATATTGTACAAGGAAGGTTAAGGCATATAGCAGCAAGGTCAGTGCATGATATAACCTGCCTGGAGAGCTCGGTGTACTCATCGGGGGTGGGGGAATCAAGTAATGTACCGCATTCCAGGAGAACACCATCCATTCCCAGTTCCTAAATGGAGGGTTCCTTACCTGGTCTTTAACCAGTTCGGGCCCAGCCTGCTGCAATTAAAAACAAAAAATGGAGAATGGAAATGGGTTTATTGCATGCAAATAAAAAGACACAGAATGGGGGTTAAAATAGGGATGCAGCTTACAGGTGAACCCACAAAGGGAAAACAAGGATGCCCCAGCCTGGAATAGAACAATAATTGCTGCTCTTCTTGCTAATGTAAGCCCTATGCAAATCCAGCAATGTAAAGTGGCAAAGGGAGGAAACACGGGGACTGTTACTCCCCCAAGTAGTGGTAAAGAGGCAAATAAAGACTTCAAGGATTTACCCACAGAAAACTGTACTACTAACCCCCCATGGGAATTTGGCAATGTCGGTATGTGGTGTATAGGTTGAAGGGGGGATCCAAACCCGATGAAAAATATCAAATTTATCAGGAAATATTGCATGGTATTGCTTAAAATATGTCATAATGAATGACAGTGGGAAACGGTCATCCAAACATATGGTTTGTCACGGAGGGCACCCTCCCTGCCCCAAATATATATAACTCTCTGGCCATCTGGGGTGTTTGAGTTATGGGGTCCCACAATTAGGGTGTGGTATTACCATGTGTAATCATAATGGTACCCCCATAGAGAACAATCCTTATGCTTGCAGTTCTGTACAGACATAGTGCAGAGGGCAGGACATTACACACAGAAAAGAAAGCCATCGTCAATTGCTAGGCTGAACAGATTGCAGGACTCAGTTTCCCCATACAATTTGAGCCCCTGGTATTGGTGAATAATTTCTTCACTCCCGGGGGAGGCTCTCAGGCTGAAGTTCTCCAGGGTCCTTTTTCTGCTCTTCCCGCTGCTCATGGAGCCAAGGGAATTGTGCGGGAGTCCTGTTAACCTGAGAGTCTGCAGGGACTGACCAGGGGAATCATAAATATCGCTGTCCAGCACACTGAGTGTCAGACATGTGAGATTTGTACACTGATTCTCTGGGCTCTGTCTTCCTGTTGCTGTAAGAAGATTTCCTCTCTCTGCTGAGCGGGATTTCGGTGAGTTGCCTGTTTCTGTATTAAAGTTAGTGCTGAGGGCTCAGGGAGGGTGCCAGGGTTCAAGTACAGAAATTTCTTGGCAGCAATTCACGAGCATGCAACTTGAACTGTTTAGTATGATCAGAAACTACCAAGGGATTTACCTGGTAAAATTAGAACTACACATGTATTGGAAATAGTTTAGACAAATATTTGTTTTTAAGATCAGTTTCTTCTCTCTACTGTGTCCGTCTATCTGTCTTAATAGCTTCCTTTTTTTTTTTGGACTGTCTGGTTTTCCTCTGGTTCTTTCCAGTTTTCCAATTCAGAATCTTCACTGCCCTATTAGGAAGCACAACCAAAGCCTCTGAAGTGGGTATGTGTGTAGCCAGAGGGTTCACAACAAGAATGGTTCCCACCCTGGCCAGATTCTGCTCTCGCTTTCTGCCTTTAGTGAGCAACTCTAGATTGATGCTGGCCTTCCTGAGAACAAAATCAGGGCCCCTGGGTTGGCACCCCATCTTTTATACCTGGTCTCAGAATGCCACATAACCTGGGGGTTTCCTTCAGTATCTTTGAGCACCCTAACGGAACAGCGCTCTGTGTAGCAGGACCCAAAGCCATGATTTTTGTAGCTCGGAGCTGAAAGTTAAACACGAAGGGTGAATCTGGTCCCATTGAGATCAATGGCAAAACTTCCAACATGACCAGGAGTCCACCCTAAATCCACATGTAGTGACTTAAATAAATGGCCTGATTTACACTGACCATGAGCCTCTAGACTGGAGTCATCCTGTGGCCTCTATGGACAGACAGGAGAGTTTCTGAAATCTCAAACTCACAGGCTTAAAGGTTCACAACAATCAGGATAACAGGGTTTTTTTCTGGAATGGAGAGTGGTCTTCAGGAGAGGATGAGAAGCACCGAAAGGCAGTAAAAATAAAAGTATGATTCTGGAGTGGAGGAAACCAAGCAGGGTTGGACATCTCAGTGTGGGAGGTCCACAAATGCACAGTCTGTATATGTGTGTGTGTGTGGGGGGCCGGGGGCGTGTAGTATCCAGATCACAGTGGCGCTGAGTGCTGAAACCAGGTGAAACAGTGAATGAGCTTCCTGCCTAATGCACAAACCAAAGAGGCAGAACGAGTCCTCCTGAGGCGGGGAGGTGCCTCAGACTGTAATGTAAAGGGGACCACATCGTAGCAGATTCTCTGACACCTTCCCCCATCTGAACCATCCTTCCTCCTATGAGCAATCCTATTACTGCCTCGTGCCAATATCAGCAATTGCCAACACGGAAAAGCAGCCTCAGGAAGGTGTGTCCGGGTTTCTAGCAGGCTACAATATGTTAAAGCTTTGCGTAGCTTTGAGGAAGAGTTACTCACACAGGCTCCTTTTAGTCTCCACGTCCTCTCTCCCTCCCGGTCTGTCCCTCTCTCCTTCTGTGCAGAGGTGGAGCTGCAACCTAGGGTGAGGAGGGATTTCTGTGAGCTGTCACTGTGGGGATCTGGCACCTGGTTTGGGTCCTGGTTGAGGGGTATCACTGTGTGACAAGGCTGGAAATTATGGGGGCGGGAGACCCACCTGGACAGGCGGGCAGTGCTGGAGGTTGTGAGGGCAGGGAGTGGGCTGTACACAGACAGGTGGGCAGAGCTGGAATTTGCAAAGGCAGGTAGAGGGTGAACATGGACCGGCAGGCAGTACTGGGGGTTGTTGGGGTAAGCAGGGGGTACATGGAAAGGTGAGTAACACTGGGGATTATGGGGGCACAGAGCAGCATTTGGCAGCGCTGCTGAAATTAAAATGTCCGTTGTGATTGTTGGTCCAAAGCCAGCTCTGGGACCTTTCCTGGCCCGGAGTGCATGTGGATAGGTCTTAGGGTCTCTTTCCCCTGGCAAGCCACAGAACTGCAGCCTGAGTGTCACAACTTTTACTCAGGTTTGTTCCCAATTGTTGTTGTGGTTGAATGTTATTTACATAACCTCAGGCATTTCACCAGTGGAAAGAACCATTGATCTTTGCTCCTCAGCTGGTTCAATCTCCCAGCACACTCTGACCCCCTTGTCTGTACTCTCCTTCCCCATCCCAGACTTCCTCGATTCCAACACCACGCTGGTTGCTGTGGTTAGATGTTTGGCTGCATCAGTCTGTTCTCCCTGTGTGCTATCCCAGCTTTGCGCAGAAAGCTGGCACGTCAGACCTCGAGCGAAGCGCCCAATGACCACAAGATCCGTTAAGGGCTGAAGGCACCCAGCCAGGTTTATTGTTGACGAAGCACGGTATTAGGCTAAATTCAATAGTCATGAATAGAAAAAATGCCTTCTGTAAGCTCAGGTAAGAGTTTGCAGGCAAAATGCCTCCAGCTGACTCCTGGGGACATGTTCGTAGATTCCAAAGACAGACGGGACCAGTGTGATCTTCTGGTCTGTCTATACAGACCAGAGAATTTCTGCAACATTTTTCCTAGAGCAGATCTTTTAGAGAAATATCCAACCTTGATTTAAAAATTCACAGTGATGAAGAATCCGCCAAGACCCTTGGTAAATTGTTCCAATGGTTAATTACTCTCACTCTTTAAAAAATGTACACCTTATTTCCAGTCAGAATTTCTTTAGCTTCATCTTCCAGCCACTGGATACTGTTACACCTCCGTATGCTAGGATGAAAAGTCTATTATTAAATATTGGTTCCCCGTGTAGGTACTTGCAGACTGTTTTCAAGTCACCCCTTAACCGTCTTTCTTAAACTAAATATATTGAGGGTGAAACATTAACTGACTGATCTCATGGCATTCTATTTTCTATATGATTCCCCATCCCACTCCTCCTGGATCTCAATGTTTTGCTTACTTTGCACGTGCTTGCACTGTGAACAGGGTTTCCCAGAGCTATGTACCATGATGCCCAGGTCCCTGTCCTGAGTTCATACTATTCAATTAGTACCTTTTAAGGTGTTTGAGGAGTTCAAGCTTTTCCCTCCAATTACTGACATTGAAATCCATCTGCCATCATGCTGCCCATTCACGTGGCATGGTTAGCTCCCCCTCAATACTTTTCTGAATTTGACTATGACCTAAATAATCTTGAACCATGTGCAAATATTGCCACCTCACTGCTCACCCCCCTTTCTAGATTGGTAATCATTATAAAATATGTAACTATTTGTTATAAAGTGTGTAACCCCCCTTGCTGTGCTTCTCTACCTTCATAGGCACCGTGAGCATTTCTGAGCCGTCTCAATACATCGACCACCTCATGGCAACTTTCAACCTCACCCCCTCTGACCCTTCAGCATTTATCCTAATGGGTATCCCTGGCCTGGAAGCTGCCCACATCTGGATTTCCATCCCTTTCTCTACGTTCTACATTATTGGCCTGTTGGGAAATTTCATGGTTCTGATTGTTGTAGGCAAAGAGCAGACCCTGCACAAGCCGATGTACCTGCTGCTCTGCATGCTGGCACTCACAGACATCGGCATGTCTACCTCTGTTGTGCCCAAGGCACTGTGTATATTTTGGTTCAATTTGAAAGGCATTACTGTGGGTGGCTGCCTCACCCAGTCATTCTTCCTTCACACTGTTTCTGCTGTTCAGTCAGCCGTCCTCGTGGCAATGGCTTTCGATCGCTACATTGCCATATGCAACCCTCTGAGATATGCCACCATCCTCACCAACACACGAATAACTAAGCTAGCTCTCCTGTGTTTGACAAGAGGTGTTCTCATCATGCTGCCTGGACCTCTGCTCCTGAGGAGGCTGCCGTTCTGTGGCAACTGTATTATCCCCCATACATACTGTGAGCACATGGCTGTGGCAAAGATGTCATGTGGGGACATCACTGACAACAGGACATATGGCTTGGTGATAGCATTTGTAGTCATCGGGTCAGACCTGACACTCATTGCCCTGTCCTATGGTCTGATCATCAGGGCCGTCCTCAGAATCTCCTCCAAGGAAGCCCACCAGAAAGCCCTCAACACGTGTACAGCCCACATCTGTGTGATGCTGACGTCTTATGTTTCCTCCTTCTTCTCAAACCTGACCCACCGGTTTGGTCAGGGCATTCCTCCCCATGTTCACGTCATTTTGGCCAACCTCTGTTTCCTCGTCCCCCCCATGCTCCACCCAATCATTTATGGGCTCAAAACCAAAGAGCTTCGTGATATAGTGGGCAAATACATCTGGGTGATCATCTGGGGTCACTGACTATAAACCTGTGTGACCGGAGCGGGAAAGGATATCTCGTCATTAACCAAGGATGTTCTGTACCAGTTTGGCTGAGATCAGCATTTTGAAAGTTCACAGTCTGATAAATTCCTCACACCTAACTTCTTATCACTCCATGACCAAGCACTGCTCTCTCTGTTCCTGAGTTCCCTCTCTCTGCCCATAACCTGACCTCTTTCAGGGTCACCCGTCAGCCCCCACGCCCACACACCCTGTCACTTGGCCTTTCCCTGACTTCCAGACCACCAAAGGTTACTAGAGCTTCCTGACAAAAGGTGGCTTTCCGTTAGTCCCTGTGTGAATAGGGTTCTGGATCAGTTGGGACGAACGGAAGCGATGGTTTCAGAGAGCCAAAGGCAAAGAAAGAAACTAGAATGCTGAACTTCTTTATTATATGTGCAGTAATGCAGTGAATAAAATGAACCTGATTTTTCTACTTCCAATCCTTCAGGAAGCCTGGACGATAAACCAAATGTGTCAGTTAGAAAGGGCTAATACAGGAAAGCTGCTGCAGGAATTGAGGACTTTCTACTAGAGCTTGTTGGCGAGAGTTGTGAAACTGTGTGTTTTTGAGAACTGGGCTGCTGTGTTAAACTATGACATCAATTTTGAGTCAAATAACCTACCACTTTCTACAGTTGATTTTGGAGTCGCTTTTTAGTTGGAACTTTCCAAACACACACTAACCATTCCTGTTGTTGAAGATGTGAAACTTGGTGTTGAGATTTTGTTTTGGAATTTGTGAAACAGGGATTTCCACGAAAGATCCAGATGATCAAATTGCTTGCAATACTAAGTCCTTCTACTGTGATCAGCCCTGCATGACCAAGATCAGCCCTGCATGAGATTGATATCTCATTTTGTCATTCTTTTGTGGAGACCTTAGACAGTTGGAACAGCAGTGGAGAGTTCTGTGACTGGTCTTATACTGAGGAAAACCAAGTTGAGCAGTTTTGGGCTGAAGTTTTTGAACACGCGGATGCCACGGAGGAGAAAAAATTAATGAACTTGGCTTGTTTGCTCTTTCATTGCTTTTGATATCTTTTATCAATGCTGTAGCAGCAGAAGCATTCTACTTCCGACAAAGACAGTGAGGGTGAAATGTTGCCTTTTAGAAACTAACAGTAACAAACTAATTCAACACAAAATATGGACATTGACTACCATCATTGAATGCATTAGAAATAAATAATATAACAATGTTAATTTTAAGTATCAGAGGGGTAGCTGTGTTAGTCTGGATTTGTAGAAGTGACAAAGGGTCCTGTGGCACCTTATAGACTAACAGACGTATTGGAGCATAAGCTTTCGTGGGTGAATACCCACTGTGACGGGTTGGGGCCACAGAGACCTGCTTGGTGCTGCCACCTGGTGTGCCAAGGCTACTTCTGCCCCTGCTTCCAGGCCTTTTCCAGCTTGGGACTCCCGAATCCTGTCTGTTTTGAGCCAGATTCCACTGATCTGCTGCAAACACAGACCCAGGTCCGAACCAAGTCCACTCACACTGTAAGGCTCCTGGAAGCGCTCTTGCCTTTGACACCCAGGTGTCCAACTCCAAGGAGGTTCAAACCCTTAATAAATCTGTTTTGCCCTGTATAAAGCTTATACAGGGTAAACTGATAAATAGTTCGCCTTCTATTTCAAAGATAGAAAGATATGCACAACTGTTTGCCTTCCCCAGGTACCAACTCATACTCCAGGAAACTTAATAAGTAAAAAGTGATTTTAATAAGTACAGAAAATAGGATGTAAGTGATTTCCAGTAGTGACAGACAGAACAAAATGAATGACTAAATAAAATAAAATAGAACACGCAGTTCTATGTCTAATCACCCTGTGTACAGATAAACCCCTCACTAGGTCCAGTAAACAGGCTATCTTCAAAATGGGGATGAATACATTCTGTTGTGTGCAGCTTACAGGTGAACCCTCAAAGGGAAAACAAGGATGCCCCGGCCTGGAATAGAACAATCATTTCTGCTCTTCTTGCTATTGTAAGCCCAACTCAAATCCAGCAATGTAAAATGGCAAAGGGAGGAAACACGGGGACTGTTACTCCCCCAAGTAGTGGTAATGAGGCAAATAAGGACTTTAAGGATTTACCCATAGAAAACTGTACTACTAATCCCCCATGGGAATTTGGCAATGTCGGTATGTGGTGTATGGATTAAAGGGGGTGATCCTAACCCGGTGAAAAATATCAAATTTTTCAGGAAATATTGCCTGGTATAGCTTAAAATATGTCATAACGAATGACAGTGGGAAACAGTCATCCAAACATATAGTTTGTCATGGAGCCCCCCTCCCAATGTATATAACTGTGTGGCCCTCTGGGGTGTTTGAGTTATGGGGTCCCACAATTAGAGTGTGGAGTTACCATGTGTAATCATAATGGTGCCCCCATAGCGAACAATCCTTAGGCTTGCAGTTCTGTACAGACATAGTGCAGAGGGCAGGACATTACACACAGAAAAGAAAGCCATCGTCAATTGCTAGGCTGAACAGATTGCAGGACTCAGTTTCCCCTGACAATCTGAGCCCCTGATATCGGTGAATCATTTCTTCACTCCCAGGGCTGAAGTTCTCCGGGGTCCATTTACTGCTCTTCCCGATGCCCATGGAGCCGAGGGAATTGTCTGGGAGTCCTGCCAACCTGAGAGTCCGCAGGGACTGATCAGGGGAATCATAAATATCGCTGTCCAGCACGCCGAGTGTCACACATGTGAGATTCCTACATTTATTCTCTGGGCTCTGCCTTCCTGTTGCTGTAAGGAGATTTCCTCACTCTGCTGAGTGGATTTCGGTGAGTTTCCTGTTTCTGCATTAAAGTTAGTGCTGAGGTCTCAGGAAGGGTTCAGGTAAAGAAACTTCTGGGCAGCAATTCATGAGCATGGCAGCTTGAATGGTTTAGTATTATCAGAAACTATCAAGGGATTTACCTGGTAAAATTAGAACTACAAATGTATTGGAAATAATTTAGACAAATATTTGTTTTTAAGATCAGTTCCTTGTCTCTAGTGTGTCCTTCTAGTTGTCTTAATAGCTCCCTTTTCCCCCCCTCTGATTCTTTCCAGTTTTCCAATTCAGCATCTTCACTGCCCTCTTAGGAATTACAACCAAAGCCTCTGAAGTGGGTATGTGTGTAACCAGAGGATTCACAAAAAGAATGAGTCCCACAGTGGCCAGATTCTGTTCTCATTTTCTGCCTTTAGTGAGCCACTCTAGATTGATGCTGGCCTTCCTGAGAACAAAATCAGGGCCCGTGTTGGAATCCCATCTTTTATACCTGGTCTCAGAATGCCACATAACCTGGGGGTTTCCTTCAGTATCTTTGAGCACCCTAACAGAATAGCGCTCTATGTAGCAGGATCCATAGCCGTCTTTTTGTAGCTCGGAGCTGAAGGTTAAACACAAAGGATGAATCTGGTCCCATTGAGATCAATTTCCATTTCTAAATTGGAAAGAGTCCAGCGGGGGGCAACAAAAATGATTAGGGGGCTGGAGCACATGACTTAGGAGGAGAGGCTGAGGGAACTGGGATTGTTTAGCCTGCAGAAGAGAAGAATGAGGGTTTCAACTGCCTGAAAGGGGGTTCCAGAGAGGATGGAGCTAGACTGTTCTCAGTGGTAGAAGATGACAGAACAAGGAGTAATGGTCTCAAGTTGCAGAGGGGGAGGTTTAGGTTGGATATTAGGAAAAAACTTTTTCACTAGTAGGGTGGTGAAGCACTGGAATGGGTTACCTAGGGAGGTGGTGGAATCTCCTTCCTTAGAGGTTTTTAAGGTCAGGCTTGACAAAGCCCTGGCTGGGATGATTTAGTTGGGGTTGGTCCTGCTTTGAGCAGGGGGTTGGACTAGATGACCTCCTGAGGTCCCTTCCAACCCTGAGATTCTATGATTCTATGATTCTATGAATGGCAAAACTCCCAACACGGCCAGGAGTCCACTCTAAATCCGCATGTAGGGACTTAAATAAATGGCCCGATTTACACCGAACATAAGCCTCTAGACTGGAGTCATCCTGTGGCCTCTAAGGACAGACAGGAGAGTTTCTGAAATCTCAAACTCACAGGCGTAAAGGTTCAGAACAATCAGGATAACATTTATCACCCATCTATTTGTACATGTTAGTTCAATCAAAACATCTCTATTACGTACTGTCATCCTGACCTTATCTTTTAGAAAGAAAAACTTGTAGCACCTTAGAGACTAACAAATTTATTTCAGCATAAGCTTTCGTGGGTATAGACCTATACACCTGGACCATCATGTTTCTCTGACTGTATATATATCTGTCTGAAGTATAATTTCATTCCATGCATCCGATGAAGTGGGTACTAACCCACGAAAGCTTATGCTGAAATAAATTTGTTAGTCTCTAAGGTGCTACAAGTTTTTCTTTCTTATTTTCATTTTGCTGACACAGACTAACACGGCTACTACACTTAAACTTATCTTTTAGAAGTGGTCAGTGTGTTCCTGTTATCCTTGGGGAATGCTTTTGTACCATCATTGACATCATGATGGTCTGGTACCACTTGATATTGGGGTGTGTTTGCATGAGTACTCTCTGCCTAGCACTTCCTAGGAATGTGTATTTCTGCAATATCAGCACCATTCTTGCCAGCTATTTTGGCCCCATGATCACACTGGGAGCTCATGTTTAGCTAATTGTCCCTTCATGCCCCAAATACTGTTCAGAGTCACTGCTTCCCATGGCAGATTCACCCATCGTGTAAGCATTGCCTACATTCTTTTATCCAAGATGTAGATATCTATATAGCTATATTAGAACACATATCCTTTGTTTCGATCCAGTTTACCAACCGTTCCAGATCATACAGTCATAGAATCATAGACGATTAAGGCTGGAAGAGACCTCAGGAGGTCATCTAGTCCAATCCCCTGCTCAAAGTAGGACCAACACGAACTAAATGATCCCATCCAGGGTTTTGTCAAGCTGGGCCTCAAAAACCTCTAAGGATGGAGATTCCACCACCTCCCTAGGGAACCCATTCCAATGCTTCACCACCCTCCTAGTGAAATAATGTTTCCTAATGTCCAACCGAGACCTCCCCCACTACAACTTGAGACCATTGATCCTTGTTCTGTTGTCTGCCACCACTGAGAACAGCCGAGCTCCATCCTCTCTGGAACCCCCCTTCAGGTAGTTGAAGGCTGCTATCAAATCCCCCCTCACTCTTCTCTTCTTCAGACAAAATAACCCCAGTTCCCTCAGCCTCTCCTCATAAGTCATGTGTCCCAGCCCCCTGATAATGTTAAATAAAATAAATAAATAAATGGAGATATGCCAATCTCCTAGAACTACCTTGAAAGGTCATCAAGTCCAGTCCCCTGCCTTCACTAGCAGGACCAAGTACTGTCCCCTGACAGAATTTTGCCCCAGATCCCTAAATGGCCCCCTCAAGGATTGAACTCACAACCCTGGGTTTAGCAGGCCAATGCTCAAACCACTGAGCTATCCCTCCCCCATGTTTGTTGCCCTCCGCTGGACTCTCTAATTTGTCCACATCCTTTCTATATGGGGGTGCCCAAAAGAGGATGCAATACTCCAGCATACGTCAGCACTCCAGATGTGGCTTCTTCAGTGCCGAATAGAGGGGAATAATAACTTCCCTCAATCTGCTGGCAATGCTCCTACTAATGCAGTCCAATATGCCATTAGAATTCTTGGGAACAATGGCACACTGCCTACTGATATCCATCTTCTCATCCACTGAAATCCCAAGGTATTTTTCTGCAGAATTGCTGCTTAGCCAGTCAGTCCCCAGCCTGTAGCGCTGCATGGGATTCTTAAAAATCCTAAGTGCAGGACTCTGCACTTGTCCTTGTTGAACCTCATCAGATTTCGTTTGTCCCAATCCTCCCATTTCTCTAGGTTACTCTAAACCCTATCCATACCCTCCAGCGTATCTACCTCTCACCCCAGATTAGTGTTGGCTGCAAACTTGCTGAGGGTGCAATCCATCCCATCATCCAGATCATTAATGAAGATGTTGAACAAAACCGGCCCCAGGACAGACCCCTGGGGCACTTCGATTGATACCGGCTGCCAACTAGACATCAAGTTGTTGATCACTACCCATTGAGCCCGACAATCTAGCCAGCTTTCTATCCACCTTATAGTCCATTCATTCAATCCGTAATTTTTAAACTTTCTGGCAAGAATACTTTGGGAGATCTTATCAAATGCTTTGCTAAAGTCAAGATATATCACGTCCATTGCTTTCCCCATATCCACAGAGCCAGTTATCTCATCATAGAAGGCAATCAGGTTGGTCAGGCATGATTTGCCCTTGGTGAATCCATGTTGACTGTTCCCAATCACCTCCCTCTCTCCAAGTGCTTCAAAATGGTTCCTTGAGGACCTGCTTCATGATTTTTCCAGGGACTGAGGTGAGGCTGAGCGGTCTGTAGTTCCTGGGTTCTCCTTCTTCCCTTTTAAAAAGATGGGCACTGTATTTGCCTTTTTCCAAACGTCGAGATGCAGATTGCTCTGAATCAGTGACCTGGCCTCTTCATTATTTACGATCCCCCAATTTTTGTGTCATCTGCAAACTTTATCAGTATTCAGGCATGAGAAGGGTAAGCAGCCGAGTTACTGACACATGTCTCTGCTTACACATGTCATTAACAACTGTAACTTATTGTGATGGGATCCCCAGGGTGCAGCCCGGGACTGTGGGACAGCTGTGCCCACTTAACTCTCCAGCCTGGGCTGTCTCTCACAATGCTTTGCTAGTGACAAGCAGCAAACCCCTCCAGGCCCTGTGATCACTCAGCACAACGACATATGGAGGCCACACCCAACTAGAATCCATGACTGCTCCCAGAGACACTTATGATTCACACAGGGAAAAGCACCAGCCAAATCCTCCCAGCTACCAGCACTGTACCTTAGGAATATACCATCTTGCACCACTCAAGACGACCAGTGCAAATTTATTATTTTTTTCACCACATCATCAATGGAAAGTGGATATACACCATCCTTTGTAAACCTGAGCAGGTTTACCAAACACTTTAGGCAAACTCACTGGTAAAGATAAACAGTAAAACAAGTTTATTAATTACAAAAGATAGATTTTAGGTGATTATAAGTGCTAGGCAAAAAGCCAGAGTTAGTTACCAAAAGAAAAGAAAATAGAAGCACACAGTCTAAACTCTCAACCCTATGAGACATCTGCACACGGTATTCAAGATGTGGGCATATCATGGATTTATATAGAGGCAACATGATATTTTGTGCCCTATTGTCTATCCCTTTCTTAATTATTCCCAGCATTCTGGTTGCTTTTTTGACTGCTGTTGCACATTGAGTGGATGTTTTCAGAGAACTATCCACAATGAGTCCAAGATCTCTTTCTTGAGTGGTAACAGCTAATTTAGACCCCATCATTTTATATGTATAGTTGGGATGATGCTTTCCAATGTGCATTACTTTGCATTTATCAACATTAAGTTTCATCTGCCATTTTGTTGCCCAGTCACCCAGTTTTGAGAGACCCTTTTGTAGCTCTTCGCAGTCTGCCTTGGTCTTAACTATCTTTAGTAATTTTGTATCATCTGCAAATTTTGCCACTTCACTGTTTACCCATTTTTCCAGATCATTTATGAATATGTTGAATAGGACTAGTCCCAGAACAGACCCCTGGGGGACACCACTATGTACCTCTCTCCATTCTGAAAAGTGACCATTTATACCTACCCTTTGTTTCCTATCTTTTAACCAGTTACCAATCCATGAGAGCTCCTTCCCTCTTATCCCGTGGCAGCTTACTTTGTGTTAGAGCCTTTGGTGAGGGACCTTGTCAAAGGCTTTCTGAAAATCTAAGTACACTCTATCATAGAATCATAGAATCATAGAATCTCAGGGTTGGAAGGGACCTCAGGAGGTCATCTAGTCCAACCCCCTGCTCAAAGCAGGACCAACCCCAACTAGATCATCCCAGCCAGGGCTTTGTCAAGCCTGACCTTAAAAACCTCTAAGGAAGGAGATTCCACCACCTCCCTAGGTAACCCATTCCAGTGCTTCACCACCCTACTAGTGAAAAAGTTTTTCCTAATATCCAACCTAAACCTCCCCCTCTGCAACTTGAGACCATTACTCCTTGTTCTGTCATCTTCTACCACTGAGAACAGTCTAGATCCATCCTCTTTGGAACCCCCTTTTAGGTAGTTGAAAGCAGCTATCAAATCCCCCCTCACTCTTCTCTTCTGCAGGCTAAACAATCTCAGTTCCCTCAGCCTCTCCTCATAAGTCATGTGCTCCAGCCCCCTAATCATTTTTGTTGCCCTCCGTTGGACTCTTTCCAATTTATCCACATCCTTTTTGTAGTGTGGGGCCCAAAACTGGACACAGTACTCCAAATGAGGCCTCACCAGTGCCGAATAGAGGGGAATAATCACGTCCCTCGATCTGCTGGAAATGCCCCTACTTATACAGCCCAAAATGCCGTTAGCCTTCTTGGCAACAAGGGCACACTGTTGACTCATATTCAGCTTTTCGTCCACTGTAACCCCTAGGTCCTTTTCTGCAGAACTGCTGCCCAGCCATTCGGTCCCTAGTCTGTAGCAGTGCATGGGATTCTTCCGTCCTAAGTGCAGGACTCTGCACTTGTCCTTGTTGAACCTCATCAGATTTCTTTTGGCCCAATCCTCTAATTTGTCTAGGTCCCTTTGTATCCTATCCCTACCCTCCAGCGTATCAACCACTCCTCCCAGTTTAGTGTCATCTGCAAACTTGCTAAGGGTGCAGTCCACACCATCCTCCAGGTCGTTGATGAAGATATTGAACAAAACCGGCCCCAGCACCGACCCTTGGGGCACTCCACTTGATACCGGCTGCCAACTAGACATGGAGCCATTGATCACTACCCGTTGAGCACGACCATCCAGCCAGTTTTCTATCCACTGGATCCCCTGGGTCCACATGCTTGTTGACCCCCTCAAAGAATTCTACTAGATTGGTGAGGCATGATTTCCCCTGACTAAAACCATGTGGCCTCTTCCACAACAATTTATGTTCATCTCTGTGTCTGACAATATTGTTCTTTATTATAGTTTCAATCAGTTTGCCCAGTACTGAAGTCAGGCTAACGGGCCTGCTGATTCGCCAAACAGGAGCTGCTGATTCCCCAACTTACAGCATGTTTTAGTAACAACCATACAACACAATCTTATAACTTCAATTGTGCTAATGATACACACATTTCGAGAGAACAATGACTTTCAGCAGATCATACCCTTTCCCCTGATACCTCACATGGCATGCTTTATATGGAATATCACAGTTATATCTAAATGGGGAGTATGGTGCTTCCCTGAGGTATAGAGTTCCACACATATGTCTCAGACAAAGCTGGGTGCCGGCAAGAAAGTCTCTCACCAAAAGAAACAAGAGAAATAACAGAGGTGCAGGCCTGTAGACCTAAATACCAAGACCATTGTGCCCGTCTTGCCCATTCTGTTGAGCACAAAGTCACAGCCCAGCATGATAACGTTTCCTTCCATGGGGAAACGTTGGCTTCTTTCCAATATAGGAATTGCATTGTGTATCAGACGTATGGTCCAACTAGTCAGTGTCCTCTCTCTGACAGTGACAGAGCCAGTTCTTACAGAAGAAGGTGTAAGAAACCCAGCAATAGGTGGATGAGGGGATGATCTGACCCTCCTGGGGGTGTCACCCCTAATACCTAACAGCTAGAGATTGGCTTGTGCCCTGAAAAACGTGGGTGTATAGGCTTTCCAAAATATTTTTTTAGCAGTATCTTTTGTAACTGGTAGTCTCACTAACTATGTAAATGGCAACACACTTCCTGATTCTTATTTAGCTCATGGCCTCAACTACTTCTTGTGGCAATGAGTTCCTAAGTCTAATTAGGCATTGAGTGTGGAAAGCGTTCTTCTTTATCAGTTTTGAATTTGTCACGTTTCATTGTACTTGAGTGTCCTCTTGACTTTGTGTTATGAGACAGGGAGAATGCATTCTCGATCTGCTCTCTACTAGTCACTATTTTATAGACTTTTCTCATATCCCCTCTTATTCATCTCTTTTCTATAGTAACAGTTCCAGTCTTTTCAACCTCTCTCCATATGAGAGTTTCCCAGGGCCCTTGATCCTTCTCGCTGCCCTTCGCTGAACCCCTCTGGTTCTGCAATATCCGGTGAGAAGGGTGCCCAGTACTATGCAGAGGAGTCCAGAGGAGGGTGAAACATTGACTGACTGATCTCGTGGTATTTTATTTTCTGCATGATTCCTCATCCCACTCCTCCTGGATCTCAAAGTTTTGCTTAGTTTCTTTCTGTGCTTGTACTGTGATCAGGGTTTCACAGAGCTACATACCGTGATGCCCAGATCCCTGTCCTGAGTTCATACAGTGACATTAGAACCTTGTTAGGTGTTTGAGGACTTCAAGTTTTTTCCTACAATGGACATGCATGTTGCAATTATTGCTTTTGGAGTCCATCTGCCATCATATTGCCCATCCAACAATCTTGGTAAGCTTCCTCCGAGGACTTCTCTGGACTTGACTATGATCTAAATAATCTGGTGCCATCTGTAAATGTTGCCACCTCATTGCTCACCCCCCTTTATAGATAGTTAAAAACTATAAAATATTTACTGGACTAGTTGATATAAAGTGTGTAATCCCCCTATGATGGGTGAACCCCCCTTCTGGGATGCACCCCGCTATACTGGGGTTTCACTGAGCTTCTCCTGCTCTACCAGCCTGAATTCCCTCCCCCCTGTTCTGCTGAATTAGGATCTCTGGCCTCTTGCAACACACACACACACACACACACACACACACACACACACGTAGGGCCACACCCAGCTAGCAGACACAGACTGAAGTCAGCTCTGTGTTAGAGGATTCACCCAGCACTCATATGCCCATCCCTTTGGGGGAATAAACCCAAAATGATACTGTCTTGCGCTGTGTAGAAAGATCTGCACAGGGCAAACTGATAAAAATTTGCCCACTCCCTCAATGTGAACAGAGATATGCAGAATTTCCTCCTCCCCCCAATAGAAATGGCACAAACTCGGTTTAATTTATTAACCATAAAAGGCAGTTTTAAAGTAATTATAAGGGATAACAAACAGAATAAAGCAGATTAGCTTAGTAAAGAAACAAAAACCACAAACTGCGCTTAACACACTAGATAGGTAGGATATGCATTAGCTAATACTCATCCTGAGTGATAAACAGGCTGGCAGATTCTTAAGGTACAAGTTGCCTTGTCTTTCCCAGGTTTTCATACACAGGCTAAAAAGCCTTCTAGCCTGGGACCATCACTTCCCACAGTTCAGTCTTTGTTCCTCAGCTGTATCTAGGTGTGTTGTTGTAGGGAGAGTGAGGTCCTTCAGTCATGTCATATCTTCTCCCTACTTCGTGAAAAGCTCTTTTGCTGTGACCTGGGTCAAAGAGTTCCCATTGTGCAGTGTATCTCTCAGAGGTTTCTATTGTACACAGTTCCTGGGGGAATTCTGGTGCTTGTGTGCATTTCCTCAATAAGCCATTAAAAGTGTTTGGCCTTTTTACTGTCGTACCTGAAAGGTTGCTTGTGGGTGTTTTCAACCTCAGGACATGTTTCAGCAACACAAACTTCATAACTTCACACACAAGGATAGTACATATAATCCAACGAGGTATTACGGTCCAGCAGATCAAGACTTTTAGAATGACACCTCACAAGGCATACGTTGAATAAGGGTAGGTCTACACTTACCGGCTGGATCGGAGGCATCGGATCGATGTTCTGGGTTCGATTTATCGCGTCTTGCCTAGACGCGATAAATCGAACCAGGAAGTGCTCCCCCGTCGACGCTGGTAAACCAGCTCGACGAATGGAGTAGGCGGAGTCGACGGGGGAGCCTGCGCGCCGCGTGTGGACCCCGGGTAAGTGCTTTTTCATTCGAACTAAGATAGTTTGACTTCAGCTACGTTATTCACGTAGCTGAAGTTGCGTATCTTAGTTCGAATTGGGGGGTTAGTGTAGACCAGCCCTAAGACAAATCCTAATTACATGACAGTGGTGTATATTGGGGTGTAAGCATGTAACACACCATCTCTCTGTTTCTCTCCCTTCGCAGACACCTTGAGCATCTCTGAGCCCGAACAGCGCATCGACCACCTCATGGCCATTTTCAACCTCACCCTCGCTGACCCTTCAACATTCATCCTAATGGGCATCCCTGGCCTAGAATCCGCCCAGTTCTGGATTTCCATCCCTTTCTCTACATTCTACATTATCGGCCTGTTGGGAAATTTCACGGTTCTGTTTGTTGTAGCAACAGAGCAGACCCTGCATAAGCCGATGTACCTGCTGCTCTGCATGCTGGCACTTACAGACATTGGCATGTCTACCTCCGTTGTGCCAAAGGCACTGTGTATATTTTGGTTCAATTTGAGGGGCATTACTGTGGGTGGCTGCTTCGCCCAGTCATTCTTCCTTCACACGGGTGCTATGATGCACTCAGCCGTCCTCATGACAATGGCCTTCGATCGCTACGTCGCCATATGTGACCCTCTGAGATACGCCACCATCCTCACCAATGCACGAATAGCTAAGCTAGGACTAGTGGGTTTGACAAGAGCTGTTCTCCTTGTTCTGCCCCTGCCCCTGCTCCTGAGGAGGCAGCCATTCTGTGCCAACCGCATTATCCCCCACACATACTGCGAGCACATAGCTGTGGCGAAGATGTCATGTGGGGACATCACAGTGAACAGCATGTATGCCTTGGTGATAACGTTTGTAGTCAGCGGGTTAGACCTGACGCTCATTGCCCTGTCCTATGGTCTGATCATCAGGGCCGTCCTAAGAATGTCCTCCAAGAAAGCCCACCTGAAAGCCCTCAACACCTGCACAGCCCACATCTGTGTGATGCTGACGTCTTATACTCCCTTCTTCTTCTCCCACCTGACCCACCGGTTCGGTCGGGGCATCGCGCCGCACGTTCACATCATCCTGGCCAACCTCTATTTCGTTGTCCCACCCATGCTCAACCCTATCATTTATGGGGTCAAATCCAAAGAGCTTCGTGACAAAGTGGGCAAATACACCTGCAGAATGTGATTGCCGAGGGACACTGACTTTAAACCTCTGTGACAACTGAGGCAGAGCTGGGGGGGGCTGAAGCGGACCATTGTAAGGAGATGGGGCAGTGCCGACCAGCTGCACCTATGGGTAACCAGGGCTGAGCTAAAGCAGGAAGCTGCAGGGCTGGAGCCAGGATAGTGGGTGTAGTAAGGTGAGGCCCTGAAACATAAACCCTTGTATCAGAGGCCCAGTATGAGGCCTAAGGCCTGAGCTAAAGTAATGGGCAAGACTTTGCTAACATAAAGCAAAGTGAAGCTGTGAGCCAGAGGCAGGCCCTGCTCACAGAAGTTGGCAAGGAAAGGGCTGATGCTGCAAAAGTACACAAACCTAAAAGGTACCAGAACACTTGTACGTTCCACACAGATAACAAGGAACAGGCCGACCCATCCTAAAGACAGGGGCAAAAGGGTAATATGGTGGATGGAGTTGTTTTGTTCGAACCAACATGTACAAGGTGGGAGGCGGCACCTTACACGTAGAAGGGTTGTACCTGGTTACGTAAAGGGGTTGCACCTCAATACGTCAGGAGTGATGTGTAACTTGTTTGTACCTGTGTATAAGAATTCATCCGCGAGGAGTTGTCTTTGTCTGGCCTAGGGGGCAGTGGAAAGTCCCGCCATTGACTGAGCCGGTCCATTGCCAGGGGGCACATATTTCATAGTATGTCTGGTAGAGTCTACGGGAAACTATTACTGTGCTTCGTTTGACAATAAACCTGTCCGACGTGCCTTCGTACCTTACTAGAGTCACTGGTCATTGGGGGTTCTCTCGGGTCTGCTGTGTTAGGTATCTGCGCAGAGCTGGGGCAGCACACAGAGGGAACATGCACGCAGCCGACTGATATCAACATTGAACAGAGCAGAGCACCACACCGGTAGCCGTCTGACAACAGTGGGTGCGGGATGTGCTCAAGTCTCATGACAGCTGAGCATGCTGTGTTTCTGGGGAGAGCAAGGTGGGGCCATGGGCAGAGGGCCCAGCACAGGGAGACGTCGCTAGACAGGAGAGCTTTGAAGGCTGGACTCAGAGTGGGGGACGTGAACCTGATAGGGGGGCTGATGCTGGGAGGAAGGGTCCTGCCACGTGGAGCCTGAGGGAGTGTGGCTGCTGCTATCACCACAGAGCATCCAGGGCTGGGAGGGAGGCCTGTTACGTGTGAGAAACAGATTGGTATTTTTTCGTACATCCCAGAGACGGATGCTTTTGGTGTTCCCCATGCCCATAGAGCGGGTTTCCTTTTTTCCCATATTTTTTTCCATTTGTTCATTATTTTTCTTACAGTTGATGTTTAATAAATGATATGTGGTGTGACCGTAATGCAGTGATCAGTGAGTCAGAGAAGAGCTGGGGCAGAGAGAGTGCCCCAGAGTGGGGACACCCTAGCCCCTGTCCTAAGCGATCACGATGAGAATGGGGGGTCAAACACAGGGCCGGTTTTTGACGTGGGCAGTTCTGGCTGTGGCTTAGGGCAATGTACTGAAGGCGATCTGGGTTGATACCTATCACATGACCTGACCTTCTGACTGAGAGCCAGCTGGGCTGGTGGAGGCAGGCAACCAGCCAGCCAGGCGAGAGACACGCAGCTCTGGAGAGGGAGGACCCAAGCAGGAGCTTCACCAAGCAGGCCCTCAGCCGGGTAACTCCTCCAGTCAGAAAAGGGGTGCCCAGGGCTCCCCACTCTCTGAGGACACAGGGTCACCTGCACTAGAAGCCAGGCCTGGTCTGGGGCTGGGCTGGAAGAGGCTCCCAATCTGATTCATGGGATGGGCAGCTGAGGCTGATGGGGGGTAAGAGGTGGTGGGGTGCCTATGCCAGCAGATCTAAGTTTCCTGGCGAGGGCTTGGAGCCTCCTTTCTACCTAGCTTGTGGTGGGGGTGGGCCTGCACTATCATCCCCTAAGAGCTCCACACTTACTCAGGAAAGGGCTTGCTCGTTCCCCGGTACTGCCGGCAGGTAGGGGAGCGCACACCTAGCTCCACATAAAAGGGAGCACCACGCTAACTGAGGGCACTGGAGCCTGCATCAGTCCCTCCCCTGCAGACCAATGCTACATGGTAAGTCAAAAACGTGGAGACCCGGGAGTAGGGTTGGAATTTGGGAGATCGTGGGATGTTATAACAGGGTTAAGGGAGAGACAAGACAGAACTGGGTGGGGTGGGGAATCAAATCAGTGTCTTAGGGTAGGTCTATACTTACGCGTCCCGTCGGAGGCGCGCGATCGATGATCTGGGTTCGATTTATCGCGTCTTGTCAAGACGCGATAAATCGAACCAGGAAGTGCTCCGTCGTCGACGCTGGTAATCCAGCTCGACGAACGGAGTAGGCGGAGTCGACGGGGGAGCCTGCGCGCTGCGTGTGGACCCCGGGTAAGTGCTTTTTCATTCGAACTAAGGTACTTCGACTTCAGCTACGTTATTCACGTAGCTGAAGTTGCGTACCTTAGTTCGACGGGGGGGGTAGTGTAGACCTAGCCTTAGATGTCTGTATACTAACGCGAGAAATATGGGGAATAAGCAGGAAGAACTAGAAATGCTAATAAATAGACACAACGATGACCTAGTTGGCATCACGGAGACTTGGTGGGATAATACACATGACTGGAAATTGCTATAGAAGGGCACAGCTTGCTCAGGAAGGGCAGGTGGGGAAAAAGGGAGGAGGTGTTGCTTTATGTATTAAAATGTATATACTTGGACTGAGGTTGAGATGGAAATAGGAGACAGATTTGTTGAAAGTCTCTCGATAAGGATAATTGGGGCAAAAAATAAGGGTGATGTCATGATAGGGGTCTATTGCCGACCACCTAACCAGGAAGAAGAGGTGGATGAGGTCTTTGTTAAACAACTAACAAAATCATCCAAAGCACGGGACTTGGTGGTGATGGGGAACTTAAACTATTCAGACATCTGTTGGGAAAACATCAGGGCACAGATTATCGAACCAGTTCTTGGAGACCGTTTTTTATTTTACAAGATGGAGAAAGTAACTAGGGGAGAGGCTGTTCTGACAACAGAACAAGAAGCCCAACCCTCCAATTTGTCTAGGTCACTCTGGACACTATCCCTACCCACCAGGGTATCTACCTCTCCCCCGAGCACAGTGTCATCTGCGAACATGCTGAGAGTGCAATTCATCCCATCATCCAGATCATTAATGAAGATGTTGAACAAAACCGGCCCCAGGACCAACCCCTGGGGCACTCCGCTTGATACCGGCTGCCAGCTAGACATCGAGCTGTTGATCACTACCCGTTGAGCCCGACAGTCTAGCCAGCTTTCTATCCACCTTGTAATCCATTCATCCAGCCCATACTTTTTTAACTGTCTGGCAAGAATACTGTGGGAGACTGTATCAAAAGCTTTGCTAAAGTCAAGATGTATTACATTCACTGCTGTCCACTGATGATCCCACATAGATACCAGTTAAGATGAATGGCATAGGGACCATTGCATTGGTGGACTCCGGGAGTGCCGTCATGCTGGTCTCAGGGAAATTAGTGGGACAGGACCAGCTGTCTTGGGCCAAAGCACAGGGATAACCTATGTACATGGCACTGTCAACTACTATGCAACCATAACTGTACAAATTTAAGTTCAGGGGAATACCATGAGGGTGATGGCAGGGGTGGTCCCTAAACTCCCATATCCAGTCCTCATAGGACGAGGCTTCCCAAGGTTTGGGAACCTACTTCCGGTGAGTGAGTCTGAGGAGGGTAGTGACCCCAGGAGTGATGCTGTGGCCCCAGTAGGTAGCCCTCTCCCATTTTTCTCTGAATTTGCCCAGGAGTTGTTCTCTGCAACTGGGAACACCCTGGAAAACGAGGCGAGAAAGGGAGGTGGACAAAAAGTTGGGAACCAGGATCTTGGCTAGGAACCAAAAGATTGGGCTTGTGGGGAGGCAATCTCATCCAGCTGGCAGGGGGTAACTCGGGTTGTTGACAAACCAAAAGCTGGACCCAGTTCCACTGAGGCCAACCCTGGAGGGGAAACAGAAATAGGTCCTCTTGATTTCGAGCATATTGGGCCCCCATTTAGAAATTTTGGGCAGGACCAAGCCAATGATCCGCTGTATGGCAATATTAGAAGGGAGGTAGTTGAGGTGAATGGGGTTCCAGTGGAGGGGAAACACAAAGGTGCAGGACCATACTTCATGATAACAAGGGACCTGTTTTATAGAGTAGTCCAAACGCAAGAGCAAGAAGTGGAGCAGCTCCTGGTGCCTCTAAGACACCAGAGAGCATTGCTGGACCTAGCTAGTAGCCGTTTGTTTGGAGGACATCTAGGAATAGATAAAACCCTCGACCGAATCCTTGGAAGGTTCTTTTGGCCAGGAGGTCTTTATATGGAGGTCTGACGATATTATGCCTTCTGCCCAGAATGCCAACTACACATCCCACGGCCACATTTAATGCCCCTCTAGTACCTCTGCCAATTATTGAAGTCCCGTTTGAGAGAAAAGACATGGGCCTGATAGGCCCACTGGATAAGTCGGCCTGAGGCCACCAGTGTGCGTTCGTTGTTCTGGACTACGCCACCCTGGTAAGAATTGCAGCCAAACCCTCTGCAGTGGGTCTCTCTCTTACCAGAGGGTTCACAACAAGAATGGGTCGCACGCTGGCCAGATTCTGCTCTCACATTCTGCCCTCAGGCGAGAGGCGCAGGCGGAGTCGACGGGGGAGCGGCAGCAGTCGACTCACTGCTGTGAAGATGCCGCGGTAAGTCGATCTAAGTACGTCGACTTCAGCTACGTTATTCTCATAGCTGAAGTTGTGTACCTTAGATCGACCCCCCGCCCCAGTGTAAACCAGGGCTAAGTATTGGAATATCCACCAACTTTGGGGATATCAAAGGGTTAGTTTAAGGTTTATTTTAGCCCTGGGCGAAGTGAAGGAATCACACAGTGAGTGGAGAAGTCCCATGATACTCGTGCTGATGCAGGATAACAACCCGTTTCTGCATCAATTTCTGAAAGATCAGCAAAGTATTGAAATGTGATGCTCACCAATGGAGAGAGTAGAGGAACTATTAGTACAGTTGGGAACTGACAGATACCTATCAATCTTAGACCTCATAAAGGGATACTGGCAAATACCTTTGATGCCAGAATCCTGGGAGAAGAAAGACTTTTCCACACCGTTCAGCTTGCATCAATTCAGGATCTCATCATTTGGCCTCCACAGGGTGGCAGTGACTTTTCAGAGGCAATGGATTGCATATTACAACTGCATGGAAGGTTTGCAGCAATATGCTGCTATGAGCAATTGAAAATATTTTTGGTCCAGTATCTTGTGGCAGCATTACCGCATGTAGTGCAGAGGGCAGTACACTATACACAGAAAAGAAAGCCTTCGCCAGTTGCTAGACTGAACAGTCTGCCCTGAGAGACTGAGCCCCTGTTATCAGCAAATCATTTCTTCGCTCTCGGGGGACAATCTCAAGCTGAAGTTCTCCAGGGTCTATTTTCTGTTCTTCCAGCTGCTCAGAACCAAGGGAATTGTCCAGTAGCCCTGGCCAACCTGAGAGTCTGCAGGGACTGTTCAGGGGAATCATAAAGGTGGCTGTCCAGCACGGCGAGTCTCAGATATCTGAGATTCATACGCTGATTCTCAGGACTTTGCCTTCCTGTTGCTGTAAGATTTCCTCTCTGTGCTGAGCGGGATTGCGGTGAGTTGCCTGTTTCTATGATAAAGTTCGTACTGAAGGCTCAGGAAGAGTTCCAGGGTTCAAGTCAAGAACTATCTGGGCAGGAATTTACCAGCACAGAGACTTGAACTGTTTAGTATTGTCGTAACACCAAGGGATTTACTGGGTAAAATTGGAACTTCAAATGTATTGGAAACTGTCTCGATAAATATTTGTTTTTCAGATCAGTTCCTTGTCTCTTACTGTGTCCTTCTAGCTATCTAAGTAGCTTCCTCTTTTTGGGCGGGGCGGTTTTTCCTCTGGTTCGCTCAAGTTTTCCAAGTCAGCAACTTCACTGCCCTGGTAAGAAGTGCAGCCAAAGCCTCTGCAGTGTGTATCTCTCTTACCAGAGGGGTTACAACAAGAATGGGTCGCACACTGGCCAGATTCTGCTCTCACATTCTGCCTTCGGTGGCTGCCTCCAGATGGAAAATGGCCTCCCTGAGAGCAAAATCACGGCCCCTGTGCTTTGAAATCCCCGTTCTTCACACCTGCTCTCCGGATGCCACATAAACTTGAGGTTTCCTTCAGTCTCTTTCAGCACCCTAACAGAATAGCGCTCTCTGTAACAAGACATGAAATCATGATTTTTGGAGACGGGAGTCGAAAGTTAAACACTGAGGGTGAATCTGGTCCCATTGAGTTAAATGGAAAAACTCCCAACACGGCCAGGAGTTCACCCTAAATCCACTTGTAAGGAGATAAATAAATGGCCTGGTTTACACCTGCCATGAGCCTCCAGTGACTTCAACTGGAGTCGTCCTGTAGCCTCTAAGGACGCGTGAGCTCGTTCGGACCAAAGAAGAACTTACAGGAAAGTTACTGAAATCTCAAATTCACAGGCTTAAGAGGTTCAAAACAATTAGGAATACAATCATTTTGCAAGGATGGAGGGGTCTGCTCTCTCTGAGGACCTACATCTCTGCTTCTGGAGAGGACGAGAAGCACCAAAAGGCAGCAAAAATAAAACCATGTTTCTGGCTTAGAGGACAGGGGAGGGATAGCTCAGTGGTTTGAGCATTGGCCTGCTAAACCCAGGGTTGTGAGTTCAATCCTTGAGGGGGCCATTTGGGGATCTGGGGCAAAAATTGGAGATTGGTCCTGCTTTGAGCAGGGGGTTGGACTAGATGACCTACTAAGGTCCCTTCCAACCCTGATATTCTATGATTCTATGATTCTATGACACCAGGCGGTGTTAGAAATCTCACAGGGAGGTCCAGGAATGCACAGTGCGGGGGAAGGGAGAAGAGGGGACATGCAGATCAGTGGCACCGAGTCCTGAAATCGGATTAAATAGGGAATGAACATAAGTCTCTTTGGTCTGCGCATTAGGCAGGAACGAGGCCTCCTGAGGCAGTGGTGGGGGGGGGCGGTGTGTCTCAGACTGTAATGTAAGGTGAACCACCCTGGAGCAGATTGTCTCTGACGCCTTCCCCCATCCGGAACATTCCTCCTCCTATAAGCAACCCCACTACAGTCTTGTGGCAATGACAGCATTTGCCAACACGGAAAACGAGCATCAGGAAGGGGTGTCCGGGTTTCTAACGGGCTGCCATACGTTAAAGCATTGTGTTGTTCTGAGGAAGAGTTACTCACACTGGCTGCTTTTAGTCTCCACGTCCTCTCTCCCTCCTGCCAGGCCTGTCCCTCTCTCCTTCCCTGCAGAGGTTGAGGTGCTGCTGGGGTTCCCTTCACCCCCAGAAAGGCAGTTCAGGCTGATCTCCCCCTTTTCCCCAGTGCAGGCAGACACTGAATTTAACCTAGTCTGAGGAGGTATTTCTGTGAGCTCTCACTGTGGGGTCTGGCACCTGGTTTAGGTCCTGACTGAGGGGTATCACTGTGTGTCAGGGCTGGAAGTTGTGAGGGTGGGGGACCTACATGGACAGGCAGGCAGAGCTGAAGGTTGTGGGGGCAGACAGGGGGATGTACACAGAGAAGCAGGGAGCACTGAAGGTTGTGGGGGCAGAGCTGCTAAAAGTCATTTTTCCTTTGTGATTGTTGGCATTTCATCTGTGGAAAGAACCACTGATATTTGCTGCTCAGTGGGATCAATCTCCCAACATATTCTGACCCCCTAGCCGTACTCCTTTTCCCCATCCCAGGCTGCCCCCATTCCAACAGCACACTGGTGGCCAGTGTCTTCTCCATGCTGTCCAGTCATCCCTGGCTCCCACAATCTCCGAGCCATCCCTTGCACCCCACAACTCGTCCTCTGCAGGGGGTTTGGTGCCTCCCATAACACCTGCTCCCTTGGCTGAGGGGAAATCAGGAACTGTGTCTCACCGGTGAGAAATCTCACACACGAGTGGCAAATGCCAAGGCACCTGTGTTGTGCTCTTCATGCGCCCATAGACACTGTGTGCAGCTTTGGCAACAGCTAAACAGGAACAACTCACAAGCTGAGAAGTACGCACATAGACGTTAAACCCAGGATGCTCTGGGACCATTTGCTAGCCAGCTCTGTTAGCCATTGATGGCAAGGGTTGGACGACATTTCATGGACAGGAGGCATGCTGTTCAGTGAACTTAAGAGTGTCAAAATCCCTTTAACCAGCTTAAAACATCACTCATGTCTGACCCTGTGCTAAGGGCCCCAGACTTTGACAAACCGTTCCTTGTAACCACAAATGCGTCCAAGTGTGGTGTGGAAGCAGTTTTAATGCAGGAAGGACTGGATCAAGAATTCTGTCCTGTCGTGTTTCTCACCAAAAAACTGTCTGAGAGGAAAAACTACTGGTCAATCACCGAAAAGGAATGTTACGCCATTGTGTACGCTCTGGAAAAGCTACGTCCATACGTTTGGGGATGGCGTTTCCACCTGCAAATGGACCATGCTGCGCTGAACTGGCTTCATACCATGAAGGAAAATAACAGAAAACTTCTTCAGGGGAGTTTAACTCTCCGAGATTTTGACTTTGAAATACAACACATTTCAGGGTCTTCTAACAAACTGGCTCATGCACTCTCCCGTGAAAGTTTCCCAGAATCAACTGGTTAAAATCATCCTTAAAATGTGGAAAATATTGTTATTTTTATATAATCAGTGGTATGTCGAGAGGTGTATGTGTCTTATTAACTCTGTTTTCTCCTAGAGCTCCAGGAAGAAATCACAGCCAGTGTGGAACAGACTGTCCAGCACTGTCTGTGATTTGGGGGGAGGGGGGGCACCATAAATATAAAGGAAAAAGTACCATAAAATCCCTCCTTGGCAACTGTACTGAATCACTTTACCTGTAAGGGGTTAAGAAGCTCAAATAACCTGGTTGGCACCTGACCAGAAGGACCAATAAGACAGGAAGATATTTTCAAAAACTGGACATAGGATTCCAGCATATCAGTGCCAATGACAGAGGCAAAATGACTTCTCTACTTCTCCTTGAGATTACCCTTGTTATCATCCAAGAATCACATAGGCTTTTTTGGCCAAAGGATCACACTGGGAGCTCAGGGTTAGCTAATTATCCCTTCACACCCCCACCCCCAAAATTGTGTTCACTCATTCTGCTTCCCACGAGAGTCCCCCATCATGTAAGCGTCACCTGCATTCCTTGTTCCTAGATGTATATATCTGCATAGCTATCTTAGAACACATTTTGGTTGCTTTCACCCAGTTTACCAACTAATTCAGATTGCTCTGAATCAGTGACCTGTCCTCTTCATTATTTACCATCCCCCAATTTGTCTGTCATCTGCAAACTTCATCAATATCAGGTAAGTTGCTTCACGTGTCTCTGCTTACACTTGTCAGTTAACACCTGTAACTTATGTCTCAGACAAAGCTGGGTGCCTGCAAGAAAATGTCTCAGCAGAAGAAACGTGGGAAGGAACAGAGGTGAAGGCCTGTAGCCCTAAATACCAAGACCCTTGTGCCCTTTATGCCCATTCTATTGAGCACAAAGTCACAGCCCAGCAGGATAATTTGTGTTCCTCTCTCTGATAGCGACAGCCTCAGGTGCTGCGGAAGAAGGTGTAAGAAACCCAGACTTGCGTAGATATAGGGAATGAAATGACTATCATGAGGGTGTCACCCTAATACCTAAAAGCTAGATTTTGGCTTGTGCCCTGAAACAGGTGGATGTATAGGATTTCCAAAATATTTATTTAGCTGTAACTATTGTAACTGGATAGTCTCACTATCCATATAGTAGCTCATGGCCTCACCTACCTCTTGTGCCATGCGTTCCTCAGTCTAATTAGGCATCGAGTGAAGAAAGCACTTTTTAAACAGGTTTTGAATTGGCCATATTTTAGTTTAATGGACTGTCCTCTTGATCTTCTGTTATGAGACAGGAAAACCACATTCTACATCTACTCTCTACCAGTCATATTTTACAGACTTTTCTTATGTCCCCTCTTATTCATCTCCTTTGTAAGGTAACAACCCCAGTCTTTTCAACCTCTCTCCATTTGAGAGTTTCCCTGGACCCTTGATCATTCTCGTTTCCCTTCCCTGAGCCCCTTCTAGTTCTGCCATATCCTATGTGAGGAGGGTGCCCAGTACTACACAAAGGAGACCACAGGAGGGTGAAACATTGACTGACTGATCTCATGGCATTGTATTTTCTGTAGGATTCCCCATGCAACTCCTCCTGGATCCCAATGTTTAGCTTATTTTCTGTCCGTGCTTGCACTGTGAGCAGGGTTTCCCAGAGCTGTGTACCATGATACCCAGGTTCCTGTCCTGAGTTCATTCAGTTAAATTAGAACCTTGTAAGGTATTTGAAGGGTTCAAGTTTTTCTCTCCAAAGGGAATACACATTGCAATTTTTGACAACGAAGTTCATCTGCCAAAATGCTGCCCATTCACGTAGCTTCGTAACCTCCCTCTGAGGACTTCTACGGACTTGGCTCTGACCTTAATAATCTGGTGCCCTCTGCAAATGTTGCTACCTCACTGCTCACCCCTTTTCAATATTGATAATAACTATAAAATATTGACCCTACTATTTGTTATAAAGTGCGTAACCCCCTTGCTGTGCTTCTCTCCCTTCATAGGCACTTTGAGCATTTCTGATTCCTATCAACACATAGACCACATCATGGCAGCTTTCAACCTCACCCCGTCTGAATGCTCAACATTCATCCTAACCGGCATCCCTGGCCTGGAAGCTGCCCACATCTGGATTTCCATCCCTTTCACTATATTCTACATTATTGGCCTGCTGGGAAATTTCATGGTTTTGTTTGTTGTAAGCAAAGAGCAGACCCTGCACAAGCCGATGTATCTGCTGCTCTGCATGCTGGCGCTCACAGACATTGGCATGTCTACCTCTGTAGTGCCAAAGGCACTGTGTATATTTTGGTTCAATTTGAAAGGCATTACTGTGGGTGGCTGCCTCTCCCAGATGTTCTTCCTTCACGCGGTTTCTGCTATGAAGTCAGCCATCCTTGTGATAATGGCCTTTGATCGCTATGTTGCCATATGTAACCCTCTGAGATACGCCACCATCTTCACCAATGCACAAATAGCTAAGCTAGGGCTAGTGGGCTTGACAAGAGCTGTTCTCTGCACCCTGCCCCTGCCCTTGCTCTTGAGCAGGCTGCCATTCTGTGCCAACCGCATAATTCCCCATACATACTGCGAGCACATAGCTACGGCAAAGATATCGTGTGGGGACATCACAGTCAACAGGACGTACGGCTTGGTGATGGCATTTGTAGTCATCGGTTTAGACCTGACACTCATTGCCCTGTCCTACGGTCTGGTCATCAGGGCTGTCCTCAGAATCTCCTCCAAGAAAGCCCACCAGAAAGCCCTCAACACCTGCACAGCCCACATCTGTGTGATACTGACATCTTATACTTGCTACCTCTTCTCTAACCTGACCCACCGATTCGGTCAGGGCATCGCTTCCCACTTGCACATCATCTTGGCCAACGTCTATTTCCTCATCCCCCCCATGGTCAACCCTATCATTTATGGGGTCAAAACCAAAGAGCTTCGGGACAAAGTGGACAAATACACCTGCAGAATGTGATCGCCTGGGGCCACTGACTTTAAACTTGTGTGACAAGAGGGGGAAACACTATCTCCTCAGTCATCAAGGGTGCTCTGTCGTCCCAGTTTGTTTACCTTAACCAAAAGAAGGCTGAGGGGAGATATGATTGCTCTCTTTAAATATATCCGAGGGATAAATACCAGGGAGGGAGAGGAATTATTTCAGCTCAGTACCAATGTGGACACAAGAACAAATGGATATAAACTGGCCATCAGGAAGTTTAGACTTGAAATTAGACGAAGGTTTCTAACCATCAGAGGAGTGAAGTTCTGGAACAGCCTTCCAAGGGAAGCAATGAGGGCAAAAGACCTATCTGGCTTCAAGATTAAGCTAGATACGTTTATGGAAGGGATGGTTTGATGGGATAACATGATCTTAGTCAAAGGTCAATTAATTGCCATCAGTGGTAAATAGGACCAATGGTCAATGATGGGATGTTAGAAGTTACTACAGAGAACTTTTTCCTAGGTGTCTGGCTGGTGAGTCTTGCCCACATGCTCGGTGTTCAGCTGATCACCATATTTGGGGTCGGGAAGGAATTTTCCTCCAGGGTAGATTGGCAGAGGCCCTGGAGGTTTTTTGCCTTCCTCTGCAGCATGGGGCACGGGTCACTTACTGGAGGATTCTCTGCATCTTGAAGTCTTTAAACCATGATTTGAGGACTTCAATAGCTGAGACATAGGTGAGAGGATTATTGCAGGAGTGGGTGGCTGAGATTCTGTGGCCTGCATTGTGCAGGAGGTCAGACTAGATGATCATAATGGTCCCTTCTGACCTTAAAGTCGATGAGTCTATGAGTTTGACTGAACTCAGCAGATTGGAATTTCACAGTCTGAGTAGTTCCTCACATCTTATCACTCCATGATCAAGCACTGCTCTCTCCATTGCTGAGCTCACTCTCTCTGACCATCACCTGACCTCTTTCAGCATCACCTGTCAGCCCCCACACGCCCTGTTACTTGGCCTTTCCGTGACTTCCAGACCACCAGAAGATACTGCAGCTTTCTGACGCAAGGTGGCTTTCCATGAGTCCCTGTGTGAATAGGGTTCTGGATCAGTTCGGATAAACGGAAGCTCTGCTTTCTGGTAGCCAAAGACAAAGAAACAGCTACAATGCTGAACTTCCTTATCATATGTGAAGTCATCTGGTGAACAAAATGTACCTAATTTTTCGACTTCCAATCCTTCAGGAGACCTGGAGGATAAACTAAAAGTCTCAGTTGAAAAGTGCTAATACAGGAAAGCTGCTGCAGGATTTCAGGGCATTCTACTAGAACGTGTCAGTGAGCATTATGAAATGTTTTGTTTTTAAGAACCAGGCTGCTATGTTTAACTACGACATCACCTTTGAGTCAAATAACTTGCCACTTTGCATAGTTGATTCTGGAGTCGCTTTTCAGCTGGAACTTTCAAAACACACACTAACGGTTCCCGTCGTCAAAGACATCAGAAATAGGTGTTGAGATTTCATGTTGGACTTTATGAAATAGGGATTGCCAACAAATGTCCAACTGAATGACTCGCTTGCAGTACTAAGTCCTTCTACTGTGTTCCGTCCTTCACAGCCTACCGTTGGCTGATTTCTCATTTTTGCCATTGTTTTATGGAGAGCTTGGACAGTTGGAGCAGCAGTGGAGAATTTTGCGTCTCGCCTCATACTCAGGACAACCAAGTTGGCCAGTTTTGGGTTGAAGTTCTCCAACAGATGGATGCTGCTGAGGAAAAAGGCTTTAGTGAACTTGGCTCATTTGCTTTTTCTCTGCTGTCGCTACCTTTTAGCAACGCTGCAGTTGAAAGATTGTTTCCTAAGATGAACTTGATAAAAACAAAACTGTACAACACGATGCAAGAGGAACTTATAGAAAATGCTGCCCATGTTAGGGCGTATATGCAACAATACAAAATCTGTTGTGAACAGTTTACACCAACGAACAAAATGATTGCAGTGGTCATTGCTGATGTTTGACCAGCAGCAGAAGCATTGTACTTCTGACGAAGACAGCAAGGATGAAATGCTGCCTTTTAGAGACTAACCGTAACAAACTAATTCAACTCAAAAGTTGGACATTGACTATTATGAGCGAATGCATTAGAAATATAATAATGTAATTTTTTTAACTATATACATTTTGGGCTACTTTTGGGCTATTTTTAACATTTGCCATTTTTTGTTTGAAGCATCTGCCAGCCCTCAATTAGGACACAAGTACCAGTATTGGGGTTTTGAATGTGAATTTGATTTTCATCTCACTTTTTTTGTTAATGTGGATGAACTCCTGCTGGGACTTGTAGCTTTTTTTAAATCATATCCATACTAGCTATCTAACAAAAGATTTCATTTCTTACTTGATGTGTTAGTAAAATAAATGTGTTAATAAAAAAACCCTTTTTTCAATAAATAGATTGGGCTGCTTTGGGGTTAGTTTTTAATTGACGTTGAGCTCGTAACGGAGTATCATAGAATCATAGAATCTCAGGGTTGGAAGGGACCTCAGGAGGTCATCTAGTCCAACCCCCGCCCCCCCAAAAAATAAAAACATATGGAGATATGCCTAACTCATAAAGCTGGAAGGACCTTGAAAGGTCATTGAGTCCAGTCCCCAGCAGGACAAAGTACTGTCCCCTGACAGATTCTTGCCCCAGATCCCTAAATGGCCCCCTCAAGTATTGAACTCACAACCCTGGGTTTAAGCAGGCCAATGCTCAAACCACTGAGCTATCCCTCCCATCCCCCCTGAAGTAGAATCAGAGTAGAAATCTGGCATCTGCAGTAAAGAGGCAGCGCTGGGTCAGAGGCAGAGCAGCAACCCTGAGGCAGAGCGTGGGGGCTGAGCAGACCAACTGCAGGTATGGGGAACAATACTGGGTTTACAATGGTGCCAGGGCCACGCAGGTGCCAGACCCACATTTGTAAGGGGCCCATAATAACCACTTGGAGGCCCACAAAGGTTTAATCCAGCCCTGCCCAGAACCAAGCAATGCGCCGCAAGGTGTGCTGGGAATTGTAGTTTGCGCACCGCCGCCTTCCACCGGCGCCCTTGCACCCGCGCTGACAGCTACACAACTAACCCAGAATGCCTCACACCATGCTGTGAGCTGCCCCAGTTGAAGTGGGTGGAAGGAAGTGGAAATGGTTCAGGGAGAGGGTTCCGGGTGCTGATCCCGCCACGCCACCCTCCCCATGGGGCACAGGGTAGGGGCTCCTGATTTGGCCTCCCCACCCCTGAGTCTCCCCCGCTCTCCTGGGGCGGCAGCAGGGCTGGTTGCTTTACCATTTAACAATTCTCTCTTCTTTTCTGCTATAATAAACCTTTAGTTAGATACTAAAAAAGTGGCTGGCAATGCGGTTGGCCCTTTGGAGTCAGAAGAACATTTTGTATAGTGACCAGAGTTTTGAAATAACTGCTCACTCTCCTGGATTTAGGTGCTGATTGGGAGCCAGAGAACTGGAGTGCGATCAAGGGGGCTGTGGGATTTCTTTTTTCAGCTTCTCGCTGGCAGTGAATTTCAGAGGATATTACAACTGCATGGAAGCATGTAGTGCTATGCTGCTACCATCATTTGAAAATGGTTTTTGATCTTGTGGCAGCGTTCCCACACATAGAGCAGAGGGCAGCACATTACACCCAGAAAAAAAGTGATTGTCAATTGCTAGGCTGAACTGTCTGCAAGACACAGTTTGCCCTGACAATCTGAGCCCCTGGTATTGACGAATCATTTCTTCGCTCCCAGGGGAGGCTCTCAGGCTGAGGTTCTCCAGGGTCTATTTTCTGCTCTTCCCGCTGCTCACGGAGCCGAGGGAATTGTCTGGGAGTCCTGCCAACCTGAGAGTCCACAGGGACTGATCAGGAGAATCTTAGAAGTCGCTGTCCAGCATGCCGAGTGTCAGACAGGTGAGATTCATACACTGATTCTCAGGGCTCTGCCTTCCAGTCACAGTAAGGAGATTTCCTCTCTCTGCTGAGCAGGATTCCGGTGAGTTGCTCTTTCTGCATTAAAGTTAGTGCTGAGGGCTCAGGAAGGGTTCCAGGGTTTAAGTGAAGAACCATTTGGGCAGGAATTCACCAGCAGGGCAACTTAAACTGTTTAATATTGTCAGAAACAGCAAGGGATTTACCTGGTAAAACTGGAACTACACACGTATTTGACATAGTGTAGACAAATATTTGTTTTTAAGATCAGTGCCTTGTCTCTTACTGTGTCCTTCTATATGTCTCAGTAGCTTCCCTTTTTTGGTGTACGTGGATTTTCCTCATATTTGCTCAAGTTTTCCAATTCAGAAACTTCACTGCCCTGTTAGGAAGTAGAACCAAAACCTCTGCAGTGGGTATCTGTGTTACCCAAGATTTTCACAACAAGAGTGGTTTACACACTGGCCAGATTCTGCTCTCACATTCTGCCTTCAATGATCACTCCAGGTTGACACTGATCTCCCGGAAAGCAAAATCAGGGCCCCTGTATTTGAAATCCCTGTCCTTCACGCCCCATCTCAGAGAGCCACATAAACTGGGGATTTCCCTCAGACTCTTTCAGCACCCTTACAGAACAGCGCTCTCTGCAGCAGGACAAGAAGCCGTGATTTTCACAGCTCAGAACCAAAAGTTAAACACTGAGGGTGAATCTGGTTCCATTGCCAAAGATGCCCATGAGTTCATCCTAAATCTACATGTAGGGACTTAAATAAATGAATTGATTTGCACCGGGCATGAGCCTCCAGTGACTTTAACTAGAGTCGTCCCGTGGCCTATAAGGACGGGTGACCTAGTTTGGACCAAAGAAGAACTGACAGGAGTGTTGCTGAAATCTCAGACTTGCAGGCCTAAATGTTTAAAACAATTAGGAGAACAATTTTTTTCAGGGAGGGAGAGGGGTCTGCTGTCCCTGTGCCTCTGCATCTCTGGTTCTGGAGAGAACAGGAAGCACCAAAAGGCAGTAAAAAAGAAAAGCATGTTTCTGCCTTAGTGGAAACCAGGTGGTGTTGGAAATCTCACTGGTGGAAGTCCAGAAACATGCAATGTGTGTGTGTGTGAGAGAGAGAAAGAGACCCTGAAACCATGCAAAATAGGGAATGGAAATCTTGCCTAATGCACAGACCAAAGAGGCATAACGAGGCCTCGTAGGGCGGGGGTTGTCTCACACAGTAAGGTGGTGTCGGAGAGAAGGCTTTGGATTCTTTGACCATGGGATGGAGTTCCAAGAAGAAGGAGTGCTAGGCAGGGACGGGCTTCACCTAACAAGGAGAGGGAAAAGCATCTTCCCAAGCAGGCTGGCTAACCTAGTGAGGAGGGCTTTAAACTAGGTTCGTTCACGGGGGAAGGAGACCAAAGCCCTGAGGTAAGCGGGGAAGTGGGATACCAGGAGGAAGCACAAGTAGGTGAGTGCAAGAGGGGAGGACTCATCTCTCATACCGAGAAAGTGGAATGATCAGGGAGTTATCTTAAGTGCCTATACACAAATGCAAGACACCTGGGAAACAAGCAGGGAGAACTGGAAGTCCTGGCACAGTCAAGGAATTATGATGTGATTGGAATAACAGAGATGTGGGGGGATAACTCACATGTCTGGAGTACTGTCGTGGATGGATATAAACTGTTCAGGAAGGACAGGCAGGGCAGAAAAGGTGGGGGAGTTGCGTTGTATGTAAGAGAGCAGTATGACTGCTCAGAGCTCCAGTATGGAACTGCAGAAAAACCTGAGAGTCTCTGGATTAAGTTTAGAAATATGAGCAACAACAGTGATGTCGTGGTGGGAGTCTGCTACAGACCACCAGACCAGGGGGATGAGGTGGACGAGGCTTTCTTCCGGCAACTAACAGAAATTACTAGATCACAGGCCCTGGTTCTCATGGGGAACTTCAATCGCCCCGATATCTGCTGGGAGAGCAATACAGCGGTCCACAGACAATCCAGGAAGTTTTTGGAAAGTGTAGGGGACAATTTCCTGGTGCAAGTGCTGGAGGAACCAACTAGGGGAAAAACTCTTCTTGACCTGCTGCTCACAAACAGGGAAGAATTAGTAGGGGAAGCAAAAGTGGATGGGAACCTGGGAGGCAGTGACCATGAGATGGTCGAGTTCAGGATCCTGACACAAGGAAGAAAGGAGAGCAGCAGAATACGGACCCTGGACTTCAAAAAAGCAGACTTTGACTCCCTCAAGGAACTGATGGGCAAGGTCCCCTGGGAGAATAACATGAGGGGGAAAAGAGTCAAGGAAAGCTGGCTGTATTTTAAAGAACCCTTATTGGGGTTGTAGGAACAAACCATCCTGATGTGTAGAAAGAACAGTAAACATGACAGGTGACCAGATTGGCTTAACAGTGAAATCCTGCAGATCTTAAATGCAAAAAAGCAGCTTACAAGAAGTGGAATATTGGACAAATGACCAGAAAGGAGTATAAAAATCTTGCTCAAGCATGCAGGACTGAAATCAGGAAGGCCAAATCACACTTGGAGTTGCAGCTAGCAAGAGCAACAAGAAGGGTTTCTTCAGGTATGTTAGCAACAAGAAGAAAGTCAAGGAAAGTGTGGGCCCCTTGCTGAATGAGGGAGGCAACCTAGTGACAGGGGATGTGGAAAAAGCACATGTGCTCAATGCTTTTTTTGCCTCTGTCTTCACAGACAAGGTCAGATCCCAGACTATGCACTGGGCAGCACAGCATAGGGAGGAGGTGACCAGCCCTCTGTGGAGAAAGAAGTGGTTCAGGACTGTTTAGAAAAGCTGGACGAGCACAAGTCCATGGGGCCGGATGCACTGCATCCAAGGGTGCTAAAGGAGTTGGCGGATGTGATTGCACAACTATTGGCCAAATTATCTTTGAAAACTCATGGCGATCGTGGGAGGTCCCACATGACTAGAAAAAGGCTAATGTAGTGCCCATCTTTAAAAAAGGGAAGAAGGAGGATCCGGGGAACTACAGGCCAGTTAGCCTCACCATGACCAAAAGAAATCTGATGAGGTTCATCAAGGACAAATGCAGAGTCCTGCATTAGAATGGAAGAATCCCATGCACTGCTACAGACTACGGACCAAATGGCTGGGCAGCAGTTCTGCAGAAAAGGACCTAGGGGTTACAGTAGATGAAAACCTGAATATGAGTCAACAGTGTGCCCTTGTTGCCAAGAAGGCTAACGACATTTTCAGCTGTGTAAGTAGGGGCATTGCCAGCAGATCGAGGGATGTGATCGTTCCCCTCTATTTGACATTGGTGAGGCCTCATTTGGAGTACTGTGTCCAGTTTTGGGCCCCACACTACAAAAAGGATTTGGAAAAATTGGAAAGAGTCCAGCGGAGGGCAATAAAAATGATTAGGGGGCTGGAGCACATGACTTAGGAGGAGAGGCTGAGGGAACTGGGATTGTTTAGCCTGCAGAAGAGAAGAATGAGGGGGGATTTGATAGCTGCTTTCAACTACCTAAAAGGGGGTTCCAAAGAGGATGGATCTAGACTGTTCTCAGTGGTAGAAGATGAGAGAGCAAGGAGTAACGGTCTCAAGGTGCAGTGGGGGAGGTTTAGGTTCGATATTAGGAAAAAACGTTTTCACTAGTAGGGTGGTGAAGAACTGGAATGGGTTACCTAGGGAGGTGGTGGAATCTCCTTCCTTAGAGGTTTTTAAGGCACGGCTTGACAAAGCCCTGTCTGGGATGATTTAGTTGGGGATCAGTCCTGCTCTGAGCAGGGGGTTGGACTAGATGACCTCCTGAGGTCCCTTCCAACACTGAGATTCTATGATTCTATAATGTGGACCACACTGTAGCGGATTATCTCTGACACCTTCCCCCATCCGGACCATTCTTCCTCCCAGGAGCAACCCCACTACAGCCTTGTGGTAACATTAGCAGTTGCAAACACAGAAAAGCAGCCTCAGGAAGGGGTGTCCGGGTTTCTAGCGGGCTGCAATACGTTAAAGCTTTGTGTCATTTTGAGGAAGAGTTACTCACGCTGGCTCCTTTAGTTTCCACGTCCTCTCTCCCTCCCGCCGGGTCTGTCCCTCTCTCCTTCTGTGCACAGGCTGAGGTGCTGCTGGGGTTCCCTTTGCCCCCAGAAAGGCAGTTCGGTCTGATCTCCCCCTTTTCCCCGGTGCAGGCAGACACAGTTTAACCTCGTCTGAGGACATATTTCTGTGAGCTGTCGCTGTGGGATCTGGCTCCTGGTTTTAGTCCTGGGTGAGGGGTATCACTGTGTGGCAGGGCTGGATGTTGTGGGTGTGGGGGACTTAGATGGACAGGCGGGCAGCACTGAGGGTTATAGGGGTGGGGAGCGGGGTGTATATAGACAGGACGGCAATGCTGGGAGCTGTGAGGGTAGGGAGGACGGTGTACACAGAGAAGCAGGGAGCGCTGAGGTTTGTGGAGGCAGGCAGGGGGTGTACAGAGACAGGCGAGAAGCACTGAGGGTTGTGGGGACAGGCATTGGGTATGCAGGGACATGCGAGCAGCACTGGGGCTGGTGGGGACGGGGAGTGGCACGTATATGAACATGTGGGCAGTGCTGCTGAAATTAAATTTGTCTTTCTGATATGTTGGTACATGGCCAGCGCTGGGACCTTTCCTGGCCCCGAGTGCATGTCTGTCCAGAGGAGGGTGAAACATTGACTGACAGATTTCCTGGCATTGTATTTACTGTATGATTCCCCATCCCACTCCTCCTGGATCCCAACGTTTTCGTTACTTTCTGTCCGTGCTTAAACTTTGAGCAGGGTTTCACAGAGCTGTGTATCGTGACACCCAGGTCCTCAGGTTCATACAATTAAATTAGAATCTTGTAAGGTGTTTGAGAAGTTTGAGCTTTTCCCTCCAATGGGCATGTATGAGGCAATTATTGCCATCAAAGTCCATCTGCTATCATGCTGTCCATTCACCTGGCTTGGTTAGCTCCCTCTGAGGGCTTCTCTGGACTTTATTTTGACCTAAATAATCTGGTGCCGTCTGTAAATGTTGCCACCTCACTGCTTACCCCCTTTTCTAGATTTTTAATAACTATAAAATATTTACCCTACTATTTGATATAAAGTGTGTAACTCCCCTCACTCTGCTTCTCTCCCTTCACAGGCACCGTGAGCATTTCTGAGCCCGATCAACGTATCAACCACCTCCTGGCAACTTTCAACCTCACCCCCTCTGACCCTTCAGCATTTATCCTAACGGGCATCCCTGGCCTGGAAGCTGCTCACATTTGGATTTCCATCCCTTTCTCTATGTTCTACATTATCGGTCTTTTGGGAAATTCCATGGTTCTGTTTGTTGTTAGGAAAGAGGAGACCCTGCAGAAGCCGATGTACCTCCTGCTCTGCCTCCTGGCGGTCACTGAAATTGGCACGTCTACTTCCATCATGCCAAAGGCACTGTGTATATTATGGTTCAATTTGAAAGGCATTACTCTGGATGGCTGCCTCACTCAAATGTTCTTCATTCATGCAGCTACTACTATGCACTCAGCCGTCCTTGTGACGATGGCCTTCGATCGCTATGTCGCCATATGTAACCCTCTGAGATATGCCACCATCCTCACCAACGCACGAATAGCTAAGCTAGGGTTAGTGGGTTTGGCAAGAGCTGTTCTCTGCATCCTGCCCCTTCCCCTGCTCCTCAGCAGGCAGCCATTCCGTGCCAGCTGCATTATCCCACATACTTACTGCGACCACATAGCTGTGGCAAAGATGTCATGTGGGGACATCACAGTGAACAGGTCATATGGGTTGGTGCTAACATTTGTATTCAGCGGGTTAGACCTGACACTCATTGCGCTGTCCTACGGTCTGATCATCAGGGCTGTCCTCAGAACCTCCTCCAAGACAGCCCACCAGAAAGCCCTCAACACCTGCACAGCCCACATCTGTGTGATGCTGACGTCTTATCCTACATTCCTCTTCTCCACTCTGACACACCGGTTCGGTCAGGGCATCGTTCCGCATGTTCACATCATCTTGGCCAACCTCTATTGCCTCCTCCCCACCATGTTCAATCCTATCATTTATGGGGTCAAAAACAAAGAGATTCGTGAGAAAGTGGGCAAATACACCTGCAGAATGTATTCACGTGGAGGCCACTGACTTTAATCGTGTGTGACAAGAGGAGGACAGGATACTTCCTCATCAATCGTGATCTGTCGCAGTTTGCCTGAGCTCAGCATTGTGGAAGTTTAAAGTCTGAGAAGCTCCTCAAACCTAACCTCTTATCACTCCATCATCAAGTACCAAGCTCTCACTGTTGCTGAATTCCCTCTCTCTGACCATAATCTGATCTGTTTTGGCATCATCCATCAGCCCCCCCGTCTACATACGCTATCACTTGGCTTTTCTGTGACTTCCAGAACACGAGAAGATATTACAGCTCTCTGAAGCAAGGTGGCTTTCCATTAGAGCCTGTTTGAACTGGGTTCTGGGTCATTTTGATGAACTGAAGCTAAGATTTCTGATAGCCAAAGACAAAGAAAGCTAGTACAATGCTGGAGGTCTTTAACATATTGTGATACAGCATGGCCAGAAGGCAGCAGGAGAGTGATCTAGGATGAGGAGAAGCCTTATTCCCTGAAGATTAATTAAAAGCACCTGAAACTAATTAGAGCACCTGAAGCCAGTCACCTGATAAAATCCCCCTGCTTCAATCAGGCAGGAGAGGAGTTGGAGCAGAGTGAGGAGGAGTTGGAGCAGTTTGGAGGAGTTAAAGGAGAGTGATTTGGTGGTGGAGCAGAGAGCAGTTTGGAGGAGTGAAGCAGAGAGGATTGGTGGCGGAACAAAGAGCTATTTGGAGGAAAGCGGAGGAGAGTTTTGAGAAGTGCTGCAGCGGGCTAAGAAGACCAAGATCCTAGGTAAAGGGACACCTGCCTTGGGCAGAGGGAAGGCAGGAAGCCCCACAAGCTGAAGGTCAGGAGAGGGAAGGATAAACCAAAAGTTTCCATTGAAAAGTGCTAATATAGGAAAGATGCTCCAGAAATTGAGGACATTCTACTAGAGCTTATTGGTGGGAGTTGTGAAACTGTGTGTTTTTGATAACAGGACTGTGTTACCCTGGATTTTAGGGGTGTGTAGTCCAGAATTTGATCAAGCCAATTGCGCCATATGATTTGAACTCAGCCACTAGAGCTGAATAAAATAGAACACCACATCGTTTAGGGTTAATTGGAAAGCAGGGTTTGAGATGCAAGATCAAAATCTAGTGGACAGTTTCTGGTAGTTGTCTTGGAGGAGTGGACAGACAAGAAAATAAGCAAGAATGAAAGAAGATAAATGGATGAAAACCTTGAGTCTAGATGCCTCTGATATTAGAAGTTTATTGAAAGTTAGGAAAAGTGAAAATCAAGTAAGGGTCACAATGACCTATGTGTTTTGAAGAAGTTATAAAAGATTAACTAATACAGTGTACTATGGGCCAGTTCTCTGAAGCCATCCTGAGAGACATTTGTCCTTACATTCTCTCCCCCCAGAAACTGGCCACTGTGAACCTGCTGTTAATTACTCAATACAGTTCCAGATGTTAGGTAAAGATCTGGGATCTTCTAAACCTATTTCTTATGTCTTTGTGTGCTTAAATCTAATAAACTGCAGTGTTAGACAAGAACATGATTACTTGCATTTAATCCTTGATCAGACAAAATGGATGTGTTCCCATTGATATATTCCTGACCTCCCCTGGAGTGAAATAGTTAAGTTGCCACTGCTAGGGGTTCTCAAAAACCCAGGTAACAGATTGCTGTGTTATACTATGACATCGCCATGGAGTCCAATAACTTATCACTTTGCACTTATCACTTTCGGCTGGAACTTTCAAAATACACACTAACCATTCCCGTTGTTGAAGACGTCCAAAGTAGGTGTCAAGATTAATCTTGGAGTTTGTGAAACAAATGAAATAGAGATTGCCACCAAATGTGCAAGTGATTACATTGCTTGCAGCACTAAGTCCTTCATGACCTAGATTGGCTGATATCTCACTTTTTTCATTGTTTTGTGGAGACCTTGGACAGTTGGAGCAGCAATGGAGAGTTTTGCCAGAGGTTCATTGGCCTCATACTCAGAAAAATCAAGTAGATCAGTTTTGGGTTCAAGGTCTCAAACACATTGATGCCACTGGAGATAGACTTTAGTGAGCTTGGCTTCTTTGGTCTTTCATTGGTGTTGCTACCTTTTAGCAACACTGCAATTGAAAGACTGTTTTCTCAGATGGCAACAAGATACAAGAAGAACTTTTAGAAAACATTCTTCATGTTTTATTGGTATACATGCAATGACACAACATCTGTTGTGACGAGTTTGCACCAACGAAAGAAATGATTGCACTGCTCACTGCTGATCTGTATGACCAGCAGCAGAAGCATTCTACTTCTTATGAAGACAGGAAGGATGAAATGTTGCCTTTCAGAGACTAACAGTAACAAACCAATTCAACTCAAAATATGGATATTGACTTCCATCATTTAATGGAATTAATAATAAACAATAGAATAATGTTATTGTTGTTTTTACACTGCATATATTTTGGGCTCATTTTGGGCTATTTTTCATGCCGTCTGTCATAAATATAAAGGGAAGGGTAACAACCTTTATGTATGCAGTAACATAAAATCCCTACTGGCGAGAGGTACAGAATCACTTTACCTGTAAGGAGGTTAGGAAGCTCAAATATCCTGGTTGGCACCTGACCAAAAGAACCAATAAGGAAAGAAAATACTTTCAAATCTGGGTGCGGGGAGAGTTTTGTTTGTGTTCTTTGTTTGTTCCCTCTCTGTATAGAGAGAGAGACCAAGCAGGTAAACCATCTCTTGAAAAGATACCTGAAATGATACAATTTCTGTAATTTTAGATGTAAGTAAAGGCAAGGAAATACATTAGATTATCTTTTCTTTTAGCTCGTGAATTTTCCCTATGCTAAGAGGTCATTTTATTCCTGTTTTGTAACTGGAAGGCAGAGTTTTAAATTGTTTTATTTAAGCTGTAAAGTTACTCTCCATCTCAAGCTGGGCTGGAGACAGAGCAGCAGCAGCCAGAAAAATAAGGGCCAGAGAAGCAGCCCAGAAGGCAGAGCTGGGCTAGAGGCAGAGAAGCAGCACTGAGCCAGAAAAGCCGGCAGAGACGCAGTGCTGAGGCGCAGCTGGGGAGTTGCAGCTGGAGCAGATCAGAACCGGGAGCTGGGTCAGCACAGACCAGTTGTTCCAACAGGGAGCCAGGGTTCAGCTACACTGGGAAGCTGCAGGGCCAGAGCGAGGATAGTGGATGTCGACTGTTCCACAAGTAACACAACAGCTGAGCACAAAGAGCAGCTGGGAAGAGCAAGGTGGGGCCATGGGCAGAAGGGGGCGCATTAATCTGATGGATGGGCAGATTTTGGGGAGAAGGGTCCTGCCACCTAGGGCCTGAGGCTGTGTGGCCACGGACAGAACAAGAGTCTGACCCGCGGTATCACCGTAGTGTGGGCAGGAGGCCTGGGCCATGTGAGGAACAGACTGTGAACTTTCCTTATATCCCAGAGACAGCTGTTTGTGGTGTCCCATGCCCACAGAGCAGGGCTCCTTGTTTCCTTGAATCTTTTCCATTTTTTCCTTATTTTTCTTACAGTTGCTGTTTGATAAATTCTATTTGGTTTGAACATAATATAGTGATCAGTGGGTCAGGGAAGCATCAGGTGTGAAGAGAGTAACCTAGAGTGGGGACCACACTGTGGGAAGCTATTTCCCCTAGTTAAGTATTCTCACACCTTTGTGTCAACTGTCCGAAATGGGCCATCTTGACTATCACTTCAAAAGTTTTATTCCCCTGCTGATAATAGTTCCTCTTAATTAATTAGCCTCTTAAAGTTGGTATGGATACTTCCACCTTTTCATGTTTCTCTGTATGTATAAATATCTTCTTACTGTATGTTCCATTCTATGCATCCGATGAAGTGGGCTGTTATAGACCATGAAAGCTTATGCTGAAATAAATTTGTTAGTTTCTAAGGTGCCACAAGTACTCCTGTTCTTTTTGCTGACACAGACTAACATGGCTGCTACTCTGAAACCGTTCCTAATGTTGTTACCCTCATTTAGACCGCAGAGTTCTTTCATTAGTTGTAAAGTGAAGTTAGGTCCTTGATCAGTAAGGATTTATTGGGGTATTACCACCTGGGAGAGGAATTTCATAATCTCATTTGCTCATTTGGTTCATGGCCAGAGTGCTAGAATTATGCCTAGAGGGTGCCTTTGTCACAGAACCATGCCTGTGGTTTTTCGTTATGAGCAACATCGATGTCTGCTGAATTAGCAGGTTACCTTATCTGTGAATACTGATAACACCAGAGCTCCAAGACAGAAGCACTGAGCCGCCTGAATCGCGTTACTGAGGGAACAACATTCCAGTCTTCAGCACTTAACAACAGCCAGCTGAGACTCTGAGCCCAGTGGTGAACAGGCAGTAGGGTCCCCCCCTATAGCTTTGTGGCTCTGGGGCAGAGGCAAGGGCTCCAGAGCTCCGTGACACTGGGGCTGGGGCAGGGGCCACGGAGTTGTTAGCCATGGTCCCTCCCCCCTCCCAAAGTGGGTCTCTGTGACAGAGTAGGGAGTGGGGAGTGTTGACCTGGGAATGTTGCATGGGACTTTTACTGGTACAGTCTGCATTGGTGCCGGATGGTGGTGGGATCAGGATGTGACTTGAGGAATGATGTGAGCACGTAACCTGAGCCCAGGAAGGGGTTTGGGGCCAGGTAACACCTTCTGACTGGGAAGCTGGACAAAGGCTGGAGGAGGAGCCGGGGTGTGTGGCTGGGTGAGACGGCTGGAGGGGGTTTCATTTTGGAGCTGACGGGGGAAACGGTGGGAGGTCCAGCTCCGGAGTCTGGGCTCTCTGCCCCCCACGATGGACTGGACTGAGGGGTCCTGGTTTCTGTACTTACAACTCTGTTTTGGGCTGTGTTCCTGTTGTCTAATAAACCTTCTGTTTTACTGGCTGGCTGAGAGTCTCGGTGAATCGCAGGAAGAGGGGGGTGCAGGGCCCTGACTCCCCCACATTCCGTGACATTTTACTTTTACTAAAAATAACTGTATCAAATTCTTAAACTTAGGCGTGACTGATCATCTGCTCTGCCCCTTGTTCCTGAACAAAATGGTGTCACGGGCCAGGATATCTACTCCTCGGCTGAATGCATTCTGCATGCTGTCGAGGGCTGTGGTCATTGAAGGCCCACAGATCTGGTTGGAAGAGTCCTCAACAGCATCATCTTTTTCTTACCCTATTCCTGAGAACTCTGTTGGTTCTACGCATACTCTCAATGGGGTGTCTGCCTCCATCTTCCCTGTTAGCCGTTCCCCCCATTCCTACTCGACTTCACCAAAGTGGTTCTAGTTTCTCCCCAATATGACCAGAAAGGCCAGATATAGGAAATAATTTCCCTCATAAGTTTATTAAGGTTTAGCACAACTAAGTTTCCACACAAGAATTCCTTTGTTAGTCCAAAGGGAAATTGGTGTTGATTACATCCCAAATACAATTACAAGCAGATACACACGTATGTGTTATAGAATGAAAGAATAGAATTATAGAATCATAGGACTGGAAGGGACCTCGAGAGGTCATCTAGGCCAGTCCCCTGCACACAAGGCAGAACTAAGTATTATTTAGACCATCCCTGACAGTGTTTGACCAACCTGCACTTAAACAAATGATGGAGATACCACAACCCCCCTAGACAATTTATTCCAGTGCTTAACCACCCTGACAGTAAGGAATTTTTTCCTAATGTCCATCCTAAACCTCCCTTGCTGCAATTTAAGCCCATTGCTTCTTCTCCTATCCTCAGAGGTTAAGAAGAACATTTTTTCTCCCTCCTTGTAACAACCTTTTATATACTTGAAAACTGTTACCATGTCCCCTCTCGGTCTTCTCTTCCTCAGACTAAACAAACCCAATTTTTTCAATCTTCCCTCATAGGTCATGTTTTCTAGACCTTTAATCATTTTTGTTGCTCTTCTCTGGACTTTCTCCAATTTGTCCACCTCTTTCCTGAAATGTGGCGCCCAGAACTGGACAGAGTACTGCAGTTGAGGCCTAATCAACACGGAGTAGAGTGGAAGAATTATGTCCTAGCAACCATACAATTATATGCATTGGATAAATATTCACCACAGGATCAGGCTCAGGAAATACCTTCCATCGTGGCATGACTCTTTAGGGGCAAGGAAAACCAGTGATAAAGGAACCCCTAAAATTTTTGCTCTTTATAAGAACATAAGAATAGCCATCCTGGGTCAGATCAATGGTCCATCTAGCCCAGTATCCTGTCTTCTGACAGTGGCCAATGCCGGGCGCTTCATAGGGAATGAAAAGAAGAGGTAATCATCAAGTGATCCATCCCCTGTCGCCCCTTCCCAAGTTCTGGCAAACAGAGGCTAGGGACACCATCCCCGCCCATCCTGACTAATAGCCATTGATGGACCTAACCTCCAAGAACTCTTTGGACCTATTATGTGGAACTCTTTGCCAGAGGATGTTGTAAAGGCCAAGACTGCAATAGATTGTGAAAGGCACAAGGGCAGTAGACATAAGAGTCCCACTAAAAGCAGATGGATATTGGGCACCTAACTCACATCCATGCCTCTGAACCTCTCCCTCCACCCTCCCTCTCCTAATTACAGCCTGTTCAGTTACTCTAGCAGTGCACAGCCTTCAGGGCACATGCTGATCACTGAAGGGGATCAGGAAGCTGCTCCTGCCCATGGCATGATACTGCACTATGGGGGAGTTTATGACTAAGCAGGAGCAATCAGATGGGAGGGGCTATTACTCTGTGTTTGAAACACGGATGTGTGAGACCTTTTCCATGTCCCTGTTGCATTATCAGGGATTCATCACAGGGCTCGTCAGCCAGGAGGATGAGGAGGAGATGCTCAGAGTCTATGACAATGGGCAGCAACATGGAAATGCTGATAGATAAATAAGTATGTCTAAGCCTTGGCTCTTCCTTTACTTTCTGGTGTTTCCGTAGTGTCAGATGATTCAATCAAGTCTGCAAGACTGAATTTGCCCTGACAATCTGAGCCTCTGTTATCGGAGAATCATTTCTTCACTCCTGGGGGACAGTCTCAGGCTGAATTTCTGCAGGGTCTATTTTCTGCTCTTCCCACTGCTCACAGAGCTGAGGGAATTGTCTGGGAGTTCTGACAACCTGAAAGTCCGCAGGGACTGTACAGGGGAATCATAAAGGTTGCTGTCCAACACAGAGAGTGTCAGACGTTTGAGATTCGTACACCGATTCTTGGGGCTCTGCCTTCCTGTCGCCGTAAGGAGATTTCCTCTCTCTCCTGAGCGGGATTTTGGTGAGTTGTCAGTTTCTGCACTAAAGTTAGAACTAAGAGTTCAAGGGTTCAAGTAATAAAACCATCTGGGCAGGGATTCACCAGCACAGCGACGTGAACTGTTTAGTATTGTCAGAAACACCAAAGGGTTGACCTGGTAAAACTGGAAATATAAATGTACTGGAAATAGTTTAAGCAAATATTTGTTTTTAAAATAAGTTCCTTGTATCTTACTCTGTCCTTCTATCCGTCTCAGTAGCTTCCTTTTTTTGGTTTATGTGGATTTTCTTCTGGTTTGCTCAAGTTTTCCAATTCAGCATTTTCACTGCACTGTTAAGAAGTGCAGCCAAAGCATCTGCAGTGGGTATCTGTGTTACCAGAGGGTTCACAACAAGAATGGGTCGCACACTGGCCAGATTCTGCTCTCACATTCTGCCTTCACTGGGTCACTCCAGATTGACGCTGGCCCCCCTGAGAGAAATATCAGGGCCCATGTGTTTTGAAATCCCTCTCCTTCATACCCATAAACTGGGGGTTTCCCTCAGACTCTTTCAGTGCCATACAGAACAGCGCTCTCTGTAGCAGGACGCAAAGCCGTGGTTTTCACAGCTCTGAGGTGAAACTTAAACACTAAGGGTGAAATCTTGCTCCCATTGAGTTCGGTGGCAAAACTCTCAAAACAGCCAGGAGTTCACCATAAATCCACATGTAGGGACTTAAATAAATAGCCTGATTTGCACCGGCCATAAGCCTCCAGTGACTTCAAGTGGAGTCATCCTGTGGCCTCTAAGGATTGGTGAACTCGTTTGGAACAAAGAAGAACTGACAGGAGAGTTGTTGAAATCTCAGACTCACAGGCTTAGGATAACAAGCAGGATATCAGGTTTTTTGTGGGAGGAGACAGGTCTGTGCCCCTGCATCTCAGCTTCCAGAGAGGACGATAAGCACCAAAAGGCAGTTACAATAAAAGCATGTTTCTAGCTTAGGGGAAACCAGGAGGTCCAGGAACACACTGTGTGTGTGGATGGCGGGAGGGGAGGAGGGGACGTGCAGTATCCAAATCACAGTGACGTAGAATCCTGATACCGGGTAAAATTGGGAATGCGCATGCTGCCTAATGCACAGACCAAAGAGGCGTCATGAGGGTGGGGGTGTCTTGGACTGTAACAGAATGTGTAGCAGATTGTCTCCGACACCATCCAGACCCCCCCTCCTTCCGTGAGCAACCCCACTACAGCCTCAGGAAGGGGTGTCTGGGTTTCTAACGGGCTGCAATACGTTAAAGCTTTGTGTCGTTTTGAGGAAGAGTTTCTCACGTTGGCTCCTTTTAGTCTCCACGTCCTCTCTCCCTCCTGCCGGGTCTGGTCCCTCTCTCCTTCCCTGCACAGGTTGAGCAGCTGTTGGGGTTCCCTTTGCCCCCAGAAAGGCAGTTCAGGCTGATTTCCCCCTTTTCCCCAGTGCAGCCAGACACTGAGTTTAACCTCGTCTGAGGAGATATTTCTGTGATCTGTCGCTGTGGGGTCTGGCACCTGGTTTTGGTCCTGGGTGAGGGGTATCACTGGGTGGCAGGGCTGGAAGTTGTGGGGGGGGCCTACATGGACAAGCGGCCAGCCCTGGGGGTTCTGGGCATAGAGAGCGGGATGTACATGGACAGGCGGGCACCGCTGGTAGTTGTGGGGGCAGGGAATGGGGTGTAAATGGAGAGGTGGGCAGTGGTGAGGTTTATGGGGATGGGGAGCGGGGTGTACACGGAGAGATGGGCAGCGCTGCTGAAATGTGATTGGGGGTCAAAGGCCAGTGCTGGGACTTTTCCGGGCCCCGAGTGCTTGTGGACTGGTCTCAGGGTCTCTTTCCCCTGGCAAGCCAAAGAACCGCAGCTTGGGTGTCACAACCTTCACTCAGTTTGTTTCCGATTGTTCTTCTTGAATGTTGTTTACGTAACATCAGGCATTTCACCAGTGGAAAGAACCACCTCAGCTGGTTCAATCTCCCAGCATATTCTGACCCCCCTGTGTGTACTCTCCTTCCCCATCCCAGGCTACCCCGATTCCAACACCACGCTGGTCACTGTGGTTAGATGTTGGGCTGCGTGTGTGTGTGTTCTCCCTGTGTGCTATCCCAGCTCTGCGCAGACAGCTGGCACAGCAGACCTTGAGCGAACCACCCAATCACCACAAGATCTGTTAAGGTACGAAGGTACTCAGCCAGGTTTATTGTCAACAAAGCACGGGACTAGTATCCCACAGACTCTACTGGATCACTAATGCATGTATGCCCGTAACAATGGACCAGCTCAGTAAATGGCAGGACTTTACATTTCCCCCTAGACTAGACAAAGACACTCCCTCTGAGATACATCTTGGTACCTCGATACAAACAAGTTACGCACTGCCACTCTGACATATAGTTAGGTACTGCTCCCTGATGTGGCTAGTTATCAGCCATCTCTTTGTACATGTTGGTTTGATCCAAACATCTTTATTATGTACTGTCATCCTGACATCATCTTTTAGGAGGCGTCAGTGCGTTCCTGTTCTCCTTGGGAAACGTTTTTGTATCATCCTTGATATTCGGATGGTCTGGTACCACTTGATATCGCGATGTGTTTGCGGACCTGTTCTTGCCAGATTTTGTGAGCAGGGCCTGCCTCTTCCTCACAACTTATCTTTGCTTTATATCAATAAAGCTTTGACCACTATTTTAGGCCAGGCTCCAGGCCTTATAGCAGGCCTATGATACAAGAGCTTATTTTTCAGGTTCTCTTCCTACTACATTTCCCTACTTTGTGTCTTTTTATGGGGAGGATGTTTACCCATCATCCCAGAAAAGCATAATGCACGGATTGAAGATGACCCATTGGATTAAATACTGTTATGTGGCCACCTTACTTTCCCATCCACACAGTTATACCCGATCTGTGCCTTAGTCTGCACATTCCCTCGTATGACTGATCGACAGATTTTATTTTCCAATTGTTTTTAGTCCCTTATAGTGGACCCGGGAACATTAGGCCTGGGACTGTGACTGAGGAATTTAGTTTTATGATTGAGTCTTGGGGGCACTTTTAGATAATTAATATGTATGGATAACATCCATTTTTAATCGTGGACACCAGAACTGGACACAGGATTCCAGCAGCAGTCGTACCAGTGCAAATACAGAGGTCAAACAAATTATCTACCTCTCCTTGAGATTCCTCTGGTCATCATCCCAGGATCTCATTAGCTATTTTGACCACAGGATCACACTGGGAGCTCAAGTTTAACTAATTATCCCTTCACGCCCCCAAATCTTGTTCAGAGTCACTGCTTCCCAGGGTTGAGTCCCCCATCACAGAATAATTGCCTATATTCTTTGTCCCTAGATGTAGATATCTACATAGCTATATTAGAACACATAATTTTTGCTTCAGCCCAGTTTACCTACCAATCAAGATTGCTCTGAATCAGTGACCTGTCCTTCATTATTTATGATTCCCCAATTTTTGCGTCTTCTGCAAAATTTTACCCTTCTCATGCCTGAATACTGGTAAATGGTTGAGTTGCTGACACGTGTCGCTGCTTACCCTTGTCAGTTCACACCTGTAACTTATTGTGATGGAAACCCTGCGGTGCAGCCTGGGACCATGGGACGGCTGTGCCCCCTGAACTCTCCAGCCTGGGCTGTCTCTTACAATGCTTTGCTAGTGACAAGTAGCAACCCCTCGAGGTGCAGTTATCACTCATTACAACTGCATCTGGAGCCCCATACACCCAACTAGATTGCATGAACGCTCCCAGAGGCACTTATGGATCACACAGGGAAAGGCACTAGCCAAATCCCCCCAGCTCCCAGCACAGCACATCAGGAATATGCCGTCTTGCACTGCTGAAGTCGAGCAGTGCAAGTTTATTAATTGCTTCAGCACTTCGGCAATGGAATGTGGAGATACACTAGCCTTTGAGCAGATTTACCACACACTTCAGGCAAACTCACTGGCAAAGATAAACAGTAAAACAAGTGTATTGACTACAAAAGATAGATTTCTAAACCCTCAACCCTATTAGACTGGGCAACATCTAGATTAAGCTTTTTTTTTGTCTCATCCCGCTGGATATTGCAGTTCATAATACACAGGTTTCACCCTTGAAACCTGGTCCAGTCTCCTCTGTTGGAGTCTTCAGTCTTCGGAGTATCCTTGTTGCTTGCAACATAGGTCGGGGGGAAGAGGAGAAAAGGCCAAGTGTGGGGCCACTGTGTTCTGTTTAATATCCTTAGTCCATGTGCTTGGAGTCACCAGACAAGGTTGAGAAATTCCCTTGGTGTGCAAACAAGTCATTGCATTGTAGCTTCCTTGGTGGACAATGGCTGTTGATGGTTGTTTGACACCTGCCCAGGCATTGTTGACTTTTTCTTGCTGTTGTCTCTGGGCAGTTGCTGATTCCCAACTTACAACATGATTTCGTGACAGTCATACAACACAATCTCATAACCTCATATGCACTAATGATATATGTATTTAGATAGAACAATAAATTCAGCAGATCATAACCTTTCTCCTGATACCTCTCATGACGTGCTTCATATGCAATATCACAATTATATATAAATGAGGAATATGGGGTTACAGAGCACTCCTCTGACGGATAGAGTATCACCCATGTCTTGGACAAAGCTGGGTTCCTACAAGAAAGTGTCTCACCAACAGAAACAAGGGAAGTAACAGAGGTACAGGCCTGTAGCCCTAAATACCTAGACCTCTGTGCCCTTCATGACCATTCTGTTCAGCACAAAGTTATATCTCACCATGATAATATCTGTTTTCCTGGGGAAAAGTTGGCTCTTTTCCAACATGGGAATTGCATCGTAGATCAGACCTATGGTCCATCTAGTCCAGTGTCCTCTATCTGACAGTGACAGCCCCAGATGCTACAGATGAAAGTGTAAGAAACTCAGCAGTGTGTGGATGGGGGGATGACTTGACCGTCACGAGCGTGTCACCCTTAAAGCCTAACAGCTAGACATTGGCTTGTGCCCTGAAGCACATGGGCAGATAGGCTTTCCAAAATATTCATTTAGCTGTAACTATTGGAACTGAATAGTCTCACTATCCATTGTAGCCTGATCGAGGATGTGTTAATAATATTGATTTGGTTTATCAGCTCAAATTAATTTAATTCATAATTAATTTTAATTGTTATTATTAACAATTTAATCGTTATAATATTAATAGTATGGGTTTAGGCTCGCCAATCGGTTTGATCAGAAGATAAAGTTCTTGTCCTGAATCAGGCTCCACAGAGTTTATAAAAGGACCCTCGGAGTATGACAGGAAACTCACACTGAGACAGATATAGTCATAAAGACGTTTTTAATAAAATCAGTAAAATAGTAAGTAAATGGTAAGTAAAAGTTACAGAGTTACAATGGTATTACTATTATTCAAAATACAAATAATAATGAGTTCTGCAAGACTTTGGTTAATATTCTCACACCCTGTTTTGATAACTTGGTGTTGCAAGACACAGGACCTCACCTCTGGCGGTTCCGGTTTCTCACCTCTTGCAGAGGAAACATGCAAGAGCTAAAAAGCTATTTTAACTTATACTATTATCTAACTATGAAATAAAACTGAGAATAAAGATTCAGGGAAACCAAGCTTGGCCTAGTTCCCTTTAGAACTTAAAGTTTGAAAATAAAGTAAGTACGGACTATTAATAGATAACAGCTATCGTAAATAGCATCGATAGTCAGCTGAAGATGAGGAGTGAGCGCTCCCTAACGATGGGGGTTCGCTTCTTATATAACCCATAGTTACCAGAAATCCTTCCTTTAATGCCCACATTTCATTACTCCCCCACAGAAATATTGGGGTTCACTTAGCCCATTGGCTGATATGTCTGTGCGTAGGGATGACACTTGTATAGGCATTTGTGGGGTACGTGTTACATTTGTGGGTCCGGCTTTGGAAAAATCCCCTATGCCAATCTTTATGCCTATTGGTCTAGGTAAAGGTCGTAGACAGATGTGGGTGTTTATATCTATTTGGGTAACAAGATGAAAGTTAACTTACTGGGTGAAAGGTCTTAGATACAATCTTGCATATAGCATCAACATACAGATTTTTGATCAGTAGGCCTTCTTGCGTTACAGCCAAACTAATTCTAATATAAATCTATTACAAAACATCAAATACTTAAACTTATAAGAAAAGATATATCTTATGCAAAGAAGCAGATTAATCCTTAGGGATACACCATGTAAATGTCCAAACCGTTTCTGATTCTTGCTCAGCTCACGGCCTCAACTACCTCTTGTGGCAATGAGTTCCTCAGTCTAATTAAGCAATGAGTGATGAAAGCACTCTTTTTTTTTAATCAGTTTTGAATTTGCCAAGTTTCAGTTTAATTGAATCTCCTCTTGATTGTGTGTTATGAGAGTGGGAGAAGACATTCTCCATCTACTCTCTGCCAGTCAGTATTTTATAGACTTTTCTTATATCCCCTCCTATTCATCTCCTTTCTAAGGTAACAATCCCAGATTTTTCAATCTCTCTCCATATGAGATTTTCCCCAGGCCCTTGATCATTCTCATTGTCCTTTCCCGAACCCCTCCAGATCTGCAATACCCTGTGTGAGAAGGGTGCTCAGTATTACACAGAGTAGCCTAGAGGAGGGTGAAACATTGACTGACTGATCTCATGGCATTGTATTTACTCTATGATTCCTCATCCTACTCTTCCTGGATCCCAACGTTTTGCTTAGTTTCTGTCCATGCTTACACTGTGAGCAAAGTTTCACAGAGCTGTGTACTGTGATGCCCAGAGGTCATACAGTTAATTTAGAATCTTGTACGACATTTGAGGAGTTCAGGTTTTTCCTTCCAATGGGCAAACATGTTGTAGTTATTGACATTGAAGTTCATCTGCCATCATGCTGCCCATTCACCTGGCTTGGTTAACTCCATCTGAGGACTTCTCCGGACTTAACTGTGACCTAAATAATGTGCTGCCATCTGTAAATGTTGTCAACTCACTCCTCACCCCCTTTCTAGATTGTTAATAACGATGAAATGTTTACTGTACTACTTGTTACAACATGTGTAATCCCCATTGCTGTGCTTCTCTCCCTTCGCAGACACCTCGAACATTTCTGAGCCCCATCAACGCATTGACCACCTCATGGCATCTTTCAACCTCACCGCCTCTGACCCTTCAACGTTCATTCTAATGGGCATCCCTGGCCTGGAAGCTGACCATGTCCTGATTTCAATTCCTCTGTCTATGTTCTATATTATCGGCCTGTTGGGAAATGTCACGGTTCTGTTTGTTGTAAGGAAAGAGCAGACCCTGCACAAGCCGATGTACCTGCTGCTCTGCATGCTGGCACTCACAGATATTGGCACATCTACCTCTGTCATGCCGAAGGCACTGTGTATCTTTTGGTTCAATTTGAAAGTCATTACTGTGGGTGGCTGCCTCACCCAGATGTTCTTCCTTCATGCGGTTTCTGTTATGCACTCAGCCGTCCTCGTGACAATGGCCTTTGATCGCTATGTTGCCATATGTAACCCTCTGAGATACGCCACCATCCTCACCAATGCACGAATAGCTAAGCTGGGGCTAGTGGGTTTGATAAGAGCTGTTTTCTTCGTTCTGCCTGCACCCCTGCTCCTGAGCAGGCAGCCATTCTGTGCCAACCGCATTATCCCCCACACACACTGCGACCACATAGCTGTGGCAAAGTTGTCGTGTGGGGACATCACAGTCAACAGGACATACTGCTTGGTGATATTGTTTGTAATTATGGGGTTAGACCTGACACTCATTGCCCTGTCCTATGGTCTGATCATTAAGGCTGTCTTCAGAATCTCCTCCAAGGAAGCCCACCAGAAAGCCCTCAACACCTGCACAACCCACATCTGTGTGATGCTGACGTCTTATACTCCCTTGCTCTTCTCTAGCCTGACATATGAGTTCGGTCAGGGCATCGCTCCCCATGTTCACATCATCTTGGCCAACCTCTATTTCCTCATCCCCCCCATGCTCAACCCTATCATTTATGGGGTCAAAACCAAGGAGCTTCGCGACAAAGTGGTCAAATACATCTGCAGAATGTGATCGTCAGGGGCCATTGACTTTAATCCTGTCTGACAAGAAGGGAAAAGGATTTCTCCTCATTAATCCAGGGTGCTCTGTCCAAGTTTGGCTAAACTCAGCATTGTGGAAGTTCACAGTCTAAGAACTTCATCACACCTAATGTCTTATCACTCCATCACCAAGCACTGCTCTCTCCATTGCTGAGTTAGCTCTCTCTGACCATCACCTGAGCTCTTTCAATGTCACCCGTCAGTCCCCAACCCTACATACCCTATCATTCAGACTTTCCATGACTTCCAGACCACTGCAGCTTTCTGAAGCAAGGTGGTTTTCCATTAGTCCCTGTGTGACAAATGAAAGCTACAGTTTTTGAAAGCCAAGACAAATAAACAAACTACAAATGCTGAACTTCTTTATCATATATGAGGTGATCTGGTGAACAAAATGTACCTGATTTGTGTACGTCCAATACTTCAGGAAGCCTGGATGATAAAGCAAGCGTTTCAGTTTGAAAGTGCTAATACAAAAAAGCTGCTGCAGGAATTGAGGACATTTTACTAAAGCTTATTGGTGAGAGTTGTGAAACTGCATTTTTGAGAATGGGACTGCTGTGTTAAACTACAACATCAAGAGTCAAGAGTAGGTGTCTAAATTTCATCTTGGAGTTTATGAAAAGGATAAACCAGGGATTGCTACCAAACATTCAGGTGATTGAATAGCTTGCAGTACTAAGTCCTTCATAGACTCATAGACTTTAAGGTCAGAAGGGACCATTATGATCATCTAGTCTGACCTCCTGCACAATGCAGGCCACAGAGTCTCACCCACCCACTCCTGGAATAATCCTCTCACCTATGTCTCAGCTATTGAAGTCCTCAAATCATGGTGTAAAGACTTCAAGATGCAGAGAATCCTCCGGTAAGTGACCCGTGCCCCATGCTGCAGAGGAAGGCAAAAAACCTCCAGGGCCTCTGCCAATCTACCCAGGAGGAAAATTCCTTCCCGACCCCAAATATGGCGATCAGCTGAACCCCGAGCATGTGGGCAAGACTCACCAGCCAGACACCCAGGAAAAAGTTCTCTGTAGTAACTTCTAAGTCCTTCATGATTAAGTCCTTCATGACTTTGGAAGGCTCAAGATGAGGGCAGGGGGCTGAACTCGATGACCTCTCAAGGTCCCTTCCAGCCCTAGAAACTATGAATCTATGAATATGACCTAGTTTAGGCAATCTCTCATTTTTGCCATTGTTTTGTGGAGACCTTGGACAGTTGGAGCAGCAAGGGAGAGTTCTGCTTATGGTTCACTGGCCTCATACACAGGACCATCAAGTTGAGCATGTTTGGGTTGAAGTTCTCGAACACATGGATGCATGCTGCTGAGGACAAAGACTTTAGTGAACTTTGCTTATTTGCTCTTTTGTTGCTGCCACTACCTTTTAGCAATGCTGTAACTGAAAGATTGTTTAATCAAACAATGGACTTGATAAAAACAAAACTGTGCAACAAGACGCAAGATGAACTTTTAGAAAACATGTTTCATAGTAGGGTGTGTATTGTTGACCTGAATTTATGGGCTACTTTAATTATGGTTTGCCAATGATCCGATCAGAATATATTTTGATTCTTGGCCCAATTCAGGCTACAGGGTTAGAAAACTCAGAGAGTTCAACGACATGAGCAGACCCTTGGGTTGTGTGTGGCAAGGAGACTTATACTGAGGACAATATCGGAATGTTAAGATCTTTATTAAAATGAATGAAAACTAATCAAAGATATCATAGCATATCAGGGTTGGAAGGGACCTCAGGAGCTCATCTAGTCCAACCCCCTGCTCAAAGCAGGACCAACCCCAACTAAATCATCCCAGCCAGGGCTTTGTCAAGCCTGACCTTAAAAACCTCTAAGGAAGGAGATTCCAACACCTCCCTAGATAACCCATTCCAGTGCTTCACCACCCTACTAGTGAAAAAGTTTTTCCTAATATGTAACCTAAACCTCCCCCTCTGCAACTTGAGACCATTACTCCTTGTTCTGTCATCTTCTACCACTGAGAACAGTCTAGATCCATCCTCTTTGGAACCCCCTTTCAGGTAGTTGAAAGCAGCTATCAAATCCCCCCTCATTCTTCTCTTCTGCAGGCTAAACAATCCCAGTTCCCTCAGCCTCTCCTCATAAGTCATGTGCTCCAGCCCCCTAATCATTTTTGTTGCCCTCCGCTGGACTCTTTCCAATTTATCCACATCCTTCTTGTAGTGTGGGGCCCAAAACTGGACACAGTACTCCAAATGAGGCCTCACTAGTGCCGAATAGAGGGGAATAATCACATCCCTCGATCTGCTGGAAATGCCCCTACTTATACAACCCAAAATGCCGTTAGCCTTCTTGGCAACAAGGGCACACTGTTGACTCATATTCAGCTTTTCGTCCACCCTAACCCCTAGGACCTTTTCTGCAGAACTGCTGCCCAGCCATTCGGTCCCTAGTCTGTAGCAGTGCATGGGATTCTTCCGTCCTAAGTGCAGGACTCTGCACTTGTCCTTGTTGAACCTCATCAGATTTCTTTTGGCCCAATCCTCTAATTTGTCTAGGTCCCTCTGTATCCTATCCCTACCCTCCAGCATATCAACCACTCCTCCCAGTTTAGTGTCATCTGCTAACTTGCTAAGGGTGCAGTCCACACCATCCTCCAGATCGTTGATGAAGATATTGAACAAAACCGGCCCCAGCACCAACCCTTGGGGCACTCCACTTGATACCGGCTGCCAACTAGACATGGAGCCATTGATCACTACCCGTTGAGCCCGACCATCTAGCCAGTTTTCTATCCACCTTGCCGTCCATTCATCCAGCCCATACTTCTTTAACTTGCTGGCAAGAACACTGTGGGAGACTGTATCAAAAGCTTTGCTAAAGTCAAGAAATAGCACATCCACTGCTTTCCCCTCATCCACAGAGCCGGTTATCTCACCATAGAAGGCAATTAGGTTAGTCAGGCATGACTTGCCCTTGGTGAATCCATGCTGACTGTTCCTGATCACTTTCCCCTCCTTTAAGTGGTTCAGAATTGATTCCTTGATATAAAACACTGACTGATATACACATTGATATAAAACACAGAGTCACAAAGAAGTAATAGAATTCTATGACCTCTGGTGGTAACATCACTATTCTAAAAGACTACTTAAATTAGCATACTCACACCCTTCCCTGAAGATCTGGCAGTGGGAGACCGTGATGCTCTGGACCTTGGGGGAATACACAGCACCCCCATGTTCATCCTTATAAAATGATTGTGTGGTATCCAATGCAAAGTTTGTTATTTTGTGTGTCTTTGGAAGGCTCAAGATGCACTGAGCATTGTTGTTATAGTGGTGATATAGTAATTGTTGTTACAGTAATGTTATAGTAATGTTATAGGTTGCAATTTCATATATATAGTTATGATGCTGAAAATGTGTCCTCGTGGCTTAAAACAGGCCCAGGAAAAACTCTCCAAGAGCAGAGGGGCAGTTCACACCTCATCAGGGCATGTATGGGACAAACCCAGCCCAGCCTCACAGGAACAAAGGACACTGGTTGAGGCAGCAACAAAGGACCCGTTGGACTCTCGAGTGAGTCACAAGAAGCCAAAAATGCCATCTCCTGAGGTATTCCAATGCTTGGGTCACCACCAAGACACTGGACTCCATGATGAGTGATTACTGAAAACCAGTTTAATCAGACATAGGGTCCTTCCAATCCCAAGAGATCAACCATTTATCCAGTGTGACACTCTGTACCTTGTGGGAACACCCTGCACCCACATGTTCATCCTTATAATATGCTTGTGTGGTATCCAATGCAAAGTTTGTCATGTCGGGTGTCTTGATACACTGAGAATTGTTGTTATAATAATATAGATTGTAATTTAATGTCTATAGTTATGAGGCTGAAAATGTGTCCTCGTGACTTAAAACAAGCCCCAGGTAAAAACTCTCCTGGAGGAGAGGCCCAGGCAAAACTCTCTAAGAGCAGAGGGGCAGTTCACACCTCATCAGGGCATGTATGGGACAAACCCAGCCCAGCCTCACAGGAACAAAGGACACTGTCCTAGGCAGCAACAAAGGATGTGTTGAACTCTCAAGTGACTCACCCCCCTTCCTTTAGTCAGTTTGGGATTACAATGAGGTAACGATCATCTGACTCTGAAGGGGGAGGGGGCAGAGCCAAGAGGGAAGAAAGGACATGATAAAAGGGAGAGACATTTGCCATACTGGATTTCTCTTCCACCTACATCTTCAGACACCACCACGAAGTGACTGAAGTGCTGATCTAAGGGGAGAGTCTGGCTGAAGGGCAACCAGCCAGCCTGTGGTGAGAAGCATCTAAGTTTGTAAGGGCACTGAAAATGTTAAGATCAGTTTAGACTGTTTTTTGCTTTTATTTCATTTGACCAAGTCTGACTTGCTGTCCTTTGACTTATAATCACTTACAATCTATCCTTTGTAGTTAATAAATGTGTTTGTTTATTCTACCTGAGGCTGCGTGTTTAGTTTGAAGGATGTCAGAGACTCTTCTTGGGATAACAAGCCTGATATATAGGGGTAGCCGTGTTAGTCTAGATCTGTAGAAGCGACAAAGGGTCCTGTGGCGCATTATAGACTAACAGAGGTATTGAAGCATAAGCTTTCGTGGGTCAATACCCACTTCGTCGGATGCAAGCAGTGGAAATGTCCAGCGGCAGGTATAAATGTGCAGGGAAGAATCAGGCTAGAGATAACGAGGTTAGTTAGTCGCTAGCCAACTACAAAAGCAGTTTCTCCTCCCTTGGTGTTCACACCTCAACTGCTAGAAGAGGGCCTCACCCTCCCTGATTGAACTAACCTCGTTATCTCTAGCCTGACTCTTCCCTGCACATTTATACCTGCCGCTGGACATTTCCACTGCTTGCATCCGACGAAGTGGGTATTCACCCACGAAAGCTTATGCTCCAATACGTCCGTTAGTCTATAAGGTGCCACAGGACCCTTTGTCGCTTTGTTAAATTGATGAACTCATATAAGTTTGCAGCGTCTAGCAGCATAACTGGACACTGCAAAATGGTGGTTCCTAAGGTTGGTTCTGGGACCAGAGATATTGGCTAGTGTCATTTGGTCGCACAATCCAAATGGTAGCTGGCCAAAAATGCTCTCTCACGTAGCTGGGAGCAGCTTACATGCCAGAGGCTGTGTGTGAACAGCCCAGGAGTGGGGGTTCTCACAGCGGAGCAGGGTAAGGCTGGCTCCCACAGTCAAGGATTGGAGTGACCTAGCAGATCACCAGTCCAGATAACACCAGAGGGGAACGTCACAGTGTACAGGGTGTATGGACAGCTTGTTACTTCAAGTGGAGTTTGCCCTTTAAACACTGATATTTGTGATTTCTTGTTTCCATTTGTTTATTTTGGGTGAGGGAAATAAGCTCAAGAAAGCAGAAAAATTACTCCCAGTGATGCAGCTACAAAACTAGAGCTGCCCAGACTACTGTGCTGTTATTGACTTGAACAGTGACCATACAGATCATTGTGGCAACCAAGATCCTATAGGTGCACCAAATCTTGTACAAAGGAGGTCAAGTAAGGTGTCTATGAAAAGGTTGCAATTTGCTGGTTATGATGATGCTGTCTGTATGTGTGTATCATTTTTGTATTTGAAGTTATGAATATTGTCAATGTACTTGTATCTCAATGTGTTTGATTCTAAGTAGCAACAGTGACGCATTTGGTCAGCTTCTTGAGAAAGGACTATTCTGAGTAAGTGCCCAATCAAGAAACATTTAAGTGACAATGGACCTTGGGAGACTCCAATCCACATCTGAGGAGCCTTCCTGGGAATGTTCAAGGTAGCATGTGAGCAATGGTTGCTCTGCCTGCAAACTGAGTCATGCATGGACATGTGACATGTGACTTGCCCATGTGACTCCAAACATGTGACTCCAAACTCCATCTTGCTGCTGTGATTTTCTACAGTAAGAACAAAGGGGTGTCTTTCCACATGGCAGAGGATACAAAAGCCCCTGGAAACCCCTCCATTTTGTCTTCTATCCTGCTTCTGACCTCTGGAGGAACAGTACTTGAAACCGAAGCTCTGAACAAAGGGAGGGGGGGTAACAGCACTAAGACCGGGTGGAACATTCAATTTCAGTTCTGCCTGGGAGAGACTGGGAGGAAATGAACCGAGAGGGAGAGAACAAACCCAGTGCAAACATTAATCCAGTCTCTATCCTGCCTATAGGGCCCTCCTTGTTCCAGGGAAGATTTGGGAGGAGGGTGAGGCCTTAGTCCCCAGGTCAGGCCCCCGGCTGCCCTCTGTCCACAGGAACATTTTGTTGGTCTTGAATTTACTGAGTCTCTTCCCCCGAAGCGACCCCAGTGACTGTGATGCGTTGGCAGGTTTCTGAGTGGGAGCGGAAGTGGAGTCCCGGAGGTCACACCTCACAGGAGCGGGGAGCTCACAAACTGAAGCTAGTTCTGAAAACTTCAGATTCACTTTGAGAGGATGGTGAAGGCTCAGGCTCCCTCTTCCAGCCTTTCCTCTGCATCCCACCAATGAACAGTCCCTGCAAGAGCGGGAGTCCATTTCCCTTTTGGTGTGATGGAGAGACTATGATTATGGCAGGGAAGTCAGAACTCCTGGGTTCTGTCTATAATTCTGCCAGTCATTCTCCGTGAGACCTTGGCTAAGTCATAGTGACTTTCCTTTGCTAGGTGTTTTGAAGATCCTTCAATTAAAGTGTTCATATCTCCACCCAGTTTTCCTTGTCCATTTCTGTCTGTCTATTATCTATCCATCCATGCTGGGCATTTACAGGGTATCAGAAGCTATGGAGATCTAGGCATTATCCTTAGTTTTCTTCCTAATGGACTATAATTTTTAAATATACACAAAAACACAGAGCAGCCAATTTATCTCTGTCTCAGTGGAGAGACTGAGAGTTCTCATCTCCCTTTCGGAAGGTCCCTTAATTAATGTTTACTCCTAAAGCTGGATAAAGAACACAGAAGTGCAGACAGCTTGTCTCCATTGTTTGCATTCAGATACTCGCTTCTCCACTGAAGGCTGAGCGAACTCCACAGGGATTGCACAGAGCTATATTATAAATGCTGCACACCCCTGTGTCGACTCTCAGCGTGGGATGCTGCTACAGATCCTGGGGTGAGGTGCGGGACACGGCTGCCTGAGGGGGATTCCCAGGGAAGACGCTTCCGTCTTAGAATTCACAGGTACCCATCTCTTGCTGAGGAGCTCACCAGCTCGACAAACCTAGTGCAACATGGGCGTGTTGGGATAGAGAATAGGTCTGTTGCCCTTTCTGCTCTGCACAGACATTAAACATCCCAGGGCCCTTGCCACAGGATCACTGGCCAAAATGTCCTTCTTTTCTTGGACAACGACCAAGGGTCGGTGCTGGGGCCGGTTTTGTTCAATATCTTCATTAACGATCTGGAGGATGGTGTGGACTGCACCCTTAGCAAGTTTGCAGATGACACTAAACTGGGAGGAGTGGTTGATACGCTGGAGGGTAGGGATAGGATACAGAGGGACCTAGACAAATTAGAGGATTGGGCCAAAAGAAATCTGATGAGGTTCAACAAGGACAAGTGCAGAGTCCTGCACTTAGAATGGAAGACTCCCATGCACTGCTACAGACTAGGGACCGAATGGCTGGGCAGCAGTTCTGCAGAAAAGGACCTAGGGTTACAGTGGACAAAAAGCTGAATATGAGTCAACAGTGTGCCCTTGTTGCCAAGAAGGCTAATGGCATTTTGGGTTGTATAAGTAGGGGCATTTCCAGCAGATCGAGGGATGTAATCATTCCCCTCTATTCGGCATTGGTGAGGCCTCATTTGGAGTATTGTGTCCAGTTTGGGGCCTCACACTACAAGAAGGATGTGGATAAATTGGAAAGAGTCCAGCGGAGGGCAACAAAAATGATTAGGGGGCTGGAATACATGACTTATGATGAGAGGCTGAGGGAACTGGGATTGTTTAGCCTGCAGAAGAGAAGAATGAGGGCGGATTTGATAGCTGCTTTCAACTACCTAAAAGGGGGTTCCAAAGAGGATGGATCTAGACTGTTCTCAGTGGTAGAAGATGACAGAACAAGGAGTAATGGTCTCAAGTTGCAGAGGGGGAGGTTTAGGTTAAATATTAGGAAAAACATTTTCACTAGTAGGGTGGTGAAGCACTGGAATGGGTTACCTAGGGAGGTGGTGGAATCTCCTTTCTTAGAGGTTTTTAAGGTCAGGCTTGACAAAGCCCTGGCTGGGATGATCTAGTTGGGGTTGGTCCTGCTTTGAGCAGGGGGTTGGACTAGACGAGCTCCTGAGGTCCCTTCCAACCCTGAGATTCTATGATTCTATGATCACAAGATCAGGAGTGAGGATATATTGAACCCACAACAGCCCCCATCAGCTGTGTCAGTATTGGTGTTACCCGGGGTTCTTTCAACCCAAAGCTCTTGGTAACTTTTACTCTGTGCGAGGTGGTGTCAGGAAATCAATCAGGGGAGACACGGCCGTCTGACCGATGGATGGCTGGCACAAACTGGACAACACACGAGTGCTTTCACTAAAGCAAAACTTTACTTAGTCTCAAGCACTTACACATGCCCGCGACAGGTTAATAACACACCCCCAACCCTCGATAATTACCGAAGCTGAGTGTGGCTCTCGAATGGCACAGCATCAGCCCGTCTGCCGCTGGGGACTGCAAGATGTATCCAGAGGGAGAGTCCAGAGAAGTCCAACTACCCCAAACTGTCCCCCCTTATTTATAGAATGACATAGCCCTTAAAGAAAACTTGTTACAAGCAGTTTCAATGGTCCAGCAAGAGGTTCCTTCTGATGATTGATTAACCAGGGGTGGGTTTTTCCAGAGTTTGCAGCCTTGAGGCCCCAATAGACATTCCTGGGGCCCATCCTGCTCTTCTAAAATGCATGTATCAGTAACTTCAACACAATTCTTATCAGGAAGGACGCGGGGTCAAGCTGCCCTCTCTGTAGCACCAAAACCCCCTCCCCTCCTGCCTTGGTCAAGCTGAGGCTGGGACTTGGACAATTTACAGCCTGCTGACTTGGCTGCTTTTAGCAATAAGCCGTAGTGGTTTCAGGCACTTTACCTGTTTGCTGACATCCCCCCATACATTGGCAGCTTTCTTGCTGGGGTTACATTACTAGAGTAAATAACCAGCAAATTCTGAAGTGGGCATACCAAGGAATGCCTCTAAATGGTCAGCAATCACGTGGACACCAAATGCTTCAGTAGCACAAGACTGTCACTGCATGAAGATGTAACCAGACCCTCTTAATCACCTTCCCAGTGATCGACAGGGGCAGCCCTCGATTTGCAAGGAGTCAGCATTCCTTTGGGCTATGCCAGGAATATGATGATGACTGATGGGCTGAATGGGTCTCCAGCTACAGTGGCAAAACTTCTGTTGATCCAGTAATGTATGTGAGGCTGAGGTCTGACAAACAGAACGCGCAGGTGATACTCGCTGAACAAGGAAAGTGAGAGGGAAATTTCCAGGGGGTCATGTATTGCGTAAGTGATGGGTAGCAGGAAAAACACTCTCTCTAGTCTGTACCACCGGAGGAAAGCAATCTGAGATACAGAGCAAAGAAAAAAGAATGCAGTCTTTTTCAGGACATGGATCTATGTCTTATATAATACTGCAAAATGAGATCCCAGAGAGCTCTAGTTCGATAGATATATTGCTGTGACACTCTGTACCCCCAAAGCAACATCCTGGCACCCCTATATTCACCACTATTATTTAATTGCAACAAATCTTGTACAAAATATATCATGTGAAGAGTCAATGGAAGAGAGTATGGTTTGCTGAATATGATTGTCCTACTTGTATGCATGTCTCAGTTTTTAATATATGGAGACATGCCTATCTCATAGAACTGGAAGGACCTTGAAAAGTCATTGAGTCCAGTCCCCTGACAGATTTTTGCCCCAGATCCCTAAATGACCCCCCTCAAGGATCAAACTCACAACCTTGGGTTTAGCAGGCCAATGTTCAAACCACTGAGCTATCCCTCCTCCTGAGAGGGACATCTGAAGTTATGAATATTGACTATGTAACTTGATTGTTCATAATTATTTTATTTGTTTCTGATAAGGGATGGATAAGCGCACTAAGAAGAAGAAATTATCCGGTTGGGAGAGAAAGAAGATGATGGAAGAAGCAAATCGAGTAGAAGAATCATAAAAATATGTGAAGTTGGAGGACTACTTTTCATTCAACACGCCCATGATGTCTTTTGTACCAGAGGTGAAACATTCTGAAGACTCGCTACCTACCCTCAGCCCAGGAGCTGGAGACGGTGCCCCGGCCATTGCGTCTTCACCAGAGGTAAAACCCTCTGAAGACTTGCTAGTACCTACCTTCAACATAGGAGCTGGTTCCATCTGGGCCGCTGCGGCTGCACAGGTAGTGGAAGTGGAGTCCTCAGAAGCCCTGATTACTTCAGCAGACTATCATGCAGAGGACAAGACTGACACAGTAAGACTCCATGCTATCATTGACACACATAGGGAACACCCAATGGATCCACACTTGTTTTGTGACACACCTGTAACACCTGATGTAGTACGTGCTCTGCTTGAGTTAGGCCCTTGTCAGCCAGGACTTAAAGATAATTTTGACAATTTTCCAAAAGATGAAGCTGGACGTCATTTCAGTGCAACTTGATACAAACAAAAACAAGGGAAAAGTGTTCGTACAATCGACCGGCATTGGCTGATTTACTCACCAAGAGCAAACACTATGATTTGTTTTGCTTCTTGGCTTTTTGCAAATCAGTCGGATGCTTGGAGTGATCCAAAAACTGGTTGCAAGATTTTTGCTAAAGGTACGCACAAAATTGAAATACATGAAAAACGTGAAAGTCACAAAAAAGCAGAGAAAGAACTTTTCCTTACCAAATTCCATTTGTTCAACGAACTTATTAAGCTGTTGGCTAAAAATGATACATTACTGGAACAACATTTATTACTGAGTGATCGAAATGCACATATCTCAGTTCTGAAATACAAAATGATCTGATACAGTCCTTATTAGCCGAGCTTCTATCAAAGATAGTAGCTGAAATCAAAGTAGCTAAATACTTTGCCGTAATTGTTGACTCTACTACTGATATCAGCAGAACTGATCAATTTTCTTTATCCTTACGATACGTAACAGTAAACGGTGATGCAATGGAATGATTTATACAATTCAGCGAACTACCTGGAGAAAGTGCTGAAGATTTTTTCAACACTCTTCTTTCAGCAATCAAAAACTTGGGGCTGTCAATAACTATGTGTTACGGTCGGTCTTACGATGGAGCAAGCACCATGTCGGGTAAAATATCAGGTCTCCAAAGTAGGATACGGGAAATTGCTCCAAATGCACTCTTTACGCACTGCTGTGCACATAATTTTAATTTAATTCTGATTGACGCATTAAGCTCCAATATTCAAACTCGGTTGTTTTTTGGAACTCTAGAAAGTCTGTATACTTTTTTTTCAGGCAGTTTACCTCGTCTTTCAATACTAAAAGAAGAACAATGCAATCTTATCGAATCTTTCTCATTAACTCTAAAGAAAATTTGTGATACCAGATGGGCATCTAGAAAGTCAGCAGTAGAGGCAGTCTTGCCAAATTTACCAGCGCTAGCAATTGCCCTGCAAAGAATTGTGGATGCTGAGATAAAAAACTGTACTCCTAAACAGCACACTGAGGCAAAGGGTATTCTGGCAACACTTGGTACTTATAAATTCTTAGTTCTTATATTCTGGAGTAAAGTTCTAGAGAAGGCTTTCCATTTATCCACATATTTACAGAAAAGTAGTCTAGAGCTCGTAACAGATTCTCATTTGATTCAGAGTTTTGAAACTGATATGAAAAACATTCAAAGTGAATTTGAATCTGAGTTCAAACAGACTGAGAATGAAGCAACCGAGTTGGCTCGAAAATGTGATATTACTACGGAATATAAGCAGCACAGAATACGTAAGAGAAAAAGATTCCATGAGGAAATTGCAGAGGGTGAAGGCATATTTGATGCCCGGGAGAAATTCATAGTTGAATCCTACTGAGTGTCCTTAGATTCTGTTATAAATAGCACGAGTAAAAGATTCGAGCATTTTAAAAATGTGGCTGCCAAATTGAGTGGTTTAGATCCAAAGCATTTTGACAATGCGGATAATGTGAACACATTCGAATTTTTGGCAGTCATGTACTCAGATGTGATCGACAATCAAACCGAAATTGTGGAAGAGTTTCTTTCATTTAAAGACATGTACAAAGACATAATGAGCACTAGCGGTAGGGAAAAGTCAAGTGTCGAGAAACTCACCATCAACAGTGTACTGAAATTCATGATCGCCAATGATATGTGTTCCATTTATCCTAACCTTTCGAGATTGTACCGCATTTGGCTGACCTTGCCAATAAGTAGCGCAGTTGTGGAATGATCCTTTAGCCGACTCAAACTTATAAAGTCCTACCTGCGCTTTACAATGGGTGAAGATAGATTGTCTGGATTAGCTTTGCTCTCCATTGAAAGACAATTGGCTACTGAAGTAGACCATAATAAAGTAATAGATATCTTTGCTAGAATGAAGCTTAGACGAAAGAGGCTGTTGTAGTTGCTTCATAGATTATCATATTGTTTTGATCTTATCTTTGAAATATAAGAGTAAATAACACATGTTTTTGTTATGTTTTGATTTTATATACAATATAAATAGATGTGTAAAACTGTAAAACTGTAAAACTGTTTTGATATTTTAAATGCAAAACAACACGTACTTGTTGTAAAACAATATCATTCTTGTGTTTTTATTTTAAGTACAAAATAAATATGTATAACACATTTAAAAGTATGTAATTAGGTAATTAGTAATTTGATATGTCGGGTCGGGTGGCACCTTTTTTTGTGTTTGCTCCCCCTGGTGTTAGAACCTGGCTACGCCACTGGATAAAACAGGATAATTGTGTCAACATGGGGCTCCAACTTGTGACGAAACAAGAGACAAAACAGTGGGAGAACGTTAAGAACATAAGAAAGGCCGTACTGGGTTAGAACAAAGGTCCATCCAGCCCAGTATCCGGTCCACCAACAGTGGCCAATGCCATGTGACCCGGAGTGAGTGGACCCAACAGGTAATGATCAAGTGATCTCTCTCCTGCCATCCATCACCCCCCTCTGACAAACAGAGGCTAAGGACACCATTTCTTACCCATTCTGGCTAATAGCCATTAATGGACTTCATCTCCATGAATTAATCCAGTTCTCTTTTAATCCCTGTTATAGTCCTAGCCTTCACAGCCTCCTCAGGCAAGGAATTCCGCAGGTTGACTGTGCGCTGTGTGAAGAAGAACTTCCTTTTATTTGTTTTAAACCTGCTGCCCACTAATTTCATTGGGTGGCCCCTAGTTCTTTTATTATGAGAACAAGTAAATAACTTTTCCTTATTCACTTCCTCCACACCACTCATAATTTTATAGACCTCTATCATATCCCTCCTTAGTCTCCTCTTTTCCAAGCTGAAAAGTCCTAGCCTCTTTAATCTCTCCTCATATGGGACCCGTTCCAGACCCCTAATCATTTTAGTTGCCCTTCTCTGAACCTTTTCTAATGCCAGTATATCCTTTTTGAGATGAGGAGACCACAATTGTACGCAGTATTCAAGATGTGGGCGCACTATGGATTTGTATAAGGGCAGTAAGATATTCTCTGTCTTATTCTCTATCCCTTTTTAAATGATTTCTAACATCCCATTTGCTTTTTTGACTGCCGCTGCACACTGCATGGACGTCTTTAGAGAACCATCCACAATGACTCCAAGATCTTTTTCCTGATTAGTTGTAGCTAAATTAGCCCCCATGATATTGTATGTATAGTTGGGGTTATTTTTTTCCAATGTGCATTACTTTACATTTATCCACATTAAATTTAATTTGCCACTTTATTGCCCAATCATTTAGTTTTGTGGGATCTTTTTGTAGTTCTTCACAGTCTGCTTTGGTCTTAACTATCTTGAGCAGCTTAGTATCATCTGCAAACTTTGCCATCTCACTGTTTACCCCTTCTTCCAAACCATTTATGAATAAGTTGGTCCTAGGACTGACCCTTGGGGAACACCACTGGTTACCCCTCTCCATTATGAAAATTTACCATTTATTCCTACCCTTTGTTTCCTGTTTTTTAGCCAGTTCTCAATCCATGAAAGGATCTTCCCTCTTATCCCGTGGCAACTTAATTTACGCAAGAGCCTTTGGTGAGGAACTTTGTCAAAGGCTTTCTGGAAATCTAAGTACACTATGTCTACTGGATCACCCTTCTCCACATGTTTGTTGACCCCTTCAAAGAACTCTAATAGATTAGTAAGGCATGATTTCCCTTTACAGAAACCATGTTGACTTTTGGCCAACAATTTATGTTCTTCTATGTGCCTGACAATTTTATTCTTTACTAAGAAAGAATAAAGATTATAAAGAATAAACGTTATAAAGAGGCTCATGAAAATAACACTTTATCTTTCTAAAAGTAACATGGCTTTCTGAGGCTTATCTGACAGGCTGTTCAGGGTGAACAATGGGAAACTTCCTGGGTTTGGTGGAGTTACTAGGAAAGTACCACGAAGTCATGAAAGGACATTTGGAATGCATACTATCCTGGGAGGTCTCGGATCACTACTGCGGAAAAAGAATCCAGAATGAGATAACTGAATTATTGGTGAAGAAAGTCCTGCAAGACATTATTAAAAGGTTAAGGAGTCCCAAGAACTATTCTGTGATATTGGACTGCACTTCAGATGTGAGCCTTTCTGATAAGATGTCTTTCACTGTTAGGTTCCTTGACACTTTAGATGGCAAAGTGACAATTCAGGAGCACTTGACTGGTTTTAAAACAGTGGACAAGTCCAAGGGGAAGGACTAGCTGATACTCATAGACTCATAGACTTTAAGGTCAGAAGGGACCATTATGATCATCTAGTCTGACCTCCTGCACAATGCAGGCCACAGAATCTCACCCACCCACTCCTGGAATAATCCTCTCACCTATGGCTCAGCTATTGAAGTCCTCAAATCATGGTTTAAAGACTTCAAGATGCAGAGAATCCTCCAGTAAGTGACCTGTGCCCCATGCTGCAGAGGAAGGCGAAAAACCTCCAGGGCCTCTGCCAATCTACCCTGGAGGAAAATTCCTTCCCGACCCCAAATATGGCGATCAGCTGAACCCCGAGCATGTGGGCAAGACTCACCAGCCAGACACCCAGGAAAAAGTTCTTCGTAGTAACTTCTAACATCCCATGATTGACCATTGGTCCTATTTAGCACTGATGGCAATTAATTGACCTTTGACTAAGATCATGTTATCCCATCAAACCATCCCCTCCATAAACTTATCTAGTTTAATCTTGAAGCCAGATAGGTCTTTTGCCCCCACTGCTTCCCTTGGAAGGCTGTTGGAGAACTTCACTCCTCTAATGGTTAGAAACCTTCGTCTAATTTCAAGTCTAAACTTCCTGATGGCCAGTTTATATCCATTTGTTCTTGTGTCCACATTGGTACTGAACTTAAATAATTCCTCTGCCGCCCTGGTATTTATCCTTCTGATATATTTAAAGAGAGCAATCATATCTCCCCTCAGCCTTCTTTTGGTTAAGGTAAACAAACCAAGCTCCTTGAGTCTCCTTTCATACGACAGGTTTTCCATTCCTCGGATCATCCTAGTGGCCCTTCTTTGTACCTGTTCCATCCTACAGTATACTCACTACTCTGAAGGAAAGTGACATAAATGTCCAAGACTGGGGCCAGGGTTATGACAATGGTGCAAACATGAAAGGGAAAAACAAGGGTGTAGAGGCAAGAATCCTTAATGAAAACCCAAGAGCATTTTTCATTCCATGTGGATGCCACTTGCTCAATCTTGTGGTGGGGGATGCCACAACAGCTTCAACCGAGTCCATGTTCCTCTTCGGCATCCTGCAAAGGACCTGCCTTCTGTTCTCTGCCTCTGTTCATCGGTGGCGAATTGTCACAGATCATGCCAATGTCACTGTGAAGCCAGTATGCAAAGCACACTGGGAGTGGAGACTTGACAGCGTTAAAGCTGTTCGAAACTAAACAGCTAAAGTCCACGATGCCCTCAATACATTGGCTGAATTGGAGAATGCAGGAGAAACTAAGGCGGGGAGGGATAAGCTCAGTGGTTTGAGCATTGGCCTGCTAAACCCAGGGTTGTGAGTTCAATCCTTGAGGGGGCCATTTAGGGATCTGGGGCAAAAATGTGTCAGGGGACAGTACTTGGTCCTGCTAGTGAAGGCAGGGGACTGGACTCGATGACCTTTCAAGGTCGTTCCAGTTCTAGGAGTTTGGCATATCTCCATTTAAAAAAGGAGGAGGCAGTTGCTGCCTGAGAGGAAAGGAGAACAGCCTCGCAACATAACAGTCACCAGAAGGTGCCTTGGGTGAGTGGACACCGTTCACACTGTTTTACCTCAGACAGGGATCGTGGGACAATCACAGGGAGGTGGTAGGCAGCCCTCCCTGGGCCACTTCCTTAGATGAGTGGAGACTAAACCTCCCTTGCGGCGCAGCTGCTGCCCTGCCACCGTGGAGAGTGTGGACGCCTGGGCCCTGCTTGTTCTCCACCCTGAGCTCTCCTCTGCTTTTCTGCCATAGCCCCACAGCCGCTCTGCCTCTTTATGCCCCTGCTGCCCCTGCATCATCCGCTGAGGCCCCTGCGGCTCCCTGCTTCTCTTTGAGTCCCTCCACTCCTCCGCCGAGAAGCCCCGGCTGCCTGCCACTTGCTGAGTCTCTCCCCTCCTCCTCCTCCTTCCCCCATGGGCCCCTCGCCCACCACTTGCTGTGTCTCTCCCCTCCTCCTCCTCCTTCCCCCATGGCCCCCTCGCCCACCACTTGCTGAGTCTCTCCCCTCCTCCTCCTCCTCCCCCCATGGCCCCCTCGCCCACCACTTGCTGAGTCTCTCCCCTCCTCCTCCTCCTCCCCCCATGGCCCCCTCGCCCACCACTTGCTGAGTCTCTCCCCTCCTCCTCCTCCTTCCCCCATGGCCCCCCTCGCCCACCACTTGCTGAGTCTCTCCCCTCCTCCTCCCCCTTCCCCCATGGCCCCCTCACCCACCACTTGCTGAGTCTCTCCCCTCCTCCTCCTCCTTCCCCCATGGCCCCCTCGCCCACCACTTGCTGAGTCTCTCCCCTCCTCCTCCTCCTCCCCCCATGGCCCCCTCGCCCACCACTTGCTGAGTCTCTCCCCTCCTCCTCCTCCTTCCCCCATGGCCCCCTCGCCCACCACTTGCTGAGTCTCTCCCCTCCTCCTCCCCCTTCCCCCATGGGCCCCTCGCCCACCACTTGCTGAGTCTCTCCCCTCCTCCTCCTCCTCCTCCTCCCCCCATGGCCCCCTCGCCCACCACTTGCTGAGTCTCTCCCCTCCTCCTCCCCCTTCCCCCATGGGCCCCTCGCCCACCACTTGCTGAGTCTCTCCCCTCCTCCTCCCCGTTCCCCCATGCCCCCCTCGCCCACCACTTGCTGAGTCTCTCCCCTCCTCCTCCCCCTTCCCCCATGGCCCCCTTGCCCACCACTTGCTGAGTCTCTCCCCTCCTCCTCCCCCTTCCCCCATGGCCCCCTCGCCCACCACTTGCTGAGTCTCTCCCCTCCTCCTCCTCCTTCCCCCATGGCCCCCTCGCCCACCACTTGCTGAGTCTCTCCCCTCCTCCTCCTCCTTCCCCCATGGCCCCCCTCGCCCACCACTTGCTGAGTCTCTCCCCTCCTCCTCCCCCATGGGCCCCTCGCCCACCACTTGCTGAGTCTCTCCCCTCCTCCTCCTCCTTCCCCCATGGCCCCCTCGCCCACCACTTGCTGAGTCTCTCCCCTCCTCCTCCTCCTCCCCCCATTGCCCCCTCGCCCACCACTTGCTGAGTCTCTCCCCTCCTCCTCCTCCTTCCCCCATGGCCCCCCTCGCCCACCACTTGCTGAGTCTCTCCCCTCCTCCTCCCCCTTCCCCCATGGCCCCCTCACCCACCACTTGCTGAGTCTCTCCCCTCCTCCTCCTCCTTCCCCCATGGCCCCCTCGCCCACCACTTGCTGAGTCTCTCCCCTCCTCCTCCTCCTCCCCCCATGGCCCCCTCGCCCACCACTTGCTGAGTCTCTCCCCTCCTCCTCCTCCTTCCCCCATGGCCCCCTCGCCCACCACTTGCTGAGTCTCTCCCCTCCTCCTCCTCCTTCCCCCATGGACCCCTCGCCCACCACTTGCTCAGTCTCTCCCCTCCTCCTCCCCCTTCCCCCATGGCCCCCTCACCCACCACTTGCTGAGTCTCTCCCCTCCTCCTCCCCCTTCCCCCATGGCCCCCTCGCCCACCACTTGCTGAGTCTCTCCCCTCCTCCTCCCCCTTCCCCCATGGCCCCCTCGCCCACCACTTGCTGAGTCTCTCCCCTCCTCCTCCCCCTTCCCCCATGGCCCCCTCACCCACCACTTGCTGAGTCTCTCCCCTCCTCCACCCCCTTCCCCCATGGCCCCCTCGCCCACCACTTGCTGAGTCTCTCCCCTCCTCCTCCCCCTTCCCCCATGGCCCCCTCGCCCACCACTTGCTCAGTCTCTCCCCTCCTCCTCCCCCTTCCCCCATGGCCCCCTCACCCACCACTTGCTGAGTCTCTCCCCTCCTCCTCCCCCTTCCCCCATGGCCCCCTCGCCCACCACTTGCTGAGTCTCTCCCCTCCTCCTCCCCCTTCCCCCATGGCCCCCTCGCCCACCACTTGCTGAGTCTCTCCCCTCCTCCTCCCCCTTCCCCCATGGCCCCCTCACCCACCACTTGCTGAGTCTCTCCCCTCCTCCACCCCCTTCCCCCATGGCCCCCTCGCCCACCACTTGCTGAGTCTCTCCCCTCCTCCTCCGCCTTCCCCCATGGCCCCCTCGCCCACCACTTGCTCAGTCTCTCCCCTCCTCCTCCCCCTTCCCCCATGGCCCCCTCGCCCACCACTTGCTGAGTCTCTCCCCTCCTCCTCCTCCTCCCCCCATGGCCCCCTCGCCCACCACTTGCTGAGTCTCTCCCCTCCTCCTCCTCCTTCCCCCATGGCCCCCCTCGCCCACCACTTGCTGAGTCTCTCCCCTCCTCCTCCCCCTTCCCCCATGGCCCCCTCACCCACCACTTGCTGAGTCTCTCCCCTCCTCCTCCTCCTTCCCCCATGGCCCCCTCGCCCACCACTTGCTGAGTCTCTCCCCTCCTCCTCCTCCTCCCCCCATGGCCCCCTCGCCCACCACTTGCTGAGTCTCTCCCCTCCTCCTCCTCCTTCCCCCATGGCCCCCTCGCCCACCACTTGCTGAGTCTCTCCCCTCCTCCTCCTCCTTCCCCCATGGACCCCTCGCCCACCACTTGCTCAGTCTCTCCCCTCCTCCTCCCCCTTCCCCCATGGCCCCCTCACCCACCACTTGCTGAGTCTCTCCCCTCCTCCTCCCCCTTCCCCCATGGCCCCCTCGCCCACCACTTGCTGAGTCTCTCCCCTCCTCCTCCCCCTTCCCCCATGGCCCCCTCGCCCACCACTTGCTGAGTCTCTCCCCTCCTCCTCCCCCTTCCCCCATGGCCCCCTCACCCACCACTTGCTGAGTCTCTCCCCTCCTCCACCCCCTTCCCCCATGGCCCCCTCGCCCACCACTTGCTGAGTCTCTCCCCTCCTCCTCCCCCTTCCCCCATGGCCCCCTCGCCCACCACTTGCTCAGTCTCTCCCCTCCTCCTCCCCCTTCCCCCATGGCCCCCTCACCCACCACTTGCTGAGTCTCTCCCCTCCTCCTCCCCCTTCCCCCATGGCCCCCTCGCCCACCACTTGCTGAGTCTCTCCCCTCCTCCTCCTCCTTCCCCCATGGCCCCCTCGCCCACCACTTGCTGAGTCTCTCCCCTCCTCCTCCCCCTTCCCCCATGGCCCCCTCACCCACCACTTGCTGAGTCTCTCCCCTCCTCCACCCCCTTCCCCCATGGCCCCCTCGCCCACCACTTGCTGAGTCTCTCCCCTCCTCCTCCGCCTTCCCCCATGGCCCCCTCGCCCACCACTTGCTCAGTCTCTCCCCTCCTCCTCCCCCTTCCCCCATGGCCCCCTCGCCCACCACTTGCTGAGTCTCTCCCCTCCTCCTCCCCCTTCCCCCATGGCCCCCTCGCCCACCACTTGCTGAGTCCCTGCTGTTCTCTACCCCTGCCCCTCTCTCCCTGAAGGCCCCCACTGCCTGCTGTTCATCGGTGAAAAACAGCACCACATTTAAAAGTGGGCCCTGGCCCCTGGAGTACCCCAGGGGTCAGTCCTGGGTCTGAATTTGTTCAACTTCTTTATTCATGACTTGGATGATGGGATGGATTGCACCCTCAGCAAGGTCGCAGACGACACTAAGCTCAGGGAAGTTAGATATGCTGGCGGGTAGGTGTCATAAATATAAAGGGAAGGGGGAGAGGGTCTGATGCGGTGCTATAAAATCCTCTTACCAGTAAAGGGTTAAGAAATGCAGGTAGCCAGGCTGACACCTGACCTGGCTGGCACCTGACCAATGGGGGGACAAGATACTTTCAAATCTTGGGAGGGGGAAAAAGCTTGGTGTGTGGCTTTGTCTGAGTCAGAGTGATCTTGGAAGACGGAAAGAACCTACAGAAAACCAGTCTCCTCACCAAACCTCACTTTTCTAAAGTAAGTGTAGTCAGCACTGCGCGTAGATTTCTGTTTATTTTGCTTGGTGATACATTCCCTGTGGGAGAGGGAAGGGTTATTCCTGTTTTTCTGTAACTTTAAGGTTTTGTCCAGAGGGGGGAATCTCTCTGAGTTTGGAAATTGAGTGCCCTGTAAAATAGTTACCATCCTGATTTTACAGAGATGATTTTACCTTCTTTGTTTTAATAAAATCCTTCTTTTAAGAAACTGACTGTTTTCTATGGTGTTAAAACCCAGGGGGTGGGTTTTTAGATCACGTCTTTACCCTAGAGTTTAGAGTGGGGAGGGAACCCTGACAGTAGGGATAGGGTCCAGAGTGACCTAGACAAATTGAAGGATTGGGTAAAAAGAAATCTGACGAGGTTCAACAAGGACCGACAGACTAAGCAGCAGTTCTGCAGAAAAGGAGCTGGGGTTTACAGTGGACGAGAAGCTGGATATGAGTCAGCAGTGTGCCCTTGTTGTCAAGAAGGCTAACGGCATATTGGGCTGCATTAGTAGGAGCATTGGCAGCAGATCGAGGGAAATGATTATTCCCCTCTATTCAGCACTGGTGAGGCCACATCTGGAGTATTGCGTTCAGTTTTGGGCCCCACACTACAGAAAGGATGTGGACAAATTGCAGAGAGTCCAGCGGAGGGCAACAAAAAATGATCAGGGGGCTGGGGCACATGACTTACAAGGAGAGGCTGAGAGAACTGGGGTTATTTAGTCTGCAGAAGAGAAGAGTGAGGGGGGATTTGATAGCCGCTTTCAACTACCAGAAGGGGGGTTCCAAAGAGGATGGATCTAGACTGTTCTCAGTGGTAGAAGATGACAGAACAAGGAGCAATGGTCTCAAGTTGCAGTGGGGGAGGTCTAGGTTAGATATTAGGAAACACTATTTCACTAGTAGGGTGGTGAAGCACTGGAAAGAGTTACATAGGGAGGTGGTGGAATCTCCTTCCTTAGAGGTTTTTAAGGCCCGGCTTGACAACGCCCTGGCTGGGATGATGTAGTTGGGGTTGGACTAGAACCTCCTGAGGTCTGTTCCAGCCCTAATCTTCTATGGTTCTATGTTCCAGCCCTCTTATCTGAATTGTTCCAGCATCAGCAGGAGTCCCCCCCACAGCTGGCCCAGGTATAGGAGACAGACATGAACCAAAGAGCAGCGGCATGCAAATGCCATAGGCGATTAAGTGGCACAACGTGCAAAGAAGGAGAGAAAGTGAGATAAGGACTCTAGAATAAGTCAAGTTGTGTCTCGATCCAACGTCTTTCTCATTTACATCTGAATATGACATGACATTTTCATTTTTAGAGCTTGAACCTGTTCTGTTTTTTCTCTCTGAAGCACCTGGCATTGGCCACCGTCCGAGTACAGGACACTGGGGCACATGGACCATCGGTCTGACCCAGGAGGACCATTCTTATAAAGCTCAATTTTTAGAGGTTAGTTTGTCAGAGGTTTTCCTTACGCCCCTGGAACAAAGATTGAACTAGGGGAAGTGCTGGCTAAAAGGATTTCTAGCCATTGTATGGAAACCTGGTGGACTTCTTGTATCAGCCAGGGTGAGAAATGGCTAATTCATTTCCAATCTATCTAATATTTTAGGCTTAGTTTGTGATTTTGTTTATTTGCTTGGTAATCTGCTTTGAGACGTTTGTTATCACTTATAATCGCTTAAAATCTCTCTTTTTTCTACTTAAACTTTGTCTTTCCTTTATCCAAAGCAGTGAGCCTTTGAGTGAAGTGTCTGGGGAAACTATCAGCTTGCTTCCCACAGACTTGTTGTATATTGTTCCCACATCGAGGGGAGGGTGAACTCCATTCATGAGCTTACATTGTACAGATCCTTGTGCAGTGCAAGAGAGTTTAATTTTGGGGTTATACTCCAGTGGGGGGTGTCAGTCTGGGGAGCTGGGAAATTGGTTGGTCTCTGCTGTTTGTACTTGGGTGGTTTGGGAAAGCTCTCGGGTAGCTCAGTTTGGTGTATGGCACCATCTGCTGTCATGTTGGGTGATAACAGGGCCTGGAGAGGATGAATCACCAGCAAAGCAGTGTGAAAAAGGGCCAGCCTTGCTTGGTGGTTAGAGGGGCGCAGCAGTTCCCACAGCTCCCAGACTGCACCCCAGATGTGACATCCCATCACACTCATACCATCCGGAGCCCAAATTAGCCCCCAAGGCACCTGTGATGCACGCATGGGGGAGGGACTGTAGCCTGAGCAAAACATCCAGATGTAACAGTTGTTGGTTTTCTTTACCATCGTGTTCTCACACCAGCAGGTAACACCTACCTAAAATACCACCTGTCAGGGTTCCCTCCCCACTCTAAACTCTAGGGTAAAGACGTGGGGACCCGCATTCAGAGCCCCTAAGCTTATTTTTACCAACTAAGGTTAAATCCCCCAAGGTACAAAATTCCCTGCACCCTGAGAAATGCTTCTCGCTGCCACCATCAAGTATCTAACAGGAATCCAGGAAAGGAATCACTTGAACTTCCCTCCCCCCCAAAATACCCCCTCAAGCCATACACCCCCTTTCCTGGGGAAGCTTGAGAACAATCTCCCAACCAATTGGTTACACAGTGATCTAAAAACCCACCCCGTGGGTTTTAACACCATAGAAAACAGTCAGCTTCTTAAAAGAAGGATTTTATTCAAAATAAAGAAGATAAAATCATCTCTGTAAAATCAGGATGGTAACTATTTCACAGGGCACTATATTTCCAAACTCAGAGAGATTTCCCCCTCTGGACAAAACCTTAAAGTTACAGAAAACCATGAATAACACCCCCCCCCCTTGCCCCTTCTAACACAGGGAATACACCAAGCCGAAATTAAACAGAAATCTATGCGCTATGCTATCTAAACTTACTTCAGAAAAGGGAGGTTTGATTTTCTGTAGGTTCCTTCTGTCTTCCAAGATCACTGTGACCCAGACAAAGAGACACTCACAAAGCCTTCCCCCCTCCTAAGATTTGAAAGTATCTTGTCCCCTTATTGGTCAGATGCCAGCCAGGTCAGGTGTCAGTCTGGCTACCTGCATTTCTTAACCCTTTACTGGAAAGCGGATTTTATAGTACTGCATCAGACCCTCCCTTCATATTTATGACACCACCATACTCAAATAGCCACAGAGCAACAGATCAGGGAAACTCCGTGGCTGTGCCCTCGTAAAATGTGGGATACCTTGTGAGATGAACTCCAGGACATTTTGGCCCTGGGAGAGGTGAAGGAATCACACAGTGAGTGGAGAAGTACCATTCTACTAATTCTGATGCAGGATAACACAACCCACGTCTGCACTGATTTCTGAAAGATCAACGCAGTATTGAAATTTTATGCTTACCCAATGCAGAGAGTAGAGGAACTATTAGAACAGTTGGGAGCTGCCAGATAAATATCCACTTTAGACCTCACCAAGGGACACTGGCAAATACCTTTGATGCCAGAATCCTATGAGAAGAAAGTCTATTCCACGCCCTTCGGCTTGCATCAATTCACCACCAAGTCATTTGGCCTCCACAGGGAGTCAGTGAATTTCAGAGGCTAATAGAATGGATATTACAACTGCATGGAAGCATGCAATGGTAAGCTGCTACCATCAGTTGAAAATGGTTTTTGGTCTCGTGGCCGCATTCCTATACAGAGTGCAGATGGCAGGACATTACACACAGAAAAGAAAGCCACCATCAATTACTAGGCTGAACAGTCTGCAAGACTCAGTTTGCTCTGACAATCTGAGCCCGTGTTGTCAGCAAATCATTTTTCCACTCCTGAGGGACGCTCTCAGGCTGAAGTTCTCCAGGGTCTATTTTCTGCTCATCCCGCTGCTCATGGAGCCCAGGGAATTGTCTGAGAGTCCTGCCAACCTGAGAGTCTGCAGAGACTGGGGAATCTTTAAAGTCACTGTCCAGCACGCCGAGTGTCAGACATGTACGTTTCATACGCTGATTCTCAGGGCTCTGCCTTCCAGTCACAGTAAGGAGATTTCCAGTCTTTACTGAGCAGGATTTCGGTGAGTTGTATGTTTCTGCATTAAAGTTAGTGCTAAGGGTTCATCATGTCAAGAGCCATCTGGGCAGGAATTCACCTATTTATTATTGTCAGAAACACCAAGGGATTTTCCTGGTAAAATTGGAACTACAATAGTCTAGACAAATATTTATTATGATCAGTTCCTTGTGTCTTACTGTGTCCTTCGATCTGTCACAGTAGCTTCCTTTTTTTGGGCTGTGTGGTTTTTCCTCTGTTTTGCCCATGTTTTCCAAATCATCAACTTTACTGCCCTGTTAGGAAGTACAGCCAAAGTCCCTGCAGTGGGTACCTGTGTTACCAGAGGGTTCACAAAAACAATGGGTCACACACTGGCCAGATTCTGCTCTCACGTTCTGCCTTCAGTGAGTCACTCCAGATTGACACTGGCTTCCCTGAGAGCAAAATCAGGTGTTTTGGAATCCCCGTCTTTCTTGTCTGGTCTCAGACCGCCACATAAATTAGGGGTTTCCTTCAGACTCTTTGAGCGCTGTACAGAATAGCACTCTCTGTAGCAGGACCCGAAGCTGTGGTTTTCCCAGGTTGGGCCAAAAGTTAAACTCTGAAGGTCAAGACTTGGCCCCATTGAGATCACCCTAAATCCATATGTAGGGACTTAAATAAATACCTGATTTACACTGACCATGAGCCTCCAGTCACTTCAACTGGAGTCGTCCCATGGCTGCTAAGGACAGGTGAGCTCGTTTGGACCAAAGAAGAACTGACAAGAGAGTTGCTGAAATCTCAAACTGACAGGCTTAAAGGTTCAAAACCATCAGGATAACATTTTTCTGGGAGAGAAAGGGGTCTGCTCTCTCTGTGCCCCTGCATCTCTGCTTCTGGAGAGGACAAAAAGCACCAAAAGGAAGTACAAATAAAAGCATGCTTCTGGGTTAGAGGAAACCAGGTAGTGCTGAAATTATACTGGGGGAGGTCCAGGAACTCACAATGGCTTGACGGTTGAAGTAAGCTCGCTGGGCCTCTTGGGTCTTTTCTAGGTACTTCCTCACTATTAGAGTGACCCATATCTGGTTCCAAGTATCAGAGGGGTAGCCGTGTTAGTCTGGATCTGTAGAAGCGACAAAGGGTCCTGTGGCACCTTGTAGACTAACAGAGGTATTGGAGCATAGGCTTTCGTGGGTGAATACCCACTTCATCAGATGCAAGCAGTGGAAATGTCCAGGGGCAGATATAAATGTGCAGAGAAGACTCAGGCTAGAGATATTGAGGTTAGCTCAATCAGGGAGGGTGAGGCCCTCTTCTAGCAGCTGAGGTGTGAATACCAAGGGAGGAGAAACTGCTTTTGTAGTTGGCTAGCCATTCATAGTCTTTGTTTAATCCTGAGCTGATAGTGTCAAATTTGCAAATGAACTGAAGCTCTACAGTTTCTCTTTGGAGTCTGCTCCTGAAGTTTTTTTGCTGCAGGATGGCTACCTTTAAATCTGCTATTGTGTGACCAGGGAGATTGAAGTGTTCTCCTACAGCAGTGGTTCCCAAAGTGGGGTTCGCGAACCCCTGGGGGTTCGCAGAACGTTTCAGGGGGTTCACGAGAAAGATTTCATTAATGGCGGCCAGAGGACTCTGGTGGGACGCAGTTGCAGGGCAGACAGCCCGAGCCCCAGGGAGAGTGGGGCCGGGCAGTTTGAGCCGGCAGCCCGAGCCCCTCCCCTGTGAGCGGGGAAGTCGGCAGCCCGAGCCCCAGGGAGAGCGGGGCTGGGCAGTTTGAGCCGGCAGCCCGAGCCCTCCCCTGTCAGCGGGGGAACTGGCAGCCAGAGTCTCGGAGAGAGCGGGCAATTTGAGCCGGCAGCCCGAGCCCCTCCCCTGTCGGCGGGGAAGCCGGCAGCCTGATCCCTAGGGAGAGCGGGGCCGGGCAGTTTGAGCTGGCAGCCCGAGCCCTCCCCTGTCAGCGGGGAAGTCAGCAGCCCGAGCCCCAGGGACAGCGGGGCCGGGCAGTTTGAGCCGGCAGCCCGAGCCCTCCCCTGTCAGCGGGGGAGCCGGCAGCCAGAGTCTCGGAGAGAGCGGGCACTTTGAGGCTGCAGCCCGAGCCCTCCCGTCAGCCAGGGAGCTGGCAGCCTGAGCCTCAGGGAGAGTGGGGCTGGGCAGTTTGAGCCGGCAGCCCGAGCCCCTCCCCTGTCAGCGGGGTAGCCAGCAGCCCCGAGCCCCAGCACTCCATGCGGGGTGCAGGTGGCAGCTCGGACCCCTGTCCTTGTCAGACAGGGGAAGTTTGCATCCAGGGCAGTCAGCAGGGGGCCACGCTGAACATGGGGGGTGGTCCAAGCTAATTTGTCCCTCGCAGGGCACTTTCCTCTGCTGAAGAAAAGCTGTTTGCGAGCCAAACCAGCCGGAAGCACGTTGTAGCCAGTGTAGGAGTGTTAAGGTGTCTCAGTAATTGTCCTTCTCTCTGGAGTGCTGATTTGCTTCAGTGAGTGAATCTTCTCATTTTCTAGTTTGTTGGTTGTTAGCAGTCTCTCTCTCTGTTATTTTTATTAGAACTTTTGTACACAACTTCAATGGATAAGTGGCTGAAAAAGGAAAGTGTAAAGACGCTAGAATCAGCTAGTGTTTCCTCAAGTCCACACTGTGGAAAATCTAAGTCTTAATGATCATGATGGTCCTGGAAAGTCACTTACAAAGAAAAGAAAATATGACGATGATTATATAAAATATGGCTTTACATACATTGGTGATCAAGAACATGCAAAACCACTGCGTGTGATTTGTGGTGATGTTCTAGCAAACAGCAGCCTCAAACCTTCTCTACTTCGGCGCCATTTAGAAACTAGGCATGCTGCACAACTCGACAAGCCTGTTGATTTTTTCAAGCGAAAATTAGCTGAGAAGAAAAGTGACATTACCAGTTTTATATCCAAAGCATGTACTGATAATGAAAATGCACTTAAAGCGTCATACTGCGTGAGCTACCGAGTAGCAAAAGCATCAGAAGCCCATACCATAGCAGAGAGCTTGATTGGTCCATGTATAAAAGACGTAGTTCACTGCATGCTCGGAGAAAAGGCTGCAAAAAGGATTGACATGGTATCTTTGTCCAATAATACGTTGTCACGAAGAATAAATGACATGTCTAATAATGTAGAGACCACAATTGTACATAGAGTGAAAAATAGTCCATATTATGCTATACAGTTGAATGAATCAACTGATGTAGCTAATCTAGCTATTTTGCTACTGTTTGTACGTTATGTGAATGAAGGTATGGTTGAAGAAGACTTGTTGTTTTGATGACCATTGGAAGAACGTACAACTGGAGAAGATATCTTCAATCTGACTAATGCATATTTTCAAGAAAAGGAAATAGATTGGTCTCGTTGCCTAGGCATTTGCACTGATGGGGCCACATCAATGACGGGGAAGTATACTGGATTTGTAGCTCGAACAAAAAAGGTTGCATCAAAAGTCTCTTGGACTCATTGCAGCATCCATAGACAAGCCCTTGCAACAAAACACATGCCAGAGGAACTGAAGGAAGTGCTGGACAATGCAGTGAAAATGGTGAATTTAATAAAATCACGGCCAACAAATTCCAGAATATTTCACGTACTTTGTGAAGAAATGGGTAGTATACGCGACTGTCTGTTGACCCATACTGAAGTTAGATGGCTCTCACGGGGTAAAATCCTTGTGCGCTTGTTTGAGCTTAGAATTGAAATCCTAGTTTTTTTCAACAGCCACCCTTTCCACCTTGCCAGCTGTATGGAAAATCATGTCTGGCTCCAGCGCCTAGCTTATTTAGCAGATATTTTCCAAAGAGATAAATTTAGGTCATTAATTCTTCATGGCCTCAATATAACAGTTTTCAATGTGCAAGAGCGAGTTGAATCCCTGATAAAGAAGTTGCAGTTCTGGGAAAGTTGTTTGGAAAACAATCAAACTGAGTGTTTCAGTAATCTTCATGACTTCCTGGCAGAACATAAACTTCAGTTGGATCAGTGCACTAAAACCAATATAATTGCACACCTAAAAGGACTTTTTCAGGGAATACTTTCCAGCTATGTCAGGCGATAATGACTGGATTCGCAACCCTTTTGATGATACCACTTTCTCAACACAGATATTAAACACCAAGGAAAAAGAGAAATTGATTGAGATCTCCTGTGATTACGAACTGAAAAGGAGTTTCAGAAATCTATAATTGATCAACTTTTGGCTGAGTTTAAGAAATGAGTACCCCTTTCTGGCAGAAAAAGCTGCTGCAGTTTTGTTACCATTTTCAACAACATACTTATGCGAGAAAGCATTTTCCTCGTATGCACATCTGAAAACTAAATACAGAAACAGACTTGATGCCGAACCAGACCTGAGACTTTATCTTTCTCCAGTGGTTCCAGACTTCCAAGAGCTATGCAGAGCAAAGCAAGCGCATCCATCACACTGAGGAAATTTAAATTTAAATCCCTGGAAATATTCATTTTTGGGAGGGCGTTCACGAGATGTCACAAGTTAGTGAAAGGGGTTCGCGGGCTGTTAAAGTTTGGGAACCACTGTCCTACAGGCTTTTGTATATTGCCATTCCTTATATCTGATTTGTGTCCATTTATCCTTTTGCGTAAGGACTGTCCAGTTTGGCTGATGTACATAGCAGAGGGGCATTGCTGGCACATTATGGTGTATATGACATTGGTGGATGTGCAGGTGAATGAACCGGTGATGGTGTGGCTGATCTGGTATGGGGCTGTGATGGTGTCCCTGGTGTAGATATGTGGGCAAAGTTGGCATCGAGGTTTGTTGCATGGATTGGTTCCTGAGTTAGAGTTATTATGGTGCGGTGTGTAGTTGCTGGTGAGAATATGCTTCAGGTTGGTGGGCTGTCTGTGAGTGAGGACTGGCCTGCCTCCCAAGGCCTGTGAAAGTGAGGGGTCATTGTCCAGGATGGGTTGTAGATCACCGATGATCCGCTGGAGAGGTTTTAGCTGAGGACTGTAAGTGATGGCCAGTGGAGTTGTTGGTTTCTTTCTTCGGCTTGTCTTGCAGCAAGAGGCTTCTGGGTACACGTCTGGCCCTGTTGATCTGTTTCCTTATTTCCTCATGCGGGTATCATAGTTTTGAGAATGCTTGGTGAAGATCTTGTAGGTGTTGATCTCTGTCTGAGGGGTTGGAGCAAATACGGTTGTACCTCAGCGCTTGGCTGTAGACAATGGATCGTGTGGTGTGTCCAGGATGGAAGCTGGAGGCATGTAGGTAGGCATAGCAGTCGGTGGGTTTTCGGTATAGGGTGGTGTTAATGTGACCATCGTTTACCTGCACCGTGGTGTCTAGGAAGTGGACTTCCTGTGTAGACTGGTCCAGGCTGAGGTTGATGGTGGGGTGGAAGCTGTTGAAATCGTGGTGGAATTTTTCCAGAGTTTCTTTCCCATGGGTCCAGATTGTGAAAGTCATAAGCTATGGTGAACCCCCTTAACAGCCAGCAGCTACGGCAACCAGAGGCCACTAGGTGGAAGTAGATGCCTCGCCTACGCAAGACCTTGCATTTTTACAGTTGTCCTTCGCCTACACAAGAATAGTGTTTCTCAGTTGAAATAGTTATTTCTATACCAGTTTTTACTGACCAGATAGCAGACATTCGAGGTCTAGCATGCACCAATCAAATGTTAACACACCAGGGCTTTGTCTAAGTTTGTATAAAAGACCTGTAGTTACTGTGTTAATTGAAGTCCTGTCACTTGGCACAGACTTCCCTTATTCTGCAGAATAAAGTAACTTTCTTTCCTTATCCCTGTCTGGCTGTTATTGGCTCTCAGCTAGGCAGACCCGATATTTCGGTAACAAGATGATGAAGATGTCATCAATGTAGCGTAGATAGAGAAGGGGCGTGAGTGGACGAGAGCTGAGGAAGCGTTGTTCCAGGTCAGCCATAAAAATGTTGGCATATTGTGGGGCCATGCGGGTGCCCATAGCGGTGCCACTGGTCTGGAGGTATATTTTGTCACCAAATTTGAAATAATTGTGCGTGAGGATAAAATCACAGAGTTCAGCAACCAGTTGTGCTGTGGCATCATCAGGGATTCTGTTCCTGACAGCTTGTATTCCAACTGTGTGTGGGATGTTAGTGTAAAGAGCCTCTACATCCATGGTGGCTAGGATGGTGTGTTCTGGAAGATTACCAATGCATTGTAGTTTTCTCAGGAAATCAGTGGTGTCACGGAGATAGCTGGGAGTGCTGGTGGCGTAGGGTCTGAGTAGAGAGTCCACATATCCGGACAGTTCTTCAGTGAGAGTGCCAATGCCCGAGATGATGGGGCATCCAGGATTTCCAGGTTTGTGGCTCTTGGGTAGTAGGTAGAATAACCCCGGTCGGGGCTCTAAGGGTATGTTGATTTGTTCCTGTGTTAGTGTAGGGAATGTCCTGAGTAGATGGTAGAACCATATCTGGTTCCTCATTTGTAGCACATGCTCTATTATGTTCTTCCTCTCACTGGGTTCCTCCTCCCAAATTTCCTTGGCCATGTCTAAGATGCCTCAGGGGTGGCGTCCATACAAAAGCTCAAAGGGGGAGAATCCAGTGGAAGCTTGGGGATCCTCACAGATGGCAAACCTGAGGAACAGTAGCAGGTTGTCCCAATCTTTCCCATCCTCGCTTACCATCTTTTTTATCATGGCCTTGAGGGTCCAGTTAAACCTTTCCACCAGACCATTGGTTGGTGGGTGGTAAACCAAGGTCCGCAGGGTCTGGACATGGAGCAGGGAACACCAGTCCTTCATTAGCTTGGTCAAGAATGGTGTTCCTTGTTCCTTGAGGATTTCTTTTGGTAGCTCTGCCCCGGCGAAGATTTCCACGAGTTCTCTGGCAATGCTCTTGGAGGCTGTGTTTCATAGGGGGACAGCTTCTGCATACCGGGTTGCATAGTCTAAGATGACAAGCACGTACTGGTGGCCTTGGGTCATCTTCTCTAGTGGCCAAACTAGATCCATGGCGATCTGGTACGAAAAGGGTTCTTAGATGTGGACGAGGGCTGGGCAATTGACATTTCAGGCAAGAGGTGCAGTACCACTCGACGTCTTCATAAACCCCCCGGCCAGAAGAACCTGCACAAGATTCGCATCTGGGTTTTCTCCGCCCCCAGGTGTCCTCCAAAAAGGTGACTGTGGGCAAGGTTTAATATTGCCTTCTGGTGTTTCCAGGGTACTAGGAGCTGGTGTACCTCTTGCTCCTGCACAAGCACAACCCGGTACAGGAGGTCCTTCTTGATTATGAAGTATGGCCCAGGCCATCAAGTTTTTCCTGCTATGGGTATCCCATCTATCTCGGCCACCTCCTTCCTGGCACTCTCGTACCTGGAGTCTTCCACCTGGTCCCATCCAAAAGTCGGCCTCCCGGGACTTATCAGCTGGAACTCTGAGGGATCTTCTTCTACCCTCTCGGCCGGCTCTGTGGGGTCGCAACCAGTTTCTCAACCTTCCTGCGTCTCGGGTTCCTTCCTTTTAGTAGCCCGTGTCTGCCCACCTACACAGACGGCCCTTTGTCCTTGTAGCAGGATTCGGGTTCCCAAGGCTTTGGCAGCCCTTCTTTCCCTTTTGGTCTTCCGGCCTCTCCCGGGGGCGGGGAATAGTTCCTGGAATACTTCTGTGAACATCGAGGGAGAAAGTTCTGCTGTGGAGGCCTCCCTCAGTTTGGGGAGCTCCTCTTCCTCCCACCCCTCCAGTGGGAGCAAGTTTCCAAACCCGGGAAAATCTCTTCCGATGAGCACAGGATAGGGGAGGTGTGGGACCACCCCTATTTTTACTCTAGTGACATTTCCCTGAACCTCCAGCTTTACTGGTATGTTGAGGTAGTAGCTACCAATCCCATGGACCAAAATCCTGTGTGTTTAGTCTGCATTAACTGGCTGCGCTTTACTGATTTATCTGAGATCAGGGTGATAGCACTCCCGGAATCTACGAGCACCATGGTTTCTACACCATCCACTTTTACTGACCTTGTATATTTGTGTGGGATGACTGCGACCCCCACAAGGTTGAGGAGGGAGCATGGACTGCTCCAGTACCCAAGATTACAGTGCATGGGCTCTCCGAGTTTGGGGCACTGGGCCGCTATGTGACACAGCTCCCCACACCCGTAACACCTATAGTTTCTTCTCCTGTCCCATGGGTTAGGAGGTTTAAGCCTTGGGGTTCCCCCACCCAAGCCAATCTCGTCCTCCTGGATTCCCATCCGGTCTTTGGCCTCCCTCTTCTTCCACCTAGGGGTCCCTGGGGTGTCTGGTCACTTGAACCCCCGGGATTGGGGTTGGTCACCTGCCTCGTACGGGACCTTCCCTAGGTAGATGGATCAATTCCCTGGCTGTCAATCGTCTCTCTACCAGCACAATTGTTTCATCATAGGTGGACGGGTCGTGCTGACCTACCCATGCACAAAGGTCTGGCGGTAGTCTCTGCATGAATTGGTCTGTGACCAACGTCTCCAAAATTTCCTCCGAGCTGCATGCCTCAGGCAGTAACCACTTCTGAGCAAGGTGCATCAAATCGTACAGCTGAGACCTCGGTGGTTTGCTCTCCTGATACTTCCAACCATGGAACTTCTGGGCCTGATCTCTGTCCTCAGCCAGGGGTAGTTATCCGCATCCTTGGCAGGCAGATCAAAGTAGGACTTCTGGGCATCTCTGCACAGCAAAGGGGCGAGAATGCTGGCCCACTGGTCCTGTGGCCATGCCTCAGACTGAGCAGTTCTTTCAAAAGACAGGAGATACACCTCTATGTCATCCCTGGCCTGCGGCCCTTAGGGTTTATGTCCCTCCAGGCCCTTGGGTTCGGTTGGAGAGGGTCTTTAGTTGGTCCACTACCACTCGGAGGACAGCTCGATCTTAGGCTGCTTGGTTCACGGACAACTGGTTGGTTTCTTGTTGTAATCGGGTAGATTCCTGCATTGCCAACCCCTGTATCTGGGTGGCCTCCATTTGGGCTGCCCTGGCTTGTACCAGAGCTTTCACCAATTCCTCCATTGTGGTGAGGGCACACTGACCCTCCCCCCTCCGAAACCAACTCCTCGGTGCGCCTCCCCCGCCACGCTGCGACCAAGATCCCACTCCTAACACCAGTTATAGCAGAGTGCTGGCTTTCCCTCGGGGGGTCCTGTGCTTTTAGGCGGTTAAGGTTTGCCTCAGAGGTTTGCTGTGACCCTCAGTGTAGCCTCTCTCCCCTCCTAGAGGCAAGGGTTACAGTTTACTGAGCCACCTTCATCATCGGCCAGTCAATAGGTTCAGTGCAAGAACCTTCTTTACTCCCTGCTTTCCTTCTCAGGGAGTGTTTGTGTAGAAATGGGGGGTGGGTTGGGAAGGAACCCGGGCCCGGCCTCTTCTCCAGGTTCCAGCCCAGGGACCCTAACTGGCAGCGGCAACAGGTAGTTTCCCTATACTACCGGAGGTATAGGCCTTCCCTGGGCTACTTCCCCAAACGGCCCCTCCTAGAACCCCCTTGGTACCTGACCACGCTTGTTCTCCCAGCTCTTTTACTGCGCACCTTCTTTCTCCCAGTCTTCCCACAACATACCTACTTACTCCCAGTTCCTACCAGCCAGCCTCTCTGAAGGGGCTTCCTTTTAAATTACTCCCAGCCGGTTCTAAACGGGCTTCAGGTGATCTGATTAGCATGTTTCCCTTGATTGCTTCTAACCAGTTCTTAATTGGTTCAAGGTGTCTTACAGAGTCTGCCTGACTTAATTGTTTCTGGCATCTTCCTGACTGCTCTGGCCCCTCCACTAGTCACTCAGGAAACAGAAAACTATTCATCCGGTGTGTTTTCCTTCTACCAGACTCCTGTATCCAACCGGTCTGGGTCTGTCACAGTACATACAGATTGTTAGTAAGTCACCACTTAACCATCTTTGTTAAACTAAACAGATTGAGATCTTTGAGTCTACCACTATAAGGACATTTTCTAATCTTTTACTAATTCTTGTGATTTTTCTCTGAACCCTCTTCAGTGTATTAACATCCTTCTTTAATCGTGGACACCAGAACTGGACAGGATTCCATCAGCTGTCTCACCAGTGACAAATACAGAGGTAAAATAACTTCTCTACCTTTCATAGAATCATAGAAGATTAGGGTTGGAAGAGACCTCAGGTCAAACAGTCCAATCCCTGCTCAAAGCAGGACCAACATCAACTAAATCATCCCAGCCAGGGCTTTGTCAAGCCAGGCCTAAAAAACCTCTAAGGATGGAGATTCCACCACATCCGTAGGTAACCCATTCCAGTGCTTCACCACCCTCCTAGTGAAATAGTGTTTCCTAATATCTAACCCAGACCTCCCCCACTGCAACTTGAGACCATTGATCCTTGTTCTGTCATCTGCCACCACTGAGAACAGCTGAGCTCCATTCTCTTTGGAACCCCCCTTCAGATAGTTGAAAGCAGCTATCAAATCCCCCCTTATTCTTCTCTTCTGCAGACTAAACAACCCCAGTTCCCTCAGCCTCTCCTCATAAGTCATGTGCCCCAGCTCCCTGATCATTTTTGTTGCCCTCCTCTGGACTCTCTCCAATTTCTCAACATTCCTTCTGTAGTGTGGGGCCCAAAACTGGACACAACACTCCAGGTGTGGCCTCACCAGTGCTGAACAGAGGGGAATAATCACTTCCCTCGATCTGCTCGATCTGCTGGCAATGCTCCTACTAATACAGCCCAATATGCCGTTAGCCTTCTTGACAACAAGGGCACAAGGCTGACTCATATCTAGCTTCTCATCCACTGTAATCCCCAGGTCCTTTTCTGCAGAACTGCTGCTTAGTCAGTCAGTCCCCAGCCTGTAGCAGTGCATGGGATTCTTCCATCCTAAGTGCAGACTCCGCACTTGTCCTTGTTGAACCTCATTAGATTTCTTTTGACCCAATCCTCCAATTTGTCTAGGTCACTCTGGATCCTATCCCTACGCTCCAGCATATCTACCTCTCCCCCCCCGCCCCCCGCATCTTAGTGTCATCTGCAAACTTGCTGAGGGTGAAATCCATCCCATCAGATCATTAATAAAGATGTTGAACTACACTGGCCAGGACCGACCCCTGGGGCACTCTGCTTGATACCAGCTGCCAATTAGACATCAAGCCATTGATCACCAACCACTGAGCCTGACAATCGAGCCAGCTTTCTATCCACCTTATAGGTGGATTTTTCTCCTTGATATTCCCTCTCTTATTATCGAAGGATCACATTGGGTCTTTTGGCCCCATGGACACACTGGGAGCTCATGTTTAGCTAATTATTCCTTCACGCCCCAAAATCTTTTTCAGAGGCATTGCACTTCCCACAAGAGTCCCCCATCGTGTAAGCATCACCTACATTCTTTGTTCCTTGATGTAGATATCTACATAGCCATATTAGAACACGTATTGTTTGCTTTGACCCAATTAACCAACAAATCCAGATTGCTCTGAATCAGTAACCTGTCCTCTTCATTATTTACAATTCCCTAATTTTGTGTCATCTGCAAACTTCATCAATTCAGGCATGAGAAAGGGGAGCAGCTGAGTTGCTGACACATCTCTGCTTACACTTGTCAATTAACACCTGTAACTTATGCCTCAGACAAAGCTGGGTGCCTGCAAGTAAGTGTCTCACCAAAAGAAACAAGGGAAGTAACAGAGGTGCAGGCAGGTAGCTCTAAATATCAAGACTCTTGTGTTCTTCGTGCCCATTCTGTTGAACAGAAAGTCATAGCCCAGCAGGATAATGTCTGTTTCCAAGGGGGAATTTTGCCTCCTTTCTAACATAGGAATTCCATCGTGGATCAGACTGATGGTCCATCTAGTACGGTGTCCTCTCTCTGACAGTGACAGCCCCAGGTGCTGCAAAAGAAGGTGTAAGCAACCCAGCAATAGGTGGATGGGGGGATGATCTAACCATCATGAGGGTATCACCCTTATGCCTAACAACTAGACGCTGGCTTGTTCCCTAAAATAAGTGGATGTATAGGCTTTCCAAAATATTTATTTAGCTGTAACTATTGTGACTGGGTAGTCTTACGATCCATGTAAATCTCCAAAGCTTTGCAGATTCTTGCTTAGCTCACGGCCTCAACTACCTCCTGTGGCAACGAGTTCCGCAGTCTAATTAGGCGTTGAGTGAAGAAAGCATTCTTTTTTATCAGTTTTGAATTTGCCACGTTTCCGTTTATTTTAATTTCACCTTGATCTTCCTTTAAGAGACAGGGAGAACACATTCTCCATCTACTCTCTCTCCGTCATATTTTATAGATTTTTCTCATATCACCTCTTATTCATCTCCTTTGTAAGGTAACAATCCCAGTCTTTTCAACCTGTCTCTTTGTGAAAGTTTCCCCAGGCCCTTGATCATTCTCATTGCCCTTGCCTGAACCCCTCTAGTTCTGCAATATCCTGTGTGAGAAGGGTGCCCAGTACTACACAAAGGAGTCTAGAAGAGGGTGAAACATTGACTGATTGATCTCATGGCATCGTATTTACTCTATAACTCCTCATCCCACTCCTCCTGGATCCCAACATTTTGATTAGTTTCTGTCCATGCTTGCACTGTGAGCGATGTTTCACAGAGCTGTGTACTGTGATGTCCAGATCCTTCTCCTGAGGTCATACAGTTAAATTAGAACCTTGTACGACATTTGAGGAGTTCAAGCTTTTCCCTCCAATGGGCATACACGTTGCAGTTATTGATACTGAAGTTCACTGCCATCATGCTGCCCATTCCTGTGGCTTGGTTAGCTCCCTCTGAGGACTTCTCTGGACTTGACTATGACCTAAATAATCTGGTGCCATCTGTAAATGTTGCCACCTCACTGCTCACCCCCTTTTCTAGATTGTTAATAACTATGACATATTTACTGTACTACTTGCTACAATATGTGTAATCCCCATTGCTGTGCTTCTCTCCCTTCGCAGACACCTCGAACATTTCTGAGCCCGATCAACGCATCGACCACCTCATGGCATCTTTCAACCTCACTGCCTCTGACCCTTCAACCTTCATCCTAATGGGCATCCCTGGCCTGGAAGCTTCCCATGTCCTGATTTCAATCCCTTTGTCTATGGTTTATATTATTGGCCTTTTGGGAAATTTCATGGTTCTGTTTGTCGTAGGGAAAGAGCAGACCCTGCACAAGCCAATGTACCTGCTGCTCTGCATGCTGGCGCTCACAGAAATCAGCATGTCTACCTCCGTCATGCTGAAGTCACTGTGTATATTTTGGTTCAATTTGAAAGGCATTACCGTGGGTGGATGCCTTACCCAGATGTTCTTCCTTCATGCAAGTATTATGATGCACTCAGCCGTCCTTGTGACAATGGCCTTTGATCGCTACGTCGCCATCTGTGACCCTCTGAGATACACCACCATCCTCACCAACGCACAAATTGCTAAGCTAGGGCTAGTGGGTTTGATAAGAGCTGTTCTCCTCATGCTGCCCGTGCCCCTGGTCCTCAGCAGGCAGCCATTCTGTGCCAACCGCATTATCCCCCACACGTACTGCGACCACATGGCTGTGGCAAAAATGTCCTGTGGGGACATTACAGTCAACAGGATGTACGGTTTGGTAATAGCAATTTCAATAACCATGTTAGACCTGACACTCATTGCCCTGTCCTATGGTCTGATCATCAGGGCCGTCTTCAGAATCTCTTCCAAGGAAGCCCACCAGAAAGCCCTCAACACCTGCACAGCCCACATCTGTGTGATGATGACGTATTATCCTCTCTTCCTCTTCTCCAATGTGACACATCGGTTTAGTCAGGGCATCGCTCCCCATGTTCACATAATCTTGGCAAATCTCTTCTTGCTCATCCCCTCCATGATCAACCCTATCATTTATGGGGTCAAAACTAAAGAGCTTCGAGAGAAAATGGTCAAATACATCTGCAGAATGTGATCTCCTGACTTTCAACCTGCATGACAAGAAGGGGAAAGGATATCTCCTCATTAATGAAGGGTGCTGTGTCCCAGTTTGGCTGAACTCAGCATTGCAGATGTTCACAGTCTGAAAACTTCCACACATCTAACATCTTATCACTCCATCACCAAGAACTACTCTCTCCATTGCTGACTTCCCTCTCTCTGACCATCACGTGATCATTTTCAGTGCCACCCATCAGCCCTCATCTCCACACACCCTGTTACGCAGCCTATGACTTCCAGACCACCAAAAGAAACTGCAGCTTTTTGAAGCAAGATGGCTTGCTATTAGACCCTGTATGAACAGGGTTCTTGATCAGTTTGAATTTAAGCTAAGCTTTCTGATGGCCAAAGACAAAGAAAGCAACTACAATCCTGAACTTCTTTATCATATGTACAGTGATCCAGTGAGCTCCATTCACTTGACTTTTCTATGTCCAATCCTTCAGGAAGCCTGGAGGATAAGCCAAATATTTCAGTTGGAAAGTGCTAATAGAGGAAAGTGTCATTAGAGGAGGTTTTGGAATTAATTGATAACTTAATAGTAACAAGTCACCGGGACCAGATGGCATTCACCCAAAAGTTCTGAAAGAACTCAAAAGTGAAATTGTGGAACTATTAACTATGGTTTGTAACCTGTCCTTTAAATCAGCTTCTGTACCCAGTGACTGGAAGATACTAATGTAACACCAAAATTTAAAAAGGGCTCTAGAAGTGATCCTGGCAATTACAGAACGATAAGTCTAACGTCAGTGCCGGGCAAATTAGTTGAAACAATAGTAAAGAATAGAATTGTCAGACACATGGAAGAACAAACATTGTTGGACAAAAGTCAACATGATTTCTGTAAAGGGAAATCATGTCTTACTAATCTATTAGAGTTCTTTGAAGGGGTCAACAAACATGTGGACAAGGGGGATCCAGTGAACATAGTGTACTTAATTTACTTAAGAGCCTTTGGTGAGGGACCTTGTCAAAGGCTTTCTGGAAACACTGCTCTACAGCCAAAATGCTTCTGAAATAAATGTAGTCAAACTTTACTAATTCTGGGTCACTGAGAACAAAAATGATGCTTAAAATTGTTGATTGGCTCTAGTTTTCAAGACATGCTATTGGGTCAGTATATACGACCCTTGACTTGGGAATGGCGGAGGATAAGTGAGTTATAAAGGGAAGGGATCTCAATTTAAACCAGAAATGACTAAAATACATCTTTGACTGGATCTATGAATAAATCTATGACTGGGTTTGGACAGTACATGCTTTTTAGGCAAAACAATGAATGATGCAATCTGAAGCTGGTATTGCGTCATACATGATATGAATTGCATCATGTTATTCCTAGAAGTCATGGATGATGCAATCATAACGAAGCTTACATCACTCTGCTGAACAAATTGCCCTATATCAGCTCTAGAAATCATACAGTGTCGTGCTCTCTTATTTGTCAGTGTTTGATTTTGCAAAGGGACACATTTCTGTTTAGCCAAAGTGAGCAGAGATGCCTCGTACTTGTGTGAACAGTGCAGATAACTTCTGCTATGTTTGTGGTGAAGTGACTTTTGCGTCACAAAAGCGCAGTATAACCACTATGGTTAAGAAAGCCTATCACCTTTATTTTGGCTGCAAAATTGGAGATCAGGACAAGAGGTGGGCCCCACACGTATGCTGCAACACTTGTGCAACAAATCTTCGCCAGTGGTTGAACAGGAAAAGGAAATCTATGCCTTTTGCAGTGCCAATGATTTGGAGAGAGCCAACAGATCATACCAGCAATTGTTACTTCTGCATGGTGCCTCCAGTTGGGAAAGGTGTGTCAAAGAAGAAAAAGTGGACTGTGCATTATCCAAACATTCCATCAGCTATACGCCCAATACCCCATGGAGAAGGACTGCCGGTTCCTGATGCACCAGAATCATTCTCACTTGAGTCAGACGAGGAAGAGGAAGAGGATGAAACTTCTGGTCCTGAACCATCAATGTCACAGGACCCACATTTTCTCCCATCCTCCTCTGAACCACAATTCATAACACAAGGTGAACTGAATGATCTTGTCAGGGATTTGGAACTACCCAAGAGTAAGGCAGAGCTTTTGGGCTCCAGCCTACAGCAGTGGAATCTCCTGGCAGGTGATGTTAGGGTTTCCATGTTCCATGACTGTCAAAAGGATCTTGTCCCATTCTTCTTCATGGAAGGTGATCTTGTAGCCTGCAACAACATCGATGGTGTGATGGCAGCCCTCAACATCGTTCACGATCCAGATGAGTGGAGACTGTTCATTGATTCATCCAAGACGAGTCTTAAAGCTGTTTTACCACATAATGGCAATGTTTTGCCATCAATTCCAGTTGGTCATGCAGTCCATATGAAGGAAACCTATGACAACATGAAACAACTTTTGAGGTGCATAAACTATGACCAACATCAGTGGCAGCTCTGTGGCGATTTGAAGGTTGTTGCTCTCTTGCTTGGTCTGCAGACTGGATACACAAAGTGCTGCTGTTTTCTCTGCGAATGTGATAGTCGTGCAAGAGATTCCCACTCCATCCAGAAAGATTGGCCACTCTGACAGTCATTGGAGCCTGGGAGGAAAAGTGTTCAGCATCCATCACTTGTTGACTCAAGGAAGATTTTGTTACCACCCTTACACATCAAGCTGGGTCTGATGAAGAACTTTGTCAAGGCCATTGACAAAACACAAGCAGCTTTCAAGTATCTCAGTGGAAAATTTCCAAGGTTAAGTGAAGCTAAGATAAAGGAAGGTGTCTTTGTTGGTCCTGAGATTCGTGAACTTCTTCGAGATGATGCATTTGACCATGCACTGCGTGGCAAGGAAAAAGAAGGAATGGAAAGCCTTCCAGTTAGTGGCAATCAATTTTCTCGGAAACAACAAGGCAGACAACTACAGGTTGCTGATGGAAAACCTCCTCAAGGCATACAAAAGCCTTGGTTGAAACATGTCACTAAAGATACATTTTTTGCACTCTCATCTAGATTTTTTTCCACCGAACTGCAGTGAGCAGTGAGCGATGAGCACGGCGAGCGATTTCACCAGGACATTGCAACAATGGAGAAACACTATCAGGGCAAATGGAGCCCATCAATGCTTGCAGATTATTGCTGGACAGTGACAAGAGATGCTCCATTTAATGAATACAAGAGACAAGCCAAGAAGCGCCGAGTAGACACTGAATAGGACTAATCTATGTACATAATAGTTTGCCTTTTGTTTCATAATAAATTTTATTTATATAACCCCTTTGCTGATTTTTAAAGTGTTACATAAACAGGACAGGTGAAATAGTATCATGTAAAGCAACCATAAACACATGAAAAGACCTAGGTTTACAATTTACGATTAAAACTCTACTATCTACACAATATACATAGACATAAAATGTAAAAACTTAAATATCTTAGAAACAGTAGCCAATCAGTTATTTTAATTGTCATATTTGAATTCAGCACATCAAAATACATACTAAATAGCACATTTTATCTATGAAGCAGACGACTTCTCAAAAATTGTAGACCAGTGAAATCTAAATTGTCATGGGATAAGAGGGAAGATCCCTTCATGGACTGAGAACTGGTTAAAAGACAGGGAACAAAGGGGAAGGATAAATGGTAAATTTTCAGAATGGAGAGGGGTAACTAGTGGTGTTCCCCAAGGGTCAGTCCTAGGACCAATCCTATTCAACTTATTCATAAATGATCTGGAGAAAGGGTAAACAGTGAGGTGGCAAAGTTTGCAGACGATACTAAACTGCTCAAGATAGTTAAGACCAAAGCAGACTGTGAAGAACTTCAAAAAGATCTCACAAAACTATGTGATTGGGCAACAAAATGGCAAATTAAATTTAATGTGGATAAATGTAAAGTAATGCACATTGGAAAAAATAACCCCAACTATACATACAATATGATGGGGGCTAATTTAGCTACAGTGGTGGATAGTTCCCTGAAAACATCCACGCAGTGTGCAGCGGCAGTCAAAAAAGCAAACAGGATGTTAGGAATCATTAAAAAAGGGATAGAGAGTAAGACAGAGAATATCTTACTGCCCTTATATAAATCAATGGTACACCTACATCTTGAATACTGCGTACAATTGTGGTCTCCTCATCTCAAAAAGGATATACTGGCATTAGAAAAGGTTCAGAGAAGGGCAACTAAAATGATTAGGGGTTTGGAACGGGTCCCATTTGAGGAGAGATTAAAGAGGGTAGGACTTTTAAGCTTGGAAAAGAGAAGACTAAGGGGGGATATGATAGAGGTTTATAAAATTATGAGTGGTGTGGAGAAAGTGAATAAGGAAAAGTCATTTACTTGTTCCCATAATATAAGAACTAGAGGCCACCAAATGAAATTAATGGACAGCAGGTTTAAAACAAATAAAATGAAGTTCTTCACACAGCGCACAGTCAACCTGCGGAACTCCTTGCCTGGGGAGGTTGTGAAGGCTAGGACTGTAACAGGGTTTAAAAGAGAACTGAAGAAATTCAAGGAGGCTAAGTCCATTAATGGCTATTAGCAAGGATGGGTAAGGAATGGTGTCCTTAGCCTCTGTCTGTCAGAGGGTGGTGATGGATGGCAGGAGAGAGATCCCTTGATCATTACCTGTTAGGTTCACTCCCACTGGGGCTCCTGGCATTGGCCACTGTCGGAGTGCTTGGGGCAGCACATGTGAAGGAGCGGCATTCCGGCCATTCCTGGGGCGGCCATTCCTGGGCCATTCCTGCGGCGGCCACACCTGATCTAGTGGGGTGAGCACCCCGCTCAGGCCTCAACAGCTTGAAATCAGCCCTGGGAGAGGGCTGTGGCTGGGACGGCTGGTTGGGGAAGCAGCTACAGCTGGGGCCACGCCACAAACAGACCAGATCTGGCCCTTATAAGAGGGCAGTAGGCCAGGAGCTCAGAGAGACTCCCTCTAGCTGAGGAGGGAGATGGGCCTAGCTGCCTGGGAAGCCTACGGGTACCGGATGAAGCAGGGCTCGGGAAGGCAACAGGGGGGCAACTCCCCAGGCTGCAGGGCCCTGTCCCAGGCCCACGGAGGTACCAGGGCTAGGTAAAGGCAGCAGGTCCAAAACTCCCTTGCCTATGACGACTGGCTATTACAGACTGCAGTCTGCCCCAGGGAACGGGGGCTTGAGGATGGCTGGCAGTAGCCCATAGGCTGAGGCAAGATGAGGATAGAGGGTGGACGGGTTCCCCTGGGAGGGGAGACCCAGACTGAGGGGGCACTGCCAGGAGGCAGCACCTGAGACGAAGGGGTCCGGGAGGGACACGGGGGCCAGCGGCAAGCGGGACAGCAACCTGCAGAGGGCGCTCCGGGCTGGAAAAAAGAGCTAATTCCCGGACAACCAGTAGGAGGCGCCGCTGGGTAAGTCCTGCACCGTCACACAGTGTTCTTCCTGAAGCCACATGCTAAGGACAGGGAGCACATGCTCCATTCCCCGGACGTTCGAGGTGCACAGCCTCTTTACTTTGAGTGGACAAAGCCATTTAGAAAGTCGACACAACTCTTCGTCGCCATTGCTGAAAGGATGAAAGGACGTCCCATCTCATCCCAATGAATTTCTTCTTGGATCACGGCCTGCTTCAGCCTGCAATACCAGCCCCGGCGTTGACGGCGCACTGCATGAGAGCACAAGCTTCATCTGCAGCATTCCTAGCGCAGGTCCCCATTCAGGACGCCTGCAAGGCAGCGATATGGTCATCCATTCACACCTATACGACACACTACGCCATCACGCTGCAAGCTAGAGACGATGCCATGTTTACATAAGAACATAAGAATGGCCGTACTGGGTCAGAGCAAAGGTCCATCCAGCCCAGTATCCAGCTGACGTAGTACTGTAGCTCTTTGGCAATGTACATTTTTAAATTCTGGCTCCTTCTCAGGCTCAGGTTGGCCACCCCTGCTGTTCATCATTCCTAACAGTTTCCGTGAGATGGTTTGCAATTTAACTCTTTTACCCTCAACAGTCTTAATTTTGTATGGTCCCTGATAGGAAGATTGCATCGGTCCTCCTTTTCTTCTCTTTCACGCATTCAGTAACGTAACAGTCCCCAACATCAAATGTTATTTCCCCATATTTAGAAGTCTTTCTTTTAGCATAATGTCTTTTTTTTTTTCTTGTGCTTTAGAAATGTTACGAAGAGCCGGTGCTCATGTCTAGATTTCATACTTATGCTGTACTCTTTGCAGAAATCTTCCCTGAATGTATTCATATCTGGGATCTTTGTAAACAAATGGCAAAGGGGTTGTATTTGTAAAATGAAGACACACAGAATGTCATATGTACATGAAAGCTGCTGGTACTAACATACACTTACCGGGTAACTCTCTGAGACTTCTGGATACACTGGGTCATCGCAAAACATTAGTCAAAAGGGTGAAATTTTTGTTGTTGCGTGTACTTTAGTTTCCAAAGAAAACAAAATGGGCTCAAGGAATTCATCCCAATTACTTCCAGTGTCATCAACCATCTTTTGCAATGCTCTTTAACAGGTGATGATTGATTCATTTGCGGGGGGAGGGGAAGCACACATACAGTCTTGACTGAAACAGATTATACATAATCAAAAATACTTTCAGTTTAACACATTGATTTTCAAGGTTTTCGTGAGTTGCATCTTCTGGCATAGTACATTCTACTTGCCATTAGTACTGTAATATTCCCACCCATTCACTAGCCTTTTGATGGATTTATTAGCGTTTTCAGCCAAGCCATTGGTTTGTGGGTGGTACGGGCTGGTGAAGCTATGTTCTATTCCCAACCTTTTGCAAATATACAGGTTACAGTGAAAGACAATAGTTTACACCATAAACTTACATACAGACTTGTCTTAAGGAAAGTTCCTGTGCCTATTTGCCATTACTTTTATGCGTAAATAGCAACAGGAATAGCCCATCTTTTAATATTACTACTGGAAACAAGTTGTTGGGTTTTTTTGGTAGATATGAAGACACCCCCCAAAAATGGTATAGCAACCCTGATGGTGACCAACAGCACTTTATCAAAAAAGGTATGGTGATTGTTCTGACACAGTTGTCAACAACAATGTGCCTTTAATAAAAAAATCATAAGGGTGATGAAATCCATGTTCACTGTCAGCTATCCGTGACCTGATAGTGAGGTTGAATGCATAGTAAGAATAACCTGAAAAAAGCCAGTCATTACCTTATTATTGAATTCAGGACTGAGATCTGTCAATATCCACTGTGGGCATCCATGTTGAACAGCCATTTTGTACATGCTGTTTGCCATCTCATATGCTAACTTTTTTCGAAGTGGAAAGGCTTTCACCCATCTTAAAAGATAATCTATGGCTGTCAGTATATACCAGTATCCATTCTTTGTTTCTGGTAATGGTCCTATTAAATCCATTCCCACCAAATCCCAGATCCGAGTGACCTGTATGCAAGGGTACCAGTTAGTCATACTTCACATTTTTTTTCAGCTACCTGAAGGGGGGTTCCAAAGAGGATGGAGCTCGGCTGTTCTCAGTGGTGGAAGATGACAGAACAAGGAGTAATAGTCTCAGGTTGCAGAGGGGAGATCTAGGTTGGATATTAGGAAACACTATTTCATTAGAAGGGTGGTGAAGCACTAGAATGGGAGTATAATGTGCATTGGCACTACGACACAATGCACCGTGAAAAATATGACGGATTCACCGGAAAAATCTGAGAGGAAAAAGTTCAGCAACTTAAAAGCAGCATTTGCCAAGCAAAGAAATTTCTTTTCGGGTATAAACAAGTCTAGCGAAGATTCAGTAAGAGCAAGTTTTGTGATAAGTGAAATGATAGCTAAATCATCGCGACCTTTTACAGAAGGCCTATTTGTTAAAGAATGTCTTCTGAAGGCCAGTGAAATTTTATGTCCCGATAGGAAGAAGGTTTTTGAAGGCATAAGTTTGTCTGCCAATACAGTTGCCTGCAGGAAAACGGATTTAGCAGATAATGTGCAAAAACAACTGATTCAAATCTCAAAAGACTTCTGAGCATTTTCAATTGCTCTTGATGAGAGTACAGATGTATCAGATCCCGCAGAGTGTGCAGTGTTCATTAGAGGTGTGGATTGCAATTTGAATATAACTGAAGAATTGCTAGACTTAATGCCACTGAAGGGTACCACAACGGGACGGGACATATTTCAAGGACTAGAAGAATGCATTGAAAAGCTGCGCTGCCATGGAGCAAACTTGTGTCTTTGGCTACGGACGGTGCACCATCAACATGCTCTGGTGTGGTTGGATTACTGAAGACCAAACTGAACAGCCTCAATATACCAGGAATTAGCTTCACCAGTATACATTGCATTTTGCATCAAGAAGTCCTGTGTAGTAAAAATCTACAAATGAAGGAAGTTATGGATGTAGTTGTTAAAACTGTTAATTTTATACGTGCACGAGGGCTGAATCACAGACAATTCACTTCTTTTCTAGCAAGTATGGACAGTGAATATGGGGAACTTCTGTGTCACATGCAAGTTAGATGGCTGAGTCGTGGAAATGTTTTACAGTGTTTTTTTGCACTTAGGAGATTGATTCGTTCATGAAAATGAAAAACAAGGAGTTTCCACAGCTTGCTGATTCCACTTTTATCTGCAGCCTTGCTTTTCTAACAGATATAACTGATCACCTGAATGCACTGAACGTGAAGCTTCAGGGTAGAAAACAGGTGATAACACAGATGTATGACAGTGTTAAAGCGACAAGGGGTCCTGTGGCACCTTATAGACTAACAGAGGTATTGCAGCATAAGCTTTCATGGGTGAATTTCGTGTTGCATCCGATGAAGTGGGTATTCACCCACGAAAGCTTATGCTCCAATACATCTGTTAGTCTATAAGGTGCCACAGGCCCCTTTGTCGCTTCTACAGATCCAGACTAACACGGCGACCCCTCTGATACTTGTGACAGTGTTAAGTCATTCACAGTCAAGTTTACTTTGTGGGGGAAACAGCTGACTGCTGGCAATCTGGTCCATTTCTCAACTCTGAGTTCCTTAGGAAAAGTTGAACCCAAATCCTTGACAGAATATGCAGATATCATTTCTAACTTACACAAACAGTTTGATGCGCGGTTTAAAGATTTCAAGGCACTTGAAGCACATTTTCAACTTTTTTCCACCCCATTTGCTGTTGAAATTGATAATGTTGCTGAGGAAATGCAGATGGAGTTAGTGGATCTTCAGTGGGATACCATTTTGAAGCAGAAGTATACAGATGTGGGAATTCCAGAATTCTACAGGCTTCTTTCACAAGAAAGATTTCCCATGTTATTCTCTGCTTCCGCAAGGATAATGGCAATGTTTGGAAGTACATATATATGTGAACAGTTTTTCTCTTCCATGAAGATTAACAAATCTGCGTTAAGGTTAAGGCTCACTGATGAACATTTGAAAGCAACACTGAGATTGGTTTCATCTCAGGATATCAAACCTAATATTGATGCCCTGGTTGATGAAAAACGCTGCCAGCTAAGTGGCCAAAATGAAATGACTATCAGAAGTAGCACCGACTTTTCACGTTACAGTTAAAGAAGTTAATTAAAAAAGTTAATATATTGACTTTTAATAACATACTATATTACTCTATATTTTTAAGGAAGAAGGAGTGGGGAGGAGGCAGAGAAGAGGTGGGGCCTCATGGAAGGGGTGGAGTGGGGGCGGGGCCGGGGCAGCGAGGGGGTGGGGTCAGTGATGCGGCCCTCGGGCCAATGCACTGGTCCTCATGAGGCCCTCGTGGTAATTTGAGTTTGAGATTCCTGGTCTAGATGAACTTCATTATGTTCTTTATGTGCTAGAATGAATAATGCATAAATAACTTGGTTGACTGTCAACAGTGAAGGGTATGTTTGTGTTCATTTTAAACAACATGTGATTGAGAAGGTATGTATGCATAAAGAAGCCTGCTACGGCTCACCACCCTAGGAACACTCTAGAAGAGGCCAAAGGGATGGGAGGGATGAGCTCAACATGCAGAGTGGAAAAGTATAAACATGTGATGAACAAATCCATATATGGAAAGGCTAAATATGATTGGGTAAAGATGTGTGTTATGTAACTGCCATGTGCTATAAAATAGCAACGGGAGGGGCTCCTTGCTGAAGGGACTCTGGCTGATTTTTGATACCAGGGGCTCTCCCTTTGAGCACACTGAATAAAGTCTTGTTGAATTGAATTGAATCTAAGACCCTTGATTCTGCCCGGCATCTGACTCATTTGATTATTATTGGGAACCACAAAATCCCAACAACAGGTACAAGCCATCTGATTCTCTCAGGCAGAGCAACACAAATGAAAGTGAAGGTAAATGCTAACAAGCTTTCATACGTAGCATGAGCAAATCACATTTTCATTCGGTCAGTTAAACACAGTGTGAAACAGCAAATACAACACTATATTTGATGTGGAATGAGTACTGTAATAGTAATGCATGTCATTTAAATTGGGAAATACAGTATAATCTGCCTTTCAGGGTTTGCTTCACTGGAAACTTCTATTGCATTTTGGATTTTTTTTTCAATGAATACAGAGTGGAATTCTTCAATATGATATATTATTGCTTCCTTACCACACACCAGGTTATTGGTTTCTTGCGGTAAGATGTTTTCTACTGTACTTTGGGATTATGGGCACTAAATGTGATATTATATAAGAGACTTGTAACACAGCTGGGCAGCAGGGATATCATTTCCCATGTCGTGGGTTTTCAGTGAGTTCGGTGCACGCAAAGGAAAGGGGAATGTGACTGTAACTCTTGACGTTCCAAGAACTGAGTTTTTCAAAAGTAAAATGCTACTGTGAAGACTGTGAAATTCTATTGTTACTGTAACTTGGAAGAATACAGTCTGTAATGATCTGATCAATGAATTCACAATATGCTTTTCTCTTGTGTGTTAGTGAGACATTACAAATGAGAATATGTTAATGGAATGTTTTTTGAGAAATCATTATAACACTGTTGAAATCATCACGTTACCAATTGTGACAAGGCTCTGTCCTTATCTCCTTATCTCTGTCCTGCATTTCCTGGCGGATTTCGCTAGCCTCAGAGGCTCACTGTGACCCTCCACGTAGCCCTTCTCTTTCTAAAGGCAAGGGCCACAGCCTACTGAGCCATTTTCATCATAAGCCAGCGAGGGAGGTGAGGAGAAGCTACCCTCCCTTGCACAGTCTCTGTTGTCTCCTAATCTCAGTGATTAATCGGGGGGCAAAGGGGGGAGCCTGGGCCCACCCTCTACACCGGGCTCCAGCCCAGGGACCCTAATAGTATCAGCTAGGGAAGCTGACTTTTTAAAAACAGGACACGTACAATTCCCTGGGCCACTTCCCCCACAGCAGCCCCCACAGCCCCTCAATATCCACTTCACCCTTACCTCAGGGCCTCCTTCCTTGTGCCTGAAATGGTTTGTACTGCTCAGTTCCTCCAACAGCGCAGCTTCCTCCTACAGCTCCTGACACACACACCCCACCTGACTAATTGGGAGGTTTTTAACTAGTTTCAGCCAGCCCGATTGGCTTCAGGTGTCCCAATCAACCTAGCTGTCCTCCCTGCCTTCTGCAAATATCTTAATTTGCCCCAGGTGTCTTAATTGACCTGGAGCAGCTGCCATGCTTATCCTGGTACCAGGGATTTGTTTAGCCGGGGGCTAATATATCTATCTCCCACTCCTTTCCTATAGCCATCTGGCCAGGAGGGAGGTAGAGGGCTGCGGCTGCTCCTGCTCCCGGGGCTGTTGCTAGGCCCTGGGCCCTCCCAGCTGTTGTTTGCTGCTGCTGCTCCAGCTACTCCCCTGGCTGGGTCAGACACCCCTCCCACTACTCTACTCTCTGGCTGCTGGCTGGCTGGCAGCCGAACCCCCCACCTCCCCAACACCTTGGTTGCTGCTACTCCTGCTGCTGCAGCAGCCCCTTGGGGGGGGAGGGGGCCTGCTGGCCCTCTCCCCAGAGGAGGGGTGTGAGGGACCCCTGCTCCAGCCGCTGCTGTGACCACCACCACCACCATCTGTGAGGGGTCCTGCCTGGCCATCGGACCACCTCCTGGAGTTGCTGGAGCTGCCCTATTTGCTGCCAGGAAGCTGCTGGTGTTATACCAATAAAATAAAAACCAGCAGGATCTTTTTAAGAGGAATAAGGCAACAAAGCCACATTTATTGTGAACATAATAATAAAGCAAAGATAAAAGTAAACAACATTGTTTGACTACTTATTCCTATCACTATTTATTCCTTATACACTTTATATATATATGCAATCATACATGCAATCATTCATTCAAATTCTATATAGATATTATAGTTACCAGCCTAGAAGTTGCTCATGCCAAGTTACTGGCCAGGTAGCTTGGGCATGAGGATGGAGCCGAGTCTGTGTCAGATGCACCTGATGCTCCTGGAGGTTGGCAGCAGAAATGGAGACTCAAAGTCCTTACTGTGTGGAAGCCATTCTTATAGGAATTATTTCCTATGTTAGTCTATGGAAATTGCTTCATCATGCTGTTGCTGAATCAATCAGCAGATGGCATTCCTGGTGGCACCTCGCTGTCCAAAGTTTGTTTCTCTCATCCTTCCAGGTGGTGGGGTGGATCCCAGTTTTACCCTCCGGGGCTTGTATCGGTCCACCCAAAACCTGTCTTCGGCCGATGGATCCTCCCTTTCTAGGCTGGCACCTCCCTAGCCATTCATGTATATCATGCATTCCTCAACATTCATTCTATATCTTAATTTCTGTCTCCACCACTTTCGGGGTGTGTGCTAATTCATTTGAGACTCCCGGCCCTTTAACCACAGAGGGTGGGGGGGTCTGTTTCCAGGAGCCATTGCTTGTTACAATGAAGTGGAAGTCACTTAACACCTTATAGCATTTGTTTACATTGTATCAATTACAGAGTAAACTGCCTGAAGTAGAGAGTCAATTAATGGCTTAAGGCGCACAGCAGGGGTGGTAACCTAGTAGTCACTTAAAGAGCAGCGTCAATTCACTTGTTTGTAACTTTTACATAGTAAAAGTATCTTTCAAAAGACAGATGCAATCAATGTTAGTACATACAGAAACTTACAAGTTTTAACAGGAGACCCAAGATATCTTTTTACTTGGTGAAGCTGTTGGATTCTATACAAGTTATGGGGGGTTATTTTCACTTGGGGGAATCAGTCAGTATCTTGTTTAATATCCCTACACTGGAACCCAGAGGAGGAAGACACGGAAGACCGTCGGCTGCTGAAGGAGCGTGCAGTGTTTCTGCAGACCACCATGGAGGGGGCCTTCAGGAACTGAGTATTTTTTTCGAACTGTGCTCTAGTGGTGGGGGTACTGACTGTGTTTGTAGGGGCACAGGGGGTGTGGCATGGAGCCTGCCCCCTGGTCTATCTGTGCCCCCCCCCAACCCCCACCACCACCTCTGCCCCCTCCACCACCTCTGCTGGCTGCTCACCATCTGCCCTGGTTCCTGCCTCTGGACTCAGCTGCTTGCCTGGCTCGCCGAGCCCGTTTCCACCCTTTGGGCTTGCAGCAGCAACCAGCCCAACTATTATCATAGAATCTCAGGGTTGGAAGGGACCTCAGGAGGTCATCTAGTCCAAGACTGCATATTGACTTTGCACGAGCGCATGTGGGTGCACGTGCCCCCCCCATACCCCTTGGAATGACCCTCTCCCCCCAGCAGCACATCCCTTGCTTTGCCCCTAGCTACCAGCCCCATTTCCCCTCTCCTTTTTTGGTCCCAGCCCCTTGCTAGTTTCAGTTTTGCCTGCCCCACCCCTCTCCCTCTGCAGCCTTGTTTGTTTGCCCTACCCTAGCCCTGAAACTAGTCCCTTGGTTTTCTGCCCCATTCCTAGTTGGTTGTATCCCTCCCCCTGAAGCTCCGTTTGCCCTGATTAGCCCCCCGCTTTTGTGCACCCATGCCCCCTCCCATGCGCTTGTGCCCCTCCCCTGTTTTTTTGACCCTAGCTCACTGCACCCCCATGCTGTTATATCATCCCCTCCCCTAGTGCAACAAGAGGAGCCGGATTTCCCATCTTGAGTCGGTGACTGAACCCTACCCCCGCACTAGTCTGAGATAACCCTGAACCCTGTCCCCACTTTTAGTGCCCTCCTCCTTTGCCTGCAGCCTAGCGGGGAGGAGTGGTCACCCCAATTCCTCTCCCGGCCCCTCTCAAGAGTTTTCCCTTCCCCCCCTGCTCATCATAGCAGGCGACATGGAGGGAGGAGCCCCTCCAGACGGCACGGCCTCCCCTCCTCCACCTGTTCCCCCGTCACCCTCCCAAGCCTCTACCTTAACCGCCGCTGCCGAACCACCTGCTCTCGCCCCCGCTGGGGCACCGGCAGCGGCGGACACTGAAGAGACCTCCGCTGCTGCCACGTCCCTCGCCCCCCATGATTCTGGGGGAGCCCCCCCAGCCGGCAGGAAGGGCCAGGGTAAAAAGAAGGGTAAAGGTCCCGCGACAAAGGCCAGGCCCTCCATGGCAGAGGCTGCCACTACTGCCACGGCATCCTTCCCTGCTGTTCCCTCTACCAGCTCTGCGGGTGCCCCACCCCCGGCCCCCAGAGCGTACGCCCAGATGGCAGCAGCCCCCCTACCTGCCGCAACATCACCTAACCCGCCCACCACCTCAGCTACCATACTATAGCGGCCGGGGCCCCTTCCCCACCTTGACCAGGAGGCACGGCGTCCGTTGCCTCCTGGTACCCGCCTCGTCCCACGTAGAAACCTATGTGCGGGCGTTGGCGAGGGTGGTGGGGCCCACGGCCATCGTAGCGGCCTCCAAAATGTACGGGAAGGTAGTCTTCTTCCTCGCATCGGAGGCCACGGCCCAAGAGGCGGTGGAGAAGGGCCTGGCAGTGGGGGGCGTGTTTGTCCCACTAGAGCCGCTGGAGGACTTGGGCGTCCGCCTAGTCCTCACTTCCGTCCCTCCCTTCCTCCCCAATGCCGCTCTGTTACCTGCCCTCGCCGCCCTGGGGAGACCCATCTCTGTAGTCAGCCCTCTCCCACTGGGCTGCAAAGACCCCGCCCTCCGTCACATCCTCTCGTTCCGCCGGCAGGTGCAGCTCCAAATGCCGCCGGCTGCACGTGACGGGGAGGCGCTCGAGGGGTCCTTTATGGTCCCCTATCATGGGGCCCGTTACTGGGTGTACTATTCTACAAGGGAGGCCCGGTGCTACCTCAGCCAGGCGATGGCACATCCGGAGGGACTATCCCTTGGCCCGGCAAGGAGGAGCATCTGAGACCCCCGAGCCCCGGCCGGGCGTCGGCCCCGTCATCGCCGGCGCCCCTGAATGCGCGGTGCACAGAGCAGCCCCTCCTCCTTCCCAGTCCACCGCTGCTCCCGCTCGGGCCATGGGAGTACCTCCCCCAGTGTGCCCAGACGAGTGGGAGAGGCCCGCTGCGAACAGTCTGCTGAGGCCTGTGGAGGAGGGTGAGGCAGGGATACCGCCTGGTGTGGGAGAGGGCCCGCCCCAGAGAGATTTTTCTCTCCCTTATGCTGCCCCACCACTACCTCCCCGAGTCCCTAAGAACTCCCCCCTGCCCCCCGACTCAACCCCTGCTAGCCAGCCCCCAGATGATGCCATGGAGGGCTGGGCCTTAGTACAGGGGAAGCGGGGCAAGCGGAAGGCTCGAGCCCCGCTCCTTTCCACTGATGCGGAAGCCCCCCGGAAGACCAGGAAGGGGGGCACTGATGCCGAGCCTCCCGCTTTGCCCCCGAGCGGCTTTTGTCCGCCAGAACCGGCTGGGAAAGACGTGGCAGCACCGGAAGGTATTACCGCCCCTCCCTCGGAAGCCCCCGATAGAGCCCCTTCTGCCCCTTTTGTTGACCCTGCGCGCCCCGACCCGAGCATCGCTTCAGGTGACAGCGGAGAGAACCCCGGGGTGGCAGAAGGTGACCTGCCCTCCATCTACGAGAAGATCGAGGCCCTGGGTCTGACCTCAATCACCCAGGGGGAGGATGACCCTTTACCAGCAGGCCTCGATCTCAACGACCTCACCCCGGTGCCCCTGTCCCCCCTCTCCCCATGCTCCCTTCCCCTGACCGCCGGTCTTGCTCCCACCGCCGAGGATCCCCTGGGCTCTCCCATCTGCCAGGTCGCAAGTGGCACCCTGCTGACAGCCACGAAGTCTCCTGAAGTAATGGCCGGTGCCCTGTGGCCGGGACCCGAACCCCATGGGGTACCCCTCGTTGGGGTGGGGCAACAGTTCTTCTCCCCAGGCGGGGACCCAGCAAATGTCTCTCCACCTCCCGATGCCGCGGCTGTTACACAAGCCATCATACTAGAGCCCGGCATCGTGGGGGGTCCCCTTCCCAATTCCCAGATCCCTGAGCCGCACCAAGAGGAGACACCTCGCAGTAGCTCAGCTCCTGCGGCTAAGGATCCTGTACCCGTTCCTCAGTCCGACCCTGCTCATGACCCCCACCCGGCCCCTATGCCTGATCCCTGCCGCGCCCCGATACCGTCCCAATCTCCTCCACCTCCCATGATGACATTGCCACCCCTGGGGCGGTCTCCCTCCCCTTCTCGGAGGATGACCCCCCGGGAGCGGCTCCAGTATTCCCTCGTCCCGACCCACCAGGGGCTACACTTCTCCCTACGCCGCCTCCCCGCACAAAGCCAAATTTCGGGTTGGGCCCTAAGGCGCCGGCCCAGCAGGAGCTGCGTTGAGGGTCCACCCCTTGCCTGTCCATTTCGGTGGGCCACGGGGCTGTGTCAGGGGCCCCTTCTTTCGATAGCCGGGAGCCAGTAACCCCGGCCCCCCATACGCTGCGAGAGGAGCTGCGGGAGTTCCTGGAGGACGTCCGGGGCTCCCGCAACAAAGTACAGCTCGCTCTCCAGCAATGGGGGGATTTCCACCAAATCCTCCGGGCCGCGAGGGCCCTCATGGGGGAGGGAAAAGGACCGGGAAGCAGGCAGCCGTGGCCTACCAACGGGTCCGCCTTTTCCGTGACTCATTAGTCACCTACGGGGTGGGTCACGGATTGTTACGCGGCCCGACGGGGGCCGCGAGCGACCCTGCCGGCAAGGATCCCCCCCCAGCCCTCCTCATGGCACCCATCCACTTTGTAACATTAAACACCCGGGGCTGTAGGATGGGTCTCCGCAGGAGCCAGGTGCTCTCCTTCCTTCGGGAGGGGGGGTACTCTGTAGTATTCTTGCAGGAGACCCATACGGATCCAGCCGCCGAAGACAGCTGGCGGCTGGAATGGGGGGACAGAGTCTACTTCAGCCATCTCTCTGTTCGCCAGGCTGGAGTAGCGACCTTGTTCTCCCCCGACCTACGGCCTGAGGTGCTGGGGGCTGCCGAGGTTGTGCCGGGCCGCCTGCTGCACCTACGGGTCCGTATGGAGGGGCTCGTGGTCAATCTCGTCAACATCTATGCCCTGACATCGGGCCCGGAACAACTGCGTTTCTATCAGCAGGCGTCCGCCTTCCTCGGCACCTTGGATCCTCGCGAGTGCCTGGTCCTGGGCGGGAACTTTAATAACACCCTCGAGGAACGGGACCGCTCGGGGATCGAGCAGTGCCCGGCCGCCATGGATGTCCTCCGGGAGATAGTCGACCATCACTCCCTGGTGGACGTCTGGCGCGACCACCACCCGGACAACATCTCGACCTTCACCTTTGTCCGGGTGGAGCCCCATCGGTTGGACCGTATCTATTTATCACGTTTTCACCTTTCGCGGGCCCACTCCTCCAGCGTCCGGCCGGCCCCGTTCTCTGATCATCATCTCGCTACCGTGACGGCCTCTCTCTGCGCGGAGAGCCCGGGGCCGGCCTATTGGCATTTTAACAACAGTTTGCTGGAGGATGTGGGTTTCGTGGCGTCCTTCCGGGAGTTCTGGCTGGCCTGGCGAGGGCAGCGGCGCGCCTTTCCCTCGGCGCGGCGATGGTGAAGTCTAGGGAAGGTGCGCCCGCTGCCCTTGCCAGGCAGGGATTCCGCCGGGTGTGGGAGAGGGCCCGCCCCAGGGGGACCCTTCCCTCCCTCATGCTGCCCCACCACTACCTCCTTGAGTCCCTAGGACATCGCCCCTACCCCCGGACCTGACCCCTGCTAGCCAGCCCCCAGATGATGCCATGGAGGGCTGGGCCCTAGTACAGGGGAAGCGGGGCAAGCGGAAGGCTCGAGCCCCGTTCCTTTCCACTGATGCGGAATCCCCCCAGAAGACCAGGAAGGGGGGCACTGATGCCGAGCCTCTGGCTTTGCCCCCGAGTGGCATTTATCCGCCAGTACCGGCTGGGAAATACGTGGCAGTAACGGAAGGTAGTACCGCCCCTCCATTGGAGTCCCTTCCCTCAGAGGCCCCCGATGGAGCCCGTCCTTCCCCCTCCCCAGCTAACACCCCTGTGAGCCCTAAAATGAGCGACACTTCAGGTGCTGGTGAAGAGAACCCTGGGGTGAGGGAAGATGACCTACCCTCCATTGATGAGGAGATCGAGGCCTTGGGTCTGACCCTGGTAACCCACGGGGAGGACGACCCTCTGCCAGCAGGCCTCGATCTTAACGACCTCACCCCGGTTCCCATCTCCCCATGCTCCCTCCCCTTGACCATCAATTCTGCTCCCACCCCCGAGGATCCCCTGGGCTCTTCCACCTGCCGGTGGCGAGTAGCACCCCGCTGACGGCTGCCGAAGCTGCTGAGGCGACGGCCGGTGCCACGCGGCCGGGACCCAAATCCCAGGGGGTACCCCTCGATGGGGTGGGGCAACCGACCTCCTTCGCGGGCGGGGACCCCGCAAATATCCATCTGCCTCCCGATGCCATGGCTGTTACACAAGCCATCGTACTAGAACCCGGCATCGCTGGGGGTCCCCTTCCCATTTCCCAGATCCCTGAGCCAAACCAGGAGGGGTCACTCCCAGTAGCCCAGTTCTTGAGACTCAGGATCCTGCTTCCTTTCCTCTCCCTGACCCTGCTCATGACCCCCTTCCTGCCCCTACCACTGACCCCTGCCCTGCCCCTGATGCCGTCCCACTCCCTTCCACCTCCCGTGATGCCATTGCCGCCCCTGGGGCCGTCTCGTTCCCCTTCCCGGAAGATGACTCCCAGGGAGTGGCCCTTGTATTTCCTCGTCCCGACCCACCAGGGGCTGCTCTTCTCCCTCCGCCGCCTCCACCCACTAAGCCAAATTTTGAGGCAGGCCCTATGGCGCCGGCCCATCAGGCGCCATGTCGGGGGTCCGCCCCTTGCCTGCCCATTTCGGTGAGCCACGGGCATGTGTCAGAAGCCCCTTCGTTAGATAGCTGGGGGGCAGTGACCCCGGGGCCCCATACGCTGCGAGAGGAGCTGCGGGAGTTCCTCAAAGACGTCCGGGGCTCCCGCAACAAAGTACAGCTCGCTCTCTAGCGATGGGGGGACTTCCATCAAATCCTCAGGGCTGCGAGGGCCCTCATGGGGGAGGGAAAAGGACCAGGAAGCAGGCCGCCGCGGCCTACCAACGGGTCCGCCTCTTCTGTGACTCATTACTCACCTACGGGGTAGGTCACGGATTGCTGCACGGCCCGATGGGGGCCGTGAGCGACCCTGCCGGCGAGGATCCCCCCCGAGCCCTCCTCATGGCATCCATCCTCTTCGCAACACTGAACACCGGGGGCTGTAGGATGGGTCTCCGCAGGTGCTCTCCTTCCTCCGGGAGGGGGGGTACTCTGTAATATTCCTGCAGGAGACCCATACAGATCCAGCCGCCGAAGGCAGCTGGCGGCTGGAATGGGGGGACAGGGTCTACTTCAGCCATCTCTCTGTTCGCCAGGCTGGAGTGGCGACCCTGTTCTCCCCCGACCTATGGCCTGAGGTGCTGGGGGTTGCCGAGGTTGTACCGGGCCGCCTGCTGCACCTACGGGTCCGTATGGAGGAGCTAGTGGTTAATCTCGTCAATGTCTATGCCCCGACATTGGTCCCGGAGCAGCTGTGTTTCTATCAGCAGGCATCCATCTTCCTCGGCACCTTGGCCTGGTCCTGGGCGGGGACTTTAACAACACCCTTGAGGAACGGGACCGCTCGGTGATCGAGCAGTGCCCGGCCGCCACGGATGTTCTCCAGGAGATAGTCGACCATCACTCCCTGGTGGACGTCTGGCGCGACCACTACCCGGATGACATCTCGACCGTCACCTTTGTCCAGGTGGAGGCCCATCGGTCGCGCCACTCCCGGTTGGACCGCATCTATTTATCACGTTTTCATCTTTCACGGACCCACACCTCCAGCATCTGGCCGGCCCCATTCTCAGATAATCATTTGGCCACCGTGACAGCCTCTCTCTGCGCGGAGAGGCGGGGCCGGCCTATTGGAATTTTAATAACAGTTTGCTGGAGGATGTGGGCTTTGTGGCATCCTTCCGGGAGTTCTGGCTGGCCTGGCGAGAGCAGCAGTGTGCCTTTCCCTCGGTGCGGCGATGGTGGGATCTAGGGAAGGTGCGTGCCTGGCTTTTCTGCCGTGACTACACCCGGGGCGCAAGCTGGCGTAGGGATATGGCGATAGGGCAGTTGGAATGGGAGGTCTTAGAGCTGGAGAGGCGTCTGGCCGCCAGCCCCGAGGATCCATCCCTCTGCGGGGTGTGCCAGGAGAAGCGGGAGGAGCTCTGGGAACTCGAAGACCATCGGGCCCGGGGCGCCTTCGTTCGATCCCGTGTCCGTCTCCTTCGGGAGATGGACCGCGGATCCCGCTTCTTCTACATCCTGGAGAAAAGGAGGGAGGCCAAGAAACACATCACCTGCATTCTGGCAGAGGACGGCACCCCCCTCACGGATCCGGCGGAGATGTGCGGGAGGGCCAGGGCCTTCTACACGAGCCTTTTCTCCCCGGATCCGACCGATCCTAACGCTTGCAGAGTGCTCTTGGACGAACTCCCTATCGTCAGCAGCTTTTTACTTATTAATTAACCTGGAGTACGTGTTAGTACCTGGAGGGGGGGGCAAACATCTGTGCATACCTCTCTATCTGTGAAATAGAGGGTGAACAATTTATGAGTAAATTGTAAAACAGATTTATTCATGGTTTGAACCCCATTGGGAGTTGGGCACCTGGGTGTCAAAGGCAAGAACACTTCCTAAGCGGTTTCCAGACAAGCCTACAGTTGTTAGGGGACGTGCCTCAGACCTGGGTCTGGGCTTGCAGCAGGGGCAGGAGTAGTCTTGGCATACCAGGTGGCAGCTCCAAGGGGGTTTCTGTGATATCAACCTCTCACAGAATGGCTGAGTGATAACGTACGTTGAATTAGCTGTAAACATGAAAGCTGACTGGAGTGATTCAATAGATGTTTTTTAAATGTTAACTCTTCTTTCATCACCTCTTCTAGGTTATTGGTGCGTATTTGTGTTGTTCGGTTGAGCAATCAAGTGAAAAGGTAGGCCACTTATTAAAATGCTAGATGGAAATATCAAGTATATCCATAATCCAACAATCAGATGAATATGCGATAAAACATGTGTGACTGCACAGGGCCTGGACATGCGACTACAAACCTCTAATTTCTGAAACTCTTAATGTACTTACTGCATCCAAACATGTTCTCAGAAGTAATTTGAGGTATATACCTGAGATACAGTCCGTGACATGAATAAAGACACATTAGCTGTGATATGCAGCTCAGTGGGGCCATGATATCAACACAAGCATACGCAGTTGACGGGGGGAGCGGGAGAGGAGAGTTGTCTTTGGTAGCCCCTCCAGGCATGGGGTTGACAGACCAGATGCCCAGTTGAGTCTTTCCCCTCTGGTGGAGGTCTCTTCCATCAGACCTCTGGGGCTCAGAAGGGCTGTTCGCCATGTTGGACAGTGTTTGCCCTGCCCTTCCCCTGTGAACCTCTGGGTTTCCCCTCCCGGTTCTTTTCAGCATCTGCACTGGCCAGGTTTCCAGCGGCACACCTGTTTCACACTGCCTTCATCACACAGCCCTAGCTGGCTGCAGGGGAGGCTAACAACAGGTTCTGCCAGGCCGCTTGATTGGCCACAGGTGTGCCAATTAACACGGAATACCCCCTGCTCAGTTACCTAAGTAAAAGGGGCCTGCTTATCCTGGGGCTAATCTACCCACCTTCCACCACTTCCTATTGTCGCCAGGCCTGACCCTGTCACACCATGCTATGTATGTGTAAGATTAATAGTAAGCATGTACTGCAATTAGAATCATAGAATCTCAGGGTTGCAAGGGACCTCAGGAGGTCATCTAGTCCAACCCCCTACTCAAAGCAGGACCAACCCCAACTAAATCATCCCAGCCAGGGCTTTGTCAAGCCTGACCTTAAAAACCTCTAAGGAAGGAGATTCCATCACCTCCCTAGGTAACCCATTCCAGTGCTTCACCACCCTCCTAGTGAAAAAGTTTTTCCTAATATCCAACCTAAACCTCCCCCTCTGCAACTTGAGACCATTACTCCTTGTTCTGTCATCTTCTACCACTGAGAACAGTCTACATCCATCCTCTTTGGAACCCCCTTTCAGGTAGTTGAAAGCAGCTATCAAATCCCCCCTCATTCTTCTCTTCTGCAGGCTAAACAATACCAGTTCCCTGAGCCTCTCCTCATAAGTCATGTGCTCCAGCCCCCTAATCATTTTTGTTGCCCTCCATTGGACTCTTTCCAATTTATCCACATCCTTCTTGTAGTGTGGGGCCCAAAACTGGACACAGTACTCTAAATGAGGCCTCACCAGTGCCGAATAGAGGGGAATAATCACGTCCCCCGATCTGCTGGAAATGCCCCTACTTATACAACCCAAAATGCCGTTAGCCTTCTTGGCAACAAGGGCACACTGTTGACTCATATTCAGCTTTTCGGCCACTGTAACCCCTAGGTCCTTTTCTGCAGACCCGCTGCCCAGCCATTCGGTCCCTAGTTTATAGCAGTGCATGGGATTCTTCCGTCCTAAGAGCAGGACTCTGCACTTGTCCTTGTTGAACCTCATCAGATTTCTTTTGGCCCAATCCTCTAATTTGTCTAGGTCCCTCTGTATCCTATCCCTACCCTCCAGCGTATCAACCACTCCTCCCAGTTTAGTGTCATCTGCAAACTTGCTAATTGTGCAATACAATGTTATCCCCACGGACTGCTTCGCTTCACAGGCAAGTATAACTGCATTCTCATCATTTTTTTTAAATGATCACAGAGTGGAACTCTGCAAAGAGATATATTATTGCTTCCAGTCAACGCTCAAAATCACTGGGTTATTGTGGCAAGATGCTTTCCATTGTTATACTTTGGCATTGTCTGGCCTTAATCTATTATTTCATAGAAATCCGATACAGCTGCATATCAGTGACATACTGTCCTGTATAAAGGGTTTAATAATTTCAGTAAAGGAAAATAGAACTGTAATGTAAGTCTTTAAATTATGAGGACTGCAATTTGGAAAATAAAATGAGAGTGCCAAGACTATTATTCTGTTGGCAATGTAACTATACAGCATCAACTCTGCCCTGTTGTATTGAAGGAACTGACCATATGATTGTCTCATGTAGGTTAATATCCTTTTGTAATGTATCACTATCTTCCTGCAATGATTGGGAAAATCATTAGACATTCGTTGACATTATCGTATTTCCACTGAGATGTTGATGCATGTTCACTTACAGATAACATCTGTTTGGTTTCCATTAGAGTTAATAATTGATCCCTTGGGTAATGAGATGACATATGAAAGAATTCCTGAGGAATTGGAGGTGAATTTTAGACATTTACTTTCACAGTACGTGTGTTTTCTTATCGTGACAGTTACTGTACACTAACTATTACAAGGAGGATAATATCTTCCGGCACTAAAGAGAAATGGAAACAGCATGCACTTGTGCTGACTAGCTTACTAATAGACACTGAGCGAACTTTTGTAATTTGTGGCTGGCTAAGTACTTCTTTGAAAGTGGGCAGAAAACACTAGTTTATGGCACGAGTCATAAGGTGTTAGTACCAACACTGGCCACAGCAAAGCAAGTGATGTGTGTAGCATAGGACTCTGATATAATTATATGAAATCAAGTGCATACATGTGATCATTCAGTCATTGCAAATAGAAAAACCCTCTTATGGAGTCGACTACTGCACTTCCTTCAAATTACAGGGCTTTCTTCTACCAACGAACTGAAAAACGGACAGAGAATTGGAAAACCAATACTGGAACACCACAGACAAATGGATGGGCATAACTGCGGACCACTAACCCTAAAGGTATTCAATGCCGAATGTTCAATATTGATTCTAGCCATGATTATGATGTTCTTTTCCTAATTACAAGTGTTATTACTTTGCAGAAACGTATTTGCTGCATAAAGAGATCAGTTCGGTCGAAACAGAAGAGGATCTAACTACATTTAGAAGAAAAACAGCAATTCTTGTAATGAAAGTCAGGTACTAACTTTGTTATATATCCACAGTGGACCCATAGCATATGGGAGGATAACTGAAAGAGCAGAATAAAGTCAGATGACAAAGACTTATCACACTGTAGGTGTATTAAAGTAGGTCACAGATTTCATTCTGTAATGGTGAATCTACCTGAAAAAAAGGATCTGCAAGTATTGTTCAAAATGCGGTGTTAATGAATGGTTGCTGTTGACTTTCCAGTGAAATGTATTTGAATATCACCGTACCAAATAGCAGGGAACCAAATTTTGGAGAATCAGACAGAGTCTCCCAAAAAAATGTAAAAAAAATGAACCCTTGAAAAAGGAAAAATATTTGAAAATGACTGTTTTTGGAGAAACTAACAATTAGGAATAAAACAAAATTTGTATTTACAGTTTGACTACTGTTTACAATGCAGCTATCTAACTTGCCACAAAAAAAAAAAAGAAAAAGATAAAGATGGAATGATGGTAAGAAAAAAAAAAAAAAGCCCATCATATATTGGAACAGATAAATAAGGAGAAGGCAGTACAAAAACAAAGCTCCTGGCTCAAGACAAGCGTATTATCCAACCAGAATTACCTGCCTAAGGATCACAATTCTTGTGATAATTCCACAGTATCAAGAATTTCCACTGCTGCTGATAGTCAGATCTTGATTAGTGAGAATATGTAGAAGGATTATTATTTATTAACTTTTTCAGCTCAGCGGTTTGAGCATTGGCCTGCTAAACCCAGGGTTGTGAGTTCATTCCTTGAGGGGCCATTTAGGGATCTGAGGCAAAAATCTGTCAGGGGACAGTACTTGGTCCTGCTAGTGAAGGCAGGGGGCTGGACTTGATGACTTTTCAAGGTCCTTCCAGTTCTATGAGATAGGCATATCTCCATATTACATTATAATTTGCTCTGCTTGTGCAGCTAATCTTTATATTTCAGATCCCTGATGTAAAATAGTCAAACTGCGTGTCTGAACCTGGGCCTGGGTGATTTTAGTCAGTTGCCTAATTTGTTTATTTATTAATTTGTACAGACTTGTCCAATTGACCCCCCAAAAAGTTCAAGTTTAGAATAGTACCGGTATCCAGTGTGTTAGTTCTCTTATCCTCATGACCTGGGAAGTAATAGGTTAAGGTGGGAGTTTTTAACAGTTAAACTACACATACATCGCTCTACTGGTAGTTCTTGCCACACAAGCTCCTCTAATCCAATGGCACTGCAGCGAGGTCGAGATTCACCAGGGCAGCGCCTCCTGCCAGTCACCTTGGGAATTAGCTCTCCGCTGTACAGAGCGCCTCCTACGGACCAGTGTCTCACATGCCGCTGGCAACCGTGTCCCTGCCGGACCCCGGTGCTGCCCCCCACACTAACCCCTTATTCTGAGTTTCCCCTCCCAGGGGAAACCCCAACCCTCTAAACCCACCTTGCCTCAGTGGCTACTGCCAGTCATCATCTAGCCTCGCTCACTGGGGCAGACTGCAATCTGTCATGGCCACTCACCATTGGCAAGGGGTTTGGACCTGCTGCCTTTGCCTATCCCTGGGCTGCCCCTCTGCAGCCCCAGTACATTTTCGTAGGCCTTCATCAAGGCGTATTCTCACCAGCAACTATACACCGCAACATAGTAACTCCAACTCAGGAACCAATCCATGCAACAAACCTCGATGCCAACGGTGCCCTCATATCTACACCAGCAACACCATGTAGCCTAATCGAGGATATGTTAATAATATTGATTTTATCAGTTCAATTTAATTTAACATTAAATTTAATTAATTAATAATCATTATTTATTAATAGTAATAGTACAGGTTTAGGCTCGCCAATCTGTTTGATCAGAAGATAAAGTTCTTGTCCTGAATCAGGCTCCACAGAGTTTATAAAAAGGACCCTCGGAGTATGACAGGAAACTCACACTGAGACAGATATAGTCATAAAGACCTTTTATTAAAATCAGTAAAATAGTAAGTAAATGGTAAGTAAAAGTTAGAGAGTTACAATGGTATTACTGTTATTCAAAAAATAGTATGTTCTGCAAGACTTTGGTTAATATACTCACACCCTGTTTTGATAACTTGGTGCTGCAAGACACAGGACTTCGCCTCTGGCGGTTCCGGTTTCTCACCTCTTGCAGAGGAAACTTGCGAAAGCTAAAAAGCTACTTTGAAACTTATACTAATATCTAACTATGAAATCAAACTGAGAATAAAGATTCAGGGAAACTAAGCTTGGCCTAGTTCCCTTTAGAACTTAAAAGTTTGAAAATAAGTACGGACTATTAATAGGTAACAGCCGTCATAGATAGCATCGATAGTCAGATGAAGAATGAGCGCTCCCTAACGAGGGGGCGTCACTTCTTTTATAACCCATAGTTACCAGAAATCCTTCCTCTTCTGCTCAAATTTCATTACTCCCCCACAGAAATATTGGGGTTCACTTAGCTCATTGGCTGATATGTCTGTGCGTAGGGATGACACCTGTATACGCATTTGTGGTGTATGTGTTATATTTGTGGGTCTGGCTTTGGAAAAATCCCCTATGCCAATCTTTATGTCTATTCGTCTAGGTAAAGGTCATAGACAGAGGCGTGGGTGTTTCTGTCTATTTGGGTAACAAGATGAAGGTTAACTTACTGGGTGAAAGGTCTTAGATGTTAATTTTGCTTTTAGCTTTAACATACAGATTATTGATCAGTAGGCCTTCTTGTGTTACAGCCAAACTAATTCTTATATAAATCTATTCCAAAACATCAAATACTTAAACTTATAAGAAAAAATGTATCTTATGTAAGCAAGCAGATTAATCCTTAGGGCTACAACCATCACAGGACCTACCCAGACCAACCACACCATCACTGGTTCATTCACATGCAATGTAATATACGCCATCATGTGCTATATACATTGGCCAAACTGGACAGTCCTTACGTAAAAGGATAAATGGACACAAATCAGATATTAGGAATGGCAATATACAAAAACCTGTGCGAGAACACTTCAATCTCCCTGGACACACAATAGCAGATTTAAAGATAGCCATCCTGCAGCAAAAAAAACTTCGAGAAATTGCTAAGCTATGGTTTATTTGCAAATTTGACACCATCAGCTCAGGATTAAACAAAGACTGTGAATGGCTAGCTAACTACAAAAGCAGTTTCTCCTCTCGATGTTCACACCTCCAGATCAGCTGCTAGCAGGGGACCTCATCCTCCCTGATTGCATTAACCTTGTTATCTCAAACCTGATTCAAGATCTGAGCAAAACCGAGCAAATGTGAATAGTTTTACACCTGCATGTCGTCCTCGAATGTTTGAGCCGTTATCGTACCCTTGGCCGTGCATATTTTCTAAAGGTATTCCATAGTGTTCCAATCTCTGTAGAATTACATCTGTGAGAACCTTCCCAGTAGTTTCGTTCACTGGTATAAATTCTAGAAAGTATTCACAAATTTTCACTTCTGCATTCGCTCAATCTGGTTGTCAGTGATGCCGCCAAATCATCTAAAGATGCCATTTCATATTTTACTATAGTGCAAGCAATTTACAACTTTTTTAGTGCTTCCACACACCGTTGGGCAGTCTTGAAGAAGCATCTTGAACAAAAGCTCACACTTAAACCTCTAAGTCAAACTAGATGGGAAAGCAGGATAGACGCTCTTAGACCATTCAGATATTCATCAGGAGAGATTTATGATGCGCTATTCGAAATAAGCCAGGACATGTCGTATGATCCTTCATTTTGACATGAAGCTGAAACATTGGCTCAGAAAATGATGCAGTTTAAATTTTCATGTTGCATGGTTATTTGGAATAATATTCTAAATCAAACTAATTTGACCAGCAAAGTTATGCAGAACATAACCATAAAACGCTGAAATATTTTAAAAATACCGTTCACATGAAGGATTTGAAGAAACTGTCAAAGAAGCAACAATAGCAGAGCATCTTGATTTTGAACCTCAACAATTCATTTGTCCTCAAAAAAAAACCAAGACAGTTTTGTTATGAGGCTCATGATGATCGTATTCTCGATCCATAAGAAAGGTTTAAAGTTGAATGTTTCTAATGTATTTTGGATGTAGCTATAACTTCCATTGGAGAAAAAATTTATCAGTTGCATGGTTTTCCAAAGACCTTACGGAGCACTGCCAAGACCTACATTTAGCGCTCAGTACTGATAACGCTGTGGACATTGATGCAGTAGAATTGTATGGTCAATTAATAGCTTTATCTGAGCGAATAAGTCCTAAAACGTCTCCTCTAAAAGTATTAGAATTTATAGAAAAAAATGATTTTTTCACTCCAAACACTGCTATAGCATTACGCATTCTTTTAACATTACCAGTATCAGTAGCTTCTGGTGAGCGCAGTTCTCAAAACTGAAATTACGAAAAAATTATTTGAGGTCCACCATGTCTCAGTCATTTGTCAGGACTCGCATTAATTTCAATTGAACGTACCATTGCAAAAAAATTAGGCCTGGTCTACACTAGGACTTTATTTGGAGCTGGGTTTCTCCCCCGCACGCTGCCGGCTGCTCCTATGGCAACAAGAGACGCCGGCAGCAGGCTCTGGCAGCTGCTGCTGCAGTCAGGAGGGGAAGGGACCACACACGTGAAAGCCACCAGGCACCCACCAGGAGGAGACGCCGAGGGGACTTCCCGCGGGAGACCTGATCCCAGTGGACCTCACTCACCTGAGCAGCTGCTGGGGCTTCGGTGAGTGTCTGACCCTGTGATCTGCTCCCCCCTCCACAGCCACCACTCCTGCCCCACACTGGCTATCAAGATTTAAGTGGTTGGCGTACAAAAGCAAATTAAACAGTTTTTTGCTCAGTCTGGAAAAACTGTTCTGAAAATTTCTTAATACTTTCTATGAAGGCTGAGCCGACATTTATTTCGTCTGGATTTCAAGATTGGAGACACGCATTGGGTGGTTTTACATCACACGAATAATCCGCCCGTCACGAGGAAGCGATAATGAAGTATGCGGCTCTGCAATTGCAGGTAAATGTTTCTGCACTAATGTCGGCCAATTACAGAAAAGAATAATAACTACAAGGCCATGATGAGCTACCTAGATGAACTGAGTTACTCTTCCGATGAATTTGGCTTAAAAATGTAGTGGATTCTCGAAGTAACGTCAATCTTTTTCAAGGTACATTACACTAACAGTTCTTGTGAAAGCCATGTGTCCTGTAGAAGCCAGTGCAACAGTTCAAAAGCCAAAACATGTCATTGGCAAGCGTTATGAAGAAAGTTGGCCTGTTGCAAGAGGTGTTGAGTGGGATGCGCACCGACCCACCATACAATCACTTCTGGGAAACAACAGTAGATAGAGAAGGCAAGAAATTTTTACCCTACACTCCCGAGAAAACACAAGGCACCGAGATGGCTTGACGATGGAAGCCTTCCTCACACCTTCCGTGACCCCAAAGAGTATTTTCATCCAATATATGTTGGGATCATTAATGCTTGCAAAGTTGCCATTGAACAGAGGTTTTCAACAGAAAGCTTTACATTCGCAGTAAAATTGGAGAAGCTCATAACTGAGGCGGCAAATGGCTCGAAACAGGACATTGACCCAATAAGTGAAGCTTTCCATGGTGACGGTAACACAGAGATGCTATTTCTTCTTTTAGAAATGTTGAGTGATATCTGCAGATCGAGCAATTGCCAGCTTAATTCGGTGAGCAAAGGGAAGCAATTTCAAAAACAAAATGAAGGCTTGAGTGACGTTGTCAGAAATTACAATTCTCCTGAAGAAGCGACAAAGGGTCCTGTGGCACCTTATAGACTAACAGAGGTATTGAAATTATTCTCCTGAATTCTCCTGAAATTATTCTACAATATTCTGACTACACCTGCACCGCTGAGCGACCATTCAGTTGCTTGCGCAGCCTGAAAAATTATTTGCGAACGACAATGGGCCAAGAATGTCTAAATCACTTGGCATTTCTGCACGGTCATAAGAACGCTACCTCTGAACTGGACATGGCAAGTCTCCTGGATGACTTCATTTCAAGAACCAAACAACGATGAAAAGTGTGTGCTGCCTCCTGGAGAACATTGCAAAAGAAGGGGCTATATTTGTTTAAATTTTAGAAAGTATTTGCTTTTGAGGGTTATTGATCAAAGAGTGCTTGGTTGTTTCTGTATGCAAAAGAGTATTAATAACATTGATATTCTTAGTTAAATAATTTTTTCTTACGATAGTGGTATTGTGGAATTAAGGGAAACTGTTAAACGCTTACGGTTTCCAGTCCATTTTTACATTATTTAATAAAATATATATCGGCTTACAGGGCAGGCTGGTGGGTGGGCAGCGGCCGGGGGGGGGGGGGGGGGGGCTGGGGTGGACGACTAGACCCATTCTGGGCACCACCAAAAATTATACAAACCTGCTGCCCTGGCTACTGGAGGAGGGAGGCATAAAGAGTCACGAGGAAACCTGTTAAATCAGTTCTGGATCGTTAAATTTTTAGAAAGCTCAGTACAGCTAACTTAGCTTTAAATGTCCCGCTGAAGTTCACAGAAAGGGTCTTGCAGACGGGAAGTGGCGCATAAGCAGGAAGGGAAAGAAACAACACGCCCGTGTTCATAACTAAAAGGGGCCAAGCCGGGATGGGCCATAATTGTAACTTAAGCGAGGCCATAAAAGAAAAAAATCGCTGCTCTGCTGGATCCTCGTTAGGGTTCGTCACAGGTGAGTGACTAGTATTTAAAGTGAAGTACACCAAAGCAAAGGTGCCAGCAACGCTAGCCCAGCTCACAACCATTATTGCTCTGGTCAGACTAACAGCATTCTCTCAGGATGGACATTTCGATATGCCGGGGCAGGGCAAAACGCTGAATGCCCCACAGGGGGCGCATTGGCTGGACTCTGCCCCACGTGCGGCCCCCCCCGATGGCCATTACAGGCGTGAGCGCCAACGGAAGCTTTTCCCACACTCAGCGCATTGCTGGGGTTACTCTCCCGTGTGGATTCTCTGACGGCTAGAGCAGGAGACGATCACAGGGGAGTCTGAGGAGCAGCTGTGGATCCCGTGCTGGGTGGGCAGGGGCAAGGCTGCCTGACGGAGATTTACCCCCCGCTCCGGTCTGCACCGCTACCTGTGGGAGAGACCCTGCAACACCGCACCCTGCACAGTGTCCAGCCACGGCCTACCCAGACTCCGCACAGGAAGAGGGCTGCAGCCCCAGTTACCCAGGAGCAGCAGTGAGGTCAGTAGTCAATGAGCTGGCATGGTCTGGGGGTGGTCAGTCACTGTCCTGTCTGCACCCCAGGCCCGGCAGCCTGACATTGTCTCAAAGGGGAGAGACAGACACTCACGTGGGCACCAATAACCTGTGCCAGCCACCCACCGGGAAGATCACCGTCCCTGGGGTGGGATCGGTGTCATAATAAGATGGAGCCAGACAGCACGAAGTGCCATCGCCTCCTCCCCCTCAGCGGGTGGGCCAGGAAACAGGGCACCCAACCTGCGGGTGGGGGGGGCATGAATGAAAAGTGAGGCTGGAAAAATCCCTTCCTTAGGCTGGGTGCCAGGGTGCAGGCTGCAATTCCAGCAGCAAGTGCCATTCTGTTGGACGGATCGTGACCATTTTACAAAGCATTTTGGCATGACTGGGCCACACGCAGCCTGCCAGGGTTGCCATGTTTTTTGTGCGTGCTGACGTTGCTAAAACACGGCAGACCCCAGAAAGCAGCAGAGGCTGGGGTAGGTCTCGAGGCTCATGCCCCGCTGTGCCCGGTGGTTAGGAGGAAAGTATTACAGAGGTTTGGACACAGCCCGTGGACTGAAGCGGGGCTGGTAGATGTATGTACCATTTTGGATTTAGAGGATAGGCTTGCACGGTATTTAATCCTGCACGAGCCTACTCCGACTAAAAGGGACTCAGCAGCAACCTGGCTTTTGTGGGAAGCATGCAGGGACTTATACTCCCGCTTGGCATCCTGCCGAGAGGAGAATGCCTCCCTGCATGAAAAACTTACTCATATGGAAAAAGAGTTAGAAAGATGGAAAGTGATAGTGACAGGGATGCAAAGCCACTTAGATCCTCTCAGGGAGGCAATCAGCAAGGGCAAACAAAAAGAAAAAAGGTTAGAGGAACAAGTTGGGGGGAAAAAAAACAAAGAAAATCAAGTGTTGCAGGGCATGATAAAGAAATTAACCCTTGAACAAGGTAGAACTCTCCCCGCTAGTCACAGCCGAGGCAACTTGCTTATCAAGCACCTTAAACAGAGGTGATTCGCAGGAGAATGGGATTTTGATCCCCAAAGTGATGTACCCATTTAAGTGACCATCTTTCTCAAGATAGTTTACGAGGGGCTGAGACGGTCAACTATGGAATATGGACCTACCCATTTAGATTCTAAGGTGTGATCCTTCTTACCCAACTTTAAATACATCACCCAATCTCCAATTTCCCATAAAGTGGGCTCATTAGCTCTTTGTCTTTGAATTGTCTCATTCATATGTTCAATTGCCTGATAGATCCTGCCCTGTAATGTGGTTTTATCCTCTTGTAATTGTCTTAACCATTGGAAATAATCATTCTGAGTTCCTGTGGGATGATCCTCAGGGTATACAGTAAAATGTTCAGGATCAATCATTAACTTCATTGGTTGTCCAAAAAGAATCTGGCTGGATCTTAGTTCTCAGCCTGTCACTACTGTGAATGGCAGCTAGGATTAAAGGTAGTTTCTCAGGCCAATCCTTACCAGTATGGTTTACTACTTTTCGCAATGCCTCTTTAATAGTGCGATTCATTCTTTCTACCTGACCAGAGGACTGGTAACATCATTGGGAAGATTTGCCCCATGTATCCCAGATAAAACTGTTTTCTTAACAGCATGTGCTTCATCCCTTTTAGGTGTCACGGTCATCGGATCCCATATAAGGAATCTGGAGAGCTTCAGCTGATTGTTAATTAGTTTGATACCAATTATTTCCCTTTCGAAACCTGCGCAAGCGTTTATAGGGGAACACCGGTGGAAGCTGACTGGAGGACACAACAAAGATGTTACTATTTTGGAGATTCCTGGCAATTATTCACCTGGATGTAGGAATAAAGAGCATATTGATAAAAGTTGCCAATGACCTCCCGCAGTCCCTTCCAGTCCTACACTTCTATCATTCTATGATACAAAGCTGGGGAGAGGGGTTGCAAACACTTAGACCTTGGCTACACTTACGAGTTACAGCGCAATAAAACTGCCTGCAGCGCTGTAACTCACTAACTGGCTACACTTGCAAGGCACGTGCAATGGTGTATCTCCTCAGATACAGCGCTGCATGTACTCCACCTCCCCGAGAGGAATAACAGCTGTTGCGAAGTGGGTGGAACGTTGGTCTTTCAGTGTAGCCGGGGAACAACGCAGTTACTGATCTCTGGAAGCTGCTTTGTTTTGAAACGGCACTTCCGGGTTGGAGTTCAGATGGTCGGGGACGGGTGGCAGGCGAGCTCCCTCCCACCCGCGCTTCAAGCCACTCAGTGGAGCGTGGATCCGCTGCTGTATCTCGGTGTTTATTTATCCGCCATGCATCCTTCTCCACCGGAAAACTGGCAGGATTTGGAGGCCAGGGTGGGTGAGCGGCTGCGGAGATGGACAGGACTATTCCAGTGTCTTTCCCTGCGAGGGAGGGGGCTGGTGCTGAACCAGCTAGTCCTGTCCATGCTCTGGCACCAGCTCAACACCCTGAGCCCGGCCCCGAGGATCCTGGCCAGACTCCAGAGGATAGCCCTGGAGTTTTTGTGGCCGGGGCTGCACTGGGTCTCTGCAAGACTCAGGAGTCTTCCCCTGGAGGAGGGAGGACAGGGCCTGGTTTGCCTGCGCAGCCATGTCTTCCGCCTCCAGGCCCTGCAGAAGCTCCTTTATGGTGCAGGTAGTCCGGCGTGGAGCACATTGGCGCATGCCTTCCTCTGTCGCCTTTGAGGGCTCCGATACGACCGGCAGCTCTTTTTTCTCCACCCGAGAGGTCTTCCGCGAGACCTCTCCGAGCTGCCGGCCTCTACCAGGACCTCCTCCGGACCTGGAAGCTTTTTTCGGCGACCAGGTCCTTTGTGGCCACCGAGGGAGCGGACCTCCTCGCGGAGCCCCTGCTACACAACCCCGATCTACGTGTGCAGGTGGCGGAGTCTCCCTCGGTGCGCCGGAGGTTGGTCCTGGCAGAAACCACCAGAGTCGGAGACCTCCTGGACTAGGGCACGAGGGACTGGGTAGATCCCCATGTGCTCGGACGGCGCATGGGGCTCTCCACCCTTCTACTCTGGGAGGTGGAGGCTGCCTTCTCACCCGATTCTCTCGTCTTCCTGCGGCGAGCCCTGCGAGAGGGCACTCCCCGCCCACCCCTCACCCCCGGCCCCCCCAGACATTTTTCTTGGGCCCCTGTTCCGCGAGCCCCCCCAGCCTCCCTGCACCCATGCTCTGAGCCGGGTGCACACCCTGCAGTCGGTCCGGTTTCGAACCGCGCCCAGGGACCACCTGTACACGTTTGTGCTCCACGGATTGCATTTCCTCACCCTCGTGTCCTGCCTCAACACCAAATGGCGGGACTATCTTCCACTTAAGGAGGGTGAGGAGCCCCGGTGGGGCAGCCTGTATTCCACCTTGATTCCATGGCCCACCGGGGATATTGGTTGGAGGCTCCTTCATGGAGCCCTGAGCACTGGCGTGTACGTGGCGCGGTTCACCCCTATACCCGAGGCCTGCCCCTTTTGCGGCGTGAGGGAGAACCTGGCGCATGCCTACCTTGAATGCGCTAGGTTGCAGCCCCTATTCCTACTCCTCCAGAACCTCTTGTTGAGGTTATGGCTGCACTTCTCCCCGCACTTGTTCCTTTATGCACACCCCGTGCATGGCCCCATGAAGTCGCGAGACCTCCTCATCAACCTCCTCCTGGCTCTAGCTAAAGTGTCCATCTACAATACCAGAAGGAGGATGTTGGACGAGGGGTTCCTCTGCGACTGTGGGGCCTATTTCCGCTCCTCCCATGTTTCACGTATCCGGGCAGAGTTCCACTGGGCAGCGTCCGCTGGCTCCCTCGACAGCTTTGGGGAGCAGTGGGCGCTGTCTGAGGTTCTCTGCTCGGTGTCCCCATCCGGTATCCTCATTCTGAACCTTTGACCTTCACTCTGATCCCTGTTTTTCATTAGTTGTCCCCTGTATTCACTTGGTCCCTGGGTCCAGTGGTCCCTCCCGCTAGGCTGGGGGAGGGGCCTTTAGAAGTGGGCGGGTTTGAACTCGCCCACCTCCCGGGTTTTCAATAGGCACCCCGCTACAAAGGGCAATAAGATATTCTCCGTCTTATTCTCTATCCTTTTTTAAATGATTCCTAACATCCTGTTTGCTTTTTTGACTGCCGCTGCACACTGGGTGGATGTCTTTAGAGAACTATCCACGATGACTCCAAGATCTTTTTCCTGATTAGTTGTAGCTAAATTAGCCCCCATCATATTTTATGTATAGTTGGGGTTATTTTTTCCAGTGTGCGTTACTTTACATTTATCCACATTAAATTTCATTTGCCATTTTGTTGCCCAATCATTTAGTTTTGTGAGATCTTTTTGAAGTTCTTCACAGTCTGCTTTGGTCTTAACTATCTTGAGCAGCTTAGTATAATTTGCAAACTTTGCCACCTCACTGTTTACCCCTTTCTCCAAATCATTTATGAATAAGTTGAATAGGATTGGTCCTAGGACTGACCTTTGGGGAACACCACTAGTTACTCCTCTCCATTCTGAAAATCTACCATTTATTCCTACCCTTTGTTCCCTATCTTTTAACCAGTTCTCAATCCATGAAAGGATCTTCCCTCTTATCCCATGACAACTTAATTTACATAAGAGCCTTTGGTGAGGGACCTTGTTGAAGGCTTTCTGGAAATCTAAGTACACTATGTCCACTGGATCCCCCTTGTCCACATGTTTGTTGACCCCTTCAAAGAACTGTAATAGATTAGTAAGACATGATTTCCCTTTACAGAAACCATGTTGACTTTTGCCCAACAATTTATGTTCTTCTATGTGCCTGACAATTTTATTCTTTACTATTGTTTCAACTAATTTGCCCGGTACTGACGTTATACTTACCAGTCTGTAATTGCCAGGATCATCTCTAGAGCCCTTTTTAAATATTGGCGTTACATTAGCTATCTTCCAGTCATTGGGTACAGAAGCTGATTTAAAGGACCGGTTACAAACCATAATTAATAATTCCACAATTTCACATTTGAGTTCTTTCAGAACTCTTGGGTGAATGCCATCTGGTCCCGGTGACTTGTTACAGTTAAGTTGATCAATTAATTCCAAAACCTCCTCTAGTGACAATTCCTCAGATTTGTCACCTACAAAAGACGGCTCAGGTTTGGGAATCTCCATAACGTCAGCCATGAAGACTGAAGCACAGAATTCATTTAGTTTCTCTGCAATGACTTTATCATCTTTAAGTGCTCCTTTTGTATCTCTATCGTCTATCCCACTGGTTGTTTAGCAGGCTTCCTGCTTCTGAGGTACTTAAAAAACATTTTGTTATTACCTTTTGAGTTTTTGGCTAGCTGTTCTTCAAACTCCTTTTTGGCTTTTCTTGTTACATTTTTACACTTTTGGCAGTGTTTATGCTCCTTTCTAGATACCTCACTAAGATTTGCATTCCACTTTTTAAAAGTGGCCTTTTTATCTCTCACTGCTTCTTTTACATGGTTGTTAAGCCATGGTGGCTCTTTTTTAATTCTTTGACTGTGTTTTTAAATTTGGGGTATACATTTAAGTTGGGCCTCTATAATGATGTCTTTGAAAAGTGTCCCTGCAGCTTGCACTTTAGTCGCTGTACCTTTTAATTTCTGTTTAACTAACCCCCTCATTTTTGCATAGTTCCCCTTTCTGAAAATAAATGCCAGTGTTGGGCTGTTGAGGTGTTCTTCCCACCACAGGAATGTTAAATGTTATTATATTATGGCCATTTCAGATTTTTTTTTGAGGGGGCGCAACTTTAACTGTGATTCCAGGTGCTACTTAGGCACTTGAAAACTCTAGTTTTTTGTCAGATAAATTAGCAATTAGCTGATAAGAACATAACATGAGAAAGGCCATACTGGGTCAGACCAAAGGTCCATCCAGCCCAGTATCCTGTCCACTGACAGTGGCCAATGCCAGGTGCCCCGGAGTGAATGGACCTAACAGGTAATGATCAAGTGATCTCTCTCCTGCCATCCATCACCCCCTTCTGACAAACAGAGGCTAAGGACACCATTCCTTACCCATTCTGGTTAATAGCCATTAATGGACTTCATCTCCATGAATTTATCCAGTTCTCTTTAGGAGCACTATATCTAATTCCTATATAAAAGAAAGGAAAATAAATATTAGACCCACTCAGTTCTAATACTAACATGTTCTGACATCTTGTGGCAAGTCACTTAAGGGACACTGGTTAGGTTTACAATTTTAATGTATATTCTTACTTTGTTACTAACTCTGTAGAAAGAGAGATTTCGTCAGGACTCCTGGGTTCTATCTCAGCTCTGGGAGGAAGTGGGGTCTAGTGGGTTACAGCGGGAAGGGGGAGGAAAGGGGGGCAGATACATCTGGGTTCCAGGGCCGGTGCAAGGAAGTTTCGCACCCTAGGCAAAACTTCCTTGCACCGGCCCTGTGCCCCCCCCCCCAGCTAACGCCGTCCCCCACCCCAGCCAGCCCCCCCGCAGGCGCTTAGCCCCTCCCCCGCAGGCCATGGAGCTCAGGACCCCCCCCCCACACCCGCAGGCCACGGGAGCTGAGCGTGGAGCAGGAGACAGGGGGGTGGCTCGCTGCGGCTACCTCCTAGCTCCCCGCTCAGCCGCCTCACATGAAGCCGGGAGGCAGCTGCCCGCCGCCTCACAAATCCTGGCACCCTAGGTGACCGCCTAGGGTCGCCTTGTGCTAGCGCCGGCCCTGCTGGGTTCTATAGAAGAATAGAATGGCCATACTAAGACCAAAGGTCCATCTAGCCCAGTATCCTGCCTTCTGACAGCGGCCAATACCAGGTGCTTTGGAGGGAATGAACAGAACAAGCAATCAAGTGATTCATCCTGTTGTCCACTCCCAACTTCTGGCAAACAAAGGCTAGGGACATGCAGAACATGGTGTTGGAGCCCTGCCCACCCTGGCTAATAGCTATTGATGTACCTATACTCCATGAACGTATCTAGTTCTTTTTTGAACCCTGTTATAGTTTTGGCCTTCACAACATCCCCTGGGAAAGAGTTCCACTGGTTGACTGTTAAGAAATACTTTCTTTTGTTTTAAATCTGCTGCCTGTTCATTTCATTGGGTGACCTCAGGTTTTTGTGTTATGTGAAGGAGTAAATATTTCCTTATTCAATTTTTCCACACCATTTGTGATTTTATAGACCTCTATCATATTCCCCCTTAGTCATCTCTTTTCCAAGCTGAAAAGTCCTAGTCTTTTTAATCTCTCCTCAAACAGAAGCTATTACATACCCCTAATAATTTCTGTTGCCCTTCTGTGAACCTTTTCCAAATCCAGTATCTCTCTTTTGAGATGGGGTGACCAAATCTGCACCCAGTATTCAATATGTGGGCGTACCATGGATTTATATAGTGGCAATATGATATTTACTGTCTTATCTATCCCTTTCCTAATGATTCCCAATGTTCTGTTAGCTTTTTTGATTGTCACTGCACATGGAGCAGATGTTTTTAGAGAACTATCCACAATGACTCCAAAAGCTCTTTCTTGACGGGTAACACCCAATATAGACCTCATTTTGAATGTATAGTTGGGATATTTTGCCATATGAATTACTTTGCATTTATCAACATTGAATTTCATCTGCACATTTCCACTGCTTGCATCCGACGAAGTGGATATTCACCCATGAAAGCTTATGCTCCAATACCTCTGTTAGTCTATAAGGTGCCACAGGACCCTTTGTCGCTTCTAGAGTTTTGTGAGATCCTTTTGTAACTCTTTGCAGTCAGCTTTGGACTTAATTATCTTGAGTAATTTTGTACCATTTGCAAATTTTGCCACCTCAGTTTACCTCTTTTTCCAGATCATTTACAAATATGTTGAACAGTACAGACCCCTGGGGGATGCCACTATTTACCTCTCTCCATTTTCACCATTTATTTCTACCCTTTGTTTCCTATCTTTTAACTGGATTGCCTGGCACAGCTTCCAGGATCACCCAACTATCCTTAATTTAATTTAAGGACAAGCCTTTTGTTACCTTAATCACCCTGCCTCTGTTTATAAACAAACTCCCTGCCCCAAAGGCAAAAGCTGGGAGCAGCACAGAACTCATCACATATCACACTCAAGCTGTGTTGCAGTTGAGAGCTCCCTCTGGGGCTAGGGCACGTGTTGCGAGCAGACCTCAGTACAAAACTGGGCGGGGGGAGAAAGAGGACTAGAGCTCTCCCTCCCCTGCCCCCAGATAGTGCCCTGACTGCTGTGGTAAAATGATTTTGTGAAAATTGGCCACTTCATTTAGGTGCCTAAATGGAAACTGAGGTATTTTGAAAATCTGTACCCAATTGTGCATGCTTACAAATCTGGTCATAAGGTCAGACAGGAAATAGAAGTGAAACACATTCCAGGACATTCCTAAACTTGTAGCTAAGTTCAGAGGTTCTGAGGATTTTTTAACACTGAATTAAAACATAAGTGAACTTAATGCTGGTGAAAAGGCCACGCCAACAACACTAAAAACTAAAATCTTCTGTTTATACAGAGGAGAAGTGTAGTAGTGCTTACTTGCTCCACTGCCCTGTCATTATGTTCCTACTTAGACCTGGAACGAAGACCACTTCAAGGGGTATGAAGGCAGTTAATTTGTGTCGCCTCCTGGCCAATATTGACAACATGGGAGACAGTTAATACTAATACTGTTGGTTTTGGTGATGTAAACACTTGCTCCCTAAGATCAACAGGTAGGTCCAAAGAAAAATTCATTCTGAATATTAGGGAAATCTTTCTGATTTTGAGATAGTTTAGATAGTTTCTTCAATGGAAATGTGGGCAAGCCCCATCACCTAGTATATTTACAATAGTACCAGACAAATTGATAGGAATGTATAATAGAAAAGAAGCTTGGCAAAGAGACTAACTGATTTCTGATAGTCCTAGAGAATGAAATCCCCTATCAACACAGCCTTTCACCAGTACTAAAACATTTATTTACTTGTTGGCTGCTGGTCACTAGGTGGTGCTGTTGGCTCACATGTTGACTACAACTGAAAAAAGCAAAAACATTTTTAACTTGCTATACTGCAGGATCCCATTGCAGCAGGAAATCCAATGCCTTTGAATATGGCTTATTTGGTTTCCTCTGCTCCAGAGGACCCGCACCAGATTGTCAAGTACAGAACATTTTTCACTATGGTAAGAAAATTGAAATAATTCAACACAGTCTCCATTAAACACTATACAATTCTCACTGTAATAACACACACAACTTCTTTACAACAGAGAGAGGATTAAAACAGCCTTTTTTCTGGGACAATTTTGAGAAACAATCTATAGAAAAGGTTAAAAAAGTCAAAGAAACACTATGAAAATAACGATGGATGTCTGAGCATAATAATGCAACTTTGCAACTATTAGTCCATCTACTCTGCAATCCCATATTGAACCATATTGGGTCAATCTGGAATTTTATCTGTTCTTTCAACTGGAGAAATCACTCTTTGTTTTTTTGCCTAAGGCAAGTTGCTAAAGCAAAATAACTGCTGTATTTCATTGCAGAAGCATCTGCTTTTTAGAAGAGGGCAAAGAGATCCATAAATCTACAATTTATAAATCAGATTGGAATGCTCCAGGAAGATATAAAAAAAAGGATCGGTTGTATATATGATAAATATAATATAATATAATTATAATACTATGCCTAAAATCATAGGATAGGAATAGATAAAAACAGAGACATCATTAGTTTTTGTTTCAACAATACATGTATTTGGCAGAACACATTTGCATATATAGCCACATCAATAATGCTTAATAAACTAGAAGATAATCCATTTGTAAGGCATCTGTAGATATTTCATGACTGAAAAAACGAGTCTGAAATGATCTAACTGTTGCAATTTCACTGACAGATATGAAGGCTGTTTATTCCTGCTTTTGTTCAGTGCCTTTAGTTTCCTTCAGCATCTCTTGCCAGTTCTTTTCCATCTCTTCTTTGCAGTTCAGGAATGCATCTTCCAGTCGCCTCATGGAGTTGGCCAAGTCTGGGTTGGTACGCATAACCACCATATCATATGCCATCCAGGTTGCCTGTACTGCAACAACCCAACCAACAGATATTAGAAATTCAGCAATGTTGGGCTGGCAGATGGCAGGGAAATAATTGATATTCAGGGGAACAGTAGTGGGAATGAGTGGTTACCAGTTCTAATCCTTGGCTGAGTGTTCCTACAATGTAATAAATTGAGCAGGGTGGAAAGTGATTTTTTCTGTTGACAGAAAAATCTGCAATTTTGGATTTTTTTCCATTACAAAATAGAGTAAAAATTAAACAAAAAATGAAATTTCTCATGAAACGCAATTACATTATTTTGAGTCAATCAAAATGTTTTATTCCAACTTTGATTTTTTTCATTTTACATTATATCAAAATTTTAAACACTGAAAAATGAAATGTCATTTCAAAATGGAAAATCAAAACATTCTGTTCTGAAAAGACTGAAATAGAATGTTTCAACCTTACCAAAACACTTTTTCAAATTTTCTTTTGAAACAAAATTTCACTGAAATCGACAGTTTCTACATTTTGCTTTTGATGAATTGGTATTTTTTGACAGAAAAAGTTCAGTCAGAAAATTCTAACTAGCTCTAATAATAGCCAAAGAGCAAACTCAGCTCAGTGCTCACAAGTAACCCTGCAGTAACAAATCAGTGTGCACAACCCCATCTTTCCTAATCAATCCCACAATACCAAATCAATGTGAACAGCTCCAAGTATCTAGGCAGCCTACACTAACAAACTAATGTTAAGTATCAGAGAGGTAGCAGTGTTAGTCTTTAAGGTGCCACCAGACTCCTCATTGTTTTTGTGGATACAGACTAACAAATTTATTTGGGTATAAGCTTTCGTGGGTAAAAATCCACTTCTTCAGATGTATGGAGTGAAAATTACAGATGCAGGCATTATTATACTTATAATACTTATAATAATATACTTATTTATATTTAACATATAAATATAATATACTTACAATAATGCCTGCATCTGTAATTTTCACTCCATGCATCTGAAGAAGTGGATTTTTTACCCATGAAAGCTTATGCCCAAATAAATGTGTTAACTGATTATCAGAGGATTGCTAACAGTAGTTTAAGTATTCACCATTAATACCACAGTAAATTGGTACAAACTGGCCATCACCTCACAAGCAGTCCTACAACGAGAAACAATTCACACCCACCAGTGCTCATGAGCATATCGATAAAACTTTATAGCTTCTTTTATACAGACTGTCTCAAAATACTATGGAGTTAAAATGTTGGAACCACTAGCAGCATTTCTACAGGAATGTTCCTAGTTTTGCTACTACTGGTGCTGAGGCAGTAAGAAAACTGAAGGAAACTTCTAGAGTAGACAAGGTCTCGGAATCTGGTACAGATATTCATGTTTACAAATCTGAAATTCACTTTCCACAAATATTCTTTAAAACCCACTTAAAACGTTATGATTCTGTAAACATCCCTTTTAAAAAATTTAATATTTCTGCTATACAGAGAAGTTTGAAGTCCACTCTCCTCTACTCTTGCATGTTTACTATTATTATTTCTATGCACTGCTGTAATGCCTTCAGCCTTTAGCATCAAATCTATATCTTCCCCAGAAGAAAGCCGCACCTGATAGTTTCTCCATTTCTTCCAGAAGTTTTTCTAAGTCTCTGTTCAGGTCCTCCAACATTTTTACCATGTTGTCATAGTTTCTTTCCCGAGGTTCAGATTTGGCCATCTACAAGAAAAGCAAGAGTGGGACAAGTAGGGGGAGTGGGGAGTAAGGAAATACAATTTAAAATGTTATTTTCCCCTTAGTATGAAAAAGTTTTATCTCTAATAAGATATGTAAACTGAAATATATTAATATCCTAGATTCACTTGCTAAATTCTTTTAGAGCCTGGACGATGCTGTGTGGCTCTTGTGTGTTGCCTAGCACTTTCAATTCACTTTCAAATCAATAGAAGTTTTGGACACAAAGATCAACAGCCTGCGGGCTCAAGCCCATGCTCTTTGTGAACTTTATAGGTCACTATACTAAATCAGACGATTAGCAGATCCTTTCTGCTATCCTGGATTGGGTTCTTCACCCACCTGCGTTGGCAGTTGCCAATACCTGATGCTTTACTGAAAGATGTAAAATCTCCCCCAATACACTAAAACCAAACTTGATTGTCAAAAGTTAGGCACCTATATACCATATCTGGGCACCCACATAAATAGCCTGATTTTTAAAGAGGCTATCAGGGTTCCCTCCCCACTCTCAACTCTAGGGTACAAATGTGGGGACCCACATGAGAGACCCCCTAAGCTTATTTCTACCAGTTTAGGTTAAAAACTCCCCAAGACACAAATTCTCCCTTGTACCTTGGATTAAGTAACGCTGCCACCACCAAGTGATTTAACAAAGAACCAGGGAAAAGGACCACTTGGAGTTCTCCTTCCACCAAAATATCCCCTCAAGCCCTTAGACCCCCTTTCTTGGGGAGGCTTGAGAATAATATCCTAACCAATAGGCTACAAAATGATCAAAGATCCAAACCCCTGGGTCTTGGAACAATGGAAAAACCAGTCAGGTTCTTAAAAGAAGGATTTTATTAAAAAAAGAAAGGTAAAAATCATTTCTGTAAAATCAGGACGGAAAATACTTTACAGAGTACTCAGATTCGAAACACAGAGGATGCCCCTCTAGGCAAAACCTTAAAGTTACAGAAAACAGGAATAAACCTCCCTCTTAGCATAGGGAAAATTCACAAGCAAAACAAAAGATAACCTAATCCGCCTTACCTATACTTGTTGCAATATTGGAGTCTTGGATTAGGATGGGTTGGAGAAGATGGATTTCTGTCTGGCCCATCTCACTCCCAAGAGCACACAACAAAAACTTTTCTCCCCACCTCCAAGATTTGTATTTCAAAATCAAAATCTTGGAGAGCTAAACTCCACCAAAGAAGTTTTTTGTTATTGTCCTTGACGGTATGAAGCCACTTCAGCGCAGCATGGTCGGTTTGCAGGTGAAAATGCCGTGCCCAAACATATGGGTGTAGCTTTTCCAGAGCATACACAAGGGCATAACATTCCTTTTCGCTGACTGACCAGTGGCTTTCCCTCTCAGACAGTTTTTTGCTGAGAAACACGACAGGATGGAATTCTTGATCTGGTCCTTCCTGCATTAAAACTGCTCCCACACCAGGCTCGGATGCATCCATGGTTAGTAGGAAAGGTTTGTCAAAGTCTGCGGCCCTGAGCACAGGGTCAGACATGAGTGTCGCTTTAAGCTGGTTAAAGGCCTTCTGACACTCATCAGTCCACTGAACTGCATTTGGCTAGTTCTTTCTGGTTAGGTCGGTCAGTGGGGCGGCGATTTGGCTGTAGCACGGTACAAATCGCCTGTAATATCCAGCCAAGCCTAAGAAGGATTGGACCTGTTTTTTTGACTTTGGGACAGGCCACATTTGGATAGCAATCACTTTGGCCTGTAGGGGATTGATAGTTTCTTGACCTACCTGGTGTCCAAGGTAAGTCACTCTGTTTAGGCCTTGACACTTTTTAGCCTTAACAGTTCAAGCGCTTATGAGAGGCAGGACTAAGACCTTCCGGAGAGGCTCCAGGTGTTCTGCCCATGAGTCAGAAAATATGGCCACATCGTCAAGATAGGCAACTGCCGATTCTCCCAATCCCGCTAGGAGACTATCTAAAAGTTTCTGGAATCTGGCGAGTGCATTCCGCAGCCCGAAAGGGAGTACATTAAATTCATACAGCCCGACATGGGTGATGAAGGCTGATCTTTCCTTGGCGGATTCATCTAGCGGTACTTGCCAGTACCCCTTGGTTAAGTCTAAGGTAGAGATGAACTGGGCACGTCCCAGTTTCTCCAATAGCTCATCTGTGCGAGGCATTGGATAATTGTCTGGGCAAGTTCCAGCATTTAGTTTACGGTAGTCCACGCAAAAGCGTATTTCCCCATCTGGTTTGGGGACCAGAACCACTGGAGATGCCCATGTACTGTTAGAGGGGCGGATTACACACATCTGTAGCAGGTCCTGGATCTCGAGTTCTATAGCAGTTTTGGCGTGAGGAGCCACCTGGTAAGGTTGGGCTCTAATTGGGCGAGCATTACCTGTGTCAATGGAATGGTATACCTGTTCAGTCCATCCTGGGGTGGCTGAGAACATCGGCGCAAAGCTAGTGCACAGTTCCTTGATCTGTTGTCGCTGCATACGTCTGAGTGTAATTGAGAGGTTTACCTCTTCCACGCCACCATCACTGTTTCCTTCATAATAGACACTTTCAGGCCACTCAGCATCATCTCTTCCCTGGACTGTAAACTGACAAACCTTTAATTCTTTGGAATAAAAGGGCTTTAGATAATTAACATGGCACACTTTAGGCTTGAGGTGGGGGATGCTATGAGATAATTAACAACTCCCAAGCACTCCTGGACCGTAAATGGCCCTTCCCATGACGCTTCCATTTTATGGACCTGAAGTGCCTTCAAGACCATGACCTGGTCCCTTACTTTAAAGGAACGTTCTCCGGCATGTTTATCATACCAGGCCTTTTGCTCTTCCTGAGCATCTTTGTTTTCTCTAGCAAGGGCTAACGAGGTTCAGAGGGTGTTTTGGAGGTTGTTCACAATGTCCAGAATGTTACTTCCCGGAGAAGGCATAAACCCCTCCCATTGCTGCTTCACCAACTGCAATGCCCCTTAACCTCGCAGCCATACACAAGTTCAAATGGTGAAAACCCTAAACTGAGATGTGGTACAGCCCTGTAGGCAAAGAGCAACTGCTGTAACACTAGGTCCCAATCGTTGGAGTGCTCATTTATGAATTTACGTATCATGGCCCCCAAAGTTCCATTAAACTTCTCCTCCAGGCCATTTGTTTGATGGTGGTAAGGGGTGGCAACCAAGTGGTTCACCCCATGAGCTTCCCACAGGCTTTTCATGGTCCCTGCCAAGAAATTCGTTCCCAAATCGGTAAAGATGTCGGAGGGCCAACCTACTCTGGCAAAAATGTGTTACTGCCTGGCCCATCTCACTCTCAAGAGAGAACACACATACAAACAAAAAGAACAGAACAAAAACCTTTCCCCCCACCCCCAAGATTTGAAAGTATCTTCTTTCCCCATTGGTTCTGTTGCTCAGGTGCCAACCATGCTATTTTAGCTTCTTAAACCCTTACAGGTAAGGAGGAATTCTAGGCTACCCTTAGCTGTATGTTTATGACAGAGGCTGAGCCTCTACAATTCACCTACCTTAGCAGAAGCTGTAGGAACTCAATACCTGAAAATCAGGTCACTTGTTTAGGTGCTGAAATACAGATTTAGATACCTAACTTCAGGCAATCAGGTTTCAAAATGTTGGTACTAGCCAATTGTGACTCCAGTGACTTTTGTGAAAAGTTCCAGGGGGAGCAGGTGAGCGCAACACATTGAACTAATTATATGTTGCTCTGATGTTAAGAGTTGTGTGTTTCATTGGTGGGGTTTTTTTTCCTGGTAATTTCTGTTACATTTTGGTGGGCATATTTTTCTAGCTTCTATTTTGAATAAATGTCAATAAGGAAGTCAATTTTCCCCATTAGATTTAAAAGCATTTTAAGGAAAAGGTAAGATTTCCAGCCTAAACCCAAACCCCCGATGCTTAAGGCAACCAGGGGCCACCACAAGCAAATTTCAGGAGGAAGCCTGACTATGGAGAGATCCTTTGTCTCAAAGCGCTGCTTGTATCAGAACACACCCTCTTGTCTGTCCCGCACTATGGGGTGCTGTTTGCATTGGTTCACCATCTTGTTACCGAAATATATACCCATTACCGGAATGTTTTTGTTCGTGAGGCTCCCCTTCTTTGGCTTGGTAGTAACAGTAGAAAGTGCAGCTCCCGAATCCAAAAGGCAAGAATAAACAGTTTTTTTAAAAAGTTAGATGAACCTGGGGGTCGCTGGAGGAACAAACATAAGTAGTAAAATCATTTGACAAGAGGACCCCCTGGTCGCCGTCATTCCTCACTATTAACGGCTTCTGTTCTTTCCACAGCCATTTGTTGCTGCGGTCGGTCTGGCCGGCGGGGCTGTCTCCCGGTACATCAGTTTGGACACTCCCTCTTCCAGTGACCGAGCTGCTTACAATAGTTACACATATTATTGGCGCGACTCGGGGCCCCCCCTTTTCCGTTTTAGGTTGCCACTTGGGGGGGTCCCCTCCACCCTCCTTGTTTCTTATTTTTATTTCCAGCATTTACAAGGGCTGCCAGAATTCTCACCTGCTTGGTCTTTTGGATATTTTCCCTTGTGTGATATACACAGGTAGCCACGATTACCAGCTCTTCCAGGGACTTTTTTTTTGCTCCCTTGAGACGCTGCAATCGCTTCTTGATGTCCGGGGCTGACTGAGAAATAAAAATAAGCCGGACTGTGGACTGTGTGTCCGCGGCCTTGGGGTCTATGTTAGTATAAATACAAAATGCTTTACAAAGTCTTTTATAAAAGTCGGAAGGGGTGCTCTTCTTTCCACTGCACAGTATTATGGACCTTTGACCAGTCTAGAGTTTGTTTCCTTGCTTGTTTTATACCTGTTAGAATATAGTTTAAAAACTTTTTTTTAGCTCCCTCATGTTGGTTGGATTGTTCGGATTCCATTGGGTCAGATTGACGAGAGTTATAAAGGCACGTCTTATTAATGCCTGGCAGTGATTTGTAGATTTTACAGCTTTTTGGCCACTTAAGCCCCCCTTCTTCTTGGCCGCCAGCCAGGTCTTAGTGGTGAGCAGTGTCTTATTTTTCTTCTTCTTCTTTTTTTTTTAACTGAGCTTTCTAGTTACAATTAACTCGTTCTGTTCCCCCCCCCCTTTTTTTTTTGGCTTCTTTTAACCTACAAAGGAAATTTTCACTTTCCACTTATGCCTTTGTTTAAAAAAATAATAATAAACACATATACATTACAGCATTATATAATACTTTAGTCTTATTATTTAATATACCAGGCGCAATGGAGTTTAGTAAGTTGGAATGTTAAAGGAGCCGTACTCGGCCAATCAGTATCCAGGGCTGGCCAACCCTGAGTGCAAAGTTGTAAAAAGCGTTTCCTTGACATTCCTCTTTGAACACCTGGCAGTGGCCATTTACTTAACATATAATTTAAAGGACTGTCCTTAGAGGGTTTGCTCTGAGATCCACCCATCTTTCTCTTGACACTCGAACAGAGAATTAAACAGAAAACAGAGGGAATTACGATCTAACAACAACAACAAAAAACTAGTACAGATTTCCCTACTCACACTGACTGCTACAGGGGACGGGACAGAAGGATCTCAATTCGACCTCAGCGCTTCATCGCACGCTATGGCTTCCACTCTGAGGAATTATGAATGAGAGGCTCAGTCCCATCCACACACCCAACACCCAAATGAATGAGACAGAAAATATTAACCAGTTAACCAGAACCAGAACCGATAGTGTTTCCTTATCCTATTAGGACTCACCTTATCGGAGCACGAACCCCAGGGGCTGCGGTGAAGTCAGAAAGAAGAGCTAGGCACCCCGTTGGCGCCATTCCTAGTTCGCCGCAGCCCTCCGGAGTCCAATGTCCGAGCTAGGAGGTCCCATCTGGGTCGCCAAAAACTGTTACCGAAATATCGGGTCCGCCTAGCTGAGAGCCAATAACAGCCAGACAGGGATAAGGAAAGAAAAGTACTTTATTCTGCAGAATAAGGGAAGTCTGTGCCAAGTGACAGGACTCCCATTAACACAGAAATTACAGGTCTTTTATACACACTTAGACAAAGCCCTGGTGTGTTAACATTTGATTGGTGCATGCTAGACCTCGAATGTCTGCTATCTGGTCAGTAAAAACTGGTATAGAAATAACTATTTCGTCTGAAAAACACTATTCTTGTGCAGGCGAAGGACAACTGTAAAAATGCAAGGTCTTGCGTAGGCGAGGCGTCTACTTCCACCTAGTGGCCTCTGGTTGCCGTAGCTGTTGGCTGTTAAGGGGGTTCACCATAGCTTATGACTTTCACAATCTTACACCACTTTTAAGACACAGGAAGCTGTAAAGCCTCGGGCCCCAATCCAGCAAAGGGAGCCAGACCCCGGGGTCTGAGCAGAGCGCCCCGGACACCCACACACGCATGTGCACTACAACAGGGGGCGGGGCCTTCAGGGTCAAATTGGCAACCGTGGGGACACAACTCTTTGTCCACAGGTGTACGGAGGCCATTCGCATCTCCTCAGAAGCGGGACAATACCTCGGGCGTCGCCGTCAGCCGCCGCCCCCAGCAGCGCTTTGGCCCCACCCGCAGCTCGGTCCCCAGGGCCGGGGCTCTGCGGAGCTGCCTGCGCCGTCCCCGCCCCTCCCACAACAGGGCGGGTCCCGCTAAGCCCCTGCCCAGGCCCCTCCCCGCGACAGCCCGGCTGGCTCCGCTACTCCGCACCGGGACCAACTCCGCCTGCGGCCTCACGCCTCCCGCTTTCCCGCCCAAACCAACTGTCTTCGTCCCCTCCCCCGCAGAGCGCGTCCCTCCCTGTCACGTGTCTGCTGTCTCGCGCTGAGGACGAAGAAAATAAAACAAGTGGGTGGGAGCGGGAAACTAAAAACTGATGTTCCCTATTCACCGTCCACTCTTCTCTCAAATCTGTCCCCTGGGAGGCTCCGCCGCACAATAAAATTTACGTTTCACAGTTTAGAGGGAAGGAAAATAGGATCGGGAGGGCAAATGCTGGGAAGCTGAGTTAATAACTAGGGCGTTGAGGCGCATTACATCAGGCTAGGGTTTGTGCTGGCTTGACACTCCTGTGCCACATTAATTTAAACTAAAGGTTTATTTTCTCTTTAATATCTAGTTAGCTGGATCTGACAGGCAAGACCCCAGACGCACACCCCAGCCCCTCCCCCCCAAAAAACCCCAAAGGGGCAGATGGAAGCAGCCCCTACTAAGGGGTGTACGTGTACTTTTTACAGTGACACACCCAGGTGCTATGAAAACGTTCCCTGGTCCGTCACACTGCACTATATCAGTCCCTTGGCCCATCTCCCCTCAGTAGCAAACCATCCTTTCATCTGTAACCCTTCTGCCCGTCAGAGTTGGCAGCAACAAGGGCCGGGTTCAGTATCTAGGGGTTTCGTTCCAATAACACAATGCAAAACCGGCTCGAGCCCCCACCCAGTGACCTGGGACAAATATATATCACTCCCCCCACCACCCGGGCTCCTCTAAGAGGCAATACTTCCCCTCTCACAAGCACAGAGTCTGAGTGTAGCAAAAGCGTTTTAATGACAGAGAGAAACAGAGCTCCGTTGTTGAGGTGCTTTACAAAAAACCAAACACAGCTACTGTTTGCAGGCGGGGGGGGGTAGGGGGGGGCTCTGTTAGGAATGCCGGCAGCAAAGTTGCCTTGGACAGAGACGGCGGGGGGGGGGGGGGGGGGAGAAGAACGGCGGGGGGGAGGGGGGGGAAGGCTCCGTTTCCCCACGTTCTCTTTTATCTGCTCTTTAAAAACAAACAAAGCCCCTGCTGTTTGCTTTCAGTGATTGAGAGAGAGGCAGGGGATGTGGAGGTGTGGAAATAATGAGCTGACACTCTGTGGAGATTCCGAAAACCCCACTCTCTCTCCCAAAACGCTCCCTGTCAAAGTCCCCCTCACCCCCCCCATTTGAAAAGCACGTTGCAGCCACTTGAATGCCCATAATGCACCGCTCCCAATACAGCTGCAAATGCCTCAAATGTAGCCACCTTACTGCGCTGGCAGCTGCCAGTGTGGACAGGCTGCAGCACTTTCCCTACTCAGCTGTACGAACACGGGTTTAACTCACAGCGCTGTACAGCTGCAAGTGTAGCCAAGGCCTTAGGAAGATAGAACTAAAATTCAAAGGGATCTTGATAGAGAACTGGGCTAAAATGGACATTTGGAAGTTTTTTTGCGAAAGTCACTGTTGACCTGTTACCAGCTGATTCACTGCAGGATTTTACACCACCTCAAAACCGGGCCCTGCCACCGCCTGCCTTAGCTCTGCACATCTTATCGCAAGTACAGCGAGAGGATCTTGAATCTTTGATGCAGTGAGTATGGGTTCTCCCAGTACAGATATGACTGAAGAAGACATGAGAAGTGTAACTGTTCCTACAGATCTTGGAGAAAAAAAAAGCAATGGGTCTAATCAACCACATCTGCCTGATTTTCCAAGGAGAATGTTTGGGAAACAGCAGTTTTCTATTCCAACAAAATTTCCTTGGCTCGAATGTTCTGTTTAAACAAATGCTGTGTTCTGCTTTCCCCGTCGTCACTTCCATTCTGAAACAGGCTATGTGGACGATTTATTCATTAAAAAAAAAGTGTGCAGAATTGGAAGAAAATCTCTGAAAAATTGTCGTTTCCCGTGTTCATGTGAAATGTATGGAAAACCGGCAATGCGTCAAACACAGCGAAGAAACTGCTTCAGTAGCAGTGAAGCATTCAGCAAGTCATAAAAGTACCCGTTGAGGAAACCGGGATTACCGTACTAAGGTTTGTGATAGTCAAGTTACTTTCTAAACTTGGTTTAACGTTTCTAGGGCACAACGAAGAAAAGGAATCTAAATGGAAAGGGAATCGCCATGAATTTTGTGATTTCTTTTTAAAGTATGAGGAAACTAAAGAAAATGCAGGCAAGTTCATTTTAATGACACAAGCTCTGAATTTCAAAACAAAATGCTGCAGATTTGGTTTGCAAAGAAATTGTACAGGCAGTGAATGAGACCGGGTTTTTTGCTGTAACTGTAGATGAGGTCAGGTCATATAAGACAGAACAGCTTTCAGTTTATAGCCGATACGCAGAAACCTACAGATTACAGAAAGGTTCCTGTGCTTCATCAATTGCTCGTCTTCCTGCAATGCAGATGGCATTTATACTGCCATAAAGACAGCTTTGGAGACGAGTGGATTGCAGAATGTGCAGATAGTTGCTCAATCTTATGATGGCGCTAATCTGTGATGTCAGGACACATAGCCGGGATTCAGCAGCGAATGAAAGAAGACAATCCATTTGCAATATATGTACATTGCATGGCACACAAACTCAACATCGCCCTCATGGAGTGTTGTACAGTATATCATAAAGCCGTGGGCTTTCTAAATGTACTTGAGAAATTGTATTCGGTCTTTGCGGAGCCAACCAATCAGGTGTTTGACATACTGAGAGCTTTGGGTCTTAAGCATCAAGAGATCATATGTCTTTTGACCCGGGCTCTGAGTGTTACTACCTCGGTTTTTTTAAAAGTTGCTTTAATTTTTTGATTCACAGGTTGCGGGTTTTGGAGCTTGTTTTATTTGGAGGTCAAATATTTGGGCTTTTTTGTATAGGTGACTTTAACCCAAAATTGTATAGTTTAAAAAGGAGTGGTTTTGATGACTGACTGGGGTCAATGTAGATGCACGTCATTAGAATTTTAGAATCCTCCTATCCCGTTCAATTAAACAACAACCAAATTCTTGAACTTTCGGGCCTACCCACTACATACATCCTATCATGTCCCAATTAAGCCACCCTAAGATGCCATTTGGGATTTTTTAAATCTTATCAAATGTAACTGTTCATTATCCAACTAAATGTACAGTACTTTCAATCCCACCTAGATCTTGGCCTCTGTTACATCTAGTGGCAGTGAGTTCCACAGACTATAAAAAAAATTATGAATAAAGTGCATTGCTTTTCAGGAAAACCAAACATCCTCTTTGTTCTTGTGTTATGAGACAAAGTAGTTAGGAGCACCCCTTTACCTTCTCTATACCTTTCACTACTTTTGCATAAGACCTACCAAAATCTCTACAGGAATGTATTTGTCCCGGTATATCCTATCAAAGGCCTAATACTGGTGTTTAGTCTGTCTACGATTACATGAAATGAAGCAGCAGTCAATACTATCTGATGTCCTCTCTTCTACAAAAGTTATATATTTAGTAATGCCTAAGGAGTACTGCAGAAAAAGGCCTGGGGGTTACAGCTGATCACTAACTAAATATGAGTCAACAATGTAATACGGTTGCAAAAAAAGCAAACATCATTCTGAGATGTATTAGTAGGAGTGTTGTAAGCAAGACACGAGAAGTAATTCTTCCACTCTACTCAGCACTAATAAGACTCAACAGGAATATTCAGGAAAGATGGACAAATTGGAGAAAGTCCAGCAACAAAACTGATTAAAGGGTGTGACGTTATTGACATAATCAGTAACTGTATAGATCATTATTGCAACCACTGTTATATATTTGCAGCAAATATAGTACAAAGGTTGTAGTGTAAAGTGTCGAAGACAAGGTTGTGGTTTGCTGGTTGTGATTATGCTGTCTGTATGTGTGTATCGTTTTTGTAGTTGAGGTTATGAATATTGGCTCTATATGGTCTGTATTTCAAACTTATGCTATGCTTCTGGGTAAAACCCCAGACAAGTTGGTGTCTGTTCTACTTAGCCTGCTTGATGGCCCATTAAGGACCATCAGCTACACAATTGACCCATGGAGAGAAGGCAGACCCGCCTTGTGACTCAGCAAGGTATGCAGGGACCTGCCTATGAACAGAACTGTAAGGTTTTTCTATGCCATGTGCTGGATAGCTTGTCTTTAGGACAAAGAAAGCAGAGATCACATGGCAAGAGACTATAAAAGGCTGATGCCTCATCTCCATCTTGTTTTCAATCCTGCTTCTTATCTCTGGAGGGACTTTGCTACAAACTGAAGCTCTGAACAAAGGACTGAATGACCCATCTCAGCTGGGGATGCACTCCAGAGACTTGATTTAAACATGCAGCTTATTCCATCATTGAACCAAAAACTTTGCCATTGCTGTATGTAATTGATTCCATTTAACCAATTCTAGCTCTCACCTAGACCTTTTTTCCTTTTATGAATAAACCTTTAGATTCTAAAGGATTGGCAACAGCATGATTTGTGGGTAAGATCTGAGTTGTATATTGACCTAGATCTGGGGTTCGGTCCGTTGGGATCGGGAGAACCTTTTTTCTTTTACTGGGGCATTGGTTTTCATAACCATTTGTCCCCATAATGAGTGGCACTGGTGGTGATACTGGGGAAACCGATGTGTCTAAGGGAATTGCTTGGGGTGACTTGTGGTTAGCCAGTGGGGTAAAACCAAAGTCTCCTCTGTCTGGCTGGTTTGGTTTGCCTTAAAAGGTGGAAAAATCCCAGCCTTGGCCTGTAACTGCCCTGCTTGAAGCAATTTGTCCTAAATTGGCACTCTCAGTTGGGTCCCGCCAGAACCAGCATCGTTACAAAGGGTTAAAAAACATGACCGATGAGGAAAGATTGAAGAAAATGGAAAAACTGGGGGTTTAGTCTGAAGAAAAGAAGACTGAGAGGGGACATGAGTCTTCATGTAAAAGGAGCGATAAATTGTTCTTATCCACTGAGGACAGGACAAGAAGCAATGGGCTTAAATTGCAGCAAGGAAGGTTTAGGTTGGACATTAGGAAAAACTTCGTAACTGGGAGGGTAATTACACACTGGAACAAATTTCCTGGGGAGGTTGCTAGACAAACAGGGATGGCCTATAATGCTTAGCCCTGCCTCAGTGCAAGGGACTGGACTAGATGACCTATCAAGGTCCCTTCCAATCCTACATCTCTCCGATTTTATTGGAAATTTTATTTCACTTTGGTCCCATGCACAAGTTCCCGGAATATGGAACTACACAGAAACATTGTGAAAGATCAAAGATTGTGCTGCTTTGCTGCAGCAAATACAACAGAAAAGAGGCATATTCTGTTCTCTACTAAGCAGCCAACTTCATCGTAACAGAAACAATATATTGGGGAAAGAAGCTATTTACACGGGTGAGCTGGTTCTAATCACGCTGCTCCATTTCACGCTGCTCCATTTGATGTATCCCGAAAAGGGCTAGCTGTTCGTTTCAGCTTCCCGCCATCACACATGCTCCGCCCTCCATTTTACAACTTTCTGAAAGACAGGCTGGGTTGGAATAACCCCAGAGCCTAGTGGGGGTCACACCCCAGGTCAGACAAATCTTTGAGAGCTGTGTGCCCATAGGTTACATCCTTCAGCAATAGAGGCCATGTAGGTACCCAGATGAAACATCAGATGTTCTGCTGCACCTCCTCATATGAATCATCTTGACCTTTGGGAAATCAAGGCCAGATAATTGCCCCTGCTAGACTAGGCAGAGAGAAGCAGCAGCCAGTCAAGACAGATGAAGAGGAAAGGCAGATGAACAGTTAAAAAAAAAAGTCTCTGGTGGGGGCTCCCTGTCCCACAGCTGGTGAGCCACTCTTTGCATTTGCAGAGGTACTAATCAACTGAACCCGATTAGACACCTGTGAATTCAGCACAGAGGGCTCTGTCTCCGGAGGAATCATAGAGTCTCAGGGTTGGAAGGGACCTCAGGAGATCATCTAGTCCAACCCCCTGCTCAAAGCAGTCTAAACAGATTTTGTAACTCTTAAGCAGAGCCTTAGATGTAAGAATATTTTATTCCCAAACACTTGAGCTACTATTGACAGTTTTAACACCTTCAGTCCATGACTTGTTTCTCTAATAGCTCTTGCCATGCCCAGCTTTCTAGGACAGACTGCTCTTGTAGTATAATGAACTGATCCCGTGTACAACAGTGACAATATCCTGAATGAACTCTATTGAATTCAATTAAACCTTACCGAATTAAACTTCTGGGGGTACATTGCATTAGAAACGCAAAGGTTTATGTACTATTGTGAGTATACAGCACTTCTTTGGCAAGACAAGATTAATGCAAGCTTTGGAGGGTATGAGGAAGTTCCAAAGTCTTTTTGGAAGTTTACCTGGGAAGTGCATTTTCTTAGGAAATACCTGGAGGTGAAGGGCATGTAAGTTCTCCCCCTCTGAAGCCAATCTTTGGAAGAGACACCCATTGCATACTAGTTGCCTGCTTCTAGAAACTCCAAATCAATGACCCCAATCTGTACAAAAAGGTGGACTGGTCATGTCATACATGCGCTTGTTCTGAGTGGAAGCTGTGATTAACTTGTAATCACCAGGGCTTCCCGCGGTTGAAAGATTTAGCTCATCAGAACCCAAGTTAGAGTTGAGATGAACTCTTAATGAGCACCTATATGCATGTTGTTAAGCTTATTAATGTTTTCTGTCTAATGTTTTGACCTTAAGAATAAAGCAGGTTTGCTTATAAAACTGTGTATGGTACCACATTGGTAGCAACCCTCTATTATCAGTCTCTGAAAAGAAATCATGCAGGCCTGTTCAGGCAGACTGTGCAGGGAAACAGTGACAGTAGAACTGTGTCTCTCCTGGTGTTTCTCCAGGCTGAAATCTACACCAAAGACTAGGGTGACCAGATGTCCCGGTTTTATAGGGACAATCCCTATTTTGGGGTCTTTCTTGTCTAGGCTCCTATTATCCTGCACCCCGTCCCAATTTTTCACACTTGCTGTCTGGTCACCCTACCGAAGACACACAAAAGATGGGGAGCTAATAGCCGGAGAGCGGGTGCCCTGGCTGGATAGCGGAAGGAAAATACAGGGACAGAGCACTGTGACAGAGCACTGCATTTTTACAGCGCAAATGCAGCTTTTATGAAGTGCTTTTCCTCCTAAAACCCTGAGTAGAAACACTTTCTACTCCACCCCTTGTCCTTGCTCAGTGTGGGACACTACACCACAATCAGGGCCGCTCTAGCATGCAGAAAGTGGTTTGCTTTAAATGTTATGCAAAACTTCCACAGCAAACAGTCTTTGAATCTGCAGGCATTGCAACCCTTCTTAGTCGGTAACAGGATTTGTAGAGATGCCATAAAACGCAAACAGCTATTGCAGAAACGAGAGACTCCTTTTTACAAAGGGTGGGTTTGCTTCAGCAAAACCCTACAACCCCAGGGTTGCAAAGAGATCAATATTCTGACAAATGTCGTTTCCCGAGTAGTAGTTATTGCTGAAATCGAACACTACAGCAACATGCAGAACTGGGTTTGGCTTAGAACGGAAGCAGGACAGAGGTTTAGACTGAATGCGGAGAACACCGATTTTAAGCGTTTAAAGGCATTATAATGGCTGCAGCTGCTCTCAACACCAAGCGACGCATGTGTGTGTTCTATTGGTGAGCTGTTAAAAACACCAGCATTGCTACAGCTCCAGGTAATGGAATAAAGCGCTTTGCAGCCAAGGCCACTGCTCCCCCATTGCATTAAGACAGCCTTCGGCATTTGCACAGCCGCTAACAAAGCCAGGCTGGAAGTGCAGCATGCAGAGCTCTGGGCGTGCAGGGCTTTCCCTGGCCAAGCTCGGCTCTTTTGCAAGGAGAGAATTTCCCCTGACAACCCCCCCCCTTGCCCCTGCCTGGGGAGCCCTGCGCCGGCTGATCCTGCAAAGGCTCCGTTCCTAGGAGTCTGATCAAGAGCCCGTTCGGTGCAGTTGCATGGAGCTGCTGCTGCTGCAGCCGAACAGCCCCCGCCACGCGCCCGCAGACACAGGGTCTTCCTGGTGCTCCCGCCAAACTCTCCCCCCAGCAACCTGCCCGGGCTGCGGCACGTGCCCCGGGGCTCGCGCAGCCGGGCCCTGCTGCTGCAAACGCTGCAGCGAGCAAAGGTAGGGACCGGGACCGGCCCCACCTGGGAGCTCCCTAGTCCCCCACACTCCGCCCGGCCCATGCATCTCCAACCCCCGTCTGCCCCAGCCCGCCCCCAGGACTCCCCCTTATAGCCCTGCCCCTACCGGGGGCAGCCTATCAAAGGGCAGCTAAAATAAACGTCCCTCCCCGCCAGGCAAACCCCTCCTGGGAGCAGAGTCCTGGGAACAGGGCTGAGCAGAGCCCGGCTGCTCTGGGTTAGTTACTGGGGCGTTGGGCTGGGGGCGGGCTACTTGTGTTTCTATTGCCTAAATAGAAGACATTGCTGGGGAGATATTTGGGGGGTGCTAAAGGGGTGTGTGTGTACACTGGGAAGAGGTGTTTGGGGGCACTAGAGGGGTCTTTAGGGGTGCTGGAGAGGGGTGTACAGGGAGAGGGTCTTTGGGGTGCTGGAAGGGTGTGTGCATACTAGGAAGGGGTGTTTGGGGGTGTGTGTCTACATGGAGGGGGTGCTAGAGGGGTATTGGAGGGGGTTATATAGGGAGAGGGTCTTTGGGGTGCATACTAGGAGATGTTTGGGGACATATAGGGAGGGAGTGTTTTGGGTGCTGGAGTGGGTGTGTGTATTGGGATGAGGTGTTTGGGGGTGCTAGAGGCATATTTGGGGGGTGGAGGGGGTATATAGGGAGAGGGTCTTTGGGGGTGCTGGAGGGGATGTTTGGGGGCACTAGAGGGGCCTTTGGGGTGCTGGAGGGGGTGTGCATACTAGGAGGGGATGTTTGGGGGTGCTAGAGGAGTATTTGGGGGGTGTATGGGGAGAGGGTGCTTGGGGGTGCTGGAGGGGTGTGTGCCTGTACTTGGAGGGGTTTGTGGTGCTGGAGGGGGTGTGCATACTAGGAAAGGATGTTTGGGGTGCTGGAGAGGGTGCGTGTACTGGGAGGGGGTGTTTGGGGATGCTAGAGGGGTATTTGGGGGTGTTGGAGGGGGTGTGTGCATACTAGGAGAGGATGCTGGAGGTGTATTTGGGGGGTGTATGGGGTGCTGGAGAGATGTGGGTACTCAAAGGGGTGTTTGGGGTGCAAGAGGGGTGTGTGCATACTAGGAGGGGGTGTTTGGGGAGGGGGTGTTTGGGGGGTGTATGGGAAGGGGGTAATTGGGGCTCTGGAGGGTGTGAGTGTATGGGGAGGGGATATTTGGGGGGTGTTAGAGGGGTATTTGAGGTGGTGGTGGAGGGGAGTATATAGGGAGAGGTCTTTGGGGTGCTGGAGGGGGTGTATGCATACTAGGAGAGGGTGCTGGAGGGGTATTTGGGGGGTGTATGGGTAGGGGGTGTATGGGGGTGCTGGAGGGATATGTGTACTCAAAGGGGGTGTTTGGGGTGCAAGAGAGGGTGTGCATACTAGGAGGGGGTGTTTGGGGTGCTGGAGAGGGTGCGTATACGGGGAGAGAGTATTTGGGGATGCTGGAGGGGGTGTATGGGGAGGGGCTATTTGGGGGGCACTGGAGGGGGTACCTGCAGCCTCGCTCTTGAGGTGGGGGGCAGTGTCACTCCCTGTCACAGCAGCAGGGTGGCTGGGATAGGCCCGGGACACAGCACCAGCCCGATTGGCAGCATTTCCCTGCGAGCTTCTCCCCCTCCGCAAGGCTGGGAGCTGGGGCTGGGCTGGATTCTGAGGCCCATGGTGGAGCAGACGGACCAGCCAAGAGGCACCTGATGGGCTGGTGGGGCAGGATCCGGCAGCTGCGTCTGCAGGGGAGGGACCCATCGGCCCGCAGAGAGAGAGCTCGGTGGCTGGAACGTAAAGGGAGGGCCTGCCCCTGCCCCTGCGTGGGGCCTGTTTGCAGGAGGTACGTGGGCTACTTGTGAGCGCCACTTGCGGTGTCTTTGAGCAGCTGCAGGTTGTGGTATGCTGGGCTAGCTGTCAACCACCGTCTGGACGAGCAGCGGTGTCGCAGGGCAGGACAATTCGCACTGCGCTGGCAGATCTGTGGGAGGGGCCTGGCCCGGGAATGGCGGAGCTGCGGGTTGGGGTAATCCTGGGTCGACCCTAAACATTCAAAACGTACGAGTCGGACCTCAAAATATCATGAGATTGGCTTAAAAGCCTCCAGAAATAGGGCTCGTTCCGTCTTCTGGGGTCCAGGCCATTACGGGGCACCTGGGGCGTGTTTTCAATCTTTCCTCTGTAACCAGAAGGCCGAGAATTCCTGTGTCCTTTACAGCCGCGATTCTCACCGAATCCCAGGAGCCAGGATACTGAGACTATCGTGAGACTTCGGATCAAATCACTGACTGTCGTGCGGGAGGTTGGGTGCTTATGAACTGTGGCAATACTTTGTACTGAAGCACAAACAGTGTGTGTCAGGCAGGCTGGAATGGCTAAGGCGCGCGAGTACCAACCTCAGGGCAGACCGCTAAGGAGCAGGGCACACATCCCAAAGCGGTGGTGACTCTATACTTGGATTTCACCAACCAACTAACCATCAGTGTGAACCCCTCAAACACTACAACACTTCTTAACATGGAGTCACAGACAGTCGCCTGGGTACTCTTGCCACCCAGGTCAGCTGCCTTTGTGACAGATGGTCCCTTACACCAAAAATCACAATATTCATGTTACTCCCAGTCCCAAAGGACCAGTCACTTACCCCAAATGCACCTTAGCTCTCACTCCAAAGACACCGCTACAATAAATTAAAGATTTATTAACCAAGAAAAAGACCGGAGTTATAAGGTTAGAGCAGGTAAACACACACACACACCGAGTTATAATCTTAGGTTCCAAAAGGAGATAGACGCTGCTGTAAGAGGTAAGCTCTTTGTGTCCATTAGGCTAAGCAGCAGGGGATTCCTCGCTTATGCTTGGAAATCTTTGCCCCTGCAGAAGCGGAGCAGCACAGAGAGAGACAGTTCCTTCTCGGCAGGGATTTTTAGTCCTTTCCCCCTGAATTCACGCTGATGGGACGAGTCCACATGCACGTCTCCTCATGGGTGTGGGGGGGAGCAATCAACAAAGTATTTTATCCTCACTTGGTAAAGCTTCTCCCCTAGCTATGGGACTTCCCGGTTTCATAGCAAACACTTTTATACTTGCAGCGCAAACACTTGAATGTTACCTTTAACATGGGGTACAGATGGTACCATTAATGCAGGCAGCAACTTACAAGCATTTCATAAATGATGAACACTAAACACATTTTATAAATCTGTCTATTTTAACAATGCCAACACACAGGTGAGCCAGACGGGTTTCCAGCTGTGCATTTGGCAGTATTCAGTGTGGCCTACGGGCCTTTGCATGAGCTGGCACCTGGTTTGCCAACGTCACAGCATGTTTGGATTGAAATGAGTTTATTGGCACAGGAGGACACTTCCCCCTGGTGTTCCCATGAGAAGCTGGTTTGCTGAGCATTGCTTTTTATATGTAAACCATAACGCAGCGTCTCCAAGTCACCTCAGCATCTACAGTGGGGCCCAGAGAGTTGGAGGATTCCAGGCAGGGGAGGAGATGGGTCCACTGTTTGTTTTGGGGTGACTTGTGTGGACAGTTACAACCCCTCTGCTGTCCCTACTAAATTGCTTTTATAAACTGAAAAATAAATTAACAGTACATCCCTCAGTGGCTATTACTCATTTCCCGATTTTACATGCAGAGCGAACATTCAAACCAACAGACTGGTGTGTATTTATGCAAGGATACAATTTCAGCCACAGGGGGCAGGGCGGTTGCGGGGGATTCGTGGCGTGTGTTAATAGCACTCTTTGCCTCTTCATTCAGCACCACCGATTATAAAGCACGGAGTAAATGCTGAGCCGGTTACCACTCACATAAACCGATGGAATTCCGTTCGTTTCACCTCGAGGACAAAGCTGATTTGACCAGTGTTGGTGTTTTTTTGAATCCCCCCTGTATAAAGTTTAATGCCGTAGAGCTAGGTTTGGAATGAGCCCTCCCACTGGGATGCTGAACTATCGTGTGGCCATTAATATTATTATTACTGAATTATATATTTCAAAATTATAACTGAATAATATTGCAGCATTAATAAAAACAATGCCATCTTCCTGTCCTGTCAAGTCTTTGAGTCTTCACTGGCTCCCCTTTCTCCACATGTAAACATCTCCTCCCTGGCCTTCAATGTCCCCACTTATCTCTTATCACATCGCCTTGACTCCTGGCCCCATCATCTAGCTGTCCGGCCCCAGAGTTAGCCGCATTCCAGGGGTGAATGAAATCTTATGTGTTTAAGTGTTTATCTTAAAGCCCCAGCCCCTGGAGCCAGCTGAATACACCAGAGTCTCAGCTTTCAATAAATAAAAAGGTCCTTATAATTGCAGAGATGAGCTTCCAACATGACCCTTAGAGGTGCAACGCCAGGAGACAGACAGACAGAGCTCCACATGGATTCCTTCTTAAAATCCCGTGATTTAGGGGGCGGCTGACTCGTAATTTTTGGTAACCTGGGTTTGACAGTGCTGAGCAAGGGTAAGCATATTGGGCCCTTCTGCACCCAGGCTCGGTAGCAATCCAAGTCTGGTTTCCAGGCAGCTTAGATGCATCCGCTTTATTTTTCTGTCCTTCCTGAAGTCCTGTCTGCTGCTGACCACGAACCATGTCAGCATTGACAATAGTCACGTCAACCCCTCCTCATTCATCCCGCTGGGTGGCCCAGGCCTGGAAGCCGCATGTTCCTGGTTCCCCATCCCTCGGTCCTCAACGTACATTGTGACTCTTTGGGGGCACTGCCCCATCCGAATCGCTATCCAGACAGAGCCAAGCCTCCATAAGCCTCTGGATATTTTCCTGTGCATGCTGGCTGTGATTGGTCTAGTTCTGTCCAGCCCCATCTTGCCCAAACTGCTGTGTGTACCGTGGTTTGGAGCTGGGGAAATTAATGTCTATGCCTGCGTGGTCCAGATGTTTTTCATTCACTCCTTCTCCACCATGGAGTTGACGGTGCTGCTAGCCACGGCCTCTAATTGTTACATTGCCATATGCCAGCGGTCCCCAAATTGTGTAGCCCCCCCCCCCCCCCAGCGGAATGTTTGGGGGTGGAGGTGGCAGATCCCGGGCCAGCCTCCACAGGGGTAGGGAGTGCCCCTACTCCACTCCGAGCTGTACTCCGGCCCGGCCCCCAGCTGCGGCTCGGCTCCTGGCCCCAGCCCCGCCCTCAGCCTCCACATTCCTCTGCCCCCTTACCCCGGTTCGTGCCCCACCCCGCCACCACAAGCCACGGTCCCACTCCTGACCTGGCTCCCGGGAGGGGGGGGGGAAAGGGCGTGGACAGAGGTAAGGGGGATCATGACTGAAAAGTTTGGGGATCACTGCCATATGCCATCCCCTGAGATATGAACCCGCCCTGTGCTAGCCAGGATCAGAGCAGAGGTGATGATCAGAGACCCAGTCTTTATCACCCCAACAGCTTTCCGTGGGGCAAGGCCGCCCTCCTGCAGAAGCCCGGTCCCTGTCAATGGAGCTAAGGGGGGGGGGGGGGGGCGCGTAAATGAGGGGCAACTCCCAGAGCCTCTGTTCCCCTTCCCCAGTGTGAAAGGCCTCTTGCCGTGAGAGCAGCAGCAGACGCTTGGCCGCTGCCCTGAGCCCACCACCGCTGTCCCATCAGCCGCTGAGCCCTGGGGGCCCCTGCAGCTTAGGGGACGAGGGGGCCACACACGGAGAAATCTTGCAGGGCCACTGCCCCGGTTCTGCAGAGAAATCCTCTCGCAGGCTGCCAGCTCAGCACTATTCACCGGCGTGGTGACCTTCAAAACGTGGGGGAGCTGTGAGTTCCCCAGCGAGGGCAGCGCTCTGTACAGCACCTAACGCTGCAGGCCCCGGAGCGCGAGCCGCGACTGCCATACAAAGACGCACGGCCCGGGAAGGAGGATTTGGGCCCCAGAGCCTCGGAGCGCAGCAACAAGAACAAACCGCGCTTGCAACGTGGGATGAAACGAACGAACTTTATTAAAAGTCTTAGGGGAGAGAAACACAGGTAGGAGTCAAGGCCCGTAGTGCTTTCTGATCTGATCTGATCTACGTGGTTGAAACAGCGTGGAAGTTTGAACACCAAGGAGTGGCTTTGAACCGGGTCACTGGGCACCAAGTTTTGCTTACTGGGGAATTCCCTCTACAGTCACCAAGCGGTGGATTTTGGCCGAACTCTCCCCAGGTGACACGTTCAAGCTCACGCACACAGATCATTCTTACCGGACGTATTGGACACGGAACTTGTACGTACTACAGAACGATGACAGTTTAGATTTCTTTAAAATGCTCGGGAATAAAATTTTAGCCCCTCTCAACCCTCTTCGTCCTCTCTCCACCAGGGCCAAACCCTCCAAAGGAAGCTCTACACCCCCAAAGGAACAACTAGCGCGCTGAGGCAGGAGGAGAGCCGCTGGGACAGGAAATACATTTAGAAATGAAACAAGAGGAAGTGCTCTGTTGGGCGCCACAGAGAATCCAAAGTGCTTCAGACACAGAAATGACCGAGGAGAGCTGGAATTGTCTGCTAGGATCACATACAGAGTCATTTCCCCTTGAAATATGTGGTTTAGGGTGTGCACATTAGCCCGGAGCTCAGTGAAAATGCCATTCTTGGCACACTGAGGTGAACAAAGGAAATCCGAGGGTGTGGAGCAGATGGGAACTCTGACTTCATTGAATTGGTCACCTCTGATGTTCTAATGCTCAGAATTAAGCTACCAGCCAGGCCTTTATCATAGGACATATGGAGAGAGAGTTCCCCACCCCATTGCAGACAGGACCTCTCCTACGTGGAAGCGGCAACTCTGTAATCAGAGCCAAACAGTGCAGCATTCTCCCCTCATATCGAGCATCATTATGGTTCCTTCCCAACATGCTAAATTAAGGCCTATTTCCACCCAGTTCAGCCCACTGGATTTCAGTGGAAAGGGGTGGCCAAAACACAGCCAAATAGCCAGCGACAGAGTTCTACAGGGCACCCCACAGCCAGCCTTGTCATGCCCATGGAGGGATTCGGCCTGCGGAGAGAGGTCCCAGCATGCAACACTTTGTTTAGCCCTTCGTACCCACATCAAGTTGGAGAACGGCCTGCTGGGCTTGCTTATCTCCAGGGACCAAAACGTGTATCAGAGACGAGGGCAACCGCATCGCCTCCATGTCATGGGCTGGTGGCCGGCTGCTCTCGCTTTGCTTTCACTGGCTGGTTCCTAGAAGACCCCGCTCACCGCAAGGCTGGTTTCACCGCTTTGCATGCTTGCCTGGTCACGTGCGTTTATTGTACAGGGTATGCCCCATGGCCAGAGCCTGCGTGCCATCCCCAGACCTGTGGAAGGAGGAGGCACCATGCTCAGCCCCTTCAAATGTCCTCTCCTCTCCGGGCAGGTTCAGTGGTGCAGAAACCAGGACACAGACAAGGATTCGAAACAGGCCCTAGCTGAGGCGACAGCGGGGGAGGTCTTAAAGAAGGCAGCTAATGGCATATTGGGCAGCATTTGTAGGAGCATTGCCAGCAGATCGAGGGAAGTGATTATTCCCCTCTATTCAGCACTGGAGAGGCCAGAACTGGAGTATTGCGTCCAGTTTTGGGCCCCCCACTACAGAAAGGATGTGGACAAACTGGAAAGAGTCCAGCAGAGGGCAACGAAAATGATCAGGGGGCTGGGGTACATGACTTACGAGGAGAGGCTGAGGGAACTGGGTTTATTTAGTCTGCAGCAGAGAAGAGTGAGGGGGGATTTGATAGCAGCCTTCAACCACATGAAGGGGGGTTCCAAAGAGGATGGAGCTCGGCTGTTCTCAGTGGTGGCAGATGACAGAACAAGGAGCAATTGTCTCACCTTGCAGTGGGGGAGGTCTAGGTTGGATATTAGGAAACACTATTTCACTAGTAGGGTGGTGAAGCACTGGAATAGGTTACGTAGGGAGGTGGTGGAATCTCCTTCCTTAGAGGTTTTTAAGGCCCGGCTTGACAAAGCCCTGGCTGGGATGATTTAGTTGGGGTTGGTCCTGCTTGGAGCAGGGGGTTGGACTAGATACCTCCTGAGGTCTCTTCCAACCCTAATCTTCTGTGACAGCACCTACACGTTGCTGTGCAGGCTTTCCCGCAGATACTGGAATACATCACATCCCCCTTAGCTTTGGGCCAGACACTTGGCTGCTGGGTGCCGGCCCAGCTCTCTTGGCTTCAGCGGCGCTGTACCATTGACACTAGTTGAGGATACGGCCCATTGTCTGTAGCCAACTCGGCTCCTTGTTCCTTCAGCACTGGGTAAGGGCCTGAAACGAGCTGGCTAAGTGCCATTTTTACTTGTTTTGGTCCCCATAAATGCTAGGGTGGGGGAGGACTTTGCAGGTTTGTGGAACTGAACTGTCAAGCTAAAGGACCTCATCCTAGCACGGCCTCACCGTTCTGGGAACGGAATTCGTTACCCCCTTCACGTAGGCCGTGCATGAATTTGGTGAGTCTAGTGATGGGGGTGGCTTTCCTTATGTTTGTTTAATTCCTCATGGGCAGGGGAAGGAGGGGAGGGCGAGAAGGGGGGACAGAAGAGAAATCTCGCTGCTGACGGGTAACAAGAACCAGCTCCAGTCAGTTTTTTGCCCCTTGACTAGTGGTGAGCTGGAACCGGCTGTTAAATTTAGAAGCCGTTTTAGAACCGGTTGTTCCATGCGGGACCACCGGTTCTAAAAGGGCTTCTAAATTTAACCAGCCCCAGGCAAGCCTGGGTGGGAGGGGGGAAAAGCGGAGCCTCGGGGGAGGAGGCGGAGGTGGGGCCGTCCAGCTCGCCTCCGCTCCGCTTCCCCCCCTTCCCTCCCAGGCTTACCGTGCGCCAGCTCTTTGGCGCGGGGCAAGCCTGGGAGGGAGGAAAAGCGGAGCAGCGGCGGCTGGGGAGGCAGAGCGGCGGTGACCTGGGCGGGGGGGCGGCAGGTGCTCTGCTTCTCCCCCCTCCCTCCCAGGCTTACCGTGCGCCAGCTCTTTGGCGCGGGGCAAGCCTGGGAGGGAGGAAAAGCGGAGCAGCGGCGGCTGGGGAGGCAGAGCGGCGGTGACCTGGGCGGGGGGGCGGCAGGTGCTCTGCTTCTCCCCCCTCCCTCCCAGGCTTGCAAGCCGGGGGGAGGGGGGGCGGGAAATGCAGCGCACCCGGGGGAGGCGGCGGGGATTTGGGAAAGGGGTGGAATGGGGAGGGGCCGGGGGTGGAGTTGGGGTGGGGCAGGGGGCCGAGGAGGGAACCCCGTTAAAATTTTGGCAGCTCATCACTGCCCTTGACCCCCACCACGCTTAGTTTAACAGCATTTGCCCAACTTCCGATGGCTCTGCGGCATGCCCAGTTCTCTCTAGCTCTTAGTCCGATTCTGTCTTGCTCGTGATAACATGTCAGGAAGCAGGTGTCGTTCCGGGGTGAGATTTCCCGCCCGGCAAGGAAATTTCAGGTGACACTGGGGTTCTTACAGGGGGAGAGGCATGGGGGGGGGGGGGTCATCAGTTTCACGTCTGAGAAGTCTCTCCCCCTTAGCGTCGGCACTGCACCCAGCCCTGTGTCACAGGTGTTTCCCGTGCCCCTCGTGCAACGTGCGTTCTTATGGATTTGAGACCAGCCTCCCTTGCAATGCTGCGCAGCTCCCCTTCCCCTCCTCCCCCTGCAGCCCGTGGGGAGGCTCAGTACACGGGCGGGGTGCCCCCGGCGTGTGTCCGCTGGTGCCTGCCCAGGTGGTACTTGTGGCTGAAGCTGCGCCCGCACTCGGCGCACTTGTACGGCTTCTCCCCGGTGTGGATGCGCTGGTGGGCCACCAGGTAGGACTGGTGGCTGTAGACGCGGCCGCACTCGGCGCAGGAGTAGGACTGGCGGTCGCGGTGGCTGCGCTGGTGCATGATGAGGTCGGTGCGGGAGCCGAAGGCCTTGCTGCACTGGGTGCAGGTGAAGGAGCGGCTCTCGCCGTGCACGCGCTGGTGAATCAGGAGGTCGGTGCGGGAGCCGAAGCTCTTGCCGCACTTGTTGCAGTAGACGAGCCTCTCGGCGTGCGAGCGCTGGTGGGCGATGAGGTCGGTGCGGGAGGGGAAGGCCTGGCCGCACTGGGTGCAGGTGAAGGACTGGCCGTCGCCGTGCGTGCGCTGGTGGATCAGGAGGTCGGGGCGGGAGCCGAAGCTCTTGCCGCACTTGTTGCAGGCGACGGGCTTCTCGGCGTGCGAGCGCTGGTGCATGATGAGGTCGGTCAGGGAGCCGAAGGCCTTGTCGCACGTGGGGCAGGCGTGCACCTTGGCGGCGTGGCTGGCCTGGTGGCGGCTGAGGTCGGCCTGGCAGGCGAAGAGCTTGCCGCACTCGGCGCACAGGCACCACTGGGACTCGGGGTGGGTGCGCTCGTGCAGGATGAGCTCGGTCTTGGAGCTGAAGCGCCGCGCGCAGGTGCCGCAGGGGAACCAGCGCTCCTTGGGGTGGCACAGCTGGTGCGAGGCCAGCTCAGCGTGGAAGCAGAAGCTCTTGCCGCACTTGGCGCACTTGTAGGGCCGCTCCTCGGCGTGGAGGCGCTGGTGGCTCAGCAGGGCCGGGTGCGAGCGGAAGCTGTCGCCGCAGTCGAGGCAGGGGAAGGGCTTCTCGGCCTCGGGGGCCCGCCGGGGGGCGGCCGGCTCGGCGCCGTCCCCCGAGGCCGCGGCCGGCCCGGCGTGGGCCTGCTGGTGGCGGACCAGCTCGGCGTGGGAGCCGTAGGCGCCGGCACAGCGGTAGGGGCGCTGGCGGCCGTGGGTGCGCTGGTGCACGGTGAGCGCCGCCTTGTGGGTGAAGCTCTTGCCGCAGTCGGCGCAGAGGAAGACGCTCTCCGCCGTGTGGCCGCGCTGGTGCTCCACCAGGGTGGCGTGCCGCCCGAAGCTCTTGCCGCAGTCGGTGCAGATGAAGGTGCGCGCCGCCGCGTGGCTTTGCTCGTGCTCGCCCAGGGAGGCCACGTCGCCAAAGCGCCAGCCGCAGTCGCCGCAGGCCAAGGCCGGCTCCCCGGCGGGGCTCGTTGGCTGGGCGGCCCTGGCGCTGCGCTTCCCAAGGGCCCTGGTGCACTCAGTGGGAGCATCCCGCCCGCTCCCTGGCTGGCTCCCGGGGGCCTGAGGCTTCCCTGCCAGCATCCAGGGGGCCTCCAGCTCCTTGGTATGGTCCTCTCCTCCCACTTCTTCCTTCACGGCTCTCGCGGCCCAGTCACCTGTGCGGGGCAGGGGACAGAGAAGCCAGAGACTCTGTTAGTGGCTGCTAAGGCAGGGAACAGCCCCAGGGCCAAGCCCCTTCCCGCCGGCGCGCAGTTACCAGCGTGTCCGTGGAAACAGCCAGCGCCTCCCACCGCTCTGCTGGGGTGCGTTTTTACTGCTGTCCCCCGTTGTCTGGTGCAGAGACTCCGGTCTCAGGTCTCCCTGCCGGGCCCCTTGTCTAGCCAGGGCAGAGGGCTTGGGAGCGGCTGCCCATTCGGAGGGAGTTTGCACGGCTGCGCGTGGCCGTGCAAAGTGCAAGGCCGTGGCAGGTCGGGCCCACTTCTCGCTCGGCGCCAGGAGTAACGCCAGGAAAGCTAACGGAGCTACAGTGGTGTCAGAATGAGGCCCGCTGCCTCTGCTGTGGGGAAGAGAGGGATTCTCTTCCGGTCTGGGCATCTTCAGAGATGCCAGCGAAGTGCCACTTGCGGTGCCAGCCGCTACCCCGAGTTGCATCTGTGCAGCTCCACTGAAATCAGTGAGGTCCCCCCGGGGCAAACAAGCCTGCAGAATCCTGCTAGTCACAAGAACATGAGACCGGCTAGACTGGGTCAGAGCAATGGACCATCTAGCCCAGTTTCCTCTCTTCTGACAGGGGCTAGTGCCAGGTGGTTCGGAGGGAATGAACAGAACCGGGAAATTATTGAGTGATCCCTCCCCTGTCGTCCGGTCCCAGCTTCTGGCAGTCAGAGACTTAGGGACACCCAGAGCATGGGCTTGTGTCCTGACCATCTTGGCTAATAGCCATTGATGGATGTGTCCTCCATGAACTTATCTAGTTCTTTTTTTAACCCAGTTATACTTTTGGCCTTCACAACATCCCCTGGCAAGGAGTTCCCCAGGTTGACTGTGCGTGGTGTGAAGAAATACTTCCTCATGTTTGTTTTAAACCTGCTGCCTATTCATTTCATTAGGTGACCCCTGGTTCTTCTGTGATGTGAAGGGATAAAGAACACTTCCTTGTTCACTTTCTCCACAGCACTCCTGATTGTATAGACCTCGATCATATTCCTGCTTAGTCGTCACTTTTCTAAGCTGAACTGTCCCAGTCTTTTCAATTTTTCCTCATACGGAAGCTGGTCCAGGCCCCTCATAATTTCGGTCACCCTTCTCTGCACTTTTTCCAATTCCAATACATCTTTTTTGAGATGGGGCGACCAGAACTATACACAGTATTCAAGGTGTGGGAGTGCTATGGATTTATATAGTGATATCATCGTATCTTCTATCTTATATATTCTTTTCCTAACGGTTCCTACCATTCTGTTAGCTTTCTTGACCGGTGATGTACATTGTTTTCAGAGAACTATCCACAATGACTCCAAGATCTCTTTTTTTGAGTGATAACAGCTAATTTGGACCCCATCAGTTTGTATGTATAGTTAGGATTATATTTTCCCATGTGCATTACTTTGCATTTATTTACGTTACATTTCATCTGCCATTGTGTTGCCCAGTCACCCAGTTTTGTTAGAGCCTTTTGTAACTCTTCTCAGTCTGCTTTGGATTTAACTATCCTGAGTAATTTTGTACCATCTGCAAATTTTGTCCCCTCGCTGTTTTCCCTTTTATCCAGATCGTTTATGAATATGTTGAATAGTGCTGGCCCCAGTACAGATCCCTGGGGATTTAGGTGTCTGCCTCCATGTGATGTAATTGAATAAGACTCTTGTTTGCCTGTTTCATACTAGAGGGAAGGATGGTCCAGTAGTTAGGTTGCTGCCCTGGGACTTGGAAACTACAGGTTCAATTTCCTGCCACAGCATCTAACTGCCATTTGTGTATTTCCAAATCTCCCACAGGGACTTTCTGTGCTTTGGCTCCCAGCCTCCCAGGTGTGCATGTGAGGATAGCGGCATTAAAGATTGTGAGATGCTCAGACAGCAAGGCAATTGGTGCCATGTCTGTACTTAGGCAAAGGAATTTACAATGATGTGTGAGCCAGCAAAAAAAATCCCGTTTGCTCTTCAAATCGCTGGTGGAGCAAATGCAAAGTGAGATTTCAGCAGAAAAGGACTGAAGCAAAGTGGGGAGGGATAGCTCAGTGGTTTGAGCATTGGCCTGCTAACCCCAGGGTTGTGAGTTCAATCCTTTAGGGGGCCATTTAGGGATCTGGGGCAAAAATTGGGGATTTGGCCCTGCTTTGAGCAGGGGGGTTGGACTAGATGACCTCCTAAGGTCCCTTCCAACCCTGAGATTCTATGAAAAGCTGGAAAAAACCCAGTTTTTTTCATGGACTAGAATTGCGCCTCAGTGTTCTATTTGTTTTTTCAAATCACACTCCACAAATGAAAAATACAGCCAACCCCTCCCCTGGAATTTGGTGCAGATCAGAGATGAACAGAGGAAGCCAGAGTTTGAATTGACTGAATTCCCTTGGGGTGATTTTTTTTCAAAATCAAACAGAAGTCACCGAATGATCACACAATAGGGTGTTCTCGCAATAAACCAGGGCTCCTGCACCCCAGACCAGCGCCTTGTCCGCTGGACTATGCCACCTTCCTCGTAGCAAACCCTAAATTCATCAGATTTTTTTGTCTAATCAATCTGGGCAACTATCCAAAAGATACCCAATACTTCTGCCAGGCCTGACCAGGCTGGCTTCTGCAGTAACTCCACTGAAGTCAATGGGCTTACACCAGTGATTGATTCAGCCCAAGAGGTCTGACTTACATCCCGTTAACTTCAGCTGGGTAGCAAAGGAGCAAATCAGGGTAGAATCTGACCCAGACTCCTGAAGAGTTGTATTCCGGAGGGGACAGGAGAGACAAAAAGAGGGACACCCACTGGAAGGCTATTGGGAATGAGAGAAAAATCATGATTGACACCTGTCACTAAGACTTGACAGATGTGGATAAATAAAAAGGGAGACGACGTATTCCCGATGGATGAGAATAGCTCTGTGTGAGGGGCCCACAGAGTCTACGCATCACTTACCTCCCGCTTAAAACCAGGGCTTAAGGGATGACTAGGGTTTGTGTGGGCCCCAACATGATCTTGCTTCCTGACTTGTGTAGGGACGCCACCGAGGCAAACGGCCTAACGAGCTTCCAAGTGAAGCTGTGTGAACGGGATGATGTGACGGGGCTGGATTCCATGACCCAGGAGGTCTCTTCCAGTCCTATGTTCCTGCCCTCCTAGGCAGAGCTGTGTAGCATCACTGACACACACTAGCAGCTGCGTTCCACCCCAGAAGCGGTTGCATTTCAGGCAATGGGCGATGATCTAGGTATACAGGGCTTGTGATGAACTATGGGCGTCGCCCAGGAAATGGGACACTTTTCCCTCACCTGTGGAGTTCTTGCGGGGGTTTCGTCTCTTTGCAGTGTCCAGGACGTCCGCGTGTTCGCTTCTTTCCGTCTTTACTACATCACATTTGGTGCCAGGAGACTCTACAAACAAGAGAAGTAATCATCACAATGAAAATCTCCCCCTGCCTCCCACGGGCTCACCACCAGGCTTAAGCCAGGATATCCATACCGACCATCAGCCTCCAGGACTGGGCATCTCGTGGGTTAATAGCCCCCAGCACCCAGCCAGGAGCCCAGACTGCGGGCGTATGATGGGCTTCCAGGCTGGAGGGAGCTCGGGGCGGCAGCTCCATGAAAATCCCAGGGGCTAGAGGGGCGCCCGTCACACACACCCCATCTGAAGCCCCGGGTACCTGGCTGAGCACATGGGGCCTGCTGTCCTGCCCAGTGTCACCACTGACCTGCCCCTGGCATCACCCCTGGTGGCAGGGCATCCTGAGAGACTGAGAGCCCTAACACGCCTGGGAGTGGGCCCAGAAAGCAGCAGCTTTTTAGGTCCAGTTCCAGCTCCTGGGTGGTTGGGGAGTTCAGACTGGTCTCTGGGCTGCTGGGGGCGCAAGCAGAGAAAGGGGGGTACATGCATCCGCTCAGATTTGCCCAGAAGTTGCTGCCTCCCTCCATCACAGGCCCAAAGTGGGGACCAGGAGCAGGTATCGGGGATTAGGGGCAGGGGAGAGATAGCTCAGTGGTTTGAGCATTGGTCTGCTAAACCCAGGGTTGTGAGTTCAATCCTTGAGGGGGCCATTTAGGGATCTGGGGCAAAAATTGGGGATTGGTCCTGCTTTGAGCAGGGGGTTGGATTAGATGACCTCCTAAGGTCCCTTCCAACCCTGATAGTCTATGATCTCTGACTGAAGAGCAGCAGGGAGCTGTCTGCAGGATGCTCCCTGGGCAAGTCAGTGACAGAGGGCTTGGATTTCGGGGCTGTAGCCCCTGGGAGGGAGCCGTGTGCTTGTCCAGCAGGAGAGAGCAACCCCAAGCAGCGGGATGCTGCCAACGCAGCGGACTCCTGCCCGCCCAGCCAAATGCAGCAGAGCCGCGATCTTATGAATGAATTGGCGATTGAGGTGCTAATCACTGAGCATCTCCGTTCCGGTGCATAACTTGATTGATGAATCATTCAGTGACAGGGTACATAACAAATGGTTACTGTGTGCATGCACTTCTCCCTCGCCACCAAACCTTGTTTTTTCCCAAAGCTGGTGGAACGTCGGCCGAAGGACTGAAGTCACATTCGGCGGCAGAAAAATGGCTCATATAACCAGCCATTCATACGATCAATAAAATGGGGGGTCTATTGTAATGGGGGAGGGAGAGAGCTGGGGGCTAAAAGTTTGGGGTTGGGGAAGGGAGCAGCATTGGACCGCCTCTTCCTCCAAAAATGACGCCCAGGAGTGTGACGGGCTGGGGAAGAGGACGTTTTTTGAGACTCCTCTGCATCCTAAAAAGCAACCCCCTCCTGTCCCCAAACATCCTCTTTGGGAGAAAGGAGTTCAGAAGCTAGAAGGAAACCGGGGTGGTGCTCCAGGAAATTCTGACAAAGCAATTCACTTTCACCCATTTCTCCGAGCATGTTCACAGACAGAACAGCTCCACCTATTCAGAGGGAAAACTGGTCCAGGTTTGTCCTCTGTTTGTTCCGGACTGTATGAAGAGCTGGTGGAAATTTGTAGATGAAAAATGTTTTGCAAATATTGGAGGATTTCCCCGCCTCCGCCAGCAAATTGTGCTTTGACCAGTTTTACAGAGCGGTCGGAATATTTCAACGCAAAAACGTCCAGGGAGATTTTCAAAAATGTTTCTGCCTCTGCCAAGCAGCAGTGAGTGTTTGCAGGTGATTATTAATTAATAGTGCAACGCGTCAAGCAAGGGACGTTTTCCAGCAAGCGGCCAGTCCCTTTACAACGGGATCACTCACCCTGGGGGACCACTCCCTCAGTGAAGTCCGGGGCATCTGTGAACTGGGGTTCCTCCTCCCTTTCAACCTTTATTGAGATGTCCAGTCGGGGAGCAGGATACCCTGAGCAGGGGAGAGCAAAAAAAGTTTTGCCATCACATCCATCTTTCCCCTGAATTCTCAAAAGCTGCCAGTTCCATACTCTCTAAATGCAGGTTAAAGATTATTTAGATCACTTAGATGTATTCGGTCAACAGGGCCTGCTGAAATTCATCCTAGAGTACTTGGGAACTAGCTGAAGCAATCTTGGAGTCATTAGCAATGATCTTTGAGAACCCATGGAGGACAGAAGAGGTCCCAGAAGACTGGAGAAGGGCCAACAGTACCTATCTTTAAAAAGGGGAACAAGAGGTCGCGGGAATGATTTTAATACCTGGAAAGATACTGAAGCAAATGATTAAACAATCAATTTGTAAGCACCTGGAGGATGATAAGGACTAGTCGGCATGGATTTGTCAAGAACAAACCAAGCCAAATGTCCATTCCTTCCCCAGCAGTCTGAATTCCCATTGCTCACCGGAGCAGGCGCTGGCTGGCGTTTCCTCCCCTTCTGCGTCCTGAGAATTCATGAGTCCTGCTCAACCCTTCCCCTTCCGCCCTGGAGAAAGAGGCAGGGATTAGACGTGGCACAAAGCCCGGGCGCGGCAGAGGGATGTGCTGCGTTCTAACGTAAGCTTTCGCCCATCTAGGCAGAACCATGCACGTTTCCAACCGCTGCGCCGGCGGCTCGCACGGCGGCTCAGCAAGGGAGCAGAGGCAATGGGGCAAGTGGGGGTCCCTGGTGCAAGGGCCAGTCCGTGTCTCCTCTCGGGCTGCCATGAGGCAGGTAGTTAGAGCTAACTGCAGGGGCTACTCTCTGAGAGGTTGTCAGGTAGACGCTGGGCCTCTAGGACCTGGGCTGGGGCCTGCCAGTACTTCCATACACCCCGCTGACTAGTCACTACCCAGCCGGCGGCCCAGCGGCTGTGACTCCACAGCCAGCCAGCGCGCCACGAGGAAGGTGAGTGGTCTTGTCATTCTCTTTGGAAGGCCATGGATCCACCAGGAGTCTGGAGCATTCGGGGACCCCCGAGCGCTGAAGCCAGCCTGGGCATTGCACAGACTATCCGATCCGGAGTCCACTGAAAGAGCCACACGGGACCCTCACCCGGCAGAAATCAGCCTCCCTGAACTCTGCCTTAGGCACGACCCCAGACCGCACCGCCAGCCATTCTCCCGACGCCTCCCGGGGGGACCAGCGGAGGGGACGCCAGGGAGCAAGGCGTGCACCTGAAAGACAAAGCGTGTGATGAGCTCAGCACCGTGCACGCCATACGATCCCTGCACGGGCAGGAGAGGCCTGGATCCAAGTGACACAGACGCACAATGACATGTGTGATCATACCTCCCGCTAGCAACCAACCCCTGCGCCCGAATAACTGTTTTTCTAAAATAAATCAGCTCTGGGAATTACTTTGGGGTATTTCTCTGGCCTGTGCTATACAGGGGGTAGGACGAGCGGATCAGCTGGGACCCACAGAAATCTCTTGGCAGCTGAGTTGGTCATAGCCCCTTGTAGCTCAAGGTCCATTGTTCCCCCAGGTCGGGGGGAAGGGGGGGACAGGAAATCAGACCAGGCTGGGGACCCAGTGCAGTGAGGGGCTTGGTAATCTGCCAGGCATAAAAAAGAGAAATACGAAAGGGGCAACTGGCCTGGTGTGTGGGGAGACCAGGCCTTGCCCCCCTCCTTGGGGCCCAGAAAGCCCCCGGCAATCATGCACCCCCATGCCTTTCCCAGAAGGGAACGAGGTGCTGGACCAGACGGCACGGTTTTCACCGTGCTAGGCCCTGGCAGCTCTATGCTTTCCTGCCCAGCGGGCAGCCCAGTGGGCTAAGAACTAGTCAATATGGGGAAGTTGGCTGGCATCGTTCTGCGGGGGTAAGTCCCGGCATGGACGTTCTTACCCCAGAATAAGACAGCTCCCCCCGGGGAGCTTCCGGCAGTTCGAAGGTGACAGAAGCTAAACCAGACAAACACGGCAGGGGAGGCAATATCGTTTATTGGCCCAACTTCTGTCGGGGAGAGAGGCAAACTTTGGACCCGCCGGGCGGCCAGCATCCCAGCCTAATGCAAGGCGGGAAGGATCGAGTCCTTGACAAGTGTGGTAAGGGCCCAGTCAAGGTGAAGTGGCCCATTAAAACCCCTGCAGTCACAGGACAAAAAGAGGGGGCTAGAGATTGTTGTAATACACCATCAATCCAGTGTCTATGTTCAGGCCGTGACCTTTAGTGTCTAGCAGATATCACCTCGCCCCCTGGGCTCCCTAATATCCTGAGACCCACTTCACTGCATCCATCCGCAAAAGCCGTTCCTGCTGGGGGGCAGGTGTCCGCAGGGGGAGTTGCACCAACCTAGCTACATACAGCACAGTGTACCAAGACCAGCAGGGCGGTGCCGGGGGTACCCACGCCAGTACGGCGGTGCCGGGGATACTCACACCAGCGCGGCTGTGCCGGGGGGTACCCACGCCAGCGCGGCTGTGCCGGGGGGTACCCACGCCAGCGCGGCGGTGCCGGGGATACTCACGCCAGCGCGGCTGTGCCGGGGGGTACCCACGCCAGCGCGGCGGTGCCGGGGATACTCACGCCAGCGCGGCTGTGCCGGGGGGTACCCACGCCAGCGCGGCTGTGCCGGGGGGTACCCACGCCAGCGCGGCTGTGCCGGGGGGTACCCACGCCAGCACGGCGGTACCCACGCCGGCGCGGCGGTACCCACGCCAGCGCGGCTGTGCCGGGGGGTACCCACGCCAGCGCGGCTGTGCCGGGGGGTACCCACGCCAGCGCGGCTGTGCCGGGGGGTACCCACGCCAGCGCGGCTGTGCCGGGGGGTACCCACGCCAGCGCGGCGGTACCCACGCCAGCGCGGCTGTGCCGGGGGGTACCCACGCCAGTACGGCGGTGCCGGGGATACTCACACCAGCACGGCGGTGCCGGGGATACTCACACCAGCGCGGCTGTGCCGGGGGGTACCCACACCAGCGCGGCTGTGCCGGGGGGTACCCACACCAGCGCGGCGGTACCCACGCCAGCGCGGCTGTGCCGGGGGGTACCCACGCCAGTACGGCGGTGCCGGGGATACTCACACCAGCACGGCGCGGCGGTGCCGGGGGTTAGCCACGCCGGCGCGGCGGTGCCGGGGGTTACCCACGCCGGCGCGGCGCTGCCGGGGGGTTACCCACGCCGGCGCGGCGCTGCCGGGGGGTTACCCACGCCGGCGCGGCGCTGCCGGGGGGTTAGCCACGCCGGCGCGGCGCTGCCGGGGGGTTAGCCACGCCGGCGCGGCGGTGCCGGGGGGTACCCACAGGGGTGCAGGAATAATTTATAGTGTGGGGGGGCTGATGGCCAGCTACTGTAAAGCCTGTATCGGATGCAAACCCCTTTCAGCCAGGGGGTGTGGGAGCACCCCTAAATCCTTCACCTAGGAGACCCGACCCCAGCCCCGCGGCGCCCGGGGGAACCGACCCCAGCCCGGCCCATAAACACCCCCCTGTAGACAAGCGCTAAGAACAAGCTCTGGTCCTGCCCCCGATCTGCTCCCCGGCCCTGCCCCCCTCCCCCCTCCCCTCCGGGCACCAGGGCAGTGCCCCCGCGACAAGGGGCGGGCAGCGCCTCGGGGGGGGGGGGCGCCCCGCTGGGGGGGTTTCCCAGCAGCTCTGTGTGTGTGCGGGGGGGGGGTTCCAGGGGGGGTCCCCCGGCCCGGCCCGCTGCAGACCGGAGCCGGGCTGCCCCCACCCCGCGCTCCGGGCTGGCTGCGGGGCCGGGCGCGTTACCTGCAGCCGGGCTCGGGGCTCCGGGCGCGGGGCTGGCGGCGGTTCCGCCCCGGCAGGAAGTCGCTGGGCCGGGCTCGGAGGCGGGGCCGGGCTCGGCCCAGGCAGGGCCCGTATGGGAGAGAAGCGGCGCGCGGCGCCCGGACTCCTGGGTTCCGTCCCAGGCGCGGGGGGAGGGGTTTCGAGATTAGAGCGGGGGGCGCTGGGAGCCCGGACTCCTGGGTTCCGTCCCAGGCGCGGGGGGAGGGGTTTAGGAATTAGAGCGGGGGGGGGCGCTGGGAGCCCGGACTCCTGGGTTCCGTCCCCGGCAGGGGGGCTGGGAGCCCGGACTCCTGGGTTCCGTCCCAGGCGCGGCGGGGGGGGTTTCGGGATTAGAGCGGGGGGACGCTGGGAGCCCGGACTCCTGGGTTCCGTCCCTGGCGGGGGGGCTGGGAGCCCGGACTCCTGGGTTCCGTCCCCGGCGGGGGGGAGGGGTTTAGGGATTAGACGGGGGGGGGCTGGGAGCCCGGACTCCTGGGTTCTGTCCCCGGGGGAAGGGGGGTTAGGGATTAGAGTGGGGGGGGGCGCTGGGAGCCCGGACTCTTGGGTTCCGTCCCCGGAGGGAGGGGTTTAGGGATTAGAGCACGGGGGCTGGGAGCCTGGACTCCTGGGTTCCGTCCCCGGAAGGGAGGGGCTTTGGGATTAGAGTGGATTGGGAGCCCGGACTCCAGGGTTCTGTCCCTGGTGGGGGCAGGCAGCAGAGAGGGGCGGGGTGTCTCTGAGTTAGCGGGTTGGGGGAAGGGCTGTTATAGCCCGGACTCCTGGGTTCTGCCCCCGGCTGGGAGGGAAGGGTGGGAGCTCGCACTCCTGGCTTCTGTCCCTAGCTGGGGCGGGGAGGTGGGGTCTATGGGTTGTGGGGTAGGGCGGGCTCGGAGCCAGACTCCTGGGTTCTGCCCTTAGCTCTGGCAGGGGAGGGGAGGGCTTAGCGGGGAGGGGGAAGGGCTATTATAGCCTGGACTCCTGGGTTCTATTCTGATCTTTGCCAGAGCCTTGCTGTATGACCACGTCCATTACACCAACTTTCCCCACTAATTTTGGCTGCCTTTTGAAGAAGACAACTAACTGCTTTGTGCCTCAGTTTCCCCATCTGTAAAATGGGGCTCAGACCCATGTGGCAATGGGTTTGTGAGGCTTAATTCGCCAGTGTTTGTATTCTAGACTCTCAGCCTTGGGTGGAGCAGGGCAAAGCATTATCGTCAAGGGGTTTTACATAACTCTGCCCCTCCCCGCTTATCTGCCTGGATGCTACAGTGAGGGGCATTTTCTAAACAGCCTCACTATGCGCATTGACTCACCCCAGCACATGAGGAGTTCCTGGCTCCCGGTCCCATGCCCAGAATCTGGAGTTGTCCACTCGGTTCCATGAGGTGTCTGTTTCCTTTGAGGTATTGAGTATGGACCCAGCCCCTCTGCTTTGTGGGTGGTGGTTATTAAAGGTGGGCCTGAAACAGAACCTCAGACTGAACCCCCCTGTGGTGGCAGAGGATGCAGAGCCGGTCCTTAGCATCACCAGCCACAGCTGTTCAGAAATCATGAGTCAGACGAGACCTTTCCCCAAATCACGTTCAGGTTCACGTTGCAAACGTCTTTTCCTCTGTCACCAAACTGACTCTAGAAGAAATGAAAGCTGAGATTTGTGTGTTAGCTTCACGTGACTTCAGGAGCTGGGGCTTTAGAAGAGACCCGAGATATCTTGAGACTGGACAGTACTGCGTTCTAGGTACCCGATCTGGGGAGCACCACTCTGGGGGAGAGCCTTTGACACTGACTCGCCGTGAGGCTTTGAACAAATCACTTAGCCCAAAGTGTTCAAAGCTGAGGGGCTAACGTTAGGCACCGACATTTGTATTTAGTCACCTAAATGAGCAGCCTGATTTTCAGATTCGCCGAGCTCCCGTCTACTGCAGGGGGAGCTGCAAATGCTCAGCACCGCTCAGCATCAGGTCATTTATCACTGTGGATTTAACTCTCTAACCTTTGGCTTTAAACTGGATGTTCTTGCAAAATACCGGAGAGTGGATAACAGAGAGGCCAGGTGGGGGAGGTAATATCTTTTATTGGATCCCCTGTAGGTGAAAGAGACAAGCTTTCGAGGTTACACAGAACTCTTAATCTGATCTGTGTAGCTCAAAAGCTTGTGTCTTCCATCAGTAGTTTGATGGGTTAACATGATCTTGGCAATTAATTGACCTTTGACGCTCAGAGGTAAATAGGCCCAATGGCCGGTGATGGGATGTTAGAAGTTACTTCAGAGAACTTTTTCCTGGGTGTCTGGCTGGTGAGTCTTGCCCACATGCTCAGGGTTCAGCTGATCGCCATATTTGGGGTCGAGAAGGAATTTTCCTCCAGGGTAGATTGGCAAAGGCCCTGGAGGCTTTTTCACCTTCCTCTGCAGCATGGGGCACGGGTCACTTGCTGGAGGATTCTCTGCGTCTTGAAGTCTTTAAACCACGATTTGAGGACTTCAATAGCTGAGACATAGGTGAGAGGATTATTGCAGGAGTGGGTGGGTGAGATTCTGTGGCCTGCATTGTGCAGGAGGTCAGACTAGATGATCATAATGGTCCCTTCTGACCTGAAAGTCTATGAGCAGAAGTTGGTCCAATAAAAAAAATCACCTCTCCCACCTTGTCTGTAATATCCTGCGACAGACAGGGCTACAACAACACTGCAGAGATTGGCTCGATCATAGATGTGGGCTCGGGTCTGACCTTTCCCATCCCCTGGTGGGCAGTGATGCACTTTATCTTTATCCTATGTCAAATCTGTAACCTAAGCAACAGCCTCACTTGGAATCTACTCTGGCCTTTTCCTTGCATGCTGTGCAGCCTTCCCAGTGATGTACTTCCCTGCCTCCCAGATAAAATCTGTTCATGAGTGTAAGAAGCTCAGGTACTATGGTAATGAGGGCCCGGGACCATTATGATGATCTGCCATGGGCCTAGGACAGAGAATTTCACCCAGTAATTTCTGCATCATCTAGTCTGTAACCTCTGAGTCCAAGCAGATCTCTCAGAAAGGGATCCAGTCTTGATTTAAAGACCTGAGGTGAGGGAAAAGCCAACGCCTCCCTTGGTAAATTGCTCCCATGGTGAATTACCCATTGTTAAAATGTGGGCTAGTTATGCCTGTGTCTGCTAGATTGAAGAGCCTTCTGCTGGCAGAAATCTCTGCCCTGTAGACCATGATCAAGTCACCTCATAACCTTCTCTTGGATCAACTCCGTAGATCGGGCTTCTTAAGTCTGTCGCTATATGGCAGGTTTGTCAGACCTTGAATCATTCTTGCAGCTCTTTTCTGAGCAGTTTCCAGGTTTTCAACATCTTTTTGGAAGTGTGGACACCGGAACCGGACACGGTGTCCGGTAATGGTCTCACTGGTGCCAAACACCATTTCCCTACTCCCCCTAGATATTCCCCGGCCCTTGCTAAATGGTTCCTGACAAGGGTTCGGCCGTCCATGCAGCCAGCGAGGCCTGTCCCCTCCGCCCCTTTTCTTGTGACAAGCTCAGCCTGCATGCCCAGCTTCCCACTGTCCAAGCCTGCCCGTAGCAAACGGAAGGGCAGGCTCAGTACATGTTACCTGGGCGCCCACATGAGGAACAGACTCCTGGTCTGTGGGGGATGGGACAGGAGCAGTGCTATACCTCGGGCGGCTCCTTCCCCTTGAAAAACACACGGAGCAGCAAATGTGCTAGCAATGGTGGGCTGGCTGTTTGCTGCTTTGTCTTGCCGAGCAGCGGGGCTCCGGCTAGTCTGTCCCTGTGCAGTTCTGACCTCTGAACCCCAATGCCAAGGGGCAGCTCACTGCTCCAGGCCAGGCAAAGAGGCCTGGTGCTGCTCCTATTCTGTGGTTTTGCACAGATGTAGAGTACAGGCAGCAACCCTGCAAGTTCCCGTCACGCTGACCAGTCAACGTGCCACAACCCAGACCTGGAGAGACCCGGTCCCATGCTCAGAGAGTCTGCATGGCTGGCCAATCTCTTTGGTCTCTCTGCAGAGAATAATAATAATAATAATAAATGGAGATATGCCAATCTCCTAGAACTGGAAGGACCTTGAAAGGTCATCGAGTCCAGTCCCCTGCCTTCCCTAGCAGGACCAAGTACTGTCCCTGACAGGTTGTTTTGCCCCAGATCCCTAAGAGACTGGGAAATAGAGATGGGGAAGCGGTCAATTTGCTGGTGTGGACTGTGATCGCCACTTGTTTTCACGCGAGCCGCAAGACAGCCGTCCGAAATTCCTCCTTCCCTCCTTCGCCAGGCTCCTGCCCAGCCGGGGATGAGGAAGCTCTGCCTGTGATCTGGGTGAGGAGCAGTAGGCGGTAGGAAACACACACTCAGGGCCGGAGTTAGGGGCAGGCGACCCAGGCAACTGCCTGGGGTGCCAGGTTTGAGGGGCACCTAGCTTGGGGTGCTGGTTTTGTTGTTAGTGACAAAAGGGAAAATACAATGTTTGAAGCCTCCTGGAACCTTCCAGAACTGCGTTTTCCTGGAACCTCCTAGAACGTGGTCAGCCAGGCCCTCGGGGGTATATTAGGGGCGGGGTGGGGCCAGTCATTCGGTGAGATAGAAGAACAAAGTGAAGTGAGAGCCCAGCTGCGCTATTGTGAACTTGCATCTGATGAAGTGGGTTCTAGCCCAAATAAATCGGTTAGTCTCTAAGGTGCCACAAGTACTCCTTGTGCTTTTTGTTTTATTGTGTAATTGTGAAGGTGTACCCGTGTTTTAAGACTTGAAGCGTGTAAATAGTGACCAATAAAGAACATATTTCATGAGACCACTTGTTATTTTATCGCTTGAAAATGCCCTTAGCCAGTCGTTGGCTCCCTCTGACGCTGTGCTGCGGTTCCCGAGGGCAAAGGCGAGAAAAGTGACCCTTTGAACTAAAGGACGAGGGTTCACATTCTAAGGCCGTTACGTGCTGTAACACGATTTAATGCTGATCCACCCAATGTCGTGCACCGTGCAATGTCTCGATATTAGTACATTCCAGTTATTCTTAAAAAGTATCTATAAGCTTAGAGGAAACCGTGTTTTTACTTGCTTATATATGGCATGAATAAATACAGATTTACACATCCTAGTGTGCAAATGTATAGTCTTTATCATGCATGCAAATAGTGCATCAAAGCCATGAAATGAGCTACAAATGCACTGAATAAATAAGGTATTCAAAAGTTTAACAAATGAAGTGGGGGGTGCCAAAGATGCTCCTGGCTTGGGTTGCCATTTGGTCTAGGGCCGGCCCTGTTCACACTGAGTGGGGCTGAGACACTGGGATATTTATACTGCTGCCCTGGGAATACCAGAGTGGGGCTCAGAGCCAGCAGGGAGCCTCAGGGACCTGCTCTACCTCTATCTCATCCAGAGTCCAATGTTAACAAAGAGCGAACCGTGAGTCAACCCCCTCACTGCTGAGGAACTCGCATACTGCCACCCATTGCCCTCTGTATCTGTCAGCCTGGGTTATTTTAGGGGATTTACCTGAGAGGCCGTGTGAGTGCTGGGGTCGGGGAGGACCCTGCGCTGTATAATTCTGAACCCATAACGCCAACCGCACAGGCCTCCTCAACAAAAACGGGAACGCCTCCATTTTCAAAGTACCGGACTATGCCGAAGTACCGGACTACACTGGCAAAGCATCTCCCCAGCTTCCAAGCCTACACCACCTCACCCAGTCTCCTTCCCCTGGGTTCGCTGGCCAGGTATAAGCAAATCAAACACACAAGCTCACCCTTTGAACTGTGAGGGGAAGGCGAGCCCAGGAGAGGGGGCTAGGCGGGTGAAGGCCAAAGTATGTCTACTGACAAGGCAAGGACAAGGGTTTGTTTTGGTGCCGAGGGACCAGCCATATAAAAAGGCCCTGCCCTCTCAAGAAATCAATACTCAGTACTTCGTAGAGATGTAGGGCTGGAAGGGACCTCGCAAGGTTTTCTAGTCCAGCCCTTTACACTGAGGCAGGAAAAAGTAAACCTAGACCATCCCTGACAGGTGTTTGTCCGGCCCAATCTTAAAAACCTCCAGTGATGGGGATTCCACAACCTCCCTAGTAGCTGTTCTAGAGCTTAACTACCCGGAGAGTTTTTCAAAATATCAAACCTAAAACTCCCTGCTGCAGATTAAGCCCATTGCTTCTTGTTCTACCTCCAGTGGACATGGAGAACAGCTGAACATAGTGCCATGGCCCCAGGTGTGCAATGAAACATCCCGGGAGCTGATAATGTCTGTTTTGCTACAGGGAGTTTAAAGTGTTAACTTCCATTTCTCGCTGCCAAGGGACCCTCTCCGTGCAATGCAGAAGACGCCTACTAGTAAGTTTCATTGCTCAGCTAACAGCCCAACTGGGGCACTCAGCACCATTTGCACTTCTGCGAGAACATGCAGCCCACTTGTTCCCGAATCTGCTGGGTTTTCATCCCGTAAACAATGGGGTTTAGTGCGGGGGGGATGAGCATGTAGAGATCGGCCAGCAGGATGTGAATGTGACGGGGGACATGATGGCCAAAGCGGTGAGTTAGGACAGTGAAAAACGCTGGGGTATAAAACAAGATGATGATACAGACGTGGGAGCCACAGGTGCTTAAAGCCTTGAGCCGGGCATCTTTGGTGGGGAGCCTGAAGACAACCCTGAGGATCAGCACATAAGAGACACCAATAAGCACCACGTCTAGTATAATGGTGACAATCGGCACTCCAAAGCCATACCAGATATTGATGGTAATGTCTGCACAGGCCAGTCTGGCCACCCCTATGTGCTCGCAGTATGAGTGCGGTAAGACGTTGCTTCGGCAGAACGGCAGCCTTTTGAGCAGAAAAACAATGGGGACAATTATACAAAAGCTTCTGATGACGATGGCCGTGGCGATTTTCCCAATCTTCACATTGGTGAGGATAGTCGTGTATCTCAGGGGGTCGCAGATGGCTACGTACCGATCAAACGCCATGGCCAGCAGGATGGCCGACTCAACAACAAACCCAAAGTGAACAAAGAAGACCTGGGTGAGGCAGGACTCGAAAGCAATTTCCCTGGCTCTAAACCAGAAGATGGCCAGCATTTTCGGCACTGTAGAAGTAGATAATATTACATCGCTGACTGCCAACATGGAGAGGAAAAAGTACATGGGCTCCTGGAGGCTGCGCTCTGTTGCTATAAGGACTATTAGAACACAGTTCCCTAAGAGGGCAAGAGTGTACATCAAGCAGAAGGGGATGGCGATCCAGATGTGCCAGTCCTCCAAGCCCGGGATGCCGAGGAGGATGAATGTGAGATGACTGAATTTTGTGCTGTTGAGAGCAGACATGAGGAGGTGTGGGCTCTGCTTCGACACTACGCAAAGCTGGAAACAAAGACAAGGTCAGTACTTGCTGGGGAAATGCCCCTTTCACACTCACTTCTCACTACCATTCTAGAGCGAAATTCACCCCGTGCTGAGAGCTTGCACAAGGCCCTGGTCCCTCTCGGCCACCAGACACAGGATTTTTTCAGGAAAGCGAAGCAAAGATTCACGTAAAGTGAAACTGAAATTGTGACGGGTTGGTATCACAGAAACCCCCTTGGAGCTGCCACCTGGTGTGCCAAGACTACTTCTGCCCCTGATTTCCTGCCTTTTCCAGCTTGGGACTCCAGCATCCTGTCTTGTTTGAGCCAGACCTGGTAGCCTGCTGCAAACCCAGACCCTGGTATGAACCACGTCCCCTAACAGCCGTAGGCCTGCCTGGAATCAGCTTAGGAAGTGTTCTTGCCTTTGACACCCAGGTGCCCAACTCCCAAGGGGGTTCAAACCCCGAATAAATCCGTTTTACACTGTATAAAGCTTATACAGGGTAAACTCATAAATAGTTGGCCGTCTATTTCACAGATAGAGAGGTATGCACAGCTGTTTGCCCCGCTCCAGGTACTAACACGTACTCTAGGTTAATTAATAAGTAAACAGTTATTTTAATAAGTACAGAAAGTAGGATTTAAGTGGTTCCAAGTAGTAACAGACAGAACAAAGTGAATTACCAAATAAAATAAAATAAAACATGCAAGTCTATGTCTCATCACATTGAATACAGATAAAAACCTCACCAGTTCCAGCAAACTTCCTTTTACAGGCTACGATCCTCCTAGCCTGGATCCAGCAATCACTCACACCCCCTATTGTCCTTGTCCTTTGTTCCAGTCTCTTTCAGGTGTGTCGTTGGGGGGTGGAGAGACTCTCTCTTTAGCCAGCTGAAGACAACATGGAGGGGTCTCCCAGGGGTTTAAATAGACTTTCTCCTCTGGGTGGACACCCCTCCCTCTTCCCGTGTAGGATCCAGTTACAAAATGGAGTTTTGGGGTCACACGGGCAAGTCACAAGTCCATGCACAACTCAGTTCCTTTATCAGCCAAGCCACATTCCTGGCCAAGATCAGATGTGGATTGGCATCTGCAAGCTCTATTGTCTGTTAAGTGCTTCTTGATTGGGATCTCAACCTGCACATTCCTTTCTCAAGAAATACAACCAATATTCATAACTTCAACTACAAAAATGATACATGCATACAAACAGGAGGAATAGATTCAGTAGATCATAACTTTTACAGAGATATGTTCCATGGCACACGTAGCATAAAACATATTCCAGTTATGTCATATATACATTTATAAGCATCTCCCCATAAAGCCTTATGTGGTGCACCGTCCCAGAAATGTGCTTTCTTTGAATTCAATACAAACCTGAGTCTACGAACTACATTCAGACCTGTAAAGAACAGAAACGTACCATGTGACAGTGACCGGTTAGGAAGCGCAGATGTCAGATACGAACACCTGCAACCCAGTTAAACAGTCCACAGAACAAGCATTATTGGGCGGATAGTTTCATATAATTAATACATGAAAGCAAATCTCAATCAGCTCTAGGGAGATACACAAACAGAAAACAGAAAGGTGAAGTTCAGCTTTGTTAGGAATTATTCACCCAGCTCGATTCCTACTTTGTATTTTCCCATTGAGCAAATGCTGAATGCAACAGTCAGCTACTGAACCAATAAATACGACCACTCAAACCTTAGTGACTGCAGAACAGATTACTAATGAATTCATAGATTCTAAAGCAACAGGGACCACCATGATCATCACATCTGACCCCCTGTATAACACCACCTAGAGAACTGCCCTGCATTAATTCCTGTTTGAACTAGAGCAGATCTGTCTAAAAGCCCTCCCCTCTTGATTTAAAGATTGTCAGGGAGAATCCACCTCAACTTGTGGTAACTTGTTCCAAGGGCTAATCACCCTCACTGCTAAGAATCTGTGCCTTATTTCATAGAATCATAGAATCTCAGGGTTGGAAGGGACCTCGGGAGGTCATCTAGTCCAGCCCCCTGCTCAAAGCAGGACCAAACCCAACTAAGTCATCCCAGCCAGGGCTTTGTCAAGCCTGACCTTAAAAACCTCTAAGGAAGGAGATTCCACCACCTCCCTAGGTAACCCATTCCAGTTCTTCACCACCCTATTAGTGAAAAAGTTTTTCCTAATGTCCAACCAAAACCTCCCCCTCTGCAACTTGAGATCATTACTCCTTGTTCTGTCATCTTCTACCACTGAGAACAGTCTAGATCCATCCTCTTTGGAACCCCCTTTCAGGTAGTTGAAAGCAGCTATCAAATCCCCCCTCATTCTTCTCTTCTGCAGGCTAAACAATCCCAGTTCCCTGAGCCTCTCCTCATAAGTCATGTGCTCCAGCCCCCTAATCATTTTTGTTGCCCTCCGCTGGACTCTTTCCAATTTATCCACATCCTTCTTGTAGTGTGGGGCCCAAAACTGGACACACTACGCCAAATGAGGCCTCACCAGTGCCGAATAGAGGGGAATAATCACGTCCCTCGATCTGCTGGAAATGCCCCTACTTATACAACCCAAAATGCCGTTAGCCTTCTTGGCAACAAGGGCACACTGTTGACTCATATTCAGCTTTTCGTCCACTGTAACCCCTAGGTCCTTTTCTGCAGAACTGCTGCCCAGCCATTCGGTCCCTAGTCTGTAGCAGTGCATGGGATTCTTCCGTCCTAAGTGCAGGACTCTGCACTTGCCCTTGTTGAACCTCATCAGATTTCTTTTGGCCCAATCCTCTAATTTGTCTAGGTCCCTCTGTATCCTGTCCCTACCCTCCAGCATATCAACCACTCCTCCCAGTTTAGTGTCATCTGCAAACTTGCTAAGGGTGCAGTCCACACCATCCTCCAGATCGTTAATGAAGATATTGAACAAAACCGGCCCCAGCACCGACCCTTGGGGCACTCCACTTGATACCGGCTGCCAACTAGACATGGAACCATTGATCACTACCCGTTGAGCCCGACCATCTAGCCAGTTTTCTATCCACCTTACCGTCCATTCATCCAGCCCATACTTCTTTAACTTGCTGGCAAGAATACTGTGCGAGACTGTATCAAAAGCTTTGCTAAAGTCAAGAAATAGCACATCCACTGCTTTCCCCTCATCCACAGAGCCAGTTATCTCATCATAGAAGGCAATTAGGTTAGTCAGGCATGACTTGCCCTTGGTGAATCCATGCTGACTGTTCCTGATCACTTTCCCCTCCTTTAAGTGGTTCAGAATTGATTCCTTGAGGACCTGTTCCATGATTTTTCCAGGGATTGAGGTGAGACTGACTGGCCTGTAGTTCCCCGGATCTTCCTTCTTCCCTTTTTTAAAGATGGGCACTACATTAGCTCTTTTCCAGTCATCCGGGACCTCCCCCGATTGCCATGATTTGTCAAAGATAATGGCCAATGGCTCTGCAATCACATCGGCCAACTCCTTTAGCACCCTCGGATGCAGTGCATCCGGCCCCATGGACTTGTGTTCGTCCAGCTTTTCTAAATAGTCCCGAACTACTTCTTTCTCCACAGAGGGCTGGTCACCTCCTCCCCATACCGTGCTGCGGAGTGCAGCTGTCTGGGAGCTGACCTTGTCTGTGAAGGTCCCCTTGGGGGGAGGGGATAGCTCAGTGGTTTAAGCATTGGCCTGCTAAACTCAGGGTTGTGAGTTCAATCCTTGAGAAGGCAAAAAATTGGGGATTGGTCCTGCTTTGAGCAGGGGGTTGGACTAGATGATCTCCTAAGGTCCCTTCCAACCCTGATATTCTATGATTCTATGATAAGACAGAGGCAAAAAAAGCATTGAGTACACTAGCTTTCTCCACATCCTCTGTCACTAGGTTCCCACCCTCATTCAGCAAGGGGCCCACACTTTCCTTGACTTTCTTCTTGTTGCTCACATACCTGAAGAAACCCTTCTTGTTACTCCTAACATCTCGAGCTAGCTGCAACTCCTAGTGTGATTTGGCCTTCCTAATTTCACTCCTGCATGCCTGAGCAATATTTTTATACTCCTCCCTGGTCATTTGTCCAATCTTCCACTTCTTGTAAGCTGTTTTTTTGTGTTTAGGACGAGCAAGGATTTCACTGTTAAGCCAAGCTGGTCGCCTGCCATATTTACTTTTCTTTCTACACATCGGGATGGTTTGTTCCTGCAACCTCAATAAGGATTTTTTAAAATACAGCCAGCTTTCCTCGACTCCTTTCCCCCTCATGTTATTCTCCCAGGGGACCTTGACCATCAGTTCCCTGAGGGAGTCTAAGTCTGCTTTTCTGAAGTCCAGGGTCTCTGTTTTACTGCTCTCCTTTAATTTCGAATCTTGTTAGACATTTGTAGACTGAAGAGCCCTCTGTTATCACATTTCTGTTCCCCATCTCGGTACTCATAAACTGTGATCAAGTCACCCCTTCACCTTCTCTTTGTTAAACTAAGGTCTATCGCTATAAGGCAGCTTTTCCATCCCTTTAATCATTCCTGTGGCTCTTCTCTGACCCCTCTCCAGTTTGTCAACAGCTCTTGAACTGAGGATACCAGAACTGGGCACAGGATTCCAGCAGCGGTCGCCCCAGTGCCAAATTCAAAAGTCGTATAATCTCCTGTCTCGTAATTGAGAGTCTCCTGTTCATACGTCCACAAATCACATTAGCCCCTTTTGACCCCAGCACCGCTCTGGGAGCTCATGTCCGGCTGACTGTCCACCATGACCCCCAAGTCCTTTTCAGATCCCTCTAACCTGGGTCTCCCTGCAGCGCTCCCTGTGATATCCATGGCAGGTCCATTGTGCTAACTCTACACTCCAGCCAATGGACCATAGTAAACAATGAAATTCAGCCCTCTCCACACAATGGATTTGCCATCGCCTCGTATAGGGAGTCTGCAGGCAAGTTCTCATCCTCATCTTTAATCCATCAATCAATCGTTCTAAGAGTTAGTGCTCAATAACCGCGCATTGAAAGAGATTAAACCTCACGCTTCACATTGAAATCAATCACCGACTATTACCGGTCAGAAGGATCCCTGGAGAAGTGTCATATTATCCCACATCTGCCAGTTCTGGAGTTTCATCCCCCTTCCTGGTGCTGCTCACTGCCGGTTCAGGGAGGCTGGAGGAGACAGACCCTGGTCTGACCCAGTCTGGCAAAGCCTCTGTTCCTACGTTTGTAGTAGCTGCAGTTTGTTTTTGGTGCTTTGAATTAGCCCGGCCCAAACTAGCAGATTGTTTGTCAGTTAAAGCGCTATGGAGTCACAGTCTAACCCCGGCTCGGAGATGCCCAGAGGACTCTCCAGGGTAACAGATGAGTGGGAGACTCAGGTACTAATGACACCCCAAACCCATCGCTTTCTGCCGGGTCAGGAACTGGCCGTGTGTCCCAGGCAGAGACACGACATTATAAACCCTGCCTGGGTGACTGGCATCTGCCTGTCTGTGAGCCTGGAAGCTGTATCTCTTGGGGGCATTTTCCCCTGGCTGCAGATGCCCGGCCTCTCACCCTATTCCATCACACGGCTGAAATGACAAAGGATCCTTCAGAAACGTGTCCTGCTGTCACATGGGGCCAGATCCCCGCTGGTGGAATCCGCATGGGCCGAGGAATCTCTGCTGTGATCCGGGTGGAGAGCTCCAGGCCGTGTGAAGCGCACTGACCACGGCTCAGACACAGGGATATTTATCCTGCCTCCCTGGGAATCCCAGGGGGGCTCCGAGCCAGCAGGGAGCCCTTGGGACTCACCAGTTTCCATCTCAGCCTCATCTTGAAACAAGGGATTTCCCAATGTTTGTATGAACGATATTCCTGACGGCTTTCCCCATCGCCAGCCCAAACGCCCAGTCTCTGGCTGTTATTCCACACAGGGAGCAGGGGGGCACCTACGAGCCCTAACTGGGATCAGGGCCCGGCTGCAGTGGGCTGGACACATACAGCGAGAGCAGCTCCTGCCCTAGGGAGCTGTCCATCTAAAGAAAGGGTGGAAGCAAGGAAGTCCCATCGCCCCCAGTTTGCAGGTGGGGCACGGAGCTCCAGGGACGCTAAGTGACTCACCCAAGGTCACACAGGAAGTCAGTGGCAGAATCAGGAATTGAATCCAGGGCTCCCAAGTCCCAGCCGAGAGCCGTAATCACAAGACCCTTCTCCCTCTCTGCGAGCGTATCATGGGGTGTTCTGATCTCCGCTAGGAGCGCCTCCTTCTAATAGCTCTGCCACTCCCACTCCCCTTCCTGCACCCCTCACTCTCTCTCCTGGGACTCGACTGCTCCCGCTTGGTGGCTTGGCCCTCCGGCCAGGGGACTGAGGGTTTCCAGTTCTGGGGACATTTCATGCCTCAAAGTCTCTCAGGATCCACTGACCAATTCCCCTGTCTCTTAGCCGTGCCCTTCCCGTGCCTGGCAGGGAAGCCAGGCGTCCGGTTTTCGGCTGGACCACCCGTTCGCAAAGGGGCCGTGGCAGCTCCAGGCAGAACAGCAGACCGGGCTGCTAAGAGTCCGGTTGGCCGCAGCGGGGGCTAAGGCAGGCTCCCTGCCCGGCTCCGCATGGCTCCTAGGAAGCAGTGACGTGTCTGGCTCCTAGGCGGACGGGTGGCCAGGGGGGGCTCCGTGTACTTCCCCCGCCCACAGTTGCAGCACCGAGTGCCGGCTCCACAGCTCCCTTTGGCCGGGAAGCTGTGGCGGGCAGGGAGCTGCGGAGCCAGCACTTGGGGATGCACCTGCGGGCGGGCGAAGCACACGGAGCCTCCTGACCACCCCTCCGCCTAGGAGCCGGACATGCTGCCCCTTCCCCGGAGCCGCGTGGACTTCCCCCGTCCCTGGGAAATTCCGGGGCCCCGCTGGTGCGGCTGCTAAGGGGCCGCTTGAGGTCAGCACCTCCCGGAGCCCCCTCGAACCGCACCAGCCAGAGCTGCCCAAAGCCCAGAACCCGAACCCCTCCTGCACCCAAACTGCCTCCCCGATCCCGCACCCCCTCATAAACCCCAACCACCTACCCCAGCCCAGAGGTCCCTCCTGCACCCAAACTCCCTCCCGGAGCCTGCAACCCCCAACACCTGCCCCCGCCCTGTGCCCCCTTCTGCACCCATAAAAAGAACAAGAGGACTTGTGGCACCTGGGAGACTAACAAATTCATTTCAGCATAAGCTTTCGTGGGCTATAGTCCACTTCATCGCCTGCATAGACTGGGTGAAAGCTTATGCTGAAATAAATGTGTTAGTCTCTAAGGTGCCACACGTACTCCTGTTCTTTTTGTGTCTGACTGGTGAGAAATCTCACATGAGGTAAATGCCTAGAGAGGCACTTGTGTGGCTTCTCTTGTTACTCCCAGACACACTGTGTGGTGCTTCAAGTATTGCTACAAAGGGACAATTTGCAAGCTAAGAAGAATGAGAGCGGGCAACTCTGGGACATGGGAGGGCCGAGATAAATACAGCTGTCATATGCAGGAGCCTCTGGCAACTGCCTGAAACAGCGGGCCACTGAGACACAGACGTTAAACCCAGGATGCTCTGGGGCCATTTGCTAGACGGCTCTGTTAGTCAGTCAAGGCGAGAGTTGTACATTCATTCCTCAATGTGGAGATTTTATTTGCTCAAGTCATTTATTTTCTCACCTAAAATATTCATCCCTTTAGTGCTTCCCGGGAACCCTCAGCTTCGTGAAATACACACCCAGTGTAACATTTCCAAGGTGGACAGGAGGACTTGTGGCACCTTAGAGACTAACACATTTATTTCAGCATAAGCTTTCGTAGGCTATAGCCCACTTCATCGGATGCACAGAATGGAACACACAGAAGCAAGATGTATATATACACACAGAAAATTTGGAAGCTGCCATCCCAATTCTAAGAGGCTATTTAATGTAGATAAGCTGTTATGAGCAGGGGAAAAAAACCCTTTTGTAGTGATAATCAAGAAGGCCTACATCAGACAGTTGACAAGACGGTGTGAGGATACTTAACTTTGGGAAATAGATTCAGTGAGTGTAATGAGCCAGCCATTCCCAGTCTCTGTTTAACCCTAGGTTGATGGTATCCAATTTGCAAATTAATTCAAATTCAGCGGCTTCCCATTGTAGTCTGTTTTTGAAGTTTTTCTGTTTTAAAATTATCACCTTCATGTCCGTTATTGGGTGACCAGAGAGGATGAAGTGTTCTCCTACTGGTTTTTGAATGTTATGATTCCTGATGTCAGATTTGTGTCCATTTATTCTTTTGCGTAGCGACTGTCCGGTTTGGCCAATGTACATGGCAGAGGGGCATTGCTGGCACATGATGGCATGTATCACATTGGTAGATGTGCAGGTGAACGAGCCCCTGATGGTGTGGCTGATGTGATTAGGTCCTATGATGGTATCATTTGAATAGATATGTGGACGAGTTGGCATCGGGTTTTGTTGCAAGAATAGGTTCCTGGGTTAGTGTTTTTGTTGTATGGTGTGTGGTTGCTGGTGAGTATTTGCTTCAGGTTGGGGGGCTGTCTGTAAGCGAGGACTGGTCTGTCTCCCAAGGTCTGTGAGAGTGAGGGATCATCTTTCAGGACAGGCTGTAGATCTGTGATGATGTGCTGGAGAGCCTGCACCCCAACCACCTGCCCCAGCCCAGAGGTCTCTCCTGCACCCAAACTCCCTCCAGGAGTCCCCATGACCCGCACCAGCCAGAGCTGCCCGAAGCCTGGAACCTGAAACCCTCCTGCACCCAAACTCCCTCCTGGAGCCTGCAACCCCCCAACACCCTGCCCCACCCTGAGCCCCATCCTGCATCCAAACTCCTTACTGGAGCCCGCACCCCCTCGCACACCCCAACCACCTGCCCCAGCCCAGAGCTCCCTCCCACACCCTGAACCACCCATTTCTGGCCCCACCCGAATCCCACACCCCCAGCCCAGAGCCTGTAGCCCGTCTCGCAGCCCAACCCCTTGCCCCACAACCTGCACCTAATTCCCTCACCCCCAACCCCCTCCCATACCCCCAGCCCCAGCACCCTCCTGCTCTTCCAAGCAGCCACCCCAGCTAGGTGGCCCTGCTCCCCACAAGCGGCCAGTGCCGGTTTGGGGAGGAGGAGTCAGGTTCAGATGCTCCAAATCTGCGGCTCCCTTCCCCCGTAGTCCCTACCCAGGAGCCTGCACTTCAGCCCCTCAGCTCTCCGGGGTACGTCCACACTGTCATTAAACGCCCTGCCGGCCTGGCCCAGCGCACTGGGGCTGTAACATTACTGTGTCGGCATTTGGCCTCTCTGAGTTCAGGTCTCCAGGTTCCCCAGGAAGGTTCCTCAGGATGGACGGCTGGTGAGCGAGAGCTCCCCAAGCCGGAATGACCCATGGCAGAGCGTTCACGTGGCTGTGGAAGACTCAGTTTTCAGTCCGAGCTCTGCGTGATTTGGAGCAGGGATTTGACCCTAGGTCTCCACATCCCACGTGAGTGCCTGGTCCCCTGGGCTGTGGGTTCTCTGTCTCTCCCAAGGACAGCGTGTTGCGGGCCGATCCCCACTGACCCAGTGGCAGATCACTCCGCCATTGTTAGGGTCCTGGGTGGGGAGGCAATGGAGTCAGGGGGACCTGGATGCCTCTGCCACCCCACCCCTGGGGTGGGATCCTCCTCAGAGCAGGCCAGGAGGCCTGTGTTAGTCTAGTGTCCGCCGACTCAGGACACGAGACAGTGCTGGCACTCACCCTTCACTGAGCCCATGATCACAGGTCCCTGTAATCAAAGGGAAAATAAATGGTTCTGAATTTGGGAGTATGAACATGAGCCTCGTGGTGGATCAGCTGGAGACGCTGGACAAAACCAAGATCCCGGCCATCCACTGGGAGACTGCGGCCCGGCAGAAGCAGCTGAGGGCATGTCAGGAGGAGAATGCCACCAAACAGAGCACCCCCCGTCAGCATGGCCTCTCTTCCTCGAATGGGAGGGTAAGGGAAGGGGGATGACTTGCGCATTTCCAGCTACTGCCAATGCTCACTGCCCAGAGTTCAGCCCGCAATGCCGGAGGCGGGTTGGGGAAGAAACCTCCCCACTCCTGCTCCCTGGCTGCCGGTGTCTCCTGTGACCCTAATCACCCCATCCATAGTGGCCGAGGATGGAAAGATCCATGTTGTCCGGAACATCCTTCGTATCCCAATTTTATAACCATTGATTTTCCTTTTGAATCCAGGTACCTGTGACTATGGTGGACTCCTGGGCATCAGCAAACCCGCCTTGACGCAGCTGAACTAGAGGGGATTTGCCTATTCCCATCCCACTGCCCTGCTAACCCAGAGAAGGAACTATACTGGGTAGCACCTTTGAACACAGATGGGAGATCGCTGGAGTATTACAGTCTGCACCAGCCATATGATGATTTGCTGCTGTACAGAAATGATCAGGAGTACAGAATGCAGTGTGGACAAGGTAGTGATATTACCGGGTCTAAGAATTTCATGTCCCATAACTCTACAATATTGGCAATATGTATAAGCTCAACTGAAATACAAACCAACTAGTTCAGTCTAAAATACATCCCTGATGCCATCTACAACAACCGCGTTTCCTACGCCGGTGCATCATGGCAGGACATTGACTTTGAGGTGGATGAAAGTGGGTTGTGGGTAATTTATTCAACAGAGGCAACTACAGGTAATATTGTGATTAGCAAACTCAGTGAAGGCTGCTTGCAAGCGCAAAATACCTGGTATAGCAGGCCACACAAGCCTTCTGTTTCCAATGCTTTCTTTATATGTGGGATTCTTTATGCCACTCGATCTGTCCCCATTGGGCAGAAAGAGATATTTTATATGTTCAATATCAACTCTGTGAAGGAGGGCAGAATTAGCGTCATGCTGGATAAAATGTTGAACACAGTGCAAAGTATCAACTACCAGCCCTTGGGCCATAAGCTATAGGTAGACAAGGATGGCAACTTACAACCTGAGCTTCCACCCCAGCTCCCAGTGAGAGCTTTCTTTGGTTTCTGTGCCAATCAGTCTTGATTCAGAGTGATTCCCAGATGGGTGTGCATTGGCAGAAATGGCTGCTTTTGAAGGCCAAAGCAAAAATAAAAAAGGCATCATCATCACATGGAAAAATGCAGTTATGTTTTCACAGAACAAGGAGCAGTGGTCTCAAGTTGCAGTGGGATGTCTAGGTTGGATATTAGGAAACACTATTTCACTAGGAGGGCGGTGAAGCACTGGAATGGGCTACCTAGGGAGGTGGTGGACTCTCCATCCTTAGAGGGTTTTAAGTCCTGGCTTGACAAAGCCCTGGCTGGGATGATTTAGAATCATAAAATCTCAGGGTTGGAACGGACCTCAGGAGGTATCTAGTTCAACCCCCTGCTCAAAGAATGACCAACCACAACTAAATCATCCCAGCCAGGGCTTTGTCAAGCCTGAGCTTCAAAACCTCTAAGGAAGGAGATTCCACCACCTCCCTAGGTAACCCAGTCCAGTGCTTCACCACCCTACTAGTGAAAACGGTTTTCCTAATATCCAACCTAAACCTCCCGCTCTGCAACTTGAGACCATTACTCCTTGTTCTGTCATCTTCTACCACTGAGAACAGTCTAGATCCATCCTCTTTGATAGCTGCTTTCAACTACCTAAAAGGGGGTTCCAAAGAGGATGGATCTAGACTGTTCTCAGTGGTAGAAGATGACAGAACAAGGAGTAATGGTCTCAAGTTGCAGAGGGGGAGGTTTAGGTTGGATATTAGGAAAACCGTTTTCACTAGTAGGGTGGTGAAGCACTGGACTGGGTTACCTAGGGAGGTGGTGGAATCTCCTTCCTTAGAGGTTTTTAAGGTCAGGCTTGACAAAGCCCTGGCTGGGATGATCTAGTTGGGGTTGGTCCTGCTTTGAGCAGGGGGTTGGACTAGATGACCTCCTGAGGTCCCTTCCAACCCTGAGATTCTATGATTCTATGATTCTTTGGAACCCCCTTTCAGGTAGTTGAAAGCTGCTATCAAATCCCCCCTCACTCTTCTCTTCTGCAGGCTAAACAATCCCAGTTCCCTCAGCCTCTCCTCATAAGTCATGTGCTCCAGCCCCCTAATCATTTTTGTTGCCCTCCGTTGGACTCTTTCCAATTTATCCACATCCTTTTTGTAGTGTGGGGCCCAAAACTGGACACAGTACTCCAAATGAGGCCTCACCTGTGCCGAATAGAGGGGAATAATCACGTCCCTCGATCTGCTGGAAATGCCCCTACTTATACAGCCCAAAATGCCGTTAGCCTTTTGGCAACAAGGGCACACTGTTGACTCATATTCAGCTTTTCGGCCACTGTAACCCCTAGGTCCTTTTCTGCAGAACTGCTGCCCAGCCATTCGGTCCCTAGTCTGTAGCAGTGCATGAGATTCTTCCGTCCTAAGTGCAGGACTCTGCACTTGTCCTTGTTGAACCTCATCAGATTTCTTTTGGCCCAATCCTCTAATTTGTCTAGGTCCCTCTGTATCCTATCCCTACCCTCCAGCGTATCAACCACTCCTCCCAGTTTAGTGTCATCTGCAAACTTGCTAAGGGTGCAGTCCACACCATCCTCCAGGTCGTTGATGAAGATATTGAACAAAACCGGCCCCAGCACCGACCCTTGGGGCACTCCACTTGATACCGACTGCCAACTAGACATGGAGCCATTGATCACTACCCGTTGAGCACGACCATCCAGCCAGTTTTCTATCCACCTTACCGTCCATTCATCCAGCCCATACTTCTTTAATTTGCTGGCAAGAACACTGTGGGAGACTGTATCAAAAGCTTTGCTAAAGTCAAGAAATAGCACATCCACTGCTTTCCCCTCATCCACAGAGCCAGTTATCTCATCATAGAAGGCAATTAGGTTAGTCAGGCATGACTTGCCCTTGGTGAATCCATGCTGACTGTTCCTGATCACTTTCCCCTCCTTTAAGTGGTTCAGAATTGATTCCTTGAGGACCTGTTCCATGATTTTTCCAGGGACTGAGGTGAGACTGACTGGCCTGTAGTTCCCCAGATCTTCCTTCTTCCCTTTTTTAAAGATAGGCACTAGATTAGCTTTTTTCCAGTCATCCGGGACCTCCCCCGATTGCCATGATTTGTCAAAGATAATGGCCAATGGCTCTGCAATCACATCGGCCAACTCCTTTAGCACCCTCGGATACAGTGCATCCGGCCCCATAGACTTGTGTTCGTCCAGCTTTTCTAAATAGTCCCGAACTACTTCTTTCTCCACAGAGGGCTGGTCACCTCCTCCCCATACCGTGCTGCGGAGTGCAGCTGTCTGGGAGCTGCCCTTGTCTGTGAAGACAGAGGCAAAAAAAGCATTGAGTACACTAGCTTTCTCCACATCCTCTGTCACAAGGTTCCCTCCCTCATTCAGCAAGGGGCCCACACTTTCCTTGACTTTCTTCTTGTTGCTAACATACCTGAAGAAACCCTTCTTGTTACTCCTAACATCTCCAGCTAGCTGCAACTCCAAGTGTGATTTGGCCTTCCTAATTTCACTCCTGCATGCCTGAGCAATATTTTTATACTCCTCCCTGGTCATTTGTCCAGTCTTCCACTTCTTGTAAGCTGCTTTTTTGTGTTTAAGATGAGCAAGGATTTCACTGTTAAGCCAAGCTGGTCGCCTGCCATATTTACTTTTCTTTCTACACATCGGGATGGTTTGTTCCTGCAACCTCAATAAGGTTTCTTTAAAATACAGCCAGCTTTCCTCGACTCCTTTCCCCCTCATGTTATTCTCCCAGGGGACCTTGCCCATCAGTTCCCTGAGGGAGTCAAAGTCTGCTTTTCTGAAGTCCTGGCTCTGTATTCTACTGCTCTCCTTTCTTCCTTGTGTCAGGATCCTGAACTCGACCATCTCATGGTCACTGCCTCCCAGGTTCCCATCCACTATTGCTTCCTCTACTATTTCTTCCCTGTTTGTGAACAGGAGGTCAAGAAGAGCTTTTCCCTAGTTGGTTCCTCCAGCACTTGCACCAGGAAATTGTCCCCTACACTTTCCAAAAACTTCCTGGATTGTCTGTGGACCGCTGTATTGCTCTCCCAGCAGATGTCGGGGTGATTAAAGTCACCCATGAGAACCAGGGCCTGTGATCTAGTAACTTCTGTTAGTTGCTGGAAGAAAGCCTCGTCCACCTCATCCGCCTGGTCTGGTGGTCTGTAGCAGACTCCCACCACAACATTACCCTTGTTGCTCACACTTCTCAATTTAATCCAGAGACTCTCAGGTTTTTCTGCAGTTTCATACTGGAGCTCTGAGCAGTCATACTGCCCTCTTACAGACAACTCAACTCCCCCACCTTTTCTGCCCTGCCTATCCTTCCTGAACAGTTTATATCCATCCATGACAGTACTCCAATTGTGTGAGTTATCCCACCAAGTCTCTGTTATTCCAATTACATCATAATTCCTTGACTGTGCCAGGACTTCCAGTTCTCCCTGCTTGTTCCCCAGGCTTCTTGCATTTGTGTATAGGCATTTAAGATAACTCACCGATCGTCCTGCTGTCCCAGTATGGGGCAGGAGCCCTCCCCTCTTGCACTCACTTACTTGTGCTTTCTCCCGGTATCCCACCTCCCCACTTACCTCGGGGCTTTGGTCTCCTTCCCCCGGTGAACCTAGTTTAAAGCCCTCCTCACTAGGTTGGCCAGCCTGCTTCCAAAGATGCTCTTCCCTCTCTTCGTCAGGTGGAGCCCGTCTCTGCCTAGCACTCCTTCTTCTTGGAACACCATCCCATGGTCAAAGAATCCAAACCCTTCTCTCTGACACCATCTGCGTAGCCATTCGTTGACTTCCACGATTCGACGGTCTCTACCCCGGCCTTTTCCTGCCACAGGGAGAATGGACGAGAACACCACTTGCGCCTCAAACGCCTTTATCCTTCTTCCCAGAGCCACGTAGTCTGCAGTAATACGCTCAAGGTCATTCTTGGCAGTATCATTGGTGCCCACGTGGAGAAGCAGGAAGGGGTAGCGATCTGAGGGCTTGATGAGTCGCGGCAGTCTCTCCGTCACATCGCGAATCCTAGCCCCTGGCAAGCAGCACACCTCTCGGTTTTCCCGGTCAGGGCGGCAGATAGATGACTCAGTCCCCCTGAGGAGAGAGTCCCTGACCACCACCACCCTCCTCCTCCTCTTGGGAGTGGTGGTCGTGGAACCCCCATCCCTAGGACTGTGCATCTCATGCCTTCCAATCAGTGGAGTCTCCTTCTGCTCTGTTCCCTCAGATTCATCATTCACTCCACTCTCTGCACTAGTGCCTGTGGAGAGAACATGAAAATGGTTGCTCATCTGAATATGCGTTTCTGGTACATGGACTTGTCTCATACTCTCAGCCTCGTCTTGAAACGAGGGATTTCCCAATGTTTGTATGAACGATATTCCTGACGGCTTTCCCCATCCCCAGCCCAAACGCCCAGTCTCTGGCTGTTATTCCACATGGGGAGCAGGGGAGCCCTAACTGGGATCAGGGCCCGGCTGCAGTCGGCTGGACACATACAGCGAGAGCAGCTCCTGCCCCAGGGAGCTGTCAATCTAAAGAAAGGGTGGAAGCAAGGAAGTCCCATTGCCCCCAGTTTGCAGGTGGGGAACAGAGCTCCAGGGACACTAAGTGACTCACCCAAGGTCACACAGGAAGTCAGTGGCAGAACCAGGAATTAAATCCAGTTCCGGCCCAGAGCCGTAGTCACAATCCTCTCTGTGAGCGTGTCACGGGGTGCTCGGCTCGCCACTAGGGGTGCCTCCTTCTGGCCACGTCTGGGGATTAGCTCCGCCAGGCCCACGCCCCTTTCTGCGGTTGCACCCCTCACTCTCTCTCTCCTGGCACTCGACTGCTCCCGCTTGGTGGCTTGGCCCTCCGGCCAGGGGACTGAGGGTTTCCAGTTCCGGGGACATTTCATGCCTCAACGTCTCTCAGGACCCACTGACCGTCTTTCCCTGCCCCTTAGCACTGCCCTTCCCGTGCCTGGCAGGGAAGCCAGGCGTCCCGTTTTCGGCTGGAGCACCCGTTCGCAAAGGGGCCCTGGCAGCTCCAGGCAGCACAGCTGACCGGGCTGCTAAGAGTCCGGTTGGCCGCAGCGGAGGCTAAGGCAGGCTCCCTGCCCGGCTCCGCATGGCTCCTAGGAAGCAGCGGTAAATTCGGCTCCTAGGTGGACGGGTGGCCAGGGGGGATCAGATGCCCTGAGGTGTCACCCCGAGTGCCGGCTCCACAGCTCCCATTGGCCGGGAAGCCTTGGCAGGTGGGGAGCTGTGGAGCCAGCACTCAGGGTGGCACCTGCGGGCGGGTGAAGCACACGTAGCCCCCCGGCCACCCCTCCGCCTAGGAGCCGGACATGCTGCCCCTTCCCCGGAGCCGCGTGGACTTCCCCCGTCCCTGGGAAATGCCGGGGCCCCGCTGGTGTGGCTGCTAAGGGGCCGCTTGAGGTCAGCACCTCCCGGAGCCCCCTCGAACCGCACCAGCCAGAGCTGCCCAAAGCCCAGAACCCGAACCCCTCCTGCACCCAAACTCCCTTCCGGAGCCCCCATGAACCACACCAGCCAGAGCTGCCCGAAGCCCCGAACCTGAACCCCAAACTGCCTTCCTGATCCCACACTCCCCAACACTCTGCCCCCACCCTGAGCCCCCTCCTGCACCCCAAATGCCTGCCACAGCCCAGAGCTCCCTCCTGCACCCAAACTCCCTCCCGGAGCCTGAACCCCCCAGCCCCTGCCCCCACCCTGAGCCCCCTCCACACCCCAAGCCCAGAGCTTGTACCCCATCCCACAGCCTGACCTCTTGACCCCCAACCTCACCCCATTCCCTCACCCCTAACCCCTTCCCATACGCCATCCCCAAGCACCCTCCTGCTCTTCCGAGCAGCCGCCCCAGCTAGGTGGCCGTGCTCCCCACAAGTGTCTGGGGGCTCTTTTGGGAGGAAGGGTCAGGATCAGCTGCTCCAAATCTCCAGCCCCCTTCCCCCGTAGTCCCTACCCAGGAGCCTCCACTTCAGCCCCTCATCTCTCTGGGGTACGTCTACACTGCCATGAAACGCCCCGCCGGCCTGGCCCAGCGCACTGGGGCTGTAACTTTACTGGGTCGGCATTTGGCTGTCTGAGTCCCTTCCCCCCGGGGGTCTCAGAGCTTGGGGTTCAGCTAGCCCAGACAGCCCCACAGCGAGCCCCAGTCAGCGACAGGGGGGCAGCCGGCTTTCAATGCTGTGTGGACACCCGCACCCACGCCCCCTCCCTGCAAGGCGGGCACAGCAGCTGCTCGCCGAGTTGGCTCTGGAGGCCAGTCCCGCCCCACAGGAGGTTCACGTCAGCTGGTGTGGTTTGGGGTGTGTCTCTCTCAGTGCATCCAGGGGCAGTGCCCTGGGGCTGCTCCGGCCTCCGCCCCTGGGGTGGCCAGGGCGACCCACCCCCTCAGCGGGGCACATGAGAGCCAGGCCAGCAGCCAGACACCGCCAGGTGCAACGCCTGGCTGGCCCCGTTCTAGAAGGTTCCAGGAAAACGTCGTTCTCACGAAGTCCGGAAGGTTCCACGACGTTTTACAAGGGCCCGGAACGTTCTGGGAGGCTCATAGAACGGGAACCCCCCTGCGGGATCCCGGAACGGGTCCCTTCAAACGTTTCATTTTCCCTGTTGCCGCAAACAACGGAAACAGCCCCCCCCCCGAGTCCAGCGCCACCCCCCCCAAACCCGGCCCCCCCAGCCTGGGTCGCCTGCCCCTACATCCGGCCCCCGGTTTAGTCTGTTCCTGACTAGCTGAGCCTCGTCTCTAATTAGTTTAATTAGGTGCAGCCTAGGTGGTTCATTGGCCCACCTGGCCACCTGAATCCCTTCAGGCCCTGTGTGGGGTGGACACGCCATCTAAGGTGACCAGATGTCCCAATTTTATAGGGACATTCCTGATATTTGGGGCTTTGTCTTCAATATGTGCTTATTACCCCCCATCCCTGTCCCGATTTTTCACACTTGCGATCTGGTCACCCTAATGCCATCGCACGCCCTCCCCCTCACGCCTGTCACCCTCGGGCACCGGGGTGCCTCGTGTGCTGCATGTGTGTGAGCTGTCGCTGCAGCCCATCCCTCCCTCATTCCTGGTCCCCCACCCCAGGGAGCCATCTGCCGTCCTCCTCCGTGCAGTCCCGGGACACTCGCAATTGCAGCTTTCCCCCAGCTTCGTGGAGGGCTGGCTGGGCAGCTGCTCAATGCTTCTGCTCCCCAGAACCGTTCGCTCTGGTCTGAGTCCCCAGCGTAGCTGCCTTGCTTCTGGGTTCATCCCGAGGGCTGGCTGGGCTTCCTCCAACCCCATCATTTCATCTGCTCGCTCCCTCCTGCCTACTCCCGGGCAAGCGGGTTGGCCACCTGCCAGGCCCATGGTCAGCACGGCCATCCCACCCTGCCGGTCTCCAGCACACCCTTGTCCCCAGCCCCCCCGCCCCACTGGGACCAACGTCAAGCCCCCTTGCAGCGAATAGACTGGAGGGAACGATCCTGGGCTGGCTGCTGGCGCAATGGAGCAGAGTGGACCCCACTGTAGGGTGACGAGATGTCCCGATTTTATAGGGACAGTCCCGATTTTTGGGTCTTTTTCTTATATAGGCTCCTATTACCCCCCATCTCCTGTCCCGATTTTTCACATTTGTTGTCTGGTCATCCTAGACCCCAGACACCTTCTCCACCTCTACCAGCAAGAACCAGCCACCGTCTCTGCGGCGGGCAGGGCTCCGGGCGACCGAACACACAGCAGCTGCTGGAGAGGCCGGACGAACTGAAGGGTCCCGGCTCGCGGAAGCGAACAGCCGGCACCTCAGAGATTTACCGAGTGGACGTGGGCATCTCCCAGCACCTGCTTCTAAGGGCCGTGGACTGAACCCAGAAAACAACCAGCAGCTGCTTCTAAGGGCCACTGATCTGAACCCTAAAAACCGAGGGCAGCTGTTCCCAGGGTGCGCAGCGGTTGAGATAAGGGCCCTGGCCGATAAGCCTTTGCTGCCCTGGGGTCACTGCCTCGGCCTATGGGGCGTTTGTGGAAGATGGTCAGTGAGCAGATGTAGGTGACTTGGGTGCCCCTCCGCCTGCACCCACCTCTGCACACTCCCCCACCGCTGGTACCGGCGCCGACCCGGCTGGCACAGGCCAGCAGAGGAGGGAGAGGCCGGGGCTTCACCAGGGAGGCCCAGAAGCATCCCAGGCCCCATATGACTGAGGCCCGTCTGCGCTGGAGCTGGAGGGGCAATTTCCAGCGCGAGCGTCCGTCCCCGCCCCAGCGCTGGGCGAGCGAGCACGCTAGGAACAGAAACGCCGCTGGCCCAGCGCGAGCGACACGGGGGGGCCGGCGGCCCTGAGCGTGATCCCAGCCGAGAGCCACGGGACGGCCCCGGGGTGGGGAGCCACTGAAGCCGCGTGGCTGCGCTCGGGGTGAAGCCCCAGAGCTCCCTGAGGGGTAGCCCGGGCACCTCTCCCCGAGCGGGACGTTCCAGCCCCGGCTCCAGTGTGGCCATTTCCTATGCAGCCGATCCCCTGGCATCAGGGCCTCTACCCCCCCTTGCTGAGTGCCCCTGGGTGTCTCCATTACAAGCCTTGTGCCCTCTTTCACCTCCATCCATTGGTCCCCGTTGGGGTCCCAGCCACAGCCCCCCCTATAGTAAGATGAGGCACTGAAGCATAAACCTTTGGTATCAGAGGCCCAGTATGAGGCCTCAGGCCTGAGCTATAGTAATGGTCAAGACTTTGTTAACAGAAAGCAAAGTTAAGCTGCATGCCAAAGGTAGGCCTTAGGCCTCATGCTGGGCCTCTGATACCAAGGGTTTATGCTTCAGGGCCTCATCTTACTACACCGCCCTTCACTGCTTCTCTGTCTCTCAGCAGCCGCCATCGGTTCAGCTCCCACCTGCATGTGGGTGATTCAGAAATAACTCGCTCTGCCCTCCACCTGCCCCCCCCCCCACCATTAACCTCACATCTCCAGCAGCCTCCCTGGCACCTTCCTAGGGGTCCTTCCCTCGGTAGCCCCCGGGCTCTGGTGCTGGGGCACCTGCATTTTGGGGGCTTTACATCTGGACACGCAGGGAGAACTCCGGCGCTAGGGTCTCTGTGTGTGGGAAGCTGCTCCTGCGCCGGTGATTAGCCCCCGAGAATCGGGACCCGATGGCCGAGGGAGCCAGGGTTGGATACGTGTGTGTGGCTGGTAAATGGGAGAAGTGAGTCTTTGCTGTGGAAAACACACGAGGGTTTGGACCATCGCTGCTCTCCTTGTCGATTGCTCTGTGTGTCTTCTGGCTGCTAACAGCCCGGGGAACTCACCCCAGGGAATCGCTGCTGCTGTTTGCAGCACTGGGAAAATACAGGTCCCTGGGGCTCCCTGCTGGCTTGGAGCCCCCGCAGGGATTCCCAGGGCAGCACTATAAATATCTCTGGGTCTCAGCCCTGGTCAGTGCAGATTCCACACGGCCCGCAGCTCCCCACCCAGATCACAGGCAGAGATTCCTCGTCCCCGGCTGGGCCAGGAGCCTGGTGAGTCATTGGCATTAAACCTTTGGGTCGGGGGCAGCTCTCGGGCATTTAGCAGAGCCCGGTGGGATAAGGACTGTGATTGGAGTGAGGGGCAGGGAATCTGCAGCCAGGGGAAATGCAGCTTCTAGGTTCAGAGCTGGGATCCGCCACTCATCCAAGCAGGATTTATAAAGTAGCGTCACTGTCTGGGACACACAGCCATGGACTGCCCTGACAGACGTTCTGCCTGTGACATTCTAACCTCTCTGGTAGGGATCCCCGGGAGCGGGACGGGGCGCGTCTTTCCACGCCGGGAGTGGGCCATGGAGTCTCCCGCTCACACATGACCCAGAGGTTCTCTCTTTAGTTGGTGTCCTTGGCTTTCTGTGCTTGGAATCAAGGCTCGGACTGATCTTCCTGGCCATTGACGTCAGTGAGAGTTTTGCCACTGACCAAACCAGGAGCAGGAGCAGGTCCTACGGACAATTGGCACATCCAATAGGGGACAGCAGGGCAGAGAGGAGTGATTAGTGGCCCACACCCAGTACCTGACCGCTGCCTGAGATCCATGTAAATGAGTGGGATGGGGCCCAGTGGGGAGGTGCCCACGTCAGAAAAAAAAAACCTTCCACATTTATATTCATTGGCCCCTTTGCTGCTCGCCACAGCAAAGATCAGGGGCTGGCTAGGCGTGGAGACGGAGCCATCCATGGGGCCCTGTCCATGTCAGGGCTGAGGCTTGAGGCAGAGGGGTGGAGTGCGGGGGACGTCAGCCCCCTGGCACTAGCAATCTGCACTCTTTCACCAGCGCCGAGCGTGTCTGTGGGACCAAATGTACCATTACATGGAGATGCGCTCTGCAGGTAGCGGAGAGGGAGCCGGTTTGACTGCAGGCACCCTGTGCTTCCATGTTACACTCCCACATGACCGGCTCCCTAATGCATTGTATTAACACACAGCATTGCTCACGTCACGCCTCCCAAAAGGACACATCAGGCACCAGGAAATCAGGAGAATGGCAAAAAAAGTCAAGAAATAATCAAAAATAATGAACGACCGGTCCTTTTTCTTTGCTCCTTGTGCCACACAATGTGAAACTTTCCCCCGCAGCCACATGGATAGGAGCTTGGTTTTTTTAAGAAATAGAAGCTGAGATTCTCCATCAATAATAGAATCACTGGGGCTGGAAGGGACCTTGAGAAGTCTTCAAATGCAGCCTCTGTGCTGAGGCAGGGCCAAGTAAACTTAGATCAGCCCTGACAGGTGTTTGTCCAACCTGGTCTTACAAACCTCCAGTGAGGGGATTCCACAACCTCCCTTGGAAGCCTGTCCCAGAGTTTCACTAGCCTGAAAGTTAGAGTTTTTCCTAATGTCTAACCTAAATCTCCCTTGCTGCAGCTTAAGCTCATTGCTTCTAGTCCTACCTTCAGTGGACATAGAGAACAACTGATCCCTGTCCTCTTTATAACAGCCCGTAACATATTTGAAGCGTAGGGGGAGGGATAGCTCAGTGGTTTGAGTATTGGCCTGCTTAAATCCAGGGTTGTGAGTTCAATCCTTGAGGGGGGCATTTAGGGATCTGGGGCAAAAATTGGGGATTGGTCCTGCTTTGAGCAGGGGGTTGGACTAGATGACCTCCTAAGGTCCCTTCCAACCCTGATATTCTATGAGATTCTCCCCTTAGTCTTCTTTTCCCAAGACTTACCATGTCCAGTTTTTTAACCTTCCCTCAGAGGTCACGTTTTCTAAACCTTTGATCATTTTTTTGCTCTCCCCTGAACTCTTCCAATTTGTCCACATCTGTCCTGATTTGTGCTGCCCAGAATTGGATACTACTCCAGCTGAGGTCTCACCAGTGCTGAGCAGAACAGGACAATGACTTCCTGTGTCTCACATATGACACTCCTGTTAACACAGCCCAGAATAGTAACCTTTTTCTCAGCTGCTTCACGTTGGTGATTCATATTCCATTTGTGATCACTGTAACCCCTAGATTCTTTTCAGCAGTATGACCACCTAGCCAGTTATTCCCCATTTTGTAGCTGTGGATTTGATTTTTCCTTCCTAAGTGCAGTACTTCGCACTTGTCTTTATTGAATTTCACCTTGTTGATATCAGACCCATTCTCCAATTTGTCAGGGTTGTTTTGATTTCTAGTCCTTTCCTCCAAAGTGCTAGCAGCCCCTCCCAGCTTGGTTCATGTACAAACTTTATAAGCCAGCTCTGCACTCCTTTATCTGTCGTCATAACTGAAAAAGCCCTGGACCCAGGACTGACCCCTGCGGGACTCCACTACATACACTCTCCCAATTTGACAGCGAACCACTGACAACTACTTGTCCACCCACCGTATAGTAATTTTGTCTCAACCGCATTTCCCTAGTTTGTTTATGAGAATGTCATGTGAGGCTCTGTCAACCCCCTTATGAAAATCAAGATCCTCATGTCTACTGCTTCACCCTCTAATAGGCCAGTCCCCCTCTCAAAGATGGAAATGAGGTTGGTTTGGCAATATTTTTTCTTGGCAGATCCATACCGGCTATTCCTTATAACCCTATTCTCCTCTAGGTGCTTACAAACTGGTTGTTTAATAATTTGTTCAAGTATCTTTCCAAGTATTGAAGTTAAGCTGGCTGGTCTGTGAATCCCTGACTCACATGCCCCCAGCGGATGGGGGCTCTAAGGAAAAGACCAGATATTGAAAAGACCAGACTAGTGAGAGCTGGTGACACCGAATCCATCTACAAATTCAAAGAAGACACATCTTCTTAAGGAAGTGGGACAGGGAGTTCAGGTCCCTACAGGAACGCACTGCCTGGATCCTAGAGCTGGGCCGGGTTCCCAACTTAAAGAGACAGCAAGTTTTTGAAATATAGAACAGATCAGTTCCTGGCCCATTGTGAAAGGAACTTGCTTCAAGCAGATATTGACCCTTGTATCCTTTGTACAGCAGAGTTGGAGGTTCCTTCTCTGAGCAACTCCTCTCTTAAAGTCGTTTCGGTTAACGTTGTTTTGTTCTTACGTTGCTGATCAATTAGGAAACATGCGCGTTTACAGTTGTGAAATGCTCCCTTCTAACGTCATTTGCAGGCTATCAATTGCGGATGGCTTGGTAAGCTGGGCACAAGCAAACAACATGTGTTTTAATAGGGTTGCATGTAAATGCAGACATCTAGGGACTAAGAATGTTGGCCGTACTTACAGGGTGGGGGACCCTGTCTTGGGAAGTGGCGTGTTTGAAAAAGATTTGGGGTCCATGGCGGATAATCAGCTGAACATGAGCTCCCAATGTAATGCTGTGGCCAAGAGGGCTACCGTGAGCCTTGGATGCGAAAACAGGGGTATCGTGAGTAGAGGGAGAGAGGTTATATGACCTTTGTATTTGGCTCTCAGGCGAGCGCTGCTGGAATATTGTGTCCAGTTCTGGTGTCCATAGTTCAAGAAGGGTGTTGGTAAATTGGGAAGGTTTAAGAGATGGGCCATGACAATGATTAAAGGATTTGAAAACCTGCCTTATAGTGATAGACTCAAGGCGCTCAATCTTTTTACGTTAAGGGGTAAATTGAGCACAGTTGATGAGTACCTTCATGGGGAACAAAATTTTGATAATTGGCTGTTTAGTCTAGCAGTTAAAGGTATAAGACTATCCAATAGCTGAAAGATCCAAATTCAGATGGGAAATAAGGCCTACATTTTTAACAGTGAGGGTAATTAACCATTGGAAGAAGTTACCAAGGGCTACAGTGGATTCTCCATCACTGGTGTTTTTTATATCAAGATTGGTCTAAAAGCTCTGCTCTAGGGATTATTGTGGGGCAGGTCTCTGGCCCGTGCTGTGCAGGAGGTCAGACTAGACGATCACAATGGTCCCGTCTGGCCTTGGAATCTCTGAATAAATAGGACTTAAGTGGTGCCCAAGTTTTACGTCTACACTGTGTTCTAAAACTCCCCTCTCCAGGTTTCAGAGCCCAAGCTCCAGCCTGAGATGGAATGCCTACATGACTATTTTTAGCACCGTAGCATGGGCCGCATCTGTAGACCTGGGCTCTGAGACTTGCTGCGTCAGGGTTTTTATTTATTTATCTTTTTTCTGGGTAGACGTATCCTGTGTGGGGCCATCAGGGACTGGGGGTGAAATTCACCTGATCTGACTCTCAGTTAACCAGACAGTCATTGCCACTTGTTTTGTCTACAGGGAAACCCGTGTGAACTGGAATGGTGCCCCGTCCCGTCATGGCCGCTCTCAATCACACCAGCTTCACTCTCGTAAGCTGCACCTTGGTTGGCATCCCAGGCATGGAGACCGCTCACGTCTGGATCTCCATCCCCTTCTGCTCCATATATATGATCGCCTTGTTGGAGAATGGCCTACTGCTCTTCATTATCATCAAAGAGCAGAGCCTGCATGAGCCCATGTACCTGTTCCTGGCCATGCTGGTGGCCGCTGACGTTCTGCAGTCTACCGCCACAATGCCCAAAACGCTCAGCATATTCTGGTTCAACGCCAGGGAAATCGCTTTCAGTGCCTGCTTCACCCAGATGTTCATTATCCATTTTATGTTCGCCATGCAGTCGGCCATCCTGCTGGCCATGGCGTTCGATCGGTACATCGCCATCTGCGACCCCCTCAGATACACCACCATACTAACGCACTCAAAGATAGTGAAAATCACGGCGGCAGCTGTCATCAGAGGGATTTGCCTGGTGGCCTCCCTTATCTTCTTTCTGAAAAGGTTACCATACTGCGGACCCAATGTCATTTATCACACGTTCTGCGAGCACATGGGCATAGCCCGGCTGGCCTGTGCTGACATAACGCTCAATATCTGGTATGGTTTAACGGTGGCTCTTCTAACCACAGGGACAGATGCTGTGTTTATTGTTGTGTCCTACATTCTGATTCTCCAAGCAGTCTTCCGGCTCCCGTCCAAAGACGCCCGGCTCAAGGCGCTAGGCACCTGCGGCTCCCACATATGTGTCATATTGATGTTTTACATCCCTGCCTTTTTCTCAATCTTCGCCTATCGCTTTGGTGGAGCTAACATCCCTCGCTATATTTACATCCTGCTGGCCAACCTCTTTGTAATCGTTCCTCCCATGTTAAATCCCATCGTGTATGGGGTAAGAACCAGACAGATTCGGGAACGAGTGATTCACGAGCTCTGCAAGGTGGTCAAATGGTTCTGAGCGCTGCAGCTGATCCAGTACCTGAGCAATTAACCTCACCAACAAGCGGCCCCAGAAGGGGAATCAGATTGTCATTTATGAGGTGTTTGTACAGCACCAGGCACAATGGTTAATCATAGAATCTTAGAATCATAGACATATAGAACTGGAGGGGACCTTGAGAAGTCATCAATCCAGCCCCCTGCTCTGTGGCAGGTCCGAGTAAACCTAGACCATCCTTGACAGGGGTTTGTCCAACTTGTGTTTAAAAGCATCCAATGAGGGGGGACCTCCCTTGGAAGCCTGTTCCAGAGCTGAATTGTCCTTAGAGTTAAGCTCCTTTAGTCTCCCCTCCACTGCCCTGACCATCCTAGCAGCCCTTCTCTGCACCTGTTCCAGCCTGAATTCAATACCAGTCTTTTAAAAATTCTCACGCGGGACACAAAATCTAGAGAAACACATATGCAACGAAAAATACCATTGGAAATCTAACTGAAACAGCTCCATGTCCTTCCCACCCACAAAATATTTTGAAGCGTGGTTCTCCTCAGAAAACTGTCCCCATGCGGTTCCTTGTTTATTCTTGCCCAAATTGCCTAAGCGCACATCCCCTTGGTGTGTGCTCATGGGCTGGAATTTAAAATAATCTAGACCTCTATTGTCTCCTGCTGAAATGCTTGGGCAGGTCAAGGGTCCTAAGCCTAAATTACTAAGAAAACTGCCTGCGAGGGGAGACATTTTGTCTCGGAATTACTGTGCCCTGTTACAGGTGAGGTGCACACACCGCGCTCTCAATCTGTGGGAGAGTTTGCTTTTGTTTTACTTCGCTGACCAACTGACCAGGATGGTGTGGGTGATTGTGAAATAATCAAGGAGATTGAAGAGGCTACAAAAACAGAAAATGCAATAACAATGGAGGATTTCAACTATCCCTATGTTGCCTGGGATGTCACTTCAGGCCAGGATGCAGAGATAAAATGTTCAGACACCATTAATGACAGCTTCTTGGAGCAGCTAGTCCTGGAACCTGCAAGGGGAGAGGCAATTCTTGATTTAGTGCTAAATGCAGAGGGTCTGGTCTAAGAGATTAATATAGCTGAACTGCTCAGTAATAGCGACCATCATGTAATTACATTTAACATCCTTGTAGAGGGGGAAATACCAAAGAAACCCACCAAAGTAGCATTTAACTTCAAAAACAGGAACTATAAGACAAATCCCACTGAGGAGAATAAAAGGAGAATAAATACTGTCAAGATATGAATAAGGGGGTGGGGATATGATAGGGGTCCATAAAAGCATGAATGGTCTGGAGAAAGTGAAGAGGGAAGTATTATTTACCCCTTCCTATAACACAAGAACTATAACAAAGGTCACCAAATTAAATTAATAGGAAGCAGGTTTAAAACAAGCAAAAGGAAGTATTTCTCTACACAATGCACAGTCAACCTGTGGAACTCATCGCCATGGGATGTTGTGAAGGTCAAAGATATAACTGGGTTCAAAAAGGTATTAGATAAGTCCATAGAGTACTCCTCGGGGAATTCTGCGCCACTGTGCATGCGCAGAATTCATGTCCTCCGCAGATTTCTTTGTTTCCGTACAGAAAAACGTCTTTCTCACGGGGAAGCAAAGGGAATTCACATGAGCAATCATGTGACCCTCTTCAGCAGTATGGTTTGGGTGCCCAGGGGAGTTGGCAGAGAGCTAAATCTCTGTGGGGCGGGGGTAGGACTGGGGAAGACCCGGCTGGTGGCTCCTACCCTGTGCCGGGTTCAGTTGCTAGTCCTGGCTAGGCTGGGGAGGACGGGACTTCCTTTTCCCCTGCACGGCATCCGGGGCCAGGTCAGATGCACCTTAAAATTTCTCCCCAGGCCGCAGGAAGCTCTGCAAACTCTCCCCTCACCCCCGTCTGCTTCCTGCGCACATCGCTCCTCAGCTGCCGGGGGAGGGATCACTGTACAGGGAGATGCTCCCCCATCCGCCAACCCCTGTGCATCCAGACCCCCTCATACCAGACCCTCCCACCGAGCCTCACCCACCCCTGCACCCAGAAGCCCCCCCCTGCTGAGCCCCACTCCCCCTGAACCAGGATGACCCCGATGAGTCACCCACACCCGGATCCCCACCCCACCGAGCCTCAACCAGGATCCACATTCTTCTGAGCCTGTGATAAATGAAGGGGGGGGGGGGGGTAGTTCCCTTTTTTGGACACCCAGCCATCCAGTAGCTATAAAGTCCCTCTTAGTAGCTGCTCTCTACTTGCTTTACCTGTAAAGGGTTAAAAAGTCCACAGGTAAAGGACGGGAGAGGGCCCCAAAAGAGCCAACGGGAGGGCTAGAACTTTTTAAAATGGGGAAAAAAACTTCCCTTTGGGTGTTGTTGTTCTCCGGAGAGCGGAGACACAGAGCAGCAAGGCTGTGAGCAGCTTTAAAACCAGGTATGAAAAAGCATCAATTCATACCTCGAACCTACCTATCTGAAACCCCAGCTATGTAAGTAAATCAGGGGATGTCTAGGAAGATGTGATTAGGGTTATTTCTTTTATTTCTTCTTGGCTTGTGGACTCCTCTGTGCTAACCCCAAATGCCTTTTGTTTTGCTTGTAACCTTTAAACTGGACCTCAAGAAGATTATTCTTGATTAATTTTTGTAAGTGGGTTTTTTAAATCTAGCAAAAGTCTAAGTTCCAGATGTATTTTCTTTCTTTTTGTTTTTAATAAAATTTACCATTTTTAAGAACAGGATCGGATTTTTGTGTCCTAAGAGGTTTGTGCATATGTTGTTTAATTAGCTGGTGGCAACAGCTAATTTCCTTTGTTTTTTTTTCTCGGCTCTGCCCCGGTGGGTGCGGGGGAGTGAAAGGGCTTGAGGGTACCCCACATGAAGGAATTCCCAAGTGTTCCCTCCTGGGTTCTCAAAAGGGCGGGGTTTTTTTGCACTTGGGTGGTGGCAGCTGTCATGGAGTGTGGGGAAGTCCGGGCCCTGCACCCACATTTCCTTGGATTTGCCGCGACTCTCAGCCAGCCAGTAAAAGGGAAGGTTTATTAGATGACAGGATCACAGTCCAAAACAGAGCTTGTAGGTACAAACAGGACCCCTCAGTCAGGTACCTTTGGGGGGGTAAGGAGCTTAGACCCCAGCCCTGGGGCTCCCTCCATTTCCTCAGCCAGCTCCAAACTGACAACCCCCTCCAGCCGTCTCGCCCAGCCTCCTCCTGGCCCCTCTTCCATCCTTTGTCCAGTTTCCCGGGCAGAAGGTGTCACCTGGCCCCAATCCCCTCCTGGGCTCAGGTTACCATGCTCAGGTATCGTCCCTCCAGTGAAGTCACCCCCTGATATCCCATCCCCAGTGCAGACAGTCCCAGTCAAACTCCCCTGCAACATTCCCAGGCCAATCCGCCCCACTGCGTCACAGCAGCATCTACCCCTCCGAGGTCAGAGAGAAGCTGGGACCTTGGGAGTTTAATACAAGCCTGGAGTGGCCAGGATTAATGTTTTAAATCCTCGCAGGCCCCCATCTTCTGCACTCGAAGTGCCAGAGTGGGGAATCAGCCTTGACAGGGCCCCACTCCCCTAGCATCTGGACCCCCCACTAAATCCCCCACACCCAGACCCCCCTGCCGAGCTCTATCCCCCGCCCGTACACCCAGACTCCCCCTCCCCCACCCTGAGCTCCAACCACCTTCACCTGGACCCTCCTGCAGGTACCATTACTGTTGCACCCATCACTGCTGAGTATGCTCCTGTGCACCCAGATCCCCCCTGCACCCAGATCCCCCCACTGAGCCGCCCGCACCCAGATTGCCCCACACGGAACCCTCCCAACCCACACCTGGATCCCCCTCCACACTTGGATCCTGGCTGGCTGAGCCTGCCTGCCCACACCTGGTACACCTGGCACAGAGGGGCAGGACCATGCGGTGTTTCTGGGGCAGTACTGCTCCTTGTGCTCTGTCAGTGTCGGGTGCAGCCTCACGCTGAGTCCATGAGAACAAGGAGTAATGGTCTCAAGTTGCAGAGGGGGAGGTTTAGGTTGGATATTAGGAAAAACTTTTTCACTAGTAGGGTGGTGAAGCACTGGAATGGGTTACCTAGGGAGGTGGTGGAATCTCCTTCCTTAGAGGTTTTTAAGGTCAGGCTTGACAAAGCCCTGGCTGGGATGATCTAGTTGGGGTTGGTCCTGCTTTGAGCAGGGGGTTGGACTAGATACCTCCTGAGGTCCCTTCCAACCCTGAGATTCTATGATTCATGTGCCGGGGTGTGTGTGGGGAATGCAGTGTGATCTCCCTCCTCTGTGCAGCTAGTGCCTTGTGCTCCCCAATGCCATGCTGGAGCCTCCACATTTATTTGACAAATACAATTTGCAGAATTGTGTTGGAATTTTAAAATATTGTGCGCAGAATTTCTAATTTTTTAGCGCAGAATGCCCTCCGCAGTAATGGAGGATTGGCCCATCAATGGCTATTAGCCAAGATGGTCAGGGATGTGACCCCATGCTCTGGAGGTACCTAAACCTCCAACTTCCAGAAGCTGGGAATGGGCAACAGGGGATGGATCACCTGATAATTGCCCTCTTCTGTTCATTCCCTCTGGGGCACCTGGCATTGGCCTCTGTCAGAAGACAAGATACTGGGCTAGATGGACCTTTGTTCTGACCCAGTATGGCCGTTCTTATGTTCTTCCTTATGTTTTCCTTAGTCTAAAATAAAGGCCATTTTGATGGGACGTTTCTGGCTGGACTCTGTGTTTGGGAAAACCTAAGAGTTTTCCACTGAGATCTGAGCGGAGGAGAAGAGGGAACGAGCCAGAGAGACACAGGGATGGCACCTGTGGGGAGGCACGGGTGGCCAGGACACAGAGCAAAGTCCCCCCGTGCTGCCTCCATTTCCCCACTCCCCACTGACCTGTCTGTAGGTCAGCCCTGGGAGAGGGCCTGGGGCTGCCTCCTTGCCCCCCCGCCATGTATTTCTGTTCCCCTCCCCCCCCCCCCCCCCCGCCCACAGATTATTCCTGGCTTCCCAGATAAAATCAGCCAAGTAATTAATGAACAGGGGCTCCTTCCTTGCCCCCAATAAATCAATCCAGTTGCTCCTTCCCCCACAGCTCACATGATGGAACTCCTCTGCTGCAAAGCGGGGGACATTTCCCCCCCCTCGCTGTGCTCACTATTGTTAGGATATAGATATTCAGGCCTGTCCGTAAAGGCCTGGACTTTAAGAATGTAGGTATATGTTTCTCATTTAGCTAGTGATAGCGGTGTAAAAGAAAGAATTTGTGTAAGGAGTTTTTTTTTACTGTGACAGTCTGAGGCCCTGTTTTGGGGCAAAGGCCTTTGGGTAAACAACAGAGGCAGCCATGAGCTGGGAAGCGTATGGTCACAGCCTCACATTTTACATTTACATTTTAGGGGGGGAGGGATAGCTCAGTGGTTTGTGCATTGGCCTGCTAAACCCAGGGTTGTGAGTTCAATCCTTGAGGGGGCCATTTAGGGATCTGGGGCAAAAATTGGGGATTGGTCCTGCTTTGAGCAGGGGGTTGGACTAGATGACCTCATAAGGTCCCTTCCAACCCTGATATTCTATGATACACGAGTTACATTGAAATAAGGCAATTTGGGACTGTTAGAAAGGTGATCCAATCTATCAGCTCCAGAGAAAGGGAAGAGCCTAGAAGATTTAAAGGAAACTTTTAGTTTGATAGCATCCTGTCTGGCAAGAACTCCCTTATTAATAGCTGGGATGTGAAATTCTTATTTTTTCGTTGTTTTATTACTGTAGTCCCCATTTTCCTATTGTTTGTCTAGTTCCTGTGATTGTTTCCGTTTGCAGTATCATTAATTTTGCTGGGTGTAAACTAATTAAGATGGTGGGATAGAATTGGTTAAATAATCACGTTGCAATAGGTTAGGATTGGTTCGTTAAATTTTAGTAGAAGGATTGGTTAAGGTATAGCTAGGCAGAACTCAAGTTTTACTATATAGTCTGCAGTCAATCAGGAAGTAGGCGGGGATGGGAACTGGGAACTGGGGATGGGGATCGGAACTGGGGATGGGAAATTGGAATCATGTTTTGCTAAGGGGGGGGAATGGGAACAGGGAATGGGAACAAGGACACAGGTAAGGCTCTGTGGTGTCAGAGCTGGGAAGGGGGACATTAAGGAAGGAAACTGGAATCGTTGCTTGCTGGAAGTTCACCCCAATAAACATCAGTGGTTTGAGCATTGGCCTGCTAAACCCAGGGTTGTGAGTTCAATCCTTGAGGGGGCCATTTAGGGATCTTGGGCAAAAAATCTGTCAGGGGACAGTACTTGGTCCTGCTAGTGAAGGCAGGGGACTGGACTCGATGACCTTTCAAGGTCCTTCCAGTTCTAGGAGATTGGCATATCTCCATGTATTATTGTTATTATATAACTTGTTCGCACCTTAGGACTTTGGGTCTTGCTGCTCTCTGTTCATGCGAGGAGCAGGGAAGTAAGCGGGTAAAGGAATAAGCCCTCTAACGACTATCCCCCGTCCCTGCCCTCACCAAGTCCCAGGCTCCTCCCTGCCTTGCGGCACCCCTGCAATCACAAGCCCTCTCTGCCTCGGTTTCCCCTCTGGGGGGTGGGGCTCTGCTCTGTGAGGCTGCTCAGGCTCTGTGCGGCTAAACTTACCTCCAAAAATGCTGTGAGCGTGCTGTAAGAGTTTCAAGGGAGGGTGCAGCCATTTTAGGAGCCCCCGTCCCTTCCCTCCCGTGACTGCCCTTTATGGCCCTGCTCTATTGACGCCCCACATCACCTCCAGTCCCCTCCCCCTGCTGTTCTCCCTCTGGGGGGCTGGAGACAAGGGGGAAGGGAAGGAAGGAAGGAAGGAAGGACAGGAAGTTTACTGGCCCAGGGGCAGCCCCATTAGCCCCTCGTTCCTGGCTGCCGCTGTTGCAAGGCCCCTGCAATACTTTCTGGTGCTACGTCAACACGTGTGCGGGTGTCTGTGCCCAACCACTGGCTCTTGGCTGTTCCGGGAACGCGAGGGCACCAGGGGAGCTCCGTTTCCAACCTCCACAAATATTTGCAGAATCATTCTCTCCTTGCCCTGTTTGTTCAGCTGCAGCCCGTAGCTAGAAACACTCAGAGGAGGCCTCCTGGAAGGCCCAGCCTGCCTCCCGCAAGGAGCAGCACAAAATGCGCTCTGCTCTCTTAGCGCCTGGCCCAAAGCCCGTTGAATCCACCCAGCGGGGGTCTTTCTGCCCAGCTCAGCGGGGGTTGGGTCAGACTGTAGGGCCCATCGGGTGCGGGTCAGGGCTCTCACGCCGCACAGGCTCCCAGGTAATGTTAACCAGAGGAGCTCCCGCTGCAACCTGTGATGCTCAGTGTTAGGGGGCTTATTCCATCACCCGCTCACTTCCCTGCTCCTTCTCGCAGGAACAGAGAGCAGCAAGATCCGAAGTCCGAAGGGGCAGACAATTTGATGTTTATTGGGATGAACTTCCAGCAGGCAATGATTCCAATTTCCTTCCTCAGTGTCCCCCTTCCCAGCTCTGACACCCCCTTAGTAAAACATGATTCCAGTTCCCCCACCCCATTCCCTGTTCCCATTCCCCCCTTTAGCAAAACATGATTCCAATCCCCCACCCCCATTCCCTGTTCCCATTCTCCCCCTAGGCAAAACATGATTCCAATCCCCCCACCCCCATTTCCTGTTCCCACCCCCCCTTACTTCCTGATTGACTGCAGACTATATAGTAAAACTTGAGTTCTGCTTAGCTATACCTTAACCAATCATTCTACTGAAATTTAACGAACCAATCCTAACCTATTGCAACATGGTTATCTGACCAATTACATCCCACCACCTTAATTAGTTTACACCCAGAAAAAATAATGATACAGCAGACAGAAACAATCACAGAACCAGACAGAGATTATACAAAGAATAGGGAAATGGCGACTACAGTGATAGAACAACAAAGAAATGAGGATTTCACATCCCAGCTATTGATAAGTGAGTTCTTGCCAGACAGGATGCTATCAAACTAAGTTTCCTTGAAATCTTCTCAGCTCTTCCCTTTCTCTGGAGGTGATGGGCATGATCAGGACAGGATCGTATTCCTAACAGCCCAATAGCACCTTATTTCAACGTGACTAGTTTGGCATGTAAGGATGTGACCATACACTTTTCAGTTTATGGCTGCCTCTGTTGTTTAGCCAAAGATCTTAGCCTAAGAACACGGCCTCAGACTGTCACAGTAAGAGAAGGTTTATAAACAGGCAGACTGTGATTCTGATTCTTGTTTACCTCTCTAAGTAGCTAAGTGATAAGAATACACCTAAATTCTTAAAGTACAGGCCTTTACAGACAGGCCTGAATAGCTATATCCTAACACTCAGCCTTGCTGAGAACGCAAGTGAGGCTGCAAGTTGTGTGTGTGTGCGTGCCTGGGACAGACTTAGCAAGGTCCTTCAGCACGCGTTGGGAAGCTGAACTTATGAGTGGCTCACCTCACTTCCTGCACCCGACAGAGAAGAGCTGTGACATTTTACAGCATAAACCCAGATCGCTGGGGCTGGAATGCTGCATGCAATTCTGGTCGCTGTGTCTCAAAACCGATATATTCGAAGAGGAAAAGATTCGGAGAAGGGCAGCGAAGATGATTAGGGGTATGTCACATCGTCCGTACGAGGAGAGACTGAAAAGACGGGGGTCGTTCAGTTTAGAAAAGAGACAACAATGGTGTGGAGAAAATGAATAAGGGAGTGGTCACATAACCCACGAACCAGGGCTCACCCCGTGAAATGAACAGGCAGCAGGTTTCAAACAAACAAAAGGAAGTATTTCTTCACCCAACGCACAGTCAACCTGTGGAACTTGTTGTCGGGGGATGTTGTGAAGGCCAAATAACTGGGTTAAAAAAGGATTAGGTCAGTTCCTGGAGGACAGGTCCATCGATGGCTATAAGCCAAGATGGTCATAGATGCAACCCCGTGCTCTGGGTGTCCCTCGCCTCTGACTGCCAGAAGCTGGGAATGGGCGACAGGGGATGGATCATTCGATCATTGCACTGTTCTGTTCATTCCCTCTGGGGCACCTGGCATTGGCCACTGTTGGAAGACAGGACACTGGGCTAGATGGAACATTGCTCAGACCCAGTAGGGCTGTTCTTATGTTCCCTGCTGGCTCTAAGTACCCTGCTGGGATTCCCAGGGTGGCAGTATAAATATCCCTGTGTCTCAGCCCCGGTCAGTGCCGCTCCCCACCCGGATCACCGGCAGAGATTCCTCCTCCCCGACGGGGCAGGAGCCTGGGGAGTTGTTTGCATTGCCGTGGAGGTGAAGTTGGAACAGCTGACGTCAATCCAGCGCCGAGGGGATATGAAGTGGGGACGGTGGAGAAGCCCATTCCAATGTAAACTGGAGCCGGTCGGGCATTTTTTGAGGACACGTTTGTTGGTGGGAAATGCCAGTGTCTCCAAAACAAACCTTTTCACAGGGACATGTCGGTTTCCATGAAACCTTCACCAGGAAGGTTCCTCAAGATGGACGGATGGTGAGCGAGAGCTCCCCAAGCCTGAATGACCCATGGCAGAGCATTCACATAGCCGTGGGAGACCTAGATTTAAGTCCAAACTCTGTGTGATTTGGAGCAGGGTTTTGAACCTAGGCCTCCACATCCATGTGAGTGCCTGGACCGCTGGGCTGTGGAGTTCTCTGTCTCTCACCCTATTCTGAAACGTCAAATTTTTCATGAAACAGAATTCCTGTTTTCTGGCCAACCCTCCTCTTAACCTCTGTCTTTGAGTCATTTTCACTTTTGTGACCTAATCTGAGCTGGTTTTCCTCACGTTCAGTTGCTGCACCTATGGCTGGTGATTTTTTGGGGGCTGGGGTGGGAGTGTAAAGAAACTCAGTTCAGCTGTTCATTAATTCCTCACTGGGAGAAACAAGAAGTGGGTTTCATAGAATCATAGAATCATAGAATCATAGAATCTCAGGGTTGGAAGGGACCTCAGGAGGTCATCTAGTCCAACCCCCTGCTCAAAGCAGGACCAACCCCAACTAGATCATCCCAGCCAGGGCTCTGTCAAGCCTGACCTTGAAAACCTCTAAGGAAGGAGATTCCACCACCTCCCTAGGTAACCCAGTCCAGTGCTTCACCACCCTACTACTGAAAAAGTTTTTCCTAATATCCAACCTAAACCTCCCCCTCTGCAACTTGAGACCATTACTCCTTGTTCTGTCATCTTCTACCACTGAGAACAGTCTAGATCCATCCTCTTTGGAACCCCCTTTTAGGTAGTTGAAAGCAGCTATCAAATCCCCCCTCACTCTTCTCTTCTGCAGGCTAAACAATCTCAGTTCCCTCAGCCTCTCCTCATAAGTCATGTGCTCCAGCCCCCTAATCATTTTTGTTGCCCTCCGTTGGACTCTTTCCAATTTATCCACATCCTTTTTGTAGTGTGGGGCCCAAAACTGGACACAGTACTCCAAATGAGGCCTCACCAGTGCCGAATAGAGGGGAATAATCACGTCCCTCGATCTGCTGGAAATGCCCCTACTTATACAGCCCAAAATGCCGTTAGCCTTCTTGGCAACAAGGGCACACTGTTGACTCATATTCAGCTTTTCGTCCACTGTAACCCCTAGGTCCTTTTCTGCAGAACTGCTGCCCAGCCATTCGGTCCCTAGTCTGTAGCAGTGCATGGGATTCTTCCGTCCTAAGTGCAGGACTCTGCACTTGTCCTTGTTGAACCTCATCAGATTTCTTTTGGCCCAATCCTCTAATTTGTCTAGGTCCCTCTGTATCCTATCCCTACCCTCCAGCGTATCAACCACTCCTCCCAGTTTAGTGTCATCTGCAAACTTGCTAAGGGTGCAGTCCACACCATCCTCCAGGTCGTTGATGAAGATATTGAACAAAACCGGCCCCAGCACCGACCCTTGGGGCACGCCACTTGATACCGGCTGCCAACTAGACATGGAGCCATTGATCACTACCCGTTGAGCACGACCATCCAGCCAGTTTTCTATCCACCTTACCGTCCATTCATCCAGCCCATACTTCTTTAACTTGCTGGCAAGAACGCTGTGTGAGACTGTATCAAAAGCTTTGCTAAAGTCAAGAAATAGCACATCCACTGCTTTCCCCTCATCCACAGAGCCAGTTATCTCATCATAGAAGGCAATTAGGTTAGTCAGGCATGACTTGCCCTTGGTGAATCCATGCTGACTGTTCCTGATCACTTTCCCCTCCTTTAAGTGGTTCAGAATTGATTCCTTGAGGACCTGTTCCATGATTTTTCCAGGGATTGAGGTGAGACTGACTGGCCTGTAGTTCCCCGGATCTTCCTTCTTCCCTTTTTTAAAGATGGGCACTACATTAGCTTTTTTCCAGTCATCCGGGACCTCCCCCGATTGCCATGATTTGTCAAAGATAATGGCCAATGGCTCTGCAATCACATCGGCCAACTCCTTTAGCACCCTCGGATGCAGTGCATCCGGCCCCATGGACTTGTGTTCGTCCAGCTTTTCTAAATAGTCCCGAACTACTTCTTTCTCCACAGAGGGCTGGTCTCCTCCTCCCCATACCGTGCTGCGGAGTGCAGCCATCTGGGAGCTGCCCTTGTCTGTGAAGACAGAGGCAAAAAAAAGCATTGAGTACACTATCTTTCTCCACATCCTCTGTCACAAGGTTCCCTCCCTCATTCAGCAAGGGGCCCACACGTTCCTTGACTTTCTTCTTGTTGCTAACATACCTGAAGAAACCCTTCTTGTTACTCCTAACATCTCCAGCTAGCTGCAACTCCAAGTGTGATTTGGCCTTCCTAATTTCACTCCTGCATGCCTGAACAATATTTTTATACTCCTCCCTGGTCATTTGTCCAATCTTCCACTTCTTGTAAGCTGCTTTTTTGTGTTTAAGACGAGCAAGGATTTCACTGTTAAGCCAAGCTGGTCGCCTGCCATATTTACTTTTCTTTCTACACATCGGGATGGTGTGTTCCTGCAACCTCAATAAGGTTTCTTTAAAAAACAGCCAGCTTTCCTCGACTCCTTTCCCCCTCATGTTATTCTCCCAGGGGACCTTGCCCATCAGTTCCCTGAGGGAGTCAGGGGTTTGATCCTAAAGACAATGTTCCAGATGTGTTTTGCGCTCCAATAACTACAAAGGCCTGGCACAGAAACATCTGGCTGGTGTGTAACCCTGACTGAGGAATGCACGCGTCAGTTAGCTACATTTTTTAAAACAGAGCCAAGCTGTGAACAATTTACAAACAGTCACTCCAAGTTTCAGTGACTTACGCAATGACCCCGGGGAGTCTTATGTACCCAACAAAATCAGTGAAAAACTCCCATTAATGTCAATGGACTCTGGATCAGGCCATAAGAACATAAGAATGGCCGTACTGGGTCAGACCAAAGGAAGTGTTGCTTTTTGCGTGGCAAGGAGAAGTTTGGTGAAAGTTTGATCCAATACATTCCTCCCCTATGTGGACGCTGACATGCAGATAAACCACAGATGAAACGTTCATAGAGTCATAGATTATCTGGCAGGAGACCACTGTGACCCTCGGCTCTGACCTCCGGTTTAACACAGGACAGGGCTTCCCTGCATTATTTCCTGTTTGAACTAGAGCAGAGCTTTTAGCAAAACCTCCCATCTTGATTTTAAAATTGCCAGTGATGGAGAATCCACCCCAACTCTTGGTAAACAGTTCAAGGGATTCATTACTTTAACTGCGAAAAATGCACGCCTTATTTCCAGTCTGAATGTGTCTAACTTCTACTTCCAGCCCCTGGGTTGTGTAAGACCTTTCTCTGCTGCACTGAAGAGTTTATTATTAAATATTTGTTCCCCATGTAGGTACTTACAGACTGTGATTATGTCATCCCTTAACAGTCTTTTTGTGAAGCTAAGTAGATGAAGCTCCTTGAATCCATCACTCTAAGGCAGGTTTTCTAATCCTTTGATCATTCTCGTGGCTCTTCTCTGAACCCTCTTCTCTCCATACTGCTGGAACTGTGTCCTGTGTTTCCCGTTCTCACACATCCCCACAATACATTCTTCTTCTGAGGCAACTGCATAAGCCAGCCCAAAGTCTATGCATCACTTAAATCCTGCTTCAGCTTCTGCAGGGGGTGAATCCCACCCGCAGGTACGTATTCCACTTTCAGTGTGTGACTCCCGGCTGATCACATATTTACTGATATTGTCTTTGCCAGCAGGGAAGAGAACCCGATCCAGAGTCAATGTGACATTTCAGAGTTGATCCAACAAAGCACCTTTCTGAAGCCCCCTCCCCGTGCGGACCCTGATTCCAGTTCTACCTGCATCGGTCAAGGAGCAGCCCCGCTGCAGAATTTCTCATAGCTTCCTCATCTGGGCCAACATGTGATCCCTCTCTTCAATCTGCCTCATGCTTATCCCATAAATGATGGGGTTTAACCTGGAGCGGGGGGATGTACAATTGCTGGACCCAGGTTTCACAGCTGTGCTAAGGCGTCCATCCTGCACTGCACAGACCTTCTGACTTGGGTCTGAGGCTTGGCCTGCGTCCACACTACAAAGTGACTCGAGTCCCAGTGGGACTCGGGCTCTGACCCACCCTGCTAGCAAGGTCCTAACGCCTGGGTCCTGAGCGCTCGCTGACCTGAGTGAGACTGACTTGTGTGTGGATGGAAGCAGGACTTGGGCTCAAACCTGAGTCACACCCTGGGCTTATGTGCAGTGTAGACAGATCTGCATATGCTTGTGGGCTTGAAGGCCAGCCTTTTCAGAAGTGGCCTCATCACCCAGCAGCTGGTGTTTTCAGTGGTAACTGCTGGGTGCCGAGGGGAGCTGGAAAAAAACCAGCACTTTTTCGAAAATCTGGTGCCAGGCATGCGAGTGGCACCAGGGGCGGCTCTAGGCACCAGCAAACCAAGCACATGCTTGGGGCAGCACCTTTTCAGGGGCAGCATTCCGGCCATCCTTTTTTTTTTTTTGCTTGGGGCGGCAAAAGGACTGGGTAAAGACTGGGACTCTCGGGCTGGAGACCACCCCACAGGGCACACGGAGCTGCCTGCAGGTGCCGCAGGGCAGCCGCCCCCCCAGGTTGGCCAGGAGCAGCAGCGGGGCCATAGAGGGGACCGGTGCCCTGGATGCTGCCATGCGGGGCCTGCATCCCACTCTCCGGGGCTCCGCTCCCTCTGGGGCTGTCCTGCCCTGGCTCCTCAGCCCCCTGCCGGGGCGGTCTCCCCGGCTCTGCCCTCCTGAATCCCGGCCAGTCCTGGAGGCGGGAGCCCTGACTGGAGGGACCCTGGGCTGAGGCGCGGCCTGGGAGACCCGCTGCTTACCCTGACCCTGCCAGCACCGGACAGGCTGGAGGTGAGGGGGGAGCAGGCAGAGTCAGCACCGGTTGGGGGGGGAGCCCAGGGCTGGGGCGGCAGGGGGTGCAGGGAGGGGAGAGAGAGCCCAGGGCCGGTGCAAGGAAGTTTCGCGCCCTAGGCAAAACTTTCTTGCACCAGCCCTGCGCCCCCCGCCCCAGCTAATGCCACCCCCTCCCTGTGGCAGCCAACCCCCCACCCCCGCAGCAGCGGCTCAGCCCCGCAGGACGTGACAGCCTCCCCACCCACCCACGGCAAGCTCGGCTCCCCGCTCGACCGCGGGTCGCGATGGGCTTGGCTCCCCATGCCCCCCCACGGGTGGGCTGGGCTCCCCGCAGGCCGGGCTCCCCGCACCCCCCCCATGGGCCACAGTGGGCTCAGCTCCCCACGCCGGCCCCCCACCCACGCCCCCCGCGGCAGCCAGGCCCCCAACCAAGGCAGCTCACTTTTGCTGGCGGCAGGAGCAGCAGCTCATGGGAAGCTGTGTTCTCGGCGGCGTTTTGAATCGCTGTCGGGAGTCTCCGCCCCCCAAATCCTGGCGCCCTAGGTGACTGGGCTGGGGCAGCAGGGGGTGCGGGGAGGGGAGAGAGAGCCCAGCGTTGGGGCAGCAGGAAGTGCAGGTGAGGAAGAACACTGGTGGGGGGAGGGTGAGAGCCATGGGCTGGGGTGGCAGGAGGTGCGGGGGGAGCCCAGGGGTGTGTGTGTGTGTGGGGGGGGGGAGCAGCCAAATTTTTTTTTGCTTGGGGTGGCAAAAAAACTAGAGCCGGCCCTGAGTGGCACATGCCCTTTTGAAAACGCAGCCCTCCGATGCTTCGGTTTCTTGGATGCAAGGTGGCATTACAAAGGAAAACGAGCATCAATATTCTTTCCGCTGTTCAGGTCGGGGACTGAGAGAGTCAGAGACTTAAATGTTAGAATGACCCATGTGATTATCTACTCTGAGCTCCTACATAGCACGGGCCATAGAATCTTAGCTAGCCATTTCTGCACTGAGCCCATAAGTTCTGTTTGAGCCAGAGGAGAGGAGAACAAAGAGCCACCTACTATCAGAAATCTGTTCCCCATGAAGGTGCTTTTTGCCCATGACCTAGTCACCTCTTAACCGTCCCTTGGACAAGCTAAATAGATAGAGCTATTGTTTGGGACCCTGGGACATGGCTTGTCCTTTGTCAATGTCGTTCACCTTTAAAATGCTGTCTGAATAATCATGCACAATAAAGAAACAATAATTTCCGAGATACTGGCCTCTCTGGTCTTCACCAGAAACGTGGATGCAATTCAGCTTACGCCAGTTCAGAGTGGAATGCTAACGTGCGGAGAAACGATGCAGCTTTCTGTGTTTTGCCACTGGCAGAAACCCTCGCCACGGCCAGACCCACAGAGCAACACCAGCGTAACGGAGATGATGCGTTGCTGGTAATGAAAATACCTTCACAAAGACTAAAGGGTCAGTTGTATCCTGGGTAGCAGAGACACCAGCCCCTGAAAACACCAGCCCGGCTCTGAAGCTCTTAATGCTCTTCAGTGCCTGGCTCCATATCAGTTGTTCTTGGTTCAAGTGGTCAGCATAAGTGCCTCTCAGGCCCATGCAGGTTGGACAAGTAAAACCACTTGTAATGCAAATGATGGAAAAGCAGGAAATGTTCCTGTTAATCTTTAATACACCTGGCAGTTTAAGACTCAGCAAGTCCAAGAGCCTGCCTGGGGCTCACTGCTGGGATTCGTAAGGAGGCAATATTAATATCCCTACATCTCAGCCCCGGTCAGTGCCGATTCCCCACCAGCTGCAGCTCCCCGCCCGGATCACCGGCACCGGATCTTCATTCCCAGCCAGCACGGGAGCCTGGTGAGTCGTTTGCGTTAAACGTTTGGGTTTGGGGCAGCTCAAAGGTGTTTACAAAAATGTTCAACGGCAGGAAATTTTCAGCGGGGCCAAATGGCTCCTCTGAGAGGCACGTCTAGGCTCAGAGGTGGGGAGATACGACTTAGTTCAGTGGGGTTTGCAAGCTGGCTACCTCCTGTCCTGTGGGATTCTAAACTCCATCAGCATGAGGGGAACAGGCCTTGGCTGTCAATGAAGGGGGCAAATGCAGGGTCTCTTTTTGGCAGACTAGCCACGGGCTATTCCTGACTTCATAGAATCACAGAATCATAGAATCTCAGGGTTGGAAGGGACCTCAGGAGGTCATCTAGTCCAACCCCCTGCTCAAAGCAGGACCAACCCCAGCTAGATCATCCCAGCCAGGGCTTTGTCAAGCCTGACCTTAAAAACCTCTAAGGAAGGAGATTCCACCACCTCCCTAGGTAATCCATTCCAGTGCTTCACCACCCTACTAGTGAAAAAGGTTTTCCTAATATCCAACCTAAACCTCCCCCTCTGCAACTTGAGACCATTACTCCTTGTTCTGTCATCTTCTACCACTGAGAACAGTCTAGATCCATCCTCTTGGGAACCCCCTTTTAAGTAGTTGAAAGCAGCTATCAAATCCCCCCTCACTCTTCTCTTCTGCAGGCTAAACAATCCCAGTTCCCTCAGCCTCTCCTCATAAGTCATGTGCTCCAGCCCCCTAATCATTTTTGTTGCCCTCCGTTGGACTCTTTCCAATTTATCCACATCCTTCTTAGCCTTCTTGGCAACAAGGGCACACTGTTGACTCATATTCAGCTGTTCGTCCACTGTAACCCCTAGGTCCTTTTCTGCAGAACTGCTGCCCAGCCATTCGGTCCCTAGTCTGTAGCAGTGCATGGAATTCTTCCGTCCTAAGTGCAGGACTCTGCACTTGTCCTTGTTGAACCTCATCAGATTTCTTTTGGCCCAATCCTCTAATTTGTCTAGGTCCCTCTGTATCCTGTCCCTACCCTCCAGCGTATCAACCACTCCTCCCAGTTTAGTGTCATCTGCAAACTTGCTAAGGGTGCAGTCCACACCATCCTCCAGATCATTGATGAAGATATTGAACAAAACCGGCCCCAGCACCGACCCTTGGGGCACTCCACTTGATACCGGCTGCCAACTAGACATGGAGCCATTGATCAATACCCGTTGAGCACGACCATCCAGCCAGTTTTCTATCCACCTTACCGTCCATTCATCCAGCCCATACTTCTTTAACTTGCTGGCAAGAACACTGTGGGAGACTATATCAAAAGCTTTGCTAAAGTCAAGAAATAGCACATCCACTGCTTTCCCCTCATCCACAGAGCCAGTTATCTCATCATAGAAGGCAATTAGGTTAGTCAGGCATGACTTGCCCTTGGTGAATCCATGCTGACTGTTCCTGATCACTTTCCCCTCCTTTAAGTGGTTCAGAATTGATTCCTTGAGGACCTGTTCCATGATTTTTCCAGGGACTGAGGTGAGACTGACTGGCCTGTAGTTCCCCGGATCTTCCTTCTTCCCTTTTTTAAAGATGGGCACTACATTAGCTTTTTTCCAGTCATCCGGGACCTCCCCCAATTGCCATGATTTGTCAAAGATAATGGCCAATGGCTCTGCAATCACATCGGCCAACTCCTTTAGCACCCTCGGATGCAGTGCATCCGGCCCCATGGACTTGTGTTCGTCCAGCTTTTCTAAATAGTCCCGAACTACTTCTTTCTCCACAGAAGGCTGGTCACCTCCTCCCCATACCGTGCTGCAGAGTGCAGCCGCCTGGGAGCTGACCTTGTCTGTGAAGACAGAGGCAAAAAAAGCATTGAGTACACTAGCTTTCTCCACATCCTCTGTCACTAGGTTCCCTCCCTCATTCAGCAAGGGGCCCACACTTTCCTTGACTTTCTTCTTGTTACTCACATACCTGAAGAAACCCTTCTTGTTACTCCTAACATCTCCGGCTAGCTGCAACTCCAAGTGTGATTTGGCCTTCCTAATTTCACTCCTGCATGCCTGAACAATATTTTTATACTCCTCCCTGGTCATTTGTCCAATCTTCCACTTCTTGTAAGCTGCTTTTTTGTGTTTAAGACGAGGAAGGATTTCACTGTTAAGCCAAGCTGGTCGCCTGCCATATTTATTTTTCTTTCTGCAACCTCAATAAGTATTCTTTAAAATACAGCCAGCTTTCATAGAATCATAGAATCATAGAATCTCAGGGTTGGAAGGGACCTCAGGAGGTCATCTAGTCCAACCCCCTGCTCAAAGCAGGACCAACCCCAACTAGATCATCCCAGCCAGGGCTTTGTCAAGCCTGACCTTAAAAACCTCTAAGGAAGGAGATTCCACCACCTCCCTAGGTAACCCATTCCAGTGCTTCACCACCCTACTAGTGAAAAAGTTTTTCCTAATATCCAACCTAAACCTCCCCCTCTGCAACTTGAGACCATTACTCCTTGTTCTGTCAAGGAGTTTCTTTCCTCGACTCCTTTCCCTCTCATGTTATTCTCCCAGGGGACCTTGCCCATCAGTTCCCTGAGGGAGTCAAAGACTGCTTTTCTGAAGTCCAGGCTCTGTATTCTACTGCTCTCCTTTCTTCCTTGTGTCAGGATCCTGAACTCGACCATCTCATGGTCACTGCCTCCCAGGTTCCCATCCACTATTGCTTCCTCTACTATTTCCTCTCTGTTTGTGAGCAGCAGGTCAAGAAGAGCTTTTCCCCTAGTTGGTTCCTCCAGCAATTGCACCAGGAAATTGTCCCCTACACTTTCCAAAAACTTCCTGGGTTGTCTGTGGACCGCTGTATTGCTCTCCCAGCAGATATCGGGGTGATTAAAGTCACCCATGAGAACCAGGGCCTGTGATCTAGTAACTTCTGTTAATTGCTGGAAGAAAGCCTCGTCCACCTCATCCCCCTGGTCTGGTGGTCTGTAGCAGACTCCCGCCATGATATTACCCTTGTTGCTCCCACTTCTAAATTTAATCCAGAGACTCTCAGGTTTTTCTGCAGTTTCATACTGGAGCTCTGAGCAGTCATACTGCTCTCTTACATACAACACAACTCCCCCACCTTTTCTGCCCTGCCTATCCTTCCTGAACAGTTTATATCCATCCATGACAGTACTCCAATCATGTGAGTTATCCCACCAAGTCTCTGTTATTCCAATTACATCATAATTCCTTGACTGTGCCAGGACTTCCAGTTCTCCCTGCTTGTTCCCCAGGCTTCTTGCATTTGTGTATAGGCATTTAAGATAACTCACCGATCGTCCTGCTGTCCCAGTATGGGGCAGGAGCCCTCCCCTCTTGCACTCACCTACTTGTGCTTCCTCCCGGTATCCCACTTCCCCACTTACCTCGGGGCTTTGGTCTCCTTCCCCCGGTGAACCTAGCTTAAAGCCCTCCTCACTAGGTTAGCCAGCCTGCTTCCAAAGATGCTCTTCCCTCTCTTCGTCAGGTGGAGCCCATCTCTGCCTAGCACTCCTTCTTCTTGAAACAAAGAATCCAAACCCTTCTCTCCGACACCATCTGCGTAGCCGTTCGTTGACTTCCACGATTCGACGGTCTCTACCCCGGCCTTTTCCTGCCACAGGGAGAATGGACGAGAACACCACTTGCGCCTCAAACGCCTTTATCCTTCTTCCCAGAGCCACGTAGTCTGCAGTAATACGCTCAAGGTCATTCTTGGCAGTATCATTGGTGCCCACGTGGAGAAGCAGGAAGGGGTAGCGATCTGAGGGCTTGATGAGTCTCGGCAGTCTCTCCGTCACATCATTAATCCTAGCCCCTGGCAAGCAGCACACTTCTCGGTTTTCCCGGTCAGGGCGGCAGATAGATGACTCAGTCCCCCTGAGGAGAGAGTCCCAGACCACCACCACCCTCCTTCTCCTCTTGGGAGTGGTGGTCGTGGAACCCCCATCCCTAGAACTGTGCATCTCATGCCTTCCAGTCAGTGGAGTATCCTTCTGCTCTGTTCCCTCAGATGTATCATTCACTCCACTCTCTGCACTAGTACCTGTGGAGAGAACATGAAAACGGTTGCTCATCTGAATATGCGTTTCTGGTACATGGACTTGCTCAGCATGGAATGGGTTACCTAGGGAGGTGGAGGAATCTCCTTCCTTAGAGGTTTTTAAGGCCCAGCTTGACAAAGCTCTGGCTGGGATGATATAGTTGGGGTTGGTCCTGCTTTGAGCAGGGGGTTGGACTAGATGACCTCTTGAGGTCCCTTCCAACCCTGAGATTCTATGATTCTATGTGACTTCATCATGCATTTTCAGTTTGATTATTAGAAAACTCGCTAGCTGGGTTTGTGATGACCAGGAGAACTACATGGTGACTTGCCTACCAGGTGCAGAGGTAGCGGATCTCACGAGGCATCCAGACAGACTTATGTGTAGTGCTGGGGATGAGCCAGTGGTTGTGGTACATGTAGGTACCCGTGACGTAGGGAAGGATAGGAGAGAGGTCCTGGAGGCCAAATTTAGGCTGCTAGATAAGTGATAGATGTCCAGGACCTCCAGGGTAGCATTTGCTGAAGTCTTCTAACTGGAGTCATTTCAGAAACAGATGTTTGTAAAGGGCGGTGCTATGTCTGGTCCAACTCAGTTGTGTGAGCCCTAGCCAATCAGAGGAATTATTTATGTGTTTGTCTTTCCCTACACAGCCAGTGTGAGTTCAAACACAGGGCCCACCATGCCGACTCTCAACCAAAGCAGCTTTGATCCTATCACGTTCATCCTGACCGGCATCCCGGGCATGGAAGAGTCTCACATCTGGATCTCCGTCCCCGTCTGCCTGATGTATGTCATCGCACTTTTTGCCAACTTGGTTTTACTCTTCATCATCGTAACGGAGCGCAGCCTCCACCAGCCCATGTACCTTTTCCTCGCCATGCTGGCGGTCGCTGATCTAATGTTATCCACGACTACCGTGCCCAAGATGCTGGCCATATTCTGGTTTAGTGCCAAGGAGATTTCTTTCGATGCCTGCGTTACCCAGATGTTCTTTACCCATTTTAGTTTTATCGCAGAGTCAACCGTTTTGCTGGCCATGGCGTTCGACCGCTACGTTGCCATCTGCTATCCCCTGAGATACCCGGCGATCCTCACACACTCAGTGATAGGGAAAATAGCGGCGACAGCTGTTGGCAGAGGGTTGTGTATAATGTTCCCACCTATTTTCCTCCTGAAGAGGCTGCCGTACTGTGGACACAACATTATGCCTCACACGTACTGCGAGCACATGGGCATCGCCCGGCTGGCCTGCGCGGATATAACCGCCAACATCTGGTACGGGTTCACCACAACTCTGCTGTCGTCAGGGTTGGATGTCATGCTCATCGCTGTGTCTTACGGGCTGATCCTCCGGGCCGTCTTCCGGCTCCCGTCCAAGGACGCCCGGCTCAAGGCCCTCAGCACCTGTGGCTCCCACTTCTGCGTCATCCTGATGTTCTATACGCCGGCCTTTTTCTCCTTCCTCACTCACCGGTTTGTCCACACTATCCCTGGACACATTCACATCCTACTGGCCAATCTCTACGTGATTGTTCCCCCCATGCTGAACCCCATCGTCTACGGGGTGAGAACGAGACAAATCCGGGAACGAGTGACCCACATGGTCTCCCAGGCCTGGGGATTTCACTGCTTCTGCGGGGGGAGGGGATGTTGAGTTGCACATCATGGCGACAGATGCGGCCTGGGAATGGGCAGCTGGTGCTGAGGGCCGCCGCGGGGCCGAGCCCTGAGCAACAAAACTCACCGGCAGGTTCCTTCGAAATGAAACCAGATTGCTTCGAAGGAGGGTTTTCAGGAGATGGGAGCCTGGCTCATCTGGTCTTTTCATCACTGGAGGTTCCTCCCAGGATGTTTGTTTCCTGTCGCTCAGAGGAACCATCAGATGCTCCCTTCCAGCTGCAGAACAGTCAGAAAACAGTGAGGACTGTCGAGATCTCTGTGACTGTGATCTGATATAAACACACCTGTCACTACTGTCAGTCTGTCCGCCCCTTCCCTCCCATTTGTCTGTTTATTCACCTGTGCGCTCTGAGGTGCAGGCTATCTTTGTGTCAGCAGGAGACTGCCTAATGCAGTGGGGCCTGGATCTCTGATTGGAGTCCTCAGTGTTACTAGAATACGGATAATAGTCATATCATATGATGATGACAACACTCTTTCCATTCCATTAGTATCGCTGGAGGATGTTAAACGGCCGCTACTAAAGTTGGACATTTTTAAATTAGCGGGTATAGAGAAAATGCACCCAAGAGTTTTAAAAGAGCTGTCTCAGGTGCTCAGTGGCCCATTAATGTTGTGATGTTCCAGAAGATGGGAAGAAAGCGAATGTTGTGCCAATTTAAAAAAAAGGCAAAGGGGATGACCCAGGTAATTATAGGCCTCTCAGTCTGACATTGATCCTGGGCAAGATAATGGAGTGGGTGATAATGGATTTGATTAATAAAGAATTAAAAGGTAATATAATGAATACCAATCAACATGAGTTTATGGAAACTAAATCCTGTCAAACTAATTTGAAATCTTTTTTTTTTTGACGGACTCAGGAGACTTGGGTTCTATCCCCAGCTCTGCCTCAGGCCTGCTGGGTGGTCTTGGGCAAGTCACTTCCCTGCTCTGTGGCTCAGTTTCCCCATTGGTAAAAGGGGGATAATGCTACTGACCTCCTTTGTAGCACAAGATCTGCCACTGAGAAGCACTAGGTAAGAGCATGGCCTTGTTACTGTGTGCAAAATAAGTGTGAAACACTAGGGACAATGTTTCACATGGACTCTGCAGAGGAGCAAATGAAGTACTAGGGTCAGGGCAGGGGAATATCAGGCCCATGGAACCTATGAAGAGTGAATGTGGCTTGGGTTTATGGTTAGCGCATGAATGCTCCCAATTGTTCCAATGCCCTCTGTGCTAGATCTACTGAAACCGCCGCTGATCGAGGCAAATCCTGGCCCATCCCCTTACAGGGCAGATGGGGCCTGTCTGGGATGAACCCAGTTCCATTCTGTTGGAGGCATGGTTCAGAGATCTGGGGCAAGATGTCTGCACCGGGATCTACCTCATCCATGTGTCAAGTGCAGGGTCTCTCTGCATCAGGGTTATGGGCCTGCTGCTTCATAGATCTACCACCATCAGTTTCCCCCTACCCCCCAAGTGAGGCGAGCACGGCAGCGACTCTGAAGGGAAGGTTCCTTCCCCTGGTGCTGATAAACTCTCTGTGCCATGCCTGGCGGCTCTGGTGAGATGGGAACGTGGGCTGGGAAGGGCTTAGATGTGGCCCATAATGAAGTTGCTCTGGGTTGCAGGAATGGAGGGGCCAGATAGGATTGCCTCACAGAGAAGGGAAAAAACAAGATGGCAGCAGCTCCGTCAGCACTGGGATGGCTGTCTGCGGACCCCTGGAGCGTTACAATAAGGGGCTCAGAGCTGCTCGAATGACAGCCCAGCCCCTTTTTGGTCCTCCCTCTTCCTGGGCCAAGCAGAGGCGAAAAGCATTTGGTTCCCTTGGGATGGGATTTTCACAAACCCCTAAGTGACTTAGGAGCAGCCAATGAAGCTATGTTTCTAGACTGTGTAGGCTCGTTTGACACTCCCTGCAAAGACAAAGACACACCGGAGATGTTGGGATTTCTTTTCCTACTCCGTTTATCAAGGTTTACCGCAGCTGAACTTCCACACAAACATTCCTTTATATGTAATTCAAAGGCCACTTGGTGATAATTATACCCAATGTACAAACATAAACAGATGCGCCTATATTCTGTACCCACCGGCATACAATTATAAGTACCAATGGGATTAGGCCCAGGAGCTATCTTCCCATCATGGTGCTCTCCAGAGGGGTAAGGAAAAGCTTTGACAAAGAACCCCTAAAAAACCTGGCTTTTTATACACTATAACACACAAGAGATGGCGTTGCCAGTGTTTGGACCTTAGCTAAAGCCAGATGAGGGAATTTTAGGGGTGAACCTTGCCCTCGGGTCTGAGTAGAACAAGATTCAAGCTGGGCCCCTTTCTTCCCAAGGTTTTCTTCTTATCTCATTTTCCCATATTTCCTTCTAAACTGCATTTCTTTATAACAAACGAAAGAAACTGATTATTTACTGCACCTGGTGTCCAACTCACTATGTTTTCTGTGTCTCTACTACTTTAACCTAAACCTTAAATGAAATAACACAAGTATTTCCAGGGTCACTAGAAGTCTAACACAACCAGTCCCCCTTGCTCGGGATCTCATTCTTTTCAGTCACGTGCTCTGGGGCTATCACTCATGTTAAGAGCTAGACTCAATTTAAAACCATAGCTCATCCAGGTTTCACGTGGGCACCGGGGCCTTGACGTTGCCATGTGGGAGCGCAGGATGGATGATGTCTACACTGGGCAGAATGGGATTTTTTATATGCACCTTTTCAGCAGATAAGCTCAATGTTCATTTTTAAGCATTTTTTTTTCTAGTTTTATTGATTGAAATTTCCGCGGTTGTGCACAGGTTTGAAGCATTTTTCTTTTCGATTTTCATGAATGTAAATTTTCGCAGTTGCGAGAAATGATGAGGCGGGGATCAGACAATAATTATTCAAGGACAGCCCATGTTGAGATTCCAACAGTTACATCTTTATAGCCAGTTTCGATGATTAGCGATGGCAGTATGTTTGGGTCCGGTTTGGTGTGTGAACGGTGACACTGACATTGACCAGTGGGGGTTGGACTAGATGACCTCCTGAGGTCCTTTCCAACCCTGAGATTCTATGATTCTGAGATTCTATGACCGATTAGAAATCCAGTCCCCTTCCGTGTCCAGTGATGTCCAGCTGGGCTCCGACCCTGGCTTGGCTCGGGAGAAAAGCTCTAGAACCTATTGCAATAGAGGTGGGAGGAAAGTGAGCCCAATGGAAAATAGGGGTCGGACGTTGGGGGGGGGGGGGAATCCATTCTTCAGAAGGGATTTGGGGAGCTGCTGAGCAGGAGGGGGGACTTATCTGACTGACAGCTCTACCCCGCCCCAGGCCTCGTTGCTCAGGTCACTCCTGTGGTGTGGCTGCTGTGGTACTAAGAGGCTTTTTTCTGGGACCCAGCGAGGGGGGGGGCAGCATTTTATCCCCCATTTTATAGAGGGGGAAACAAGGTTCTGCGTCTTGCCCGAGGCCACACAGGGAGTTGGTGGCAGAGCCAGGAACTGACCAACATCCTCCGCGTTATTTTAGAGACCCCTTTAGGGCTCCTGAGAAAGACGGTCTGGAACGTGTGCCCGTCCTGGGAGGGCGCCCCTCAGGGTCGGAGTGGGGTGAATGGCAGCGAACTGTGTCTCGACCACCCGCTCAGAGCAGGAACACGCAGAAACACCCTCAACAAGCTTCCTTCTCTGGCCGGTACCTGAAGGCCTCATCCAGTCCCTCCTCCTGGGGAGTTGCGGCAGTCACTACAGGTTCGGGGAGAGGCTGAGGGTTTCTCTGGGAGTCAGGGTTTGCCCTGAGGAGGGGTTTGCTTGGGCAGCTGGATTGGACTCCCTAGGGGCCAGGCTGGCTGGGTGCTGCATGTTTTATAGGCCCAGGCATCTGTTTTGCTAGGAACAGGACAATACATTGGCTTATAGGACATGGGATGGATGTGCTAAATGTGAAGATCACACAAGGAGTTCCAGCAGGGACATGCAGCCCGGAGAAGGAGCTGACTGGAAAGCTGAGGGATTTAGAGACGGGAAGTTCTCCAAGAAGTATCATAGAATCATAGAATCTCAGGGTTGGAAGGGACCTCAGGAGGTCATCTAGTCCAACCCCCTGCTCAAAGCAGGACCAACCCCAACTAGATCATCCCAGCCAGGGCTTTGTCAAGCCTGACCTTAAAAACCTCTAAGGAAGGAGATTCCACCACCTCCCTAGGTAACCCATTCCAGTGCTTCACCACCCTACTAGTGAAAAAGTTTTTCCTAATATCAAACCTAAACCTCCCCCTCTGCAACTTGAGACCATTACTCCTTGTTCTGTCATCTTCTACCACTGAGAACAGTCTAGATCCAGTCTCTTTGGAACCCCCTTTCAGGTAGTTGAAAGCAGCTATCAAATCCCCCCTCACTCTTCTCTTCTGCAGGCTGAACAATCCCAGTTCCCTCAGCCTCTCCTCATACGTCATGTGCTCCAGCCCCCTAATCATTTTTGTTGGGTTGCTAAGGGTTTCTGGGAAACATTCGTCCATCCATTATCTCGTCCCCTCCCCTTCGACCGATGTAGCTCAGTCTCAATGATGGACACCACAGGAGGGTCTGGCTGTCTGCAGCTGCTAAGTGTGTTTAAAGTTTGGATCATGGCTTTTTGTACGCCCCTCATGTTCCCTTGTCGGGGCCAGTAAAGCTTTATTCGTGTTGTTACCCCCTTTTGGCCTAAGCGGCTGGACAAAGTTTGAGGCCCTGCAAGTTGTTTCTGTTAGGAGGCAAAACAGATGATGCAGTCACACGTTTGTTTGGTGGGATCCCGTTTATTTACACAGACGGTACAAAGTCCTGGTCCCTTGACTCCAGGAGGAGCTAAGCAAGAGGGGGTAGCTTCCTTGTTTGCAGCTCCAAGCCTCTTTCTGCCAGCACTCTGCCAAAAAGCTCTCTCTTATCTTTCTCGGGGCTACTCCACCAGCGCTTCAGTGGCAATTTGGTGCTTCCTTCCGGCCTTGCTTCCCAGCTTCACCGGCCTTGCTGCTGTGTCTCTCTCAGAGACACACTCAGCCACACAGTTCAGTCTCCACTCAAGCCTTGCCCGTGTGATGGGTGGGGGCTTCTATTGTTTCAGTTCCCTGGTTAACAAAGGAGCTTAGTCGCTTCTTCACATTTATCCTGAACGGCAGGCGGCTGCTACGCTCCCGCAACTTCAACCGGATTTAACCCAGCCCTGAATGATATTTTAGTTTGCGCTGGGTGAAAGTGATGGACGACAGAGAAACCTCCATTCCCTCCCCACAGAAGTTGCCTGAGTAAAGCCTGAGTAAGGATCCCAGAACTATTTATTATTAGAACTCAGATTCTTACAAAGTTGGGGCTAAATTCACCTGTGATGGACGAAGACCCAGCTCCATTGCCTTTGGTCTAGTGGCACCTACTTATGCCCCTGGGGAAGAACTTGGGCCTTTGCCAGGAAATTGCCAAGTTGAGCTTCTCAGAGGGAGTTGCTTGCGTGGGAGTTAATGTAGACCTGGCCTGCACAACATGTGGCCCGCGTGGGCTCACTGTGCGGCCCGCGGGGGGGTGAGTAGGTGGGCTCACTGTGCGGCCCGCGGGGGGGGGTGGGTAGGTGGGCTCACTGTGCGGCCCGCGGGGGGGTGAGTAGGTGGGCTCACTGTGCGGCCCGCGGGGGGGGGGGGTGGGTAGGTGGGCTCACTGTGCGGCCCGCGGGGGGGTGAGTAGGTGGGCTCACTGTGCGGCCCACGGGGGGGTGAGTAGGTGGGCTCACTGTGCGGCCCGCGGGGGGGTGAGTAGGTGGGCTCACTGTGCGGCCCGCGGGGGGGTGGGTAGGTGGGCTCACTGTGCGGCCCGTGGGGGGGTGAGTAGGTGGGCTCACTGTGCGGCCCGCGGGGGGGTGGGTAGGTGGGCTCACTGTGCGGCCCGCGGGGGGGTGAGTAGGTGGGCTCACTGTGCGGCCCGCGGGGGGGTGAGTAGGTGGGCTCACTGTGCGGCCCGGGGGGGTTGAGTAGGTGGGCTCACTGTGCGGCCCACGGGGGGGTGAGTAGGTGGGCTCACTGTGCGGCCCGTGGGGGGGTGAGTAGGTGGGCTCACTGTGTGGCCCGCGGGGGGGTGAGTAGGAGGGCTCACTGTGCGGCCCGCGAGGGGGTGAGTAGGTGGGCTCACTGTGCGGCCCGCGGGGGGGTGAGTAGGAGGGCTCACTGTGCGGCCCATGGGGGGGTGAGTAGGTGGGCTCACTGTGTGGCCCGCGGGGGGGGTGAGTAGGTGGGCTCACTGTGCGGCCTGCGGGGGGTGAGTAGGTGGGCTCACTGTGTGGCCCGCGGGGGGGGTGAGTAGGTGGGCTCACTGTGCGGCCCGCGGGGGGGGTGAGTAGGTGGGCTCACTGTGCGGCCCGCGGGGGGGTGAGTAGGTGGGCTCACTGTGTGGCCCACGGGGGTGAGTAGGTGGGCTCACTGTGCGGCCCGTGGGGGGGTGAGTAGGTGGGCTCACTGTGCGGCCCGTGGGGGGGTGAGTAGGTGGGCTCACTGTGCGGCCCGCGGGGGGGTGAGTAGGTGGGCTCACTGAGTGGCCCGCGGGGGGGTGAGTAGGTGGGCTCACTGAGTGGCCCGCGGGTGGGTGAACAGGTGGGCTCACTGTGCGGCCCGCGGGGGGGTGAGTAGGTGGGCTCACTGTGCGGCCCGCGGGGGGGTGAGTAGGAGGGCTCACTGTGCGGCCCGCGGGGGGGTGAGTAGGTGGGCTCACTGAGTGGCCCGTGGGGGGGTGAGTAGGTGGGCTCACTGAGTGGCCCGCGGGGGGGTGAGTAGGTGGGCTCACTGTGCGGCCCGCGGGGGGGTGAGTAGGTGGGCTCACTGTGCGGCCAGCGGGTGGGTGAGTAGGTGGGCTCACTGTGCGGCCCATGGGGGGGTGAGTAGGTGGGCTCACTGTGTGGCCCGCGGGGGGGTGAGTAGGTGGGCTCACTGTGCGGCCAGCGGGTGGGTGAGTAGGTGGGCTCACTGTGCGGCCCGTGGGGGGGTGAGTAGGTGGGCTCACTGTGTGGCCCGCGGGGGGGTGAGTAGGTGGGCTCACTCAGTGGCCCGCGGGTGGGTGAATAGGTGGGCTCACTGTGCGGCCCGTGGGGGGGTGAGTAGGTGGGCTCACTGTGCGGCCCACGGGGGTGAGTAGGTGGGCTCACTGTGCGGCCCGCGGGGGGGTGAGTAGGTGGGCTCACTGTGCGGCCCTTGGGGGGGTGAGTAGGTGGGCTCACTGTGCGGCCCACGGGGGGGTGAGTAGGTGGGCTCACTGTGCGGCCCGTGGGGGGGTGAGTAGGTGGGCTCACTGTGCGGCCCGCGGGGGGGTGAGTAGGTGGGCTCACTGTGCGGCCAGCGGGTGGGTGAGTAGGTGGGCTCACTGTGCGGCCCGTGGGGGGGTGAGTAGGTGGGCTCACTGTTGGCCCGCGGGGGGGTGAGTAGGTGGGCTCACTGTGCGGCCCGCGGGGGGGTGAGTAGGTGGGCTCACTGTGCGGCCCGCGGGGGGGTGAGTAGGTGGGCTCACTGTGCGGCCCGCGGGGGGGTGAGTAGGTGGGCTCACTGTGCAGCCCAAAATCTGGGATTGTGTCCGTTGGTCCTTTCTGCTGCTTGTCTCTGGGCTGGGGGTTGTCCCAACGCTACAAAGAGGGTGTTCCCAAAGGACGGTGCTTGCTTCTAACCCCCGAGGCCGTCAGTATGTCTGCTCTTCTCTAGTCAGCCCACTTGACAAGTTTGATTGTCCTTGGTCTGGTTCCCGTCCCCTCTCCAAGGGTTGCAGCTGTCTGGAGGTGCCTGCCTTCCACGCCTTCCTCATTCACACCCCATTCATTCAACAGGGCCATTGAATACAAAGCAGGGGGAAGATCTTATTCTACTTCTAGCAAAAAGACATTTTTCTTTTACCTTAATTATACTACCTTAGGGGCCCGCTATAACATATTACCAAGGTTCAATACAAAGTCATATAAAAGTTATACAAAAATGCATAAAGCAGAGATTTATCTACAACTGCATTGATTGACTGTTGTGTGCAGTAATATAGTGTCCCCTGCGGGGGTGAAGAGGGGTGTGATGGTGGGGCCGAGCGGGGAGGGAGCAGGTCCTATTTTACTGCTGTGACCTGGTCACCCTATGTGCGCTGTTTCTTTCCCCCTCTACAGGCTTCCACACCCCAGCGCCGGGGAAGGAGGGGTTGTTTCCGTGGGGCGGGCGGTGCTGGGGAAGGGGGGGTTTCCATGGGGCCGGCGGGTTTCGGCCCTCAGCTGTTTTCTTTGGAGTAATATGGCCCTTGCCGCTTTATGAGATGTGCAGGCCTGGGTGTAGAGGAAACGGCTGGTATCACCCACCGCTGCCATGGTAGCTTATGGCATCAGCCGTGATGTCACAGTGCAGACACATGAGGTTGCGGGCAGCTCCAGCAACTGCTGCAGGTCAGTTGAGGAGCAGAGGAGCCCAGGAGCCCGGGCCTTGAGGAGGTCCCCCTTGGTCCTCTCCAGAGGCCCATGATTCGCGGGGAAGCAGAAGACGCTGTGTCCTTTGCCTCTCGCCCACATCCCTCTGCCAGAGCTTGCAAATGTCCCGTCACTGAGGCACCATCCAGCTAAACATGGTCAGAGGCGGCGATGTCCCTGGAGCCGGTCTGGAGGCTGCCGCCGCTCCCCGATTCATCAGGGTGACGGTCAAGACCCCCAGGCAGAAGGAGGCGTTCGTGGTGCCCGAGGACAGGCTCATCAAGGACTTTAAGGCCGGCGTCTCTGCCCGTTTCTCCTCGCCCCCCGACCAGCTCGTGCTGATATTCGCTGGCAGGATTTTAAAAGACCACAAGACCCTGAGCCAGCATGGCATCCAGGATGAGGCCACCATCTACCTCGTCATCCAGTCACGAAGGAGACCCCAGGCGTGTCCGGGGCAGCACGCCGGCTCCCCAGAGGGTGCGGCCACCACCCAGGAGGAGAACAGCAGCCTGTCCAGGCCGGGATCCGCCGGCAGCGCGGCATTCGGCACGGACGGCCTGCGGGAGCTTGTCAGCAACCTCGGCCTCCACACGGCCAACTTCTCCGCCTTCCAGAGCCAGCTCACCTCCAACCCCGAGATGATGTTCCAGCTCCTGGAGAACCCCTTCATTCAGAGCAGGCTCTCCAACCCCGACCTGATGACCGAGCTGATCACGGACAACCCTCTGAAGCGACAAGTGATCCAGAGCACCCCGGAGATCGGCCACTTCCTGAACACGCCCGACGTGCTGAGGATCATGCTGGAGCTCGCCCGGAGCCCGGCCACCGTGCGGGAAATCATGGAGGAGCCCAGCCAGGCCTGGAGCTTCCTGGCCAGCATCCTGGGCGGAGGCAGCACCTCGCCGCCCGTGGGCCGGGATCACCCGGATTCAACGCTGAAGGAAGCACAGACGCTGGCGGCGGGGAACTCATTTGCTTCTCTGCGGAGCAACGCATCCCTCCCCAGCAGCCAAAGCCCCCTGAGTGCAAGAAGAAGCGCTCCTTCGCCCCCGGCTTGCACTCCGCCAGCCTGCTCCCCCAGCGACACCGGCGGCAGCAGCCGCCGCGTTAGCGACCGCGCCGCGCAGAGCTGCCTCGGAGCCGCTCCAGACCCCGGAAGCAGCGCCACCGTCTCAACATCCATCAAGAGCTTGCTGCAGCAGACCGTCCAACAGCTGGTGCAGAACATCCTGGTCGGCCCCGGTGCGGAGAGCGTGCGGCCGTCGCTCGGCCAGAACCCTGACCCAGGGGCGCTGCCACAGAGCCCCCCGGCAGCTGGGAAGCCTCCCATGCAGCCCCTCCCAAGCGTCCAGCAGCAAGCCTGGCACCCAGAGGTGCCGGCGGGCATGCCGGGCCCTAGAGAAATGCAAGCGCTGGCAGAGATTCAACAGAGGCTGCAGGCACTGGCAACGGGAGAACCCGGAATCCCACTGCCATTCCTGTCTCCTTTAGCGGGGTCGGGGCACCCCGAAGACTCGGCAGGGAGAGCGCCCTCCAGCGCTGGGCTCCAGGAAGACGCATGCCCGGCCTCAGGAGCGCCAGAACAGGAGCTCACCGTTCAGCAGCTACTGCAGGCCCTAGTTGGAACAAGCCCTCAGCAAGCCCCAAATCTCTGACCGTCTGCTGACCGCACTGGGCTTCCCAAGCCGCCGCGCAAATTCCCCAGCTCTGCTAGCAGCAAGGGACGATGCTGACGTGACAACGGACAGGCTCTGGGGCTCCCTGCCCGACTGCCACTTAACACGAAAAAAACCCAAAAGCGAACAGAATGTCACGATCTCTGGTAAAAAGGCCGTAAATCTTTCGAGCCTCGTCTTTGTTTATTTCATTGCGGGTCACTCTGCCTAAGGGCTCGGGCAGGTTTCTGCACAGGCCGTGCACGTTTGGGAAAGAGAGGAAAAGAACCACTTGGTCAATCAGTCACCAGCTCCGTAGCGCCCGCCCGCCCAACGCGTACCTAATGCGCTAGTAGTCAGCTCCTTAGGAAGATTTATGCTCGCAGCCGGGTTAAAAGGTTAGCTTCATTGCCCGGCTGCTCCTTGGGAAAGCACAGCGTTCCCAGCGCCGTTCCAGGGGCTCCCGCGCGGAGAGAAAAGAGCTGTCTGGACAGGAGGGGTGTGCCAGGCTCCTGGGGCAGCCGCTCGGCGGGCGAGGCCGGTTCGTGTCTCGCACGCCGGGGCTTGCCCCGAAGTCGGCCTTCCTGCACGCCTCGCTCAGCAGCCAGCCAGGCGGGAAAGGGCATGAGGGAAATGCCAGGTGGATTTGGGGCCTGAGCCAGAGTCCGTTGAAGTCCATAGAAACACTCCCGGTGACTTCAGTGGACTTAACAGTGGTCCCTTTGTGATTGCTTGCCCTTAAGGCCCTGACTTGGCCAACGCACGTAAGCATGGTCTGAGCTTTAATACCTGCTTACATCCATCTGAGCCAGGGGTGGCCAACCTGAGCCTGAGAAGGAGCCAGAATTTACCACTGTACCTTGCCAAAGAGCCACAGTAATACGTCAGCAGCCCCCCATCAGCTCCCCCCCGCTCCCAGCGCCTCCCACCCATCGGCAGCCCCACCCATCAACGCCTCCTCCTCCCTCCCTGCACCTCCCGATCAGCTGGTTTGTGGCGTGCAGGAGGCTCCGGGCGGGGCGGGGGGAGCGAGGGCACAGCAGGCTCAGGGGAGGGGGCGGGAAGGGGTGGAGTGGGGGCAGGACCTGTGGCAGAGCCGGGGGTTGAGCAGTGAGCACCCCACCAGCACACTGGAAAATTGGCGTCTGTAGCTCCAGCCCCGGAGTCGATGCCGATACAAGGAGCCGAATATTAACTTCTGAAGAGCCGCATGGGGCTCCGGAGACACAGGTTGGCTGCCCCTGATCTAAGCACACACTCAAGACCCAATGAGCATGGCTACATGGCCATTAGACACCCCCGGCTGGCCCGCGCCAGCTGATTCGGGTGCCCAGGGCTCGCGCTCAGGGGCTGTTTCATTGTGATGTAGACATCTGTCAGCTGGCATGGGCCAGGTGTGGGTTTTTAATTGCAGCACAGCCAGACCTAATATCTTCAAAGTTAAGCCTGTACTTAAGCGCTTTACTGAATAGGGACAGAGTTAACATATGCTTAAAGTAGAGCAGGCGCTTAAGTGTTCCGCCGATCAAGGCCTTAATAGACACTGTTAAGTGGATTGTAGCCCACGAAAGCTTATGCTGAAATAAATGTGTTAGTCTCTAAGGTGCCACAAGTCCTCCTGTTCTTTTTACTCTGAGAGAGACAAGCTCACGCGCTGAAGTTGGTCCCATAAAAGATACGACCTCCCCCACCTTGTCTCTGTGATATCCTGGGACTGACGCCGCTACAACAACGCTGCCGCTTAAACTCCTCATGGGACGGGCATGGCACGCCTCTTTCACTGGTTGGCAAACCGAGATTTGAACTGTCTTGCGGAAAATTGCACAACAGCAGAGCCATGAGTGATTAGTTGCTTTAGTCAGATGTATCACGGCCACGGGATGATTCCCTAACTCTTGAGAAATCCAGATTGGCCTCTCAAAGCTCCATGCCTGTTGGGAAGCTGGTTGAACCCAGGAGAACCCAAGAGTTCGAGCTCCCAGTGACCCACTCCAAGCACAGGACGGCAGTCTCTTCCTGCTTGCTCGGTAGAAATTCCAGCAGACTCCATTCCAACCCTCCCGTCGGTCTCTGCTGATTTCTCGGGGAGGACCTGTCGCCCCAGGAACCAGTGGCCCAAAAAATCCACTGCTGTGGTCCAGAACCAGCTGACCACCAGAAAAAAAATGCAACTGGATTAACCCTTTATCACCTGAGTTCCTCTGCATCTGTGGGTGCAGACAAGTTTGAGAACCACTGAAATAGCAAAAAGAACAGGAGGACTTGTGGCACCTTAGAGACTAACAAATTTATTTCAGCATAAGCTTTCGTAGGCTATAGCCCACTTCATCGGATGCATAGACTGGAACACACAGAAGTAAGATGTATATATACGCACAGAAAACGTGGAAGCTGCCATACCAATTCTAAGAGGCTATTTAATTTAGATGAGTTATTATCAGCAGGAGAAAAAACCCACCTTTTGCAGTGATAATCAAGAAGGCCTATATCAGACAGTTGACGGGAAGGTGTGAGGATACTTAACATGGGGCAATAGATTCAGTGAGTGTAATGACCCAGCCATTCCTAGTCTCTGTTTAACCCTAGGTTGATGGTATCCAATTTGCAAATTAATTCCAGTTCAGCAGCTTCCCATTGGAGTCTGTTTTTGAAGTTTTTCTGTTTCAAAATTGTCACCGTCAAGCCTGTTATTGAGTGACCAGGGAACTAGCAGATCGCTGCTGCAAAGTGGGGACAGTCTACGGGCAGGAACGGCTGTGATATGCCACACACAATGCAGAGAGCCTGCTACTGCCCTGCCGGGCGACTTGCCTCCTCATGTGTAGCTGGACAGAGCAGGGCTGCGTTGCTCCCACTGTGATTCCCTTGCACAGGGAGTGCAGGATTGGGCTCTAAGCGCTGAGTGAGCAGCCTAGGTCTGGACACCCTTCCCAAGCCAGAGTGATGCAGAGATCACTGGTCTCTGTTCTGGGGCTGATGACAAACCCAGTCCTTGAGGCTCTGTCTAGGGTGACCAGACAGCAAGTGTGGAAAATCGGGATGGGGGTGGAGGTAATAGGAGCCCATATAAGAAAAAGACCCCAAAATCGGGACTGTCCCTATCAAATCGGGACAGCTGGTCACACTAGCTCTGTCACTGCCTAACCGGTCTGGTCATTCCTGCGCGTGGGGCGGGTGTGGGGGACTGGAAGAGATCTCCTGGGTCACTGAGCGCAGCCCCATCAGATACTAAAATGGGATCCCTGTTCAGTGAGAAAGCGCCTTGGACTATAGGAGGGCAGAATTATGAGGCAAACAATGCTAACGTAGAGAAATGCACAGAGAAACGAAGGGTTAAATCCCTGTTGCTCTTCACCACCTGAGTCACAGAGAGGAGGTCCCTGGGGCTCCCTGCTGGCTCGGAGCCCCCCGCAGGGATTCCCAGGGCAGCACTATAAATATCTCTGGGTCTCAGCCCTGGTCAGTGCAGATTCCACACGGCCCACAGCTCCCCACCCAGATCACAGGCAGAGATTCCTCATCCTTGGCTGGGGCAGGAGCCTGGTGAGTCGCTGGCATTAGACCTTTGGGTCGGGGGAAGCTCTCCGGCATTCAGCAGGGCCCGGTGGGATGAGGACTGTGATTGGAGTGAGGGGCAGGGAATTTGCAGCTGGAGGAAAATATGCCCAGGAGATGCAGCTTCTAGGCTCAGAGCTGGGAGACGCCACTCGCCCAGATAAGATTTATCATAATGTGGCGTCGCTGCCCGGGACACACGGCCATGCCCTGACCTGACAGATGATCTGCCTGTGACATTCTAACCCCTCTGGGAAGGATCCCCGGGAGCGGGACGGGACCTATCACTCCATGACGGGTATTTCCAAATTTCCATATTTCCAAAAGAAATCTGATGAGGTTCAACAAGGACAAGTGCAGAGTCCTGCACTTAGGACGGAAGAATCCCATGCGCTGCTACAGACTAGGGACCGAATGGCTGGGCAGCAGTTCTGCAGAAAAGGACCTAGGGGTTACAGTGGACGAACAGCTGAATATGAGTCAACAGTGTGCCCTTGTTGCCAAGAAGGCTAAGAAGGATGTGGATAAATTGGAAAGAGTCCAACGGAGGGCAACAAAAATGATTAGGGGGCTGGAGCACATGACTTATGAGGAGAGGCTGAGGGAACTGGGATTGTTTAGCCTGCAGAAGAGAAGAGTGAGGGGGGATTTGATAGCTGCTTTCAACTACTTAAAAGGGGGTTCCCAAGAGGCTGGATCTAGACTGTTCTCAGTGGTAGAAGATGACAGAACAAGGAGTAATGGTCAGAGTTGCAGAGGGGGAGGTTTAGGTTGGATATTAGGAAAACCTTTTTCACTAGTAGGGTGGTGAAGCACTGGAATGGGTTACCCAGGGAGGTGGTGGAATCTCCTTCCTTAGAGGTTTTTAAGGTCAGGCTTGACAAAGCCCTGGCTGGGATGATCTAGTTGGGGTTGGTCCTGCTTTGAGCAGGGGGTTGGACTAGATACCTCCTGAGGTCCCTTCCAACCCTGAGATTCTATGATTCTATGACAGCGGAGTCACCTGCTCAGATATTAACCCAGCGATTCCTCTGCCTGGAGCGGGACCGCATGGAGTGAGTCCATCTCTGATGTCAGAACAGTGCACACCTCCGTGTACGGCATGAACGCTGGGCTGGCTCCTGCCCCGTGCCACACTCCAGGAGACAGGGGTGACGCGCCACCGGGGATGATTAAGAGCACGTTTTGTATCGCAGTAGGACCTAGTGGCCCACATTGGGGATCAGGGCCCCATTGCGCAAGGCGCTGTATGGACATAAGGAAAAGCCAGTCCCTGCCTTAGAAATATCAAATGCCCATTGGCAACTGGAATGTGAGACCCAAACTGGGGCTGGGAGTTTTTCGCTTTTTGCTCCTCTTTAGGCACTATAAATAGAATTTCGAACGAATCCGTAGGTCCCCTTGAACAGCTAGGCTATTGGGATTTGAGGCCTGGCACGCTGGGCTATGGGGATCCGATGAAAGTAACTCCGTTGGCATTGGGATTCTGTTCTGTGGTGCTTTTCACCCAGTCTGATTCTCTCCTGCCTGGCACTTTGTGCCATCACTCACCCCTGTGCAAAGTTACTGTGAGACAGAGACTCAATGAGACTGGGAACACTTTGCACAGGTGGGCGGGGTCACACAAGAGCCAACGCAGACACTTTACCTTAGAATCATAGAATCTCAGGGTTGGAAGGGACCTCAGGAGGTCATCTAGTCCAACCCCCTAAATGGAGATATGCCAATCTCTTAGAACTCGAAGGACCTTGAAAGGTCATTGAGTCCAGTCCCCTGCCTTCACTAGCAGGACCAAGTACTGTCCCCTGACAAATTTTTGCCCCAGATCCCTAAATGACCCCCTCAAGGATTGAACTCACAACCCTGGGTTTAGCAGGCCAATGCTCAAACCACTGAGCTATTCCTCCCCCAACCTTCTTATTTTGCAAACCACATTCAATATGGTGCAATTCCGTAATGCCCTAGAGCGGGTGGAACAGAAAGTTCTTGATGCAAGGATGTCTCTGCACAGAAAAGCAGCAAGCGGGAATCACGGGGTGACATCATTCTTTGGAGCAAGTGGGTGGCGCGTGGGTGTTGCAAATGTGAAGGTTTCCTACATTTTAGCGTGAATGTTCATCCCTCCAAAATACAACCCAGAAGGGCATTGTCCCTTCCACATGTTCGTTATTCTCCTTATCAAAACGACCCCATTCAGGAAGCAGACATGATTCTACATGGCTGTGGTGAAGGGGGAATTTTCTGTCGTATTTTTATGAAGCCTATACGTGCCTCAGTTTCCCCATCTGTTTTGCATTGTTATCCGGGGCAGTGGGGAAGGACTGTTTGCTCTCGGGGCAGGCTAAGAAACAGAGGTAGGAATGTCCCCCAGCTATCTGAGCCTGAATGGGTCACTAAAAAGGACTGGTTGAGGGGTCCCCATATCAGTGGAGTATAGGAGAAGACAATGGCAAAGCCAGTCACCAGGACATTGACAGAGAGACAGACAGAGTTTGGCTGGGCTCTGCGCTGACCAGAACAAAGGAGGCTTTAACCTTCTGTTCCCTGTGCTTACCTAGGACTTCCCATGCTGCATTCATCAGCTAATAAACCAACTGTTTTGACAGTGCTGTTTGAGTGTCACTGCAAATGCTGGGCGAGGGGCGTTAACCCCTGCAGCGGGGACCAGTGTCTCCCAGGGGTCTGCCTGATCAGTTGGACCCGCTGGGCAAAGCTCATGGTGTGAAGCTGGAGGGCGGAAGAGCAGAGGCCTCATGACCTACCCCTGGAGGAAGAGCGAGACCGCTTGGGGTCTGGCACGCTGAAGGGGTTGCAAAGCTGGGGGGCGCGGCAGGATCGTGTGGGTCTGTGAGCGTGGCCAATCACAGAGCTCAGATAATGGGTAGCAAATAGCTGGAGGAAACAGCTCCTGGACAAACCACCGTCCGACATTCATTCAAACTAGCCACTGATTATTTGCAAATAGAGAATCACAGAATTATAGAATCATAGAATCTCAGGGTTGGAAGGGACCTCAGGAGGTCATCTAGTCCAACCCCCTGCTCAAAGCAGGACCAACCCCAACTAGATCATCCCAGCCAGGGCTTTGTCAAGCCTGACCTTAAAAACCTCTAAGGAAGGAGATTCCACCACCTCCCTAGGTAACCCATTCCAGTGCTTCACCACCCTACTAGTGAAAAAGGTTTTCCTAATATCCAACCTAAACCTCCCCCTCTGCAACTTGAGATCATTGCTCCTTTTTCCGTCATCTTCTATCACCGAGAACTGTCTAGATCCATCCTCTCTGGAACCCCCTTTTAGGTAGTTGAAAGCAGCTATCAAATCCCCCCTCACTCCTCTCTTCTGCAGGCTAAACAATCCCAGTTCCCTCAGCATCTCCTCATAAGTCATGTGCTCCAGCCCCCGAATACACCTGAGAATGCCGGCTCGCCCAAACGGGCGCCGGCGGGAACGCTTGCTAATGAATATTCCTGGCAATGAACTCTAGTTTCAGCTACTCTGACAGCGACTGTTCTTGTCTCCCTCACAGGCTGGGGAGCCTGCGTGGCAGTGGCAGGCCTGCATCATACCATGTCCACGCTCAATTACACCAGCGCTCATCCTGCGACGTTCGTCCTGGTTGGAGTCCCAGGCATGGAGCAGGCGCATGGCTGGCTTTCCATTCCCTTCTGTCTGATGTACGCCGTTGCCCTTCTCGGGAACTCCATCCTCCTGTTCACCATCATAGCAGAGCCGAGCCTCCATGAACCCATGTACATTTTCCTCTCCATGTTAACCGTGGCCGATCTGCTGTTATCGACCACCACGGTGCCGAAAGCCCTGAGTGTTTTCTGGTCTCTCTCCAAGGAGATCTCTTTCGATGGCTGCCTCACCCAGGTGTTTTTCATTGATTTTATTTTCATTACCGAGTCGGCCATCCTGCTGGCCATGGCCTTTGATCGGTACGTTGCCATCTGCGACCCCCTGCGGTACACAACTGTATTAACGCACGCCGTGATCAGGAAGATAGCCGCGGCCGCTCTAACCAGGAGCTTCTGTATAATGTTCCCAGTCGTCTTTCTCCTTAAACGGCTCCACTACTGTGGACATAATATTATGCCTCACACGTACTGTGAGCATATAGGTGTGGCCAGGCTAGCCTGTGGGGACATAACAGTCAATATCTGGTACGGTTTAGCTGCTGGTTTCCTCTCAGCAGGATTGGACGCTATCCTTATTGCAGTCTCCTACGCTTGCATCCTCAGGTCTCTCTTTAGGTTGCCATCCCGGGGCGTCCATCTCAAGGCTCTGAACACGTGCGGCTCCCACGTCTGTGTCATATTGATGTTTTACACCCCAGCGTTTTTCTCCTGGGGCACCCACCGGTTTGGCCGCCGCATCCCCCGCCACACCCTCATCCTACTGGCCAACCTCTACGTCGTCATCCCTGCCACGATGAACCCCATCGTGTATGGGGTGAGGAGCAAACAGGTCTGGGAAGGAGCGACCCGCCTCTTCTCGCGTCGAGTGCGGCAGCTGGGCTGAGCCATGAAACTCGCCAACAAGTCTGTTTAGACATGAAATCGGGTTGAAATGACGTTAGGTAGAGAAATGCAGTGATATGGGGCAGGCAGACAACGTAATGAAGCCGACTCAGCCGGCTACAGTTCCTGGTACACGTCGTTTCATTTGAGGCTTCCCCGTACTGCTCTAATCCCACCGCGGGCTGAGCGTATTTTGTACTTGTCTATCAAAGTCCTTTACAAATCGAAAATAGCTGTTCCTCAGCACTTCTCAAACTACTGGAGCTCGGATGACGAGCTTCTTAGGAATTATTATAAAGGGATCAAATGGATCTATAGAACATGCAAAACACAATGTTAAAAGAACATTATTAAGGCTGCAAAGTCAAGCATTGACATGTTGGGACATGCCAGAAGGCCCGGGCAGTCTGAGTACAGCCCACCTGTGGGTATGTTTTGTGACACTGTCTTTAACTGATTTGTCACGTTGCACTCCATGTGATTCCATGAAAAAATGCTATTGAGTGTGAATGTAATGTAACTGGAATATGCTTCATGCAAAAGGTCTTTTGTCAGGTATCATTACAAATCTTAGAATCTATTGAGTGCGGTCATCCTATTTGTATAAATGGATCATTCTTGTATCTGAAACTAGAAATATGAACTGTAACTCTGAGGTCCTATTGTAGTTATGCAAAGTGTGGGCCATTAATGGTGTTTAGAATCTTGATGGCTCCCATCAGTTAGGACAATTGACTGTAGATGTCTCTGTTTACTTGCAAGCCTTCCTGTGAGTCAGGCTGGGAGGAATGAAGGCTTGGGGTCTCAGAGGGCATGTGACATGTCACCTGGTACTGGAATCCATCTTTAACCTGGGGCTTTTCCATTTAAAAGGAGAGGTAGGGACCCAGAGAGACAAAAGATTCCTGCCTTGTGCCAAAGCCACATAAGAGTGTGGAACAGAACAAAGGGGGCTGAAGTCATGAGAAATCCCCTAACTACCATCTGAGCTGGAACAAGGACTGTACCAGAGGAAAGGATTGGGCCCAGACTAGAAAGGAGTCTAGTCTGTGAAAGAAACTTTTTGGGACACCTCTGAGGGTGAGGTTTCACCTGTAATCAGTTTCTTACTGTATTAGGCTGAGACTTGCGTGTTTTTGTTTTATTTTGCTTGGTAATTTACTTTGTTCTGTCTCTTATTACTTGGAACCACTTAAATCCTACTTTTTATACTTAATAAAATCACTTTTTGCTTATGAATTAACCCAAAGTAAGTATTAATACCTGGGGGAGCAAACAGCTGTGCATATCTCTCTATCAGTGTTATAGAGGGCGGACAATTTATGAGTTTACCCTGTATAAGCTTTATACAGAGTAGAATGGATTTATTTGGGGTTTGGATCCCACTGGGAGCTGGGTGTCTGGGTGCTAGAGACAGGAGCACTTCTTAAGCCGTTTTCAGTTAAGTCTGCAGCTTTGGGGGACATGATTCAGACCTGGGTCTGTTTTGCAGCAGGCTGGCGTGTCGGGCTCAACAAGGCAGGGTTCTGAAATCCCAAGCTGGCAGGGAAAACGGGCTCAGAGGTAGGCTCAGCACATCAGGTCATAGGCGCCGACTCCGTGGGTGCCCTGGGGCTGGAGCACCCACGGGAAAAATTGGTGGGTGCTGGGCACCCACCGGCAGCTCCCCGCCAGCCCTGCACGCATGCCCAACTCACTCACCTTCCCTGCGTGGCCGGAGGTGCCTCCTCCGGCCGCGCAGGGAACCTGGAAGGTGAGTGAGTTGGGTAGGTGGGTGCGCGCGGGGCTGGTGGGGAGCTGCCGGTGGGTGCTCAGCACCCACCAATTTTTCCTGAGGGGAGGGGGTGGGGATTTGGGGAAGGGCAGGGGCCGGGGTGGAGTTGGGGCAGGGCCGGGGGTGGAGTTGGGGAGGGCGGGGGGAGCACCCAGCGGTGCTGACTTTCGTCAGGTGGCTGTCCCAAGGGGGTCTCTATGACCCAACCCGTCTCATGATTATCTGTCTGACACAAAGCAGGGCCTTCATTTGGGTCTCCCACATCCTAGGGTGTCCCATAGCCAAGAGGCTATGGGCTATTCTGGGGTGGGGCTTATGACAAGGCAGCCCTGCCTGGGGCTACCTCCAATGGCAAAGGGCAACATGACAAGGCGCCTGCCTCAGTTTCCCCTGTAGTTCCCCATGAAAGGGAGTATTGTCTCAGCCCTCGATCCAGTTCATCAGCCCCCTTTCCAAGACTCCACTCTCCAGGCCTCCCCCCGAGACCTCCAAAACCCATTTCCCTCCACAACTCTTCTCCCGTAGCTCCCACTCTTGCGTCCAGTGGGAAGGCCCCCGGCAGGATTCCACTCGGCCAGGCCTCCCAGTCTAGGAGTACTATCCCTGTTCAGGGGACCCTCCCACCAGGACCCCCCCTCGTTCCTTGGCTCCTCCCACAACCCTCCATTGGGTGCCAGGTCTTCTGCCACAGGGCTCCCCTCGTTGGCACACTCCTCAGGCCTCCTGGCTGCAAGCCCTGCATCTGGGCCTGGCTTACGCAGACCAGGCTGGCTCTTCCCCTCGTTCCTAGGGGCCGGCCCTGCAACTCAGCAGGGCTCCCCAGCTCCAGCCAGCCCCCGCCAACAGCTGTCCTCCAAACGCTCCACCGGCAGCTTTCCCTCAGGCAGGCCACTGCTGCTCCTTCTCTCTCCCCAGCCCTCACCTGCCGCCTCCTCCGGCCCAGGTGCCCTCACTGAAGCCCAGGCGGAGGGCAGCTGCTGAGTCACAGGCACACTGGACCCCACACCCCACTACGGGGCGGTGGTGGTCACTCACCCAGTGACAGGCCCCTTGCTGTCCCTTCCCCTGGTGCTGGTCCACTTTGTGTGGCGGCTGGAGCAGAGACGCGGCGCCGGGTCTCCCCGGGGAATGTCCCCGTCACTGGGCTCGAGCGTCGGTCTCTAGCTCTTCGGCCCGGGGAATGTCTAATGAGTTACACAAAGTGGACGTGCTTCCGCTGGGCGATTGAGAAAGATGGAGACTGACTGGAGACAGAGGTGCACCCACTCCCCTCGGATGTGGGGGAGCCACCTTCTGGTGCTCTTCCGAGTTTGAGGAGCAGCTTGACCCTGAGTTTCCATCCCAGGTGGGTGCCCTGAGCCCTGTCTAACCAATGTACCCCACCTCCTTTCTTTTAAATGTGACCTGTGGGGAGGGGAGGGAAGTCAATCTGCTGACCGGAGTTCCTCTCTTGGGCTTCGGGTACTTACACAGACCGTGAAGCCCTAGACTTATGTGACAACTCAGCAGGGCTCCCCAGCTCCAGATAGCCTCTGTTGGGGTTGGTCCTGCTTTGAGTTGGGGTTGGTCCTGCTTTGAACAGGGGGTTGGACTAGATGACCTCCTGAGGTCCCTTCCAACCCTGAGATTCTATGATTCTATGACAATGTGGGACTGTTCTTAATGTTTCCTCTGACTACCGTGTGGGTGCCTCAGTTTCCCCCATACATTTATTAAGTCTCTAGGTGGTGGGATAAAGGTGTGTGATAGCAGAGCCATAGAGGGCCAGGGTGATAACAGCGAATGGCCGACACCCTGTCTCCTGACAACTAATGGCCTGGGCCCCTTCCCTGCAAAGGTGCCGACTCAAGGTGTTGGAGAACAAAGAGAGCAGGTGACCTCCTGGCCCGGGAAAGAGACAAAGGCCAGAGGAGGGGCTGCAGAGTTTCAGTTTGGAGCTAGCTGGGGAAATGGAGGGAGGCCCAGATGCTCTGGCCTCCCTGCCCCCGCAGGATGGACCTGACTGAGGGGTCCTGTTCTCTGTACCTACAAGGTCTGTTTTAGACCCTGTTCCTGTCGTCTAATAAACCTTCTGTTTTACTGGCCGGCTGAGAGTCACGTCTGAGTGCGGCGTTGGGGGGCAGGGCCCTCTGGCTCCCCCAGGACCCCGCCCTGGTGGACTCGCTGTGGGAAGCACACGGTGGGGCAGGGGAATGCTCCGAGGTCAGACCCAGGAAGGTGGAAGCTGTATAGGCTTCGTGCCCTGGAGACAGTCTGCTCACAGAGGGGAGGCTCCCCCAGAGTCCTGACTGGCTCCGTATGGAGTAGTTCCAGAGCATCGCCCGGTGACGCTGTGACACCTTGCAAGAGCCAACAGCGGGATTTTCTATGGGCACCTTTTCAATACCGACAGTGGAAATGATAATTCCCTTTCCAGTATCAGCCTCTCCCATAAAACAGTGCCGCACACCCACACAATTCCTTGCCGTGAGTAACACTCCAAAGACAAGCCGGTCCAGCACAGCAGTAACAACGCAGCCTAGCCAGACTGACAGCACGCGCTACTGATTTGTTATTTTGCCTGTGAAATGAAGGGCTGGAAGGGACCTCAGTAAGGGACCTTGTAATGTCTAATGCACTCAAAGCAGGACTATAGCTATTTATCCACCCCCATAGGGGTGTCAGCAGCAAAGTTCAAACCTGGGACATCTGGAGCTAAATGCATGAGGGGTTTTATGACCCCTGCGTGAGTTGGCTTTATATACACACGTGATACCTTAGAAAAGCAAAACAGGGATTAGGACGTCTGGCCACTGGAGATCTTCTGCTTTCACGTAGGCTCACCCTGGCTATTATATTGAGGATTGAATAACACATTTAGCTGTCCTACGTAACCAGTTGTTTCAGCATCTACATTATTGAGCACAGACAAAATTTCAGATAAGAAAGGGAAAAAAACCCCTTTGCAGTGACTGTAGCTGTCAGGTTTTGTCGACGTTAGCGGAGAGGTTTCATCTGTTGCTCTGTGAAATTGACCCTGGTATAGGGGAGTGAAAAGCAGGCGGGCATGAGTCCAGCCAGCACCAGCAGCCCCATTGGACGTTGTCACACTCTCCTTGGCCCTGTGGAGGGCAGCAGAGGAACGTGGCTGGGACACCCCAGCTCAGAGGGGCTGGGTGATGAACACAGGACCTGCCATGAGAGCAGGGGGCGGCCGGCCCAGTGGCCTGGCACTGACACGGACCAGCCGCGCAAGAAGTCCCAGCATTAGAAGTTCTGGAATAACCTGCTCATATGGGGTTTTTTCCCCCTCACTCTCATCTGCTGGTGGTTGGCTTCTGCCCTGCAGCTCCTGGGTTTCTCTCCCCTGGGATGTTTAATATATAGCCGCGGAGGGTCTGATCGCCCGCAGAAACACACGAGAGGAAGTAAGGCCTAGTAGTTACAGGATGGGCCCGAGACTGCAGGGAAGGGGGTGGGGGAAGGGAAAGGGGTCAGTAGGTGAGCTGGGATTAGCCAGGGGGAGAGGGGCTGTCAGGGTTCCCTCCCCACTCTAAACTCTAGGGTAAAGACATAGGTACCCGCATGAAGAGCCCCTAAGCTTATTTTTACCAGCTTAGGTTAAAACCCCCAAGGTACAAAAGTCCCTGCACCCTGAGAAATGCTTCTTTCGCTGCCACCATCAAGTGTCTAACAGGAATCCAGGAAAGGAATCACTTGAAGTTCCCTCCCCCTCAAAATACCCCCTCAAGCCCGCACACCCCCTTTCCTGGGAAGCTTGAGAACAATCTCCCAACCAATTGGTTACACAGTGATCTAAAAACCCACCCCTGGGTTTGAACACCATAGAAAACCATCAGCTTCTTAAAAGAAGGATTTTATTAAAACAAAGAAGGTAAAATCATCTCTGTAAAATCAGGATGGTAACTAATTACAGGGTACTCAATTTCCAAACTCAGAGGGATTCCCCCTCTGGCAAAACTTAAAGCTACAGAAAAACAGGAATAACCCTCCCCCCCACCCTAACACAGGGAACACACCAAGCAAAGTAAACAGAAATCTACTCGCTATGCTATCTAAACTTACTTTAGAAAAGTGAGTATTGGTGAGGAGACTGATTTTCTGTAGGTTCTTTCTGTCTTCCAAGATCACTCCATCTCTGACAAAAAGCCACACACAAAGCCTTCCCCGCTCCCAAGATTTGAAAGTATCTTGTCCCCTTATTGGTCAGATGCCAGCCAGGTCAGGTGTCAGTCTGGCTACCTGTATTTCTTAACCCTTTACTGGTAAGAGGATTTTATAGCACTGCATCAGACCCTCTCCCACTTCCCTTCATTTATGACAGGGGCTTTCCTGGCACATGTGGGCACCCGGGAAGAGGGGACGAGCAGGGAGCGGTGATGGTGTCTGTAGTGTAGAGGAACCGAGAAGCATCCCTTTAAAATCACCTGGGTGCCCCCTCCTGTCCACTGCCGCAGAAACCCCTCGGTGCTGAGCGAAGCAGGGCGTGTGCGTAGCTAGGTCTGTGTGTCTGCGCAGAGGGACCGAACAGGGAGGTTTGAAACGCAGCTGGGTCCGTGTGGTCCGTGATGCTGTGTGAAGAGCCAAACCACAGCAGTTCAACACAAATGAATGCATACACCCCGCGAGCGCCCAATCTCCGCACCCGGCCTCACCTCAGCCACCCCCATGGCATCTGCCCCCTTCCCAGACGCTGCGTAGACTGAGAGCCCCTCTGTCAGGGACTGTCTCTCCCTACCTGTATGTGCGGCTCCCGGCACACGTTGGGCACGACCCCAGCAGACGTGTTATCCAGGCGCTGCGCACAAAGGGTAAGAGAAGTCGTCATTCACCTGAGAGGGCTGTGTCCCCCCCGCCCCCTCATCGTGCACTCTGCTTTCAAAACTGGGCATCGCTCTTATCCCCGAGGGGAATCCGTGTTTGAGGGGGAGGCCTGTTCAAAGGGATACACCTCGCCGTTGGACCTGAAGGTGACCTCCAATGGTAGGATGCTCTCCCACGCCCTGGGGGGTTAGCTCTGGCCTCTGCTAGCTGTGGCACCCTGTAGTGAGGCGGTGTGGCTCCCCGGTGCACCGAAGCGGGTCGAGCCCCTCCGGACACCAGAGTGGGCGGAGCCAGGAAGCCCTGAGCCCGCCCCTCGGCGGGACAGGCGGCGACCCGGAAGTATAAAGGCGGGCCCTCAGCAGTCACTAGGAGCCCAGTCACCAGAGAGGCTGGATGCAGTCAGCCTAGCCCGCGACTGGGGGAACCCCCTGGCTCCAGGTGCGCCCCAGGACTGGTCGGACCTGCCCTGCGCCCGGAGGACCACATGGTGTTGGACCCCTCAGAGGACACCACTGTGACCAGGATACCCGAAGAGGGGGGAGTGAGGAAGTGGCCCGGGGACAGCCGACCCTAGTCTGGCTGTAACTCTGCCAGAACCCATGTCACTGTCTTGCGGCCAGGATCCCCACTGACACAGCAGCGGGGATGGGACGCAGTGGAGTGGGTGGGCCTGCGTCCCCCCTGCCACCCAATTCGTGGGTGGCCGCCTCCCCCTCTTCCAGGCCCTTGGAGGCCTGGGCCTAGTTACAGACACTGTTTGGCTCACCCTGGCCTGAGAGCCTGAGCTACTGACATTGTCGCCCCGCCCTGATCCAGGGCCCGGCGTACGACGTGTGCTTCAGCTACCGCAAAGGCCGCCGAGAGGGAGAGACCCGGCGGCCAGACTAATTCCCCATAATATCCTCTGTGGGTAGTGAGCTGGTGTGGCTCCCCGCCGCACCGGAGCGGGTCGAACCCTGGCTAACCCCTTTACACACCCCCATTGCTCCTGGTGTCACGACTGGGACGTGGGCAGTCCGACCCAGTGGTAAAAGCAGGAATCGAGCCAGGGCAGATCCCAGGAGGTCAGAGCCCACGACAGGCCAGAGGGCAAAGCGAGAATCGAGCGTCAGCAGGCAGACAGGGTCAGGCTACCAGGTCAGGCTACCAGGAGATCAGAGTTAGGAGACAAACTTGAGAGCAGAACCATGGATCAATAAATGGAGCCAGGCCGGGTCAGGATACCAGGGGAGCGGGAGGAGGAGACACATGGCCCAGACTCCAAAGCAGGGTGGATCCTAGTTGTGAGGACAACTTCCCGTTCCTGCGCTGGGTTTCTTTAGGAGCTGTGAACTAAGCAGGACCCCCACTGCCAAGCAAGTTCCAGGACTGGGCTCCTCTTTAGGGTTTCAGCTTTTGGCCTAGCAACTGCTGGCAGGTTGGCCAGTACTAGCGACTCAGGCCCTGTAGACCCAGTTGAAGACCTGTGGTCCCTGACGCCCAGACAGTAATGGAGACAGAGTCAAATAGTCCGACGGGAGCCTTCTTTCCTGGTGCCCTTTACTATTGCTGCCAATCGAGTCTGCACTGAGAACACAAATTCTCGGACTCAGCCCCTCGCTGACAGAAGCAATCAGGACAGCCCACCTGATCTGGAATCCCTAGGGGACATAACCCAGTGAGAATCCTAGATGTATAGGACTGGAAGGGGTCCTCAGTGATTCATCTAGTCCAGACCCCTACACTCAAGGCAGGAGGAAGTGATAACTAGGCCATCCTTGACAGGTGTAGGTCTAAGTTGTTCCTAACAACTGCCAATGATTTTTGAAAAGTGCCAGCAGGTTAACTTTGCACTTTGTTAGAGGAACATGGGAACCACCAGATTGGATCAGAGCCGGGTCCACCTAGCCCAACAGTCTCCAACAGTTGCCAGCACCAGATGCTTCAGAAGAAGCCGTGAGAATCTCTCATGAGTGGGACTAGGGATAATTTTCCCCTCGCACCCTGCATCCCATCCTTATCTCTAACAGAGATTGGCTTAAACCCTGAGCCATGGGGTCACTCTACGTTCCAAAATGTGCGTGGTCATTAATTCTGGTAACTCTGGGTATTTTATATACCTAGATAAATGCTCAATCCCCTCTTTAATCTTGCTAAGCTCTTGGCCTCAACAAAATCCTGCAGCAGTGAGTTCCACAGTTTAATTATGTGTTGGAGGGGAAATTATTTCCTTGTACCGGTTTTTATTTGTCACATTTTACTTTCCTTGCATGTCCTTGTTCGTGTATCATGAGAAGATGAGCAGTTCCTGATTTCTCCCCTCTATCTCGTCTACTGTCTTACATATACATATATAGAGAGACAAGCTGGGGGTGGCAGGAGATATCTTTTATTGGACCAACTTGTGGTCGGGAGAGCGACCAGCTTTCGAGCTACATGGCGCAGTTCTTCAGGTGTGGGAAAGGTACTCAGAGTCCCCCAGCTAACTACAAGGTGGAACAGATAGTTTAGTGGGAGTAGTTCACACCTATTCGAAGGGACCATTCAAGGTGAACAGGCAGAAGTTGGTCCATTAAAAGATATTCCCTCCACCACCTTGTCTCTCTAATATCCCGGGACCGATGGAGCTACAGCGACACGGCACACACACATATAGGTTTTCAGGATGGTTGGACTAAGTGAGACTAAAGACAGGCTGTATAAAAAAAACTGTGATGGTTCTCGGGGGTCCCCGGACTGTGAGTCATCTCGTTACCCCCTGACTCAGTGAGAGGGAGTCTCTCTTGCGGTGGCTGGGTGTCAGATTCCGGATACCACCTGCCTGTCAGCCACTTAAGCACTCTCCTCTGGGCTAGGCCAGCCCTGCGTTCACCTTACAGGTTAACAATAAGGGCACCTCCGCTTCTGAACCCCTGTGAAAATCCAGCCCCTGATACTGGCTACTCAGAGAAATCCAGAGTCTCTGCCCCAAAAGGAGCAGCATATCCCAGTTTACCAGTGTGGCCGTAAATCACCACTCGTGTATTACACACGGCGCGGGTGAGCACTTGTAATAAAACCGACGTCGCTTTATTTAAGAAGAAAGGAGAGTTAACTAGAAATGAGAGAGAGGTGGAAACAAATGGTTACAATATAACATCATGAAATGAGAACTTGGGTCAATAGTTCCCTTTCCTAGTCAATAAAGTAGGTTCCTTCTTCCCAAAGTGTAGACTGTTGCAGAGCTGGCTGGATTCACAAGAACTAGGAACCAATTTCTCATGAGAACATCCCCTCACTCCAAGCTGTCTCCTCAGTGAAAGGATCCAGAGGGCCTCTCCTCACTCTGTGTTATCCCAAAACAGTCTCTTGTCTCTGTTCACAGGCAGGGCAATCCTGTCTGTTGTAATGTTCCTTCATTTTTTGCAGTTGTCTCTGATGGTTTTCCATTGATCATCTTGGGCTGGAGCAAGGCTGGAGAAATGAGCCTGGCGTTACATCCCTGGCTAACCAGGGTGGGGTGACGACGCCCTCCTGGAATGGCCGTCACCACAACACACGCTGCCCTGGTGACTAACTTCTACTCCTAGTCCATAAAGCTCCCTCCCAATATCAATATGTTATTCCTTAGCTATTCCCCGGACTTGCCTTTTGCAATGGTTACCAAGCTTGAGAAGCTACGAGCTTTCTGCACACACCTTACATGCTACTCTTTATGGGTAAAGTTTCCCTAAGTCTTGTGTGTGGTGTAGTGAGTTTGTCAGGCCTGAGACGAGCGCTGTTTGCAAAGAACAGGGAACTCTTTGCCAGGGCCTCAGTGTCACAACGACCTTTCTAAATAATGTACATAAGGAGAAATGATCAGATCAAACAAGTGAGAGGAGGAAAGGGTTAATTCTCTGCTGCTCTTCACCACCTGAGCCAGTCCCAGAGGCCAGGTCCCTGGGGCTCCCTGCTGGCTCTGAGTCCCCGCTGGGATTCCCAGGACAGCAGTATAAATATCCCTGAACCTCAGCCCTGGTCAGTGCGGATTCCCCACCGCCTGCAGCTCCCGGACCGGGTCACGGGCCGAGATTCCTCCTCCCCAGCTGGGGCCGGAGCCTGGTGAGTCGTTTTCATGGAATGAATCTGTGACGGGGCGAATGGAAACACATGAAACTTATGAACTGTTTGAGCTGGGGTTGGATAGAATGGCAGGGAGGGGGGCGTAACTCTGATTGCAGGGTCAGGACGGGAGCCGGGGCACTGAGATAACGCTCCTGTGACTGCGCTGAGGTTCAGTGTTAGGAAGAGGCCGCCGGGTTGCCCTGATCCACTCCCACCGGAGTCACTGGGGTCTTGCTGGTGAACTCAGTGGGCTCTGGACTGGGCCATTCTTGGTTCTGTCACTTTTCAGAGTAAATCTCATTGGAAACCTACTCAGGCCCTGTAATATTCTGCACCCCAAATCCTGAGTCCGTCACTTAGGCAACACTTCCATTAACGCCATAAGGAGCCCAGGACTGGGTCCGTTCCCATTGGCAGAAATTAGCTGGTTTCAAGGAGCCTAGCTGGGAATGTCCGAACTGTAGAACCCAGGAGCAGCCGATTATAAGGGCTGCTTTGAGACCAATGTTCCACCTACTCAGGGTGACCGTATCTCCCTATGCTGAAGGCAGGACACCTGGTAAAATTACCTGTATTCAAGTGAGTTCCATGGCAATCAATCAGAACTCTGCAGTACACACACAGATGCGGAGAGGTGACACACAAGCACACCTGTACACCTCTCTCACAGAGGGGGATGACCGACCAGGGAACCTGCCCCCCCTGTCCGGGGCACACCGCCCTACATGCCTAGCTGGGCCCTGGGACGGGCTCGCTTCTCCTGGTATCTCGTGATGTGTCTTCCCGAGGCAAGATGTGGGGAGGGCATGCAAGGTCACATACCTCACACCTGAGATTTCTGCCAGGAGTCACACCAGAATCTGGCCAGCAGCAGCCTTTCAAAACTGTGTGGGAGGGAAGGGACAGGAGCTGCTTCCAGCCGTAGGGGAGGAGGGGTTGGGAGTATAAAAGGACCCTTGGGGTATGATAGGAAACTCACACTGAGACAGATATAGTCATAAAGACCTTTTATTAAAATCAGTAAAATAGTGAGTAAATGGTAAGTAAAAGTTACAATGGGATTACTGTTATTCAAAAACAAACAATAATGTGTTCTGCAAGACTTTGGTTAATACACTCACACCCTGTTCTGGTGCTCACCTCTGGCAGTTCCGGTTTCTCACCTCTTGCAGAGGAAACTTGCGAAAGCTAAAAAGCTAGTTTAACTTATACTAATATCTAACTATGAAATAAAACTGAAAATAAAGATTCAGGGAAACCAAGCTTGGCCTAGTTCCCTTTGAAACTTAAAGTTTGAAAATAAAATAAGTAACGGACTAAGTAAATAGTTACCAGCCGTCATAGATAGCATCGATAGTCAGATGAAGATGAAGAGTGAGCGCGCTCCCGAATGAGGCGGGGTTCGCTTCTTTTATACCTTTTAGTTACTGGAAATCCTCCTTCTTATGCCCAAATTTCATTACTCCCCCACAGAAATATTGGGGTTCACTTAGCCCATTGGCTGATATGTCTGTGCGTAGGGATGACACCTGTATACGCATTTGTGGTGTACGTGTTACATTTGTGCGTCCGGCTTTGGAAAAAGCCCCTTATGCCAACCTTTATGTCTATTGGTCTAGGTAAAGATTGTAGACAGAGTTGTGGATGTTTCTATCTATTTGGGTAACAAGATGAAGGTTAACTTTCTGGGTGAAAGGTCTTAGATACAATCTTGCATATAGCATCATTATACAGATTTTTGATCAGTCTGCCCTCTTGCGTTACAGTCAAACTAAATCTAATATAAATCTATTACAAAACATCAAATACTTAAACTTATCAGAAAAGATATATCTTATGCAAGCAAGCAGATTAATCCTTAGGGCTACACACACCCCTTTGATGGGGTGGTTTGCACCAATGAACCCCGTCACATAGATAGGATTTAGTATCTGTGTTGACAGTTTCAACGTCAGTTTCATACCTGGGTAGATTTTGGTATGTATCTGGAATGGGCACCATGTACACATATTCATCTTTCATCATCATGTGATGCCTGCCTAGGGATTTGTCTAGGTGTCTGTCTAGGTTTTGGTTTAGGTTTGTGGACTTTATATTGTAGACAACCTAAAATAAGAAAATTAATTCCAATTGCAATTCCTTGAATAATCACCCATTCTTTTAATCCAAATTTTTCTCTGGGAGTTATTTCTGGTTCATTACCCTCATTCATTAATTGGGTAATAACTTGCTGGGCTTTGTCCATATCATTTGTAATTTGTATAATTTGGGTTTCCTTACGGGTCAGTAATGTTTTTAGCTGTAACCCTAGTGGAGGAATATAGGCCAGAAAAGTGGGTGTGCTCTGAATAGTTAAATTCTGATAGTCTGGGTCGGATTGAATCATAGTAACGTTCTCACAAGTGGGAATAGCGGAAATAGCTTGATTTCCTATCACAGTGGGTTGTTTTGGAGTAAAACAAAAATTCGTCTCTGTGACAGAACACTCCAAGGGACCATATTGGTACCTCTTTTGGTTGGTAACCACGCAAAATTGGTTACTTCCAGCATAGGTCACCCTCTCCATTGGAGTCTTCCACATGGTCAGCCTCACCAGGCATGACGATGATGATGATGAATTCCGTACCTTCTCTCCCTGCAGTCCGCACAAAACAGTGTCTGTTTCAAACACGTTACGCCTACAGATATACTGAGGCCCTTTCTCAGAACAACAGGCCCTCTGTGGCACTTTTGGAGTGTGATAGACCACCAGGGGAGGTGCATTAATGCGTTCCCTGTAGATGTCGTCTTCGAGGTGACCTATAGACTGGACAGCGGCCAATTGCCTGTACACATCCTTGTCTGGATCAAACACTGGTAACGAGACCATGAATGAGACATACAAGGACCGTGCCATCATAAAATCTTTTGAAAAAGAACAACTGTCTTGGTTGGGGTGAGGTGTCACAGATCCCATTTCTCTCATAGCACCCACTGACAAATGCTGACATGACTCCAAACAAGTGGATCGTTCCTCTTCCAGCTTTTGAAAACATTTGGGACAGTACCAACTTAACAATTGCTCATCTTTAATTAAGTCAGGAACTCTTCCCAATTTTAAGGATTGCAATGCATCAGTAATTGTACTTACGACATATTCCCCATATGCAAAGCATATAATCTCTTTCCCTAAATGTTGATCCCTTTGTTGATCATTATTTAAAGTGATTAACTGGTTAATTTTTCGTCGGGTCTCATTAAACAGTTGGGTTATGTCATGCATATTATAAACAGTATATGGTTCTTCCTGTGCCAATCTCTTTATTCCCTATAACATTGGATTGACCACTTGGTTGGCTTCTTCTTTTAACACATAATCTATATGTTTGCAAATTTGCATTTAAGGGCCAAATCTTTTTTCAGCCACTAGATGGCAACAAAGTTACTCCCACCAATGATATTCTAAAGTAACATCTTCCCCTCTAATCCCCTTAACCTGTTGTATCGGGTTGTAGGTAGATTCTGGGCTGAGGATAATCCGTTCCTTTTTCATTGGGATGTTTTGTTGCTTTTGCTCAGGCAATTGAGCACGAATGGATCATCTGGATTCCTGGGGTTGTAACAATTCAGTCTTAAAGTCAAGATTTTGGCTCAGTCCTACCCTTAGAGCAATAATAAGGGTTTAGCAAATTAGAAATGTCAATATCAATTTCATGGTTGCAATCTGTTGGGCTCCAGTTGTTGTGATTTTGTCTGATGCTGTTCACTTAACTCCTGAGAAGGAAGTTGCTCCTGCAACCTGAATGATCGATACAGCTTTAACTGGTTAGCATGGTAAATTTTGTCTTTATTACGCTTGCCTCCTGTTGTTCTAATCTTATATACTGCTCAACTGAGTTTATCGATGATTCAGAAAGGTCGGTTACACAATCCATGTTCTGGTGATTTATATGATCACAGCATTACTTGGTCTCCAGCCTCTCAAGTATTCTCTCTCTGGTTTTTGTCAAAGTAAGCCTTTGCCTTACGTCTGGATTTTCCCACTTTAGCAGCTACCTGTAAATGGATCTGATTGAAATGTTTGTGCAGATTTTGCAGGTAGGGATCCATTTTTATTCCCTCTAATTGAGGGCCACTAGTATGCCAAATTAGATGTTCTGGTAATCGCATTGTTCGGCCTGTCATCACTTCAAAAGGTCTTTTTATCAGTAGATGCAGCCGGTGTTGCTCTCAATGCCATTAAAATTAGAGGCATGAGAGTGTCCCAGTTACGTCCGTTGGCATTAACCAGTTTCCTCAACATCACTTTTATAGTCCGATTGGTTCATTCCACCATCCCAGGCGACTGTGGTCTGTATGGGATGTGTAGTCTCTGAGGGACTCCCATTAATTTAAGACAATCCCTAAAGAACTGTCCCGTGAAATGTGATCCCTGGTCCGATTCTACCTTTGCAGGGATCCCCCAGCGAGAGAAGACTTGCTCTACTAGGACCCTAGTGGTGGCTTTTGCAGTATTGGCTTTAAGAGGAAATGCCTCTACCCATTTTGAGAAAGGATCAACAATTACTAAGCGGTATTGGTTACCTTTCTGAGTCTTTGGTAAAGGACCTACAAAGTCAATTTGCAAAGCCATCCAAGGACCTTCATACACCCTGAGATTTTAGTGGCGCATTTCTTTTGGATGGAGTAGGATTAGCGTGGGCACATGCCAGACAATTATCACCATATTATTGTACATCCATCCTAAGAAGTGGCCACCATCCTACAGATGCAAGACGTTGGACGGTTTTGTCCACTCCCTGATGTCCTCCTGTAGGAGTATCATGGACCATGTACATCATTTCCCTTCCTAGGTGAGCTGGAACTACCCACACAGGGAAAAGTCCTCCTGTATACATGAGAACTCCATCTACTCCATCTCCTGTATACATGAGAACTCCATCTACTACTTGTAAATGTTGCTCATATCTTTTGTACAAAGGGTCTACTGTTAGCAACCCTTCCTTTTCTGGTTTGGAAAGTTCCAGGATTACTCTCACTATGTCCCTATCCAGTTTCTGCATATCTTTAAATCTGGTATGTTAGCCTGTACCAATTTAGTTGTGGCTATAGGACATTTGGGACTATTTGTAGTAACGGAATATTCCTGGTTCTTTTCTTTCCAGAATTCCCCTGATTGGGCTCCTTCTCGGGCTAATATATCAGCTTTCCCATTCTCTAAAGCATAGGGGTCTAATTTCCAGTGAGCCTTTACTTTTTTCACTTTAATCGGCCATCCTGGAACAGTGATTATTACTGCTAACCAATGGATGTATTTCATCAGCGATGCATGCCTAATAGGTGTGCCATCAGAAGATGTAAATCCATTTTTTTCCCAACACGGTAAAAACTCTGTGAGAGAATTGCATAGCCATGCAGTGTCTGAAAACAGACAGATACTTTGAGATGTGGTGGTGATGGAGAACTGCACACAGTACTCCAAAGCACAAGCCACTGCTGCTAATTCAGCATATTGAGCCGAATGTGGGGTGCATGAATATGCCTTCTCCCAAGGTTCTCCTTTCCCCTCGGGAGGAATTGCATAAATTCCAAACCCGGTATATGGTTTGCCTTGATGGTAATAACTAGAACCATCAACAAAGAAATGATACCTATTAATGGAATCTGTCTCCTGGATCAATGGTTGGAAAAGCTTTTGGTTTTCCTCCCCCCTTAGATCCAATTGATCAGGATCAGGACACCAATTGACCTGATTCAGACGTCTGTAATCTATTGTTAGACGCCACGAACCATCTGGTTTCTTCACAGGCCAAATACAGGAATTCATAGATTCATAGATTCTAGGGCTGGAAGGGACCTTGAGAGGTCATCGAGTCCAGCCCCCTGCCCTCATGGCAGGACCAATTACTGTCTAGACCATCCCTGATAGACATTTATCTAACCTACTCTTAAATATCTCCAGAGATGGAGATTCCACAACCTCCCTGGGCAGTTTATTCCAGTGTTTAACCACCCTGACAGTTAGGAACTTTTTCCTAATGTCCAACCTAAACCTCCCTTGCTGCAGTTTAAGCTCATTGCTTCTTGTTCTATCCTCAGATGCTAAGATGAACAAGTTTTCTCCCTCCTCCTTATGACACCCTTTTAGATACCTGAAGACCGCTATCATGTCCCCTCTCAGTCTTCTCTTTTCCAAACTAAACAAACCCAATTCCTTCAGCCTTCCTTCATAGGTCATGTTCTCTAGACCCTTAATCATTCTTGTTGCTCTTCTCTGGACCCTCTCCAATTTCTCCACATCTTTCTTGAAATGTGGTGCCCAGAACTGGACACAATACTCCAGTTGAGGCCTAACCAGCGCAGAGTAGAGCGGAAGAATGACTTCTCGTGTCTTGCTCACCACACACCTGTTAATGCAGCCCAGAATCATGTTTGCTTTTTTTGCAACAGCATCACACTGTTGACTCATATTTAGCTTGTGGTCCACTATAACCCCTAGATCCCTTTCTGCCGTACTCCTTCCTAGACAGTCTCCTCCCATTCTGTATGTGTGAAACGGATTGTTCCTACCTAAGTGGAGCACTTTGCATTTGTCCTTATTAAACTTCATCCTGTTTACCTCTGACCATTTCTCCAATCCCTCCCAGTTTGGTATCATCTGCAAACTTAATAAGCGTACTTTCTATGCCAATATCCAAGTCATTGATGAAGATATTGAACAGAGCCGGTCCCAAAACAGACCCTTGCGGAACCCCACTCGTTATACCTTTCCAGCAGGATTGGGAACCATTAATAACTACTCTCTGAGTACGGTTATCCAGCCAGTTGCGCACCCACCTTATAGTAGCCCCATCTAAGTTGTATTTCCCTAGTTTATTGATAAGAATATCATGCGAGACTGTATCAAATGCCTTACTAAAGTCTAGGTATACCACATCCACCGCTTCTCCCTTATCCACAAGACTCGTTATCCTATCAAAGAAAGCTATCAGATTGGTTTGACATGATTTGTTCTTTAAAAATCCATGCTGGTTATTCCCTATCACCTTACCACCTTCCACGTGTTTGCAGATGATTTCCTTAATTACTTGCTCCATTATTTTCCCTGGCACAGAAGTTAAACTAACTGGTCTGTAGTTTCCTGGGTTGTTTTTATTTCCCTTTTTATAGATGGGCATTATATTTGCCCTTTTCCAGTCTTCTGGAATCTCTCCTGTCTCCCATGATTTACCAAAGATAATAGCTAGAGGCTCAGATACCTCCTCTATTAGCTCCTTGAGTATTCTAGGATGCATTTCATCAGGTCCTGGTGACTTGCAGGCATCTAACTTATCTAAGTGATTTTTAACTTGTTCTTTTTTTATTTTATCTTCTAAACCTTCCCCCTTCCCATTTGCATTCACTATGTTAGGCATTCCCTCAGACTTCTCAGTGAAGACCGAAACAAAGAAGTCATTAAGCATCTCTGCCATTTCCAAGTTTCCTGTTACTGTTTCTCCCTCCTCACTGAGTAGTGGGCCTACCCTGTCCTTGGTCTTCCTCTTGCTTCTAATGTATTGATAAAAAGTTTTCTTGTTTCCCTTTATTCCTGCAGCTAGTTTGAGCTCATTTTGTGCCTTTGCCTTTCTAATCTTGCCCCTGCATTCCCGTGTTGTTTGCCTATATTCATCCTTTATAATTTGTCCTAGTTTCCATTTTTTATATGACTCCTTTTTATTTTTTAGATCTTGCAAGATCTCGTGGTTAAGCCAAGGTGGTCTTTTGCCACATTTTCTATCTTTCCTACCCAGCGGAATAGTTTGCTTTTGGGCCCTTAATAGTGTCCCTTTGAAATACTGCCAGCTCTCCTCAGTTGTTTTTCCCCTCAGACTTGATTCCCATGGGACCTTACCTATCAGCTCTCTGAGCTTACCAAAATCCGCTTTCCTGAAATCCATTGTCTCTATTTTGCTGTACTCCCTTCTACCCTTCCTTAGAATTGTGACCTCTAGGATTTTATGATCACTTTCACCCAAGCTGCCTTCTACTTTCAAGTTCTCAACGAGTTTCTCCCTATTTGTTAAAATCAAATCTAGAACAGCTTTCCCCCTAGTAACTTTCTCAACCTTCTGAAATAAAAAGTTGTCTGCAATGCAGTCCAAGAACTTATTGGATAGTCTGTGCCCCGCCATGTTATTTTCCCAACATATATCTGGATAGTTGAAGTCCCCCATCACCACCAAATCTTGGGCTTTGGATGATTTTGTTAGTTGTTTAAAAAAAAGCCTCATCCACCTCTTCCACCTGGTTAGGTGGCCTGTAGTAGACTCCTAGCATGATATCACCCTTGTTTTTTACCCCTTTTAGCCTAACCCAGAGACTCTCAACACTTCCGTCCCCTATGTCCATCTCCACCTCAGTCCAAGTGTGTACATTTTTAATATATAAGGCAACACCTCCTCCCCTTTTCCCCTGTCTGTCCTTCCTGAGCAAGCTGTACCCATCCATACCAACATTCCAATCATGTGTATTATCCCACCAAGTTTCGGTGATGCCAACAATGTCATAGTTGAATTTATTTATTAGCACTTCCAGTTCTTCCTGCTTATTACCCATACTTCTCGCGTTTGTATACAGGCATCTAAGATACTGATTTGATCTTGCCTCCCAGTTTTGCCCTGACCCTCCTATCTCTTTGTCATTAGAGCCCACTCCCCCTCCTATTTCCGACCCATCTCCCAGAATTGGCAGTAGCTAAGCAAGTAGGAATGATGGAGGATGCTTCAGTTGCAATGCATGCACAACGTGTGCAAGAAACAGCCAAAGTGTTTGGCTTACCAGGGGAGGATTGGGTCAAAATCTTACAGCTCACAGTGAATCGAGCATTATGGAGCACTTTGCCACTTGAGTACAGGGTAGGAGAAAAGACTTTTAACGAAACAGTAGCCTTATTGGAACAGAATCAGCATCCAGGGCAAGCTGGAGTGGCAATTCTGTCTAACTTAAAGCAGAAACCTAATGAGTCTCCACATCAATTTCACCTGCGGTTAAGTGCAGCATGACACAGTCATATGAAAGAAGAAACAAATGAGTTACCCTACATTAGTTTGCTGGTTAACAACTCTCTTCCTTATCTACGGGAAGCAGTTTATATGCACATCACAGAAGATATTCCTTTAAAGAAGGCATTGGCTTTATTGGCCAAGGCAAATGCTGAGGAATAAGATATGCAATACTGGGTCAGATCAAAGGTCCATCTAGCCCAGTATCCTGTCTTCCGACAGTGGCCAATGCCAGGCGCCCCAGTGGGAATGAACAGAACAGGAAATCATAAAGTGATCCATCCCCTGTCGCCCATTCCTAGCTTCTGGCAAATAGAGACTATGGACACGATCCCTGCCCATCCTGGCTAATAGTCATTGATGGACCTATCCTCCATTAACTTATCTAGTTCTTTTTTGAACGCTGTTGTAGTCTTGTCCTTCACAACAACCTCTGGCTAAGAGTTCCACAGGTTGACTGCGCATTGTGTAACGAAATACTTCCTTTTGTTTTTTTTAAACCTACTGTCTATTAATTTTATTCGGTGACCCCTGGTTCTTCTGTTATGAGAAGGCATAAATAACATTTCCTTATTTACTTTCTCCACACCAGTCATGATTTTATAGACCTCAAACATATCCCCCCTTAGCCATCTGTGACCGGTTGAGGTCACAGAGACCTGCTTGGTGCTGCCACCTGGTGTGCCAAGGCTACTTCTGCCCCTGCTTCCAGGCCTTTTCCAGCTTGGGACTCCCGAATCCTGTCTGTTTTGAGCCAGATTCCACTGATCTGCTGCAAACACAGACCCAGGTCCGAACCAAGTCCACTCACAACTGTAAGGCTCCTGGAAGCGCTCTTGCCTTTGATACCCCGGTGTCCAACTCCCAAGGAGGTTCAAACCCTTAATAAATCTGTTTTACCCTGTATAAAGCGTATACAGGGTAAACTCATTAATAGTTCGCCTTCTATTTCAAAGAGAAAGATATGCACAGCTGTTTGCCCCCCTAGGTACCAACTCGTACTCCAGGCAACTTAATAAGTAAAAAGTGATTTTAGTAAGTACAGAGAGTAGGATTTAAGTGACTCCAAGTAGTGAACTTCACACAGATATCAAAACCTCACCGGCTCCAGCTTTCTTTCTTTCACAGGCTGTAAAGCTTCTAGCCTGGGTCCAGCAGTCACTCACACCCCTTATTGTCTCTGTCCTTTGTTCAGTCTCTCTCAGGTATGTCCTTGCGGGGTGAAGAGCTTCTTTCTTTAGCCAACTGAAGACAAAATGGAGGGGTTTCCTAGGGGTTTAAATAGATTTTCTCCTCTGGGTGGACACCCCTCCCTCCCCCTGTGTAGCATCCAGTTACCAAATAGAGTTGGGGTCACATGGACAAGTCACCTGTCCATGCACAACTCAGTTCCTTCTCAGACCAGCCACATTCCTGGCAAAGCCCAGATGTGGATTGGTGTCTTCAAGTTCTATTGTCTGTTAAGTGCTTCTTGATTGGGCACTTAACCTGCACATTCCTTTCTCAAGAAATACAACCAATATTCATAACTTCAACTACAACAATGATAAATGCATATAAATGGGAGGAATAAATTCAGTAGGTCATAACTTTCACAGAGATATGTTACATGGCACATGTAGCATAAAACATAGTCCAGTTACATCATGTATACATTTATAAGCATCACCGCATAAAGTTTTATGGGGTACACCGTCACACCGTCTCTTTTCCAAGCTGAAAAATCCCAGTCTTATTAACCTTTCCTCATACGGCAGATGTTTCATACCCCTAATCATTTTTGTTCCCCTTTTCTGAACCTTTCCCAATTCCAAAATATATTTTTGAGATGAGGCGACCACATCGGCATGCAGTATTCAAGATGTGGGCGTACCATGGATTTATATAGAGGCAATATAATATTTTCTATCTTATTATCTATCCCTTTCTTAATGATTTCCAACGTTCTGTTTGCTTTTTTTACTGCCGTTGCACACTGAGTGGACATTTTCATAGAACTATTCACAATGATGCCAAGATCTGTTTCTCGAGTAGTAACATCTAATTTAGATTTCATCATTTTATATGTATAGTTGAGAGTATGTTTTCCAAATTGTGCTACTTTGCATTTATAAACATTGAATTTCATCTGTCATTTTCTAGTCCAGTCACCCAGTTTTTGAGAAATCTTTGTGTAGCTCTTCGCAGTCTGCCTAGAACTTAACCATCTTGAGTAGTTTTGTATCATCTGCAGATTTTGCCACCTCACTGTTTACCCCTTTTTCCAAATCATTTATGAATATAATGAATAGGACTGGTCCCTGTACAGACCCCCAGGGGACACCACTATTTACCTCTCTCCATTCTGAAAACTGACCGTTTATTCCTACCCTTTGTTTCCTAGCTTTTAACCAGTTACCGATCCATGAGAGCACCTTCCCTCTTATCCATGAGAGCTTACTTTGCCCAAGAACCTTTGCTGAGGGACTTGTCAAAGGCTTTTTAAAAATCTAAGTACACTATATCCACTGGATCCCCTTTGTCCACATGCTTGTTGATCTCCTCAAATAATTTTAGTCGATTGGTGAGGCATGATTTCCCTTTAAAAAAAACATGTTGACTATTCCCCAAAAAATTATGTTCAAGAATATGTCTGACAATATGGTTCTTTCCTATAATTTAATCTGGTTTGCCTGGTACTGAAGTCAGTCTTACAAGCCTGTAATTGCTGGGATCACCTCTTCAGCCCTTTTGAAAAATTGGTTTCACATTAGCTATCCTCCAGTCATTTGGTACAGAAGCTGATTTGAATGATAGGTCACAGATGACAGTAGATAGACAGTAGGTTACAGATGACAGGAAGGAGATTGAGTGTTGGTCAGGTTAAGACCTCAGAGCCAGTAGGATCCAGCAGGATGATTGTGAATGAAAGAGGTTCTGCTCTCACCCCATTACTAACTGGGAGTGACTCCGCAGTAGTGAGTGTGAAACTGGGGTAAGTGCCAGTAGAACCAGTCGTGCGGCTGCTTTAACTCACTTTCACAGTCTCCGCTTGAGCCCTAAGAGTGACTGTAGCAAACGTGCGGAGGAGAGATTCTGCTGTGGACGGCAACACCAGGAGGGCACCCTGATTCACCTAGGGCCAGAACCATCCAAATGATCTTCCCTCTTCAGGAATTTAGATGTTATGTCAGGGGGCAGCACGTAACTTGTTATGGGTCACCCGTGTGGTAAAATGTTCGGCTGCGTGTGTGTGTGTGTGTCTGTGTGTGTGTGTGTGTTCTCGTTGTGTCCTGTCCCGGCTCTGAGCAGACAGTTGACACAGCAGACCGCGAGCGAACCACCCAATGACCACTGTACTACCTGGATTTTATGGTTGTATTTTGTATAGTTTAGAATGAAGAATAAAGAATAATAATATATTCTTCATTAAAGAATTGTATTAAATGTATTGATGTATGAAATGATTTGACCATATTCTGTCAGCCACCCTTTCTGAAAGCAGAATGGAATGGCCTCGTGTGCCATTGGTAAAGATGCATCAGTCAAATCTTGTGTTTGAAGCTGATTTCAAGGCAGAAATAGATGTTTAGGGTCACCACTTTGGTGTAGGTGTAAAATTATCATTTTGAAATAAGTAAAAGAATGCAATGATTGCTTTCTCCTGCAGTGCAATTTGATGCCCCTGTTCAAATGTTCTGTGTAAATCACTCCTGTTTTGTGTGTGAATGAGGAATGTGTGTATTAGAAGATAAGTGTGAAGGCGATCACTGGACCAGATGTTCTAGGGTGGAACCAAGGACAGACGTAAAGATGCCAGGAGAATTCAACACGCTCCTATTGAGATATCAAAGGAGGGCAGATTAACGACTCTAAAGATGAGTCAGGCACCTATCGAGACAAAATAGTTGTGATCAAAACCAACCTGGGGTAACTCCCCGAGAGACTGATGAAGGATTAAGATGAAGAAGAAGAAAAACAATTTAAGAAAACAAGCACTCGTCAAACGGCAACTGATGACAGCATGACGGTGCAAAACTTATGGGTCCCAATGAAGGAAGCTCACTCTATAAACAGGGAGCTTTGCCATGAAATTTTTGGATCGTCCTGCCAAGATGTTCCCGGAGCATCGTATCGTTAATGACAGAACCCGGGTCCTTCCTAATTGGCTACTAGGTTGCTCTGGAGTCTGGACTGGTAACTACACTATTGACTGGCAGGACCGTTAAGGTACGAAGGCACCCAGCCCGGTTTATTGTTGATGAAGCATGGTACTAGTATCCCAGAGACTCTACCGGACAACTAATACATGTACGCCCGTAACAATGAACCAGACAAATGAACAGTGGGACTTTTCATTCTTCCCTAGGATAGACAGAGACATTCCCTTAGAGGCTCCATTTTATACATCAGTTCAAACAAGTTACGTACTAACCCTCTAACGAAGTTAATTGACACTCTCTGACGGAGCCAGATACCACCTATCACTTTGTATATCTCTACCCATTACGCTGTCATCCTGAACTTATATGTAGGATGGGTCACCATGTTCCTTTTGCCTTTAGGGAATGTGCTGGTACCGATGTTGGGCCTGCCTCTAGCTCACAGCCTAATTTTGCTTTATATCAACAAAGCTTTGATTACTTTAGCCCAGGGCTCAGGCCTCTAATACAAGGGTTTATGTCTCAGGCTCTCTTCCAACTACAGTTCCATAGTACGAGAGTGTTTCTGGATTTATGATCCCACACGACAGGCAGTTGTCAGACAAATTTTTTTTTGATGGTATCTATGATTCTCTCAACAAACACACTTCAGTCCTAGCTGGCACTCGAGTTCTCACTGATTTTCTCTTTTGCTGTTAGTTACTGGAAACTGAATAGAAGATCCAAGTGATGGTACATGATGCCAGCTGACAATCACACTGTTTTTGGCCCTGGAACTTACATACTGACTGAAATCCTGGGAATGGAGGAATCTCAGGTCTGGATCGTCTTCCCCTTCTGTTTGATGTATGGTGCAACGCTTTTTGGGAACTCTCTCCTACTATTCAATATACTCACAGAATGAAGCTTCCATGAGCCTTTGTATCTTTTCCTGACCATGCTGGCCGTTGCTGATCTGCTGTTCTCTACAACTATAGTGCCTAAGATGCTGGCTGTATTCTGGTTTAGAGCAAGGGAAATTTCTTTTGCTGCCTGCTTAAACCAGATGTTCCTCATCTGCATCATTTTTACTGCCGAGTCGGCCATCCTGCTGGCCATGGCGTTTGATCGGTACATTGCCATCTGCGACCCCCTGAGATACACCACCGTGCTAACGAAGTCTGTCATTGGGAAGATGGGGCTGGCCGCTGTCACGAGAAGTTTCTGTATCATTTTCCCTCTCATCTTTTTCATGAAGAAGCTGAAGTTCTGCAGAACCAACCTCCTGCCTCACACCTATTGTGAGAACATGATCATAGCCCGGATGGCCTGCGACAACATCACAGTCCCCATCGGGTATGGCTTAGCTGTGTCTATATTAGTAATTCTCTTGGACTCTGAGCTCATTGCTTTGTCTTATGGGTTTATCCTCAGGGCCATCTTCTTGCTCCCCTCCAAGGACGCACGGATCAAGGCTATCCGCACCTGCGGATCCCACTTCTGCGTCATATCGATGTTCTATACGCCATTCGTTTAATCCAGTTTTATATACCAGTTTCGGCACATCATCCCAGGTTATATTCACAACCTACTGGCCAGCCTGCATATGCTTATTCCCCCCATGTTAAACCCCATCGTTTATGGGGTGACAACAAAAGAGATCCTGAAAAGGGTGATCAAAGCCTTTTGTCAATGTTGCATCAGAAGCTCCCTGCTGAGGTAAAAGAGGCCACAGAAAATGCCTTGCGACTTGGAAATTAAAGGCAGGTTTTCATTAGAACTATAGGGATATTGTAATTATGTACTTTCCAATGTGTGAGCTCAGAAGCTGGTCTCTGTCGTCAACACTAGTTGGTCCAATGAAAGACATCTCCCCCACTTGTGTCTCTAACATCCTGGGTCTGACTTGGCTACAACCGCACTGTGCACTGCCACAGAAGGCAGCCAGACCGAGTGAGTCTTGTTCTAAGTTGAAAGGAAACAGAAAAACAAGAAAGAACAAAGGTAAAAATCTCAGAGAGAGAGAGAGAGAGAGAGAGAGAGAGATAAAGGGTGTTCATCTCCTGTCTGACAAGTTGCATAAGAGCTGGACTCTTAATGGCAACAGAAAGCAGCAGCCAAGGGGGCCAAGCCATGGGCCAGTGGGAAGTGCACTGGGCTGCACGTTGGGAGAGAGGGGCTCTAGTCTTGGTTCTGCCACCGACCAGCTGTGTCCCCTGGGGTTAGTGTCTTTTCCCCTCAAACTCCTAAATCCTTCTCAGGGTCAGAGCTTTGCCGGCCTCAGTCCCCCATTCCGTAGCCAGGGCCTGCGTCCCACGGACCTGGTGTTTGGCTGACTTATGACACATTTCACGTGGGTGGGTCCGGCTTACCCAGGCTGATCTCACACTCTTCCCTACACAGGCGGCTTTGTGGGGGTGGCTGGGTGGGAGAGAGGTCAGGGGGTGCTGTGGCCTGGGGCACTGGGCGAGGGGCTCGTTTGCACGTGATCTCCTGGCCCCCCGACTGTGGGAGAGAGAGGGGGGAATAGAATCGTGTGTGTGCGATTAGCTGTTTTTTACCCTGTGCTAAAGGAACGTTTTGCCGCTGAGGGTAACGTGCTGACTCCTCCTGGAGCTTTCAGGCTTCTTTAACCTTCTGCTAACGTCACACAACATCCAGCAGAAATGCTGTGAGAATCTCTCTCCTTTTACTCCCTCCTTCCATTCCTGCAGCTGTGGAGAAGAAACGTCTGATAAGAACATAAGAACGGTATATACGGGGTCAGGCCAAAGCTCCACAGTGGCCAATGTCGTGTGCTGCAGGGGGGTGAACAGACCAGGACAATCATCCAGTGATCAGTCCCCTGTCGTTCCATCCTGGCTTCTGATGGTCAGAGGTTTGGGGACACCAGCAGCAAAGGCTTGCATCCCCCACCATCTTGGATCCTAGCCATTGATGGACCTGTCCTCTGTTAATTTATCTAATTCTTTTTTAATCCTTTGGCCATCACAACATCCCCTGGCAATGAGTTCCACAGGTTAGATATGTGTTCCTTGAAAACATTCTTTCTCTTGTTCCCCGAGAGGCGGTAGCTGTGTCTACACAGGGGGTCAGGTTGGTGTATCTATGTCGCTCACGGGTGAGGATTTTTAAGGTACGAATGCACCCAGCCAGGTGTATTGTCAATGAAGCATGGTACTAGTATCCCGGAGACTCTACCAGACCACTAATTCATGTATGCCCCTAACAATGTACCAGACTCATGAACAGTGGGACTTTCCATTCCTCCCTACGCTTGACAGAGACATTCCTTTTGAGGCTCCATTTTATACATCTATTCAAACAAGTTACGTACTGACCCTCTAACGTAGTTAATTGACACCCTCTGATGTGGCTGGATATCACCCACCACTGTCATAGAATCATAGAATCTCAGGGTTGGAAGGGACCTCAGGAGGTCATCTAGTCCAACCCCCTGCTCAAAGCAGGACCAACCCCAACTAAATCATCCCAGCCAAACTTTCAACATCTCTTCCCATCACCCCGTCATCCTGACCTTATATTTAGGCTGGGTCACCATGTTCCTTTTGTCTTTAGGGAACTTGCTGGTATGGAGGTGTTCTCGTACCACCCGACTAGAGTGCTCTGTGCCCAGCGTCTCTTAGAAATGTGTGGTTTGCAAATATCAGCCGTGTGCTGGCCAGATTCTGTGAGCAGGGCCTGCCTCTAGCTCACAGCCTCATTTTGCTTTCTATCAACAAAGTTTTGACCATTACTTTAGCCGAGGCCTCAGGCCTCATATTAGGCCTCTAATAAAAGGGCTCATGTCTCAGGCTCTCTTGCTACTACAGTTCCGCAGTATGAGAGTGTTTCTGGATTTACGGTCCCACCTGACTGGCAGTTGTCACACAACAAAGTTTTTGATGATATCTATGATTCTCTCAACAAATGCACTCCAGTCCTAGCTGGCACTCGAGTTCTCACTGATTTTCTCTTTTGCTGTTAGTTACCGGAAAGTGTATAGAAGAACCAAGTGATGGTACATGATGCAAGCTGAGATTCACACCGTTTTTGACCCTGTAACTTACATCCTGAATGGCATCCCGGGTACGGAGAAGTCTCACGCCTGGGTGGCCATCCCCTTCTGTCTGATATACGGTGCGACACTTTTTGGGAACTCTCTCCTACTATTCATCATACTCACAGAACGAAGCCTCCATAAGCCCATGTATGTTTTCCTGTCCATGCTGGCCACTGCTGATCTGCTAATATCTACCACTACGGTGCCCAATATGCTGGCTGTATTCTGGTTTAGAGCGGGGGAAATTTCTTTTTCTGCCTGCTTGACCCAGATGTTCCTCAACTGTGTCAGTTTTACTACCCAGTCGGCCATCCTGCTGGCCATGGCGTTTGATCGGTACGTTGCCATCTGCGACCCCCTGAGATACACCACCGTGCTAACGAAGTCTGTCATTGGGAAGATGGGGCTGGCAGCTGTCACGAGAAGTTTCTGTATCATTTTCCCTCTCATCTTTTTCATGAAGCAGCTGAAGTTCTGCAGAACCAACCACCTGCCTAACACCTATTGTGAGAACATGATCATATCCCAGCTGGCCTGCAACAACATCACAGTCCACATCGGGTATGGCCTAGGTGTGGCTACTTTAGTAATTGGTTTGGACGTTGTGCTCATTGCTTTGTCTTATGGGTTTATCCTCAGGGCCGTCTTCCGGCTCCCCTCCAAGGACGCCCGGCTCAAGGCTCTCCGCACCTGCGGCTCCCACTTCTGCATCATACTGATGTTCTACATACCAGCCTTTTTCTCCTCTGTTGCATACCGCTTTGGGCACATCATCCCAGGTTATATTCACAACCTACTGGCCATCCTGTACATGCTCATTCCCCCCATGTTAAACCCCATCATTTATGGGGTGACAACAAAAGAGATCCTGAAAAGGGTTATCAAAGCCTTTTGTCAATGTTGCAGCAGAAGCTCCCTGCTGAGGTAAAAGAGGCCACAGAAAATTCTTTTGGCTTTGGAAATTAAAGGCAGGTTTTCATTGGAACTATAGGGATGTTGTAATTATGTACTTTCCAATGTGTGAGCTAGTAAGCTGGTCTCTGTCGTCAACACTAGTTGGTCCAATGAAAGACATCTCCTCCCCTGCTTGTCTCTCTAACATCCTGGGACTGAGTTGGCTACAACCGCACTGTGCACTGCCACAGAAGGCAGCCAGACTGAGTGAGTCTTGTTCTAAGTTGAAGGGAAACAGAAAAACAAGAAAGAACAAAGGTAAAAATCACCGTGAGAGAGAGAGAGTAAAGGGTGTTCATCTCCTGTCTGACAAGTTGCATAAGAGCTGGAGTCTTAATGGCAACAGAAAGCAGCAGCCAAGGGGGCCAAGCCACGGGTCAGTGGGAAGTGCACTGGGCTGCACGTTGGGAGAGAGGGGCTCTAGTCTTGGTTCTGCCACCGACCAGCTGTGTCCCCTGGGGTTAGTGTCTTTTCCCCTCAAACTCCGAAATCCTTCTCAGTGTAAGCGGGGGAATAGTCCCGCTATTGTGGGGAACTTTCCTCGTCTCTGCACTACCCCGGTGAAATGGGCTACCGGAAGGATCTCAGCCCTCGCTACCACTTCCTTTACCCAGAGGCCTCCTTGACCTCGAGGACTCCCCTTGCACTCTCCTGTGTGGCAGAGTCCTCGTAACCCCAACAAGGCTGGGCCCAGGATTCCTGGGGGGCTTGACCCCCAACCTTGCTGTGTTCACCTAGGTCAGGGGCTAGGGTGTCCCCACTCTGGGCTACTCTCTCTGCACTTCTGTAACCCACAGATCGTTGCACATAATTTAAAGCAAATGCAAATTATTTAATCAACAATTAATTTTTGAACAGGAATAAGGAAAAATGGGAAAGGCTAATGAAAACACATCAGCCCTCTCTGTGGCAGGGAACATCACAACAGTGTCTCTGCAATGTCAGGGCAGTTCAGTCTGTTCCTTTGCAAGTCCCAGGCCCCTTCTCAGGCCCTGGCTGTGCTGCAGGGACGCTCTGGCTTGGATACTTGCTCCGGCGGTGGCCACACGCTCGCAGGCTCTGAGTGGCAGGACCCTTCTTCCCAGCATCGCCCCCGCCCTGTCGGGGTTTAGATCCCCCTGCAAGTCTGGCCTGCAGGGCCCCTTGGCTGAGGCGTCTCCCTGTGCTGGTCCCACTGCCCAGGGTCCCCCTCGCTCTCCCCAGCTGCTCCCCGCACCCGGCTCCGGACTGCTCCAGCCCCAGCTCCACCCTCTGCCTCTGCACGGCTGCTGCTGCTCTGCCTCCAGCTGCCTGGGCTGCTGCCCTGGCCCCTCTGGCTCTGGCTGCTGCAGCTTCTCCCCACCAGGGCAGGTCTGTCTCCCTGGGCTGCAGCTCTGCTCCCAGGGCAGGTCTGTCTCCCTGGGCTGCACCTCTGCTCCCAGGGCAGGTCTGTGTCTCTGGGCTGCTTATCTGGCCCAGCTCAGCTCTGGCCCAGCTCAGCTCTCTCCTTAGCTCGACCCCACTCTGTCTGATTTAGGCAACTTCAGCTCACACGGAGGACGGGATCCACCCTGACCTCCTGACTCCCTGATTCGCCTGCCCGCCCTGTCAATCAGAGCTGACCTGGAGCATTGGCCTCTCCCCATTGCCCCTGGGGACTGTCAGTCCCATCGACCCTTCCCCTTTTGGTACTGGGAGCTAGCAATCAAAACACCGCCACTGAATGTTAGTAAGGGGATAAAAGTCCCTTTACATTAGGGTCAGAGCTTTGCCGGCCTCAGTCCCCCATTCCATAGCCAGGGCCTGCGTCCCACAGACCTGGTGTTTGGCTGACTTATGACACATTTTGCTTGGGTGGGTCCGGCTTACCCAGGCTGATCTCACACTCTTCCCTACACAGGTGGCTTTGTGGGGGTGGCTGGGTGGGAGAGAGGTCAGGGGTGCTTTGGGCTAGTTCACTGGACGAGGGGCTCATTTGCACGTGGTCTCCTGGCCCCGCGTCAGTGTGAGAGAAGCGGGGAATAGAATTGTGTGTGTGCGATTAGCTGGTTTTTACCCTGTGCTAAAGGAACATTTTGCCACTGAGGATAACATGCTGACTCCTCCTGGAGCTTGGAGCCTTGTTTAACTTTCCGCTAATGTCACACAACATCCCGCAGAAATGCTGTGGGAATCTCTTTCCTTTTACTCCCTCCTTCCATTCCTGCAGCTGTGGAGAAGAAACGTCTGATAAGAACATAAGAACGGTATATACGGGGTCAGGCCAAAGCTCCACAGTGGCCAACGCCGTGTGCTGCAGGGGGGTGAACAGACCAGGACAATCATCCAGTGATCCGTCCCCTGTCGTTCCTTCCTGGCTGCTGATGGTCAGAGGTTTGGGGACACCAGCAGCAAAGGCTTGCATCCCCCACCATCTTGGATCCTAGCCATTGATGGACCTGTCCTCTGTTAATTTATCTAATTCTTTTTTAATCCCTTGGCCATCACAACATCCCCTGGCAATGAGTTCCACAGGTTAGATCTGTGTTCCTTGAAAACATTCTTTCTCTTGTTCCCCGAGAGGCGGTAGCTGTGTCTACACAGGGGGTCAGGTTGGTGTATCTATGTCGCTCACGGGTGAGGATTTTTAAGGTACGAAGGCACCCAGCCAGGTGTATTGTCAATGAAGCATGGTACTAGTATCCCGGAGACTCTACCAGACCACTAATACATGTATGCCCCTAACAATGTACCAGACACATGAACAGTGGGACTTTCCATTCCTCCCTACGCTTGACAGAGACATTCCTTTTGAGGCTCCATTTTATACATCTATTCAAACAAGTTACGTACTGACCCTCTAACGTAGTTAATTGACACCCTCTGATGGAGCCGGATACCACCCACCACTGTCATAGAATCATAGAATCTCAGGGTTGGAAGGGACCTCAGGAGGTCATCTAGTCCAACCCCCTGCTCAAAGCAGGACCAACCCCAACTAAATCATCCCAGCCAAACTTTCTACATCTCTTCCCATCACCCCGTCATCCTGACCTTATATTTAGGCTGGGTCACCATGTTCCTTTTGTCTTTAGGAAGCTTGCTGGTATGGAGGTGTTCTCGTACCACCCGACTAGCGTGCTCTGTGCCCAGCGTTTCTTAGAAATGTGTGGTTTGGAAATATCAGCCGTGTGCTGGCCAGATTCTGTGAGCAGGGCCTGCCTCTAGCTCACAGCCTCATTTTGCTTTATATCAACAAAGTTTTGACCATTACTTTAGCCGAGGCCTCAGGCCTCATACTAGACCTCTAATAAAAGCGCTCATGTCTGAGGCTCTCTTCCTACTACAGTTCCGCAGTATGAGAGTTTTTCTGGAATTACGGTCCCACCTGACTGGCAGTTGTCACACAACAAAGTTTTTGATGATATCTATGATTCTCTCAACAAATGCACTCCAGTCCTAGCTGGCACTCGAGTTCTCACTGATTTTCTCTTTTGCTGTAGTTACTGGAAACTGAATAGAAGATCCAAGTGATGGTACATGATGACAGCTGACAATCACACCGTTTTTGACCCTGGAACTTACATCCTGAATGGCATCCCGGGTACGGAGAAGTCTCACGCCTGGGTGGCCATCCCCTTCTGTCTGATATACGGTGCGACACTTTTTGGGAACTCTCTCCTATTATTCATCATATTCACAGAACGAAGCCTCCATAAGCCCATGTATCTTTTCCTGTCCATGCTGGCCACTGCTGATCTGCTGTTATCTACCACTACGGTGCCCAATATGCTGGCTGTATTCTGGTTTAGCGGTGGGGAAATTTCTTTCTCTGCCTGCTTGACCCAGATGTTCCTCAACTTCGTCAGTTTTACTACCCAGTCGGCCATCCTGCTGGCCATGGCGTTTGATCGGTACGTTGCCATCTGTGACCCCCTGAGATACACCACCGTGCTAACGAAGTCTGTCATTGGGAAGATGGGGCTGGCAGCTGTCACGAGAAGTTTCTGTATCATTTTCCCTCTCGTCTTTTTCATGAAGCAGCTGAAGTTCTGCAGAACCAACCACCTGCCTAACACCTATTGTGAGAACCTGATCATAGCCCAGCTGGCCTGCAACAACATCACAATCCACCTCGGGTATGGCCTAGTTGTGACTACTTTAGTAATTGGTTTGGACGTTGTGCTCATTGCTTTGTCTTATGGGTTTATCCTCAGGGCCGTCTTCCAGCTCCCCTCCAAGGACGCCCGGCTCAAGGCTCTCCGCACCTGCGGCTCCCACTTCTTCATCATACTGATGTTCTACTTACCAGCTGTTTTCTCCTCTGTTGTATACAGCTTTGGGCACATCATCCCAGGTTATATTCACAACCTACTGGCCAGCCTGTGCATGCTCATTCCCCCCATGTTAAATCCCATTGTTTATGGGGTGACAACAAAAGAGATCCTGAATCGGGTGATCAATGGCTTTTGTCAATGTTGCAGCAGAAGCTCCCTGCTGAGGTAAAAGAGGCCACAGAAATGCTTTTGGACTTGGAAATTAAAGCCAGGTTTTCATTAGAACTATAGGGATGTTATAATTATTTACTTCCAATGTGTGAGCTGGTCCGAAACTGGTCTCTGTCGTCAACAGAAGTTGGTCCAATTAAAGATATTTCCTCCCCGTGGTGTCTCTCTAACATCCTGGGACTGACTTGGCTACAACCACACAGCGCACTGCCACAGAAGGCAGCCAGACCGAGTGAGTCTTGTTCTAAGTTGAAGGGAAACAGGAAAACAAGAAGCAACAAAGAGTTCTGTGGCACCTTATAGACTAACAGACGTATTGGAGCATAAAGTTTCGTGGGTGAATCCCCACTTCTTCGGATGCATCCGAAGAAGTGGGGATTCACCCACGAAAGCTTATGCTCCAATACGTCTGTTAGTCTATAAGGTGCCACAGAACTCTTTGTCGCTTCTACAGATCCAGGCTAACACAGCTACCCCTCTGATACAGGAAAACAAGAAAAAACAAGGTTTAAAATCTCTGTGAGAGAGAGAGAGAGCATAGGTTGTTCATCTCCTGTCTGACAAGCTACATTAGAGCTGGACTCTTAATGGCAACAGAAAGGAGAAGCCAAGGGGGCCATGCCATGGGCCAGTGGGATGTGCACTGAACTGCAGATTGGGAGAGAGGGGCTCTAATCTTGGTTCTGCCACGGACCTGCTGTGTCACCTTGGGTTAGTGTCTTTCCTCCTCAAACTCCTAAATCCTTCTCAGGGTCAGAGCTTTGCCAGCCTCAGTCCCCCATTCCATAGCCAGGGCCTGCGTCTCACAGACCTGGTGTTCTCCTGCCTTGCGGCACATTTCGCGTGGATGGGCCCGGCTTACCCAGGCTGATCTCGCTCTCTTCCCTACCACGGAGGCTTTGTGGGGTGGCTGGGTGGGAGAGAGATCAGCGGGTGCTGTAGCCTGGTGCAGTGAGCGAGAGGCTCATTTGCAAGTGCTCTCCAGTCCCCCCGTCTGTGGGGGGGAGAGAGGGAGAATACAATCGTGTGTGTGCGATTAGGTGAGGCTTATTTAACCTTCCGCTAATGTCACACACCATCCGGCAAAAATGCTGTGGGAATCTTTTTTCCTTTTATTCCCACCTTCCATTCCTGCAGCTGTTGAGAAGAAACGTCTCATAAAAACATAAGAATGGTGTCAGGGTTCCCTCCCCACTCTAAACTCTAGGGTAAAGACGTGGGGTCCCGCATGAAGAGCCCCTAAGCTTAGTTTTACCAGCTTAGGTTAAAACCCCCAAGGTACAAAATTTCCTGCACCCTGAGAAATGCTTTTTTTCACTGCCACCATCAAGTGGGTCTAAGCAGGAATCCAGGAAAGGAATCACTTGAACTTCCTTTCCCCCCAAATGCCCCCTCAAGCTCGGAGCCCCCTTTCCTGGGAAGCTTGAGAATAATCCCTTAACCAGTTGGTTACACAGTGATCTAAAAAAACCCACCCCCGGGGTTTTAACACCATAGAAAACAGTCAGCTTCTTAAAAGAAGAATTTTATTAAAAATAAAGAAGGTAAAATCATCTCTGTAAAATCAGGATGGTAACTATTTTACAGGGTACTCAATTTCCAAACTCAGAGAGATTCCCCCCTCTGGACAAAACCTTAAAGTTACAGAAAAACAGGAATAACCCTTCCCTCTCACACAGGGAATGTACCACCAAGCAAAATAAACAGAAATCTACGTGCAGTGCTGAGTACACTTACTTTAGAAAAGTGAGGTTTGGTGAGGAGACTGGTTTTCTGTAGGTTCTTTCTGTCTTCCAAGATCACTCTGACTCAGACAAAGCCACACACCAAGCTTTTTCCCCCTCCCAAGATTTGAAAGTATCTTGTCCCCCCATTGGTCAGATGCCAGCCAGGTCAGGTGTTTGTCTGGCTACCTGCATTTCTTAACCCTTTACTTGTAAGAGGATTTTATAGCACTGCATCAGATCCTCTCCCCCTTCCCTTTATATTTATGACAAACGGTATATACGGGGTCAGTCCAAAGCTCCACAGTAGCCAATGCCGTGTGTTTGAGGGGGGTGAACAGACCAGGACAATCATCAAGTGATCCGTCCCCTGTCGTTCCATCCGGGCTTCTGATGGTCAGCGTTTTTGGGACACCGGCGGCAAGGGCTTGCATCTCCTACCATCTTGGCTTCTAGCCGTTCATGGACCTGTCCTCTGTTAATTTTTCTAATTCTTTTTTAATCCTTTGGCCATCACAACATCCTTAGGCAATGAGTTCCACAGGTTTGCTCTGTGTTCCTTGAAAACATTCTTTTTCTTGTTTTTATTAAATCTGCTGCCTATTAATTTCATCAGGTAACCCTTGGTTTTCGCATTGTGTGTATAAGTAAATAACATTTCTCTATTCACTTTCTCCACACCAGTCACGATTTTATAGACCTCTTTTCTATCCCCCATTAGTTGTCTCTTTCCTATGCTGAACGGTCCTAGTCTTTTTAGCCTCTCCTCATATGGAAGCCATTCATTACATTTAATCATCTTTGCTGCCCTTCCCTGAACCTTTTAAAGTTACACTATATGCTTTTTGAAACGGGGCTACCAGAACTAGAGACACTATTGAAGGTGTGGGCGTACTCTGGATTTATACCCTGGCAGTATGATATTTTCTATTCATTTCCTAATGGTTCTTAACAATCTATTAGCGTTTTTAGACCACAGCTGTGCATAGAGCAGAAGTTTTCAGAGAGCTGCCCACGGTAACTCTACAATCTCTGTATTGAGTGATATCAGTTAATTTAGACCCCATCCTTATATATGTGTAGTTCGGATTATTTATTCCAGTGTGGATCATTTGCACTTATCAGTGCTGAATTTCATCTGCCATTTCTTTGGCCAGTGATCCAGTTTTTCCAGATAAATGTTCCACCCCTTTTTGAATCTTGCTAAGGGCTTGGCCTCAACAAAATCCTGCAGCAGCGAGTTCCACAGTCTAGTTACATCTTTTGTGGGAATTTATTTCCTTGTATTGGTTTTTATTTGCCATTTTTTACTTTCCTTGTATATCACTTGTTCTAGTGTGATGAGAGGAAGAGCAACTCCTGATTTCCTCTCTCTCTACCACCTACTGTCTTACATATACGCATAGAGAGAGAGACAAGCGGGTGGGGGGTGATATCTTTTATTGAACCAACTTCTGGTGGGGATAGCGACAAGCTTTCGTGCTTCATGGAGCAGTTCTTCATGTCAGGGAAAAGTACTCAGAGTGTCCCAGCTAAATACAAGTTGGAACAGATAGTTTCGTGTGCGTTGTTCACACCTATTCGAAGGGACCATTCAAGTTAAACAGGCCGACAGGAGTTAGTCCAGTAAAAGATAGTCCCTCCCCCACCTTGTCTCTCTTATGTCCTGGGACTGACAGGGCTACAGCGACACGGCACACACACATATAGGTTTTCAGGATGGTTGGACTAAGTGAGACTAAGGCAGTCTGTATAAGAAATACCGTGATGGTTCTCGGGGCTCTCAGGATTGTGAGTCACCCTCTGACTTCAGGATTCAGTTTTTCATAAGAACGTCCCCGTACCACGAGATGTCTCCTCAGTGAAAGGATCCAGAGGGCTTCTCCCCACTCTGTGTTATCCTCAAACAGTCTTTTGTCTCTGTTCACAGGCAGGGCAACCCCATCTGTTGTAATGTTCCTTCATTTACCTCCAAGTGGTGTTGATTGCAGTTGTCTCTGATGGTTTTCTATTGATCATCTTGAGATTGAGCAAGGGTGGATAATTGAGCCTGGCATTACATCCCCGGCTAACCAGGGTGGGATGACGAAGCCCTTCAGGAATGGCCGTCACCAAGACACACTATTCCCGGGTGACTAACTTCTACTCCAAATCTATAAAGCACACTCTCAATCTCAATATGTTATTCCTTAACTATTCCCCGGACATGCCTTTTGCAATGGTTATGAAGCATGGGAATTTACAACTTTCTGCACACAACTTACATGCTTCTCTTTGTGGGTAAATTTTCTGTAAGAGGTTTGTGTGGTGTAGTGAGTTTGTCAGGCCTGAGACGAGAGCTGTGTGCAAAGAAGAGGGAACTCTTGGCCAGGGCCTCAGTGTCACAAGAACCTTTCTAAGGAATGTACAAAAGGAGAAATGATCAGATTAAACAAGTGAGAGGAGGAAAGGGTTAATCCTCTGCTGCTCTTCACCACCTGAGCCAGTCCCAGAGGCCAGGTCCCTGGGGCTCCCTGCTGGCTCTGAGTCCCCGCTGGGATTCCCAGGGCAGCAGTATAAATATCCCTGTACCTCAGCCCCGGTCAGTGCAGATTCTCCACCACCTGCAGCTCCCAGAGCGGGTCACAGGCAGAGATTCCTCCTCCCCGGCTGGGGCCGGAGCCTGGTGAGTCGTTTGCATGGAATGAATCTGTGACGGGGCGAATGGAAACACATGAAACCTATGAGCTGTTTGAGCTGGGGTTGGATAGAATGGGGGGAGGGTAACTCTGACTGCAGGGGCAGGACGGGAGCCGGGGCACTGAGCTAACGCTCCTGTGACTACGCTGAGGTTCAGTGTTAGGAAGAGGTCGCCGGGTTACCCTGATCCACTCCCACGGGAGTCACTGGGGTCTTGCTGGTGAACTCAGTGGGCTCTGGACTGGGCCATTCTTGGTTCATGTGACTATTCAGAGTAATTCTACTCAGGTCCTGTCATATTCTACACCTGAAATCTAGAGTCCGTCTCTCAGGCAAAACTTCCATTAATGCCATAAGGAGCCAGCAATCAATCAGACCTCTGTAGTACAAATGTTCAAATTAACCTGAAGTTGACTGAGCCCCTGTTAAAAACAACTATGGCACAGTCAGATTCTTATTTAATTACCTTCTTCTTTATAAGGTTAAGGATTCACAGAGGGAGGGGTGACACACACACCCCAACCCCCCTCAGGGGGAGCAGCCGGCCCCGTGAGCTGCATCTTCCAGTCTTGCATGACCACCCCCATCGTCGACCACTGGACCCCCCCTCCCCACTCACCGCTGGGGAGGGCATCTGGAAAGCAGGGATCTGGCCAGCCGGAGGTCCCGCCAATACTACGCGGCGGAGGAGTGGGGGGAATCAAAAATAAGAGGCAATATACCTGTTTTAAGAAAAAGTGGGGACACCTGCAGGAGGACTTAAATACGGGACTGTCCCTTTAGAAACGGGACGTCTGGTGCCCCCGCCCCTCCTCCAGCTGGAGTTCTCTGGGTCAGAGCTACCAGCAGGGCTAGGCTGAAAATGCTGCGTCGGTTAGTGGAGACGCTCTGCGCTGATGGGGGAGAACTTCCCGGCAGCTTCGTTAATCCTCCTCTCCGACAGGCGGGAGCTGTGTCCGCAGAGGGTCAGGTCGGTGTATCTATGTCACTCACGGATGTGGATATTTCACACCCTGGGCAACGTAGTTATCAAGATAGGTCTGTCATGCAGCCCAGTCCTGAATAGAGTTTGTCCCACATATTTAGGACTAAATCCTGAAAGAAAACTTGCAACTTTACTCTGGTGAGTATGTTCGTAAAAGTCAATGGGAGTTGCTCTTGAATGAATTTACTTGTTGGCTTGAGTGCTGGATGGGTCAAGGCCTCAGAGCCAGTAGGATTCAGCAGGGGGATTGTGAATGAAAGAGGTTCTGCTCTCACCCCATTACTAACTGGGAGTGACTCCGCAGTAGTGAGTGTGAAACTGGGGTAAGTGCCAGAAGAACCAGTCGTGCGGCTGCTTTAAGTCACTTTCACAGTCACCGCTTGATCCCTGAGAGTGACTGTAGCAAACGTGCAGAGGAGAGATTCTGCTGTGGACGGCAACACCAGGAGGGCGCGCCCTGATTCACCTGGGGCCTGCACCATCCAAACTATCTTCCCTCTTCTGGAATGGGGATGTTACTATTTCTAAATTACAAGGGCAAATTCATATGCTTCTTTATATATATATATATAAAATATTAAAAAGTGTGTTTGATACAGCTTATAAAGTGTCGACTTAGTATATAAAGTATAATGTATTATGCTTTGTAACTAAAACTGTATAATGACCCCATTATATTATCACTATAAAAATGCTATTGCTTGTATTGGTATTGTTTAGCTTAAAATTATGTTATTGTTATTGTAAAAACCAGAATAATAATAATACTTTCCATGTCCATGCTCACCATGCATTGTCACTGCATCCAAGCAAAACCCCTAAGGTTAAAGTTTTTAATACAAAATCTAAAATACAAAATTGAATAAAATTAAAAATCTAACATTAATGGTTGTGCTATTATCAAAAAAGGCGGGAGTGTGAAAGGCAGGAGAGGGAATTTGGATGCAGGCGTCTGTATGACCCAGAGTCAAGTTTACTGTAGCTGTAATAACGCGAGTGTTGTCAGACGGCTACCAGTGTGGTGCTCTGCTCTGTTCAACGTTGATCTCAGTCGGCTGCGTGCATGTTCCCTCTGTGTGCTGCCCCAGCTCTGCGCAGATACCTAACACAGCAGACTCGAGAGAACCCCCAAAGACCACAGACTCTGATAAGGTACGAAGGCTCCCGGCCAGGTTTATTGTCAAGGAGAAACACAATCTCTAGCTCCCCGGATTATAAATGATAACTCTACGGTTTATCGCTAGTCCCTATGTGCACCCTGGCAATGGACACAGCTCAGTCAGTGGTGGGACTTTCCAATGCCCCCTAGGCCGGACAAAGACAACTCCTCGGGGGTGAGTTCTTATACACAGGCACAAACAAGTTACACATCACTCCTGACGTACTGAGGTGCAGCCCCTCTACGTAACCAGATACAACCCCTCTACGTAGTAAGGTGCCGCCTCCCACCTTGTACATGTTGGTTCGAACAAAACAACTCTATCCATCATATTACCCTTTTGTCCCTGTCTTTAGGATGGGCCAGGCTGTTCCCGGGGGTGGAGGGATAGCTCAGTGGTTTGAGCATTGGCCTGCTAAACCCAGGGTTGTGAGTTCAATCCTTGAGGGGGCCATTTAGGGAGCTGGGGCAAAAATTGGGGATTGGTCCTGCTTTGAGCAGGGGGTTGGACTAGATGACCTTCTAAGGTCCCTTCCAACCCTGAGATTCTATGATTCCTTGTTATCTGTGTGGAATGTACAAGTGTTCTGGTACCGTTTAGGTTTGTGTACTTTTGCAACATCAGCCCTTTCCTTGCCAACTTCTGTGAGCAGGGCCTGCCTCTGGCATGCAGCTTAACTTTGCTTTATGTTAGCAAAGTCTTGACCATTACTTTAGCTCAGGCCGTAGGACTCATACCGAGTCTCTGATACAAGGGTTTATGCTCAGGGCCTCATCTTACTACAGCGAGATTTGGAGAAGCGGGGATTGTGTGAGGCGAGTGGGAAAAGAACTGTGAGCGAGGCAATTGTGACCTTGTATTAAATAAGAACACGTCAACCATAGCAGGAATTGGTAAAAAAAAATATATATATATCAAAAAAGAATACGTATAAACAAATGGCAGTTGTTCCTCATTACTGTATGTAACAAAAGGTATAAACGCTTGCCTTAATTGTTTATCTTTTGAGCCCTGCCTAGGAGGGGGAAACCCTGTCTCTTAGAGCACTTTCTCCCTCTGTGCAATTGCTTGAGTTAATAAAATGTATCCGCCTCGCTGCACCCAAAGAAAGAGTGAGAACTCTGTTTTTCTCGGACATGTCAGAGGGGCAGGACGTAACTTGTCGTGGGTCACCTGTGCGGTAAAATGTTCCGTGCGCATGTGTGTGTGTGTGTGTGTGTGTGTGTGTGTGTGTTCTCACTGTGTCCTGTCCTGGCTCTGCGCAGACAGTTGACACAGCAGACCTCGTACGAACCACCCAATGCCCACTGTACTACTTGGATTTTATGGTTCTATTTTGTATAGTTTAGAATGAAGAATAAAGATTATTAATGTAGCATGTATTAAATGTATTGATGTATGATATGACGCGAGCATATTCTGCCAGCCACCCTCTCTGAAAGCAGAATGGAATGGCCTCGTGTGCCATTGGTAAAGATGCATCAGCCAGAAACTTGTGTTTGAAGCTCATTTCAAGGCAGTAATAGACCTTCAGGTCATCACTTTGTTGTAGGTTTAAAATTAGCATTTTGAAACAAGTAAAAGAATGCAATGATTGCTTTCTCCTGCAGTGCAATTTGATGCCCTTGTTCAAATGTTCTGTGTAAATCACTCCTGTTTTGTGTGTGAATGAGGAATGTGTGTGTTAGAAGATAAGTGTGAAGGTGATCACAAGACCAGATGTTCCAGAGAGGAACCAAGGACAAACATAAAGGCGCCAGGAGGATTAATCACACCCCTACTGAGATGTCAAAGGAGGGCAGATTAACAACTCTAAAGATGAGGCAGGCACCTATCAGGACAAAATAGCTGAGATCGAAATCAGCCTGAGGTAACACCCTGAGAGACTGATGAAGAAATAAGATGAAGAAGAAGAAAAACAATTTAAGAAAACAAGCACTCGTCAAACGGCGACTGATGACAGCATGAAGGAAAATCAATATATAAATATGGTGCTTTGCCATGAGATTTTTGGTTCGTCCTGCCAAGACTTCCCCAGAGCATCGTATCGCTACCGAGAGAACCTGGGTCCTTCCTACCTGCGCTCAACCTAGCTGGCTACTAGGTTGCTCTGGACTCTGGACTGGTAACTATAACATCGACTGGTGGGACCGTGAAGGTACGAAGGTACCCAGCTAGGGGTATTGTCGATGAAGCATGGTACTAGTATCCCGGAGACTCTACCGGACCACTAATACATGTATGCCTATAACAATGAACCACAACAGTGAACAGTGGGACTTTCCATTCCTCCCTAGGCTAGACAGAGACACTCCCTTCGAGGCTCCATTTTATACATCAATACAAACAGGTTACGTACTGACCCTCTAACACAATTAATTCACACCCTCTGACATAGCCGGATACCACCCATCACTTTGTACATCGCTACCCATCACGCTGTCTTCCTGACCTTATATTTATGATGGGACACCATGTTCCTTTTATCATTAGGGAATATGCTGGTACCGATGTTTAATGGTACCACCCTTCTAGAATGTGTTGGTGCGAGTTCTCTGTGCCCAGCACTCCTTAGAAATGTGTGGTTTGGAAATATCAGCCCTGTAAGCAGGGCCTGCCTCTAGCTCACTGCCTAATTTTCCTTTAGATCAACAAGGCTTTGGTTACTTTAGCCCAGGGCTCAGGCCTCTAAAACAAGGGTTTATGTCTCAGGCTCTCTTCCTACTACAGTTCCATAGTACAAGAGTGTTTCTGGATTTACGGTCCCAGACGACAGGCAGTTGTCACACAACAAAGTTTTTGATGGTATTTATGATTCTATCAACAAACACACTCCAGTCCTAGCTGACACTCGAGTTCTCACTGATTGTCCCTTTTGCTGTTAGTTACTGGAAACCGAATAGAAGATCCAAGTGATGGTACATGATGCCAGCTGACAATCACACCGTTTTTGACCCTGGAACTTACATCCTGACTGAAATCCTGGGTACGGAGGAGACTCAGATCTGGATCGTCATCCCCTTCTGTCTGATGTACGTTGTGACGCTTATTGGGAACTCTCTCCTACTATTCATCATATTCACAGAACGAGGCCTCCATAAGCCCATCTATCTTTTCCTCTCCATGCTGGCCACTGCTGATCTGATAATATCTACCACTACAGTGTCCAATATGCTGGCTGTATTCTGGTTTAGCGGTGGGGGGGGGATTTCTTTTGTTGCCTGCCTGACCCAGATGTTCCTCAACTGTGTCAGTTTTACTACCCAATCGTCCATCCTGCTGGCCATGGCGTTTGATCGGTACGTTGCCGTCTGCGACCCCCTGAGATACACCACTGTGCTAACCAAAGCTGTGATTGGGAAGATGGGGTTGGCAGCTGTCGCAAGAAGTTTCTGTATCATTTTCCCTCTCGTCTTTTTCATGAAGCAGCTGAACTTCTGCAGAACCAACCTCCTGCCTCACAACTATTGTGAGAACATGATCATAGCCCGGATGGCCTGCGACAACATCACAGTCCACCTCGTATATGGCCTAGGTGTGGCTACTTTAGTAATTGGTTTGGATCTTGCGCTCATTGCTTTGTCTTATGGGCTGATCCTCAGGGCCGTCTTCCGGCTCCACTCCAAGGACGCCCGGCTCAAGGCTCTCCGCACCTGCGGATCCCACTTCTGCGTCATACTGATGTTCTATATGCCATCCTTTTTCTCCTTTTTTGCATACCAATTTGGGCACAACATCCCAGGTTATAGTCTCGACCTACTGTCGAGCCTGCATGTGCTCATTCCCCCCATGTTAAACCCCATCATTTATGGGGTGACAACAAAAGAGATCCTGAAACAGGTCATGAACATGTTTTATCCATGCTGCAGCAGAAGCTCCCTGCTGAGCTAAAAGAGGCCACAGAAAATGCGTTGGGACTTGGAAATTAAAGCCAGGTTTTTATTAGAACTTTAGGGATGTTTTAATTATTTACTTCCAATGTGTGAGCTCGGAAGCTGGTCTCTGTCATCAACAGAAGTTGGTCCAATGAAAGACATCTCCTTCCCCACTTGTGTCTTTAACATCCTGGGAGTGACTTGGCTACAACCACACTGCGCAGTGCCACAGAAGGCAGCCAGACCGAGTGAGTCTTGTTCTAAGTTGAAGGGAAACAGAAAAACAAGAAAGAACAAAGGTAAAAATCTCAGAGAGAGAGAGAGAGTAAAGGGTGTTCATCTCCTGTCTGAGAAGCTGCATCAGAGCTGGACTCATAATGGCAACAGAACGCAGGAGCCAAGGGGGCCAAGCCACGGGCCAGTGGGAAGTGCACTGGGCTGCACGTTGGGAGAGAGGGGCTCTAGTCTTGGTTCTGGCACCAAGCTGCTGTGTCCCCTGGGGTTAGTGTCTTTCCTGCTCAAACTCCTAAATCCTTCTCAGAGTCTCTGCTTTCCTGGCCTCAGTCCCCCATTCCATAGCCAGGGCCTGCGTCCCACAGACCTGGTGTTTGGCTGACTTATGACACATTTCACGTGGGTGGGTCCGGCTTACCCAGGCTGATCTCGCTCTCTTCCCTACACAGGCGGCTTTGTGGGGTGGCTGGGTGGGAGAGAGGTCAGGGGTGCTGTGGCCTGGGGCACTGGGCGAGGGGCTCGTTTGCACGTGCTCTCCTGGCCCCCCGACTGTGGGAGGGAGGGGGGGGAATAGAATCGTGTGTGCGCGATTAGCTGTTTTTTACCCTGTGCTAAAGGAACGTTTTGCCGCTGAGGATAACGTGCTGACTCCTCCTGGAGCTTTTAGGCTTCTTTAACCTTCTGCTAACGTCACACAACATCCCGCAGAAATGCTGTGGGAATCTCTTTCCTTTTACTCCCTCCCTCCATTCCTGCAGCTGTGGAGAAGAAACGTCTGATAAGAACATAAGAACGGTATATACGGGGTCAGGCCAAAGCTCCACAGTGGCCGATGCCGTGTGCTGCAGGGTGGTGAACAGAACAGGACAATCATGAAATGATCCGTCCCCTGTCGTTCCATCCTGGCTGCTGATGGTCAGAGGTTTGGGGACACCAGCAGCAAGGGTTTGCATCCCCCACCATCTTGGATTATAGCCATTGATGGCCCTAACCTACATTAATTTATCTAATTCTTTTTAAAACCTTTGGCCATCACAACATCCCCAGGCAATGAGTTCCACAGGTTAGATCTGTGTTCCTTGAAAACATTCTTTCTCTTGTTCCCCGAGAGGCGGTAGCTATGTCTACACAGATGGTCAGGTTGGTGTATCTATTTTGGGTATGGCTGATGTTTTTTCACACCCCTGGGCAACGTAGTTATCCTGCTATAGGTCTGTAGTGCAGACCAGTCCTTATTTGAGATTCTCCCACCTATTTAGGACCAAATCCTGAAAAAAAAACTTTCAACTGTTCTCATGTGAGTATGTTCATAAAATTCAATGGGAGTTGCTCGTGAATGAGTTTACTTGTTGGCGTGAGTGTTGGGCGGGTCAAGGCCTCAGAGCCAGTGGGATCCAGCCAGGGGATTGTGAATGAAAGAGGTTCTGCTCTCACCCCATTACTAACTGAGAGTGACTCCGCAGTAGTGAGTGTGAAATTGAGTAAGTGCCAGAAGAACCAGTCGTGCGGCTGCTTTAACTCACTTTCATAGTGACAGCTTGATCCCTGAGAGTGATTGTAGCAAACGTGCAGAGGAGAGTTTCTGCTGTGGATGGCAACACGAAGAGGGGGCGCTCTGCTTCACCTGGGGCCTGCACCATCCAAACCCTCTTCCCTCTTCTGGAATGGGGCCGCTACGTCAGAGGGGCAGCACGTAACTTGTCGTGGGTCACCCGTGTGGTAAAATGTTTGGCTGTGTGTGTGTGTGTGTGTGTGTGTGTGTGTGTGCTCCTGTTCGGCTCTGCGCAGACAGTTGGCACAGCAGACCTTGAGCGAACCACCCAATGACCACTGTACTACCTGGATTATATGGTTGTATTTTGTATAGTTTATAATGAAGAATAAAGAATAATAATGTATTCTTCATTAAAGAATTGTATTAAATGTATTGATGTATGAAATGATTTGACCATATTCTGCCAGCCACCCTCTCTGAAAGCAGAATGGAATGGCCTCGGGTGCCATTGGTAAAGATGCATCAGCCAGAATCTTGTGTTTGAAGCTGATTTCAAGGCAGAAATAGATGTTTAGGGTCACCACTTTGGTGTAGGTGTAAAATTAGCATTTTGAAATCAGTAAAAGAATGCAATGATTGCTTTCTCCTGCAGTGCAATTTGATGCCCCTGTTCAAATGTTCTGTGTAAATCATTCCTGTTTTGTGTGTGAATGAGGAAAGTGTGTGTTAGAAGATAAGTGTGAAGGCGATCACTGGACCAGATGTTCTAGGGAGGAACCAAGGACAGACATAAAGGCACCAGGAGGATTCAACACACCCCTACTGAGATGTCAAAGGAGGGCAGATTAACAACTCTAAAGATGAGGCAGGCACCTATCGGGACAAAAGAGCTGTGATCAAAACCAGCCTGCGGTAACTCCCCGAGAGACTGATGAATGAATAAGATAAAGAATAAGAAAAACAATGTAAGAAGACAAGCACGCGTCAAACGGCGACTGATGACAGCATGAAGGAAAATCAATATATAAATATGGTGCTTTGCAATGAGATTGTTGGTTCGTTCTGCTAAGACTTCCCCGGAGCATCATACTGCTACCGACAGAACCTGGGTCCTTCCTTCCCGCGATCAGCCTAGCTGACCTTATATTTAGGATGGTATATTTAGGATGGTATGTTCCATGTTCCTTTTATCTTTAGGGAATATGCTGGTGCCGATATTTGATGGTGTCACCCTTTTGAATGTGTTGGCGTGTGTGCTCTGTGGAGGGGTGGCGCTCCCACTAGGCGACCCTAGGCCACTGCCTAGGGTGCCAAGATTTGGGGGGCGGCGGGTGGCTGCCCACTGCCTCCCTGCTCAGCTGCTGAGCTGGGAGACAAGGGGCGGCTTGCTGCGGCTTCCCCTTGTCTCCCCGCTGAGCTGCTGAGCGGGGAGACAAGGGGCGGCTCACCACGGCTGCCCGCTACCTCCCCGCTGAGCTGGGAGACAAGTGGCGGCTTGCCGCGACTGCCCCTTGTCTCCCCGCTCAACGCCTGAGCAATGAGCTGGGGGCAGCCGCGGCGAGCCCCCGCTCCTTGCTGTGCACCCCTCAGTGCCTGAGTGGGGAGCCGCCTCGGTGCCCGCACCTCAGCACCTGAGCGGCGAGCCAGGGGCAGCCCCGGGGAGCCACCCCCCTGCTCCCAGTTCGGCTCCCAGCTCAGCTCCCGCGGCCCGCGGGTGGGGGCTAAGCTTCCATGGGTGGGTGACCTGGCTGGGGGGCATCATTTATGGGGGGGCGGCGCAGGGCTGGTGCAAGGAAGTTTCGCCTAGGGCACAAAACTTCCTTACACCAGCCCTGGCTCTGTGCCCAGCGCCCCTTAGAAATGTGTGCTTTGGAAATATCAGCCCTGTGCTGGCCAGATTCTGTGAGCAGGGCCTGCCTCTAGCTCACAGCCTCATTTTCCTTTATATCAACAAGGTGTTGATTACTTCAGCCGAGGGGTCAGGACTCTAATACAACGGTTTATGTCTCAGGCTCTCTTCCTACCACAGTTCCATAGTACAAGAGTGTTTCTGGATTTACAGTCCCAGACGACAGGCAGTTGTCACAGAACAAAGTTTTTGATGGTATTTATGATTCTCTCAACAAACACACTCCAGTCCTAGCTGACACTCGAGTTCTCACTGATTATCTCTTTTGCTGTTAGTTACTGGAAACTGAATAGAAGATCCAAGTGATGGTACATGATGCCAGCTGACAATCACACCGTTTTTGACCCTGGAACTTACATCCTGACCGAAATCCCCAGTACGGAGGAGTCTCATTTCTGGATCGTCATCCCCTTCTGTCTGATATACGGTGCGACGCTTTTTGGGAACTCTCTCCTACTGTTCATCATACTCACAGAACGAAGCCTCCATGAGCCCATGTATCTTTTCCTGTCCATGCTGGCCGCTGCTGATCTGCTGTTATCTACCATTGCAGTGCCCACTATGCTGGTTGTATTCTGGTTTAGCGGTGGGGGAATTTCTTTTGTTGCCTGCCTGACCCAGATGTTCCTCAACTGTGTCAGTTTTACTACCCAATCGGCCATCCTGCTGGCCATGGCGTTTGATCGGTACGTTGCCATCTGTGACCCCCTGAGATACACCACTGTGCTAACCAAATCTGTGATTGGGAAGATGGGGCTGGCAGCTGTCACAAGAAGTTTCTGTATCATTTTCCCTCTCGTCTTTTTCTTGAAGCGGCTGAATTTCTGCAGAACCAACCTCCTGCCTCACAACTATTGTGAGAACATGATCATAGCCCGGATGGCCTGTAACAACATCACAATCCACCTCGGGTATGGCCTAGGTGTGGCTACTTTAGTAATTGGTTTGGATGTTGTGCTCATTGCTTTGTCTTATGGGCTGATCCTCAGGGCCGTCTTCCGGCTCCACTCCAAGGACGCCCGGATCAAGGCTCTTCGCACCTGCGGATCCCACTGCTGCGTCATACTGATGTTCTATATGCCATCCTTTTTCGCCTTTTTTGCATACCAATTTGGGCACAACATCCCTGGTTATAGTTTCGACCTATTGTTGAGCCTGCATGTGCTCATTCCCCCGATGTTAAACCCCATCGTTTATGGGGTGACAACAAAAGAGATCCTGAAACGTGTGATCAACGTGTTTTATCCATGCGGCAGCAGAAGCTCCCTTCTGAGCTAAAAGAGGCCACAGAAAATGTCTTGGGCCTTGGAAATTAAAGCCAGGTTTTCATTGGAACTATAGGGATGTTGTAATTATGTACTTCCAATGTGTGAGCTAGTAAGCTGGTCTCTGTCGTCAACAGAAGTTGGTGCAATGAAAGACATCTCCTCCCCCACTTGTGTCTCTAACATCCTGGGACTGACCTGGCTACAACTACACTGAGCACTGCCACAGAAGGCAGCCAAACCGCGTGAGTCTTGTTCTAATTTGAAGGGAAAGAGAAAAACAAGAAAGAACAAAGGTAAAAATTACTGTGAAGGAGAGAGAGAGAGCACAGGGTGTTCATCTCCTCTGTTACAAGTTGCATCTGAGCTGCACTCTTAATGGCAACCGAAAGCACCAGCCAAGGGGGCCATGCCATGGGCCAGTGGGAAGTGCACTGGCACGGACCTGGTGTTTTGCTGCCTTGCGGCACATTTTGCGTGGATGGGCCCGACTTACCCAGGCTGATCTCACTCTCTTCCCTTCCACGGAGGCTTTGTGGGGTGGCTGGGCGGGAGAGAGGTCAGGGGGTGCTGTGGCCTGGTGCACTGTGCGAGAGGCTCATTTGCACGTGCTCTCCAGTCCCCCTGACTGTGGGGGAGAAAGGGGGGGAATAGAATCGTGTCTGTGCGATTAGCTGTTTCTTACCCTGTGCTAAAGAAACGTTTTGCCGTTGAGGATAACGTGCTGACTCCTCCTGGAGCTTGGAGGCTTCTTTAACCTTCTGCTAATGTCACACAACATCTCGCAGAAATGCTGTGAGAATCTTTTCCCTTTTACTCCCTCCTTCCATTCCTGCAGCTGTTGAGAAGAAACGCCTGATAAGAACATAAGAACGGTATTTATGGGATCAGACCAAAGCTCCACAGTGGCCAATGTCGTGTGCTTCAAGGGGGTGAACCGACCAGGACAATCATCAAATGTTCCGTCCCGTATCGTTGCATCCTGGCGTCTGATGGTCAGAGGTTTTGGGACACCAGCAAGGGCTTCCATCCCCATCCATCTTGGCTTATAGCCATTGATGGACCTAACCTACATTAATTGATATGATTCTTTTTCAAAACTTTTGCCATCACAAAGTCCTCTGGCAATGAGTTCCAGAGGTTAGTTCCGTGTTCCTTGAAAAAATACTTTCCGTTGTTTGTATTAAATCTGCTGCCTATTGATTTCATCAGGGTACCCTTGGTTTTTGCATTGTGTGAATAAGTAAATAGACATCTGTCATATCCCTCCTTAGTCGTCTCTTTTCTTAGATGAGCAGTGTGACATTACTGACCTAACGTGGGACGGTATAGATCATTGTTGCAACCAAAGTCCTGTAGTGGCACCAAATCTTGTCTGAAGGGGGTCAAATAAGGTGTCTAAGACCAGGTTATGATTTGCTGGTGATGATTATGCTATCTGGATGCATGTATCATTTTTGTATTTAAAGTTATTAATATTGGCTCTATACTGTCTGTATCTCAAACTCATCCTATGCTTCTGGGTGACAGCTTGGGCAAGTTGGTATTAGCTCTGCCTAGCCTGCTTGATGGCCCATTAAGGACCATCTGACCCATTGAGAGAAGGCAGAGACGCCTTGTGACTCAGCAAAGTATGCAGGAATTTGTCCATGTGACTCCAGACTCCATTTTGCTATAATTTTCCACAGTGAGGACAAAGAGGTGTCCTTACACCTGGAAGAGACTATAAAAGGCAGCTGCCTCATCTCCATCTTGTCTTCAATCCTGCTTCATACCTCTGGAGGGACCTTGCTACAAACTGAAGCTCTGAAGAAAGGACTGAATGACCCATCCCAGCTGTGGATGTGCTCCAGAGACTTGGTATGAACCTGCAACTTGCTCTATCACTGCTACCAGCCTGAACCAAGAACATTGCCATTACTGTATGTAATTGATTCCATTTAACCAAATCTAGCTCTCACCTAGACCTTTTTCCTTTTATGAATAAACCTTTAGATTTTAGATTCTAAAGGATTGGCAACAGTGTGATTTCTGAGTTAGATCTGATTTGTATATTGACCTGGGTCTGGGGCTTGGTATTTGGGATCGGGAGAACCTTTTTTCTTTGACTGGGGTATTGGTTTTCATAACCATTCGTCCCCATAACGAGTGGCACTGATGGTGATACTGGGAAACTGGAGAGTCGAAGGGAATTTTTTATGTGACTTGTGGTTAGCCAGTGGGGTTAAAACCAGTCTTTTCTGTTTGGCTGGTTTGGTGTGCTTTGGGGGTGGAAAGACTTGGGCTGTAACTGTCCTGCTTGAAGCAATTTGTCCTGAATTGGCATTCTCAGTTGGGTCCCGCCAGAACCAGCATCATTACAAGCAGTCCATGTCTTTTTCGTCTCCCCTCCCCGTATGGAAGCCATTCATTACCCTTAATCATCTTTGTTACCCCTCTCTGAACCATTTCAAGATACACTATATCCTTGTTGAGATGGGGCAACCAGAACTGGACACACTATTGAAGGTGTGGGCGTACCATGGATTTACACACTGGCAGTATGATATTTTATATCCATTTCCTATGGTTCTTAACAATCTATTAGCCTTTTTTGACCACAGCTGTGCATGGAGCAGAAGTTTTCAGAGAACTGCCCACGGTGACTCTACGATCTCTTTATTGAGTGGTATCAGCTAATTTAGATAATGTGTTGTTAGGATTATTTAATCAAGTGTGCATCATTTTATATTTATCAGTGCTGAATTTCATCGGCCATTTCATTGCCCAGTCACCTAGTTTTGTGCGATCTCTCTGTAACTGTTCACAGTCAGCTTTGGGTTTAACTATCTTAAATAATTTTGTATCCGCTCCAAACTTTGCCACTTCACTGTTCACTCCCCAGGACATCTTGTTTTTATTCCCAAACTCTGCCCCCAGCCTGCTGGAGAACTTTGGGAAGTCACCTTACCTCCCTGTGCCTCAGTTTTCCCTTCTGTAAAATGGGAATAATGAGACTGATATCCTTTGTAGAATGCTTTGTGATCCACTGATGAAACAGTTCAATATTATGATTTAATCTTGTTTGCACTGGGGCCAAAGGCCTGTGCCAGGCACCTCACAAATTGAGGTATGATCCCTGTGCTGAGGAGCTGACAAACTAGGCTAGACATTGCACCAAGGCAGAGGAGAATCTGACTCAGGGAGCTGGCCCATTCCTGGCTTCACATCCCCATTGTAACAGGGTTCGGACTTACCCGGCGGCACCTCCTGCTGGTTGTCCTGGGAATTAGCTCATCCAGCCCTGGAGCGGCCTCTGCAGGCTGGGGATCCGGCTTGCCCACTTTCCTCTAAGGCCCACGAGTCCCTCCCAGGACCCGGTGCCCCTTTAACTAGGGTGTTACCCCTTTAACTAGGGTGCTGCCCCTCCCGGCAGTACCCCACAGATCTGGGTCTCCCCTCCCCAGGGGAACCCCCAACCCACTACCCCCACCTCGCCTCAGTCTTAGGCTACTGCCAGTCACCAGCTAGCCCCCGCGCCCTGGGGCAGACTGCAGTATAAGCCACTCATCACAGGCAAGGTTGGGTTGGACCTGCTGCCTCGGCCTACTCGTGGGTTACCCCCTGTAACCCCTGTACCTATTGGGCCTTAACCAGGCCTGGAGCCTGGGGTTTTCCTATGCTGGAGCTCCCCAGCTCCTCTAGCCTCCCCCCAGCCCTGCTCCACTCTAGGTCCTTGCAGCCAGGCCCTCCTTCCTCTAAGGCAGAGGAAGGCTGTCTCTCTCCTGGCTGCCCTGGGCTTTATAAGGCCAGGCTTCTCTGTGTGGGGCGTGGCCCCCAGCTGAGCCTGCCTTCCCACTCAGCCCAACTTTTAGCAATGCCCTCACTTAGGGCTGTTTCAAGCCCCTCAGGGCATGAGGGGGTTCTGTCCCGCTACACCCATTATTTGCAGATTCATTCATTCCAAGGCCAGGAGGCCCATTGTGTTCATCCAGTCTGAGCTCCTCCATCGCACGGGCTGGGGGCCTGCCCTCAAATAATTCCCAGAGCAGAACTTTTAGAAAAAAAAATCCCATCTTGACTGAACAATGGTCAGTGATGGAGAATTCCCCTCATCCCTTGTATATTGCTGTCTAGCTTCCACTTCCAGCCAGTGGGTCGTGTGAGAGCTTTCTCAGTTAGACTGAAGAGCCCATTGTTACACGTCTGTTCCCTGTGTAGATACCTACGCACTGTGATCAGACTTCATTTTCTCTCTGTTAAACTAAACAGACTGGGCTCTTTGAGCCTATTACTATCAGGCAGGGTTTCTAATCCTTCCCGTAGCTCTTCTCTGAGCCTTCTCCGATGGATCAGAATCTTTCCTGGGTCTGACCATTTCGGGGAGCAGGGAGGTAGGGGCTGCCAACGCCGTTGCTGCTCACAGACATGTCATCGGTGATGTCACAGTTGGCCCAGCCGGGGGGCAGTGCCGCAAACCGCTGGAGAAGCAGGTGGGGCAGGAGGGACCTGGTGCCCTAGGAGTAGAGAAGTGGGGCTGGTATGCATGATTTGGGCCTGGATTCTGGCATTACGCAGGGCAGGGGGAGGTCGGTTCCCTTCTTCTGACTCTGCACTTGATCTTTCCATGCTAATAAAGTAGGTTCCCCTCCTCCCCCTGCCCAAGATAAATCTATTGCGAAGCTAGTTGGATTCACAAGATCCAGGATCCATTTTTTCATGAGAGTGTCCCCGCACCATGAGCTGTCTCCTCAGTGAAAGGATCCAGAGGATCTCTCCCCACTCTGTGTTATCCTGAAACAGTCTCTTGTCTCTGTTCATAGGCAGGGCAACCCTTTGTTCTAAGATGAAGGGAAACAGCAAAACAAGAAAGCACAAATGTAAAATCACCTTGTGAGAGAGCACGGTGTGGGCATCTCCTCTGGGACAAGCTGCATCTGAGCTGGACTCTCAATGGCAATGAAAAGCAGTAGCCAAGGGGGACATGCCATACACCCATGGGAAGTGCACTGGCCTGCTCATTGGGAGACAGGGGCTCTAGTCTTGGTTCTGCCGCCAACCTGCTGTATCACCTGGGGAGAGTTTCTTTCCTCCTCAACTTCCTCATTGGCAAAGGGAGCACACTTTGGGGCCAGCATGGAAGCAAGGAGCAAGTCTCCTCAGGGAGACAGTGCAGGGATTGCAAGTTTCTCCTCCGTACAGCCGAGAACCTGAGCAGGGGTGGCTTTGACTGTCCCATCATGGGCCTTCTTGACCTGGAGATCCATCCCAAGAGGACATGGCTAGGGCAGCCCACCCCCCCACAGCCCACCCCCCCACAGCCCACCCCACAGCAAACATGGTGATTCATAATGGTTAAGGCGAGAAGGGACCACAGTCACCCCAGTATTGAACCAAATAACTTGTTTTTCATTAGGGCACCTTCCACAATGATATGTGAACTCCTAAATCCTTCTCAGGGTCATTGCTTTCTATCCACCTTATAGTCCATTCATCCAGCCAGCCCATACTTCTTTAACTTGCTGTCAAGAATACTGCGGGAGACCGTATCAAAAGCTTTGCTAAAGTCAAGATATATCACGTCCACCGCTTTCCCCATATCCACAGAGCCAGTTATCTCATCATAGAAGCCATCAGGCAAAGTATCACCTGGTTGCATCCCCCTCCTGGGTCTCGAGTGACGAAGGCCTTTGCTTACGTGCAGGCAGCTGGAGTCACCTCACCTGGCCCCGAGGGCCTCAGCAATAGTCACACACCCTTATTCCCACCACCTAGTCATTGGTGCAGCACACAGGGAAACTGAGGCACACGCAGTCTTCATGCAAATCCGTAAGAATCAAATAAGCTCGGATATAACATAAAAAGGAGGCGTACAGTGGTGCCTAAGGGCCCGACAAACCGATTTTCAAGACCTGTGGTCCCTGACACCCAGATAGTAATGGAGACAGAGTCAAACAGGCCGATGTCATCCTTCTCTCCTGGCACCCTTTACTACTGCTGCCAATCAAGTCTGGACTGGAAGACAAATTCTCGGACTCAGCCCCTAACTGACAGAACAAACCAGGACAGTCCATCTAACCCGGAGTGTCTAGGGGACATTACCCAGTGATAATCCTAGATGTGTAGGACTGGTTGCTCTATTAAAGGGTTTCAAGTTTGGACGCAGAGGCACTGGGACGAGGTGGCCAAGGGCCGCTTTTTAAAGTCGTAGGGCTAAGCCTTACCATCTGGAAGGGCAAGCGACAGCGGGAGGAGTGGAGAGGAGTTAGTGGGGGGTGTGGGGTTGGGGAGAAGAGGTGGGGGTGGGGTCTCAGGTGAAGGGGCAGTGTAGAGAGGGGGTTCAGGGGAGGGGCCGTGTGAGGGGAGGCTCAGGGGAAGGGGGTGTGTAGGGAGAGGGCTGAGGGGAAGGGGCGGTGCAGGGCGGTGGCTCGGGGAGGAGACAATGGCTGTGAATGGGTTGTTTGACACCCCGCCCGAGCGTTGGTTACTTTCCTTGCTGTTGTCTCTGGGAGCTCAAATCTGGATGATTCCCCAACTGACAGCATGTTTTAGTGCCAAAAATATAACACAATTCTCATCACTTCATATACACTAAAAATATACATATTTAGAGAGAATAGTTACTTTCAGCTGATCATAACCTTTTCCCTGACACCTCATATGACATGCTTTATATGGAATATCACAATTATATACAGATGAGGAATATGGGAGTTACAAGAGCCTTACAGTATGTCACAACCAGTTTTGCAATAAATCACCACTCCTTTATTACACATGGCGTGTCATGAACATAAAGATACAGGTGACATAAAATCCTTCCTTGCCGCTGTACTGAATCCTTACCTGTAAGGGGTTAAGAAGCTCAAATAACTGGGTTGGCACCTGACCAAAAGGAGCAATAAGAAAAGAAGATACTTTCAAAACTGGCCGGGGGGAGGTGGGGTGACGACGCCCTCCTGGAATGGCCATCACCACAACACACACTGCCCTGGTGACTAACTTCCACTCCAAGTCCATAAAGTTCACTCTCAATATCAATATGTTATTCCTTAGCTATTACCTGGACCTGCTTTTGCAGTGGTTACGATGCTTGACCAGTTAAGAGCTTTCTGCACTCACCTTACATGCTACTCTTTATGGGTAAAGTTTCCATAAGACGTGTGTGTGGTGTAGTGAGTTTGTCAGGCCTGAGATGGCAGCTGTTTGCAAAGAACAGGGAACTCTTGGCCAGGGTCTCAGTGTCACAAGGACCTTTTTGAGTAACGTAAAAAAGGAGAAATGATCAGATCAAAGGAGTGAGAGGAGGAAAGGGTTAATTCTCTGCTGCTCTTCACCACCTGAGCCAGTCCCAGAGGCCAGGTCCCTGGAGCTCCCTGCTGGCTCTGAGTCCCCGCTGGGATTCCCAGGGCAGCAGTATAAATATCCCTGTACCTCAGCCCCGGTCAGTGCGGATTCCCCACCGCCTGCAGCTCCACGACCGGGTCACAGGCAGAGATTCCTTCTCCCCAGCTGGGACCGGAGCCTGGTGAGTCGTTTGCATGGAACGAATCTCTGACGGGGCGAATGGAAACTCATGAGCTGTTTGAGCTGGGGTTGGATAGAATGGGGGGGGGGTAAACTCTGACTGCAGGGGCAGGACGGGAGCCGGGGCACTGAGATAACGCTCCTGTGACTGCGCTGAGGTTCAGTGTTAGGAAGAGGTCGCCGGGTTATCCTGATCCACTCCAACGGGAGTCACCGGGGGTGCTGCTGGTGAACTCAGTGGGCTCTGGACTGGGCCGTTCTTGGTTCTGTCACTTTTCAGAGTAAATCTCATTGGAAACCTACTCAGTTCCTGTAATATTCTGCACCCCAAATCCCGAACCCTTCACTTAGGCAACACTTCCATTAAAATCAATAAGGACCTCAAGACTGGGTCTGTTCCTGTCGGCAGAAATTAGCTGGTTAAAAGCAGCCTAGCTGTGGCTGTCCAAACTGTATAACCCAGGAGCAACTGATTATAAGGGCTGCTTTGATACTGATAGTGACGGGTTCCCCCCGGGGTGCCATCTGGAACTGGGGGACCACTGAGCCCGCTGACCCAGCAGCCTGGGCTTCCACTCACCCTGTGCAGCTGTGACAAGCTGCAAAGCCCTCCCGCCCTTCACCAGCATTCACACAGGTAGAGACACACCCAGCTACAATTGCACACAGACTCTCTAACCAACAGCTTCCCAGCCTAGGAGTCTAGAGCAGTACCGTATTGCCCTGGTCAAATCTGTCCAGTATGTGTGTTTAATACCTGGTCACCTGTCCCTTAATGTGAAGAGGACCATGCACACTTGACAAAACCAAGTAAAGATTTTCCCCAAGCACTCCAGTCAAAGCTCACTGGTTTAGATGATAACAAAACAAGTTTATTAACTACTAAAGATAGATTTTAAGATTTTATATTAAGCTTAGGTTGCAGTTTTGTTTATTTGCTAGGTAATCTGCTTTGATCTGTTTGCTATCACGTATAATCACTTAACATCTATCTTTGGTAGTTAACACACTTGTTTTTGCTTTATCGAAACTAGTGAGCTGGAATGAAGATCATGGTGAAATCATAGCTTGAGGGAAAAGGCTGTGGCATGTTCCTTTCCACATTCAGGGAGGGGGCGAATTCGATGAGCTTACGCTGTACAGTTCTCTGCAGGGTAAGACGGTAACATTTTGGGTTTATACTGCAGTGGGAGGGTATGAATGTGGGAAGCTGATGGTTAATTTGGCTGCAGCCTCTCTATTGTTGGTTCACATGCAGTGGCTGGTTAGAGAGTCTACATGTAACTGCATTTGGGTGTGTCCCTACCTGTGTGTATTGTGGTATAAGTGTAAGATCGGGAGCAGGTTTGCAGCTTTTCAGAGCTGCACACTGTAAAAGGCAGCGCAGGCTGGTGGGTCAGAGGGCTCAATGAAACCCCAGTTGCAGCTGGCACCACAGGGAGAACCCGCCACACTGTCAACAAATGCACTCCAGTTCTCGCTGACACTCCAGTTCTCGCTGACACTCGAGTTCTCACTGATTGTCTCTTTTGCAGATAGTTACAGGAAAATGAATAGAAGCTACAAGTGATGGTACGTGATGCCAGCTGACAATCACACCTTTTTTCCACCTGTGACCTACATCCTGACCGGCATCCCGGGAACGGAGAAGTCTCATGTCTGGATCGCCATCCCCTTCTGTCTGATGTACGTTGCGACGCTTTTGGGAACTCTTTCCTACTATTCATGATACTCACAGAACGAAGCCTCCATGAGCCCATGTATCTATTCGTTTCCATGCTGGCCGTTGCTGATCTGTCGTTATCTACCACTACGGTGCCCAAGATGCTGGCTTTATTCTGGTTTAGAGTGAGGGAAATTTCTTTTGTTGCCTGCCTGACCCAGATGTTTTTCATCCATGTTAGTTTTCTTTCTGAGTCGGCCATCCTGCTGGCCATGGCGTTTGATCGGTACATTGCCATTTGCAACCCCCTGAGATACACCACAGTGCTAACCAAGTCTGTGATCGGGAAGATGGGTCTGGCAGCTGTCACAAGAAGTTTCTCTATCATTTTCCCTCTCGTCTTTCTCGTGAAGCGGCTGAATTTCTGCAGAACCAACCTCCTGCCTCACAACTATTGTGACTACATGGGCATAGCGCGGCTGGCCTGCAACGACATCACAGTCAATGTCTGGTATGGCATAGCGGTGGCTATTTTAGTAATTGGTTTGGATGCTGTGCTCATTGTTGTGTCTTATGGGCTGATCCTCAGGGCCGTCTTCCGGCTCCCCTCCAAGGACGCCCGGCTCAAGGCTCTCCGCACTTGCGGGTCCCATGTCTCTGTCATACTGATGTTCTACACACCGGCCTTTTTCTCCTTTTTTGCACACCGATTTGGGCACATCATCCCAGGTTATATCCTCATCCTACTGGCCAACCTCTACGTGCTCATTCCCCCCATGTTAAACCCCATCGTTTATGCGGTGACAACAACAAAGATTTGGAGACAGGTGATCAATGTGTGTTATCAGTGGTGCAGCAGAAGCTCCCTGCTGGGCTAAAGGAGGCAACAGAAAATGCTTTGGGACTTGGAAATTAAAGGCAGGTTTTCATTGGAACTATAGGGATGCTGTAACTATGTACGTCCAATGTGTGAGCTCAAAAGCTGGTCTCTTTCGCCAACAGAATTTGGATTCCATGAAAGACATCTCCTTCCCCGCCCCCCTTTGTCTCTCTAATGTCCTGGGACTGACATGGCTACAACACCACTCACTTCCACAAAAGGGAGCCAGTCCGAGTGAATCTTGTTCTAAATTGAAGGGAAACAACAAAACAAGAAAGCAGAAAAGTAAAATCCCTGTGTGAGAGAGCACAGTGTGTGCATCTCCTCTGGGACAAGCCGCATCTAAGCTGGACTCTTCATGGCAACAGAAAGCAGCAGCCAAGGGGGCCATGCCATGGGCCAGTGGGAAGTGCACTGGGTTGCAAGTTGAGGGAGAAGGGCTCTAGTCTTTATTCTGCCGCCAACCTGCTGTGTCACCCGGGGAGAGTTTCTTTCCTCCTCGATTGTCTCACTGGCAAAGGGAGCACACTTTGGGGCCAGCACGGAAGCGAGGAGCAAGTCTCCTCAGGGAGACAGCGCAGGGATTGCATGGTCCTCGTCCGCACAGCCGAGAACCTGAGCAGGGGTGGCTTTGACTGTGCCATCCTGGGCCTCCTTGCCCTGGAGATCGACCCCAAGAGGACATGGCTAGGGCAGCACACGCCCCCACACCCCACCCCACAGCAAACATGGTGATTCATAACGGTTAAGGTGAGAGGGGACCACAGTCTGACCTCCTGTATAACACAGGCCCTAGAATTATACCCAGTCACCCCTGTATTGATCCCAATAGCTTGTGTTTGGCTAAGGCCACCTCCACAAAAATATGAGAACTCCTGAATCCTTCTCAGGGTCTCTGCGTTGCCGGCCTCAGTCCCCCATTCCGTAGCCAAGGCCTGTGTCTCACGGACTTTGCGTTTGGCTGCCTTATGGCACATTTCATGTGGATGGGCCCGGCTTACCCAGGCTGGTCTCACTCTCTGCCCTACACAGGTGGCTTTGTGGGGCGGCTGGGTGGGAGAGATGTCAGGGGGTGCTGTGGCCTGGTGCAGTGAGTGAGGGACTCATTTACACGTGCTCTCTGGTCCACTGACTGTGAGAGAAAGAGAGGAAAATCTTGTGTGTGTGAATAGCTGTGTCTCATGCTAGTGGGATGTTTTGCCACTGAGGATAATGTGATGACTCCTCCCAGGGATTAGAGGCTTGTGCAGCCATCTGCAAATGCCACAAAAATGTTACGGGAAACTTTTTTTGCTTTTATTCCCACCCTCCATTCCTGCAGCCGTTGAGAAAAAAATGTCTCATAAGAACGTCAAAACGGCATATACTGGGTCAGACTATTGGTCCATCTAGTCCAGTGTCCTGTCTTCCGACAGAGACCAACGGCAGCTGCTTCAGGGAGTGAACAGAACAGGGCAACTATCAAGTGACCCATCCCCTGTCATCCCATCCTGGCTTCTGGCAAACAGAGCTTTTGGGACACCAGCAGCATGGGGTTGCATCCCTGACCATCTTGGCTAATTGATGGATTTATCCTGCATCGACTTATCTAATTCTTTTTCAATCTTTTTCCATCACAACATCCCCTGGAAATGAGTTCCACAGGTTAGCTCTGTGTTCCATTAAAAAAAGTCCTTTTTTGTATTAAATCTGCTGCCCTGGTTTTTGCATTATGTGAAAAAGTAAATACTGTTTCTCTATTCACTTTCTCCACACCAGTCATGATGTTATAGACCTCTATGATATCCCCCCTTAGTTGTCTCTTTTCTAAGCTGAACGGTGCAAGTCTTTTTCATCTCTCCTCATATGGAAGCCATTCTATACCCATAATCATCTTTGTTGCCCTTCCCTGACGCTTTTCAAGTTACACTATATCCTTTTTGAGATGGAGCTACCAGAACTGACACACTATTGACGGTGTGGGCGTACCATGGATTTATAGAGTGGCAGGATAACGTTTTCTATCCATTTCCTAATGGTTCTTTACAATCTATTAGCCTTTTTGACCACTGCAGTGCAAAGAGCAGAAGTTTTCAGAGAACTACCCATGATGACTCCACAATCTCTTTATTGGGTGGTATCAGATAATTTAGACCCATCCTTATATATGTGTAGTTTCGATTATTTATTCCAATAAGCATTATTTTGCACTTATCAGTGCTCATTTTCATTCGCCATTTCGTTGCCCAGTCATCCAGTTTTTTAGATCCCCTGTAACCGATCACCGTCTGCTTTGGACTTAACGATCTGGAATAATTTTGTATCCTCTGCAAACTTTGCCACTTCACTGTTCACTCCCTTTTCCGGATCATTAAGGGATGTGTTGAATAGCACCGGTCCCAGTACAGACCCTTGGGGGACCTTGCTGTTTATTTCACTCCATTGTGAAAATGGACCATTTTCTCCTACCCTTTCTTTCCTATATTTTAACCAGTTACTGATCCACGAGGGGGCCTCCCCTCTTATCCCATGACAGGTTACTTTTCTGAAGAGCCTTTGATGAGGAACCTTATCAAAGGCTTTCTGAAAGCCCAAGTGCAATATAGCTACTGGATCACCCTTCTCCACGTTCTTGTTGATGCCCTAAAGAATTCTATTAGCTTGGGGAGGCATGATTTCCCTTTACAAAAACTGTGTTAACTCTTCCCCAACATGTTGTGTTTCTCCTTTAAAGCCATTGGAGATATTTGCTGCTAGCAGTCGTAGATGGGCCATGCGCCATTGTAGGCAATCTCATGATACCATCCCCATCAGAAACGTTTCCAGCTCACTTTGGGATGAGGACATTTCTGGGGCCAGAGTGGGCTCAAGGAGGGCTGATAACTTGGGATGGGGGGATCCTGGCTGGGGACTGCCATCTCTGCATGTGTGGAGCCGGGGTATGCAGTGGAGGCAGGACAGGGGCAGGTTTGTACCTCAATGAACGGGAAGTTCACAATCTGCTTAATTTTCCCCATTTTTCCAGTCACTTCTGTTTGGGGGTGGGGGACCCTCTGGCTTTGGGAGGAGAGTTAGTTACAGACTCCGTTACACACCGAATCGAGGTTAGTTGCCTTTTGCTCCCGCTGTACATCACTGAAGGACAAGAGAAAACGGATAGTTCCTTTCTCCATAGGCCAGTCCTGTAACCTCAGGGTAGAGGGTCTGCATGGCAGGGAGATAGACCCTGGATGACATCCACACAACCTGTGAATTGGCACTGGGAAAGCCAGGGTCCCAGCACCCCGACTCCGCAGTCAGCCGTGACTCTCAGCCAGCGTGTTAAACAGGAGGTTTGTTTGTGGAAGGAACAGAATGTAGAACAGAACTTGTTGGCACACTAATCAGTGACTTTCACCAAAGTCCATCTTGGGGGGACCCTGGGACGGATACCCCGGACTCCCCTCTCTCCAGGTCCCCCACGGCAGACTGCCCAGTGTGACGTTATTGACAATAACTGGGACCATATAGAGCATGGTTGCGAAAAAGGTCCTGTAGTGGCACCAAATCTTGTATAAAGGGGGTCAAATGAGGTGTCTAAGACCGGGTTATGCTGGGCTGGTGATGATTATGCCATTTATATGTATGGATCAGTTTTGTAGTGGAAGTTATGAATATTGGCTTTATAGTGTCTGTCTGTATTGCAAACTGGGGCTGTGTCTCTTGGACCACAGACAAGCTATCAGCTCTGCCAGGCCTGCTGGATGGCCCATTAAGAGCCATCAGCGATACAATGGACCCATTGAAAAAAGGCAGACACGCCTGTGACTTAGCAAATTATGCAGAGACTTGCCCATGGGACTCCAGACTCCATTTTGCTGTGATTTTCCACAGTAAGGATAAAGGTGTCGTTACACCTGGAAGAAACTATAAAAGGCAGCTGCCTCATCTCCATTTTGTCTTCATTCCCTGCTTCTTACCTCTGGAGGAACCTTTCTACAAATGGAAGCTCTGAACAAAGGACTGAAGGACCCATCCCAGCTGGGGATGTAATCCATAGACTTGATTTGAACCTGCAGTATTCCATCTCTGCAAGCCTGACCCCAAAACTTTGCCATTACTGTATGTAATTGATTCCTTTTAACCAATTCTAGCTCTCACCTCAACTTTTTTCCTTTATGAATAAACCTTTAGATTTTAGATTCTAAAGGATTGGCAACAGCGTGATTTGTGGGTAAGATCTGATTTGTATATTGACCTGGCTCTGAGGTTCGGTCCGTTGGGATCGGGAGAACCTATTTTCTTTTACTGGGGCATTGGTTTTCATGACCATTTGTCCCCATAACGAGTGGCTCTGGTGGTGAGACTGGGAAACTGGAGTGTCTAAGGGAATTGCTTGTGTGACTTGTGGTTAGCCAGTGGGGTAAAACCAAAGTCTCCTCTGTCTGACTGGTTTGGTTTGCCTTAGAGGTGGAAGAACCCCAGCCTTGGGCTGTAGTTGCCCTGTTTGAAGCAATTTGTCCTGAACTGGCACTCTCAGTTGGGTCTTGCCAGAACCAGCATCGTTACACCCAGCTCCAGTGGTTCAACCTCCAACACGCCCGTTACTCCTCCACCTGGTCTTTGTCTCGCTTCCCGGGCAACGTGTCACCTGGTTGCATCCCCCTGTGGTCCCCGACGCCCGGACAGTAATGGAGACAGAGTCAAACAGGCCGGTGGGAGCCTCCTTTCCGGGCGCCCTTTACTATCGCTGCCAATCTAGTCTGCACCGAGAAGACAAATTCTCGGACTCAGCCCCTCGCTGGGAGAAGCGATCAGCACAGCCCGCCTGACCCGGAATCCCTACGGGACATTCCCCAGTGAGAATCCTGGACGTGTCGGGCTGGAAGGGACCTCAACGGGTCATCGAGTCCAGTCCCCCACACTCAAGGCCAACCTTTTCCAAAGTGGCTGCTGTTTGACAGGGTTTGAGGTTTGGCTGCAGGGGCACCAGAACAAGGGGGCGGGCATGGGCCATGGCCCCCTGACCTTTAAAAGTCAGAGAGCTCCACCCTCCCACTGTTTACCAGCCAGAAGTGCCTGCGACGGGGGAGGGGTCGGAGAGGAGTGAGTGGGGGCTCAGGGGAAGGAACGGTGCAGGGCAGGGGTTCAGGGAGAAGGGGTGGGATGGGGCGTCAGGGGGAGGAGCGGTGCAGGGTGGGGAGGAGGGGTGGGCTGGGGCAAGTTGGGGGCTGGGGGAAAGGGGCAGTGCGGCGGGGGGGAAGCTGCATTTCAGGCACCGGTGCCCCCTCCCCCCCCCACACACCCTTTTTCGGAGTGGCCGCCGCTCCTGTTTGGATGCTGAGGTTGTGTCATCCAGGGTCTGGATTTTCACAGCTGCTGAGCACCTGCAAGTCCAGGGGCAGAGAGCAGGAACTGCAAGTGATCAGCACCCCTGGAAATCTTGGCTGAGGGGTGTCCCAGGTCAACTTTGCCCCTTGGTAGAGGAACTGGGGAACCCCCAGATAGGATCAGAGCCATTCCATCGAGCCCAGTAGCCCGTCTGCAACAGAGGCCGGCACCAGCTGTTTCACAGGAAGCTGTGAGAATCTCTCATGAGCAGGGCCGGCTCCAGGCACCAGCTGACCTGGCACCTTCGGGGCGGCCAATCTTGGGGCAGCGCTCAGGGTTGTTTTTTTACACTTCGGCGGGGCGGCGCAGAGCTCGGGGGGGTTTGTTGCGGTGGGTCGCTCGAGGGGGGTTGTTTCGGCGGGGTGCTAAGGGGGCATTATTTCGGCAGGGCGCTAAGGGGGGGTTGTTGCGGTGGGGCGTCGGGGCACTCGGGGGGTTGTTACGGAGGGGCGATGCTTGGGGGGGTTAGGTTTTTTTTTGTTTTTGGGGGGCGGCACTCGGTTTTTGGGGTTTTTTTGCTTGGGTCGGCAAAAAAGTTAGAGCCAGCCCTGCTCATGAGGGAGAGATGGAATAATCTTCCCCTCACACTCTGCGTCCCATCCTTATATCTAACAGAGATTGGCTTCAACCCCGAGCCACGGGGGTCACTCTCCCTTCCACAAAGAAGGGAGAGTGACCCTACCTTCATTAACTCTGGTAACTCTGGGTATTTTTGATACCCAGATAAATGTCCAATCCCTTTATGAATCTTGCTAAGGTCTTGGCCTCAACAAAATCCTGCTGCAGTGAGTTCCACAGACTGATTACGTGTTTTGTGGGAAAGAATTTCCTTGTATTGTTTTTTATTTGTCACCTGTTACTTCCCTTGCATGTCCCTTGTTCTAGTGCAATGAGAGGAAGATCAGCTCCTGATTTCTCCTATCTATCCCATCTACTGTCTTACATATACACATAGAGCGAGAGACAAGCTCTGGGTGAAGGGAGGGGAATATCTTTTATTGGACCAGCTTCTGTTGGGGAGAACACCTGGCCTGCATTGTACAGGAGGTCAGACAAGATGATTATAATGATCCCTTTTGACCTTAAAGTCTATGAGTCTTTGAGAACCTTTCGAGCTACATGGAGGTGTTCTTCAGGTCTGAGAAAGGTACTCAGAGTGTCCCAGCTAAATACAAGGTGGAACAGATAGTTTAGTGGGAGTAGTTCACACCTATTTGAAGGGACCATTCAAGGTGAACAGGCCGACAGAAGTCGGTCCAGTGAAAGATATTCCCTCCCCCACCTTGTATCTCCAATATCCCGGGATGGATGGAGCTACAGCGACACGGCACACACACATATAGGTTTTCAGGATGGTTGGACAGGTGAGACTAAAAGCAGCCTTTAGTGGTCATCAGAGTTCCCAGGACTGTGAGTCATCCCTTTATCCCCCGACTTCAAGATTCAATTTTTCATGAGAACGTCCCCATACCATGAGATGTCTCCTCAGTGAAAGGATCCAGAGGGCCTTTCTCCACTCTGTGTTACCCTGAAAGAGTCTTTTGTCTCTGTTCATAGGCAGGGCAACCCCATCTGTTGTAATGTTCCTTCATTTACCTCCAAGAGGTATTGATTGCACTTGTCTCTAATGGTTTTCCATTGATAATCCTGGGCTGGAGTAAGGGTGGACAATTGAGTCTGGCATTACATCCCCGGCTAACCAGGGCGGGGGTGATGACGCCCTCCTGGAATGACCATCACCAAGACACACTAGGCCATTGTGACTAACTTCTACTCCAAGTCCATAAAGCTCACTGTCAATATCAATATGTTATTCCTTCACCATTACCTGGACTTGCCTTTTGCAATTGTTATGAAGCTTGAGAAGTTACAAGCTTTCTGCGCACACCTGAGACGAGAGCTGTTAGCTAAGAACAGGGAACTCTTTGACGGGGGCCTCAGTGTCACAACGACCTTTCTAAATCAGGTACATACGGAGAAATGATCAGATCAAACAAGTGAGGGGAGGAAAGGGTTAATTCTCTGCTGCTCTTGACCACCTGAGCCAGTCCCGAGGCCAGGTCCCTGGGGCTCCCTGCTGGCTCTGAGTCCTCACTGGGATTCCCAGGGCAGCAGTATAAATATCCCTGTACCTCAGCCCCGGTCAGTGCAGATTCCCCGCCGCCTGCAGCTCCCCGACCTGGTCACAGGCAGAGATTCCTCCTCCCTGGCTGGGGCCGGAGCCTGGTGAGTCGTTTGCATGGAACGAATCTGTGACGGGGCGAATGGAAACACCTGAAACCTATGAACTGTTTGAGCTGGGGTTGGATAGAATGGGGGGGGTGGGGTAACTCTGACTGCAGGGGCAGGACGGGAGCCGGGGCACTGAGCTAACGCTCCTGTGACTGCGCTGAGGTTCAGTGTTAGGAAGAGGTCGCCAGGTTGCCCTGATCCACTCCCACCGGAGTCACTGGGGTCTTGCTGGTGAACTCAGTGGGCTCTGGGCTGGCCATTCTTGGTGAATGTGACTGTTCAGAGTAAATCTAAGCAGGTCCTGTCATATTCTACACCTGAAATCCTGAGTCGGTCACTCAGGCAACACTTCCTTTAATGCCATAAGGAGCCCAGGACTGGGTCCGTTCCAGTTGGCAGAAATTAGCTGGTTTCAAGGAGTCTAGCTGGGAATATCCGAACTGTAGAACGCAGGAGCAGCCGATTATAAGGGCTGCTTTGAGACCAATCATCCACCTACTCAGGGTGACCATATTTTTCTATGCTGACTGTGGGACACCTGTTAAAAATACCCGTATTCAAGCGAGTTCCATGGCAATCAATCAGAACTCTGCAGTACAAATATTCAAATTAACATCAAGTTGACTGAGCCCCTGTTAAAAACAACTATGGCACAGTATGATTCTTTTTATTTACCTTTTTCTCTTGAAGGTTTAGGGTTCACACAGGGAGGGGTTGTGCACTGTGTGGGAGAGAAGGGAGGGGAGATGCTTTCAGCCACCAGGGAGAAGGACGGGGGAAGGAATAAGAACAGTCATACGGTCCGACCAAAGAATTCCCCCTCATTCTTCTCTTCTGCAGACTAAATAATCCCAGTCCCTTCAGCCTCTCCTCATAAGTCATGTGCTCTAGCCCCCTGGTCATTTTTGTTGCCCTCCGCTGGACTCTTTCCAATTTTTCCACATCCTTCTTGTAGTGCAGGGCCCAAAACTGGACACAGTACTCCAAATGAGGCCTCACCAGTGCCGAATAGAGGGGAATAATCACGTCCCTCGATCTGCTGGAAATGCCCCTACTTATACAACCCAAAATGCCGTTAGCCTTCTTGGCAACAAGGGCACACTGTTGACTCATATTCAGCTTTTCGTCCACTGTAACCCCTATGTCCTTTTCCGCAGAACTGCTGCCCAGCCATTCGGTCCCTAGTCTGTAGCAGTGCATGGGATTCTTCCGTCCTAAGTGCAGGACTCCGCACTTGTCCTTGTTGAACCTCATCAGATTTCTTTTGGCCCAATCTTCTAATTTGTCTAGGTCCCTCTGTATCCTATCCCTACCCTCCAGCGTATCAACCACTCCACAGTTTAGTGTCATCTGGAAACTTGCTGAGGGTGCAGTCCACACCATCCTCCAGATCGTTAATGAAGATATTGAGCAAAACCGGCCCCAGCACCGACCCTTGGGGCACTCTGCTTGCTACCAACTGCCAACTAGACATGGAACCATTGATCACTACCCGTTGAGCCTGATGATCTAGCCAGCTTTCTATCCACCTTATAGTCCTTTCATCCAGCCCATACTTCTTGAACTTGCTGGCAAGAATACTGTGGGAGACTGTATCAAAAGCTTTGCTAAAGTCAAGGAATAACACGTGCACTTCTTCCCCCATATCTACAGAGCCAGTTATCTCATCATAGAAGGCAATTGGGTTAGTCAGGCATGACTTGCCCTTGGTGAATCTATGCTGACAGTTCCTGATCACTTTCCTCTCCGCTGAGCACTTCAGAATCCATTGCTTGAGGACCTGCTCCATGATTTTTCCAGGGACTGAGGTGAGGCTGAGTGGCCTGTAGTTCCCCGGATTCTCCTACTTCCCTTTTTTAAGATGGGCAGTACATTAGCCTTTTTCCAGTCATTCGGGATCTCCCCCGTTCACCATGAGTTTTCAAAGATAATGGCCAATGGTTCTGCAATCACATCCGCCAACTCCTTTAGCACCGTCGGATGCAGTGCATCCGGCCCCATTGACTTGTGCTTCTCCAGCTTTTCTAAATAGTCCTGAACCTGTTCTTTCACGAATGAGGGCTGTGACCTCCTCCCCATACTGTGCTGCCCAGTGCAGTAGTCTGGGAGCTGACCTTGTTCGTGAAGACTGAGGCAAAAAAAAGATTTTTCCACATCCTTTCTCACTAGGTTGTCTCCCTCATTCAGCAAGGGGCCCACACTTTCCTTGATGTTCCTCTTCTTTCTAACATACCTGTAGAAACCCTTCTTGTCACTCTTAACATCTCTTGCAAACTGCACTTTCAAGTGTGATTTGGCCTTCCTGATTTCACTCATGCATGTCGGAGCAATCTTTTTATACTCCTCCCTGGTCGTTTGTCCAATCTTCCTCTTCTTGTAAGCTTCTCTTTTTTGTTTAAGATTAGCAAGGATTTTACTGTTAAGGCAAGCTGGCCGCCTGCCATATTTACTATTCTTTCTCCACATCGGGACATATGTTTGCCCGTAATACTGGGACTTTCCATTCCTCCCTTGGCTAGACAGAGACATCCCCTTTGAGGCTCCATTTTATACATCAATGCAAACGTGTTACATACTGACCCTCTAATGTAGTTAATTGACACTGTCTCATGTAGAGGTTTACCACCCATCACCTTGTACCTCTCAGCCTATCACACTGTCATCCTGACCTTACCTGTTGGATGGGTCACCATGTTCTTCTTATCTTTACGGAACGTGTTGGTATGGAGATGGTCTGGTATCACCCTTCTAAAATGTGTTTTCCTGAGTGCTCTGTGCCCAGTGCCTCTTAGAAATGCGTGGCTTTGAAATATCAGCCACATGCTGGCCAGATTCTGTGAGCAGGGCCTGCCTGTAGGTCACAGCCTAATTTTGCTTTATATCAACAAGGCATTGACCATTACTTTAGCCTAGGCCTCAGCCTGCATACTAGGCCCCTACTACAATGGCTTATCTTATGTATCAGGCTCTCTTCCTACTACAGTTCCACAGTACAAGAGTGTTTATGGATTTACAGTTCCACCCAACAGGCAGTTGTCACACAACAAAGTTTTCAATGGTATCTATGATTCTCTCAACAAACACACTCCAGTCCTAGCTGACACTCGAGTTCTCACTGATTGTCTCTTTTGCAGATAGTTACTTGAAACTGAATAGAAGATCCAAGTGATGGTACATGATGCCAGCTGACAATCACACCGTCTTTGACCCTGTAACTTACATCCTGACCGGCATCCCGGGTACGGAGGAGTCTCACGCCTGGGTCGCCATCCCCTTCTGTCTGATGTACGTTGCGACGCTTTTTGGGAACTCTCTCCTACTATTCATCATACTCACAGAACGAAGTCTCCATGAGCCCATGTATCTTTTCCTGTCCATGCTGGCTGCTGCTGATCTGCTGTTATCTACCACCACGGTGCCCAAGATGCTGGCTGTATTCTGGTTTAGAGCGGGGGAAATTTCTTTTGCTGCCTGCTTGACCCAGATGTTTTTCATCCATGTTAGTTTTCTTTCCGAGTCGGCCATCCTGCTGGCCATGGCGTTTGATCGGTACGTTGCCATCTGTGACCCGCTGAGATACACCACCGTGCTAACCAAATCTGTGATCAGGAAGATGGGGCTGGCAGTTGTCACAAGAAGTTTCTGTATCATTTTCCCTCTCGTCTTTCTTGTGAAGCAGCTGAAGTTCTGCAGAACCAACCTCCTGCCTCACACTTTTTGTGAGCATATGATTCTAGCCCGGCTGGCCTGCGACGACATCAGAGTCCACGTTTGGTATGGCGTAGCGGTGGCTATATTAGTAATTTGTTTGGATGTTCTGCTCATTGCTTTGTCTTATGGGCTGATCCTAAGGACGGTCTTCCGGCTCCCATCGAAGCACACCCGAATCAAGGCTCTCCGGACCTGCGGCTCCCACCTCTGTGTCATTCTAATGTTCTATACACCGGCCTTTTTCACCTCTTTAGCACATCAGTTCGGGCACATCATCCCAGGTTATATTCTCATCCTACTGGCCAACCTCTATGTGCTCATTCCCCCCATGTTAAACCCCATCGTGTATGGGGTGACAACAAAAGAGATTCTGAAACGGGTGATTAACGTGTTTTATCCATGCCGCAGCAGAAGTTCTCTGCTGAGCTAAAGGAGGCAACAGAACATGTTTTGGGGACTTGGAAATTAAAGCCAGGTTTTCATTTGAACTTTAGGGCATTGTAACTATGAACGTCCACTGAGAAGCTCGAACCCTGGTCTCTGTCATCAAGAGAAGTTGGTCCAATGAAAGATATCTTCTCGCCCACTTTGCCTCTCTAATATCCTGGGTCTGACATGACTACAATCACACTGCCAGAAAAAACAGCCAGAGCGAGTGAGGCTTGTTCTAAGTCAGGGATGGGCAAATTTTTCCGCCCGAGGGCCACATCAGGGTTACAAAATTGTATGGACGGCCAGGTAGAGAAGGCTGTGCCCCACCCCCCCCAGACAGCCTGGCCATGACCCCTATCTGACACCCTCCCACTTCCCGCCCTCTGACCTCCCCCCTCAGAATCCCCAACCTATCCAACCCCCTGACCGCTTCCTGTCCCCTGACCGCCCCCTCCAGAAACCCCCCGCCCTAACCAACCCCCTGGGACCCCACCCCCTATCTAAGCCCCCCCTGCTCCTTGTCCTCTGACTGCTCCCTCTAGAGACCCCCCACCCCTAACCACACCCCCAGGAGACCCCCCCCCTGCCCAGCCCCCTCCTGTTCCCTGTCCTCTGACTGCCCCAACCCCTATCCACACCCCTGCCCCTTGACAGACCCCCAGGACTCCCATGCCTATCCCCTGACCGTCCACCCAGAACCTCTGCCCCATCCAACTGCTCCCTGTTCACTGACTGCCCCCCAGGACTCCCTGCCCCTTATCCAAGCCCCTGGCCCCGGCCCCCTTACCATGCAACTTAAAGCAGCAGCCCGGACGGAGCTAGGTGCGCTGCCCCACTGGAGCGCGCAGCTCCGCCCCCAGAGAGCTGCCCATGCAGTGGCGGGACTGCAGAGGAACAGCAGGGGAAGCTCAGGGGCCGGGCAGGACGGTCTCACGGGCTGGATGTGGCCAGCAGGGAGTAGTTTGCCCACCCCTGTTCTAAGTTGAAGGGAAGCAGCAAAACCAGAAAGAACAAAAGTAAAAATCACCATGAGCGAGAGGGAGAGAGCACGGTGTGTTCATCTCCCCTGTTATAAGCTGAATCTGAGCGGCATTCTCACAGGCAACAGAAAGCAGCAGCCAAGGGGGCACTATATTTGCCTTTTTCCAGTCCGGGAGCTCCCCCGATGGAGGTTTGTCCTCAGTGAACTGGAAGTTCACAATCTGTTTAATTTCCCCCATTTTTCCAGTAGCTTCTGGTTTGGGGTGGTGGGGCCCTTTGGCTCGGGGAGGAAGGAGGCAGGGGGGAGAGTTAGTTACAGACCCCGTTACACACCGGCTCTACGTTAGTTGCCTCTTGCTTCCGCTGTACATCGCTGGCCAATCCTGTAACCCCAGGGAAAAGTGTTTGCATGGCAGGGAGACGTAGACCCTGGATGACATCTGTGACGGGATCCCCGGGGTTCAGCCTGGGACCATGGCACTGTCTCTTACAGTGCCTAGCTAGTGACCAGCAGCAAACCCCTCCAGGTGCTGTTATCACACAGCACAACCGTGTGTGGAGCCCCACACCCAGCTAGATCGCATGAATGCTCCCAGAGCCACTCATGAATCACTCAGGGAAAGGGACCAGCCAAATGCCCCCAGCTCCAAGCCTTGCAGCTCAGGCATATACCGTCTTACGCTGCTCAAGATGAGCAGTGCAAATTTATTAATTGGTTCACCACTTCGTCAATGGAAAATTAAAAGTTTTGCCACACACATCATACAAACTCCCTGGCAAAGGTAAACAGGAAAATGAATGTATTGACTACAAAAGAGAGATTTTAAGTGATATTAAGTGATAGGCAAACAGTCAGATTAGTTACCAAAATAAAATAAAATATAAGCACACAATCTAAACTCTCCACCCTATTAGACTGGGCAATATCTAGATTAAGCAGTATTTCTCACCCCACTGGATATTGCAGTTCATAGTATGCAGATTTCACCCTTAAAACCTGGGCCAGTCCCCTCTCTGGGAATCTTCAGTCTTCTCAGTGTCCTTGTCGCTTGCAGCACGGGTGGGGGGCAGGAGAACGGCCCAGCATGGGACCGATATGTCCTGTTTTATACCCACAGTCCCATGTGTGTAGAGAACTGAAGTCCAGACATGTCTGCGGGGGATTACTGAGTCTCCAGGCAAGGCTGAGCAATTCCCCTGGTGTGGCCTCATGCAGGTGAGTCATTGCATTGTAGCTCCCTTGCTGGACAATGCTTGTTGATGGGTTAATTGACACCACATTCAGGCATTGGTTACTTTCCTTGCTATTGTTTCTGGGGACCTAATATTTGGCTGATTCCCGAACTTGCAGCATGTTCTAGTGACAACCATAAACCACATACAACATGCATCCAACGAAGTGGGTATTCACCCACGAAAGCTTATGCTCCAATACGTCTGTTAGTCTATAAGGTGCCACAGGACCCTTTGTCACTTCTACAGATCCAGACTAACACGGCTACCCCTCTGATACATAGAACACAATTCTCATAACTTCATATGCACAAAAGAGACATCTTTAGATAGGACAGTGGGTTTCAGCAGTTCATAACCATTCCCTTGATATCTCACCTGGCCTGCTTTATATGCAAGATCACAATTAAATATAAATGAGGACTATGGGGGTTACAGGATGCTCCATTAAGATATAAAATGCTACGAAATACACACAGGCTGTGAATCAGGACTGGCACTCAGAACATCTGGGTATTATCCTCTAGCTCTGCCCCCAGCCTGCTGGAGAACCTTGGGCAAGTCACCTCACCTCCCTGTGCCTCAGCTTCCCCTTTTGTAAAATGGGACTAATGAGACTGATGTTGTTTGTAGAGAGCTTTGAGCTCCACTGATGAAACAACCCAATATTATGATTTAATCTTGTTTCCACTGGGGACAAAGGCCTGTGCCAGGGATCTCCCAAACTGAGATGGGATCCCTGCCTGAGGAGCTGACAGACTAGGCTAGACATTGCACCAGTGCAGAGGAGAATCTGACCCAGGGAGCTGACCCGTTGCTGGCTTCGCAGCCCCATTATTCGCAGATACATTAATTCCAAGGCCAGAAGGCCCATTGTGTTCATCTAGTCCGAGCCCCTCATGTGTTCATCCAGTCCATCGCACGGGCTGGGGGCCTGCCCCCAAATAATTCCGAGAGCAGAACTTTTAGAAAAAAAATCCCATCTTGACTGAACAATGGTCAGTGATGGAGAATCCCCCACATGCCTTGTTAATTCTTCCAATGGTTAATTCCCCTCGCTGTTAGAAATCTACACTCTATTCCCAGTCTGAACGTGTCTAGCTTCCACTTCCAGCCGGTGAATCGTGTGAGAGATTTCTCAGTTAGACTGAAGAGCCCATTGTTAAACGTCTGTTCCCTGTGTAGGTACTTACACACTGTGATCAGAGTTGACTTTCTCTTTGTTAAACTAAACAGACTGGGCTCTTTGAGCCTGTCACTATCAGGCAGGGTTTCCAATCCCTTAATCCTTCCCGTGGCTCTTCTCTGAGCCCTCTCCAATGGATCAGCATCTTTCCTGGGTCTGTCCATTTCGGGGAGCAGGGAGGTAGGGGCTGCCAATGCCATTGCTGCTCACAGACATGTCATCGGTGATGTCCAAGTCGGCCCAGCCGGGGGGCAGTGCCATGAACCGCTGGAGAAGCAGGTGGGGCAGGAGGGAGCTGGTGCCCTGGGAGTAGAGAGGTGGGGGCTGTTATGCATGATTTGGGCCTGGATTCTGGCATTACGCAGGGCAGGGGGAGGTCGGTTCCCTTCTCCTGCTCCCCCCACAGTAGATCTGTGACCACAGCTGCAAGAACAATACTAAGAATATCACCACAGTGAAGAAACCCAGCCCCCTTCACTCCGGCTCTCCTCGGCCCTCCCTGAGCCTTACTAAGGGGAGAGATCACCCCAGGGCCGGTGCTCCCTCTAAGCGACCCTAGGGCACCAGGATTTGGGGGGTGGCTGGGCGGCTGCCTCCCGCCTACCAGCTCCGCGGTTGAGCTGGGAGCAGGGGGGCGGCTGGCCGTGTCTGCTTCCCGCCTCCCGGCTCCAAGCTGAGCCGGGAGCCGGGGGGGGGGGGGAGTTGCTCGCCACGTCTAACTCCCACCTCCCGGCTCCGCAGCCGAGATGGGAGCTGTGGTGGGGGGGAGAGGGGCTGGCTACGGCTGCCTCCCGCCTCCCCACTCCGCAGCTGAGCCGGGAGCAGGGGGGCGTCTGGCCGCGGCTGCCTCATAGACTATCAGGGTTGGAAGGGACCTCAGGAGGTCATCTAGTCCAACCCCCTGCTCAAAGCAGGACCAATCCCCAACTAAGTCATCCCAGCCAGGGCTTTGTCAAGCCTGACCTTAAAAACCTCTAAGGAAGGAGATTCCACCACCTCCCTAGGTAACCCATTCCAGTTCGTCACCACCCTACTAGTGAAAAAGTTTTTCCTAATATTCAACCTAAACCTCCCCCTCTGCAACTTGAGACCATTACTCCTTGTTCTGTCATCTTCTACCACTGAGAACAGTCTAGATCCATCCTCTTTGGAACCCCACTTCAGGTAGTTGAAAGCAGCTATCAAATCCCCCCTCACTCTTCTCTTCTGCAGGCTAAACAATCCCAGTTCCCTCAGCCTCTCCTCATAAGTCATGTGCTCCAGCCCCCTAATCATTTTTGTTGCCCTCCGTTGGACTCTTTCCAATTTATCCACATCCTTCTTGTAGTGTGGAGCCCAAACCTGGACACAGTACTCCAAATGAGGCCTCACCAGTGCCGAATAGAGGGGAATGAGGGGGCCTCGCCTGGCCCCAATGGCCTCGGCAAAAGTCAAACACCGTTATTCCCACCACCTAGGCATTGTTGCAGCACACAGGGAAACTGAGGCACACACACTATTCATGCAAAACTGTAAGACTCAAATAGGATCGCATACAACACAAGGAGGAAAAATCCAGTTTCTCACAGGCATGTACTGGCGTCTAAGGACCCTGTAGATTGTTGTTCAAGACCTGAGGTCCCTGACGCCCGGACAGTAATGGAGACACAGTCAAACAGGCCGATGGGAGCCTTCGTTCCTGACACTCTTTTCTATTTCTGCCAATCAAGTCTGCGCTGGGAAGCGATTTTCTCTGTCTCAGCCCTTTGCTGACACAAGCCATCAGCACAGCCCACCTGACCTGGAATCCCTACGGGACATTACCCAGTGAGAATAGAGGGGAATGCCTCCCACCTCCCGGCTCCGCAGCTGAGATGGGAGCTGCAGGGTGGGGGGGGAGGTGGGGGGGCTGGCTGCAGCTGCCTCCCACCTCCCACCTCCCAGCTCCGCAGCTGAGCTGGGAGCTGGGGGGTGCCAGGGGCGGGGAGAGGCTGCTGCGGGCCGCAGGCGGGGGGCTGAGCTGCCCCAGCCCACGGGAGGGGTGGGGAACTGTGGGGGCGGGGGCTGGCTGTGGCTGCCTCCCGGCTCCGCAGTTGAGACAGGAGCTGACGGGGGGAGGGGAGGCCTGGCTGCGGCTGCCGCCCACCTCCCGGCTCCGCGGCTGAGCCAGGAGCTGGGGGGTGCAGCGGGCAGGGAGAGGCTGCCGCGACCCACGGGAGGAGTGGGGAGCCCCGGGGGTGGGGGAGTTGGCTGCCGCAGGGGGGGCAGTGTTAGCTGGGCGGGGGGCGCAGCGCTGGTGCAAGGAAGTTTCCCCTAGGGTGTGAAACTTCCTTGCACCGGCCCTGGATCACCCTCACCTGTTCAGGCATCGCCGCCAACCCCCGCATTGTCCGCGTGACAGTGGAAACCCCCACGGTGAAGGGGAGTTTGTGGGGAAGCCAGAGGGCCCTGCACCCCGACTCCTCAATCAGCCGTGACTCTCAGACAGTGTAAAACAGAAGGTTTATTTGTCGAAGGAACAGAATGTAGAACAGAACTCGTTAGTGCAGAAATCAGTGACTTTCAGCAAAGTCCATCTTGGGGGGACCCCAGGCCAGACAACCCGGACTCCCCTCTCTCAGGGTCCCCCAGAAAAGACTACCCAGCTTTCAGTGGCCCAACCTCCAACATGCCCTCCGCCTGGTGATTGTCTCGTTTCCCGGGCAACGTGTTACCTGGTTGCATCCCCGTCCTGGGTCTCCGTGACGAAGGGCAATGCAGGCATCTGGAGCCGCCTCACCTGGCCCCGATGGCCTCGGCAAAAGTCAAACACCCTTATTCCTACCACTTAGGCATTGTTGCAGCACGTGGGGAAACTGAGGCACACACAGTATTCATGCAAAACTGTAAGACTCAAATAGGGTCGCATACAACATAAGGAGGAAAAATCCAGTTTCTCACAGGTGTGTCCTGGTGCCTAAGGGCCCTGTAGACTGATGTTCAAGACCTGAGGTCCCCGATGCCCGGACAGTAATGGAGACACAGTCAAACAGGACAATGGGAGCCTTCGTTCCTGACACCCTTTTCTATTGCTGCCAATCAAGTCTGCGCTGAGAAGTCATTTTCTCTGTCTCAACCCTTCGCGGACACAAGCCATCAGCACAGCCCACCTGACCTGGAATCCCTACGGGACATTCCCCGGTGAGAATCCTAGAGGTGTCGGGCTGGAAGGGACCTCAACGGGTCCTTGAGTCCCCTACACTCAAGGTGGACATTTTCCAGAGCGGCTGCTGACTGAAAGGGTTTTAGGTTTGGACGCAGGGACGCAGGAACGACATGGGCCAAGGGCCAAGGCCCCATCAATTTCAAAAGTCGGAGGGCTAAGCCCTCCCAATGTTTACCAGCCAGAAGGGAGAGCGACAAGGGGAGGGGGTGGAGAGGAGTGAGTGTGGGTGGGGCACAGGAGAAGGGGTGGGCTGGAGCCTGAGGGGGAGGGGCAATGCAGGGTGGGGGCTTCGGGGGAAGGGGTTGGGTGGGGCCTTAGGGTGAAGGGCAGTGTGAGGGGTGGTTTGGGGAGAAGGGGTGGGATGGGGCCTCAGGGGGAGGGGAGGTGCAGGGGGGGCTCAGGGGAAAGGGTGGAGTAAGGGGGGTTTGGGGAGAAGGGGTGGGATGCAGCTTCAGGGGGAGGGGCGGTGCAGGGGGGGCTCATGGGAAGGGGTGGAATAAGGGGGGGGTTGGGAGAAGATGTGGGATGCAGCTTCAGGGGGAGGGGCGGTACATGGGGGGCTCATGGGAAGTGGGGCTGTGAGGGGGTTTGGGGAGAAGGGGTGGGATGGGGCCTCAGGGAGAGGGGCGGTGTGTGGGGGGCCTCAGGGGAATGGGTGGAGTAAGGGGGGGTTGGGGAGAAGGGGTGGGATGCAGCTTCAAGGGGAGGGGCGGTGCAGGGGGGGCTCATGGGAAGGGGTGGAATAAGGGGGGGTTTGGGGAGAAGGGGTGGGATGGGGCCTCGGGGGAGGGGCGGTGCAGGTGGGGATCAGGGAAAGGGGTGTTGAGAGGCGGGATTTGGGGAGAAGGGGTGAGGTCTCAGGGGGGCAAGTTGGGTACAGGGGTAACAAGGGGGGGTTTGGGGAGAAGGGGTGGGAAGGGGCCTGAGGGGGAGGGGCGGTTCAGGGCTGGGGCTCGGGGAGGAGGGGTGTGGTAGGGTCTTAGAGGGAGGGGAGGCAAGTTGGGTTCTGGGGACAGGGGCAGTGTGTGTGTGGGGGGTTGGGGAGAAGGGGTGGGAAGGGGCCTGAGGGGGAGGGGCGGTTCAGGGCTGGGGCTCGGGGAGGAGGGGTGTGGTAAGGTCTTAGAGGGAGGGGGGGCATGTTGGGTCCTGGGGACAGGGGCAGTGTGGGGGGGCAGGCCACAGTTCAGGCACCAGTTCCCCTCCCCACCCCCCACACCAGCCGTGACTTTTTGGGAGCTTTCACCACTTCTGTTTGGATGCGGAGCTTGAGGTATTCAGGGTCCGGCTTCCATCGAGCCCAGTAGCCTGTCTCCAGCAGCGGCCGGCACCAGTTGCTTCTGAAGGAGCTGTGAGAATCTCTCATGAGGTGGCTATGGGATAATCTTCCCCTCACACCCTGCATCCCATCCTTATCCCTAACAGAGATTGGCTTAAACCCCGAGCCACGGGGGTCGCTCTGTCTTCCAAAATGTGCGTGGTCATTAACACTGGTAACTCTGGGTATTTTTGACACCGAGATGAACGTCCAATCCCTTTTTGAATCTTGCTAAGGCCTTGGCCTCAACAAAATCCTGCAGCAGTGAGTTCCACAGTCTGATTGTGTGTTTTGTGGGAATGTATTTACTTCTATCGGTTTTCATTTATCACCTTTTACTTTTCTTGCATGTCACTTTTTGTAGTGCTATGAGAGGAAGAGCAGCTCCTGATTTCCCCTCTCTCGACCACCTACTGTCTTACAAATACACATAGAGAGAGACAAAGGGTATTTGTAAGACAGTAGGTGGTCGAGGATGATTGGACCAAGTGAGACTAAAGACAGTCTGTATAAAAACGACTGTGATGGTTCTCGCGGCTCCCAGGACTGAGTCACCCCATTACCTCCTGACTCCAGGATCCAATTTTTCACGAGAACGTCCCTGCACCAGGAGATGTCCCCTCTCTGAAAGGATCCAGAGGGCATCGCCCCACATGTGTTATCCTGAAAAAGTCATTTGTCTCTGTTCATAGGCAGGGCAATCCTGTCTTTGGTAATGTTCCTTCATTTACCTCCAAGTGGTGTTGAATGCACTTGTCTCTAATGTTTTTCCATTGATAATCCTGGGCTGGAGCAAGGGTGGACAATTGAGCCTGGCATTACATCCCCAGCTAACCAGGGTGGGGTGACAACCCCTCCTGCAATGGCCATCACCACAACACACGCTGCCCTGGTGACTAACTTCTATTCCAAGTCCATAAAGCTCACTCTCAATATGAATGTTATTACTTAACTATTACCTGGATACGCATTTTGCAATGGTTATGAAGCTTGAGAAGTTACAAGCTTTCTGCACGCACCTGAGATGCGAGCTGTTTGCAAAGAACAGGGAACTCTTTGCCAGGGTCTAAATAACATACAAAAGGAGAAATGATCAGATCAAACAAGTGAGAGGAGGAAAGGGTTAATTCTCTGCTGCTTTTCACCACCTGAGCCAGTCCCAGAGGCCAGGTCCCTGGGGCTCCCTGCTGGCTCTGAGTCCCCGCTGGGATTCCCAGGGCAGCAGTATAAATATCCCTGTACCTCAGCCCCGGTCAGTGCAGATTCCCCGCTGCCTGCAGCTCCCGGACCGGGCCACGGGCAGAGATTTCTCCTCCCCAGCTGGGACCGGAGCCTGGTGAGTCATTTTCATGGAACAAATCTGTGACGGGGAGAATGGAAACACCTGAAAGCTATGAACTGTTTGAGCTGGGGTTGGATAGAATGGGGCGGGGGGTAACTCTGACTGCAGGGGCAGGACGGGAGCCGGGGCACTGAGATAACGCTCCTGTGACTACGCTAAGCTTCAGTGTTAGGAAGAGGTCACCGGGTTACCCTGATCCACTCCCACGGGAGTCACTGGGGTCTTGCTGGTGAACTCAGTGGGCTCTGGACTGGGCCATTCTTGGTGAATGTGACTGTTCAGAGTAAACCTAAGCAGGTCCTGTCATATTCTACACCCTGAATCCTGAGTCCGTCACTCAGGCAAAACTTCCATTAACGCCATAGGGAGCCCAGGACTGGGTCTGTTCCCGTTGGCAGAAATTAGCTGGTTTCAAGGAGCCTAGCTGGGAATGTCCGAACTGTAAAACCCAGGAGCAGCTGATTACTAGGGCTGCTTTGAGACCAATGTTCCACCTACTCAGGGTGACCGTAGCTCCCTATGCTGACTGTGGGACAGCTGGTAAAATTACCCGTATTCAAGCAAGTTCCAGGGCAATCAATCAGAACTCTGCAGTAGAAATGTTCAACTGTTTTTAAACTAAGAGATGGGGAAAGCCGATTGCTGCAGAGAAGCACATGGATCAGGCAGAGACTTCTCTTACAGGAGGGTCTACTGATAGAGATTCTCTAGATTTTAGTCAGGAGGAGAGGATGGAAAAGAATGAAGGAGGGGCCAGATCAGACGAGAAACTTTCACATAAAAAAGAATCTGACGCATCTGAAAAGGGCAGACAAATAAACAGTGACCAGTTTTTAAAGTGCTTTTACACAAATGCCAGAAGTCTAAATAATAAAATGAGTGAACTAGAGTGCCTCGTGTTAAAGGAGGATATTGACATAATAGGCATCACAGAAACCTGGCAGAGTGAGGACAATCAATGGGACACAATCATTCCGGGGTATAAAATATATCGGAAGGGCAGAACTGGTCGTGGGAGTGGGGGGTGGGGGTGGGAGTGGCACTATATGTGACAGAAAATGTAGAATCAAATGAAGTAAAAATCTTAAATGAATCCACATGTTCCATAGAATCTCTATGGATAGTAATTCAGTGCTCTAATAAAAATATAACAATAGGGATCTATTATCGATCAGCTGATCAGGAGAGTGATAGTGATGGTGAAATGCTAAGGGAGATTAGAGAGGCTATCAAAATAAAAAACTCAATAATAATGGGGGATTTCAATTATCCCCATACTGACTGGGTACATGTCACCTCAGGACAAAATGCGGAGACAAAATTCCTTGATACTTTAAATGACTGTTTCTTGGAGCAGCTGGTACAGGATCCCACAAGGGGAGAGTCAACTCTCGATTTAGTCCTGAGTGGAGCGCAGGATCTGGTCCAAGAGGTAACTATAACAGGACCGTTGGAAATAGTGACTATAATATAATAACATTTAACATTCCTGTGGTGCTAAGAACACATCAGCAGCCCAACACAGAGGCATTTAATTTCAGAAAGGGCAACTATGCAAAAATGAGGGGATTAGTTAAGCAGAAATTAAAAGGTAAAGTGACTAAAGTGAAATCCCCGCAAGCTGCATGGACACTTTTCAAAGACACCATAATAGAGGCCCAACTTAAATGTATACCCCAAATTAAAAAACAAAGTCAAAGAACTAAAAAAGAGTCACCGTGGCTTGACAACCATGTAAAAGAAGCAGTGAGAGATAAAAAGGCATCTTTTAAAAAGTGGAAGTCAAATCCTAGTGAGGTAACTAGAGAGGAGCATAAACACTGCCAAATTAAGTGTAAAAATGTAATAAGAAAAACCAAAATAAAGTTTGAAGAACAGCTAGCCAAAACCTCAAAAGGTAATAACAAAATGTTTTTAAATACATCAGAAGCAGGAAGCCTGTTAAACAACCAGTGTGGCCTCTAGACCACAGAGATACAAAAGGAGCACTTAAAGTCATTGCAGAGAAACTAAACGAATTCTTTCCTTCAGACTTCACGGCTGAGGATGTTAGGGAGATTCCCCAACCTGAGCCATCTTTTGTAGGTGACAAATCTGAGGAATTGTCACAGATTGAGGTGTCACTAGAGGAGGTTTTGGAACTAATTGATACACTTAACTGTAACAAGTCACCGGGACCAGATGGCATTCACCCAAGAGTTCTGAAAGAACTCAAATGTGAAATTGCCGAACTATTAACTAGGGTTTGTAACCTGTCCTTTAAAATCAGCTTCTGCACCCAATGACTGGAAGGTAGCTAATGTAACGCCAATATTTAAAAAAGGCTCTAGAGGTGATCCTGGCAATTACAGATCGGTAAGTCCAACGTCAGTACCGGGCAAAATAGTTGAAACAATAGTAAAGAATAAAATTGTCAGGCACAGCACATAGAAGAACATAAATTGTTGGGCAAAAGTCAAACAGTGAGGTGGCAAAGTTTGCAGATGATACTAAACTGCTCAAGATAGTTAAGACCAAAGCAGACTGCGAAGAACTACAAAAAGATCTCACAAAACTAAGTGATTGGGCAACAAAATGGCAAATGAAATGTAATGTTGATAAATGTAAAGTAATGCACATTGGAAAAAATAACCCCAACTATACATACACTACGATGGGGGCTAATTTAGCTACAACTAATCAGGGAAAAGATCTTGGAGTCATCGTGGATAGTTCTCTGAAGACGTCCATGCAGTGTGCAGCAGCAGTCAAAAAAGCCAACAGTATGTTAGGAATCATTAAAAAGGGATAGAGAATAAGACGGAGAATATCTTACTGCCCCTATACAAATCCATAGTGCGCCTACATCTTGAATACTGCGTACAATTGTGGTCTCCTCATCTCAAAAAGGATATACTGGCATTAGAAAAGGTTCAGAGAAGGGCAACTAAAATGATTAGGGGTCTGGAACGGGTCCCATATGAGGAGAGATTAAAGAGGCTAGGGGTTTTTAGCTCGGAAAAGAGGAGACTAAGGGGGGATGTGATAGAGGTAGATAAAATTATGAGTGGTGTGGAGGAAGTGAATAAGGAAAAGTTATGTACTTGTTCCCATATTAGAAGAGCTAGGGGCCACCCAATGAAATTAGTGGGCAGCAGGTTTAAAACAAATAAAAGGAAGTTCTTCTTCACACAGCACACAGTCAACCTGTGGAACTCCTTGCCTGAGGAGGCTGTGAAGTCTAGGACTATAACAGGGTTTAAAAGAGATGGATAAATTCATGGAGATGAAATCCATTAATGGCTATTAACCAGGATGGGTAAGAAATGGGGTCCTTAGCCTCTGTTTGTCAGAGGGGGGTGATGGATGGCAGGAGAGAGATCACTTGATCATTACCTGTTAGGTCCACTCACTCCGGGTCACCTGGCATTGGCCACTGTCGGTGGACAGGATACTGGGCTGGATGGACCTTTGGTCTGACTCAGTACGGCCTTTCTTATGTTCTTATGTTCTTATGTTCTTAAATTAACATCAAGTTGACATAACCCCTGTTAAAAACAACTACGGCATAGTTGGATCCTTTTCATTTACCTTCTTCTCTTTAAGGCTTTAAGGTTCACACAGGGAGGGGTGACACACACACACCCCGACCATCCCCCCCACACACACACACGGGAAGAGGTGACACAGACTCCTGTACACCTCTCTCACAGACGGGGGTGACTAACCAACCAACCTGTCCCTCCCTGTCTGGCACGTTTTCCCCTCCATGCCTGGCTGGGACCCCGGGATGGACCTGCGTCTCCTGGTACCTCATGCCGTGTCTTTCCAAGGCATCATGTGGGGGGGCTTGCAAGATCACATAGCCCCTTCCTCCCCGCCCCTCACCGATTTCTTCCAGGGTTCACACCAGAATCTGAGCAGCAGCAGCCTTTCAGCACTGTGTGGGAGGGAAGGGATGGGAGCTGCTTCCAGAGAAGTGGTAAGAACATAAGAACGGCCAGACTGGGTCAGACCATCTAGCTCAGTATCCTGTCACCCGACAGTGGCCAATGCCAGGTGCCCCAGAGGGAATGAACAGAACAGGGAATCACCAAGTGATCCATCTCCTGTCACCCATTCCCAGCTAGTGGCAAACAGAGGCTAGGGACACCATCCCTGCCCATCCTGGCTAATAGCCATTGATAGACCTAACTTCCATGAATTTATCTAGTTCTTTTTTGGTCCCTGTTATTGTCTTGTCCTTCACAACATCCTCTGGCAAAGAGTTCCACAGGTTGACTGTGTGTTGTGTGAAGAAATACTTCCTTTTGTTTGTTTTAAACTTGCTGCCTATTAATTTCCTTTGGTGACTCCTGGTTCTTGTGTTATGAGAAGGAGTAAATAACACTTCCTTATTTACTTTCTCCACACCAGTCATGATTTTATAGACCTCAATCATATCTTCTCTTAGTCGTCTCTTTTCCAAGCTGAAAAGTCCCAGTCTTATTAATCTCTCCTCAGACGGAAGCCATTCCATACTCCTAATCATTTTGTTGCCCTTTTCTGAACCTTTTCCAATTCCAACATATCATTTTTTTGAGATGGGGCGACCACATTGGCATGCAGTATTCAAGATGTGAGCGTACCATGTATATATATAGAGGCAACATGATATTTCTTCTCTTGTTATCTATCCCTTTCTTAATGATTCCCAATATTCTGTTTGGTTTTTTGACTACTAGTGCACATTGAGTGGATGTTTTCTGAGAACAATGATGCCAAGATCTGTTTCTTGAGTGATAACAGCTAATTTAGACCCCATCATTTTATATGTAGAGTTGGGATTATGTTTTCCAATGTGCATTACTTTGCATTGATCAGAATTGAATTTCATCTGCCATTTTCTTGTCCAGTCACCCAGTTTTGAGAGATCCTTTTGTAGCTCTTCACACTCTGCCTAGGACTTAACTATCTTGAGTAGTTTTGTATCATCTGTAAATTTTGCCACCTCACTGTTTACCCTTTTTTCCGAATCATTTATGAATATGTTGAATAGGACTGGTCCCCGTACGGACCCCTGGGAGACACCACTCCAATCTGAAAACTCACCATTTATTCCTACCCTTTGTTTCCTATCTTTTCACTATTACTGATCCATGAGAGCACCTTCCCTCTTATCCCATGACAGCTTACTTTGCTTAAGAGTCCTGCACTTAGGACGGAAGAATCCCATGCACTGCTACAGACTAGGGACCGAATGGCTGGGCAGCAGTTCTGCAGAAAAGGACCTAGGGGTTACAGTGGACGAAAAGCTGAATATGAGTCAACAGTGTGCCCTTGTTGCCAAGAAGGCTAATGGCATTTTGGGCTGTATAAGTAGGGGCATTTCCAGCAGATTGAGGGACGTGATTATTCCCCTCTGTTCGGCACTGGTGAGGCCTCATTTGGAGTACTGTGTCCAGTTTTGGGCCCCACACTACAAGAAGGATGTGGATAAATTGGAAAGAGTCCAGCGGAGGGCAACAAAAATGATTAGGGGGCTGGAGCACATGACTTATGAGGAGAGGCTGAGGGAACTGGGATTGTTTAGCCTGTAGAAGAGAAGAGTGAGGGGGGATTTGATAGCTGCTTTCAACTACCTAAAAGGGGGTTCCAAAGAGGCTGGATCTAGACTGTTCTCAGTGGTAGAAGATGACAGAACAAGGAGTAATGGTCACAAGTTGCAGAGGGGGAGGTTTAGGTTGGATATTAGGAAACACTTTTTCACTAGTAGGGTGGTGAAGCACTGGAATGGGTTACCTAGGGAGGTGGTGGAATCTCCTTCCTTAGAGGTTTTTAAGGTCAGGCTTGACAAAGCCCTGGCTGGGATGATCTAGTTGGGGTTGGTCCTGCTTTGAGCAGGGGGTTGGACTAGATGACCTCCTGAGGTCCCTTCCAACCCTGAGATTCTATGATTCTATGATTCTAAGAGCCTTTGGTGAGGGACCCTGTCAAAGGCATTCTGAAAATCTAAGTACACTCTATCCACTGGATCCACCTTGATCTCCTCAGATAATTCTAGAAGACTGGTGAGGCATGATTTTCCTTTAGAAAAAAACATGTATGTTCATCTATGTGTGTGACAATTTTGTTCTTTACGATAGTTTCAACCAGTTTGCCCGGTACTGAAGTCAGGCTTACCGGCCTGTGATTGCCAGGATCACCTCCAGAGCCCTTTTTAAAAATTGGTGTCACATTAGCTATCCTCCAGTCATTTGATACAGAAGCTGATTTAAATGATCGGTTACAGACGACAGTTAGTAGTTCTGGAATTTCACATTCGAGTTCCTTCAGCACCCTTGGGCGAATCCCGTCTGGTCCTGGTGACTTATTGCTGTTTAGTTTATCAATTTGTTCCCAAACATCCTCTAATGACACCTCAGTCTGGGACAGTTCCTCAGATGTGTCACCTAAAATGAATGGCTCAGGGTTGTGAATCTCCCTCACATCCTCCGCCGTGAAGATGACCTGGCTCGTGTCTTTGCAGAGCTCATCTCTTCTCTTCCCCCGCCGCCACTGTCCCCCGTTCCCTTGGCTGGAAGCAGCTGGTTCCTTCCTGCCTGCACAGTGCCAAAAGGAAGCTAAAACCTTCAGGCTGCTGCTTGCCATCAACGTAACCCAGCTGTCTCCTGTCCCCGGTTACAGTGCGGGCAGGAAGGGGTTAAGCCCAAAGGACTTCTTGTGCACCAGGGCCCTGGGAACGTGACTGCAGGGGCTTCATCAAACCAGCCAGAGAGGTAGCTCAGCAGGGGAGGGTGCCTAGGGGAAGGAGCAGCCCAGCACCCCCAGGGTCAGGATCCAGGGTGGGGGCTGAGGGGAGAAGAGGGTGCTAATCCCCTCCCCTGGGGGCTGCTATGAAGCCCGCAGGCTTGGGGCGCTCCAGAGCGTAGCTGAGGGGCGGAGAGGCTTCCCCGTGCCAGCGCTGTGCGGGGCTTTGGCACATGCAGGGCTCGGCTCCTTCTGGCCAGCGCCCCGGGCCGGAGGGTCTTGGGGTTTCCTGGGGCGCTGGCCGAGCCTGAGGCAGTAGGGGAAGGAAGGAGCCTGCCGGCCAGGCTGCTAATGAGGGGCTGGTTCTCCGCACTGCACTGGGAGAGGGACGTGTCCCACCGGGGGGAATGTGGGGGAGCAGTGGGGTGAATGCTGGGGCAAAGCAGGGAGAGGAGAGCGAGAGGGGGAGCCTGTAAAGGGTGAGCAGCAGAATCATAGAATCTCAGGGTTAGCAGGGACCTCAGGAGGTCATCTAGTCCAACCCCCTGCTTAAAGCAGGACCAACCCCCAACTAAGACACGTAACCGGCCACTGCCTGGTGCCTGCCCGCACTCACTGGCCACAGCAGCTCACAGCGCGAAGCTGGTGACAATGGGAAATGGGACGGCGGGTGGGGCCCTGCGCGCTGAGAGCCGGCACATAGCGGGGGCTGAGCTGCGGGACCAGCAGGGGGAGCGGCTGGCCCCGTGTGCTGCACCTTCGCCCTGCCACCAGCCTGGCATGCCCACCCCCATTATCGGCCAATGGACCCCCCCACTCACCGCTGCTAGGGGGGCATCTAGCAAGGAGGGATCTGGCCAGCAGCAGGACCTGCTAGTATGGATGCGGGGAGATAAAAAATACGGGACAATTTGGCTGTTTAAAGAAAAAGTGGGGACACCTGCAGGTGGGCTTAAATACGGGACTGTGCCTTTAAAAACGGGACGTCTGTTCCCCCCCCCCCCCCCACAGCTGGAGTTCTCTGGGGCAGAGCTACCAGCACGGCTAGGGTTAATATGCTGCGTCGGTGCGGCTGCACCGCGGTGGTGCGTGAGTGGAGACTCTGCGCTGATGGGGGAGAGCTCCCCGGCAGCGTCGTTAATCCTCCTCCCCGAGAGGCGGGAGCTCTGCCACAGGGGGTCAGGTCGGTGTATCGATGTCACTCACAGGTGTGGATTTTTCCCACCCCTGAGCAACGTGCTTATCCCGTTATAGGTCCATAGTGCAGACAAGTCTTTCATAGAGTTTGGCTTCACATATTTAGGATTAATCCTAAAATTGTTTTACTCAGGTGAGTATTTTCATAAACGTCAATGGCAGTTGCTCGTGAATGAGTTTACTCGTGGGTTTGAGTGTCGGACGGGTCAAGGCCTCAAGCCAGTAGGATCCAGGGATTGTGAATGAAAGAGGTTCTGCTCTCACACCATTACGAACTGGGAGTGACTCCGCAGTAGTGAGTGTGAAACTGGGGTAAGTGCCAGAAGAACCAGGCATGCGGCCGCTTTAACTCACTTTCACAGTCACCGCTTGAGCCCTGAGAATGACTGTAGCAAACGTGCGGAGGAGAGTTTCTGCTGTGAACAGCAACACGAGGAGGGGGCACCCTGCTTCACCTGGGGCCAGCACCATCCAAACCATCTTACCTCTTCTGGAATGGAGATGTTACGTCAGAGAGGCAGCACATAACTTGTCGTGGGTCACCCATGTGGTAAAATGTTCGGCTGCATGTGTGTTTGTTTTCATTGTGTCCTGTCCCAGCTCTGCACAAATAGTTGGCACGGCAGACCTCGAGCGAACCACCCAATGACCTGAAGTTCCGTTAAGGTACAAAGGAACCCAGCCAGGTGTATTGTTTCTGAAGCATGGTACTAGTATCCCGCAGACTCTAACGGACCACAAATATGTGTAGGCCCATAATAATGAACCAGCTCAGTGAATAGTGGGACTTTTCCATTCCTCCTGAGGCTAGACAGAGCCATTCCCTTTGAGGCTCCATTTTATACATCACTACAAACATGTTACGTACTGACCCTCTAACGTAGTTAACGGACACCCTCTGACGTAGCCGGATACCACCCATCACTTTGTACATCTTTACCCATCACACTGTCATCCTGACTTTATATTTAGGATGGGTCACCATGTTCCTGTTATCTTTAGGAAACTTGCTGGTATGGAGGTGTTCTCCTTTCACCCTTCTAGGATGTGTTGGCGTGAGTGCTCTTTGCCCAGCGCCTAGTAGAAATGTGTGGCTTTGAAATATCAGCCGTGTGCTTGCCAGATTCTGTGAGCAGGGCCTGCCTTTAGCTCAGAGCCTAATTTTGCTTTATATCAACAAGGCTTTAATTACTTTAGCCCAGGCCTCAGGCCTTTTATACCAGGGCTTATGTCTCAGGCTCTCTTCCTACTACAGTTCCATAGTACGAGAGTGTTTCTGGATTTACAGTTCCACCTGACAGGCAGTTATCACACAACAACGTTTTTGATGGTATCTATGATTCTGTCAACAAACACACTCCAGTCCTAGCTGACACTGGAGTTCTCACTGATTTTCTCTTTTGCTGTAGTTACTGGAAACTGAATAGAAGATCCAAGTGATGGTACATGATGCCAGCTGACAATCACACTGTTTTTGACCCTGTAACCTACATCCTGACCGGCATCCCGGGTACGGAGGAGTCTCATGTCTGGATCGCCATCCCCTTCTGTCTGATGTACGTTGCGACGATTTTGGGGAACTCTCTCATACTATTCATCATACTCACAGAACGAAGCCTCCATGAGCCCATGTATCTCTTCATGTCCATGCTGGCCGTTGCGGATCTGCTGTTATCTACCACCACAGTGCCCAAGATGCTGGCTATATTCTGGTTTAGAGCGGGGGAAATTTCTTTTGTTGCCTGCCTGACCCAGATGTTTTTCATCCATGTCAGTTTTATTGCCGAGTCGGCCATCCTGCTGGCCATGGCGTTTGACCGGTACGTTGCCATTTGCAACCCCCTGAGATACACCATCCTGCTAACCAAGTCTGTGATCAGGAAGATAGGGCTGGCAGTTGTCACAAGAAGTTTCTGTATCGTTTTGCCTCTTGTCTTTCTCATGAAGCAGCTGAAGTTCTGCAGAACCAACCTCCTGCCTCACACTTTTTGTGAGCATATGATTCTAGCCCGGCTGGCCTGCGAAAACATCAAAGGCCACATGTGGTATGGCGTAGCTGTGGCTATTTTAGTAATTGGTTTGGATGTTGTGCTCATTACTTTCTCTTATGGTTTGATCCTCAGGGCCGTCTTCCGGCTCCCCTCCAAGGACGCCCGGCTCAAGGCTCTCCGCACCTGCGGCTCCCATGTTTGTATCATACTGATGTTCTACATACCGTCCGTTTTCTCCTCTTTAGCGCACATGTTTGGGCACATTCTCCCAGGGTATATTGTCAACCTTCTGGCCAACCTCTACGTGCTCATTCCCCCCATGTTAAACCCCATCATGTATGGGGTGACAACAAAAGAGATCCTGAAACGGGTGGTCAACATGTTTTCTCGATGTTGGAGCAAAAGCTCCCTGCTCAGCTAAAGGAGGCAACAGAAAATGTCTTGGGACTTGGAAATTAAAGCCAGGTTTTCATTGGAATCAAAGGGGTGTTTTTACTATGTACTTACCCTGAGTAATCTTGAAAGCTGGTCTCTGTCGTCAACAGAAGTTGGTCCAATGAAAGACATCTCCTCCCCCACTTTGTCTCTCTAATATCCTGAGTCTGACTTGGCTACAGCAACACTGCCAGAAAAAACAGCCAGACCGAGTGAGGCTTGTTCTAAGTGCACTATAATCCCTGGATCACCCTTCTCCACATTCTTGCTGATGCCTTAAAGAATTGTAATAGCTTGGGGAGGCATGATTTCCCTTTACAAAAACTGTGTTACCTCTTCCCCAAGATATTCTGTTGATCTTTTAAAACCATTGGAAATATTTGCTGCTAGCATTCGCCAATGGGGCATACGCCAAAGTTGGCAGTCTCATTATACTATCCCCTCCATAAATGTATCCAGCTCACTTTGCAGATGAGGAAATTTCTGGGTGCAGACAGAGCTCGAGGGGGGCTGATAGCTTGGTACGGGGGGATCCTGGCTGGGGGCTGCCCACTCTGCTAGCATGGTGCCAGGTTTGGGAGTGGAGGCAGGGCAAATGTCATAGAATCATAGAAGATTAGGGTTGGAAGAAGACCTCAGAAGATCATCTAGTCCAACCCCCTGCTGAAAGCAGAACCAACCCCAACTAAATCATCCTGGCCAGGGCTTTGTGAAGCCTGGCCTTAAAAACCTCTAAGGATGGAGATTCCACCACCTCCCTAGGGAACCCATTCCAATGCTTCACCACCCTCCTAGTGAAATAATGTTTCCTAATATTTAACCTAGATTTCCCCGACTGCACCTTGAGACCATTACTCCTTGTTCTGTCATCTGCCACCACTGAGAACAGACGAGCTCTGTCCTCTTTGTAACCCCCTCCAGGTAGTTAAAGGCTGCTATCAAATCCCCCCTCACTCTTCTCTTCTGCAGATTAAATAATCCCAGTTCCCTCAGCGTCTCCTCATAAGTCATGTGCCCCAGCCTCCTAATCATTTTTGTTGCCCTCTGCTGGACTCTCTCCAAATTGTCCACATCCCTTCTGTAGTCGGGGGACCAAAACTGGACGCAGTACTCCAGATGTGGCCTCACCAGTGCCGAATAGAGGGGAATAATCACTTCTCTCGATCTGCTGGCAATGGTCCTACTAATTCAGCCCAATATATCGTTAGTCTTCTTTGCAACAAGGGCACACTGCTGACTCATATCCAGCTTCTCATCCAGTGTAATCCCCAGGTCCTTTTCTGCAGAACTGCCACTTAGCCAGTCCCAAGCCTGTAGGGGTGCATGGGATTCTTCCATCCTAAGGGCAGGACTCTGCACTTGTTCTTGTTGAACCTCATCAGATTTCTTTCAGCCCAATCCTCCAATTTCTCAAGGTCACTCTGGACACTCTCCCTACCTTCCAGCGTATCTACCTCTCCCCCGCAGCTTAGTGTCATCTGTGAACTTGCTGAGGGTGCAATCCATCCCATCATCCAGATCATTAAGAAAGATGTTGAACAAAACCAGCCCAAGGACCGACGCCTGGGGCACTCTGCTTGATACCGGCTACTAACTAGATATCGAGCCATTGATCACTACACATTGAGCCTGACAATGTAGCCAGCTTTCTATCCACCTTATAGTACATTTACCCAATCCATACTTTTAAAATTTGCTGGCAAGAACACTGTGGGAGACCGTATCAAAAGCTTTGCTAAAGTCATGATATATCACGTCCACGGCTTCCCCCATATCCACAGAGCCAGTTATCTCACCATAGAAGGCAACCAGGTTGGTCAGGCTTAATTTACCCTGGGTGAATCCATGTTGACAAGTGCTTCAAAAGTAATTTTTTGAGGACCTTTTCCATGATTTTGCCAGGGACTGAGGTGAGACTGACCGGTCTGTAGTTCCCTGGATTCTCCTTTCTTCCCTTTTTAAAATATGGGCACTATATTTGCCTTTTTCCAATCGTCAGGGACCTGCCCCAATCAAGATTTATACCTCAATGAATTGGAAGTTCACAAGCTGTTTATTTTCCCCCATTTTTCCAGTAGCTTCTGGTTGGGGGCATGGAGCTCTCTGGCTTGGGGAGGAAGGAGGCAGGCGGAGAATTAATTATCCTCCATTACACACCGACTCATGGTTTGTTGCCTCTTGCTCCCACTGTACATCACTGAAGGACAAGAGAAAAGGAACCTTCCTTTCTCCCCTGGCCAGTCCTGTAACCCCAGGGAAAAGGGTCTGCATGGCAGGGAGATGTAGACCCTGGATGACATCTGTGACGGGATCCCTGGGGTGCAGCCTGGGACTCTGGGACTGCTGTGCCCCCTGAACTCTCTCCAGCCTGGGCTGTCTCTCATAATGCCTTGCTAGTGACCAGCAGCAAACCCCTCCAGGTGCTGTTATCACTCAGCACTTCATTTAATAAATGTATTAAATGGTTCCCCACTCCATCAATGGAAAGTGGAAGGTTTTGCCTCACACTTCATACAAACTCACTGGTAAAGATCAACAGTAAAACAAATGTATTGACTATAAAAGATAGATTTTAAGTAATATTAAGTGAGGGGCAAAAAGTCAAATTAGTTACCAAAATAAAATAAAATATAAGCACACAGTCTAAATTCTCAACTGTATTAGACTGAGCAACATCTAGATTAAGCAGTTTTTCTCCCCCCACTGGATATTGCAGTTCATAATACACAGATCATAGAATCAGAATACCAGGGTTGGAAGGGCACTCAGCAGATTCTAGTCCAACCCTCTGTTCAAAGCAGGACCAAACCCAGCTAAATCATCCCACCCAGGGCTTTGTCAAGACGGGCCTTAAAAACCTCTAAGGATGGGGATTCCACCACCTCCCTAGGTAATCCATTCCAGTGCTTCACCACCCTCCTAGTGAAAAAGTTTTTCCTAATATCCAACCTAAACCTCCCCCACTGCAACTTGAGACCATTACTCCTTGTTCTGTCATCTTCTACCACTGAAAACAGTCTAGATCCATCCTCTTTGGAACCCCCTTTCAGGTAGTTGAAAGCAGCTATCAAATCCCCCCTCATTATTCTCTTCTGCATGCTAAACAATCCCAGTTCCCTCAGCCTCTCCTCATAAGTCATGTGCTCCAGCCCCCTAATCATTTTTGTTGCCCTCCGCTGGACTCTTTGCAATTTTTCCACATCCTTCTTGTTGTGTGGGGCTCAAAACTGGACACAGTACTCCAGATGAGGCCTCACCAGTGCCGAATAGAGGGGAATGGTCACATCCCTCGATCTGCTGGCAATGCTCCTACTTATACAGCCCGCCCTTGAAAAGGATTTCACCCTTGGAATCTGGGCCAGCCCCCTCTGTGGGAATCTTCAGTCTGCTCAGGATCTTTGTTTCTTGCAGTATAGGTGGGGGCAGGAGAAAGGCCAAGTCACATCAGCTCCCTGTGCCTCAGTTTACCCTTCTGTATAACGGGAATAATGATACTGATGTTGTTTGTAGAGCGCTTTGAGATCCACTGATGAAACAGCTCAATATTATTATTTAATCTTGTTTCCATTGGGGCCCAAAGGCCTGTGCCAGGCACCTCACAAACTGAGACATGATCCCTGTGCTGAGGAGCTGACAAACTAGGCTTGACATAGCACCAAGGCAGAGGAGAATCTGAGCCAGGGAGCTGGCCCGTTGCTGGCTTCACATCCCCATTATTCACAGATCCATTAATTCCAAGGCCAGAAGACACCATTGTGTTCATCCAGTCTGAGCCCCTCCATCGCACAGGCCAGGGATCTGCCCGGAATAATTCCTAGAGCAGAACATTTAGAAAAAAAAATCCCATCTTGACTGAGCAATGGTCAGTGATAGAGAATCCCCCTCATCCCTTGTTAATTGTTCCAATGGTTAATTCCCCTCACCTTTAGAAATCTACACTTTATTCCCAGTCTGAATGTGTCTAGCTTCCACTTCCAGCCAGTGGATCGTATGAGATCTTTCTCGGCAAGGGAGAAGAGCCCATTGTTACACCTCTGTTCCCTGTGTAGATACCTACGCACTGTGATCAGACTTCATTTTCTCTTTGTTAAACTGAACAGACTGGGCTCTTTGAGCCTATCACTACCAGGCAGGGTTTCTAATCCTTTAATCCTTCCCGTGGCTCTTCTCTGAGCCCTCTCCAATGGATCAGCATCTTTCCTGGGTCTGTCCATTTCGGGGAGCAGGGAGGTAGGGGCTGCCAATGCCGTTGCTGCTCACAAACATGTCATCGGTGATGTCCAAGTCGGCCCAGCCGGGGGCCAGTGCGGGAAACCGCTGGAGAAGCAGGAGAGGCAGGGGGGAACTGGTGCCCTGGCAGTAGAGAAGTGGAAGCTGGTGTCATAAAAATAAAGTAACGGGGTGAGAGGCTTTGATGCAGTACTCTAAAATCCTCTTACTGGTAAAGGGTTAAAAAACGCAGGTAGTTAGGCTAACACCTGACCATTAGAACCAATGATAAAACAAGATACTTTCAAAATGTGAGGGTGGGAGGAAGGTTTTTTGTCTGTCTGTGTGATCTCTTGGTAGGAGACAGATCAAGCAAATACCCCCATCCTTCTTCTATGAAGTTAGTGAGTATTTAAGTATGCCTTAGGTTTTTTTCTGTTGTTTTTAGCTTGGGACATTCGCTGTGCTGGAGGGAATGTGTATTCCTGTTTTTGTTGCATTTTTCTGTAACTTAAAGGTTTTGCCCAGGGCGGGATCCCTCTGAGTTAGGAAATTGAGTACCCTGTAAAATATATACCATCCTGATTTTACAGAGATGATTTTTACCTTTCTTGTTTTAATAAAATCCTTCTTTTAAAAATCTGACTGTTTTCTATTGTTCTAAGACCCCGGGGATGGATTTTGGATCACTGTGTAACCAAGTGGTTAGGAGATTATTCTCAAGCTCCCCAGGAAAGGGGGTGTATGGGCTTGTGGGGCTATCGGGGGAGAAGGGGAACTCCAAGTGGTCCCTTTCCTTCGTTCCTGTTTCAATCACTTGGTGGTGGCAGTGAAAACCTTTTCTCAGGGTGCAGGGGAGCTTTTGTACATTGGGAAGTTTTAACCTAAGCTGGTAGAAATAAGCTTAGGGGGTCTTTCATGCGGGTCCCCACGTCTGTATCCTAGAGTTTAGAGTAGGGAGGGAACCCTGGGTGTGCATGATTGGGGCCCGGATTCTGGCATTACGCGTGGCAGGGGGAGGTCGGTTCCCTTCTCCTGCTCCCCCCACAGTAGATCTGTGATCACAGCAGCAAGAACAATACTAAGAATATCACCACAGTGAGGCAAACCCAGCCCCGCTTCACTCTGGCTCGCTTCGGCCCTCCCTGAGCCTCACTAAGCGTGGCTGACAGCGGAGAGATCACCCTCCCCTGCCCAGACATCGCCGCCAACCCCCGCATCATCCGAGTCACGGTGGAAACCCCCACGGTGAAGGGGAGTTTGTGGGGAAGCCAGAGGGCCCTGCACCCCGACTCTGCAATCAGCCGTGACTCTCAGCCAGTGTGTAAAACAGAAGGTTTGTTTGTGGAAGGAACAGAATATAGAACAGAACTTGTTAGTGCAGAAATCAGTTGAAAGTCCATCTTTGGGGGACTCCAGGCTGGACACCCCGGACTCCCCTCTCTCCGGGTCCCCCACTGGAAGCAGACTGCCCAGCTTCCAGTGCCCTGACCTCTACCATGCCCGTCACTCCTCCTCCTGGTCTTTGTCTCGCTTCCCGGACAACGCGCCACCTGGTCGCAGCCCCCTCCTGGGTCTCAGGTGACGAAGGGCATCTGCCATTCGGGTGTCGGTGCAGGTAGCTGGAGCCGCCTCACCTGGCCCCGCGGGCCTCAGCAAATGTCACACACCCTTATTCCCACCACCTAGGCATTGGTGCAGCACACAGGGAAACTGAGGCACACACAATATTCATGCTTTACTGTAATATGCAAAGACACTCGCATACAACACAATGTAACCCTTCTGCCCATCAGAGTTGGCAGCAACAAGGGCTGGGTTCAGTATCTAGGGGTTCCGTTCCAATCACACAATGCAAAACCGGCTCGAGCCCCCACCCAGTGACCTGGGACAAATATATATCACCCCCTCCCTGGGCGCCTCTAAGAGGCAAACCTTCCCGTCTCGCAAGCACAGAGTCTGAGTGTAGCAAGTGGGGTTAAGGCAGGGTTCCTGCTTACCCTGGCTCTGCGGGGCTCCCAGAAGCAGCCAGCATGTCTGGTCACAGGCGGAGGGGTGGCCGGGGGCTCCCCATGCTCTCCCCGCCCCGAGCGCCAGCCCCACAGCTCGCATTGGCCGAGAACAATGGCCAATGGGATCTGTGGGGGAGACACATCCAGACTGGGGCAGCGCGCACCGTGCAGAGCCTCCTGGCCAGAGGGACATGCCGGCCGCTTCCCGGAGCCGTCTGAGGTAAGCGCCGCCCGCACCCCCAAACTTGTCCTGCACCCCAACCCCCTACCTCAGCCCAGAGCCCCCTCCCATATGCCAAACCCCTCATTCCTGGCCCCACCCCGGAGCCTGCACCCCCGGCCAGAGCCCTCACCTCCTCCTGCACCTCCAACCCCCTGCCCTGCCCTGTGAAAATGAGCGAGAGAGGGTGGAGGAGAGCGAGCGACGGAGGGAGCAGGGATGGAGGGAGCAGGGGACGGGGCCTTGGGGAAGGGGAGGGGCAGAGGCGGGGCAAGGGCGTTCAGGTCTCTGCAATTGGAAAGTTGGCAGCCCTACCCGCCGCTCCAGTTTGGAGGCTGAGATTGAGTTATCCAGGGCCTGGCTTTTCACAGCTGCCGAGGACCCGCAAGTCCAGGGGCAGAGCGTGGGAGCTGCGAGTGCCCAGCACCTCCGGAAATCTTGGCTCAGGCGTGTCCCAGGTCGGGGGCTAGCAAAAAGAGGCATCTCAGACCAGCAGCTCAGTTTGGAAAGTGCCAGCTCCATGTGCGGTTAAACGTCAGCGCTCACAGTACTAGGGAGCAGGGCAGCAGGTCAATTTTGCACCTTGGCAGAGGAACATGAGAAGCACCAGACTGGATCAGAGCCAGATCCATCGAGCCCAGGAGCCAGCACCAGCTGCTTCCGAAGAAGCTGTGAGAATCTCTCATGAGGGGGCTATGGGATAATCTTCCCCTCACACTCTTTGTCCCATCCTTATCTCTAACAGAGATTGTCTGAAACCCTAAGCCATGGGGGTCACTCCCCCTTCCAAAATGTGTGTGGTCATTCACTCCAGTAATTCTTCTCGCCTGGTGCCCGGAGCCCCGGGCAGTGGGGGCCAGGCAGCGCGGATGGGCTAGCTCAGGGAGGCCTCTTCTGGGGCCTGGAGTCGGCCCAGGTACTGGTAAGAATTTATTGTTTTCACCACCAGTAGGCAGGGCAATCCTGTCTCAGGTAATGTTACTTCATTTACCTCCAAGTGATGTTGATTGTTTGTAGTTGTCTCTGATGGTTTTCCATTGATCATGTTGAGATGGAGCAAGGGTGGACAACTGAGCCTGGTGTTACATCCCCGGCTAACCAGAGCAGGGTGACGACACCCCCCTGGAATGGCCGTCACCAAGACACACTGTGTCCTGGTCACTAACTTCTACTCCTAGTCCATAAAGCACACTCTCAATCTCAATATGTTATTCCTTAACTATTACCTGGACATGCCTTTTGCAATGGTTATGAGGCTTGAGAAGTTACGAGCTTTCTGTACACACCTTACATGCTACTCTTTATGGGTAAATATTCTGCAAGACGTGTGTGTGGTGTAGTCAGGGCCGGGGCAAGGAAGTTTCGTGCCCTAGGCGAAACTTCCTTGCACCAGCCCTGGGCCCCTCCCCTGGGCCCCTCCCCCAGCCCTGGGCCCCCACCGGCAGCCAGTCATCCCCCCGCGGCGGCTCCTCCCCCCACCAGCCACCCCCCCGTGTCCCAGCTCAGCCACAGCTGCCCCCCCGGCTCCCGGCTCAGCCGCGGAGCCAGGAGGGCGGCAGGCAGCTGCGGCGAGCCGCCCCCCCGGGTCCCGGCACCCTAGGAAACCGCCTAGGGTCGCTTAGTGGGCACGCCAGCACTGCGTGTAGTGAGTTTATCAGGCCTGAGACGAGAGCTGTTTGCAAAGAACAGGGAACTCTTGGCCAGGGCCTCAGTGTCACAAGAACCTTTCTAAATAACGTACAAAAGGAGAAATGATCAGATCAAAGGAGTGAGAGGAGTGAGAGGAGGAAAGGGTTAATTCTCTGCTGCTCTTCACCACCTGAGCCAGTCCCAGAGGCCAGGTCCCTGGGGCTCCCTGCTGGCTCTGAGTCCCCGCTGGGATTCCCAGGGCAGCAGTATAAATGTCCCTGTACCTCAGCCCCGGTTAGTGCAGATTCCCCGCCGCCTGCAGCTCCCGGACCGGGTCACAGGCCGAGATTCCTCCCCCCTGGCTGGGGCCGGAGCCTGGTGAGTCGTTTGCATGGAACGAATCCCACTCACTCCCATTAACGCCATAAGAAGCCCAGGACTGGGTCCGACCCGGTTGGCAGAAATTATCTGGTTTCATTAGCCTAGCTGGGAATGGCCGAACTGTAGAACCCAGAAGCAGCCGATTCCAAGGGCGGCTTTGAGATGGTGCCGCTGCTTTCCCCTGCAGCAGGGCTCCGGTTACGGCGAGGCTTGAAATGCGGCGTGGGCCCAGCTGTGCCGCTGTGGTGAGTTAGTGAGGACGCTCTGCACCGACATTTCCCAACGGGCCACCAGGGGGTTTCCCTGTGGCCGTGAGAGCTTCCTCAGTGGTGAGGGGAGGAAGGCAAAGCACTGGCCCTGCTCCCCTCCCTCCCTGTTTTCCTGCATGCTCAGCCGTGCACGGCCCCGGGAGACAGGCGGGGCACAGCGCTGCAGGAGCACGGTGAGTTCCCCACCTGGGGGGCGTGGTGCGGGGCAATGTGGTGGTGGGCTTTAGGGACCCTGGCAGCGCAAACCAGGGCTCCAGCCATGGGAATTCAGGCACCCATATCTGGCTCCACCACAGGGCTTTGGACACCGATCCCCAGCGCTGGCCCCGGGCCCTGACCCCGGCGGCAGCCGCTGGCCCCAGGCACGCACCTCCAGCCGCATGCTCCGACCCCCAGTCCTGGCTTCTGGCCCCAGGCGCCGATCCCCGGACATGTGGCAGCAGGCGCTAATCCCCGGACCCGGGTGTGCACTGCTTCCCAGGTGCGTGGCAGCGAGTGCTGGGGTTGGCCCCGTGCCGGCGAGCACTGACCCCCTGTTCCAGCCACACGGCCTTGAGCTCCAGCACCCAGCTCCACGCTCTGGCCACATGGCAGCAAGCACTGGCCCTGGGCTCCAACTCCCTGCTCCAGCCTCGCAGCTCCTGCTCCGGGCGCGGACACTGACCCCCTCGCTGGCTGCCCAGCTCCTGCCCCCAGCTCTGGGCTCTGGCTGTGGGCACTGACCTGGGGCCGCATAGCAGCGGGCACCAACCCCCGGCTCCAGCCGTGCAGCTGCGGGGCTCCCCACCTACCCTCCTCTCTCTTGGCCCCGCATCCATGCCCCCCTCCCCATCGCCCCTGGGACCCACATTCACCCGTCCATCGCCCCAGGGCCCCACTGTGTCCCCCGGCCCACATCCATACCATCATGTCCCCCACTGCTTCTGCCTCCAACCCTCCCTCCCCACATCCAGGGCTTAATTTGTCCTGGAACTTGCTGAGAAAATTGCTATTAACAAACATGCAAGTATCACTATTCGCAGCCTTCCAGATCGCTACTAAGTGTCCTGTGAAAAGTGATTGATAATAACAAACACATAAATACAACAAGGAGTCCGGCGGCACCTTAAAGACTAGCCGACTTATTTGGACATAAACCCACTTCTTCAGATACAACTTGAATCTTGCATCTGAAGAAGTGGGGTTTTTACCCACGAAAGCTTATGCCCAAATAAATCGGTTAGTCTTTAAAGTACCACTGGACTCCTGGTTGTTTTTGTGGATACAGACTAACACGGCTCCCCCTGATATCAAACACACAAATATACCTTTTCACAGTAATATTATTATTATTAAGTTTGCACACACACAAAAAAGACCCTACATACATTAAAATGATCCGGAGGTGGATGTGTGCAATTTGTTTGCTTTTCCTAAAGTTAATCATGTATTTTAGGAAAAAGTGTCAGTGCAGCCACCATTGGCCGCACTCTGAGGCCACTAAAAAATGTGTTGTGAGTACCCCTGCTCTGTGATGACATAGTGGGGTGTAAATGGGGGGTTGGGTCGGTGTAACTACGGCGCTCAGGGGGGTGGATGTTTCACACACATGGGCAACATAGTTATCCTGCCAGAGATCTGTGGTGCGGACCAGACCTGAGTTGAGATGGGCTTCACATAGTTAGGGCCAAATATGAAAAAACTTGCAACTTTACTCATGTGAGTATTTTGATAAAAGTCAATGGGAGTTGCTCATTTACTCGTGTGCTTGAGTATTGGTCGGGTCAAGGCCTCAGAGCCAGTAGGATTCAGCAGGGGGATTGTGAATGAAAGAGGTTCTGCTCTCACCCCATTACTAACTGGGAGTGACTCCGCAGTAGTGAGTGTGAAACTGGGGTTAGTGCCAGAAGAACCAGTCGTGCGGCTGCTTTAACTCACTTTCACAGTCACCGCTTGAGCCCTGAGAGTGACTGTAGCAAACGTGCGGAGGAGAGATTCTGCTGTGGATGGCAACACCAGGAGGGCGCCCCCTGCTTCACCTGGGGCCAGCACCATCCAAACCATCTTCCCTCTTCTGGAATGGGGACCTTCCGTGTCTCTGGATTTATGGTCCCACCCGACAGGCAGCTGTCACACAATGAAGTTTTGGAGGGTATTTATGATTCTCTCAACAAATGCACTCCAGTCCTAGCTGACACGCGAGTTCTCACTGATTGTCTCTTTTGCTATTAGTTACAGGAAACGGAATAGAAGATCCAAGTGATGGTACATGATGCCACCTGACAATCACACCTTTTTTGACCCTGTAACCTACATCCTGACTGGCATCCCAGGCATGGAAGAGTCTCAGGTCTGGATCGCCATCCCCTTCTGTCTGATGTACATTGTGGCACTTTTTGGGAACTCTCTCCTACTATTCATCATACTCACAGAACGAAGCCTCCATAATCCCATGTATCTATTCGTGTCCATGCTGGCCGCTGCTGATCTGCTGTTATCTACCACTACAGTGCCCAAGTTGCTGGCTCTATTTTGGTTTAGAGCTGGGGAAATTTCTTTTGTTGCCTGCCTCACCCAGATGTTTTTCATCCATGTCAGTTTTCTTGCCGAGTCGGCCATCCTGCTGGCCATGGCGTTTGATCGGTACGTTGTCATCTGTGACCCCCTGAGATACTCCACCGTGCTCACCAAATCTGTGATCGGGAAGATGGGGCTGGCAGCTGTCACAAGAAGTTTCTGTATCATTTTCCCTCTCGTCTTTTTCATGAAGCAGCTGAATTTCTGCAGAACCAACCTCCTGCCTCACAACTATTGTGAGCACATGGGCATAGCCCGGCTGGCCTGCGACGACATCACAGTCAACGTCTGGTATGGCGTAGCCGTGGGTGCTTTAGCAATTGGTTTGGATGCTGTGCTCATTGCTGTATCTTATGGGTTGATCCTCAGGGCCGTCTTCCGGCTCCCGTCCAAGGACGCCCGGCTCAAGGCTCTCCGCACCTGCGGTTCCCATGTCTCTGTCATACCAATGTTCTATACGCCAGCCATTTTCTCCTTTTTTGCACACTGGTTTGGGCACAACATCCCAGGTTATATTCACATCCTACTGGCCAACCTCTACGTGCTCATTCCCCCCATGTTAAACCCCATCGTGTATGGGGTGACAACAAAAGAGATCCTGAAACGGGTGATCAACATGTTTTATCGATAGTGCAGCAAAAGCTTCCTGCTGAGCTAAAGCAGGCAACAGAAAATGCTTTGGGATTTGGAAATTAAAGGCAGGTTTTCATTGGAACTATAGGGATGTTTTATCGATGTACTTCCAACGTGTGAGCTCGCAAGCTGGTCTCTCTTGTCAACAGAAGTTGGTTCAATAAAACGTATCTCCTCGCCCACTTTGTCTCTCTAGTATCCTGGGACTGACATGGCTAAAACAACACCCATCACTTCCACAGAAGGCAGCCAGACTGAATGAGTCTTTGTTCTAAGTTGAAGGGAAACAAGAAAACAAGAAAGTGCGAAGGTAAAATCCCCGTGTGAGAGAGCACAGTGTGGGCATCTCCTCTGGGACAAGCTGCATCTGAGCTGGACTCTTAATGGCAACCAAAAGCGGCAGCCAAGGGGGCCAAGCCATGGGCAGTGGGAAGTGCACTGGGCTGCACATTGGGAGAAAGGGGCTCTAGTCCTTTTTCTGCCACTGACCTGCTGTGTCACCTGGGGTTAGTATCTTTTCTCCTCAAACTCCTAAATCCTTCTCAGGGTCAGAGCTTTGCTGGCCTCAGTCCCCCATTCCGTAGCCAGGGCCTGCATCCCATAGACCTTGTGTTTGGCTCCCTTACGGCACATTTCGCATGGGTGGGGCCTGGTTACCCAGGCTGACCTGCCTCTCTTCCCTACACAGGTGACGTTGTGGGGGTAACTGGGTGGCAGAGAGGTCAGAGGGTGCTGTGGCCTGGCTCAGTGGGTGAGGGGTTCATTTGCTCTCTGGTCTCCTAGACAGTTGGAGAAAGTGAGCGCGAATTGACTCATGTGTGTGTGATTAGCTGTGTCTTACCTCGTGTTAAAGGCACGTTTTGCCGCTGAGGCTAACGTGCTGACTTCTCTTGGGGATTAAGAGACTGGTGTAGCCTTCTGCTAATGTCACAAAGTCTCATCTCTAGTCACTTTGGCTATGTCTTGGAGTCTCTTAGTGAACTTGACCTCTGAGTCCATGTGGAAGCAGAGGTTGGTAACAGAAGGACAAACATTCTAACATGCTAGTGAAAATGGATGGTATCTCTTTAAGACAGAGTCCAGCCTTGGAATTGGTTATGGTTAAGAATCTGAATCTAGCCAGCCAATGGATTCTGTTAAGCAAGAGAGCTCAGAATTTGACCCTCCAGGATGGGGAGGAAGAGAAAACCTTGATCCTGCTAATGGAAGCAAGGGATTAACCCTAAAATGCCCAAACCCCAACAGTATTGAGCCAAAGGCATGGCACGAGAAAAACGCTTGTAAATGTACGCTTGTGGTAATTTTGATGTTAATATTAATGCTAATGTTAAATTTTGTGACTAATTTGTTGCTAATGCCAAGAACTGTAAAGCTGTACAATGTGCACGATCTTTTGGAAAAACCCTTGAACGTGTTGGGAGTGACACATAAGAACCCACTCTGTGCTAAAAGCCTTTATGGTTAAACTGTTTCATTATATGATAATACACGGTGTGTCCAACAGCCATGTAATACCGCTGTCTCAAAGCTAGTGCGTGTAACCAGTCTTGGAACTTTTCACAGCAGGAAAGACATTCCCGACCTAATGTGCTGTATGAGAAGGGAAACTGAGGCACACCACCATATTGCTTTCATGGCTAAATGCCAAGGTACCTACACTATGGAGAACATTAATATCTGCATTGTCTTGATGTTAATTGGGTTCCAAACATTAGCCAGAGTGTGTATGAATACATTAGCTATTTTCTTTAGCTGTTGGCAAGATCACACGAGGCATAATGCTGCAAGAGCAGATCCAATCCGCTATTGCTCTAACCAAGTTTTAGCTTGGGCTTTTAAAGAAATTCAATAATATTGTTACTTCCATGATAAACCTTACAAAGATAAAGCCTGTTATTTTGATTATTTTGATTAACATCATTTTGATTAACCATTTCTGTTACACACTGACACTTCTAATATTGAGTTAGAAGTAGCAAGTAATACAGAATCAGGAATGGGAAGTTCCTCTTATGCATTCTGCAGTGGCTGAGACACACCTTCCTGAATCAATTGGGCATTGGGAGTGTGACGTTATCTGATTAAAATATGAGCATGTAGATCATTGTTGCTACCACTATTATATAATTGCAACCAATCTTGTACAAAGTATTTCACGTAACGTGTGTATGGGAAGGTTATGATTTGCTGAATATGATTATGCTATTTGTAAGCATGTATCATTTTCGTATCTGAAGTTATGAATATTAACTATGCACTTGTATTTCAAATGTTTGTTTAATCACTCATCATTAAGTCTAGTGTCTGGGAGTTGAATCCAGAACTGGAATACCTAAGGAGGTTGCATTTCTGACTTCTTGTTAGCCAGTGTGGTGAGACAGACATTTACTTTGGTTGCTGGTTTGGTATTAAATCTGCTGCCTATTAATTTCATCGGGTGACCCCTGGTTTTTGTATTGTTTGAAAAAGTAAATAACATTTCTCTATTCACTTTCTCCACACCAGTCATGATTGTACAGACCTCTATCAGATCCCTCCTTAGCTGTCTCTTTTCTAAGCTGAACAGTGCCCGCCTTTTAAGTCTCACCTCAGAGGGAAGCCATTCCATACCCTTAATTATCGTTGTTGCCCTTTTCTGAACCTTTTCAAATAATACGATATCCTTTTTGAGATAGGGCAACCAGAACAGGACACGATATTCAAGGTGTGGGTGTACCATGGATTTATACACTGGCAGTATGATATTTTCTATTTCATTTCCTAATGGTTCTTGACCATTAGGAAATGAATTAGCCTTTATGACCACTCCTTTATTAGCCTTTTTGACCACTGCTGCGCATAGAGCAGTTTTCAGAGAAGTGTCCATGGTGACTCCAAAATCTCTTTATTGGGTGTTATCAGCTAATTTATAACCACCCTTATAAATGTGTAGTTTGGATTAGTTTTTCCAGTGTGCATCATTCTGCACTTGTCAATGCTGAATTTTATCTGCCATTTTGTTGCCCAGTCACCCAGTTTTGTGAGATCCCTTTGCAACTCTTCACAGTCTGCATCTTGAATAATTTTGTATCCTCTGCAAACGTCGCCACTTTACCCTTTGCAGTAGGAAGAGGGCCTGAAAAATAAGCCCTTGGATCAGAGGTCTGGTAGGAGGCCTGAAGCCTGAACTAAAGTAATGATCAAAACGTTGCTGATATGAAGCAAAGTCAGGTTGTGAGCAAGAGGCAGGCCCTGCTCACAGAATCTGGCAAGAACAGGGCTGATATTGCAGAAACACACATTCCTAAGCAGTGCTAGGCATCAGAATATACACGCAAACGCATTCCAGAAAGATGGTACCAGAACCCCCGCATACCAAACCCATCCCCCAAAGAGAACAGGAACACACTGACCCATGCTAAAGATATGGTCAGGATGACAGCATGATGGATAGAGACGTTTTGATTAAACCAACATGTACGAGGTAATGGGTGGCACCCTAATACGTCAGGGGCGATACGTAACTTGTTTGGATCTGTGTATAAAGATGTATCTCAGAGGGAGTGTCCTTGTCTGGCCGAGGGGAGAATGGCAAGTCCCGCCGTTCACTGAGCCCGTTCATTGTCACGGGCACACATGTGTGAGTGTACCTGTGCCCACTGAGCCGGGGTGCTGGCACCACACTTCATTATAATAAACCTGAGCAAGTTCCAAGTGAACACGGAGCCTGTGGATTGATTGGGCAGTTCGACCAGAGCCTGTTCTATGGGCCAGAGCCAGTGCAGCACGCAGAGAGAATAATATCAGCCCTATATGTGCCAAATCCCAGGAGCAGGGCCTGCCTCTTAGATCATAGAATATCAGGGTTGGAAGGGACCTTAGGAGGTCATCTAGTCCAACCCCTTGCTCAAAGCAGGACCAATCCCCAATTTTTGCCCCAGATCCCTAAATGGCTCCCTCAAGGATTGAACTCACAACCTGGGGTTTAGCAGGCCAATGCTCAAACCACCGAGCTATCCGCTCACTTTGCTTCATGTCGGCAAAGTGTTGACCACTACTTTAGTTCAGGCTTCAGGCCTCCTACCAGGCCTCTGACACAAGGGCTTATGTTTCAGGCCCTCTTCCTACCGCACCCTTTCTTTCCTGTCTTTTCACCAGTTACTGACCCAGGAGAGGACCTTCCCACTTGTCCCATGACAGCTTACTTTGCTGAACAGCCTTTCGGGAGGGAGCTTGCCAAAGGCTTTCTGAAAATCTAAGTACACTATATCCACTGGATCCCCTTTGTCCACGTGCTTGTTGACCCCCTAAAAGAATTCGAATAGCTTGGCGAGGCTTGATTTCCCTTTACAAAAATTGTGTTGACTCTTCCCCAACGCATTGTGTTTATCTTTTAAGACAGGGTTGGGCAACCTTTTTGTCCCAAGGGCCACATCTGGGTGGGGAAATTGTATGTAGGGCCATGCATGTAGGGCTGGGGCAGGGGGTTGGGATGTGGGAGAGAGTGTGGGGTGTGTGGGGGGGTGTGGTGTCCAGGAAGGGGCTCAGGACATGGGGTTGGGGTGCCGGGGGGCTCAAGGGGGGAGGGATAGCTCAGTGGTTTGAGCTTTGGCCTGCTAAACCCAGGGTTGTGAGTTTAATCCTCGAGGGGGCCATTTAGGGATCTAGGGCAAAAATTGGGGATTGGTCCTGCTTTGAGCAGGGGGTTGGACTAGATGACCTCCTAAGGTCCCTTCCAACCCTGAGATTCTATGATTATAAGGCAGGGGGTTGGGGTGCAGGAGGGGCCTCAGAGCAGAGGGTGAGGATGCAGGGGGGTTAAAGGCAGGGGGTTGGGGTGCAGGAGGAGTGTGGGGTGCAGGAGAGGTCTCAGAGCAGGGGGTTGGGGTGCCAGGGGGGTCAAGGGAGGGGGTTGGGGTGTAGGAGGGGTGTGGGATACAGCAGGGGTTTCAGGGCAGGGAGTTGGGGTGCGTGCGGGGTGCAGCCGGGGGCTCTGGGCAGGGGGTTGGGGGCTCAGAGCAGGGGGTGAGGATGCAGGGGGGTTCAAGGCAGGGTGTGGGGTGCAGGAGGGGAGTGGGGTTTGGGGGGCTCAGGACAGGGGGTGCAGAGTGTGGGGGTGGGGGTGGTAGTGGCACACAGCTGTGCTAAGGCAGGCTCTCGTCTGCCTGTCCTGGCCCCGCGTGGCTCCCGGAAGTGGTCAGCATGTCCGGCAGTGGTTCCCCTTGCCCTCTGCCCTCTCTCTGCTTTAGTCCTGCTGCCCCATGAGGGCTGTCATTTACCCTCCCCTGTTTTAAGGCCATTGGAGATATTTGCTACACATGCCGTGGTAGGCAATCTCATCATACCGTCCCCTCCGCCAGTGTATCCAAGTCACTTTGCCAAGGAGGAACTTGAGGAGCTCACTGCATGGAGATGGTGAGATAAACTGCCCTGTGGGGGGCAGAGCGGAGACAAGGTGGGCTGATGGATCGGCGGGGGGACGAGGGGGCGGGAACGACAGGTTTCTATCTCCAGGCTCTGCCACCGGCCTGCTGGAGAACCTTGGGCAAGTCACGTCGCCACCCTGTGCCTCAGTTTCCCCATCTGCAAAATGGGAATAATGATACTTTGAGATCCACTGATGAAACAGTTCAAAATTATTATTTAATCTTGTTTCCATTGGGGCCCAAAGGCCTGTGCCAGGCATCTCCCAAACTATCAAATGGTGACGTGATCCCTGCCCCGAGGAGCTTACAAACTAGGCTAGACATAAGAGGGGGAAACAAGGCCATGCAAGCCACAGCTGTGCCCTTGTTCTGCAGCGTGAAGGACAGCAGGTGCGGAGCAGAGGAGTAGCAGGGCCATGGACTTTGATTCGGAGTATACGCCACTGTCCTTGATTTCAGTGGAGCTATTCCTGATCCGCACCACGCCAGAGGAGAATCCGATCCGGAGAGCCGGCCCGCCCCTGGCTTCACATCCCCATTATTCACAGATTCATTAATTCCAAGGCCAGAAGGGACCATTGTGTTCATCCAGTCTGAGCCCCTCCATCGCACGGGCCAGGGAACCGCCCAGATTAATTCCTAGAGCAGATCTGCTAGAAAAACATCCCATCTCGATTGATAAATGATCAGTGATGGAGAATCCACCCCAACCCTTGTAAATTGTTCCAATGGTTAATTACCCTCCCGGTTAAAAAATGTTTCCATTTGTCTGGCTTCCACTTCCAGCCATCGAGCGTGTGAGACCTTTCTCGGCTAGACTGAAGAGCCCGTTGTAAAACGTCTGTTCCCTGTGCAGGTACTTTTACACTGTGATCAGACTTCATTTTCTCTTTGTTGAACTGAACAGACTGGGCTCTTTGAGCCTGTCACTATCAGGCAGGGTTTCTAATCCATTAATCATTCTCGTGGCTCTTCTCTGAGCCCTCTCCAATGGATCAGCATCTTTCCTGGGTCTGCCCATTTCGGGGAGCAGGGAGGTAGGGGCTGCCAATGCCATTGCTGCTCACAGACCTGTCATCGGTGATGTCACAGTCGGCCCAGCCCGAGGGCAGTGCGGCGAACCGCTGGAGAAGCAGGAGGGGCAGGAGGGAGCTGGCGCCCTGGGAGTAGAGAGGTGGGGGCTGGTATGCATGTTTGGGGTCTGGATTCTGGCATTACGCAGGGCAGGGGGAGGTCGGTTCCCTTCTCCTGCTCCCCCCACAGTAGATCTGTGACCACAGCCGCAAGAACAATACTAAGAATATCACCATAGTTAAGGAAATCCAACCCCCCCCTGCCCTCTCCTCGGCCCTCCCTGAGCCTCACGAAGCATGGCTGACAGCGGAGAGAACACCATCGCCTGCCCCGTCATCGCCGCCAACCCCCGCATCATCCGAGTGACAGTGAAGACCCCCAAGGTGAAGGAGGAGTTTGTGGTGCCGGAGAACAGCACCATCAAGCAGTTCAAGGAGGAGATCTCCAAGCACTTCAACTGCCAGACCAGCCAGCTGGTGCTGGTCTTCGTTGGGAGGATTTTGAAAGACCAGGACACCCTCCGGCAGCGGGGGATCCAGGACGGGATCACTGTCCACCTCGTCATCAGGACGCAGAAGGGACCCCAGGACAATCCGCTTCCGCACGTGTACGTGGCCAGGAACGTTGCCCCCGCCCCCGCGCCGCCCGGCGTCACCCCCGCTCACAGCAGCGCCTTCGATCCGAGCCGGCGGGGCCTGGGGGGGAACGTCTCCAGCACGGACCTGCAGAGCCCGCTGCAGCTCCTGGCTAGCTCTGAGATGATGGCCCGGAAGGTGGAGAACCCGTTCATCCAGAGCATGCTCTCCAACCCCGACCTGATGCGGCAGCTGATCATGGCCCATCCCCAGATGCAGCAGCTGGCCCAGCAAATCCCCGAGATCAGCCGCATCCTCAACAACGCGGACATCATGCGGGAGATGCTGGACATTGTTCGGAACCCAGAAATGATGCAGGAGGTGAGGAGTCAAGACCGAACCTTGAGCAACCTGGAGAACATCCCGGGCGGGGACAATGCCCTGAGATGCGCCTATGCCGACCCTCAGGAGCCAGTGCTGAGCGCCGCCCAAGAGCAGTTCGGAAACCTCCCCTTTGCGATGCTGATGAGGAATCCCTCCTTGGAGGGTGTGGGCGGGGGCGGCCAGCCCTCCTGCGTCGATCCCCGAGACCTGTCGGCGCCTCCGTCCGTCTCCCAGAGCGCCACCAGCGTCTGCACCAACAGCACCTGCGGGGACCCGGACAGCGGCGTTACCAGTTGCGGCACCAACCCTCCCGGGCAGAGCTCTTCCATGCCGAGTCTGGGGCCGGGGATGTTCACGGCGGGCGGGGTCCAGAACCTGGTGCAGCAGATCACCGAGAACCCCCAGCTGATCGTGAACCTGTGCGCGTCCTACACCAAGTGCATGATGCTGTCGCTGATACAGAACGCGCAGCTGGCTGCCCAGGCCACCCTCTCGGCGGAGAGCCCCCAGCACCAAGAACCAGTGACGCAGCGGCTGCCGAATTTCTTCCAGCAGATCCAGAACCCGGAGATGTTAGTGGCCATGTCCAACCCGAAAGCCATGCAAGCTTGGCTGCAGATCGAGCAGGGGCTGCAGACGTTGGCGGCGGAGGCCCCCGTCCTTCTGCCGTGGTTTACGCTCCGTTTGTGGGGCCTGGGGAATTCTGGGAGCACCGTAAGTGGAACTGGCCCTAGCCCGGCTCCCAGTGAAACGTCGCACGCCGCGCCGGCAGCGTGCGAGCAGGGACACCAACATCTAAACATGCTGCGGATGCTGAAAGTTCTTCCGGGGACGAATCCGCAGCACTTGCAAGCTCCAGAAATCAAATTTCAGGAAGAACTGGAGTAGCTGGAACCGATGGGCTCCTTGAACCGTGACGGGAACGTACATAGCAACCGGAGAAGATATCAGCACAACCGTGGGAAGACAGAAGCATCCAGCCCACCCGTCGTAGCCCCGTCCCTGTAACGTGTTCACTTGGATTTCGGTCTTATAAACAAAAGCCAATAATGGTGCACCTTTTTGTGGGGAGCTGTCATTTTCTTGTCAGAGGCCGGAAGCCAGTAGCTTTTGCCTAAAGATGCTGCATGCTTCGGCCTTATGATAACGTGCGATTACCCAGCCGCTGTCCTCTAGGGAGTTTGAGATAATGAGTTAATTAATTATGAGCTTCACTACACCTCTGTGAAGTAGATAGTATTTAGCGCAGGGCAAATATTCTGTGTACCTGGGCCCGGGTGAGTGCCGTCTTTGATTGACTGACACGCAGTCGAGAATTTATCCTCACACCACCCCTGCGAGCTAAGGTTATGTCTGGAAAAAAGTCTCCGAGCCCGAGTCGACTGACTCGGGCTTGCAGGATGCGCGCTGCGTGGCTAAAAATAGCAGTGGAAACATTCGGGCTAACTCAGTTGACCCGGGCTCTGAGACGCACGGCTATGGGTTTGTGTGTGTTTGCTGTAGAGTTGTACGCTTAGACCGTGTTATTATCCCCATGGTGTAGATGAGGGTTAGGGTTAGGATTATCTGAAGCACAGATTGATTCATCCCAAATTACACATGGCGTCTGTGCAAGATCTGGAATAGAACCAGACCTCCGGGCTCCCAGTACGATAGCTGTGAAGAGCTTACCACAGTAACTGGCTGTGTTTGTGCCATTTTTCAGTCACTGGTCAGCGCACGTCAGTGAACTTGTGTTTCGTTCACAGCAATGATTACGGAGGAGATTTTTATTGGTGTAAATGTCAGTATTTGTCTGTGGTGAAGTGTTGGAAGTGGTAGCCTGATGTCATCCAATTAGGAAACAGAAACCACGCCATGTGACTTAGTTGCTCAAATAGCAAACCTTGAATATCCAACCTAAACCCTTTGCAAACCAGTCAAAGGCCAAAACAAGTTCCTAAATGCGCTTCAGGGGGGAGGGATAGCTCAGTGGTTTGAGCATTGGCCTGCTAAACCCAGGGTTGTGAGTTCAATCCTTGAGGGGGCCATTTAGGGATCTGAGGCAAAAATTGGGGATTGGTCCTGCTTTGAGCAGGGGGTTAGACTAGATGACCTCCTAAGGTCCCTTCCAACCCTGAGATTCTATGATTCTTTGTCTAGCAATCATGAATGATGAAAAAAATCAGGAATGTTACGACTGGTGTGTGGCCAAATCGCAGGCAGAGAAGGGTTAACTTTGAGGAACGAATTGTTCTCTGTGACCAATTCAAGCAGCTTCATTAATATCTACCGAATGCACACAGGGGCTGTACCAGTGTGCGATCCGGTGGGGAGACTGAGGCATGGGCAGGTGAAGTGACTTGTGCCAGGCCTCATGAGTGGCAAAGGTGGGCGCGCACTCCAGGTTTACGCCTCTTTGCTCTGCAAGGACTGGTTTGGAACCGAACATCCACTTCCCAGCTGGGTGCAGAGGGGTTTGTCTTTCTTAACTATCCTCCAATGTATTTCCATTGTAAACACTGAGCTCCCAGGCACTTAACGGCATGCAGACTAGAAACAGTCAGGGCCAAGTTCTTTATGGGGGCAAACCATGCTGAGGTCAATGGAGTTACACCATGGATTAACGCAGCTCAAGACACCAGTAGTCATATCACCTTGTATCCACACCTAGGCTGGTGTTGATATTCAGATGGAGGACAGCTGGTCTCCTCTGTCCTCTTTCCTCAGCAGGTAGGCTCACAGGAGATCACCTCGTCTACCTCCTGGAGGAGCGGGTGAGCTGACACCCTCTTGTTCTGGGAGAGCGGGACCCAGAAACACCAGAGCAGGAGGGACCAGTCTCCGGCCTAGCCATGCAGACTACCCAGAGATTCTGCCCCATCACTTAAAACGCGACAGCTGGATCGCATCACCTACCATGCACTATGGGGCGGAGGTGCTTCTAAACGCTCAGGGGCCAGAGCAGTGGAGCCCACAGAAGGTGTTTCGGGCTCCTGCTGCTCCTCACTGGAGGAGCAGGCCTTTCTCATGGGGAGCAGAGGGACATGGGGGGTAGCTGGCCTCCTCACTGGAGAGCTGAGAGAGGGGATGTCTGAGAAGACAGACTGGCATGGGCCACCCCCTCTCACTGCACTGAGGTGGAGACCCAGCGAGGAGGAGAGCTGCGAGCCCCAGGGGAAGGTGACCTGCAGCGTGGCGAGACGTGGGGCACCGGGAGATGGTGTGGGTGCGGGGACGGGGAGTGGACGGTGCCCTGAAATCAAGTGAGTTCTCCACCGGAGCGGGGGCTTAGTGGGGCTTGGACTTCAGATCTGGGGTAGGGGACTGAGGGAGCCCGGCTGCAGACTGGGGCGGGCTCCAGCCATGGGGCTTCAGACTCCAGCCCCCGGGCGCACAGCGCCTGGCTCCGATCTCTGGTCGACCCCCCCAATCCCACCGGCAGCAATTGGCCGCTGGCGCTGACCCCTTTCTGTGTACGCTGACCCCCAGCCCTAGTCACAGACCCTGGGGGCCGGCCCTGATCTCCAGCGGCTGCCGGCCCTGGGTGCTGACCCCCGGCACTGGCCCTGGGCTCCAGCGGGCGCTGGCTCTGGGTGCTGACCCCCAGCACTGGCCCTGGGCTCCAGCGGCTGCCGGCCCTGGGTGCTGACCCCCGGCACTGGCCCTGGGCTCCAGCGGCTGCCGGCCCTGGGTGCTGACCCCTGGCACTGGCCCTGGGCTCCAGCGGGCTCTGGGTGCTGACCCCTAGCCGGGCCGTGTGGTAGCAGGCGCAGACCCTAAGTGCCAGCCCCAAACCCCACTGGCAGCCAACTCCTGGCGGCAATGGCCCCGAGCCCCAGCTGAGCCCGGGCACTGCTCCTGGATGTCGATCCTGAGTTCCGGCAGGCGCTGGCCATGGGTACTGATCCCCGGGAGCCAACCCACATCTCCAACCATGTGGTGGTGGTGGGGGGGCTCCCCATCCATCCTCCATGGCCCCCGCTGCCTCCCACCCCACCGCTGTTCCCTCTAAGCTGTGCATGTGTGCACAGATCTGAAACCCCACGCACACGGCGAAACGCCGCGCCCACAACAATTTGCACAGAAGACATTTTTTTGCGCACACGGCCTGTCAAAAATTAGAGGGAATATTGCCCCCCCACCCCTCCATCCAGGTCTTAACCTACTAGAACTTGCCGTGACAAGAGATATTAACAAACACACAGATGTCACTTTTCACAACAATACTTTTATTATTGAGTCTGCAAAAAAAATACCCTATGTAAATGGCAATGATCTGGGTGTGGATATGGGCTATTTTTTTGTTTTTCCTAAAGTGAATGAAGTATTTTAGGGGAAAGTGTCTGTGAGGCCACCAGCAAGAGTTGGTGGCCGCACTCTGAGGCCCCCAAAACATTTGTTGTGAGAACCCCTGTGCTAGCCCAAGGTAGCCCCCAGATGCCAGGTGTACATGGGTGCTGGACAGGCTGATGGAGGGAAGGATGGACCAAGATTTGGTGATGCTGGGCCTGTTTTCAAGGGACGTGCCAGCCACCAATGCCTTGTCTGCGTACTGTGATGTCAGCAGTGATGTCACAGTGCCCCGGGGGAGGCAGGGTGGAAATACTGTAGGGGCAGGCAGCATCGGCAGCAGAAAGACCATGAGGGAACCTGCCAGGTGGTGAGTGAACGGAGGAGCAGGCCAACATCTGGCTGGTATGCGCACTCTGGGTTTGACGTCCAGTACCACGGGGAGAGCAGGCCGGTTCCCCCTTCCCTCCGCTCCGCCCCGGAAGCCCCGTAACGACAGCGTCAAGAACAGCCGCCACCGTACACCAGCCGAAAGGAATTATCCTCCGTCACATCCCACCGCCTTCCCCGGGCGCCTCTGCTCCCTGAAGAAGGACCAACGCGGTGCTCCTGGATCCCGGTCACCATGTCCGAAAGCCGACGGGCCCCCCGGGCCAACCAGGCAGCCATCACCGCCGCGTCCGGCGGCGTCCTCAAGGTGACGGTGAAGACCCTCAAGCAGAAGGAGCAGTTTGAGGTAGCGGAGGGCAGCACCATTCGGGCGTTTAAGGAGGAGATCGCCAAGCGCTTCAAGACTCCCTCTGACCTGCTGGTGCTAATATTTGCTGGGAAGATCCTAAAGGATCAGGACACATTGAGCCAGCACGGGGTCCGCAATGGATTCAGCATCCACCTTGTCATCCGGTCCCCAAAGAGGCCCCAGGACCACCCGGCTGAGCCGACGAACGCTGCCGCCCCACCGATGCCGTCCGCGAACAGCAGTGCTTCTAACCTGCTGGCCTGGAGGCAGGGCCCGGCTTTCCAGCACCTGGGCTTGAGCTGCTCCAACGTGTCCGAGCTGCAGGGGCGCTTAGAAGAGCTGGTGGCCTCCAGCCAGGAGTTGGTGGCCCAGATCATGGAAAACCTCTTGTTTGAGATCATCAGTTCGGGCCTGGATCTGAACACCATCAACAGCAACCCGTTCCTCTTGGGCTTCCTCGTTGGGGTGACCGGCCTGAGCGTGCTGGGTCTGGACCCAACCGAGGTGTCGGATTTAACGAGCGAGGCCTCGGAGGTCAATGATTCCATCCAGGACTTGATGAGCGAGGTGGCACAGAACCCCTTGGTGCAGAACATCCTCACCAACACGGACCTGGTCCAGGAGATCCTTCTCTCCAACCCGCAGATGCAGCAGCTGGCCGAGCAAAACCCTGAGATTAATCACATTCTCCGCAACCCCGATTTCATCCGGGAAATGATTGAGGTCTCCAGCAGCCCGGCGATGATGCAAGAAATGATCCGGAACCGCGACCGAGCCTTGAGCAACCTGGAGAGCATCCCGGGCGGACACAGCGCCCTGCAGCAGCTGTACAGCGAGATAGAGGAGCCGATGATGGACGCCGTGCAAGCCCAGTTTGGGAGCAACCCATTGGCATCGTTGGAGAATAACCCACCCTTGGGCAGGGCCAGTCTGCCCGCCCGGATGGAAAACAGAGACCCTTTACCAAACCCTTGGGCCACGCGGACGAATAGGGCCAGTGATATTGGGAATAACCAGGATAGCAATCGTTCTAGGCATAGCACAGGGCAGAACTTTATTGTACTAAATTTCGGGCCTGGCGCGGGCCCCGGGTTTCCCAACACAGCAGGAATTCAGAGTATGGTTCAGCAGCTAACAGGAAACCCAGAGTTTATGCAGAACATGGAGTACGTGTTGTCCAATCCCAACGGCCCAGCGCAAATGCTGCTGAATAGCACCCACCTCTCCAGTGATGGCCGTTCTCGGCCTCAAGACGAAAGGACACACCGGGTCCCTCCGGAGTTGGAGAGCGCTGAAATCGCCCCTTTACTGACCAGCCCTAGAGCCATGCAGGCTTTGTTACAGATCCAGCTGGGCTTGCAGACGCTCTCAGCCGAGGTCCCGGATTTTATCCTCGGGCTGGGGGACCGGGACGTGGAACTGGAGCTGGAAAGCATGGAAGGGTCCGTGCCTAGCAGCGAGTCCGAGGAGGACGTCAGTCTAGAATCAGAAAAGGATGAACCCGCAGGCCAAGAGCGCGTGGATCTGCCGGCGCCAGGTGTCCGATTTGAGCGCCAGCTGGAGCAGCTCAGAACAATGGGCTTCCAGGACCGGGAAGCGAATGTACAGGCTCTGATCGACACAGAAGGGGAAATCAACGCAGCCATCGAGATACTAACAAAGTCCCAGCCATCAAGCAAGATATTGTAACGCGTTCCTTTTGCCTGTTGTAATTCTGTCTGGTTACATACTAAAAACAGCTTGGTGCATATTAAGGTCGCGTGCAGCGGCTTGCTTCCAAAGTGCTCCCTCCCGGCACGTGTTTCATGCCTGTTGTGTTCCACACGGCACGCAACACATAATAAGAGTCCGGCCCTGCCCTACGGAGCTTATGATCGAAATAGACGGGACAGGCACAGGGTGAGGGAAAGGAAACGTTTTTATTTCCATGTTACAGAGGGAAACTGAGGGTGAGGGGTGTCCCAGAGCGCGTAAGAACATAAGAATATAAGAAAGGCCGTATGGGGTCAAACCAAAGGTCCATCCAGCACAGTATCCTGTCCACCGACAGTGGCCAGTGCCAGGTGCCCCGGAGTGAGTGGACCTAACAGGTAATGATCAAGTGATCTCTCTCCTGCCATCCATCACCCGCCTCTGACAAACAGAGGCTAAGGACACCATTTCTTACCCATTCTGGCTAATAGCCATTAATGGACTTCATCTCCATGAATGTATCCAGTTCTCTTTTAAACCCTGTTATAGTCCTAGCCTTCACAGCCTCCTCAGGCAAGGAGTTCCACAGGTTGACTGTGCGCTGTGTGAAGGAGAACTTACTTTTATCAGTTTTAAACCTGCTGCCCACTAATTTCATTGGGTGGCCCCTAGTTCTTTTGTTATGAGAACAAGTAAATAACTTTTCCTTATTCACTTTCTCCACACCACTCATAATTTTATATACCTCTATCATATCCCCCCTTAGTCTCCTCTTTTCCAAGCTGAAAAGTCCTAGCCTCTTTAATCTCTCCTCCTATGGGACCCGTTCCAAACCCCTAATCATTTTAGTTACCCTCCTCTGAACCGTTTTTTTTTGGGCAGACCCCAGCCCGAGCCCCAATGTCTACATAGAAGTTTTTAACCCTGCAGTTCAAGCCCCGCAAGCCCGAGTCAGGTTTTTATCCCGGTGTAGACGTATCCTAAGTGACTTGACCCAGGTCATCCAGAATGTCGGTGGCAGGGCCAGGACTTGAACCCAAGTCTCCTGAGTCACCTAGTCCAGCTCACGAATTGCACCCTTCCTTCACTTGGCTCGGCAAGGAGTGTGATTTTGAACCCGGTCACGGTGTGTGGCTCGGTTTCGTGTGACATACGGTGCAGTCATTCCATTGCTTTTGCTTCGGAAGATCTAGTCCTCGCTGGCCACTCAGACAGCCCCCGGCGCATCCTGACCAGCGGAAATTGATCGGAGTCAGGATTAGGAAGCCAGGCTCACAGCCTCAAAGTTAAGTTTGCAAACAAGCTTCCAGTGTCCGTCGCCTCTTTTCCCCCCAGCCCTGTACACTGCTTGTAGCCACCACTCCCGCCCCGAACACGTCTGCCTCCCAGGCCGGACGGGGCAGGTAGGGCTCCGGCCGCATCACAGTTCCTCCGGTTCTTCAGCCCCAGGGAGGAGACAGTCCCCAGGGGATTTGGATCGACAGAGCAGCTGGGCGTAGTGTGGAGACTGTGCTGCTTGTGTTGGGTTGTGGGTTTTCTTAGGGTTTGTAACAATGGGCGTGAGAGACACAAAGGGCCTAGCCAAGGCTCCCAATGCCTGTTGCACAGATTTCAAAACACAGCCGTGAGACCGGCTCTCCTCTTGGCCCCAGAGCAATCCGGTGTCATGGGAACAGCCACACGGGGTCGGAGCAATGGTCCATCTAGCCCACTATCCTGTCTTCCGACAGGTGCGTCAGAGGGAATGAACAGAGCAGGGCAGTTCCTGTGGGATCCATCCCCTGTCATCCAATCCCAGCTTCTGGCAGTCAGAGGCTTAGGGGCACCCAGAGCATGGGGCATTGATGGACCTGGCCATACTCTGAGGCCACCAAAAAAATTATCCTGAGAACCCCTGAAGAGACTGTCAGACCAGAGCTTGTCTCTTTATAAAACCTCTCCACGGGGAATGGGGAGTGTTAAAACGGAAGCCTCACTTAATACTTCACATTGCAAAGGGTTTCATGCTTTCCCCCCTCTTTTTCGGCGTCTTTAATAAAAGTAGACAGATTCGTAACCCTGGGAGCCACCAGTGATAACTGGGCACAAAATCCTGGGTCGCCTTGAACTGTTTAATGTTGCAACATGGAAGAAGGGGTTCATATACCCCTTAGCCCCAGATTGGCCTCTTTTCAGCCCCTCAGTGCTCATCCAAAGCCCGGGATGAAATGTTCCTTGGACTCCCGCAATGCCTTGGGGCGGGAGGGGAAGCCGGATTTGATGTGTAACGGAGACTTGCTCATTTGCACATGGTTAAATCGCATCACCAGATGTGAGGGTAAGAAACAGGGAACAGATCGGGAGGGACTCTGAGAAGGAGGATGGCCACTTGCCTCTGATCCAAAGTCAGCCGAAGTCAATTTCAGTGGGCTTGGAATCAAAGTTTCGCTGAAGGGCTGGGACTCAGGATGTCTGCCACAGGCCTCCTGGCGCAGTCACTGAACCGCACCTTTCCCATCTGTAAAATGGGCACGGTGATACCACCCTCCCTTCCTGGAAGTTTCTGAAGTGCCACGCCAAGCTTCTTATGTATAAGGCAGTAGCTCCATAGTTTACAAACGCTCTTCTTCCCTGGGGAGATCTGCAGCAGAAAGAGGTTCTTTCATGGTTCTTGTCAACCCCATGAGAAGGAATGGAGTTTAGGTCTGCGTCCTGCCCCATAGATGTGAACGTTCCTCGCATTTAGCTAACCTTCCTTGACGATTTTCATAGCAATCCCGTTCACCTTTGCATTGCTTTCCCGGTGCTGAACTCTTCTCTCTCTGGACACACCTAGGGTGGGGAGGGGACTTCCCCAGCGCATCCTGTTAGCTTTTCGAACATCTACCTTCATCCTGCCAGGTGTGGTGGCTATTGCACAGAGCGAGCGTGGGGCGGATCGCAGCAGAGAATGGGCAAGGTTTTCAACACTAGGTGCCTAAAGTCAGGACCCTACATAAGAAGCCTGATTTTCAGAAACGCTGAGTCCCCTGGCAGCTCCCAGGGGTGTGAGTTAAAACAGCTGGGCGCTCGGCAGGAGCCGGCCTTTATGTTTGACTATCTTGGCCTCCTGCCACGCCGCCTTGTCCCGCGGCATGCAGCGATACTAGACCCACGCACAAGTCAGGTGAACTCCCACGCCTGTTAATGTTTAACCCTAGGATTAGTGATCCAGGCACCAAGGGAATGGCAGGCGGCAGGGCTGGAAAAGCTTCCGGACGGGGAGGAGATGGTGAAGTCAGAGGAGCTACCGGAAGCTACAGCGGTGGAAGGGATGCCCCACGCTGAGCAGCGGGGCCCCACGCCCTCCGTTTTCTGTCGCATCAATCAGGCCAATCCAGATTACGTTTTGATTCAAAGTAACTGGCCGTCCCCTGCTCTTTGGCATGTGAAAACAAACACAACCCCCCCCCCCCACCGCGTCTATCAGAATCTCAGCGGGATAAGCCAAAGGGCCTGCATCAAAGGCAATTAATTACACACCACGGCATTTTGCTAGCAAAATAACCCCCAAACCAACACCATCACCCCAGCCCAACAAAAAATGCTGCGGAGGGAGGAATAAGAGCACTGGAGGAACAGGACAGCCTGCCCCTCACGTAGATCTAATCCTGGTCTCCAATCGACTTAAAGTCTGAAGCCCGAGGTTGAATTCCCCTGCCAACTTTTGGGTTGTCATTCGCTATGTGACTAAGTGGTTTTTTTCCCCTTTGTTATGTTGCGTGTGAGTCTTACTGTCCTGTACTCATACTGAGTGTGCCTCAGTTTCCCTGTGTGCGGCACCAATGCGTAGCTGGTGGGAATTGGGTGTGTGACTTTGGCTGAGGGGCCCTCGGGGACAGGGGAGGCTGCCTGCATGTAAGCGATTGCCGGTGCCCTTTATAACCTGAGACCCAGGAGGGGGCTACAAGCAGGTGACATTTTGCCGGGGAAGCAGGACAAAGCCCAGGAGAGGCGCCACGGCCGTATGGGAGGCCAGGTAGCCGGGGCCAGGGCTATGGCTGTGGCGGACTTGGAGAGGGGGGAGTCCAGGGCGTCGGGCCCGGGATTCCCCCAAGATGGACTTGGCTGAAAGTCACTGATTTCTGTGCTGACAAGCTCTGTTCTACACTGTGTTCCTGTCGACTAATGAACCTTTTACGACGCTGGCTGAGAGTCACGGTTGACTGCGGGGTGGGGGTGCGGGGCCCAGGCGGACTGGCTGCGGGGAGCGCCTGGTCAACGGGGGATGCTGAATGCTCTGAGGTCAGACCCAGGAAGGCCGAAGCCACGTAGGCTTCTTGCCCTGGCAACAGTGGGCAGGCTCCCCCAGAGTCCTGACCGGCTTCATTTGAAGTAGTTCCAGGGCATCGGCCCGGTGACTCCGTGACAAGCTACGATCCCTCCAGACCCTTTTCCATTTCATTCAGTGCCGCGTGGTTCTTGTGTTAGGAGACATGGAGCACAGAAGCTCCCGAGAGCCCGTCTCCAAAGCATTCATTATTTTATAGACGTTTATTTCATCATTTGGGCCATGCTCTGAACTGTACATTTCACCCACCTGCTCATCCAGTACGTCCCCTGCCAGCTACTGGACCAAAGAACAACCAGCTGACTTACCCTGAAGCCATAAGGGCCTCTAAACGTGGGGCTGCCCTAGCATGTAACCCACTGGGGAGGGTGTGTTAGGAGTCCCAGTCTTTGCCCAGTCCACAAAGGACAGGAGTCTGCTACCGACGCACCCTGAGAGCCTGGGTCTTTAGCTCTCTGGGCATCCGGTGCCAGTGGGTACTGTCTCGCCAGCAGAGAGTCATAGAATGATAGAAGATTAGGGTTGGAAGGGACCTCAGGAGGTCATCTAGTCCAACCCCCTGCTCAAAGCAGGACCAATCCCCAATTAAGTCATCTCAGCCAGGGCTTTGTCAAGCCTGACCTTAGAAGCCTCTAAGGAAAGAGATTCCACCACCTCCCTAGGTAACCCATTCCAGTGCTTCACCACCCTACTAGTGAAAAAGTGTTTCCTAATATCCAACCTAAACCTCCCCCTCTGCAACTTGTGACCATTACTCCTTGTTCTGTCATCTTCTACCACTGAGAACAGTCTAGATCCAGCCTCTTTGGAACCCCCTTTTAGGTAGTTGAAAGCAGCTATCAAATCCCGCCTCATTCTTCTCTTCTGCAGGCTAAACAATCCCAGTTCCCTCAGCCTCTCCTCATAAGTCATGTGCTCCAGCCCCCTAATCATTTTTGTTGCCCTCCGCTGGACTCTTTCCAATTTATCCACATCCTTCTTGTAGTGTGGGGCCCAAAACTGGACACAGTACTCCAAATGAGGCCTCACCAGTGCCGAATAGAGGGGAATAATCATGTCCCTCGATCTGCTGGAAATGCCCCTACTTATACAGCCCAAAATGCCGTTAGCCTTCTTGGCAACAAGGGCACACTGCTGACTCATATCCAGCTTCAGAGATGGCAGAACAGAGCCAAGTGCCTAGCCCTTGGGGCTTGTCTGCACAGGATTGTTTTTTTGTGGGATATATTTTTGCACATAACCTTGTGTGGAGTCACTCCCCTGAAATAATTGCGTCCACGCGGCCGGCTCAACCTACTTGCCTCTGAATCAGCACGAACCTTTCTCCGCACTAACTACATCCCCGTCGCAGCTCGCACAAAAGGGGTCAGTTCATTCGAAAGAGGAATTGCGACGTGTTAGCACAAGTCATGTTCACGCGAAAAACCTAACACACACGCATGTGCAGAGCCGTGGAGACAAGCCCCGCGCGTGAGCTGCTGTGCCCAGGAGAGGGGGCTTGTGGAGAGAGATCAGAGTCAGTCCCCAGGAATCCTGCGCTCGAGGGCTCGGCCACAGGTTTTCTCTGGGGCCAGGGGCAAGTCACTGAAGCAGAAATTTTCTACCTTGGACACTCATTGACTCATAGACTTTAAGGTCAGAAGGGACCATTATGCTCCTCTAGTCTGACCTTCTGCACAGTCCAGGCCACAGAGGGGGGAGGGATAACTCAGTGGTTTGAGCATTGGCCTACTAACCCCAGGATTGTGAGTTCAAACCTTGAGGGGGCCATTTTAGGGACCTGGCACAAAAATTGGGGATTGGTCCTGCTTTGAGCAGGGGGTTGGACTAGGAAACCTCCTAAGGTCCATTCCAACCCTGATGTTCTATGAATCTCACCAACCCACTCCTGCAATGCTCCTTTCAGCTATTGAAGTCCTCAAATCATGGTTTAAGATTTTGGCGGCCCACACTGAGACGCCTTTAGGCCTATAGGCCACTTTTGGACAGTGTGGCCTTAATTTCTCTGTCCCTCAGATCTCTGTCTATTACATGGAGACGCGAACCTTCCCTGCCTCACGAGGTGGGGGGTATGAGGACATAGTCACAGACACGTGGGAGGCATCCTGGTATTTGGGCACCTACTTGCATCTTTGGGCACTAAGTACCTTTAAACATCTGGCCTTCGGATACATCGGTAGTTAGGACAGATAGGCAGGTAGGATAGATAACGGGAGCATATCCTCCCCGATATCAAAAATGTCGAGAAACACTGATCTAGCGAGCTCAAATCATCCTGCAAGAGCCAATCCAAACTTACCATTCCCGGGATGATGATAGGAAAGGAGTATGGAGAACGTGTGACTTACCCAAGAGACAGTCACCGGCCAAACTGGGGAAGGAGCCCAGGTCTCCTCATTCCAGTCTCGTGCCCCATCATCTAAACTGCACAGACTCCTTCGGTGACTATCAACACCTTAAATGAGGATGATTATTCATTATCTGTATTATCGTTGCGCCTAAGGGCCCATGGACCGGGACCCCGCTGTGCTGGGCATTGTGCAAACACCGACCAAAAAGACAGCCCCTGCCCCGAGGAGCTCACCAGGTAGATATGAGACAAGAGATAAGAGATGGATAGAGCCCGAGGAGGAAACACAATACTGGTCAGCACGAAGGCAAGGGTCTCAGCACAGCAGCCGTCTAAGGACGGGCCAGTTTTCTGCAGCCCTCACAGCAAAGGGGAGCTTTGAGGTGGGATTGGAAGGCGGGCCAGGAAGTGGGTTTGTGGATGTTGAGGGGGGGGAGTTCCCCCTTGTGTCCGGGGCAGCACCCAGAATCAAAGCGGGGGCGGGGGGCATGGCCCAGCCCGGATCCTTTGCATCCCATGCTCTTGGTAGCCCATTCAGGAGCTTCCTGGCAATTGCGCTTTAGCTGAATCTTCAGCCATCGCCCTGAGCTGAAGTTAGGGCAAGACACTCCCAACGCGGGGTTAATTGCGGGGCAGGGTTGGGAGCTCATGCCCCGCTGAAGAGAACAGGTGGTTTTGGGCCGGGGCCCTCCCATGGAGATCCAGTAGTTAGGGACCTAAAAAAACCCTCTGATCAACCATGAAGACAAGCAGTGGAGGGAGAGACCCACTCCCCCAGGTGTTCCTCTGCCCACCACCATCCCCTCCCTTGTGTGGCGGGAGCGTAGGGCATCAGTGAACAGATGGGTGCTACAAATGACAGCACACCAATTACTGCTGGAGGCTAATATTTTAATAGGAAAGTAATTTTTGAGAGCCTTCGGCCAGACAGACCAACGCCCATGGCGTAATGATCGCTGATGGTCACAGTGCACCCTAAGCCGGCTTTGAACTCAGAGGCCTTGATTCCCCACTGCTTGAAGAAAACTACCGCTCAAGACACATCGTGACCAGCTTTCGTTTATAGCAAGAGAGAGTAACAAGCGTCCAAAGGATAGCGCCCCAACCAGCTTAGCCTGCAGAGCCATCAGCAAACACACAGACTGGCTAACGTGGCCAGGAGGGCTGGGAGCCCAGTAGCTTGTCAATCGCAGTGTTGACGTCTCCTCCAGCCGCTCTCAGCGCTTGTACGTTGGCATCGTGGTTCAGGAAACCCATGACGGAGAGCTGCTCCAGCTGCTGCTGGAACTGGGTTTCTGGAGCTTGGGGAAGCGGGGGGCTTGCTTGACCAAGCCCCTGCACGATTCGCTCAGTGTTACCGGGCTGGCACCCCGACGCGGCTGATCCTGGGGAAGGCCTTGCATTCTCACGTGGCTCAGTGACTTCTCCGCCATCGGCAGGGCTTCCCGCTGCCCCTGAGCACGGAGCTCTGCCTCGGGCGAACCTTAGCACTTCCATCCCCAGGGTCTGGAAACCCTGCTGAATCTGGAACAGAGCCCTGGTGGCTCTCGGGTTCGCCATCACTAGCAGCATGTCTGGGTGGTGCAGCAGATGGAGGAGAGCTCGGAGCTCCCGCGCTACTTCTTGTTGGGGATGCGTGATTCCAACGAACCGGGGGTTACTCAGCATGAAGTGCACGATCAGACTGGGGTTCTGGCTCAGGGCCTGCATTATATTCCTCATGTAGGGGACAGACCGGATGCTCTGGGAAGGCAGGGCGTCCCTGGTGATCTCTTGCAAGCTGTTCTGCACTTCCGGTGGGTTACACATGCCCACTGCGGCTCCAGGTGCCCCAGGCGGCACCCGGGGACTCTGTCCCGTGCTGCGGTTTGGGCTGTTGCTGACATGAACACCCCCAACGCCAATGCCACTGTTGCGCTGAGGGGTGGAACTCGGGGGACCAAACTGAGAGGCCCACGGATTCGGCAAGGGGTCTCTGTTTTCTGCATGGGAGGGTTGGCTGACCCCCGCTGGGGATGGCTCGTTCCGGGATGGGTTATTCGCACACGGCCCCTGTGGTCCGTTCAGCGGTGGTTTGGGCGTATCAGCGAGCGTTTGCCACGCGACTTTTTCTCCACCCAGCTGCGGAGTCTGGCTCCTGTTTGTCAACATTTCCCGCATCATCGCCGGGTTCCGAACGAACTCGATCGTTTCTCGCATGAGGGCTGGGTTGTTCCAGATGTGGCTGACCTCTGGATTTTGCTGCGCAAACTGCTGGAACAGGGGGTGCTCCCTTAAGAACCGCGTTATCAGGTCGGTGTTCGACAGCACGCTCTGGACAAAGGGATTTTCCAGAATCTGTAGGATCATTTCGGGGTTGACCACCAGCAGCTGCTGGAGCTCATTTAGGAAGCCTAGCATGCTGGGTGCATTCCCACCTAGCACGCTCAGATCTGCCAGACCAGCTGAGCCAGGAGGGCCTCTGCCCAGGGGCGTGCCGTTGGGTGGTGCTGGAAGGGTGGCACCAGGGCTGCTGGCATTCGTTTGCCAAGCTGCCTGGTCCTCTGCTCTCGTTTGCGGCCGGATGACGAGGTGGATGGTGAAGCCGTCGTGGATCCCAGCCTGGCTGAGGGTGTCTCGGTCGTTCACAATTTTCCCAGCAAAGATCAAGAGGATCAGGTGGGTGGGAGCGTGGAAGCGCTTGGCGATTTCGCCCCGGAAGTCGGCGATGGGGCTGTGCTCCCACACTGCAAACTCCTCCCTTTCCTTGAGGGTCTTCACGGTCACTTTGATGATCTGGGACTCTGCAGGGTGGCCGCCAGGGCCCTGTCCCTTTCCAGCCATGGCTAACACGACGCTGGTCCCGTCCGGAAAAGCAGAGAGCCCAGAGAGTTAGAGGGGCTGGGAATGTCTAGAGACCAAATCCAGAGCAGTCGTGCCAGCCGGTGCACCGCCCCATGCTGCTCCTCTGCTCACGGCTTCCTAACCTCCTGGCTCTGCCAGGGTGGACTGTGACATCTTTGCTGATGTCACTGTAAGCAAGAAACCACATGGACACCTGCCTTATTCCCCATGCAGCAAGTAGTCTCCAGGTGGGGCGCAAGGACCATCACCAATGTCACTACCATGAACAAATCATACGAGCTGGGAAGCAAATGCCCCTGGTGCTGTTAAGGAGAAGGAAGCATTGAGCTGCTGTTGGGTGGGGGGACGATCCCATAGTGGGGACCCACCTTCCTGATAACGTCATGGTCTCCTCTCAGACTGACGACACCCCTCCGGGGCAGGCACCCCAGTTATTAGGAAGAGACAGGCATAGTAATGGGGGATTTCATTATTAGAAATACAGACAGTTGGGTTGGTGATGGCTGGGAGAACCACATGGTGAATTGCCTGCTGGGTGCAAAGGTAATGGATCTCAGGAGACATCTAGTCAGCCTTACAGGTAGTGCTCGGGACGAGCTGCTGGTCGTGGTACATGTAGGTACCAATGACATAGGGATAGGTAGAAGAGAGGTCCTGGAGGCCAAATTTAGGCTGCTAGGTAAGAGATTGAAGTCCTGGACCTCCATGGAAGCATTCTCTGAGATGCTTCCAGTTCCACGCACAGGGCCAGTCAGACAGGCAGAGCTGCAGGGTCTCGATGCGTGGCTTGCAGGGAGGAGGGATTTAGGGTTAGTAGGAACTGGGGAACGTTTTGGAGAAGGAGTGGTCTACACAGGAGGGATGAGCTCCACTTACACCACAATGGACCCAGATTGCTGGCATGCAAAATTCAAAAGGCTGTATGATCGCTCTCTAGAAATACATCAGAGGGACAAACACCAGGGAGGGAGAGGAGTTATTCAAGTCAAGGGCTGATGTGGACACGAGAACAAATGGAAAGAAACTGGCCCTCAGCAAGTTTAGGCTTGAAATTAGAGGAAGGTTTCTAATCATCAGAGGAGTTGAGGGTTAGTGCTATAGCCATGTACCCTTCCCGCCGCCTCCCGGAGGGGCCCACCTGGAAGGCTGAGGAGTCGGGTGCCCCTCATGTGACGTGCCCCGGAGGCCATGCACACTGCAGGGTTATGGTGTCCCTCTTGCTGCATTTCAGTCACCAAGGAGACAAGCTGCCCCGTGTGTTCCCCTCCCCGCCCCGCGCTGCTGCTGGAATCCGTCAATCCCTGTTATTGGGCCAAAGCCAAAGAGCCAGAGGGAAGAGTCGGTCAAACCTAATGCACCCCCGATGACCCATGCTGACGTTCCTACTTAAAATGTTAATAACTTTTCAAGCAGGAGTCTAGGCCGGGCTGTCAATCTCAGCGACCCACGAGTTCTCTCTCTGCTACAACTGGCCAAAAGCCATTCCAAGAATGTTCCCAACGTATCCGCTGGGGTCTGGGTTCTGCAGTCGCGGCTCAGGAAAAGCTTCTACTCACAGATGAATATGAGTCCGAAAGCAGGGGTGCTCTTTGGGAATGGGGTGCGTTTTCCTAACCCTGAGATGGCATATAGTAAGTTGAGTAAATAAACATGAGTCCCTTTTTTTTTTTTAAATGGAGATATGCCTCTCTCAGAGAACTGGAAGGACCTTGAAAGGTCATTGAGTTCAGTCTCCTGCTTTCACCAGTATGGCCATTTACTGCCCCTAACAGATTTTTTTCCCCAGATCTCTAAATGGGCCCGTGAAGGATTGAGCTCACAACGCTGGGTTTAGCAGGCCAATGCGCAAACCACTGAGCTATCCCTAAGGCTGTGCCATGGTGTCAAAGAGTGTAGACCTGACCTCCTGCATGGCACAGGCCAGAGAACCTCACCCAGGTGCCTCTCTACTGAGCCCCAACACTTCACTTAGACCAAAGCATGTCAGCCGGCAGGCAGAGAACAGGAGGGACCGAGGGGCCCCCAATGGCTGAGGCCCCTGCGGTGGCAGGGGATTGATCAGGCGGGACATGCCCAGGTGATCCCAGGAGGCGACCCACATCCCAGGCTGCAGAAGAAGGCAAACCCCCCACCCCCCACCAAGCTCTGTGCCCATCTGACCAGGGGGAAATCCCATCCCTTTCCCAAATCTGGTGACCTGTTGGACCCTGAGCCAGACCCATTAGCCAGGCTGCTTGAAAGGGGATTCTCTGTTCCACGTGAGAGTCCCAGTCAATGTTCCCTCTAATTTTTGACAGGCTGTGGGCGCAAAAAATTTCTTCTATTCAAATTGTTGTGCTTCTGTGCAAATTTTTGTGTGCGCAGTGTTTTGCCCTGTGTGCGGGGTTTAGGATCTATGTGCATGCACACACACGCACAGCTTAGAGGGAACAGTGCCCCCAGTCCACTGGTATTGTATGGGGACACTTTGGCAAACCAGTAAAGTGCCTGAAACCACTATGGCTTATTGTTAAAAGCAGCCTAGTCAGCAGGCTGTAAATTGGCCATTCAGCAGTCTCAGCTTGACCAAGGCGGGCGGAGGGGGGGAGTTTTGGGTGTCACAGAAAGGGCAGCTTGACCCCGCGTCCTTCCTGATAAGAATTGTGTTGAAGTTGCTGATACATGCATTTTAGAAGACCAGGATGTGCCCTCAGGAATGTGTCTGTCCAAGGCTGCAAAGTCTGGAAAACCCCACACCTGGTTAATCAATAATCAGAAGAAAGCCTCTTGCTTGACCATTGAAACTGCTTACTTAACAAATTTTCTTTAAGGGATATGTCATTCTGTTACTACTGTATAAATAAGGGGAAATGTTTGAGGTAGTTGGACTCTTTTTGGACTCTCCCTCTGGATACATCTCGTGGTCCCCACCGGCAGACGGAAGATTTGGCCACCGGAAGCCTGCCGCTGTGTCACTCGAGAGTCACACTCAGCTTCGGTAATTATCGAGGGTTGGGGATGTTTTATTAACCTGTTGCGGACCTGTGTGAGTGCTTGAGGCTAAGTAAAGTTTCGCTTTAAGGGAAAGCACTCTTGTGTTGCCTTGTTTGTGCCAGCCATCTATCGGTCAGCCGGCCACGTCTCCCCTGATTGATTTCCTGACACCACCTCGCGGAGAGTAAAAGTTACCGAGAGCTTTGGGTTGAAAGAACCCCGGGTAACAGTCTAACCAGATGAAGCATGTAACTCACCCAAATTTTGCTCCATCAGAAGGGGAGGAGGCCCTCGCCCTGAGCAGGTGAAACGTCCCCATTGCATTAATAATCCCAGGCAGGGGAATATTTCTCTCTCATTATCCCCATCCCCATCCCCATCCCTGCTGCTAGCCCAGAGGATTGAGCAGGGATTAACTCGCTCGCTCCCTTCGGGGTTTGTTAGATGTGGAGCCAGAGGGACGGCGCTGGATTTAGCCAGGCCAGCGATTGCACGGATTGCACACAGCTCCCAAGCCTGGCCTCCTCCCATCCCCAACCTCTCCACCGCCCGCAGGAATCCCTGCCACCACCTCCCACCCCTCTGTCCTGACCTCACACCCATTCCCCTCCAGATCAGGCAGGGCAGTGCGGGGCGAGCGGCCTGCCTGACGAATGGGATAGTGCTTCTATATCGCGATGCCCACTTTTCCCAACTTAGCGCTAAAAATGTCCCAGATCTGGTGAAAAATGGGGGGAAATTCCCAGCCAGTGCTTCTAGATCCTGGGAAATGTCCCCAATGCTGGGAATGTTTGAGTAAAATGGTTCAACTTGAGAAATTGGGAATTTTCATTCCAAACATTGTACTCAAAAAGTCCCAGCTTTGGGGACATTTCCCAGGATCTAGAAGCACTGTGATGGGAGTGTTGAGCCAGGGATGCAGGTCGGATGAATGAGGAGGGGGTCGAATTGGGCAGCTGAGTGGTGGGATGGGTCATGGACATGGATGCTGAGGTGACCAAGGACGAGTGTGGGGCATTGCGAGGAGAGGGAGGGAGCGAGCCGAGAGCTGGAGCAGGAAGGAGGCTGACGGGGAAGGGCTGGGTAGACGGCAGAGGACGGCGACATGGAGGCAGAGAGGGGTGAAGAGTTGGTTGCAGTGACTGATGTTCCTCAGAGGAGTGGGGTTGGAGGCTGGACCGGGAGAGGAGAAACCCAGCACCCCCTTCTCAGTCTGATCCAGGGTGGGGCGGGTGAGAGACACAGGGGCCTCCCTTGGAGATGGCAGCTGCAGAGGCCAGATTTCTGTCCTCTGGCCATCCTTGCCTACCTTGGTGTTTGATTTATTTCATAACCAGATAATAAGATGAATGTCTGTATGTCAACGGATGATGGCCCTGAATACTGCCGATCCCTGCTCTTAGATAGCACCTTTCGTCAACAGAGCTCAACATGCGTGACTCATAGACTTTAAGGTCAGAAGGGACCATTATGATCATCTAGTCTGACCTCCTGCACAATGCAGGCCACAGAATCTCACCCACCCACTCCTGCAATAATCCTCTCACCTATGTCTCAGCTATTGAAGTCCTCAAATCGTGGTTTAAAGACTTCAAGATGCAGAGACTCCTCCAGTGAATGACCCGTGCCCCATGCTGCAGAGGAAGGTGAAAAACCTCCAGGGACTCTGTCGATCTACCCTGGAGGAAAATTCCTTCCCGACCCCAAATATGGCGATCAGCTGAACCCTGAACCATAGGCACTGATTTTAGTCGGTGCCGGTGGGTGCTCGCGCCCCCGGCTCCGCCCCAACTCCACCCCCGCCCCCGCCCCATTCCTCCCCTTCCCCAAATCCTTGCCCCTGCCTCCTCCCCCGGGCTCTCCGCCTCCTCCCCATACCCCACCCCCGAGGTGCCGCCGCTGCGCTTTCCCCTCTCCCCCTCCCAGGCTTGCCACCGCCGATCAGCTGGAGCGTGACAAGCCTGTGAACTCAGGAAAAGTGGTTTGGCTGTCGTGGCACCTCAGGAGGCGGAGGTGAGCTGGGCATGGGGGGGAGCTGCCGGTGGGTGCTCTGCACCTACCAATTTTTCCCTGTGGGTGCTCCAGCTCCGGAGCACCTATACACCTACAGAGTCAGCGCCTATGCCCTGAGCATGTGGGCAAGACTCAGCAGCCAGACCGCCAGGAAAAAATTCTCTGCAGTAACTCAGATCCCACCCCATCTAACATCCCATCACAGGCCATTGGGCCTATTTACCACCAATAGTCAAACATCAATAAATTGCCAAAATTGCTACCAAGGAGGTCAGACTCACATCCCCATTTTATAGATAGGGAAACTGAGGCTTGGGAGGGTGAAGTGACTCATCCAAGCTCACACGTCAAGCCTGTGGCAGAGTTGGGACCAGTATCCAGGTCTCCTGGAGCACAGTGCAGTGCTCTGTCTCCTAGGCCGTGCTGCAGTCTCTGGGGTAGTGTCCTGATTCAGACAATCACGATGCTCCCTCCGCCCGCTATGGTTACGCCTCGCGTCTAGTCCCGCACTGCACTGGGTCCAGGCTTGGTCACGAAGGGGCTGCACAGAGGCCTCTGTCTGGTCCCTGGGTGAAGCTTGGAAAGGTTCGAATGTCAGGCATGCCCCAGCCTGCCGAGGAGGGGCCTGACGCATCTCCAGACCCCGCGCGCTGTCCCCCCTCCCGGTGTTCGCCCTCCTGTGGGGCCCTGGGGTGCTGCTGCTGCAGGTGAGCCCTTCGCCCCCAGAAGCCAGTCTCCGGGGACACCAGCCTCTCGGGACTGCAGACACCCCAGTGGGGCAGACATGGGGGCAAAGGAAGGTCTGTAAAAATGCCCCTCTCCAGAACCAAGGGTAGTTGTGTGCTGTGGGGACGGCTGAGAGGGCGTGGACGGGGTGGCTACGTCCTTTCATTCCCCCACCCCATCCCCAGGGGCGGGGATGGGGAGTTTCTCTTGGCCACTCCAGTCCCAGCTCTCTGTCACTTTGGGGATGAATTTTTCCATGCTGCTCAGCCCCAGTGGCAGACTCTGCCCACAGCCTGTCACAGGGCCGCCCTGGCATCATCTCCCTGCGCCTGGGAGAGGTGGAGTCAGGGCTCGGCCCAGGGTGGGTGTATATGGTCTGCAGCCTCTACTGATGGTCCGGGATTTGGAGACCTACATCCCTCCTGCCGCTGCTTCATCCAGGAAGTCTTTGGCATCTCATGGCTTCCAGAAAACCTCATGGGCCATGCCTGGTCCCTCTGTGATGTCATAGCTGGATGTTCTGCCCTTTCTGTGATGTCATAGCTGGATCTTTATGCCCCTTTGTGATGTCACAGCTGGATGTTATGCCCTTTCTGTGATGTCATAGCTGGATGTTTCCGCCACATCTCTCTGTGATGTCACAGCTGGATATTCCTAGGGGACATAACTAGCTTCCTTCCCTCCTTAAATTATTGACAATGTATGTACAAAAAAACCCCAACCTCGTGAGAATTTATGGGAGCAACAACTGAACTCTAAGCACATGATGAAGAGAATGAGCAGCACCGGGTTAAAAAAAAATGGAGCCATGCTAATCTCCTAGAACTGGAAGGACCTTGAAAGGTCATCGAGTCCAGTCCCCTACCTTCACTAGCAGGACCAAGTACTGTCCCCTGACAGATTTATGCCCCAGATCCCAAGTGGCCCGCTCAAGGTTTGAACTCACAACCCTGGATTTAGCAGGCCAATGCTCAAACTACTGAGCTATCCCTCCCCCACTAGTATCTCTGAGAAGCGTAAAAGTGCCATCGCTGGCCCCCAGTGATAACGAGTCATTACTGGGCACTGTTTCTGTAAGACGGGCACGGGCGTTTTTCACCAAATGGACATCAGTCGGAATGAAATGAAAAAATAAATAAAGTCAACCTGGAATGTTTTTACCTTGTTTAAACAAAAAAAGGTTGACATTAAATGAAACAAAAAAGTTGAAATGATTCATTTGGACACGTCTCCGTTGGAAATGGCATCAAAATGGACACCCGCTCTAGTGAATAACCTTTCCGATGCAAACTGCAACCCCACTCTGCAACACTGTCCTCACCTTCCCACGGCTCTTGCCAGTTCCTCCGTCCCAGGGACGGCAACTTTAACAGTGCCTACATAAGAACGGCCAGACTGAATCAGACCAATTCCCTCTAGCCCAGTCTCCTGTCTCTCGACAGTGGCCAATGCCAGGTGCCCCAGAGGGAATGAACAGAACAGGGAATCATCAAGTGATCCATCCCCAGTCGCCCATTCCCAGCTTCTGGCAAACAGAGGCTTGGGACACCGTTCGGCTAAGGACAACGTGGGCCCATTGTATTGCAAAGTATTTCTGTCCATCTTCTTATTTCTCGAAGCAGTTTCTCTGTTCTTGAATATATAGAGCCAAGCAAAGTGCGGTCACGCATGCAACCCAACGGCACGTCTCTGTTTATGTGTCTGTCTGTAACGTGGTGACCTTTGAGTGCTGCAGCCGATCAATTGCAAAATTCCAGGGAACATTCTAGCCCTCAGTGGGCACAACCTTGTGGATTTCGGTGGCGATCAGCAAAACAGAAAAGGGGAACACAAGGCATCGGGTTAGCAGAACCAGCAGCTTCAGCCACTCGGAACTGGCTCTAGATCAAAGCAAGGGTTGATGGGAGCAATACACACCTTCCAGCATAACAACTGTCCCCCGTCTCATATCTGGCCCGTCCAGAGCAGTTTAAAACGTCGCCCCTTTGGAAGATTTCACTGACAGACAGGGAGAAGAGAACCAAGAATGCAGGGGGAGGGGGAAAGTGGGGTGGAGGATTCCATTAAATAGCGGGGTGGCACACAGTGAGCTTATAGGGTGCATCAGAAGAACGCCCGGAGCCCCTGGTATGTGCAAGTTGCTCAAATTTCAGATGCAAAAAAGTGCGCGGCCTCCCCCCTGTTACAACTATAGTTAATTTACTGCTTTGAGATAGTGCTGGCCCCCTCCCCCCCAATCACAAACAGGACAGACAGACAGTCCCTGCTGCAGAACGTGGCTCCATTTAGAGCAGAACGTTATAGATTTTAGAGGTGTGTTTCCTTCTCCCTATTTACATTTTGTATTCAGGTCACACCCACGAAGTGCCGGGCACTGCTCACACCCACTGGGCGCCACAGTTCCTGCCTCAAAAGACTGATTGACTTTGATTTCCTTTAACATCTGAGACTGTAATTTAAAGACATAAGACGGTGGTTCTCAAACTTTTGTACTGATGACCCCTTTCACAAGCAAGCCTCTGAGTGCGACCCCCCCTTATAAATGAAAAACACGTTTTTATACATTTAACACCATTCTAAATGCTGGAGGCAAAGTGGGGTTTGGGGTGGAGGCTGACAGCTCGCGACCCCCCATGTAATAGACCCGTGACCCCCTGAGGGGTCCCAACCCCCAGTTTGAGAACCCCTGACATAAGAGGAGAGAACAATATCTTTTGCAGGCAGCTACCTATACAGTTTGAATTGTTCTCATGTTTTATCGTTGGAGAGGTTTGACTGTCCTCTGAAAAGATATGATGTTCAGCCACTAACTCGTCCAACAAAACCATATCTGACACAACTCCCAGTTCACATTAAGTCTCTGGAGAAGATTCGGGAGATCCCCTTGCGAATCTCCTTCGTCTTCACACTGTAAACGATGGGGTTTAACACAGGGGGGACAAAGAGGTAGGCATAGGACATAAGGATATGCACAAGGCGAGGGGCATTTTTCCCGAACCTGTGCATAACAGAGACAGACATTATTGGGACATAAAAGAGTAAGACGGCGCAGATGTGCGAGGCGCAGGTGTTCAGGGCTGTGCGGCGCTGTTCACGGGATGCAATATTAAAAACAGTCGTTAGAATCTTAACGTACGATAGGATGATGAACACTGAGTCTAAGCCGTAAGTGACGAGGATGGCAAATAATCCGTAGATGTTATTGACGGTTGTGTCCGCACACGCCAGTCTCATCATGTCTGGGTGCAAGCAGTAGGCGTGGGAGAGGACACTGCTTTTGCAGATTGGCAGGCGTTTAATCAGAAAGGGGAAAGGGAAGAGCATGCTGGTACTTTTAATCACAACGGCCAGCCCGATTCTCACAATCCTGGGGTTGGTCAAGATGGCTGCGTAGCGCAGCGGCTCACAGATGGCGACTAAGCGATCGAACGCCATGGCCAGTAAAATCCCCGACTCCATGAAGGAAAAGGAGTGAATGAAAAACATCTGGGCCAGGCAGGCGTCGAAGGCGACGTCTGCGACACCGAAGCAGAAGAGGCTGAGCACCGTGGGCAAGGTCGACAGAGACATCCCGAGGTCGTTGACCGACAGCATGCAAAGGAACAAATACATGGGCTGATGGAGACGCCGGTCGGCCCAGATAATGCAGAGAACAGTGCAATTCCCTACCATGGTGGTGACGTAGACCACACAGAAAGGGATGGAGATCCAGCGGTGAGCAGCTTCCTGGCCCGGGAACCCGGTCAGTTGGAATGTGGCGGGATGGAAGCTGGTGCTATTGAAATCCATCATGACGAGCCGTCGCTGTCCCGGCCAGCTCCAATCCCCTGTGTAAATGCAAAATGAACCCGAGAGTTACCCTGAGACCAGGTGAACCTGCAGATCAGCATTGACTTGCAGAATTCCAATGTACAAGGGCCCTCTCTTGCAAGCCGGGGCTGCTCTCCCCAGTGAAATCAATGAGGAGATGTTCTGAATTGAGCCTGAAGAGCCAGGTTCCAACAATTCATTTCCAGCACTAGCTCGTTTAATGGGAACCAAGAGATTCTGCTCCCACAGTTCTGCTGTCCACGGTTCAAGACCGTTCTTCAGGAAGGAAGTTGATGAATTGGCCTCTGGCTAGTCACATGCAGAGTAGAAGTAAGGTGCACATTGTTACCAGCAAGGAAAATTAACCCTTGGAATGACTTAGCAAGGGCAGCTGTGAATTCCCCATCGCGGGCAACTGAGACTGTATTTTCCACTGCATGCATCTGATGAAATGGATTCTAGCCCAGGAAAGCTTATGCACAAACAAATTTGTTAGTCTCTAAGGTGCCATTCCTCGTTTTCTTTCTTTCTTTCTTTCTTTCTTTCTTTCTTTCTTTCTTTCTTTCTTTCTTTCTTTCTTTCTTTCTTTCTTTCTTTCTTTCTTTCTTTCTTTCTTTCTTTCCAGACTGCTCTAGTTCAAACAGGAATTAATTCAGGGCAGGTCTCTGGCCCGTGTGATGCAGGAGCTCCGACTAGCTGACCTTCTGGCTTTAACTCTATGAATCTCTGCCAGCCTGCAAATGATGCACGTAGCTTCTCTCCATCACCCGTCCCTCTCCTGCCGCCCTCCTCCCCCATACCCTAGTGGGGAGGCTGGAAACCTGCCCGCCGGCTCTGACTGGCACAGGGCGAAGTGTGGCAAGCCCCATGATCCCTCAGTGCGTCTGAGCCCTGCCGCCCAGCTGTGCAGTGCGTCGCACCGCGTCAGACAGGGATGCAGCTAAAAGCAGAACCGGGACCTGCGTTTAACTGTTGTGGAAGAAAATAAATCCTCACTCTCAGGTAGGAATGCGACAAAATCAGAGACGGCTTTATTTCAAGCAATTGCCAGGGAAGAAATACAGCCGACAGAGAGCATCTCTGCCTCAGTTTCTCCAAAGTACAAAAACGCTCACACAAGCATTTATACATTTTAGTGGAATGCATTAATGAAAAACATCTGCAGTTTATTTCTGTGATGTCCTGCCCATTCCAGTATTTTCTCACTTCTGTGCTCACAACATCGCTATCTCGAGGCTAGGTCACACTGACTCTGCACTGTTGTGTCCCGCCCGCTTCAGACACAGATCCTGCTTTCCCCAGTCTCGCATTATGAGACTTCAAGAGTTAGCTTGACTGTGCTCTGTCTTGACATAACTACAGGCCTGTAGGCAAATCCTTAGACCCTTGTTTCCACATTGTGCTCTGCATTACGCCATCCGATCGGCAGCCCCGTTGGAAGGCGGGGAAAAGACGGGTTTATTGTTTGTAATGAATGTTAATATGATTCCACAGCCGCACATCCGCACTTTAGACATGATTCAAGGGACCGGCCCCAGCCATGAGAACTCACAAGTTGCAGGCTGGACACACCGGCTGTGCAGTGCTGTGGAGTTCAGCAGGGCTGGGCAGCCCGTAAACCTGGGCAGGATTTGGTGCTGCAAGCCAGGGGGGTGATTCCCCTGCTCACGGACCCCTGCCCCTGCTAGCTTCCATCGGGCTGGAGCGTGGCGGCAGAGGCAGGGCTGAGCTGTGTGTGTGTGTCTGGGTGTGAGATTGTGTGTGTGTGCATCTGTGTGAGGGTGTATATGTGTCTCTGTGCATGAGTTTGTGTCTGTGTGTGTGTGTACGTGGGAGTGTGTCTGTGTATGTCTGTCTGTGTGTGTGTGTCCGTCTGTGTGTGTCTGTATGCATGTGTGTGTGTCCCTGTGTGCCCCTGTGTGTGTGTTGAGAGAGATTGTGTGTGTGTGTGTCCATGTGAGTGTGTCTATGTGAGTGAGTGTCTCTCTGTGTGTGTGTGTGTGTGTGTGTTCGTGTCTGTGTTTGTGTGTGTGTCCGTGTGAGTGTCTGTCTGTCACTGTTTGTCTTTGTGTGTGTGTCTGTGTGTGATATTGTGTTCGTGTGTGTCCATGTGTGTGTCTGTATGTTTGTGTGTGTGTCCCTGTGTGTCCCCATGTGTGAGATTGTGTATGTGTGTGTCCATGTGAGTGTGTATGTGTGAGTGTGTGTCTGTGTGCGTGTTTCTGTGTGTGAGAGTGTCCGTGTGAGTGTCCGTCTGTATCTGGGTGTGTGAGTGTGTATGTCTGTCTTTGTGTCTGTGTGTGAGATAGTGTATGTGTCTGTCTCTGTGTGTGTCCATGTGTGTGCAAGTGTCTCTGTATGTGTGTGTGTCTGTGTGAGTGTCTGAAATGTGCTGAAATGTTCTCGTTAAGCTTTGAAGAAACCAAGTCAGGCCGGAAGGCTGAGGTGCCGGGCTGGGGTTTAGGAAGGAGACAGTGAGAAGAGTTTGATGAGATTTGACATTCCTGCAGTGTCCCGGTGCACCACAGAGCCACCCATCTCAGGCACGTCCCACCAGGAGGCAGAGGAACATTGGCCAGAGGCAATGGGGCAAATCCATCCTCTTATGATAGAGCCCTGGGACAATCATAGAATCTCAGGGTTGGAAGGGACCTCAGGAGGTCATCTAGTCCAACCCCCTGCTCAAAGCAGGACCAACCCCAACTAGATCATCCCAGCCAGGGCTTTGTCAAGCCTGACCTTAAAAACCTCTAAGGAAGGAGATTCCACCACCTCCCTAGGTAACCCATTCCAGTGCTTCACCACCCTACTAGTGAAAAAGTTTTTCCTAATATCCAACCTAAACCTCCCCCTCTGCAACTTGAGACCATTACTCCTTGTTCTGTCATCTTCTACCACTGAGAACAGTCTAGATCCATCCTCTTTGGAACCCCCTTTTAGGTAGTTGAAAGCAGCTATCAAATCCCCCCTCACTCTTCTCTTCTGCAGGCTAAACAATCCCAGTTCCCTCAGCCTCTCCTCATAAGTCATGTGCTCCAGCCCCCTAATCATTTTTGTTGCCCTCCGTTGGACTCTTTCCAATTTATCCACATCCTTCTTGTAGTGTGGGGCCCAAAACTGGACACAGTACTCCAAATGAGGCCTCACCAGTGCCGAATAGAGGGGAATAATCACGTCCCTCGATCTGCTGGAAATGCCTCTACTTATACAGCCCAAAATGCCGTTAGCCTTCTTGGCAACAAGGGCACACTGTTGACTCATATTCAGCTTTTCGTCCACTGTAACCCCTAGGTCCTTTTCTGCAGAACTGCTGCCCAGCCATTCGGTCCCTAGTCTGTAGCAGTGCATGGGATTCTTCCGTCCTAAGTGCAGGACTCTACACTTGTCCTTGTTGAACCTCATCAGATTTCTTTTGGCCCAATCCTCTAATTTGTCTAGGTCCATCTGTATCCTGTCCCAACCCTCCAGCATATCAATCACTCCTCCCAGTTTAGTGTCATCTGCAAACTTGCTAAGGGTGCAGTCCACACCATCCTCCAGGTCGTTGATGAAGATATTGAACAAAACCGGCCCCAGCACCGACCCTTGGGGCACTCCACTTGATACCGGCTGCCAACTAGACATGGAGCCATTGATCACTACCCAATGAACATTCCTGCACAGCTGAGGAGATCTCAGGCTTTAAACTCATCTAAAAAAATCCACCCCTGCCCTTCCCCTGCTGCCTGCTTGTCTGTCTTAGAGCGAGGAGGGGCTTGCTGACCGTGCTGCGTTCGAGCCGATTTGTCCAGGAGGAAAATCCTCCAGAGCCAACTAACAAGTAAGGGGCAGCATTTCAAAAGCAGACATGAGAGTTAGGCACCAGAGTTATCTCCTGCTAAATTGTGAAAACAATTCTAAAAGTGTCTGATTATAAACTTTTTTTAAGCTTTATTGGACTCATATCTCCCCGTAAAACTCAAAATAGAGGGGGTCCCTTCTCTCAACTGCAGCTGACTCACCAGGGTGGACGTGACGAAAACCTTCACCATCGAGGAGAAAAGCCTCCGGACCCCGCCTGCCTGGAGTATGCGCCACAGACTGCCAGGCACGGGAGAGTATTTATACTGTATCCTTGCCGCAGCTCCTTGGAGGTCACACGGTCCACTGGGAACTCAAGCGGAGGCTGATGTTTGAACATGAGCTAATCAGGCAAAGAAGCCACACACAGTAGCAAGAGCCCCGTGACTTCTGCTGCTTGTATCCATTATCCTACATGAGAACATCGGAAAATAAGAATGACGAGGAGTCCGGTGGCACCTTAAAGACTAACAGATTTAACAGATTCAGATCTGTTAGTCTTTACGGTGCCACCGGACTCCTCGTTGTTTTTGTGGATACAGACTCACACGGCTACCCCCGATAGAAAATCAGAACTGCCACATGGAGACAGACCAAATCCATCTAGCCCAGTCTCCTGACCTGTGACCGTGGCCAGGGACCAGGTGCTTCATGGAAAATGAACAGAACAGGGCAATTATCAATTGATCCATCTCCTATCGTCCACTCCCAGCTTCTGGCAAGCAGGGGCTAGGGACACTCAGAAAATAGCTTAGCATCCCTACCCATCCTGGCTAATGGCCATTGATGGACCTATCGTCCGTGAACGTATCTAGTGCTTTTTTGAACCCTGTTATAGTTTTAGCCTTCACAACATCCTCTGGCAAGGAGTTCCACAGGTTGTACATTGTGTGAAGAAGTACTTCCTTATGCTTTTTTTAAACCTGCTCCCTATTAATTTAATTGGGTGTCCCTAGTCTGTGTGTTATGAGAAGAACATAATAACCCTTCCATATTTACTTTCCCCAAACCAGTCATGATTTTATAGACCTCTATCATATTCCACCCCTTACTCGTCTCTTTTCCAGGCTGAAAAGTCCCAGTCTTTTTAGTCTCTCCTCATACAGAAGCTGTTCCATACCCCTAATCATTTTTGATGCCCTTCTCTGTAACTTTTCCAATTCTAATATAGCTTTTTTGAGATGAGGCGACCAGAACGCCACGCAGTATTCACGGTGTGAGTATGCCAGGATTTATGTAGGGGCAATATGATATTTTCTGTCTGATTATTTATCCCTTTCCTAATGGCTCCCAACATTCTGTTTGCTTTCTTGGCTGTCGCTGCATATTGAGTGGATGTTTTCATAGAACTATCCACAATGACGCCAAGATCTCTTTCTTGAGTGGTAACAGCTGATTTAGACCCCATCATTATGGATGTATAGTTGGGGTTATATTTTCTAATGTGCATTACTTTGCATTTATCAACATTGAATTTCATCTACCATTGTGACAAAGGGTCCTGTGGCACCTTATAGACTAGCAGAGGTATTGTGTTGCCCAGTCACTCAGTTTTGGGAGATCCCTTTGTAGCTCTTCACAGTCCGCTTTGGACTAATTTTGTATCATCTGGAAACTTTGCCATATCACTGTTTTCCCCCTTTTTTTCCAGATCATGTATGAATCTGTTGAATAGGACTGGTTCCAGTACAGACCCCTGGGGGACCCCGCTATATACCTCTCTCCCTTCTGAAAATTGACCATTTATTCCTACTGTTGTTTTGTCTTTAACCAACAAAGGGTCCTGTGGCACCTTATAGACTAACAGAGGTATTGATCATAAGCTTTCGTGGGTGAATACCCACTTCTTCGGATGGCTAGTTACTGATCCATGAGAGGACCTTCCTTCTTGGACCTTGCTTCTTATCCCATGACAGCTTACTTTGCTTAAGAGCCTTTGATGACGGACCTTGTCCAGGGCTTTCTGAAAGTTCAAGTCCATTATATCCAGTGGATCACCCTTGCCCACATGTGTTTTGACACCCTCAAAGAATTCTAGTAGATTGGTGAGGCGTGATTTCCCTTTACAAAAAACATGTTGACACTTCCCCAACAAATCGTGTTCATGTATGTGTCTGAGAATTCTGTTCTTTACTATGGTTTCAGCCAGTTTGCCCAGTACTGGAGTTAGCTTTAGCAGCCTGTAATTGCCAGGATCACTTCTGGAGCCTTTTTAAAAAAAAATTGGCGTCACATTAGCTATCCTCCAGTCATTCGGTACAGAAGCTGATTTAAATGATGGGTTACAGACTACGTTTATCCCATGCGACCTGTGACCCCCAGATCTACTCTCTAGAGAGACACAGTTATCCTGGATCACGCCCAGTACCACATGGCTGGGACCCACACGGCCTATTGGATATTCAGTGAGCATAAAGGGGAGGGGAGCCCACATGGTGTCCTAGAGACAAGGCAGATGTGGATGATCACGGCACCGTGCGGACCATGGGTCACAGAGTGGGAAGTACAAGTCTGGCTCTCTGGATGGAAGGAAGCCATGAATTGGAATAGCCCGCCCCCCCCACACACAAGGGACACAAGGCAGGTGTAAACGGGATTGGCCCTGGAGTGCTCTGTGGATGTGCGGCAGAGGTGAATAGGGGCGGCACCCAAGGGGCATCTTAGGCACCCTGTATGTGTGTCTGTATGTGTGTGAGCGGCCTGGTGGAGTACCTGGGTCTGTGGCACTCCGGGATGGGGGTGGCCCCTCTAGAGCCCTTTCCGAAGCCCGCCTTTGAGGACGGGGGTGAGAATGTGGCTGTCTGGATGCACCGCATGTGGGAATGGGTCCCTCACCCCTAGCGCCCGATGCCTGGCGCACGGGACTAGAAAGAGCCCGGCTCTGCAGCCCTTTGTGTGCAGAGCTCTCAAAGCCCATTGTAAGATGAGGGTTTAAAGCAGGCCTGCACTACATGGGGCCTGGGGGCCGCATGCGACCCGCGTGGGCTCACTGTGCGGCCCGCGGGGAGGTGAGTAGGCAAGCGGCGGGGTGGGGCAAGCCAACAGCCGACTGGCCAGCTGGCCGGTGGGCAGTGTGGTGAAGAGGCCAGTGGCAGGCTGGGGAGTGAGGGTGAGCCAGCGGCAGGAGGCGGGGGCAGCGGCAGAAGGTAAGAGGCCAGCAGCGGGCAGGCAGGTGATCTGGTCACCCTATGCACACTGTTTCTTTCCCCCTCTACAGGCTTCCACATCCCAGTGCTGGGGAAGGAGGGGTTGTTTCCGTGGGGCGCGTGCACTGGGGGGGGGGGGGGCATGGTTTCCGCAGGGCCGGGCGGCGCGGGGCGGGGGTTTGTTTTGGCGGGGCCGAGGGGTTTCGGCCCTCAGCTGTTTTTCTTTGGAGTAATATGGCCTCGCTGCTTTACGGGTTGTGCAGGCCTGGTTTAAAGTCTTGTTGTTTATTTATAGTGTCTGCCCCCCCCCCCCACCCCAGTCCTGGGCAGTGAGAGACACAAACACACAGTAACAGACAGACCTTGCCCTAACACACACAAATGGAGGAGGTGAAAGCGAGACAGAGAAGGGAAGAGATGCACCCAAGGTCACAAAGCCAGTCACTGGCAGAGCTGAGATTTAGAACCTGCGGGGGGAGGGATAGCTCAGTGGTTTGAGCATTGGCCTGCCAAACCCAGGGTTGTGAGTTCAATCCTTGAGGGGGCCATTTAGGGATCTGGGGCAAAAATTGGGGATTGTTCCTCCTTTGAGCAGGGGGTTGGGATTAGATGACCTCCTAAGGTCCCTTCCAACCCTGAAATTCTGAAAGTCCAGTGCCCTGTGACTGCTGCAAAACAGCCTCCCAAAACCATCACTTTCCCCAGCTCTCCACAGGCCCCACTAGCTCATGGGTTGACCCTTTCTATCGCCGTCCAATGACATGGTAGCACGGGACGAGCACAGAGGGTCGCTGTCAGTGGAACCCCGCGTAGGACTGAGGCTGTCACCATCACTGAGCCAGGCTGGACGGGTTTACTGGTTAGTTCTTCCAGCCCTTCCTTGGATTTGCACCAGAGCAGTGTCCGGAGAGGCTCTCAGCCCTTGGCACTGGCTTATCAGCGCTCCGGCATGCTCTCGCTGCCTCCTTCCAGGGAGCACAAGGATAAAAACCATCAAGCCCACAGAGTGGGCAATCACAGTCTGGCCCTGAATGTGTTGTAATTAACACCAGGCGGGGAGATGAGATCGACCTTGACGCCAAGGGGCAGCATCCTTCAACTGAAATCCCTGCAGGGGCTGAAAGAGAACAGCCAGGGCCGTTGGAGAGAGTGCTGCACACCGGTTGCTACTTTATTTGTGTAATACACAGTCCTGATTTCTTACACGTTAACAGCCCGGCCCTCGTTAGATTGAAAGTCATGGAGAAGCAGCTACGCACTGACTGCCGGGGAAAAGACCAAGTGAGAAGCTGCTGATGGAACACCTAGTGTGGTCTTGTCGAATTATTATTGTATTTACATTGCTTTTATTTATAAGACATTTACAATATCCCCCAGCTCCAAATACGAACGAGTCTAGAACAGTCATACGATGTCAATTCAAGCTTAACACCACCCGCGTCGTACAAAGAATTGTCCACAATGAACGAATTAAATAGAGAACAAACATCCCCCGAGAGGCCACAATTCACCCACCTAATCTCAGACTTTGTGGCATCTCTTTTTTCATGGTCAGCCAACTACCCGATACAGAAATCACGGCCTAAGGTTTCAAATGAGATGTGAGATTTTGGTCGCTTCCGTTTTTAGGAGCCCAATCGGAGATGACTTCAAAGTGTTGATTTTCAGAGAACAAGTGCTCAACTCTTTGAAAATCGGGCCTTTTGCAGTGTCTCCAGTTGTGTACCCCATAACTGAAGGCCCCCAAATCACTAGCCACTTCTGAAACTTTAAGGCACCCATCCAACCATCCATCCATCCATGCACTTACAAACCAAAGAGATATACACCAGAAACCATCTCACACCCAGATTGGGTTAGTTACCTAGAGAACATTTTGAGGATGCTCTTTCGAATCTCCTTGCTTTTTATACTGTAAACGATGGGGTTTATCACAGGGGGCATGAAGAGGTAAACACTGGACATCACAATGTGGATCAGCGGTGGAATGTTCTCACCATACCTGTGTATGACAGAGACTGTGATCATTGGAAAGTAGAATATTAAGACAGCACAGATGTGGGAGACGCAGGTGTTCAGGGCCTTGAGACGCTGCCCCCCAGAGGCGATACTGAAGATTGTCATCAGAATTAGAATGTAGGAGATGACAATTAGCAACAAGTCTATTCCGAAGACAAAGAGAATAGCGCATAAGCCATAGATGTTATTGATGGTGATATCCGCACACGCCAGCCTCATCACATCTGGGTGCAGACAGTAAGCATGGGAGAGGGCTTCGGTGCGGCAAAAAGGCAAGCGTTTAATCAGAATGGGTAATGGTAAAACCACACTGAAGCTTCTAATCACAATGGCCAGCCCGATTCTCACAATCCTGGGGTTGGTCAAGATGGCCGCGTAGCGCAGCGGGTCACAGATGGCAATGAAGCGATCGAACGCCATGGCCAGTAAAATCCCCGACCCCATGTTGGAAAAGAAGTGAATGAAAAACATCTGGGCCAGGCAGGCGTCGAACGCGATGTCTGCGACGCCGAAGCAGAATTTGCCGAGCACCGTGGGCAGGGTTGACAGCGAGACACCGAGGTCGTTGACCGACAGCATGTAAAGGAACAAATACATGGGCTGATGGAGATGACGGTCTTTCCAGATAATGCAGAGCACGGTGCAATTGCCTACAATGGCGGTGACGTAGACCACACAGAAAGGGATCGAGATCCAGTGATCAGCAGCTTTCAGGCCCGGGAACCCAGACAGTTGGAGCGTCGCGGGCTGGAAGTTGGTGCTGTTGAAATCCGTCATGACCCGGTCAGCTCTAAACCCCTGTGTAAATGCAAAATGAACCCGTGAGTTGCCCTGTGATTAGAGAAGAGGACAGGTCAGGGCAGGGCCCCTATACCACAAATCCTTAGTCACTCTAACGGCTCTTGCCTGTTCTCAGTTGTCCCCAGGTGCCACCATGATACAAATAATAATACTGGAGTGATAATCGTTACGTGCAGGGACCGCTTCACCTAAAAGACAGGCTGCAGTTCTCAGCTCTGTGCCGAGCATGATTCATTCGGAAGTATTGTACCTGGGGTGACCAGACAGCAAGTGTGAAAAATCGAGACGGAGTTGGGGGGCAATAGGAGCCTATATAAGAAAAACACCCCAAAATCAGGACTGTCCCTGTAAAATCGGGACATCTGGTCACCCTAATTGTACCTGGCCCCATATGTCCCCATGGCTGTTGTCACCTATGCGCTTGAGGCACACCTGACATGATGCCTTCCTTGTATGTACGCTCGCTGCTGTAGCCGTGGTGATCCCGGGACAGGAGGGAGACGAGTTGGGGGAGGGGCTATCTTCGATCAGACCAACTTCGGTTGGTGAGAGACAGTGACAAGCCCTTGAGCTCCCACCGAGCTCTTCTGCAGGCCCCGGACAAGCTCTGGGTGAACTCGAAAGATCGTCTCTGCCACCAACCGAACTTGGTCCAGTCAAACTATTCCCTCCCCCACCCCATCTGTCTGATGGTCCTCATACAGCGCCTGAGACCTGACTTCAGCCTCGCTGTTGCACCATGGGTACTGTGCTATATAATTGGCTATGTTTGGGCTATCTCCAGTGTATGTTTTATAGTAAGGGTTAAGGTATCAGAATAAATGAATAGGATAGTGGATACTAGTATTAGCCATTTTCTTTTTATTTATGCCTCGCGAGTAACAGACAGGATCTTGTCTGCGTCTATGTTCATTAGAATAGAGGAATGTCGAAGGCCTAGGCCCCAATGTAGGAAAAGATAGTTACAAGATTTAGTCAGGTTTAATTTACGATGCCGTTTTTGTTCAACAGCAAACACTGCTATTTGTTACCTTTCGAAGGTCTCTGTGAAGAACTGTTTGCGTGAATGAGGAACGCATGCATCAGGAAAAGATAAGTGTGAAGGCCATTGTTACAGCCAGATGGCCAAGGGAGTAGGAGTGAAGAGACTGAAGGAGGGTGACCAGATAGCAAGTGTGAAAAATCGGGACAGGGGTGGGGGGTAATAGGAGCCTATATAAGAAAAAGCCACAGATATCGGGACTGTCCTTATAAAATCAGGACATCTGGTCACCCTTGTCTGCAGAGACTTAAAGACCCCAGAGAACCATCAACGCACATCCATGGTTGAGGAGGGACAGACTGACAACCCTGAGGTGAAGGCTGGCACCCTTAAAACACAAGATAATTGATTACATCGAAACCAGACAGGATGACCCTCCCGGAGGTGTTTTGGGCCATCAAAAGATAACACTCACTGAGGCGTAACCGGTCATAAACTGTCACAGCAAAATCCACAGACTTCAACGGAGGAAAAGGACTATAAGAACAGGGTGCTTTGCCGTGGGGCTTTGGGTTCGTCTTGCCAACAACTCCAGGAGCATCGGATCGCGACCGACTCTGGACTGGTAACTATAACATTGACTGGCGGGATTGGGTGCATGGTGTGTGACTGAAAAGCACATGCTAACTGTTGTATTCTCAATAAATGCCGCGTGTTGCCTTTTCCCCTATACAAAGATCTCGTGGGCTTTGTTTGAGCATAACAACGGCAGCTTCTCCTCTGGCCTTCAATATTCTACCCCCCTTCGTAATGAGGGTGACAATTCCAGGGCCAGGCCTTGCGAGGCGCGAGGGAGGGCAGCGTTACTGGGTGCGCAGCCCAGCAAAGCGCTCCCCTCCAGCGGGGCTACTCCGGTGCTTCATTGCTCTGCTGGCTCGGGGCCTGTGGCCTCAGCACCCAGCAGGATGGATCCCTAGCTGAGCCGCGGGAATCCCTGCAGGGCAATTCCCACCCCCAAACTGTGCACCACCCACGATTTATCAAGCGACACTTGAGATGAAAACCTGTGCCCGAAATCTAAGCAGGCAGCCAGGTAAAGAACCAGGGACCTGCAGAGTGCGGGTCTGTCTTCACACACACAGCGTGTGAAACAAGAGCACTGGGAAAGCACACGAGGCAAATGCAGGGCCACTCTCAAGTGAAGGGTCTTTGGCGTCCGTCCTACAATCAGATCCTTGCAGACAGACTCCCGCCGAGCCCCGTGGAATGGGGCTGCACACAGGCGACGGGGGTCCAGTCAGTAGGATCTGATTGCAAGATCAGGGCCTATTATAGTACATATCACATGTGTGCCCCAGGGCACATGCATCCCACGCCCGTGCTACATCTTTCCCCATGTGTGCCTTGCAGCACGTCTCCCATTTCCTGGTGGGCACATGGATAAGGACAGCTTTCTAGCCAGGAACCTCTTGCTAGATTGCGGCGGGGCCTGGAATAATTTTGGGCCACCGCAGATTCCCCGTGCAGGGAATTGACTCATTGCTGTCTCCAGGGTGCCAGCAGGTCGCATAAGGGCCAGGAGGATAAGGAATCATTTTTAAGACCCTCTGTCCTGTTGCTGTTTGGGACAATAAACCGTAAGACGATTCCAGTGTGGTATGTCCTGTGAACCCTCCTGCTTCGTCTCCCTGCCCCACAGACACCCCCCTGATCTCTCAAGGAACTAACAGGCTTGGAGGAAAGTCTGAAGCCGCAACAACGTCGGGTGCATCTTGGGAGCAGAACGTTTTTGCAAAGCTCCCCCGCCCGGCAGACTTGCCTGGCAATGACATGTTTGCGGAGTGCAACCAGCCACCCCCGCAGCCTTTCGCTTAGTACCCCTTCAGCCTACTCACCGGCAACGCCCAGGGATGTAGGAGCGGGGAGACCTTCTCTTTACCAGGCATAGGGCTGCACTGGCCGACGATGTGCGCCCGCTGGGCTCGCCGCGCCAGGGTAATTATAATGTACCACTAATGAAAGCCATTTGGGGGCCGTTCCATTAGCGGGGAATGTCTACAAGTATGTAAAGAAGGGAATAAAGCGAGGGGGGGGAGTTAAAGATTAACCCAGGAGCGTGTGGAACTTACTCTGGGACCGGCCTTACCCGCAGGTAGACAGTGGAGCTGCGGGTTTAGTGCTCACGCCGGGGGGGTGGATGTTCGCTCAAGCCCCCCGGCTCTCACCGACGTTCTTGCTTCCCGGGAAGAGCGGGGAACCTGGCCATGAATGTATCAGCTGCCATGAATAAAGATTCAACTAAAAGTTTGACCACCATGTTACGGGGTCCCCTTTACTCTGCCAGCCAGGAGGTCCGCGCTGTCCTCACCGGGCGTGACCGTGTCTCCCTGGACATACCCCAGCGAGCTTCACCCTGGCTAGCGCTGGGTCCGGGACCAGTGACACTGTGGCGATCTGCACGTCTGCGCAGGCGAGCCCCGGGCGTCACTCCCCAGGGCTGCAGCTTCGTTTCGCCCAGTCAGAGAGTCTCAGGCCAGGCTGATCTTCAGTCCAACACGGGCCACCAACCCCACCCAGCCCTGAAATGAGACCAAAGTGTTCCAGCCCTCGGGAGACTGGGCCCCAGGCAGCGCACAGGAGAGACTGAGAAGCCCGAGGTCCCCACGATGGCAGGGAGCTGATCAAGTGAGAGGTACCCAGATAATCCTGGCAAGCGACCCGCCCCCTCACGCTGCAGAGGAAGGCAGAAAAGCCCCAAGGTCCCTGCGAATCTGGCGTCCTTCCCAACCCCACATAGGATGGTCGGACCCAGAGCAAGTGAGCAAGAACCAGCCAGCCAAGCTGGTCTGTCTGAGCCTCGGCCCGTGCCCCATCTCCAGCCGTGACCATCCCGGGTGCTTCAGGGGAAGGAGATTTAAAACACCCAGAATGCATTGGGGGAGGGAGGAATCCCTTCCTGACCCCTGCAGGGGGATGACTGGAGCCCTGAAGCATGAGCTTTAGGAACATAAACTGGAAGTGAGCCCCGGGGTTGCTGAGCCCTGCCCCCTACCATCACAAAATAGCTAATTAAAGCTAGCCCGAACTTTCATCTCACCCTGCGATTGCAATCTAGACATACCCAAAGGCAAGACACTGTCCAGTGGCTGGAAATTGAAACTAGCCAAATTCAAGGTGGAAATAAGATCGGCTGCAGTTCTAGTTACTGGGTGTGAAAGTGTCACATCCGTTGCAGAAAAGAACAACATCCACTAGTGCTGGAATTACAAGATTCAGTCCCGTAGCATGTGCTATGCAGGAGGTCAAACTGGCTGATCAAACTGCGCCCTTTGACCTTAGAATCAATGAAATTGTGGCACAAAATGAGAAACCTGGGTAAAAATGTTCTTGAATGCTTCTGGATCCAGATCCTAACAGATACAGCACAAGACGACGCACTATTAGTTGGTGTCTGCTAGCCCTCCCCGCACTCCCCCCGAGTCCTACTAGGAACAGGATGAGCGGCTCCTTATGCACCTATCTACAATGTTTAGGAAAAAAAGCTACTTGATCAGGGGGGACTTTAATCTGGGTGACACATCCTGGATGTCTCATGCTGGCACTGCGAAAACATCCCTGGCTTGTCTAAATATTATAGATGAGAGGTTCCTAACTCAAAAAGTGTTGCATCCAACACAGGGGAATTCTACATTAGACCATGTCCTAGCAAATAAAGAGGAACCGATGACAGAACTGAAAACTAATGGTAGCTTAGCTACATGTCCTCATGGCTTGATCGCATTTATATATATATACTTGGTGCTTTAAAAGGGACAGTTTCAAAAAGGCGAAAACAATTATCAGCCAAATCAGCTGGAAGAAAGAATTTAATCAGAAAAATGTGAATGATCATTGGGAATCACTTAAGAACACCAAACAGCCACAATCGCACAAGTGAAGAAGAAGGCCATATACGTAAAAAAAAGACCCGGTTTAGAGGGGAAATGAAGGCAGCAGTAAATTTATATATAAAAATCAGAAGCTAGGAATTATAGAAAATTGATAAAGGAAGCCAAAGGACACAAGGCAAAAGTGTTCAATAGCTATTTTTTATTCAGGATTTAGGAAAAACATATGATGCAGTCATATCATATAGTGATGCTAACTCTCTTTCCATTCCAGTAATATCTCAGTAGGATGCTGGAAGCAGCTACTAAAGTTGGATATTTTTAAATCAGAAGGTCTGGATAACTTTCACCCAAGAGTTTTAAAAGAGCTAGATGAGTCAACTGTTCTAAGTTTTTTGTTCCCAGATGTATACATTTACATCCAGCCATATGAGCATACATATTTCTTGCTTTGCCCAGTTTTTCAAGTGACCCAGAACCGTCTGTAGCAGTGATCTGTCCTCTTCATGATTTACCACTCCCCCAATTTTTATGTCATCTGCGATTTTTTTAGTGCATTGCAAGATTGGGGCTGAGATTCTTGACAGCACTTGTCATAACAAATTGATTAATCAGCTGTGTTCACCACCTCAACTCACTTTATAGGCTGGGAGATTTGTAATCAATAAAACTGATCTGTTTACATTTATGTTTCTTCTGGGTATACTTAGTGCGTTCATTGTGTGGTTGAAATTCCTTCCTCCTGACTGCACAGAAAAAGCTTTATGATCTATATGTCCAAACCCTCAGGTGGCATAAATTGGCATGGCCCAAATGACCTAACTTGACATTAATAATTAAATATGAATGGTGACCAATAAATATAGCAATGAATTATAGTTTCTACCCCCTGAAGAGAGAAAGCCAGGTCCAGTCGCACCCAGTCCGCCAGCCAAGGAGGAGCAGTTTAGACTGTGAAATCTCCCGGGACAATCTCGGGCAAGGAGCTGAACTAGGTTAGCAGCCGCAGACAAGTCGTACGCCAGAGGAAATCTCATTGTGCTCGCAACTGTCCAAACACTGGACCAGGAGAGTCCCTGGTCCGTGTCCTGCAGTCCAGGGATCTAAAACAAGTGACAGCCCATAATGCACTGGCTTTGTACAGGTCTGTGTGAGACAGACATTGGCCTCCAGTGGCTGGGCCCATACGGAGGATAAGGGACCTGATACTACAGGTGAGTGAGATCTGTTGCTTTGGAGGCCAAAAAAACAAGTTCTAGTCCAGCCTCCTCCGCGGGTGGGCGGTTTCCAGAAATTCTTCGCCACTTTCATGGCCGGAAGGACCAGGGGTGACCATCGAAATCTGATCACCTGGGCGACCGCTGTGCCCGTTTGCCACACACGGGTTTGCTACAGGCCCGGGTGAGCCACCGAACAGGCCGGCCATGGGCAGTGGCAATGCGACCACCTCCGCTCTCACCCCCATGCCTGCATTTCTTAACCCTTTCCTGACCGCTTAGGGGACGTTCCAGCCATTGGCCTCTCCGCGGAGCCGCCTGGTAATGGCGTTGTGTGACGGGAGCTTTCATGAGCGGGACTCAGCCCTCCGCTCCCGGCGCCCTGGCTTTTAACGCCCAGTGACTGCTTGCACCCGGCAAGGCTTCGCTAGCCCCAGGGCTTGCCAGCAGCTGCCCTGGCAGGGAAAATGCCGAGCCGCAGGGGAAGGATCGGGGGTTTCTGCGCACGGTGCAACTTCCCTGTCCCCCCGAGTGAGCTCTGGGTAGCTCGGCGTTTGTGTGCAGACTGAGCCCTGTTCGGTTCATGGCCTCCTCGGGGGACAGCGTTTCCTGGGGTGAGGGGGCCCACTTGCTCTGCAGCAAGGGGAAAAGAGCAGGGGAGAGGTTTGGGGGCCCTCCTCCTGCTGGACAGAACAGCCCGAAGAGGCAACCTGGACTAGAGAGACCACCCCAGACGTGCTGCTGAGCCAATGGGCAATGCTGCCCCGTAAGGAGGAGCTCGGGGGACACCTCGTAGCTGAGAGGCAGCGTGGTCCAACGGACCAGGACCTCGGCTGCAAGTCAGGAGACTTCAGTCCTACTCCTGGTTACGCCACCGACAGCCCGTGCGACCTTGGTGAAGTCACTTCACCACTCTGTGCCTCAGTTTCCCACCACGTCTCTTGTCCCTGCTATAAGCTCCTGGGAGGCAGAGACATTCTCTCACTATGCCTGGGGCCACACCGTTTCAGGGAGGGGGCTTTCCTGCCTGGAGAGCCAGCCGCGCCACAGCTCCACTCAAGCCAACACGCGAAACGTGGCAGCCTGGCCCCAGCAGCGAGGGTTAGTCCAGCCCCACCCAACCCCCCGGGGTGCGTACGTGGGTGGCTAACCCGCATCGCTGCCTGGGCCGCCGCAGAGATAGTCTGTGTCTGTCCAGCCTCCTAGACGTCGCCCGGGCGGCTGTGCAGCGCCTAGCACTATGGGGTCCCGCTCTTTGGTGCAGCCTTCATAGAACTGAGGCCAGGGGGAGTAAAGGGCACATTGTTACCCCCCGTTACTTGCTGCAGGCAGCCCTCCCCGCGCCCCCCTGCCCCAGCTCACCTCCACTCCACCTCCTCCCCTTAGCGCGCTTTTTGGTGCCCCCAACCACTTGGCGCCCTAGGCAGCCGCCTAGTTTGCCTAGTGGTTGCACCGGCCCTGGGGGTGGCCAGACCCTCAGGTACCCACAGCCACCAGGATGCCAGCTCAGTGGGGAAGAGGATGGGCTTGGCCAGTTAGGTTCCAGTTTCTCCTGCTGCTGAGATACCACGCAGGGCTGACGGGTTATCGCCCTGCCGATCTCTCCACTAGTCCAAAGTCCAGCTCAGCCTCTGACCGACCATGGTTTGGGGAGAAATAAACAGGCCCAAGCCGGAGGGTTGAAGTTAAAAGACCCAGGCCCAGGGCCCCTGGTAAAGTCACAGGTTGGCGTGACGACGAGCTGAAAGAGCCTAGAACAGGGAGGAAACGTTCCCGGCCGAAATCAGTGGATGGTGATCGGGGACTGTCAGTGGTGAGAGGGGGCTGCCCCTTCTTGGGCATTGTTTACTGGGGGTCAGCGAGGGGGAGTAAGGGGGATGGCTGAACTGGAAGGAACAAACTTTCCCATCCCAGCTGCTGCCACCACCCCGGTCTCCTGGGACCCCGGCAGGATCGTGCTGATCCCGAGAGATGTCCTGGGCCAGAGAGAGAGAGAGAGAGACCCCCGGGACATTACCAGGGCTGGTGGGAAAACAACGATTCCCATGGCAGTATAGGTCAAGGGGTTGAAATCTCGCTTCATTCTGGTGCAGAACCAAAGTGAGACCTTTAGAAAATGTTCATGCTCCCCTCCCACCCCCGGCCAAAAGCACCAGACAGAGAGTGCAAGCGAGGGAGAATCCAATAGCCAAGCAGTCAGGCGTATGAGTCATCCAGCTTCAAATCCCTGCCCCGGATCAGGGACTGCAAAGGGGACAAAGACTATCGCTACACGCCAAACTTTTCTTAATACTTTAGATTTCAAGTGCTGTAACTGATTTCCTTGGGGTCTGTCTGTCCTTAACAGATGCCTTCGGGGATTTGCAATGGTGGCTGTCACCGTAGGAATAAGCCAGCGATTACTTGACTCAAAACCCCCGACGTGCTGAGCTGTTTAATGACGTAATGGTAAACAAGGGCGTTGTTCACGTTTTGTCCCTTCCGGGGCCCAGACCCTCCACTCCTCAGTCCAGCAGGGCTGCCCCGTGCACTGTGCAGAACGGACACAGGGTCAGCGCTGAAACGTACATCGGAATAGGCCCCCGGGTATTCGCATGCATCGGTAGATAACGCGCCGGAGAATAGGACAATCAAAGGGATGTCAGGTGGGCTGGTACTCCAGAGCCGAGGGCAGTGTAAGGGGAGCGGGAGCTAGGAGCGAGGAGGTCAATTGGCTTTGTTGTTGCTCTTAGGGCAAGAGTCGGGGGGCCAGTCTCAAGCCCAGTGGATTTGAAGGACGATGTATAAATACTCCCTGATCTCCAACAGTGACAGACCCTGAATGGCGCCGGGGCTCTGTCTGCATTTTGCTGCACTTATCAGAGGAAAATACAGGCAGCTGGTGGGCGCTTACCCTAACCAAGAACAGGTATTTATTAATACTCGGCTCATAGCAGGAGATACTCAGCCCAGGTGTTCACCAGAGGCTTAACTAGACAATTTGCTACTCTTTGGTAAAGTGCTTTGAGATCCTTGGTTGGAAGGAGCTATACGCAGGAGGTGGTGCCTGTTAGCTGTAGAAGATTGGAAATATTATAAAAATACGAAGATAGCCAACATAACAGGCAGGGGTTTGCTATAGCTTAGATAGACAGAGCGATGTCATGGCAGGGGTTTAACACTGAATAATGGGAAGGGTGTGTTAGGGAGAGGGCTAGCTCAGTGGAGTGTTGGCCTGTTAGATTTAGGGGGGTGAGTTCAATCCTTGAGGGGGCCATTTAGGGATCTGGGGCAAAAATCTGTCTGGGGACAGTACTTGGTCCTGCTAGTGAAGGCAGGGGACTGGACTTGGTGACCTTTAATGTCCTTCCAGTTCTATGAAATAGGCATATCTCCATTTATTAATGTTATGTGTTTAATCTTCCTTTACAAATTGAGGGCCTGCCTCTGAAATCACACGCCTCAGTAACTTTGCCCACTTCCCATTGAACTCAGTGGACGTGCACTCTCCTACAAAGTCACTGATGTCTGTGAGTTTAGCGGGGGTGTTAATCTCCATGTGCCTCATGAGATGAGGTTGGTAAAACTGACCGGCCTCACAGGGGGGTGGTGAAGATAAAGCCTCAAGCAAACAGGAGGAGCGCAGATAGCAGGAGCCCAGAGAGGTACCTTGGCAGAAGAGTTTCAGCACCGAGATTATCTTCAACTACCAGCTAAATGCGAAATGTCTCCTCATCTTGATCTCGCAGCCGATGTACAGCAGGTTTATAGACCATCTTGCTGACCAATATTGTCTCATTGTTTCTTTGTTCTCCCCCCGCTCTCTCTGGATCCCTCTGTTGTCACCTGTCCTATGCTTAGCCTGTCAGCCTTTCAGGGCAGAGACCAGCTTCCTGTTCCACGTTTGTACAGCACCCAGCACCGTGAGGGCCTGGTCCGGGACTGGGGCTCTCAGGCACAAACCAGAAAGAATAATAATTGTTCAACGTTGTTTAACCATCCCAACAAGCAAACTAACGTAGGGTGACCAGATGTCCCGATTTTATAGGGACAGTCCCGATGTTGGGGTCTTATATAGGCTCCTATTACCCCCAACCCCCTGTCCCGATTTTTCATACTTGCTGTCTGGTCACCCTACTAACGGCGAAGAACCGCGGCATAAGGCACCAGAACAAAGCAGGGATCTGCATGAAACGGAAGCCCTTGCTGTGACAGTCCAACGCCTTAAGCAGCTCCGCTCTCTTTTCGTGCAAACTGAGCAACACAGCAGCCCCTGGGATGGATCTGGCCCAGGGCGTTGGGCTTGCCTTGCCTTTCCTGAGGCTCCTTATCTTGCATAACAGCCCTGGCAATCTCTACAGTGCAGGCAGGGGCTCTGGCCTCTGCTATCACTGGGAGCCAGAGGCCAGCTGGGGGATCTGAGGGAGGCCTGGAGGACAGAAGACACTCAGGATGCAGGCTGAAAAGCAAACAGCCTGGCAGGCAATACAGCGAACGGGACAGAACTCTTATTACCGTGAGCCCTGATTTAGGAAAACACTTACGCTCAGTTTTAAACCCAGCTCCCTTTAGGGAACACAGACACACTTGGCTTATACGGGACACTACCGTTCTGCACCTACTGGTCTCGCTCCCCAACAGAAGTTGGCCCAGTGAAAGATATCCCCGCCCCCACCTTGGGTCCCTAATGTCCTGGGACCCGCACGGCTGCAGCGACACCACGCCCGTCCCTCAGCAGAGATGTTTTCCTGCTATTCATTATTGCTATTTATTATCGGTTTCCAAAGGGGGGTCCTTGGAGGTACCTCTGCACCTAACCCACAGACGTAGGCACCTGAGTCCCATTTTGAGGTGCCATTGTGGTTCCCAAAATGCCCGTTTGGCTGCGGCCCATCCCCGTCGGCGCCCAAACTCACTCACAGTTTGCATGACACGTTTCCTAGGTGCCCATGTTACTGCCTCAGTGCATGCCCGCTGCTCATAGACTCATAGACGGTCAGGTCAGAAGGGATCGTTATGATCGTCTAGTCTGACCTCCTGCACAATGCAGGCCACAGAATCTCACCCACCCGCTCCTGGAATAATCCTCTCACCTATGGCTCAGCTATTGAAGTCCTCAAATCATGGTTTAAAGACTTCAAGATGCAGAGAATCCTCCGGCAAGTGACCCGTGCCCCATTCTGAAGGCACCTAACGCCCGGCACAATCCGTGAACAGGGAACAGCCTCTGCCGAAGTCGATCCGGTGGGTGTGCCCCGAGGTCTCCTCACTCCACACAAAGCCGCCAGGGAGCGGAGGAGGCACCTTCCCTTATAACCGTGAGCCCAGTGGCTCCAGCGCTCAGCTAGCTTTTAGGAGAACCACCCCCAAGTTTTATCCCCCCTCTTCCTGGTGGGGAGAAGGGATTTGACGGGGAATCTGCCACCTCTCAGGTGAATGCCCCAACCCCCGGGAGGTAGCGTCATTCTAATGCGTTCTCTGGTCCGATTAATATTCAATTATTGATCCCCATAGCCCTGTGGTCCGGGCGCTCACGTGAGAGGTGGCGGACCTCGCTCAGGGATCAGAAGCCCACTGCAAGAGGACCCGTACTCACATGTAATAGGAAGACAACACATAGGTTGACTTGCCCTTTAAGAGGTAATGGGTCCAGCCCCACTTGGGCCTCCCTCAACTCACCTCCCCAGCCTGGGAAAGTGATCCCAGCCCCAGGACAGGTAGCTCATGCGGCCCAGTCAATCCCCAGCCTAGGGATCCAAGAGAAGCCTCCTGACAGCCCAAGGAGGAGACGGTCGGTGGGGAGGGCAAGGGGACCCTAGATCATGGTTAATCTAGGGAGCCACAGTCGCCATGCACCCACGGCGAGCGTTACACCCCTGAGGCCTGTTCGTCTCAAAGCTACTCCCAGCAGGACTGACCCACAGGAGCAGCGGAATCTCTGTGGGGAGTTGGGGGGCAGGGGGGTGGCACCACCACTCCCCATGCATTGTTCAGCTTCTCCCTTGAATAGGGCGTGTTCCGCCCAGCACCAAATTAAAGCCCACGTCTGATTTCACAGAGCCAGACGCTGACCTCAGCCACGCCGGTGCCAATCCAGACACCGTTGCCGTCACTGAGGAGCGTCCGGCCTCTAGAAGTTAAAGCCGGTTATTTCCCATGATACACCAGAGCGGCAGAAAGCCCCATGCGACCCTGTCACCCCAATGGGGTTTCATAGGGCTGCATTACGAATGAACCCTCCCTGGGAGGCCAGCAGCGAACCACTCGGGCTGGTCCCACTGGGCCATTTCTCACAGCTGAGGTGACAAAGGAGTCGATTTCCGCAGGCGTTCTGCGGTGAGTGCCCCGAAAAGGGCAGGCACACATGCAAATTGTGAATTTACAAGCTGTAGGTACAGGAGAAACTTATAAGGAGCAATAGTTGCTTTAACGAGGAAATGGGGAGGGGGAGGTTTTGTATTCCATTTTCCTCCTTAAAACCATCTAGGAAAGAGCGGGGGAGTGCTCCTATGTTATTTTGTTCACACAGGAAGAATTGTTATTATTGTGGTGCCACATCTGGTCAAAGCCCATCATGCTAGGCATGGTACAGACATGTAGCAAGCGACCATCCCTGCCCTTAACAGAATCATATCATAGAATCTCAGGGTTGGAAGGGACCTCGGGAGGTCATCTAGTCCAACCCCCTGCTCAAAGCAGGACCAACCCCAACTAGATCATCCCAGCTGGGGCTTTGAAGACAAAGCCTAATGGATGAGGCACGTAAATAAGCAAGACTGAGCCCAGTGATACTAGAGAATGGTTTCCTAATACACAGCAAAGTGATCTGCCCACTACTGTTCCGGTGGCTAATTAAACTACACGGGCTTTCCTCTCTCGCCCGGGCTGAGTAATGGGTTATTGAGCGGGGAGTGATGTATAATTAGTTCCCTCATTTTTATGTATCGTTGTGGCCAAAGCGGGTGAGCAGATTTTGCGCCCTGGCTGGGACATTTATGTGACGCTTCCACGAGGCTGGATCCAAGGGGAAACTCGGCGGTTTTGGTTTGAGCTTATTCAACCTCTAAACCCAAAGCCAGGTGCAGGAAGCGAGAATCAGCCTGGGTTGAAACCAAGAAAACAGGGCTGGGAGCAACAGAGTGTCACACAGTCCAAATAGGGACCCCTTTGCATCTGAGTGATGGAGCCTCCTGCCTTCCCCCTCTCCCACCACACCGGGGCTGCACCTCGGAATAAGAGAACTAACCTCCCGGTCCCCACTTGAGCGACATCCATGCTCTTGCTGGCTCCTGCCAAAAGCTGTTCCACCTCCCTGGCTCCTCAGCTGTGCACAGATCTCTAGGCTGCAGCTAGCCCCAGGTGCAAGGATGCAGCCAGCCAGGTCCCCCGTTCTTCACTTTTCACGGCTGAGGTTTTTCAGGGAAGGGAAAACGCACCAGAGCCTTTCTGCTCTATTTGTACAGCGCCTACCACAGGGTGGGCCTGGTCCATGGCTGGGACCCAGTCCAGTAGGTGGCCTCTGAGCGAACGTATTGGATTAGGCCCTGCGGGGGAGCTAGGCAGAGGAGCAGCTATCTTCCCCTGGCTCGTGGAGTGCACTGGGGCATAGGCAGGAGATGTAGGTGTCCAGATGCCCGGAAGGGGGGCGGCAATCCCTGTTTCCAGAGACAGAAACAGAAGTTCCTAGGGGACTTGTGGATCTGGGCCTATAACTCATTGTCCGGTATGTGGTATGGCTCCATGTGCGGATGTGATATGAATAGAGTATGAAAGATCGTCTTTCTTTCTTTCTTTCTTTCTTTCTTTCTTTCTTTCTTTCTTTCTTTCTTTCTTTCTTTCTTTCTTTCTTTCTCCTTTGTCTGTCTGTGCTGCTGCATGTGTTTGTTTTGATCCCTTCCTCACTCTCTTTTGGGACTCAGAGGAGCATCTGCGATTCCTGACACAGGGGAATCAGTGAGGCCGCCTTCACCACTAGCTGGCCAGAAAAGACAGGGGGTAACTGCCCTGGGTTAACCCTCAACACGCCCCACCTGGCTTCTGAAGAAAGCAAAGTCAGTCCTGATGGGATCAGAGAGGGAGCAGATAAAAAGAGCCTCCCGGTTTGGGGGACGGGTGGGTGGGGGATTCAAAGGCTGCGTGGTGCCAAATGCTGGGGCAGTTAAGCTACGTTTACTGGGGCTAACGCCATGGGGGAGGCAGGTCGCACAGACCCAGCTGGGGAACCCCCACAGGTGACTTAAGCGTGGTTTTGTTTTGGTGCATGTCCTCTGCCGGCTCAGGGGTGGGCAGATAAAACGGCTCTTCCATCTTCGAGAGGGAGAGGGAATGCGCTTGGTATAATTTTCCTTTACTTTCTGGAGGCCAGAGCCAACACGCGGGGTGTCCCCATGCTGCTCTCGCTGACGGGAAGTGACTCTTGTACTGGGGTCTCCCTCTTTCGAGGCGGGGGGATCTGACTCCACCGCAGTGCACGCACTGACATGGGGTGATGGATGGTGGGAGAGAGATCACTTGATCATTACCTGTTAGGTCCACTCACTCCGGGGCACCCGGCATTGGCCACTGTCAGTGGACAGGATATTGGGCTGCATGGACCTTTGTTCTGACCCAGTATGGCCGTTCTTATGTTCTTATGATGTGCATTCTGGCTGAGAGACGTCAGTCCTGGGTCTCCCCAGTGCGAGGCTGACGTGACCCCATTGGATAGTGGCATAAAAGTGGGGTAAGCGAGAGGAGAATCGGGCCTGTCCGTTTACAAAGCCTATGGATCTGATTGTCTGCAACGAGTCATTTCATTAACTGGTTTAAAAAAAATCCAACAGATGTTTAATAATTAAAAGAGCAAAAAGTTGTGCGAGGACGCCGTGGGCGAGAAATCACATTTGTGGTCAGGGTGGGACCCACATACGAGCGGGGAGGTTCAACTGCCTTAAAAGTGCCCGTTGTGCTTTGTTAACGCAAACTGAACAAGCCAGCCGTCCCCTCTCCTGGCTAGCGAGCAGGGCGGTGGGCTTGACTGGCATTCCCTCCGCTCCCTGTCGGGAGCGACAGCCCTGATAATCTCGACAGCCCACGCAGGCTTTCCAGGCTCTGCTATCGCTCTGTGAGCCACGCGGAGCTGGGAGGGGATGGGGAGGAATGGACAGGGGCTCCTGGGGGCATTATGCTGCGGGCTGGGGTGGAGTCACAGGACAATCGCACCTTGCCCTACTCCGCATAATCCTACGAGGGTCTGGAAACTGAGTCAGTAGCTGAGGGAAATAGCACTTCCTAATTTAAGCCACAGCTCTGGTTTTTAATCAGTGACATGAAGCATGACAATCAAGGGGATTTCTAAGGATGTGTACTTGTTACCATAGAGGGGAAGTTCTCTTAGATCTATCTATCTATCTATCTATCTATCTATCTATCTCCATCCACCCCATCTATCTATCTATCTCCATTCACCCCATCTATCTATCTATCTATCTATCTATCTATCTATCTATCCCCATCCACCCCATCCATCCATCCATCTATCTATC